>OX371009.1:0-1348336 GCA_947308005.1 Yponomeuta malinellus | reverse complement strand
ACAGTGATTGGAATTCAGCTCCACCCGGTTCAGCGGTCTTTGCAACAGCCAGGACAGCACGGCGGCGTAGCATCCAGTCACATCGCATCATACTCAAGTTTACAATCAGAGGTCAACGCTCGGCTCGCAAACAAATCTACTAGCACATACATGGTTTGGTAACAGCAGTCCGTGAGTTCGTTCCGATCAAACATTCTATTTTAGTCAACCAAACATACTTAGTCAGTCAAACAAGTATTCATAAAACTCTTTTTTTCATATCACTTCATAATTTCACATAATATTTCAAGCAATATATTCCTCCAAGCTTCATTAAAGCAGTAAATAGTAATCCCAGTTCAAGCTTTTACCTTTACATACAAAAATTGCATCATCCAATTTCAATACAAATACCCTCGTTAAAAAAAAAAAAACCGTTAGCAGATTTTACTAATTGATTCACATTCAAACAGCTATCAACGTATAGCAAGGTATAAGCTGATGTAAACACGACATTTTCTGTCTTTCAGTGTCCTTGCTGCGGTGGCTGCGTGAGTCTGTCTGTACGCGGCATCCTTGACGCATACCTGCTTGGCGTTGGGGCACCTACCTCGAATTTGTACCTATCGCAACTCATCATTCAAACTCATTTAAGTATCGAATACAATTCATTTCGTTACAATTCAAGGTCAATTAAAACACTTATTTTCACTCATTATCTTTTCCATAGAATTCGTGAAAACACTAGTCCAGAATGTTGGCGGCCAATACCCAGACATCAGACATTGCCGCTGATGATGTCACGCAATTAAAATCTTTAACAAAAAAAAAGAGCTTCACTCAAAGCAAAACTCACAATGTACAAATCATTCATCGAGCTTTTAAAGTCTTGCAGTACCCCTACATTGAGCAGTGTACAAGTGTTGGAAATTAAAACTAGATTAACCCCATTCACCAATTTGTACCCTCTTTATGATGAAATTCAAACCATAATAGAAGGTCTTGTCCCAATTCCAGAGGAACAATTCAGGGAGCGCGAGTCGTTTGAGAGCGACTATTACCTATACGTAGCGATCAGTAAGCAGCTGATTGAGGACTACGAAAAGGAGTGCAGGTCAGTGATGAACTCAACGGATGCAGGGAACCTTCACTCAGGTGCGAACGCTTTTGTTAAGTTACCCACCATCAACCTACCACACTTTTCGGGTGATTATCAACACTGGCTGGAATTTCGTGACACATACGAATCACTAATTCACAACAATAATACTATTGACAAAATACAAAAATTCCATTATTTGCGTGCGTCGTTGCAGGGTAGTGCCTCATTGATAGTAAATTCATTAGAAATTTCATCAAATAACTATGACACTGCTTGGGATCTAATATGCGATCGCTATGACAACAAGCGGCTGTTAATAAGCAATCACATACATAATTTATTTAATATCAATAGCATTCAACGCGAGTCATCTGTAGCACTGAGACAGATGCTTGATAACCTCAATAAAAACCTTAGAGCCTTGTCAACATTAGGTGAAAGCACACAACATTGGGACACACTAATAATTCATTTAGTCACAAGCAAACTAGATTCAGTTTCACTACGCTATTGGGAAGAACAAAAAAACTCATTTAAAAACATGCCTAAACTCACAGATTTGGAAACGTTCATGCGAAATCGTGCCGATTTGCTAGAAACCCTCGAGGACGGTAAATCTAAGCACAAAATCGAGCCTCAAGGGTCTAGAACAAATGCAAAAACACACAATAACACATATCAAACGCCATCATGCCCACTGTGCAAAGCACATCATATGTTATTCGCTTGTAGTGAGTTCAAACAACTTTCAGTTGAGGTTAGACAGCAAAAAGTTCAACAATTTAAAGTTTGCTCCAATTGTTTACACCCTGGGCATGAGGTAAAAACATGCAGAGGTAGTGTGTGCAAATATTGCTCCAAAAAACACAACACATTGTTACACAATCACAATGATAAGTCAAACAACAACAACAACAATTCAGCAGTTACATTTACTAGCACACAAAACACAACAGTGCTGCTGTCGACCGCCTTGGTAAAAGTTGTAGGTAGCAACGGCAAAACATATACAGCTAGGGCCCTACTAGACAACGGCAGTACTTCATGCTACATAACTACAGAGCTATGTACAAAACTTCAGATACCAACTGAATCCATTCAAAGCACAGTCACAGGTATCAACAATCAAACAAGCAACATTTCACACAAAGCAACCATACACATTAAATCATTACATAACTCATACAACACAGACACATCATGTCTTGTTCTCAATCAAATATCACAAACATTACCAAACACATACATAGAAACAACTAGTTTCAACATACCAAAACATGTACAGTTAGCCGACCCCCAGTACAGTGTTCCGGCACCCATCGATTTATTGTTGGGTGCAGAAATATTCTGGAACATTATTGGATCAGGCAGAATTCAGTTAGGTAAAAATCAGCCTACACTGCAAGAGACCGAATTAGGGTGGTTAATTTCCGGTTGTATTATTGATCCAACAAATAAAAAGCAGGACTCATCATGTTTTTTTGTCAATGACAACATTTCACAACATTTAACTCGCTTTTGGGAACTGGACAGCATCAACATTCCACAATCACACGACGAGTTGAACGAACACAATGCATGCGAAAAATTATTCACCGACACCACATACAGAAACGATGAGGGTAGGTTTGTTGTATCAATACCACTAAAACAATCCCCAGAATGCCTCGGTGATTCATACATTAGAGCAAAATGTCGTTTTCTTAATATGGAAAAGAAAATACACAAAGAGCCGATCTTCAAAGAGCGTTATTTACAATTCATGGAGGAATATATCAATTTAGGTCACATGACAAAAAACCAAAGCATTCATGACAAACAAACAAGAAAACCTTCATATTATTTACCACATCATGCTGTAGTGCGTGAGGCCAGCTCAACTACCAAGTTGAGAGTTGTATTCGACGCCTCTGCCCGCACCACAACAAAACAATCACTCAACGACATTCAAATGGTCGGACCAGTCGTACAAGACGATCTGTTATCAATTTTGCTACGTTTTCGACAGCACAAGTTCATAATTTCAGCCGACATTGAAAAAATGTACCGGCAAATTCATATAAACAAATCACAAAGACCATTACAACAATTAATTTGGCGTTTTCATCCTAATGAAGCATTAGAAACATATACATTAAATACGGTCACGTATGGCACAGCGTCAGCTCCATACCTGGCCACACGATGCATCAGGCAGCTGGGATTGGACTGTACTGACGAAAAGATAGCGGAAGTTATCATCCACGACTTCTATTGCGACGATTTTTTATCTGGATGCGATGACGAATCACTTTTATATCACCTCGCAAAGGGCGTATACAAAGAATTAAATAACGCTCAGCTTCCTCTTCGAAAATGGCAGTCCAATCACAGCGATCTGTTGCTGAGATTAGGTCTCAACCAATCACATCACAACACAGTAAACTTAGGTAATTGTGACACAACCAAAACATTAGGTGTTTACTGGAACACTAAAAACGATACAATCGCATTCACAATTTCATTGAAACCAAATTCCACTATTACAAAACGCAACATATTGGCCACTATAGGCCAAATATTTGACCCCTTAGGCCTCATCAGTCCTTGCATACTTGAGGCGAAAATAATTATGCAAAAACTGTGGCAACATAAATTGTCATGGGATCAGGCAGTGCCATCAGAAATAAAAACAAGATGGCAAAAATTCATGGTAACCCTACCAACACTCAATCAGCTGATAATCAATCGGCGGGCATTCTCTGACTCATCACAAAAAATACAATTACACATTTTTTGTGACGCATCGCAGAGCGCCTACGGCGCATGTATGTATGTACGCACTGTAGGTATTGACAACACGGTACATGTCCAGCTGCTGACAGCTAAAGGCAGGGTCGCACCAATCAAAACACTCACCATTCCCAGGCTCGAGTTATGTGCCGCGCTTACAGGAGTTAGGTTGTGTAAAAAAGTATTACAGTCACTACGTCACACAGACAAATTTGATGAGTGCATTTTTTGGAGCGACTCAATGATTGTTCTAGGGTGGTTAAAATCAATTACACACAAACTAACACCATTTGTTAGTAATAGGGTAACGGAAATACAAGACAATTCAAAAACATGGCGTTATGTTCCTACAAAACAAAATCCCGCAGATTTAATCTCCAGAGGGTTACAAGCAAATCAATTAATTCATTCTGACTTATGGTTTTCAGGGCCGGAGTTTCTGAGGAATGATGAAAGCCGCTGGCCAGTTCAATCTGGACATATCCGCGAGTCTGACCTTCCAGAAACGAAAGCACACACATTAAGTTCACACTGTTTCACCACGCAATCAGACATTATTAATTCATTCACTCACAAATTTTCAAGTTTTACAAAACTAACACGCATAACAGCTTACATACTACGATTCTTTAATAACTGCAGAAAGAAAAGTACAGTTAGACAAAGCTATTTATCAACACAAGAGCTCGCTAATGCGAAAAAACAATTAATAAAAATATCACAAAAGATTACATTCCGTGAAGAGTACAACGCGCTGATAAGGCGAGCTAATTTACCTACAAAAAACAGGTTAGCCTCGCTACTTCCATTCTTAGATTCAGATGACGTCATACGTGTGGGCGGCAGGCTCTCCAACTCGGAGCTTCATTATGATAAGAAATACCCAATACTCTTGTCATCCAAGGATCACATATGTAAACTCATATTTGATTCTTATCACAAAACACTTTTACACGCTGGGCCTTTGCTCCTACTTTCCAATATAAGGGAAACTTATTGGCCCATTGGTGGGCGCAATTTAGCACGTAAGACAGCATCGTCATGTACAAAATGCAGGCGATTTCAAGGAAAAACAATTACCCCTATTATGGGTGATTTACCTAAGCATCGATTGCACGCAGATTTCGCCTTTATTCACGTAGGTACTGATTATGCCGGGCCGGTGATGATAAGCAACCGAAAGGGTCGCGGAGCTCAATTAATAAAAGCATACATTTGTGTTTTCATATGCTTCACAGTGAAGGCCGTGCACCTCGAGTTGGTCACTGACCTGACCAAAGAGTCATTCCTAGCTGCCTTGAATAGATTTATTGCTCGAAGGCGTAAACCTACTCATGTTTATTCAGACAATGGTACAAATTTCGTGGGTGCCTCAAGGGTAATAGGCGAATTTATTTCCCACAATTCGGACAATATTTGCGCAGCCACCGCAGAGCAAGGCATCACGTTTCATTTTATTCCAGCTTATGCCCCCCACTTCGGTGGGTTATGGGAATCATGTGTAAAATCAACAAAACATCATCTCAGACGTATTTTAGGACTAGCTCACCTAACGTACGAAGAAATGTACACTATCCTTGTTCAAATAGAATGCATATTAAATTCTAGGCCCCTCACTCCAATATCATCAAATCCAACAGATCTTTCATGTCTCACTCCCTTTCATTTCTTGATCGGACGAACTCAGACTGTCTTACCTTATCCACAGATAACTGAGTGCAATACACAGCGTCTACCAAGACACGAGCGAGTTGAACAACTGCGCCAACATTATTGGAATAGATTTTACAAAGAGTATATTTCAGAATTGCAAAAGAGGACTAAATGGAGGACGTCCACGGGAGCACTCACAGAGGGTGCATTGGTTGTCATCAAGGACGAGTCATTACCACCACTTCAATGGCTTCTCGGACGCGTCACAAAGCTCCATCCAGGAGAAGATGGCATCGCACGAGTAGCAGATATCAAAACACAAAAGGGGACAATTCGACGAGCTTTCAACAGAATCTGTCCCCTACCTATGGATTAACTTTGCCGGGCGGCAGAATGTCTACGACACAATATGCACACGTTGGCCCTTCACGGCCAACTTATAGAAGCAGCGACGGAGTGCCGCCATCTTACTTACTTTTCCGATTGATCAGCGAGCGAGCAGAGGTGTAATTTTATATTTAACGTTTATTTCTAATTAAAGCATTTATACAGTCCACTCTCTCTTCATTAACAACTGGCCTATTTAGTTGACATAAACAAATTCTCTACAATAGATTTGACATGGTATTACAATATCCATGGTTTGTACTGACTAACCTCATGAGAGAGTCTAGGTGAAACAGAATCGCTTTGATCATCAAAATTTAACATCCTGAGTTGCTGCATCGCGTAAGACTCTCCTGCCACATTCCGCACTGGCTGCAAAAAAAGTTTGATTAATTACAATGTTACATTGTGATCAATTCTAGCAAACACGATCAAACTAGTTTGACTATATTTAATATTTTCGTTCTGTTCTTTCTTTAGGTAAAAGAACAGGACGGAACGACCAAATAAGCTAAGACAAGTAATTGTACAAATCAGTACCAACCTCATTTGAGGGCCCAGGAGCGTCAAGATCAGGTGAAGAATTTAAATCTAACCTCCTCCGAATTTGAGGTGGTTCAGAGGATTCTTCGTCATTGGCTATCGTTCTCAGTACTTACAACGAACGAATATTAATGTAATGTAGAAATTTACATCTGGATTCGAAAAAAATAATATTCAGCTGTTTCATCTCAATAGACACAAAATGTATGAAACAGCATATTCTATCCCCCCTAATTAAAAAGTAATGGCATATGTGCAATACATACACATTATATTGTGGGATTTGATACATTCTCAAATTCCTGAATGGACACCGCAGAAAGTTAATATGGACTTTGAAGAGGCTGCAATATTGGCATTACTTCAATTTCATCATGGTGTACTTAACGGCTGTCATTATCACTATACGAATTGTTTATGGCGTAAAGCAAAACAATTGCAAATTAACTTGAAAAAAAATAAGCTCAACAGAAGAATAATTTCTCTTTGCTGCAACTTAGCCCATTTACCCATTGAAAAAATTAACGAAGGTTGGGATTATATAAAAACACAAATACCAGAGGATCCCAAGTTCCAAAAATTTCAAACTTATTTTGAAAGTTTTTGGATGAAAGAAAAGCTGCAGAATATATGGTGCGTATTTGGTGAGCGCCATCGGACGAATAATACAGTTGAAGGGTGGCATCATGGCATCAATAAGGACGTTCCTAAAAATGAAACAAACATATTGATGGCGCTCAATATTTTGTTTGAAGATGCCAATATGTCAAATTTTCATTTAAGTCAGATTAAAAGCTATTCCAACAGCCCAAAAAGAAAACGACAGAGCCATTTCATTATTCATGATGATTTTGTAAGAGATACGCAGTTGGAGTTGATAAGTGGAGAGATAAACGTACCACATTTCTTGGACAAGTTACGCTAGATTCTATTGTCTATAGTCTATTGTATATTTGTATCTCATATTTTATTAATGTAACCAACGTAACCTAATGAAAATTACTTTATGCCAAGTATAACATTATTTTCGTAAAATAATTCTAAGTTTTTTTACCTCCTTATGATTTGACACTCATGAAAATTTCGCAAGTGCCGCACGTACTATCATCATTAGGATGATGATGATGAGGATAGTACGTGTGTATAAAGTACCTACCACACGTATTATAATTTAATGGAACTAGTGAGAAGAAAATAGTTGCAGAGGTTCCATTCACGAGTCCCATGGAACTACCGAGAAGAAAAGTTCTCACCTGTTCCATCATGGAACTAACCAATGGAACTAGTGGGAACATTCCTGTAAAACATGAAGTCGAAATGTAAATAAATTACCTTTACAACATTTTGCATAGTCTTGCTTTGTCGGAGAATAAAACTAATAGTATGTGACAACTTTTTATTAGTTTTAAACAAATAACAGTAACCTTCTCATGGTAATAATTAAATTTTCATTATTTAGAAATCAGCACAAATGTTACATTCGTCGGTTATGAAATGTTCGTATATAGCAAACATACAGTTTTGACACCAAAAATGTTTAGCGTGCAATATCATTTTAAAAGTACTTTTCTTGTCAGTACGAAGACATAAATGTCGAGGCATTTTAGAATTCGTGCGTTTGTTACATATGAAACAAGCACTTAATTTTATAAAATGAGTTTCTTTCCAAGGCCATTTAGCTTCACATGACAATGAAGACATAAGCGATAATCTTCTTTGTTGAGATACTTATCAACATCTAGGTCCACAACCATTATTTTATAACCTTGAAAAATAAAATTATGTTTGTAGGTGGGCGTTTTTATTTAAAGGTGACCCAACAAAAAATTAAGGATTTTTTTTGTGAAGTCAATATTCTCGTTGTTTTAATGTTTCAGAATATTCTTAGTAATATGGCCTACCTAAATTTAGCTTAATTTGAATGAAATCTTGCCGAAATTTAATTGCAATAGGGTTAGAATCAAGCCAGACCACAAATATCTTTCCATTCCGTTACCAGATATATCTAAGAATAAAAGGTAAAAAAAAAATCAATCACAGGTACATATCAAAAGTCTTTAATCATTAAAAAACACTTACAAATTACGGAAATAAAATTAATTAACCCTTTATTTGGCAAGACAAAATAACTTGAAGGAGGTTGTTGTCGTGAATATATTATGTTTATTAGTGTTGAAGGTATAGTAGAAAAATAAAATAAAAAATCTTTCATGAAAGGTTTCCTGAAAACACAATGTAAAGTATAATCTACAAAATACTATGGTTATAAAATTAAAAAAAAATCCTACGTATAGTATACTTTACAAAACCAGTAAAAGGATAAAAAATAAAATAACATAAATTAAAAAGTTTAATTTCACATCAGAACCATTATTGTCTTTTAATAACACAGTAAAATCATATCAAAGTTTATGTAGGACACTAGCCAGAAAACGCAAATACAAAAGGGTCATAACAAGAACAACACTTACTTTCTCTTAATAATAATTACTATTTATGATGATAGTTATAAAAACAGTTTCTGTCTTTCACAAAACAAAGTTTATTCCCACATTTCAGGCACCTAACTTTTGTAAGTCCTTTTTTGCAGTAAGCACAACGACCATACTCATCATCCTGTTTAGGAAAATGGTCCAATTTGTCATACCTGACATCATCGACCGGCCTTGCACGTTTGAGATTTTTAATTTTTTCTGCGTTAGTTATATCTTGCACGTTGGCATTTTTAACAGTTTTTCCTTTGTGAACCAAAGCCTTATAAATTTCAAGACGAAATTTTTTCAAACCTTTCAGTGTTTTGACTCCTCTCCTTTTATTATCTCGCCTATAAATCAGCCAAGCATTGTTGACGCAAATATCAAGAAGCTGTGAAAAGATTGATAAATACCATCTTTTGGACTTTACTTCAGTTCGATACAATGCTATGAGCATATCTGCCAAATCAACACCGCCCATATGGGCGTTGTAATGTTTCACGATGTTGGGGTATTCCACGTCCATCCTACGTTTGGTGATTTTGCAGTATCGTTTAACCGAGCTCGTTGGATATGCATCGGCATAGCTGGAAGCTAACGTAACACACTTGTTATCGTTCCATTTCACCAGCGAAAGCTTGTTGTTATTGCAGACAACCTGACTGAATGCTCCTCTGCCTTTTTTCTTTAGCTCTTTATCACTTGTGAGCATATTTGCGGCGCTCCTTAGTCTGTTTGGTCTCATAGTGCCGAGACTGAATATCCCATACTCGTGCCTAAGGTGGTGGATCAGTTCTAGAGACGAGAAAAAGTTATCGAAATAGATTATACATGGTTTCTTTCTAATTGTTTTAGAAAGCCTGAGTACAGCTTTTGCACCCCAGCCTAAACATTCTTCTTGCTCTGTGAAGTCACAATCCTCAAACGAGTCATTGCCGGCGTAAAGAAAAAAGTCGTAGATGATACCTGACGCTCCTGCTCGTACTATATTTTTGAACCCCCATTTTCGGGGCTTTCGGGGATTGTATTGCCGCTTTTTTCCTGCTTTTGTTCCTTTGTAAGGAATAACCATCTCGTCAATGCTGTGTCGTGACTCTTCTTCAATTTGCAGGCATTTCTGGCGAATTTTTTCAGAAAATCTCCGTATTTTAAAATATGGATCTGAGTTCATGTCGTTATTGTCAACGAAATGTAGATAGCGTCGTATTTGCTGGTAGCGTTTCAGTGGCATTACATCTGCGACAAGTGGAAAACGTGTATCAAGGCACCAGTAGTCAAGATATGAAGGCATGGTCACGACTCCCATTATCACCTTTGTGGCAATAAA
This sequence comes from Yponomeuta malinellus, assembly GCA_947308005.1. Classification (NCBI taxonomy): domain Eukaryota; kingdom Metazoa; phylum Arthropoda; class Insecta; order Lepidoptera; family Yponomeutidae; genus Yponomeuta; species Yponomeuta malinellus. The sequence goes on along the minus strand of OX371009.1, from coordinate 1,338,099 downwards.
ATTGCGTAACTCGTCAACTGACAAATTTAGTGGTCGACCCATTGTTTGAATTGCATACATATTGGTGAATTGACACACTTCATTGAATAGATCATCAGAAAAATGTGATGTGGAGGTGACCTGCATACCAGAGCACGACGGAGAATCAGTGGGACATCTTGTGATGACAGCAGCCGCCAAGCTGGGGATGACGTTGGAGGAGCGTGATATCGTCAGTGCGTCACGAGTAGGGCCAAGGCGTGGTTTGGTTGAGGGAGGCCGGGCGCCTACCCCGCGCCCTATCGTGGTGCGGCTGACACGGCGCTCGCTCCGCGACCAGCTGCTCCAGAGCGCGCGTGTGCGCCGTGGTGCCACCACCGCCGAACTGGGCCTACCGGCGCACGAACCGCGCCGCTTCTATGTAAATGAACGGCTGACGAAAACGAACAGAGCACTGTTCGCTATGGCCCGCGACGCTGGTCGAGCGGCACGTTGGAGGTTCGTCTGGACCAGAGACGGACGTGTCTTTGCCCGCATGGAAAACAATTCTCCTAGGTATATACTGCGCAGTGAAGAAGACATTAAAAGTTTTGTAAAGGCCTAGTTAGGTCATCTTTGTGTACCGCTTTGTTCTGTCTATATTATTATGTAATAATTTATCTGTTAAGTATTCAGTCACAGCGGATCAAAATAACTCCTTATAATTTCATGGAAACTTGGGACCCAAATAAAGAAATACACTTCCATCTAAATAAATACACACCATCACAGGACACACATTATTATAGTATATTCATATATTATCATCTCACTGTTAATCTAATTATCTATTTATATATTCTGTACAATATTACATCAAGCTACGCTATTACGTCTGTACACAAACACACAAACATAAACTCACGCCTGTTTCCCAGAGGGGTGGGCAGAGATCAGGGACTGCCACTTACCACGACTGTATCCATTATATTGAACTTATTTTGTTGCCATGCCTAAGACCGGATTGAAAATTAGTTTGTTCAATGCAGGCTCACTTGGGACCAAACATGATGAGTTCGAGGTTGCGTTTGCTAGGCTATACCCTGACATTATATGTATCAATGAGACGTGGCTGAGAGATGGGGAAGAGGGTCGGGCGCCTAAGTTGCCGGGATACCGGCTGCGGCACGTGCCGCGGCCGCGCGCCGTGCGGCAGCGGGGCGGCGGAGTGGGCTTCTACGTACGTCACGGCGTACGCGCCGTCACCGAGCCGCACCCGCCTGCACCCGAGCAGGTCGAGCAAATGTGGCTGTCTGTCAGGATAAATTCCATGCGGCTGGCTATAGGTACAGCATACAGACCACCATGGCTTAATTGCGACACGTTTTTTGAGGCTTTAACCGAGTCCATTATAAGCTTTGCCAATTTTGACTATGTGATTTTGTTAGGGGACTTTAATGTAAATACATTACTGCCTAGCACGAACAATAGCAAATTAGATAACTTTTTGACAAGTACCCTATTAAAGAATATTGTAAACGTGCCTACTCATTTTACAAATGGCTCTTCGACCTCAATTGACCTGGTGTGTACCGATGTTGACCCGTGTAAAATATCTGTGACAGTCGACCATATCTCTGACTTATGTAGTCACGCTATTGTGACAGCCGAATTACTAATAAAAAAACCAAAAATACCACCTCGCAAAATTACAATTAGATCATTAAAAACAATTGACATTCTCAAATTAAATTTAGAATTAGAATTAATCAATTGGACTAATCTGTCATGTTCCCCGGACGTGAACGAAATTGTAAATAAGTTCAACAAATTAGTAATAGATATATTCGACAAGCATGCGCCATTGCATACAATCGTGATTAGGGAAAAACAGAAGCCTTGGCTCACTAGTAATGTTAGATACATGATGCAGTTACGTGACCGGGCTGGTGTCAGGTATTCCAAAAGTAAAAGTGACATACATAAACAGGAATACAAAGATCTAAAGCATCTGGTTAATGTCAGTTTGTATCAGGAGAGGCGCTGTTTCTTTGAGAACCATGTTAACTGTAATATAAATAATCCAAAAAAATTATGGAAGTCTCTCAGGGAAATAGCTCTGCCTCAATCTCATGCGAAGAATCTCACGCCAGACCACTTCGATGACCCTGATAAAATTAATAATTATTTTTTAACTATTCCTGGCACCAACATTTGCAGCTTCTCAATACTGGCGTATTATGAATGCAATAGGCACTCAAATGCAACTTTTGTATTAAAACCTGTAAACGAAACTGTAATTTCAAAGGCTATCTTGTCTTTGTCGTCAAATGCGCAAGGTATTGACGGTATAAGCCTGGATATGATTATCGCAACACTGCCTTATTCCCTAACGACCATTGTAGAAATCGTAAATAAGTCAATTGTATCCTCAACCTTCCCAGACTATTGGAAGACTGCGATAGTTCGCCCGATTGCTAAAATATCCAACCCAACTGAAATTTCCGATCTACGACCTATTAGCTTACTCCCCATAGTTTCTAAAATCCTTGAAAAGGTAATCTATGATCAGGTGATTCGGTATTGCGAGGAAAACAGTATCCTTCCCAAAATGCAGTCAGGTTTTAGAAAAAGTCACAGTACAGCAACTGCACTACTTGACGTTGTAGACAATATTTTAGGTGCACAAGACACAGGTAGTGGAAGTATTCTTACGTTATTGGACTTCTCACGTGCGTTTGATTCAATTAACATTAACCTTCTACTATCCAAGTTGTCCTATTACGGTTTTGACTCATGTACTATCAGGTGGTTCAAGAGCTATTTGACAGATCGCCAACAACGAGTGGTCTTACAAAAATCAGACGGCTCCACGACCGTATCCCAAGACAAGCCCACAGATCGCGGAATTCCCCAAGGGTCTATACTTGGGCCTTTATTATTTATTATATATACTGCAGACATAATAGACTCAATAAAGAATTGTCAGTATCATTTATACGCAGACGACTTACAAGTTTACACAAAAATTCTTCCGCAAGAGACTGATGCTTGTGTGTCTGGTCTAAATGAAGATTTAGGTAGAATCTCAGTATGGGCCGAAAGGAACTGTCTCGTACTAAATCCGATAAAATCTAAATATATGTTGTTAGGTTCCAAAAACCAAATCAAAAAATTATCACAATTAAATATTAATGTACATGTAAGGAATAAAGAGATTGAGCGAGTTACGGAGGCCCGTAATCTGGGCATTCTGATGGACGGTGAACTACATTTTGAACGCCATATCCAAGAAGTGGTCAGAAATTGTTTTTACCGATTGAAGTTGCTTTACCGCATACGTAGTTTCATTAGTCCTTCCCTGCGTATTAGGCTATGCGAAACTTTAGTATTATCTAAACTTAGCTACTGCGCGGCCTTGTATGGCCCCTGTTTATTTAAAAAATCCCAAAATCTGGTCCAAAGAGTGCAGAACGCCTGTGCTCGATACTGTTTGTATATACCGCCTCGTACACATGTGACCCCCTTCCTTAATGGCGCGAACATGCTGAAAATGGAAGCGAGACAAAAGCTTCAGCTAGCTACTATGTTATTTGGAATTATCAAAAAACAAGAGCCTTCCTATCTACTAAATAAACTTACCTGGAGACAATCACGTCACGCAGAAGGGGTAAGAGGGGCTTCTGTGCCACTTAGTTTGCCGATTCATAGAACAGCGGCCTTCCGTGGCAGTTTTAGGTACGCAGCAACAAAGTGCTGGAATAATATTCCACCCCCTTTTCGTACCTGCAAAAATAGATTAAATTTCAAAAAAATTTATAAAGAACATCTGTTGCAGGCACAAAAATCAACTTCTAACACAATTTCGTGCGTACCTACCTGTGTTGTTCCTTCTACCACTATTCGTGGTGAGTAGATAGTTCTCGGCGAAAATGGCGCAGATATCACCGGCAAAACACCGTTCATGAGTCACCTCACTTTAATATTTAGTATTATTTTCACACTGTTTTCTCCATTTACTTTTTTATACACATACCACAGACAAAAACACAACACACTACACTAAACTTAGGCATATAGACCTCACACTGGTAATATTGGGCACCCATTTTATAAATATATTTCATTACTTTTATTATTTTCACAAACACGACTAACCGCAACATGGCCGCGACAGAATATCAGCGTTGCAGGTAGTATCTCGGTGCTCCTGCAACACATGCTGAGTCGGGGCCATTTTAGGGGCTCAATACTTAAAACCCTGTTTTGTAACGTGATAAAATCATGATATTATAAATGTGTAACTTTTTTTCTTATGTTTTATGTGTAATTCAATATTTGAGCACCTATATATTCATGAATATGTTATGTTTTATGTTCTTTATTTTGTATAATGTGTTTTTTAGTATTGTGCCGTTAAATAAATGTTTTATCTATCTATCTATCTATCTAAAAAAAATCTGAAAAGTAATCGAAGGCTGTTTTCCCGTCAGTTAGCAAGCTTGTAAATGTATCCGGTTCTATTTCTGCGCAATGTTGGAAACGTCTTCTAGACCATTGATATTTCAACTCAGTTTTCTTTTTGGCTATTCGCTGAGTTTTTTTCTGCGGATTCTGCCTTCGGTGGTCGGCACGAACGTTACGCGTTTGTTGTGGGGTTGATGCTGAGATTTGCGGAGACTGCTGTGGAGAGTCATTTACTTGGTTGAGAACAAATCTGTTTTGTGGGTTTCGACGGCGACGATTTGTTCGAGTGCTACTTGATGGTTGTGGGCTCGTTGTTGAAACTTGCGGAGATGGTTGTGGAGAATTGCAGACTTGGTTTAGGATGAAGGATGGCGTCACTGAAGGTATGTTTGAGATTGGAGACAATGTTGGAAGGGACGGTAGCGTGAAATTATGTTGATTTGCCAACATTGATGGGGATAGGGTGTCGCGCTTCGTCAAGATGGGCAGGAAAATGTTAAGGAGAGACAAGTACAGTATTTACAAATATTTATTTACAGAGGAAAAAACTGAGGGAAAACAATGGGGTCGTGCCCTACACCAGTTCAATTGGTTCAGCCCGGAAATGTTGATGAACGGTACTCCCCTAGCCTGGATGGGATGACGCGCCGTGTTGCCTCAGTAGAGACGCTGAAGAAAGGCGCGATCCCTCCGGGAAGCCGTAGAATCTCGTCCAAAAGGTGTTTCGTATGATGTGAGACCGGAAGTTGTTGATCCGGTCTTAAGCTGGATACGGAAGTTCACAAGCTGGACTTCGAACCCTGGAATCGTTTTCCAGTATTAAAATAGGGACATCAAAACGCCCCTGTGCATCGCCACCCAAACCGGAAAGCACCAGAAGGGAGTTTGAAGGTGGCGGTACACTAAAATAGGCAGAACGGCGGAAAATTAGGAACCTAGATAGTAAAACATGCAAAGCCCATTTAGCAATAGATATTTACACAGACAATTACAGGAAATAGATACTTAGTGTAATAAACACAACCAGATAATTGTTCACACTCACCCAAAAGCGGGGGCAATCGTCGCAGACTAAAAAATATGAAAAATGAAAAATGGCCGCTAGGGCGGTTGGAGAGAGGCGGCGGAGCAGAGCGCACACCCAACTCTTTCCGTGGTCAAAATTTCAATGATTTGCGAGAGCCGAGATGAGTGAACGGAAGAATATTTGAATGAACGTATTGAATGAGCGATTGCCATAGGCAATCACTCATTCAAAGAGCGTCCAAAATAGTGGCCAAGCATGAGTTAATTTTAAGTGGGAAAATAAAACTATTAATTTCTTGAGAAAATAACTAAACTTTGAAATTATACAAAAAAATATACATTTTAGTAGCGTATTTTGACAGTTCAAGAAATAACGCTACAGATACCCCGCTGGCTGCCCAAGGATTTTGCCCTATAAAACGGTAAAATCCGCAGCTAATTTCAACCAGTGCCCTACTCTTACATACTTTCCACGCATACAACTTCCATAACTCTTCTCTCATTGAATAGCCTTAAGATGACATAATACAACCTTAAGGCACCCTTCCGCAAAATAAAGTTGTCTGATGTAAAAATCCGACTACTTAAAGCACAGTCGTAATATATGATGGAAATGACAACAATAGGGTAAATGCAACAATTTCAAAATAAGGGAAAAAATAAACTTAATATAACTTATGTACAATTGACTAATTTAAGGTCTTTAATATGCCAGACACCGAGATCTTTACCGGTCATGTCCTCCAGCTGGTAAACAAGTGGGGATTTCTTAGCACTGACGCGACATTTCGTGAACTTAGGGGCCAATTTCTTACTAAAATGAGTATCCTTGTCACTCTGAAAATAAGTTCTTTTCCAAACAATGTCGTTGACTTGGAATTCGGCTGTTTTACGTCGAAGGTTATAGCGAGACGTGTTTTTCAAATGTGCGTGCCAAAGTGAAGCCTGAACATTGTTGAAAATACTGGCTAGATGACCAATATAGTCACAGTACTTGTCACGAGGCAAGAAAACTACCTCATCACCCAACTCTGAATCCAAGTAGTGGGATCCACAGGTAACAAGTTCTCTACCATGAACCAGAAACGTGGGAGTATAACCAGTCGCCTCATTGACAGAACTGTTCATGGCAAACTGAATTTTTGGAAGATTGACATCCCACGTCCTATGGTCATCGTCAATAAAGCTGGACACACAGGTCATCACCGTTTTATTATACCGCTCGACGGTGTTGACTTGTGGTGTATATCTCGGGGAAAAAAACACATTGGGAACTTTATACTTTTTGAAAAAATTGTCTAGATTTTTACTAATAAATTGGCTTCCGTTATCTAAGAAAATTGTTTGAGGAACACCATGAACTAGAAAAACTGAGTCTTCCAAACATTTAATCGTGCCTTCAGCGGTGGCTCTCCTCATAGGGAACATCATGACATATTTAGAGAAGCAGCAAACTACGACCAGCAAATATGCATTTTGCTTCCTACTTGAGGGTAAAGGGCCTACAAAATCAATCGATATCATTTGGAAGGGTCTAGAACATTGTTTAGGTCTTCCCATCACGCCCAGAGTTGCGTGATTTGGCAATTTATGCGAAAGGCAGCTAGAACAGGAGGAAACAAACTTAACTACGTCTCCGTGCATGCCGGGCCAAAAATAGCGCAGAGCCAAGCGGTGATAGGTCTTATGGATTCCCAAGTGACCAGCTGTAGGCGTAGCATGGTTTTCGGAAATTACCTTTTCTCTCAACTCACTTGGTACTACTTCTTTCCAAGCAAATTCAGCCGTCAACGAGCATTTGTTTTTGGACAATCGGAAAAGGGAATTATTTTTAATTTGAAAATTTTGAAGAGATGACGGATTATTTAGGCAAGTATTATACAATTTTTTATACCAAGAATCGTCAGTGGAAGTAATGGCGTTCGAAGTTGAAATAGAGGAAACGGGAACAGCTCTCGACAACGCGTCAGGAATAACATTGTCTACACCTCTGCGATGTTTAGTGTCAAAATCAAAAGATGATAGTCGGACACCCCAGCGAGCAAGACGACCAGTAGGATTACTCATTGATAGAAACCACTGCAATGCAGCATGATCCGTGTACACAGTAAATCTTTTGCCATTCTCCAAGTAACAACGCCAATGCTCTAAGGCTGTTAATACGGCTAAAGTTTCTCGTTCAGTGATACTGTAGTTCTTTTCTGATCCAGTGAGTGATTTACTCATATACGCTATAGGCCTTTCTACGCCATCCACCGTTTGAGTCAACATAGCGCCGACACCATAATCACTCGCATCTGTGTGGACTTCAAAGGGTAGGTTGTAATTAGGACACGCAAGAACGGGTGCAGAAATTAGGCACTCCTTGAGTTTATTGAAAGCAGCGTCAGCTTCAGCAGACCAGGCAAAGGGAGGCGAGTTCTTTTTATTAGAGGTCAACTTATTTAGAGGACCCGCGATTGTGCTGAAACTTGGCACGAAACGGCGGTACCAAGTAGCCGTGCCAAGGAATCGTTTCAGCTCCTTCCGACTAGTAGGGGTCGGATAGTTAAGGATGGCCTCGACCTTTTCGGGGTCAGTACGCAAGCCCTGAGCGTCAACTACGTATCCCAAATATTTCAACTGACTTCGGAAGAACTTGCACTTCTCCAAGTTGACTGTCAAATTAGCATACCTCAGCTTATTCAAAACTCGTAGAAGTAAAGACACATGCTCCTCGAAAGAACTGCTAATGATAATAATATCATCGAGGTATGCGAAAGCCTTCAAGTCAAAATCACCAAAGAGGCTGTCTACCAGACGCTGCTGGGTCGCAGGTGCATTCGTTAACCCAAACGCAGTGGTTTTAAAATGCAATGTCCCACGACCAGGGACATAAAAGGCAGTCTTGTCACGATCTTCTTCAGCGATTGGTATCTGCCAAAACGCTTTGGACAAGTCTATACTCGACAGGAATTTGGCGTCACGAAGGTTGTCCAAAATCTCCGAGATGTAGGGAAGACTGTACGCATCGCGCTTTGTCACAGAATTAAGCTTCCTACTGTCCAGGCAAAATCGCGGTTGGCCATTTTTCTTATAAACAATAAGAACAGGAGAGGACCAAGAGCTCTCGCATGGCTCAACTACGTCCAAAGAAAGCATTTCATCCACTTCCTTAGTCAGGATACGCTGCTTCTCTGGCGACATTCGGTAATATCGCTGACGAATAGGGGTGGCATCACCGGTATCAATTCTGTGAGTGATAACGGACGTTCTACCTAGACCCTTGTGCTCCATCGAAATGTCACGAAATTGATCCACGATATTATCGACTATGAGTCGTTGTGAATCGTCAAGATTTTCGTAAGGTGTAATGTGCGTATCAGTAACGGCAGTCAAAACAGCAAGAGGTGCTTGAGGAGTATGAGTTATGTCTACCGAACCAAGATATTTCGGACATAACTCGAATTTCCTCCAAAAATCTATACCTAGTATTAGAGGAGTTTCCACCCTGGGTACCACATAGGCTTTAATAATATGAAACTGACCTTCGAAAGACACGGGCAGATTGACGTAACCGGTACTTGCATAAGTATGACCACCCGCGGCCATTATAGAAATGCTGTCATCAAAGAGGACTGGAAAGGGAAGATCTTTATGGGAATCTTTGCCCAAAATTGACACTGCAGCACCAGAATCAAGTAAACCACAGGCATTCGCATCATTAATTCTGATGTTGACAAAAGGTCTGCTATCATGGTCGGGTTTGTTTTGCAGAATTGAAGACACCTTGTAAAAACAACTATAATTTTTGATGAACTTGAGCCAGTCCTTCCAATCTTGCTCATCAAAATTACTGACAGTCGGTCCACAATTCTGCACTTTTAGTTTTTTTGAACAGACGTAGAAGGTTTTTGACAGTCCGGACAGTCGTGGAATTTAACGTCTGAACGACCACAACGAAAACAGACAATTTTCCGTTCTGCCTTGCAACTTCTCAAGCCATGAGTGTCAACTCGGCAGCGAGGACAGAATTTATTTTTTACCTGAACAGAGTGAACCGGTTTCAGAACATTAAAATTTTGATTCCGATTAGAAGGATTAAAAGGCGTCCTTTGAAAATTTTTGTTGTAGCCGCTGGAATTATTCTCATATCTTGGATTCTGTTTAGTGGAATCCGTAGAGCTAGAGGGTAAATAAGCAAACTCTGGAGCCAAGGTATTTCCACTTGCCTTAGGCGGCTCCTGAAACTGTGCTAAACGGGATTGCACATTTTCAAAATTCCTGCAGAGCTGTCGTAAGGACTCAATCGTCTTAATTTCGGTGACCGATGTAAGAACTGACGCGTAAGAAGGACGGATATTATGTAGAAGGATTTCCAACTTCTCCTCTTCGGCTAGTGGCTTACTGAGTTGTGAAAACATTCCTGCCATAATAGAGAGGTAGATGGTGATATTTTCACTTTCACCCTGAGTACGTGCCCTAATCTCCGACAAGAATCGGTAGTCGTAGTCAGCGTGACCAAAATCTTCTTTCAGCCTGTCTTTTAGCTCTTCCCATGACGTCACTTGTTCCTGAATAGCGCGGAACCAGTGTAGAGCCTCATGAGTAAAAATTTCAGTAGCAAAAGCCAAAATCTTGCTTGTCGATATGCCACGCGCCCTCACAAATTCGTCCATACGCTGGATGAAAGCACGCGCGCAGGATTTGCCATTGTACTTCAGAGTCGCAAGTTCACCAAAGTTTTTTGTGCAAGAAACCACCACTTGGGTGTGTCTAGCACTGTCAACATCAATTTCGCTATCGCGAGCGCCAGCTTTAGTAGAACTGGCATCAGAGGGGCCAGACTCCAAAAAAAAAGATTGAAGAGACTGGAACCTCAGAAGAAGGGGACTAAGTCTGTCCAACGCTTCAGGACACGGGGAGCAATCTATTCTATTAAACCTATGATAGAGGTGATTACATAGCGCCTTAGACCTGCCAAATAAATTGCTTTCATATTTCGATCTTAGAGCCTTGTAATTTTTCTCAAGCTTAGCCAGACTAATTTCGATATCAGTAATCTCAGAAATAGGATCAAGATGCGATTCTAGAATGTCCTCTGAGGGGAAAATGCGGCAGAGTTTGGATATTTGTTTACGCAAATCATCAAGTTTACTAGCGGGTACCTCGCCACGGATCTCAACCTCATAGGTCAGCTCACTCTTTTGCAGCGAAAGGAATTTAATGTCATAGGCCATGATCAAACTCTAAAGAGTTACGGTCAAATTTAAAGAAACCTCTTTGGGGTAGTGTGAACAAAAACGGTACACAGATAAATATTGACAACTCACCGTTCTGTTACAAACTCATTAAATCAATAGACTCTTTTTTACTGCGGCAGACAGCAAAAAGTTAAGTAGCAACCTGGCACAAAAAAGGTAACTAGCGTCTAGTATGGAAAGTAACAAAAGAAAGAAAACAAAACAAAAATTCGACAATTCGAATTACCTGTCACCTCACTAGACGTCAGCTACTAAGCACACAGAGCAAAACATAAAAAAGCAAGTCTTCACATAAAAACCGTCACCAAACAAACTACACAACAAACCGAACTGAACCAAATGAACATTACACACGTTGAAAGGCGCCAATGTCGCGCTTCGTCAAGATGGGCAGGAAAATGTTAAGGAGAGACAAGTACAGTATTTACAAATATTTATTTACAGAGGAAAAAACTGAGGGAAAACAATGGGGTCGTGCCCTACACCAGTTCAATTGGTTCAGCCCGGAAATGTTGATGAACGGTACTCCCCTAGCCTGGATGGGATGACGCGCCGTGTTGCCTCAGTAGAGACGCTGAAGAAAGGCGCGATCCCTCCGGGAAGCCGTAGAATCTCGTCCAAAAGGTGTTTCGTATGATGTGAGACCGGAAGTTGTTGATCCGGTCTTAAGCTGGATACGGAAGTTCACAAGCTGGACTTCGAACCCTGGAATCGTTTTCCAGTATTAAAATAGGGACATCAAAACGCCCCTGTGCATCGCCACCCAAACCGGAAAGCACCAGAAGGGAGTTTGAAGGTGGCGGTACACTAAAATAGGCAGAACGGCGGAAAATTAGGAACCTAGATAGTAAAACATGCAAAGCCCATTTAGCAATAGATATTTACACAGACAATTACAGGAAATAGATACTTAGTGTAATAAACACAACCAGATAATTGTTCACACTCACCCAAAAGCGGGGGCAATCGTCGCAGACTTAAAAAATATGAAAAATGAAAAATGGCCGCTAGGGCGGTTGGAGAGAGGCGGCGGAGCAGAGCGCACACCCAACTCTTTCCGTGGTCAAAATTTCAATGATTTGCGAGAGCCGAGATGAGTGAACGGAAGAATATTTGAATGAACGTATTGAATGAGCGATTGCCATAGGCAATCACTCATTCAAAGAGCGTCCAAAATAGTGGCCAAGCATGAGTTAATTTTAAGTGGGAAAATAAAACTATTAATTTCTTGAGAAAATAACTAAACTTTGAAATTATACAAAAAAATATACATTTTAGTAGCGTATTTTGACAGTTCAAGAAATAACGCTACAAGGGTTCGATCTTCGTCAGCCGATGTGTTGGAGCGGCGATCATTTTCAAGAGGTAATATATATCTATTGTCTTGGTCATCATCAGAAGGGTCCGAAATGTTTAATTTCTCTAGAGATGAGTCTATCGAAGGTGGATCTGATGACCACTCATGGAGCCCGTGGCCCACCAACGCATCTTCAATTTCTGAATCGGATTCTCCACTTACGTCAGAAATCGCATTCCTTTGAGGAATAAGCGCATAACTTTGTTCCGATCGGGCATTCTGAAAAAAGTTACGTTGTTGCAAGAAAAAAGCATAAAGCAAATAGAAATTTGCAAAATAGAACAGCACCCAATAAGAAAACCAAATTTCAGGCAGAAGGGGTTAGTTGTAATCGATCAATGCAAAAAGAAGAGATAAACACAATGAAACAACACACTAGCACCAAAACATACCGCACTTCACCATAGAAATGGAATCAATTTTATCCTCTCAAAACCATTGTATAAAAAAATATTACCATCATACATACATAAATTCTCGCCTGTATCCCAGAGGGGTAGATAGAGACCAAGGTTTGCCACCTGCTATGATCCTGATAAATCGTACCATCACAACTCTAACCAGCGAATTTTGTAAAGCATACTTTACAAACATTCTGGCAACTAAATTTTTAACCAACGGATTTTGTAAATCATACTTTACATTAAGTTCAAAGACCTGTTTTGTCAGTATCCGAACAAGATACAACTTGTATAAAAACGTTATTCAACAGTTTATACGTTATAGAAACAAAAATTGTGTAATATATGCATGAAAACTAGATAAATAACGGAAAAAATAATTATTTACCTGTAAGATTCGCAGAGCTCGTTGTCTTGCCGCCATTCTTGCTCACTAATGTCACCTCACCAGTGTTGCTATTGGGTCAAAATATGTTTCTACTATTTGGAAGAATATAAAGAAAGGTTGTAAGCTCAAAAATATAAGCGTCACACTACAAAACTTTGCCTCTAAATATTTTTCGTTGTAATGTAAAGTATTCTTTACGAAAACAAATTAAGGGTTAATGGTTTTCCATTTTGTTTCCCCTTTTTAAGGCCCATAAGTGTTCACTTCGTTACCAGACAGCCAAAACAACTAATATTTTTCTTTACTATTTATGTGCTATGCGAAATATTGTCAGCTAAATATCTTAAACTTAACTTAAATATTTATTGCCTCTCTGTGACGAACAAAACAAAACTTAACTCAATATCATTAAAGAATAACATCTGATATAAAAAAATATAGGAACGGACGGTAACGTATATGAGATCGGTAACGGAATTATAAGGCAGCCGTTACATCAGTTTATAAATACACCATACATACGTAAGCTCTTTTTAAACTTGTACAGAAAATTATAATCTCTATTTCAGATTTATGAACACCTGCACGTTGCACTTTATTTTGTTTGTAAGCTCTATTTCAAATTTATAAAGCAACTTGTAAGATAGTTTGTAAGCTCTATTTCAGGATCTATCAGACTCGTTTTAATAATTACAGGGTTATACATAAATAGGCTATCACACGACACACATGACTTCAAAAAACCGATTTATACCTTTTTAAACTAGAACTGTCTGTCTCTCCCAGTCATCCAACTGCAACTTTTTAATTATTTTAGTTAGGTATTTTATACCTTTTAATAACGGGGTGTTCATTTGGTAATTTTAAACCGGCTGAATGTGTGACTGCTGTATTACCTACTTATTCTGGAGGGCCGTCTTCGAAACATGTCTCACATATATAGTCAAAGGAAAACTGGCCATCACAACACTTGGTGCAATATCTTTTCTTGCAGGATATGCACTTTGCCATGTTTATTGTAAAATGAATCAAAGCACTGCACTTACTGCACTGAAAATTACGTGATACAACTTTACGCAACGATTTATTTGGATTGCATTGGCTGTTCGATGGTAGTTTATTTTTACCAAAATCGCGCATCTTAAACATCGCGTCGTCGTCACACATGTATTCGACTTTCACTTTGGCAAGCTGCTGCGTTTGAGGTGAACGATTCCGTAAATTACCTTCATCAATAACAATTATTTCATGGATTTCTTTGTCATAATGGTTGTCTTGAGCTGGTATAATTATTACGTTATCGACGTCAAGTAGTTCTGTGTTGGTATCGTGCTGTGATGGAGGTCAATGATGGTCATCTATAACCATAACTTCATAGAGTTCTTTGTCAGAATGGTTAATTTTCGCTGGCACAATCATCCCGTTATCGGTGTCAAGTAGTTCTGCGATGGTATCTTGCTGTGATAGAGGTTAATAAGTGTCATGAATAACCATAATTTCATGGAGTTCTATGTCAGGATGGTTATCTTGAACTGGCCTAGAGATCACATTCGCGTCAAATATTCTTGCGTTGATTTTACGCTGTGATGGAGGTTGATGAGTTTCAACTTTAACCGTGATTTCGGTTTGTACATCTCTCTGACATACAGGAAACGTATGTTTTTTTGGTGAAAAACAGTCGCACAACTTCTTTTTCGCACAAAAGCAGCTAAAAGATCTGTAGTAGATCTCGTTTGTAGTTGAAGCGAAATTTTTGACTACAACTTGGTGTATTTTAAGTGTACCCGGCACCGGTTGCAAAGTTGGTATTAGTTTTCTTAAGTTCTCCACGTCTCCTTCTGTAACGTACACGCAATATACTGATTTCATGCACCTTGAAAGAATTCCGTGGGCTTCATTTGCGTCTGTGACATCTTTACCATAGGAGACTTGGCGATCAAGACATCGTTTCACAGCACCCCCAATCCCATCAGCTACCCCTTTACCATGCCCACTCTCGAAGAATGACCATGTAGCGAATTCCAGGTAAAGTTTTTTCTGGAATAAAGCCAGCAAAAATTTTTTTTTTTGTCGATACTGTTAAGAGGGCCCATCAGAATAGAAATTAAGTGTATTGATGGTAGACTTTTCCTTTATCATTTTTATGATAGGCATTAGGTGGGCCCATATAGCTGCTGGATCATGCGCGTTACTGTCCGAGACTACAAAATGACTGGCAGTCATTTGCCCAGTACACCATTCCACAATGCAGCGTTACCTGGGTCTTACTAGCACCAAAGTGCATAGCTTGTATTTCTTGACCCATTTTTCCTGCATAGTTTTCAGAGAAATCGCACAGTATAAGAGCTTCATCTCGTCCCAAGTTTTTTATAAGGTCTTGGTATTTTTTCTGTTGGTGGAAAACATTGAAGGAATGTTCTTTGTACAAGGCTAAATTATTTTCGAACTCTTTTTTTAGCTCTTCGACGCTTCCTTCTTTCGTTTTTTTCTCAGTCTTTTTTGTAATCATTGTCTTTGATTTTCCTTTTTCTGTCTTTTGGTAAACGTGAGTAACTCGTTCCCAACGTTGCCATGTTACCAAATCATCTGATGTTTCTCTCTCTGGGTTGTATTTTGTCTTCTTTTTATTGCATTGATCACACTCTCTGTACATACATTCGCGTGATTTTCTATCACAGACCAAGCTGGATAGGAGTTATGTCATATTTTGGTACAGTATTATTTGCTTTTGTTTTAAAGCATTGAATAACATATCCATGTTGCTGTGTTTAACACAAAGGCAAGTGTCTCTGTCTGAGATACTTGGAGTTAACACAAAAAAAGGTTTGTACTTATAAAAAGTACTGAAGCTGTATTTTCCTCCTTCTTCCTTATAAATCCTGTATAAATTGGATAAGGTGTCGAGTAGATATCTCTTTTGTTGTTTGTCTTTTTTGTGCGTTCGACATTCTTTTTTACCTGCTGTGCAGCGAGTGACGTCATCTCGAAGAAAAAATGATTCTATTTCTTGTTGTATTATTGGAACCTTGTATAGTTTTAACTTTTTTTGGCGAATTGTTCCACGCAGTCCTAACAGCTTAGTCACAAAGCCCACAGCTTTATTATTTTTTTACGGGTTCTTGTCTTGCCAGGTCCTCAAAAACGCGTTTTTCTGTAGTTTTACTGTTTTTGTATTTTGATTTGAGTGCTGCTTCTAGTATTTCCTGCCGTGCTTTAAGTTTCGAAACAGTCTCTTCAAGGTGCTCATTTTTTATATTTAAGTTTTCATTCAGTCTTTTGTACCGTTTTCTGGCAGCATCATTAATTTTTTTCAGCTTACTTATTTTTTCTAAAGCTGCATTGTACTTCTTGAATATTTGGCTATAACAACTTTTTTGTTTTTTTATTTTTTTTACCTTATTTACTTGGATTTTTTCTTCGTCTTGCTTTTTTCTTTCTTTCTGAGTTTTTTTTCTTTCTCTCCATATTTTTCGTTGCGCATTTTTTTCAGATTCTGTCATTTTTCCGATTTTTTTTTCAGGTTTTTCTTTATTCTATCTAAATCTTTCTTTTTTTGGGCTTCGTATTTTTGTGGGTCATTTTTTATTCTTTCCCGATACCTTTTCTGTTTTTCGGCTGGTGTCAGCGGCATCTAAAACCAACCAACAATACCTTATTTATGCTTTTTAAATACTAAGTGAAAATTATAATAGAAAATCACTAACAGTTAATCATTTTATCACAGTGTGCTTACAGCCTTATGTTTCCAATCCGTTACTTTTTGAGCTCCACATATACGTTACCATTACTATTGAAACGGAATGGAAGTAACGAAATAAGCACAAAGCAATTCTTTCATAAATGAATGGGAGTCCATTGATGTTAAATCGCTAGTACTTTGAGTTATTTAAACTTGCGGATATAGCTCGAAGTCGTAGAATGATAAACTTTAGGTTAAAATAGTAAAGAACAATCAAAATTGCTTTACTAACCTTGGTAACGAATGTGAAAACCGATGTTCACCCGATGTTCTTCAACCACTCTCAGTCGAATTCTGACGCACACTGACAGTTAAAATCTACTTCAATCCGGCTTATTAGGGTTACCAGTGACGAAAAAGTGTTGCTGTGTTGAAAAATTTTTTTTTTTTTTTTTTTTTTTAATCTTTATTGAAGGGCTTGGTCACATAGTGATCATGTCACCCTAATAAAACACATTGTGATACCAACACATCAATAGAAATAACAAAACATAAAGTTAAACTAAATTATCTCTTCTTAATCTAAGGGCGACCTTAACTAAATCAAGTGCAGACTTAGCCTCAGCTGACATTGGAGAGGCCAAAGCGATGTTACAGCCACCTACTTCGAATAGATGTCTGCAAAATGGCTGGCGTCTCTGCGGCTCGTTCCGCACACACTCCATCAGTACATGGTATACATATTCTGGGACGTTGCATTCACTGCAGTTTGGTGTGTCTACCTTCCGCATCATGTGTCTAAACTTATTCAATGGAATGTGTCCCGAACGTAGTCTAAACATTAATACTAAATCACCTCTTCTGAGATCACCGCTATCGAACCAGGGGGAACGAAGAGGGCAACATTGAACAGTTTTATACCAAAGTCCCTTCTCGACAGATCTTTGGTCAAAATGCTCTTTCCACAAATCGTAACATTGGTCTCTTACTATAGGTAGCATATCTGAGAAAATAGGGGTACACCTCAGGGGATCTCCTTCAGATAGCGCAAGCTAGTTTGTCAGCCTCTTCGTTTCCCCTGATTCCAACATGGGACGGAATCCACTGGAGCACTAGCGTCTTATTATTAGCATTAAATTTCACTATAGAATCGACAATATCATAGGCTATCGGGACACTTCGATTCTTCGAAGTACACCGAGCCAGGTGTTCTAGCGCACTCTTTGAGTCACAAAGAATGACAATTTTATCCCAGACAAGTGAGTTAGCATAGGAGATACATTCTGAAAGGGCCAAGAGTTCAATATGCATAATCGAAATTTTCGAGTCTAGTTGGAATTTCATATTAATGCCTAATTGCGGATCATAAAACGCTGCCCCTGCTCTATCTCCGTCTTTTGAGCCGTCTGTGTAGAGCGTATAGTAATTTGGGTATTTTTCAACTAACATGCTCTCTGCTTTTTCCTTAAGGTACGAAGTTCCCAGTGCTTTTTTTGATCTGTCAACACCTTTAATATCTATGTTTATCACGGAAAACACATCAATGTTTGCGACCCATGTGTCTAAACTGTACATTTCTAGAATTTGAGTAGACTGAATATTAAGATCTTTCAAAGACTCGTGTGTAATTGCCAATAGTGGTTTTCGCTTTTTTACCCAATACCTGTCACTACAAAGCCTACTTAACTCTGTAATTTTTTCAATATTTTGATTGTTAGAGAAAGATCGCGACTTTAACCAAAACTTCCCTGCCAAGTAACGTCGCCGAATATTCAATGGTTGGAGGCTTAATTCACTTTCCATAACATGGATTGGGGTACTTCTAATGAATCCGCCTACTACTCTCATGGCTTGATTTTGAATTTTTTCCAGTTTATGAAGGTGACAGTTGGCCGCGCAATCGAATAAAAAACTGGCATAATCTAGTCTACTTCGGATGATAGAAATGTAAAGCCTTCTGACATGTTTTGGGTGCACCCCCCACGACGAACCAGCTAACACTTTTAATGTGTTTAGAAATGTAAGGGTTTTTTGACCTACTTCATTGATGTGTTTTCCCCACAGCAGTGATCGATCCAACCACAGGCCTAAATATTTTATGTTTTCTACTTGCTCTAAAGACTGACCATTAATACTTAGATTAATGTTTTCGTAACGACGACGACGGCTAAAAAGGCAAAATTTTGTTTTTCTTGTAGATATTTCCAAACCGAGATTACTAATTAGTTTTGCAAAAATGTTTAACGCATTCTGTAATGTGATAGAGGCTTCTAAGAGATTAGAACTAGAAATATACAATGCAAAATCGTCGGCATATTGGGAAAAATTTACATCAGTTATAGTTTGGCTGACAACAATGGTTGCTGCGTTAAACAGTAACGGGGACAAAGGATCTCCCTGAGCTAAACCTATTCCAGTATACCTGCAAGTTGATTGTGAATCGGATGACTGAATCTGTAGGATTCTCAGTGATAAAAAATTCCGTAGATACTGGCATACTTTACCGCCTATTTCAAGGTTATCCAATGAATTTAAGAGGGTCCTAATGTCCACGTTATTGTATGCGTTTTCTATGTCCATGAAACAACCTACTGTATTATGTTTTTTCGTAAACCCTATTTGTATGCTAGTAACTAACTGGGTAAGGCTATCTAAACACGATTTAGATTTACGAAATCCAAATGTACCTATACCTTGAAAAATTGTTGTTTTTTCCCAAGTACCATTCCAATCTGTGGTTAATGATCGCATGAAAGATTTTACAGGGACATGACATCAGTGATATAGGTCGGAATTCTGTCGAGCTGCTCGGTGATCCCGGTTTCGGCACAGGAACGGTTTTAACTTCTCTCCACTGTCTTGGTACAAATCCTGAGCGTAGGAAGGTATTGTATAAGTAAAGTAGCTGACATTTTCCAGATTCAGGTAGTCTTTTAATCATTGAGAAAGAAATATCGTCAACACCCGGTGCCGTATCTTTAGTTTTAATGGCTCTCTCAAGTTCCTGTGCCGATATTGGCATTGAAAGCTGAAAAATATTGTTCCAAATGGTAGATTTTTTAGCTTTCTGGTGCGGTAACGTATAGATGGAATTCCACTTTTTCAATTCAAAGGACATACTTTAAATAAGTTTTAAAACTATTTTGTTCTGTACCACAATGTAAATAAGAACGAATTTAGAAAATCCAGGTTTCTATCTTTCCAAGTCATTCCACATTTTGTAACAAAGAAATCTTGTCTACCATAACTTAGATAGTTTTGTTTCAGATTTGGACACTGGACGCAGGAAAAAATAGGGGGTCACATTACTAAAAGTGATTTATTCATGCTTTTATAAGCAATTTCATAGTATTTTTAGAAATTGTTACTATAATGTAAAGTATGTTATCCCTAACTAAAAACATGAAATCAAAAACCATGATAGTTTAGATACAAATGAGCTGCAAAAACATCGGACATGCCGAAAACTGAACTGTCAAAATAAAAAAAAAATGCCCAGGTACAAACTTAAATAGAACCTTCAGGTTTAATGCAAGGTATCTCAAAATCTTTTCTGGACAACTCACTAAAGAAAATAAGCAAGTAAAGTGCGTGGTATAAATTTGAACACACTGTACATCTTTTATTTACTAGCCGGAACGCGGATCCGCGCTCAATACGCGGTAAGACTGTCGAAAAACAAAGATTCTGAATAAACTATGAATTATGGACGAAAACACTTTGCAAATTGAAGATCTTGACAAAAAAGTCTTCAAAACGATATATAACACGCACTCAGAATGAAAGAAATACAATAGTTATCAATAAATTTGAAAAAAAAAACACTTACCGACAAAGCTAACATAAATGTTTACTTCTAATAATTTTAGTAATCGCATTAATTTCTCATAGGATTTTATTGAAAACTATTCTAAATTAAAGAAAAATTGACATAACACAAAAAGATACTCAGCGTGTCCAGTAATTACACCAAAAAATCAAACTTTCTCACAAACACTTAGTTCTAAACAAAGTCGAGTATTCAACTGACACGAATGAACAAGTTTCTGAACTAAAGACCGGTATAAGTGAATTTGGTACCTTCATTCATTCAAGGACAGCCATACACAAGCGATTTTGACACTTCTGCGTCGTTTTTATGAGAGAAAATTATAAAAAATTGTCTGCAGGTAGGAGAGCGCGGATCCACGTTCCGGCAGATAACTGCTTTGCGCTGATCCACGTTCCGGCATACCACAGGTTAAAAAGGGTTAATGGTTTCTGTAAATTCACAAGTCCACAAGCTATCACTATGATGTCATCAAGTTTACCTATTAGATTATTGTTTATGGGTGATTCTTAAATAGTTTCCAGATAACTCAAAAAAAATTGACTTTTTTTTTACGATATATTGCGATGTACATCAAAATTATATACCAAAAGCATATTTTTGATGCATATGAACAAGCTTAATGCCCTCAGGAAACGTAAAAAAATGGGTACATAAACACGACCGTGACAGATTGTGCCTCGGAACTGGAACTGAACGTGGCTGTGACACTGTATGACATGGATGTGACAGTTTTATATTTTTTATTGTAATTGTTAATATTAATGTTATGAAATTTGTGTCTTCTTAGTTAAAAGTGATTGAGCAATAAATAAAACACTGAAATGGTTTAATCAACAGTATTTATTTGGTATACTTCTCAATGAGAAGTTCTCATCAACACACACACTTCAAATAATTAAATCACAAGTGAGATCCCGTCCAAAAGACCGTCAGGTCAATCTGTCTACTAATACAACAAATCAGCCTTTTATTTTTAGAACTATCTGATCACAGGCAGCATTATTTCAATATCACATAGTACCTATAATTAGTAAATATTAAACATAATAATTGAGTATAAAATCAGGACTAATTTTTATCCTATAGGTAGTAAATATTTTCAAAGTAAAGTTGAAGCATAATGCTTAAAGTAATTGCAGCGTTTTGAGCTCTACAACTAAAAAGTCAATCTTCTAGAAATAAAATAAAAATTCCTAAAAAAAAACAAAACAATAGGTATCACTTATTATTAAACATCTCAAAAAATAATCTATAACCAACATAATTTAAGGTTTGATATTTTTTTATCAAGGAAGTCTAATCATACATTTACACATACAGAGTATTTATCTCTCGTCACTAAGGACCTGCAAATTAGGTAACAAACCTCTAACCTTTTACATAACGGGATGATCAAATAATGAGAAATCAAATTTGAAAACTAGTGTTCCTCGCCTACCGGGAGTGGGTTCTTGCAACTCAGAAACAATGTCTTCAGCGCCAAGATCTGCATAATCATTGTTATTCCAGATAAAGATAGTGTCTCCTGATATCACGTTGTGATACTTCTTCTTAGTGAATTTAATAGTATAGTAAGGTGTATCAGGTTTGTCGTTATTTAAACTAACAATTTGACCTACAAAAAGGGAAACTAGATTCTTTTTCCCTGAAAACTTGGCTATTACCCACGCCCCTTCTTTTAAATTACGTTTATTAGCTTCGGGAGAATTGTTACCGATCATAGGTTCAATTAGATTAGTATTAGTCGTGCTAAGACTTGACTCTGCATCACGTTCAGTAGCCAATCGTATTATCGGACGCCTTGAACAGGGATAATGAGGACATTTATCTTTTATTTCACAGTTGGCACAAGAAAGCTCCCTTATATTGAGCATTGTGGGTTCTTCAGTACTCCACGTTAACTGATGCATATTCTTTGTACCCGGTATGCTTAAAATCTTAGCAGAATTTCGAAGCAAATCTTCAGCGTCTTTAATATCTTGCTCACTTACTTCATATACCATAACGTTGCAGTTGGTTTTGACAACTTGGACAAATGTTTCATAGTCAGGTATATCATTACCTTTATGGACCTTTTAGACGAGGCCAATAGACGAGACAATCGAGTAAGCCAGGCGAATATTGGCTTCGTGTGAATGGAACCAGGCGAATGCATTGGATTGTCCCAAGCTAATAGCTTATGCCAGTCGAGTGAATTAGAACGATTTCGAATTTGCTGGCGCTAGTGCTTCCCCCACTACTTTCCCATTGGATTGGCTTGTGTATTGGCTTCATGTGAAACGTGTTTCCGTCCCGGGCGAGTAAGCCAGTCCAATACATGTCATGTCGTACGTGTTGTTTTATTGAAGAGATTTTGCATATCCAAAATCTCTTCATGCATTAGCTTAATAACATTTTTGAACGTAGCTCTTAAAGCAATTTTACGTCTGTCCATCGTTAATAGAAATTAATTTTATTTACTTTACTTATTTATATCGGTATCGACTGGCTTGTGTGTGAACGACATGAAGAAAATTTTGCGTTTTTCACTGGATTGGCTTACTAGACTCGCTTATTGGATTGTCTCGCCTATTGGCCTCGTCTAAAAGGTCCATTAAGGACATGGTTATTAGCAGCTCCTTTCAAAGCCGCACCTACACCATCTGCAGGGCCTTTACCGTGTGCTGTCTCAGTAAAATTCCATGATGCTGCAGAAATATTCAATATGCGGACAAGGTGTTGGGTGAAAAGATAGAAATTGCTCTTGTTTTTGTATTGACTGCTAGGGCCATCGCTAACGATGTGTAGCATCTTAATATTTTGATTTGCAATCAAACGCGTTAAGGCTGTCTTCAAATGAGCATGTACTGCGGCCGCATCATGACGCAGGCAGGCAGAAACAGAACAGAAGGGCATGGTATCCACTTCTCCAGTGGCGTCCAACAAGTAATATAAAACCCCTGTATGAATTGACACCTGTTGACGGGATGCCCCAAAATGTACCGATTGAATTTCTGAGAAATATTTGCATGCGTAGTTTTCAGAGAAATCAATCCTTACCAAAATTTCCCCTGCTGCTAAATTAGTCTTGATATGATTAATTGCTTGATATTGGTTACGTATATTGAATGTGTGCAGGAGAAACCTTGGCAGAATGTCCAGAAAAGTTTCAACTATACCTAGTCCAACATAGGATGATCTCTGACAGCTGTCAGTGTCAAAACACGCCTATGAAGTATCGTATTTTTCGACGGTAAAATGTATAGAGACAATTTAAATACTTTATTGGCAAATAGTGACGTGCTACACTTATCGTAAGACAAGTTATCGATCTTGACTCGAAACATATAATAGAATATTGATGATATTTTGTAAATAAAATAGATTGCAAACAACAAGGTAAATGAAATAGAAATACTATTAAAACAACGATAAAAAATAGCAAACTGAATTTTTAACGAGTGGCGCTTCATGGGCACTCGCGCGTGAAACAATAATGAAATCCCATTCATCCATTCATGCATGTTTCGCGGGCTTTGCGCGTGAGTGTGTAGAGTGGGCTTCACCGCGCCATGCCGCCATCTTGTTTGATTGCATTGCATCTGCCATTCTGCCATCTTGTTCAGTACGAGTGCCAACGCCTTGTATACGCCACGTGTTTTCATTCAGTCTCCATTCGGTTATCGTTATTGTTATTAATTTGTTGAGTTTTGCTGTTATTTGTTTGTTAAGTTTGTTCTGTTTTTGGATACAGTATGCCAAAAAGAACAAAGAAAACTGTTTTAAATAGTGAAAGCCGGGAGTTTGTGATTCGCTTGCGCGAATACTTTGAACGCGAGAGTCAAAATGGCGGACCGTTGTTGCCATTAACACAAGCGTGCAACAGAGTTGCTGATGCTCTGGGAATCGGGATTGCTACAGTGATTCGTGTCAGCAGAGAAAAGTATGGTGAGCAATCATCTGCGACAACGACGACAGGGGAAAACGAAGAGCAAAAACTGTCGACGCCAAATAAAAAAAGGAAGAGGACGTGTCCAATATCAAAAATTGACGATTTTGATGCCGCAGCAATCCGGAACCATATTTATGGGTACTACACGCGTGGAGAGTTACCAACACTCAGAAAACTACAAACATCTCTTGAAGACGCTGAATTATTTAAAGGTGGCCACTCGTCGTTAGCCAAAACACTAAAAAGCATCGGGTTCCGCTACAAAAAAAGTGACAAAAGAAAAATACTAATGGAGCGGACAGATGTTGCGCTCAAGAGAATTGATTTTCTCCGAAAAATTAAAGAGATCTCAAACTGGGACAAAGTGGTTTTTCTGGACGAAACGTGGCTAAACGCAAATCACACAGTTTCAAGATCTTGGACGGATGACACAGCTGAGTCAACTACAAAAGTGCCCGAAGGCAAAGGGCAAAGATTAATTATAACACATGCTGGGACGTCGTCTGGCTTTGTGCCGAATTGTTTGCTGGCGTTTAAATCAGTAAAGACCACCGAATATCATGAAGAAATGGATTTCGAAAGATTCAAAAAGTGGTTTTTAACTCTTTTGGAAAACCTGAAAGAACCGCATACCATCGTGATGGACAATGCATCGTACCACTCCGTACAAAGAGATAAAGCACCAACGTCAAGCAACCGGAAATTGGATTTAATTTCGTGGCTGCAAAGCAAAGGTATAGAGGCCAACGAAAAGATGTTGAAAACTGAATTACTACGATTGGTCCGTATACACAAACCCCGTACTCCAACATACATCTTGGATGAAATAGCAAAAGAAAAGGGCCATACTGTAATTCGGCTACCTCCATACCACTGCCAGTACAACCCGATAGAGCTGATCTGGGCTCAAGTCAAAGGTAAACGTGCTTATGTGTTTCTTTCACCATCGCTCGCATTTCTCTCGTTTGCTTAAAAAAAGTCAATTAGATTAATATTTGTAATTTATTGTACTCACATAAAATTATAATCAAATACATTTTGATAGCATAGGAAGATAAGAATGTAAAAATATCTCATAAAACATCAATTAGCTAATAAAACATCGATTAGCTATTAAGACATCTCTTCCAACAAGCCATGGTGTGTTTTATATGTATTTTATTTCTTTGTTACAGGTTACGCAGCCAGACATAATACAACACCGCCTTTTACAGCAAATAAAATGCTGAAGTTACTGAAGGATGCATGTGACAGTGTCACATCGGACAATTGGAAGAAAGACATAGACAGAACAAGAAAAATTATGGAAGATGATTGGGAGCGTGACGTACGATTCGACCAATCTACCCGGGAACTGATTATAAATCTACAAGACTGCTCCAGCGAGTCAGAATCAGACTTTGATGATAGTGATTTGGGCTGTGAACCGATTTAACAAGAATAAAAACATGTTACAACATCCTTTTGTTTGATTTGCTTGAAACATTCAGAAACTTTGGTTAGAATATCGATAATTTATTTCGACATTATCCCCATGCCTAGTAAAGTCACAGTGACAAGCTGTCAGAGATCATCCTATGTTGGACTAGGTATAGCCCCTTTTTGTCAGTTGTAAGTCTACATTTAATTGTTCTTCTGATCAATTTGATACTACCTTTTATATCTCGTTCTTCATTTTGGCTCACCCATTGTTGGTAAGAAATGCTTTCATTTTCGAATGTCATAAAGTTAGGAGTTTTATTAAGACACTTAGAGCATTTACGACTCATGCAGTTATATGAATTAGTATTACATACCACACTTTCAATTACGGTGTCTCCATTTTGTATGATTTGTAATGCTTTTAATCTGTTAAGCATCATATTAAAATTTTCGTGAAGTACACACAAGCATGCATCGCGATCAGTTAATTTTGCCTTAACAATCCAGAATGGACGCAAGCGGCAAAAACTTGCATAACTTACACGCAGTCTTCCGTCTGATACGGCATTGTACTTTTTGTGTAGATTTTCCATAGTGTCAGTAATATACCTTTTCTGTTTCTTTATTTTATGCCGCGTAACTGTATCTTTTACCCCAGGGCTTATCATAGAATTTTCTTCACTGTCTAAAAACTTTTGAACCGATAATTTGCGACGACGCCAAATATCTTTCAAAACTATTTGCCTTTTCCTGGCTTTGGTCGGCATTTCAGAAACCTTCTTTATCAGCCTATTCATTCTGACTTGAAGAGTATGTATTGCTTTCTGCTGCGCTTTTATTTTCGCTTTTTGATTCGTAATAATAACATTGGTTAGTTTCCTGCGTTGTTTGTGTTCTTTTAACGCTTGGTGCCTTTGTCTACTCATTGAGCTGCCTCGAGAACTGGTGGATGATGGAGTTTCACCTCGTTGTGATATGATAGGTGTATCGTCTCTACTAACCACCGGTGTTGTATCGCGCTCTCTTATTGGTGAAGAGACGCTCGGATCTGGCGCCAGGGCAACATTCATTTCCAAATCAGATGGAGGAGTGTTCTCCCTGATTAGTTGCAGCCCACGTTCTCTGCATTTTTTTAATGCTCGACTTTTTCTGGTACGTTCACGCCATTTTTCTCGTTGTTCCTTCTGATCACGACGTGATAAATCTTTTATCGACACTATTTTGTTTTGCTCCTTTCTTCGCTGACGCCGTGCTCGTTCTTTTGCTTTTGCTTCTTCATATTTGACGGGATCTTCTTTTATTTTAGCGCGTCTTTTTTTTTCATATTCACGCCTTTCTTTCTTTTTTGCTTCTAAGTTTTTCTTCTTTCGTGGCATCTACAGAATCAGAATAGCGAAAAATCTGTATACCTAGTAAAAGGCTATTTCAAAAAATAGTAGATAGTGCATATTAAATAATTCAGCAAAACAACAAACGCCACTAAATAATTAAAATGAAATAGAATGTCACGACCACGCAATACATGTCACGACCATGCTCTCAAAAATTCCATGGCGGTGACATTTTTTTCATACCATGGTCGTGACAATTTGAAACGTGTTCGATATAACCTAAAAGCTAGCCATGATATCGCAAATATTAAGTAATTACCTTAAACTACACGGTATGAGGTACATATTATGTTTCAAACAATAGCGTGACACTGGTACTTACGTTTAAAAGTCGTACACGGCGTTGACGTGTTAAGGTTGTCCCTTTTTTCAATTAAATAGGAAGATTTGTTTTGCGAGGCACACACTATGTTCAGCCATTTGCAAATCTGACAAGAAGAAAGTGTTGCTGTTCTAAAAAAAACGTAGGAAGGGTTGCCAACATCAAAGATAATTTTCTACCGAGTGCCGAATTTTTATATTATCATACATGGTCGTGACACAAAAACTTCTCACAAACTTTATGTTGTTTAGAATCATAAATTGTAATTATTATTTATATTTATTTTTAATCAGTCTTATAGAACAAAGGTTAGTCTTGCATAATTGCTGTAATATTTTGCGAAACAACTTGATATTTCTTCAGAAAAATATTTTTTTCTAAATCCGGCAATCTCACACTACACGGTCCGTGACATTTTGGACTTGTAATTTTTTTCAAGTATGTTTCTGATAATTTTATGCCAAAAAATATTTACAGATATGATACTAGAGGTAATTTACTAAGTAAATTAATATACAGTTTACTGATTTTCGTAGAAAATATATTCAATTCTTACAACTCACACAAAAAAACGTAAGAATAAGAATCACCCTTATACAAGCATGGGGTTTCAACATAGAATATTCTCTCAAACGTCTTATTAATCGTTCTATGTGAATCCGCAGACTAGCAATTTGTTTAGTCTGTTTAACTTCCTCTTTTGATAGTTTTTTACCTGATTGAACACTGGGAGGACGTACTAACTGACACCCAACTTCTAGTAGCAGGGGTTCAATATGCTTAAAGCCCCTGTCAGCCATAACATGAGAGCCACTTGGCAAACATTTCAAAAAATCACACTGTTCAACAACACACATATCAGTGGTCCTCCCACCATAGCCAGGTGACACATAATTAACAAGTCCATTAGGGGTGCTAGAAATCAAATAGGTACTTTATTGTATTAGCCTTTTTATAATCGGACCAAGTCAAAGCTTGGTGCAATGCTTTACTGGGTTTCTGTATTTCAATTTCTAGACAATCTATTATACATGTGACTTTATTATAATTTTTCCTAAATGCTATAGGCAAACATCTCTTTATTGCAGCCTTATCTTTTACAATAAAAGATCGCATAGCTTGAGCAATTTTAGATACATTTTCTCTGAAAATTCTACATGCATATGATCCAGTTATTCCAAAGTCATCGCCAAGTTCTGAAGACTTTGTGTCCAATCGAATTTTTTTAAAACATAATAAAATTTGTTGCTCTGGTATGTTCTGTCTGTATGTTCTTGTATAAGTTTAATAAAAAAATAACAACTTTTTGGGACACCTATGTAGAATTGGGGTTTCTTTTCTATCTTATTTAGAGTGGATTTTGACATAATTTTGCAATTCTCTTCTTTTTCTAAATCATGTTCAATAAAAGTGCTAGTGTTAGATGAAGTTTTTGATAAACTAGAATGTTCAACAGAGGGAGTGTATATAGATACATCACTGTCTGATTTGTCATCATTACCTAAATATCTATTTACATTTGAGTATGTTGACAGCGGTCTTACATGTGGCTTTAACTCAGAAACTTTGAATGGAGATGTTGAGATGGATTTGGTAGGCTGCTTTAATGGAGAAGTCTGCAACTGCTTTACACATAATTTGGTGAATGTTTGACTAGCTTCACTTCGACGTTTTGCTGAGATGATGGTAACATGTGAAGTCTGTACTGCTTTGTTAATCTTCAATGGTTCTTGTATGATAAAATCTGAAAAAAATAGGTTTATTTAATTATTGAAATTTTTATTAAATCTTTGTCCCTATTACAGTAGAGCTCAAGATTAATTTTAAATTAAGGTGATAAAAAGAAATTAAAATAGTGACAGGTTGCAAACAGCATCACATTTGCCCAATTTGCCCGGGAACAGACCCAACTGGCAGGTTGCAATTCTAAGGTTTTTCTTTTTTCCCAGACCAGCATGGAAGAGATAATTAATATTTATTTATGTATCCAGTTCATATGAATACATAAAATTAATACGAATGGTATAAATTGACTAGACAAGACAAGAAAAAATTATTAGTTTGTTATTTACCTGAGCTTGTGCCGGAAAGGGTGGAAGACTTGACTTCATTCTCTTGAGATGCTGCAGTACATATATTTTCATCTAGTTCCTCAATCAAAGCAAGTCTTCGCCTCTTTGCAGCGACAGGTCGGCTTACATTAAAAAAACTTGGCCTGTTCGGTTGACACGCAAACCTTTTTGGTAAACAACCACTTCTCATTCTTATTTGAGACACTGAACCCATTGTCGTATACTGTGTATAATTTTCCATGTCCCTAGGAAGCTGAAAGTAAATTTTTAATTAAGCACAAGACAGATAAAGTGTTATTGATATTGCACATAAACCTCTATCGATACTGTGACTGATATAACCTCAAAGTATTATCAATTATAACATTTAAAACTAAAAAGTTGACTATTTGAAATCGTAAAGTACTATTTAAGTACTAATCTACATACTTCCATACCATTGTGAGGCATTTATAAGCTTTGTAATGGGTAATCTCTATAACTATCAAATCAGTGTTAGAATGGAAAATAATTGTGAATCTATGCTACAAATAAGAAATATTGAATGATTGTTACTTACATCAAAGTGGTCTTCACAAAAGTAAGCAGTAGTTTTCCCCGATAATGCAGTTGGGTCTCTCTTGGCAAGAGTTAACCATTTCCTTCTCAGTTGTTGATCGCTCGGAACATGTATAAACAGTTTTTCAGGTGTTTTGATAGTTGTGCTTTCGCACATGGGCACTACGCAGTATTTATAGCACTTTTTATTCATTTGTAAGCACGTACATAATTACCTACTACGAATACGTACGCACGTACGAATTACTCCCAAACTAACAGATATTGCAACCCAACCTACGAGACCGCGTAATGTTTTGAGTCTCGTGACGTCACGCATGTCACCTGATGGCTTTTGCTGTTTTAAGCCGCGTTGACACTATCAAAGTATGCTTTGACAAAGTAGATTTGACAAAGTAGCTTTGTTCAAAGTTCACTTTGATACCTATTGACACTAACAGAGTGCACTTTGATCATTTTCTTCATTCTTAAGATCGAAAGATGTCGGACCAGACAGATTTATTGCTAAATGGTGTCGAAATTGTAGCAGACTTGTTAATAGAAGAGCTAAGACGGGAAAAAAAAAATAAAATGTCGCAGAAGAAGAAGTGTTTGGACGCGCCCTTGGATTCTACGCCGCAATGGACAGGGAGCATCTAACAATTTTCTTCGAGAAGTAGAAGAGGAAGACCCCGCTACGTATAAAAATCATTTAAGGCTGAATAGCGAACAATTTGACTACCTCCTAAGTAAAGTCGAGACGAACATACAAAAAGAAGATACTATTTTAAGACCAGCATTACCTGCAAAACTTAAATTACAAATAGTCATGAGATATTTGGCAACTGGTGATAGTTTCTCGTCCCTTGAAAGTAGTTTCCGTGTTCCTAAGAGCAGTATATCTAAATTTCTGCCGTCAGTCTTAGATGCCATCTATGAAGCGTTAGAGGAATACATTCAGGTAAATAAAAAAAGAAAACATTAAATTTTTTATCATTTATTTAAAAAATACAAATTAAAGTAGAAGCTGTGAAACATCTTCGTTTTTTTGCGGGTAGCCAGGGAAATAAGCAACACTTAAAGTTTGGGGTCAGAGTGTAGCAAAGGGTGGCCCATATATAGGACTTAGAAAAATTTTATTTTTTTTTTTGCTCGTTTTTACTACTTTTTTGATCAGAACATTAAAGAATATGTAAAAATAAGCATCTTTTACTGGAACTTTTTTTCTCTAAATTGAGAAATGGCCGAAATATAGCGACACAAAGTTTTATAAATTTCAACACTTAGAAAATTTTCACACTGAGCGGTGTCATTATAACACCTATTTTTGATGAATGAAACATATAGAACACATCAAAATAAGCATCTTTTACTGGAACTTTTTTTCTCTAAATTGAGAAATGGCCGAAATATAGCGACACAAAGTTTTATAAATTTCAACACTTAGAAAATTTTCACGCTGAACGGTGTCATTATAACACCTATTTTGGATGAATGAAATATATATGTCACCGCAAGATTGTAAAAACCGTTAGATTATAATTTTACTAGTCAGATTGTAATCTATCGGAAAATTGTCAATAGAACCCGATAGTAAATTCCGTGACAGGGTCGACGAAGCCCCCGCTGCGCGGGGGCTTCTATTCTGGGTGGTTATGCGCTTCGCGCATTTTGGAAGAAACCTAACCAACCTAACCTAACCTTACTCTGGGGCCCCGTTACAAAATTTGAAACTATTTTGGTTAAATTTCGTTTTACAATTTAACGGATTCTCGCCATTATATTATAATTTAACGAAAATAAATCCGTAAAATTATGAACGCAGAGGTTCAGTTGACAATAATTTTTTATATATATTCGCGGGGTTACTACTAATGGCAGAGATAATAATAAAATTAAGTCATTGTATCAAAAAGAGGGGGGGGGGAGGCGACTCTAGTTTTCTGTGGGCTTCGGCGCTTCGGCTAGCAGCCCTTTCGCCCTTGCGTGCCAGAGCACGGTCACTTCACTCGGCTCCGCAGCTTCGGCTTGTTGGTCGCCTTCGGCGACCAGCCTCAGCCGCTCGCCTCTCTCGTTCCCACGCTCCGTCACGGCGGGCGAGGGCTGCTCCCCTACGCGCCTTCGCTTTCTTTTATATACACTCTAGGGTTAGGACAGACAAGACCACGTGGAAAGTGGGGTGCTCTGATTCGGTTTTTGTAGAAAATGATGCACGGTAAATCATATGGCATGGCAAATAAAATTTATGATAATTACAATTCCGTTCATCAGAATTTGTTTTTTGTGGTTTTTGTTTATTTTTGTTCGTTTTTTTTAGTTTCTAGTTTTTTTTGTTCGTTTTTTTTTAGTTTTTTGTTTTTTTTTGTTGTTTTTGTTTGTTTTTTGTGATTTATTTTTGTTCGTTTTTGTTTAATTTGTTTTTTTGGCACTTTTGTGTCAGTAATTTACTGCTGCCCGCGATTTACTATCTAAACGGGCAACCGGGCCTACAACGGCAATTCCGAAGCTTCAGCCCATGTTTACCGATTCCGGGGTAAACGCGGTGGATGTCAGCGAGAAACCGACGGAATCTCGCTGCATCTGATGCACACCGCCGGAGGATGTTCTGACGGTACATGTACTCCCCCATGTACCACTTCAGTCTCTTATCACTCCGGCATGAACGGCAATGGCGCTTCAGCTCTAGCCATTGCCGTTCGATGGTGTTGGTGTGCACCTTCACCCGCACATTGGTTGACCCCGGAATTGGTAAACCGAGACTGGGATGCGCGGCAATATCAACAGTCCCCGCCACATATTCTAAACTGTGATTGACCACAGAATGGCCGCGCATCCCTAGCCTGAGATGGACCCCAGTATAGGAGCGGTGCATATCAGACATAATATATGAGTCTTCCTGCACCGCTGCCTGTATAATGGGGTCCAGCGTCAGCCGAAACTTGTCCCGTATCAGTTCTACATGGACCCGTTTGGTGAGACGGCTGACACACCCAAAGGTCCAAGTTTGGCGCTTTAGCAGCCGTCCCCTATGATACTTATTTGTGTAGAGGTGACTTTCGTCCACCTCTACAACGTCCTCCGGGCCACCAATTGGTTTGCGGCCGTGGGCCTCTGCCACCTCGCAAACCTCTCTAAGAAAATGATACATCTGTATCGCCGTCTTTCTGGTAACGCCAGCGTCTTTCGCGGCTTACGTCACCTTGTCATTACGAAAGAAGTGCATCGCAAGCCGCAGAGTCTTTAAGACGCTGACCTTACTCCTTTCAAAGAAAGTATTTTTTGTCGGCGATACAGTTGTCCTACATGATTTTCTGAAACAGTGCCACCTGTAGCCCAACTTGTATGACACTTTTATGTCTTTTTTCATAAGAGTCCTACATTTGGGACACCGCGGAGGATTTTTTAGCAATAACAGCCATTCCTGAGCAGCCTCCACCGCGGCGTCCTCATTTGGGATAGTGGCTGCATAATTCCATAAAGAAAAATTCCTCGCCAAAATAACCTCGAGAGGTAACATAATAAATAATAATAGACAATAACCAACAACAATACCTCAACATCCAACGAAAAGCGCCTAAAAATCTTACGAAATTATAGACAAAACTCGCCGTATTTCGCGGACCTACATCAACTCGGTTCCGGCCCTTCAAAAAGTTTACGACATAAAGTAATCGGTCGCGCCGGCACACCACGCGAGGCCGGCACGGAGAGCGGACGTGTGCTCCGAATACATTTTTGAAATATTTATAGTTCGAAATATATTGTTCACAGAGAGTTTTGTACCATACAAAATATGTTTATTATATTTTATTCTACAGTATAAAAATAAAAAAAACATGTTATAATGACACAACTTTGATTGAAAAAAGTGCTATCTTAAAATTTTCCATACATTTTTCCTTAATATCTTATCGAAATTTTCAAAAAAAAAAAATCAAGTTTACAGAAAAGTTGCCCATACAAAACATGCATATTTTAACGTCTTCTAGACGATAGCATCATAAAATATAAGTGTCATAATGACACCACATACATCAAATTTTTTCTAAGTCCTGCGCCCTTCATACTGTGATAACTTCGTAATGGTGGCTCGTAGAAAAAAGTTTATTTGAAATAATATGGTTTTTTCGACATATAAAATATGATTACAATGGAAAATAAATAAAAACCAAAGTATTATCAATTAAAAGTCCCAGGTACGGCCACCCTTTCCTACACCCCAACCCGTACATCAAAGTGGTCTTCACAAAAGTAAGCAGTAGTTTTCCCCGATAATGCAGTTGGGTCTCTCTTGGCAAGAGTTAACCATTTCCTTCTCAGTTGTTGATCGCTCGGAACATGTATAAACAGTTTGTGGGGTTTATGGTCCCCTCTTTACCAATCCAATAAAAGTCCAGGATTCTTCGTAAGTTTAGTGTATTCCAGTACAATGCACAATACAATCCAGCAAAATAGGGAAAGTACAGAAATGATCGGCAAGTCTAAAAATAGCGCAGTACAAGATGGCGAAATTTTCTTCCAGTGACAGATGTCAAGTGTTGCCATTATACAATACAAATAAAAGGTGCGTTCACGAACGCTACATCACCCCCCTAGGGAGAAAAATAGCCTATCTATTTTTAACAAAAAAAACTTATCATATTTACAATATTTACACATCAAACGGCAATTTAAAAGTTACATTTCTACCCGAACGAGTCGTGTAGGGTGCTGGATTTACGGGGGCGGGTGCTGGAATGGTTGCAGGTGCAGTAGGAACAACTGTAGGGGGGCTGGAGAAACTGGAGCTTTTGAGGTCTCGGAGTCATCGCTGAGATACGCCGGCTTGACACGGTCAATACTAACCTCGACAGTCTTGTCTCCCATGAGGATAGTAAGGGTTTTATCCTTCCTAGCGACGACCTTATAGGGGCCAGTGTAAGGTGGCTTCAATGAAGGTCTCACGGTGTCATCGCGCAAGAAAACGTGCGTGGAGGATACCAGATCTTTAAAGATAAAGATGGCTCTCTTACCATGAGCGGAAGTAGGGACCGACTTCAGTTGCGACATGAGGCGTCTTAACTGAGAAACGAAATTAGTAACATCCGAGTTGCTATCAGAAGAGGCAGACGGTGAAATAAACTCACCGGGTAGGCACAGAGGTTCCCCGTAAACTACCTCGGCAGGAGACACGCGTAGGTCCTCCTTGATAGCAGCACGCAATCCTAATAGAACTAGAGGCAGGGCCTTGCACCAAGACTCTTGATGGCACATAAGAGCCGCCTTCAGTTGCCGATGCATTCGCTCAACCAAGCCGTTCGC
Source organism: Yponomeuta malinellus (assembly GCA_947308005.1). Classification (NCBI taxonomy): domain Eukaryota; kingdom Metazoa; phylum Arthropoda; class Insecta; order Lepidoptera; family Yponomeutidae; genus Yponomeuta; species Yponomeuta malinellus. The sequence goes on along the minus strand of OX371009.1, from coordinate 1,302,772 downwards.
ACACGGGTGATAACTCGTGGTACGGACGCGTTTGGAGGAACAAAGTTGCATCAGGGCCTGAAAAAGAGCGGACTCAAATTGCCGACCCTGGTCCGTTGTAACTAAGGACGGAACACCGAAACGAGCAATCCAGCCGCTGAAGAAGGTCTCGGCCACCTCTTCTGCGGTTATACCCACCATCGGCCATGCTTCAGGCCACCGACTATAACGATCGACGGCTGTTAGACAGTAATAAAAACCTTTACTGAAAGGCAAAGGACCGATAATGTCCAAATGGACATGGCGGAAACGCTTGGAGGGAAGTTCAAAACTACCAAGAGGTGAATTTACATGCCTGCTAACCTTGCTGCGTTGGCAAGCCTGGCAAGATCGAGCCCAGTTGCGACAATCCTTCTGGATATTTGGCCACACAAACCGCTCGGAGACGAGTTTGGCTGAAGTTCGAACACCTGGGTGGCTAAGGTTATGCACCTTATCGAACACCGCGCGTCGAAATTTGGGTGTGACAAATGGACGAGGTTTGCCAGTGGAGGTGTCGCAATAAAGAAATACGTCAGTACCAGGAATCAAAACTTTTTCAAGTTTAAGAGAAGACTGGTCTAACATCTCGAGCAGTTCTTCGTTGTCAGCCTGATCAGTGGCAAGATCGGTGAAATTGTCGTCAAAGCGAATGGTTTCAATGCGCGACATTGAATCAGCGACCACGTTATCCTTACCACTGATGTGAACGATGTCTGTGGTAAACTGCGAGATGAACGACAGTTGGTTGAGCTGTACAGGTGGCAACTTTTCACGACGCTGTGAGAATGCATAGACCAGAGGTTTATGGTCAGTGTAGATGGTTACATGCTGAGCCTCAAGCACGTGTCGAAAATGTTGGACAGCTTCGTAGACAGCAAGTAATTCACGGTAGTAGGCAGGCCATGTTGTCTGCTTGGTGGTGAGCTTTTTACTAAAAAATGCAAGAGGCTGCCAACAATCTTTAACACACTGTTGAAGGCATGCTCCAACATGTGTGGAAGAAGCGTCTGTGAAAAGTCCCAGAGTAGCTGTAGTATCCGGATGAGCAAGAATGGTAGCGCTTGCCAAATGCTCTTTGCACTTGTGAAAAGCTGCTTCCAGATCCGGAGTCCAGGGAACAGGTTTCTTCCCTTTAAGTTGGGTGGAGGCCAATACATCGATCAGTGGAGCTTGATACTCAGCCGCGTTAGGGAGAAAACGGCGGTAAAAATTTACCATTCCTTAAAAATTTGCGGAGGCCTTCCACAGTCTTTGGCAAGGGGTAATTTTGAAGGGCCTCGATGCGTTCCGGTGGTGGACGAATGCCGTCTTTGGAAATTCGATGGCCTAAAAACGTCACTTCCTCAGCGCCAAAGACGCATTTGGAGGTGTTCAAGACGACGCCATATTCGGATAATCGCTGAAAGAGGGCACGAAGATGCTGTTCGTGCTCTTCCCTCGAGCGTGAAAAAACCAAAATGTCATCCACGTAAGGAAAAACAAAATCAAGGCCACGTACCACCTCATCAATGAAGCGTTGAAATGTCTGTCCCGCGTTACGAAGCCCAAAAGTCATATAGGGGAACTCGAATAACCCGAACGGAGTTGTGATGGCCGTTTTGGCAATATCCTCGGGTGCGACAGGAATCTGTTGGTAGGCCTTGACGACATCAGCGGTGCTGAACACAGTAGCTCCAGCTAAGTCTTGGCCGAAGTCCCCTATATAACGGACCGGGTAACGGTCGGGAACGGTGCGGGCATTTAACGCACGGTAGTCGCCGCAAGGGCGCCAGCCATTCTCACCTTTCTTAGCCATATGTAGTGGCGAGGACCAGGGGCTGCTGGAAGGTCTGGCGGAGCCACACGCAACCATATCCTGGAATTCCTTCTTGGCTGCCAGCAATTTCTGAGGGGCGAGGCGGCGCGGGCGAGCAGATACGGGGGGGCCCTCGGTTGTCAAGATGTGATGGGCAGTGGAATGCTTGATAGTCCTCTGCAGACCAGGAGGGCGAGTGATATCGGGGTACTCTTGCAAAATCTTTAAATAAGGAGAGTCCCCCACAACGAGCGTCTTGACGCTGGGTTGAGATATTTGAGCCACTGTAGCGCGTGTAGCTAAGCTGGTGGAGCCGTCTATCAGCTTGCGGTTATGGCAGTCTGGCAACAGATTGTACTGGGCCAGAAAATCAGCTCCTATTATGGGCGTGCCTACATCCGCGATTATAAAATTCCACCGGAAATCTCGGCGGAGCCCAAAGTTCAAACATAGGGCAATAGTGCCATAAGTTTGAATGGGACTGCCATTAGCCGCGCGCACGTCGAATCCAGTAGGATAATGTTTACCCTTGAGGAGCTGTCGAGGAAAGCAACAAAGGTCAGAACCTGTGTCAATAAGGAAGCGGACCTTGGATGTTGAATCCGTTACAAACAACCGGCGGCTGGAATTGAAGCAGTCAGAAGCCGCCACTACTGGCTGCCGTTGGCATTTCCCTGGTCGGACTTCCAACTACAGGGAGTTATACATTTGCTCGCCTTCGCTGCGAACTTCTTGTGATACCAGCAGAGGCGGGTGCCGGACTGTGATGTCGATCTCGACCTGGATGTATAGCGGGGCCTAACATGTTGCTTGTTAGTGAGAGCTTCCACTTTCCTAGTGAGCTCGAGTACTGCTCTCTTTATCTCATCAAGCTCACTGAGGGTCGACTGAGCAGCATGAACAGCTTGGGGTGCTGAAGATGGTGTTTCAGCAATGGCATCTGCTATTTCAGCAACTTTTTCTAATTGCAAGTCCCGCTGTGCAGTCAAGATCCGCTGAACCTCAGGTGGCAGGCGTCGGATCCAAAGTTCACGGATGATGCCTTCATCACCAACGGTGGTGCCAGCAAGGGATCTCAAATGCCTAAGAAAAGCGGAAGGCTTCCTATCCCCTAACTGCTCCTCACTCAACAACTTCCTAACTCGCTGCTCCTTTGACGAGGACAATCTGCGAATGAGCTCCTTTTTGAGGTGCTCATATTTTCCAGTGGCCGGGGGATCAGAAATAACATCCTCGACCTCATCAGCTAACCGAGCATCCAGTTTGGATAAGATATAACCATATTTGGTAGAATCTTGAGAAATTCCGGCAATTTCAAATTGAGCCTCGGCCTGCGCAAACCAGAGTTTGGGTTTATCTTCCCAAAAATCTGAGAGTTTAATTGAGACTGCATTGACCTTTGGTTCAGTAGGTGTGGAGGGTTGCATTAGTCTAAGTCGCTCCTGTAAATCCAGCACCTGTTGTTGTAATTGTTCCTCTACCGACATTTTTACACAAAAAACAAAGTAAACAAAATGCACAGAAAAAAAAAAAAAAAAAAATTAGAAACAATTAAATACAGTACAGATGCAGTCAAAAACCATAGACCATGCTATTAAATAATATTGAAAACTGCTCCACACAAAATGTATAAAATAAAAATATTAAATTAACGGAGAACCAAAATTAAAAATATTGCAAAACTTATTCTAGGGTACTTACTTGCTAATGTTATTTATTATTAAGTACAATTTCATTTAACCCTAATGTCACCCTGTATAAGTAAAATCCAGTTGCACTGTGTATAACCGAACACTATATTATATACACATGCACAAACACAAAACGCGCAGCTGTAGATGATCCCAGTAGGCACATTGACAGTGCTGGTAGTATCATGCAGTGACAGGCAGGGCTATGTGACCTGCTGGTGCCTTGCAGGTGATCCAGAATGCAGGAAACCAATCCAATGCAGCGGGTTTGTGTTATTAGTGATATTAGTATCCAATGCTCACCGGTTTCATGCCAAGCTGGATGTGAGTGTCTGTCGTCGGGCAGTTACGTGTTCTCCGTGTAGGTAGGTATGCCAAACGGGTCACTGTGCACGAAAACAAGGCAGGATGACGTGCTGGGTGCATGCAAACACGATGTATGAATGAAGTGCGGGATGAGACGTGCACTATCAGCAGGCACACAACACAACACACAGAGCACTATGTTAGCGATGAATCCAAGGTGGAATTGTTCAGTTTCTTCGACGTAGGTCACGTAGGTAGGCCAATGTATACGTGGCAACAAGTCGTGACAATGAAACGTCGGCGTCAGTCGGTCACCAATGTGGGGTTTATGGTCCCCTCTTTACCAATCCAATAAAAGTCCAGGATTCTTCGTAAGTTTAGTGTATTCCAGTACAATGCACAATACAATCCAGCAAAATAGGGAAAGTACAGAAATGATCGGCAAGTCTAAAAATAGCGCAGTACAAGATGGCGAAATTTTCTTCCAGTGACAGATGTCAAGTGTTGCCATTAAACAATACAAATAAAAGGTGCGTTCACGAACGCTACAAGTTTTTCAGGTGTTTTGATAGTTGTGCTTTCGCACATGGGCACTACGCAGTATTTATAGCACTTTTTATTCATTTGTAAGCACGTACATAATTACTACGAATACGTACGCACGTACGAATTACTCCCAAACTAACAGATATTGCAACCCAACCTACGAGACCGCGTAATGTTTTGAGTCTCGTGACGTCACGCATGTCACCTGATGGCTTTTGCTGTTTTAAGCCGCGTTGACACTATCAAAGTATGCTTTGACAAAGTAGATTTGACAAAGTAGCTTTGTTCAAAGTTCACTTTGATACCTATTGACACTAACAGAGTGCACTTTGATCATTTTCTTCATTCTTAAGATCGAAAGATGTCGGACCAGGCAGATTTATTGCTAAATGGTGTCGAAATTGTAGCAGACTTGTTAATAGAAGAGCTAAGACGGGAAAAAAAAAATGTCGCAGAAGAAGAAGTGTTTGGACGCGCCCTTGGATTCTACGCCGCAATGGACAGGGAGCATCTAACAATTTTCTTCGAGAAGTAGAAGAGGAAGACCCCACTACGTATAAAAATCATTTAAGGCTGAATAGCGAACAATTTGACTACCTCCTAAGTAAAGTCGAGACGAACATACAAAAAGAAGATACTATTTCAAGACCAGCATTACCTGCAAAACTTAAATTACAAATAGTCATGAGATATTTGGCAACTGGTGATAGTTTCTCGTCCCTTGAAAGTAGTTTCCGTGTTCCTAAGAGCAGTATATCTAAATTTTTGCCGTCAGTCTTAGATGCCATCTATGAAGCGTTAGAGGAATACATTCAGGTAAATAAAAAAAGAAAACATTAAATTTTTTATCATTTATTTAAAAAATACAAATTAAAGTAGAAGCTGTGAAACATCAAACCGCTTAAAAACCCATCACATCATCATACTTTGCAGTAAAAGTATCTTGGACGTTTTGGTTAGCTACGGCAGGCTCTTTAAATCTTAAATCTATAATCATTCTTCATAAAAACCTCTGATGCTTCTTATTGCTTCGCCTAATGGATCGTTACGTAGCTGTGATGCCGGTGCCTGGGATGTAAGAATTGATGACGACTCTTCTTGATTCTCCCGAGATAGCAGTATTGATGGTGATTCTTCTTGATTCATTTGAGATATCAGTATTGATGGTGATTCTTCTTGATTGTCCTGTGACCAAATACTTTTCAAAATATGCTCCGGTATTTCAATGGTGTAGTCGCCATCGCCAGTATTTGTAGAAGACTTTTGTTCTAATCGCTGTTCATAAACTGATTTCCTCTTTCGTTTTATTAACTCCAAAATATCTGATTCTAAATCTAGAGCATCCATGATAGGAAGTTGCCTTAGCTGACTAGCAATATTCTTTCCAAAGTAAGAAAATTCATCTTCTGTTTCCTTATTATTAGACAACACTTGGTCTTTTATATTCTGAAGTTTATCAATTGACTTTTCAATGCGGTCTACATTACTTCGTTTCTTGGTCCTAATATTCTGAGGCTTTACGAATGGGTCATGTGAAATTGAAGCTGCTGAGGATGAAGCTGCTGAGGGTGAAGCTGGTGAGGGTGAAGCTGCTGAGGGTGAAGCTGCTGAGGGTGAAGCTGGTGAGGGTGAAGCTCATGAGGGTACTTGTGCTGTTGCCGGTGAGCCTATTTCTTCTATTGCAGGAGAAGTTGGTATATCTGGAGATGGACTTGTTGGTATATCCGGAGAGCATAACTCATTCCGATCAGAGTCCGAATTTATCTGTAAAAAAAGATAAGTAGGTGTTTTTATTGACCTTTTTAAAAATGTATTTTAATGTATTTTTCAGATTCCAAAAACAACAACAGAATGGGAGACTATTGAAAGGGGATATAACCATCGATGGAACTTTCCTGGTTGTTGTGGTTCATTGGATGGTAAACACGTCAATATTCAACAACCAGAACACACTGGAAGTGATTTTTTTAACTACAAAGGTTACTTTAGTACTGTACTTCTAGCCCTTGTGGATAGCAATTACTGTTTTATATATATTGATGTGGGAGCTCAAGGAAGAATGAACGACAGTACAATATTTAACAACTCGTCATTGAAAATGAAAATAGAGAATGACACACTAAATTTTCCTACTTGGGGTGTACTTTTGGGAGATGAAGCCTTCGCTTTAAAAAAATATCTGATGAAACCCTATTCACGTCGGTTGCCGTTGTCAACTGAAGAAAAAGTCTTTAACTACCGCCTGTCACGAGCCAGAAGAATCATCGAAAATGCCTTCGGGGTGATGGTGATGAAATTTCGGATTTATCGCACTCCTATATATGTATCTCCTGCTAAAGTTGATAAAATTGTAAAAGCAACCTGTGCTCTGCACAATTGGCTGATCAAAACGTCACTGCGTTCATATGCACCTTTTGGAACAATGGATACTGAAGAAAGACCTGGCCAATGGAGGCTAGAACCCAGTTCTAGATATATAAGAGACCTTGAAAATCAGGGCAGCAACAACTATACGCATATAGCAGAACAACGAAGAACCAATTATACAAATTACTTTATGGGAGAAGGAGCAGTTCCGTGGCAAAATAGCAGAATATTTTAGATATCAAACATGAAATTTATTTACACTATGTACTTCTGTAATAACTTATAAGTACCTACATAAACATAATAAACAAAATAATATTTGAAAATAACTACTAAGTTTCATTTAATTCAGACACAGGATAGGGCAAGGTTAACAGATAACCAAAACAACAGTCCTTAGAGTATTTAAGCGACAGTCACTTTAATTAATGAAGATACATACAAACATACATACACATGTTCTCATTTATAATATTAGTACGAACTAGGGATAGGTAGGTAGGTACTTACCACATTTGTAAAAGTATTCCTCGATTTGACAACTCCAGATAAAAATCTGTCCGCCACTTCGTACCATGGCAGAGATGGCATATAGATGTCGTCCACCCCGGATCCAGTGCCCTGAGATTTTTTTATTTTCGCCTTTTCTTGTGTGTACGTAGTACGTATTTTGTTAATTTTGCTGATAATATCTTGAGTAGTAATATCGTCGATTTCAAGACTTCTTACAATACGTTCTAGTGCAGCGTTTCTGGCATCTTTTGCATTTCTTGTAATTTTTGAGCCGCACATCCCAAAGAACAGCTTCTGCCTCGTATAATTCGACGAATTTGAAAGTATCGCGTTCACTCCATTTTCTTTTATTTCGAAATGCCACCGTTTTTGCAGTTGACGCCATTTTGAATTATCAACTGACATCCAAGTAGGCTTGGAAAAGTTGAACGCGGTCCAAGTCCACTTTGATTAGACGCCGTCATCCAAGTGCGCTTTGATAAGTGTTGCCATGATCAAAGTAGCGTCCAAAAAGCCGTCAAATCTACTTTGTCCAAGCATACTTTGATAGTGTCAACGCGGCTTTAGCGGCAAATTTGAAAAATATTTTAAAACCCTGTTTTTCTTAAAAAAACAGAGCTCTGATATTTTTTTAATGTTATTTAATCATAAATCATTAGGATAAACATAGTTTTCAAATTATGTTCAGATGCCTATTCCCCTCAAGGTAGTTTAGCCTGGCTAAGACCATGAATAGGGGTAAACATCGGACCGTGATATGGAAATGGTACTTAAAATACCCGAAAATTATGTTCCTACCTAAGGTACATAATTAAGTTCCATTTCCGTATAAAAATACTACTTACCTATTTTATATTTCCCTACAATAAATAAATAAATAAGATTAAATTAAAAAGGTTTTTTTATTTAGTGCAGTCAACAGCAGGTCAACCTTTACATTTTTTTGCAAAGTTGCCCGTAATGTAATTTAATAGAGTGCCTGTGTGTAAAGGTTGATGTGCTATCGACAGTACTTACAAACTTTCTCTATGAAACAAACAATTATTTATAGGTTAGACTAATATTTAAACACCGAAAAAAAAAATTACTTACCATTTACTCCCATTTCCTGGGCATTTTACTCCAAAGTTTCTTTTTTTGATTGGTATTCATATACTTTCGTGCTGGACGTCATATAGCTCCCGATACTGGCTCACCAGTAGGTACAATTAATTTTTCTTCGTCTATCGACATTTGACATTTTTCTAACACGATCGTTTTGAAGTAGATATCTCGCGTGACTGACTATGAAAAATGAAGTTCGTCAAACCGCACTCAGCGTCAGCGGAACTGCACGTCGCGACAGGCAGCGACACTTTTGGTCAGTTGATCAACTTTGTCGCGCAGTTCGCTGCAGTGCAGTTCCGTTGCAGTTCAGTGCGTGTTGACTCATATAATTTCATACAAAGAATATTTTGACGCGTCGTGTCGCGCAGTTCCGTTGCAGTGCAGTTACGTCTAGTGCGGTCTTACCTTAAAGCAGCTGTCAATTTAATAGGAAGGAGGGTTGACAATAGTGTGTTTTTGCAACAAAATTGTAGATTTCGGTTTCGCTCGTAGCCCCGGCTGCCTGAGTGATCTTAAACGATCACGAATGTTAAGCAACACAGGGCGCGTTCAGTGCATGGATGGGTCGCCGTCTATGCCTAACGCTAGTGGCATTTTTCCGAGCGGTTCCGTGCTTCGCAAGGCACGTTAAGCTGTTGATGCCGGCTGCCGTCGATAGATGGCAGTCGTTAAGCCAAGTCAGAGGCCTTAGGGCGGCTTGACAACTTCTGACAGTAGACGAGCCACTAGTCTACAAGCCTCCACCAATCCGGACTTGGCCCCCGTGGTGGAGTATGGCCTATACCTTCCTCAGGGAAGAGACCCGTGCCCCTCGGTGGGGACATAATGGGTTGATGATGATGATGATGAAATAAAACTGCGTTCTTAGTTCTATTTAAAAAAAAATCGAATGGTGGGTTTTTACAATCATCCATTCATGATGTTTGGTCTATATTTAAACAAACCGTTCATAGAAATTGTTAAAATCAACAGTGTCTATCAAGTTGTTTGCTCATAACAATTCACTCATTTATCTCATTATAATTCAATAATTACCAACTCCATTCATAAATGTCTTGACCTTGATAGTTTTAGTTGTTTTTTAGTTGAGCAAAGCTGAATTCAATGAAATAATTATATAATATGTAAACAAGTACTGTATCCACAATAACATCCATAAAGTGTAGTACGAAAGTTTCAGTTCAAATATACCAATAATTTTTAGTAACAATGTGTTTTTATGTGAAAGTGCCGGAGCATTTAGGTTCACGACCATGTGTCCTAAAAATCACTATTAACTCCTGAACTGCCCTCGCGGAATGGAACGTATAGGTGGCCCATACTAAGTTGGACACAGATCTGTGTCGCGGCAGACGAGTGGTTAACATGATTGAGAGATTGTACAGACACTCTTTGCAAATTCGATCTGTTAAAAAGATACATATGATTATTTTCCTCGGTTGCGAATCTGTTACTCCCTGGGGCCTGTTTCATAAAACTACAATTCATGGTGTACTATGACAATTCGATGTACATTGCAAAGACGATTAACCTCCACATTTAACAAAACGACTGCTCTACGCAATGTACCTCGAATTGTCATTATAAACTAAGAACTGTAGTTTTATGAAACTCGGCCCTGGAGCCCCTTAAGGGGCTTGTAGCAGTAAAACTAGCGCCACCAATGAAAAATAAAACTTTTTTGCAAAATGCCTCAGACCAATGTCTCAATCTTGTTTGTTTTGTGAACCTAAGGCAAAAAAAAAACAGGGCTAGACCACAGAACGAAAAAAGAGAGCAGAAGTAATGACATGATCTATTAGTATGAAAACCAGTGTGACCACACAGAAACACACACAGAAACCAATCGCACACTATGAATGCCAAGCTGCCATTGGTAAATACGGACAATGCCGAAAAGGTCTACATCACAAAAGATCCGAGTAAAATATGAACCTTTCGCTCATATAAACAATTATCAAAATCAAATTATGATAATGAAATTAAGTTTTACATTCAGTCTTTGCTTAGTAGTACTGCTACTCTACACTAGATGGAACTACCGCCGCGTCTGACCGTCGAGAAGTTTTATGTAGTTGGCCATAAAGTCGGAAATTGAAAAATAAGAATCTGCTAGGTTGCTACTCAGCTAAGGGTGGGACGGAATGCGAGTTCTAGTTTGTTTGTCGAAACGAGGCCCAGCAAACATATCGTGTACAGAGTTTATTTTTTACTAGCTGATCCGGCAAACGTTGTTTTGCCGTATTAATTAGCCTACGTTTTTACGTTTTGTGATTTTTATGACAATCTTTTGATCGCTCCCCATCTTGCAAACGCAGTTTTATTTAGCGATGGGCGAGTCTACTCAATTTACTCGAGTTGGGCTGCCAGCGAGTTTACTCGGCGGGTGTGCGCGAGCGAGCCGACTCGCGAGTGTGGCTGAATAAGTCAGTACTATGCGACCGAGCTGTGTCAGAGTGAGAACGATACAACATGCCTTTCGGCTCACAATGTTGAATTCTTAAAATGTTGAATTCCTAAAATGTTGAATTCGCAAAATGTTGAATCCCAAAATGTTGAATTCGCAAAATGTTGAATTCATTGTTATCCCAAAATGTTGAATTCGCAAAATGTTGAATTCATAGTAATCCCAAAATGTTGAATTCGCCAAATGTTGAATTCGTAGTAATCCCAAAATGTTGAATTCGCAAAATGTTGAATTCATAGTAATCCCAAACTGTTCAACTCTCAAAATATTGAATAAACGATTTGATCCTTGTTGGCTCACAATGTTGAATTCATTGATTTGATTTCATTCACATATCCCAAAAACAAAATTGAAGTCCCCTAATATTGCAAATATGTATCTAGAAAACCCCGAAATTTTTCTATCCTAATACTTCGCCACTGAACATAGAAAAAAGACTGCCTCTTTTTTTCGTCTTTATACTTGGGCACGGTGACTGTGTTGCACTAGGTTGGTACATAAGTAGGTGCTAGAACCTCTTTGCATATCTAGCTAGATACTGGCGACTTGCAATGAAAAATGATAAGTGACGGGTTTCGTTGAATTACATCGAATTGTCACCTTAATTAGGTAAATATATCAAAAAAAATATCATTCTTTGAATAAATAATGAACCCTTTTTAAAACAATAAAGTTTACAAAGAACCAAAAGAAAAAGGACATACTGATATTGAGAGGAAAGTATAGTATGAGTAAAGATGGAAAAAGCAATGTTGATGGCTCAACAAGATGGAAGTGTACAAATCGTGATACATGTACGGCAACTGTAACGTTGAATTCGGATTTAACGAAAATAATGCGTGAAACTGTCCATAAATGCTGCATGGCAAATGATAATGAAATATTAACAAGGGAGCTTGTGAATAATATCAAGGAAGAAGTTTGTCGTAATTTAAATCCAATCCAAGGAATTTTTGAAGATATGATAACCGACTTTGTAGAACGTAATCCCAATGTCCCTGCATATGACATACCCACATATTCATCGGTACGAAGTTCTTTATACAGAGCGAGGAAACAGTTTTTGGAATCGGATAAATTAATTTTCAAAAAACTTGAAGATGTCAAGATACCAAAAGGGTTGCCCGAGAAGTTTTTTTGTGATTGATGACGGAAACGATGATAAGATAGTCATATTTTGTTCCCGGAATATGTTGAAAACCTTACAATCTGACAAAAGTGTTTCCTACTACGGAGATGGTACGTTCCGCACCTGTCCGCGGCCCTTTTATCAGTTGTACATTTTACACCTTGATATATATTCAGATGAAAAGAGCATACATATTTATCCAGTAATCTATGCATTTTTACCGAATAAGACGCAGAAAACATATACCTTTCAGGAAATAACCGTGTCGCTACTATAGTAATTTAAATAAATGATCGAATGAATGAACGAATGAATAAGTAAATAAATAAATAAAGTCCCCGAGGCTGGGTGTGAGCTGGCGGTAGGGAGTGGGTGAAAGGTCCCATTTTTAGTTTTTTTGCTCAAATTTTCAAAACTACACGAGTATTTACTTAGGCAAATTCAGAATTTGGCCTATTCTACATTTTGGGAATTTAAATTCAACATTTAGCGAATTCAACATTTTGGGAATTCAAATTCAACATTTTGCGATTTCAACATTTTGGGATTACTATGAATTCAACATTTTGCGAATTCAACATTTTGGGATAACAATGAATTCAACATTTTGCGAATTCAACATTTTGGGATTCAACATTTTGCGAATTCAACATTTTAGGAATTCAACATCAAATGAACGAATGAATAAGTAAATAAATAAATAAAGTCCCCGAGGCTGGGTGTGAGCTGGCGGTAGGGAGTGGGTGAAAGGTCCCATTTTTAGTTTTTTTGCTCAAATTTTCAAAACTACACGAGTATTTACTTAGGCAAATTCAGAATTTGGCCTATTCTACATTTTGGGAATTTAAATTCAACATTTAGCGAATTCAACATTTTGGGAATTCAAATTCAACATTTTGCGATTTCAACATTTTGGGATTACTATGAATTCAACATTTTGCGAATTCAACATTTTGGGATAACAATGAATTCAACATTTTGCGAATTCAACATTTTGGGATTCAACATTTTGCGAATTCAACATTTTAGGAATTCAACATTTTAAGAATTCAACATTGTGAGCCGAAAGGACAACATGCAACTCGAGCTACAGTATCAACGTGGCTGTGCCTATATAAAGGATGAAACAAACCAATGCGGTGGCGGTCCTTACATGCTCCATTTACTGCAGTACAGTATATGGACGTTTGTATGGACGGTCACCGCCATCCACCGCGTTGGTGTGTCAGGTTCAACCGACTCGAGTTCAGCTCTTATTTGAAAACTCGAGCTACTCGAGTTAAAAAAAATGTGACTAGGCCCATTTTTATTTGTTTTCCGTAAATATTATACCGCCTCATTCGAACTAAACTAGTAGAAATAAAGTGTTAGAAATAAAAAGATTACATAGCCAACATAACAATACTAAGAAAATAGGAACATCCGGTCACTTAGTTCCGAGACGTAAATATTTGACTCCCATTTGTATGGTGCTAAAAAAATCAAAATTAAAAAACAATGTATTTTAACAAATAAATAACAATGTTGAAACATTTTTCATATTTTATTTTATGCAAATATAAACTATTTCTGATCATTTTTTGTGTTACAGTATACCTAAGTCCGCAGTATACCGCTGCCTCACCGCAAATACAAGATTCAAAGTTTATCCATTTTAGTTATAGTTTTAGTAGTAGCTACATAAGTGAATAGTCTTGATGGAGCTAACATGTTTGCTTAAGTGATCAAAGCTTCAAAATAAATTAGTTAATTAGATTTATAGTTTTATGAAGAAAATTAGATAAATTAGATAACAAAATAAAAAAAACATACAAACAAAACAAAAATCTAATGCAAGTAAACGGCTAAAGAAAATAATCTTCGTCATTTTAGGTAAATGACGAAGATCATTTTCTTTAGCCGTTTTTCTTCCGAACAGATGTAAAAAAAAACAATACGAGTCGATTTGGATCTTCTCGTTTTGCAATATAATGAAAGATTAAAATTACATTGATAGTCTTATTTTTTATTCCCTGACAAGTTGGTGAAGAGGAACTATATCGCGAATCTAGCTGTGCTCATGTCTTCGGAAGTAGGTATAAAATAACAACAATTATTTTCCCAAAGTACCTAATGAGCCGTTTTCATTACAAATTCACAAAGCAATTCATAGATGGCGCTTACAGGCGTGGCCATAGAAGAACCGGAATACGGCTGTCAAATTTTGCTTAGCGCAGATTAATTTTGACAGCCGTATTCCGGTTCTTCTATGGCCACGCCTGTAAGCGCCATCTATGAATTGCTTTGTGAATTTGTACTGAAAACGGCTCATTAGACGTAATTACTCTAAGCACAGATAATTATCTATGACTGCTAAGTCATATATAATTATCGATAGATTTTTATCATGTGTCCCATCTCTAATTGAGAAGCATTCAAATGTTGACAGAAATTTCTAGAAAAAGTACACAAACTTCAATGGAAATTGAGCTTTACAGTCCAGTAAATAAAGGTGGTTTCACTTTCTCACTTACAGATTGGATTCCTTGTTCATGTCATTACAAATTTAATTAAAAAGACAATGAAATACTATTTACCGATGAAATGTTACGGCATGATCGGTACATTTTGGTCCCCAACTTTTATTTTTGCCCACTAACTCAGCACATTAAGGCATTTTAGTAGAGAGTTTACACAATTGTTTACTTTACTAGAAGCGCACGGCAACTGAGGTAAGAAAAACTGTCAAAGACTGCGCATAGGCAATACATTGCTAATGTGAGGTACGCGGGCACCGCCCACTTACGACTTCTACTCTTTTTTTTATTATGTGGGCTAGACTAACGCATTAAGGCTGCTCGTACGTGGAGCATACTGTCTCGCTCGCAAAATTTAACAGTTTTAATATTGTAATAATATGAGTAAACTTTTGATAAATGTCGTCCGAGGCTTATATCATTAAATTTTATTTAAATTTAGAACATATCTTTCTTTTCCTATACCCAGTTTTTAATAAAGAAAAGTGCATTAATTTCTCAATCAATCTCTAGGAATCAAATTTTCTCAACCAAAAACTTTCTACAGGATAAGAAAAATATGCATGGAATATCCACAATTTAACTATCCAAACCCTCAGGCCCCATTCTTCAAAAGCATCATTTTATTACAATCACTAAAAATGTTAAATTGCGCGAGCGACATAGCATGCTCCACGTACGAACAGTCTTATGCCCGGTTCCTATATTTAACGAATCGTTATTGGTAATCGGCAACTTATCCTTAACAGCGTCCCGTAACTTGATTAGCTGGGTGACGTTTAAAAAATTGTTAGGAACTTTACGAATTGTTATCTCCATACATTTATCGTACGGTACGTTATTCGAAACCCTTTAATAACCATCCGTAAGCTAAACGAGTCGTTCATGAATATAGGAACCGGGCATTAAACGCAAGCAACGGCCGTTTTTGGCATAAATGCAGGTTTCTCGGTCGTGGGTTCTAAAAATCACTATTAACGTGATTGAGAAATTGGTCTGACACTTTTTACAATAACGATCCGCAAAAAAGATATTATTTTTGTCCGTTGGTGGCGCCAATGAAGCAAGGAGCCCTTGAAGAACTTCGAATCGAAACCCTGATTTCTTTGACAGAGAACTGCAATACACCCTCGGATCCGGAGTCCATTCACCATACTTTCAAACTGTAACAAAAGACAACTAGGTAAGTAACTAAATTAGTTGATTCAGGGCCGATTTTCACAACGCCCGGCGTCCAGATATTTAACACCGTATAAAACTGTTACAACTATATACCAGTCTTTTTTATGTACCCTATCATCATCATCAGCCATTTGACGCCCACTGCATTCAAAGATTTTTGAAAATCTTTGAATGGGGATGAAAATTTAATGAAAAATTATGGACAGTCCTATTTCGTCCTAGTCCTGTGACAGACCATTTTCATGAAGCTGCAACGGATAAGGTGCTTCCCCTTACTGGCCCACTGAAAGTTTCCACCCTGTATAGGGTTCCGTCTGGCGCCGGATTAAGAATAGCGTCTCTCCATTTCCTTCCACCAAGTTCTCGAATGGAGACCACATATTGGCAAGCGCAGCGTAGGACGACCAGCCACAAGATGGACAGATGACTTCATCCAAGTGGCAGAAAGACGCTGGATGCAGGCCGCTTCCAACCGGTCTTTTGGGAAATCCATGGAGGAGGCCTATGTCCAGCAGTGGACTTCTTGTGGCTGAATGATGATGATGATTTCCTTCCGTGGATGTCGCAGAAGGCTACCAAGGAAATCAATTCCCAGGAGACGGGCAGCAGCGTCTTCCTAAGATTCCAACCGCATACTGCGATCGCCAACCCGCTTGCCAAGCGTGGCGATTATGGCAAAACTCCTCACGGTTATGAAAACTACGACGGCGGCCTATGGCTGATGATGATGAGACTCTTGTCCCCCATATTAAGAACTGGTAAAAAAATGGCTGATGTCCTTTTGTTTTCAATTTTCGCTAGGCCGACCACATACAATCGGAATTCTGAAACGGAATTCGATTCGGGATTACGAACGCAGTAAATTCAAAACATACACATACGGCACAAAATTTCGAACGAAAAACTGCCGTATGTATGTCGTTGGTCCATAAGTTTGTATGAATTGATAAGTTTGCTTCCCGAATCCCGGATCGAAATTCCGAAGCGGAATAATTCCTACTGTATGTAGCCGGCCTAAAGGTTGCCACTGTAATATTTAGCAGCCAGTTATAATGAAAAACCTAATCAAAAAGTTTCACTCTACTTTGGAATCTCATTCCCCTAATTGCTTTGAGCAGTAATAATAGTTTTTTTCCTTTGTACCATAAAAAATAGTACATTGTTCACCGAGAGGAGAAAGTGACCGATTACCGTCGAGGGTGTCGTTTGAAACACCCGAGATCTGGAATCGCAGTTTCTCTCGAGTGATACATAGTGCTTTATACTACACCTGCTTGATAGTTTTATTTTACTTTCTACGAAAACTGAATCCTCAAACAACACACAAATTGGAAATGGCGCCAATGGCGTCTGCAATTTTCACATGTTCTTTTTTCAAATTGTTTATCCTGCCGCCGCAGGGTCGCACTGCCAGCCCGACACCATCCAACACACAGCTAGTGGCCAGTGTCATTTTGCGAACTTGGAGATAAAAACTCACTGTAAAAACTTTTTGGCTTTTGATATTTAGGTTACCGGCGCATAGTCTTACCCAAAATTAAAAAAGAAAAACCACGTAAGAAATGGATTTTCATACACTTTTCTCTCCCGCTCAGATGCGTTTTCTCCCCGCATATTTGTTCGATATGCAATGACGTACTTTCTACCGTAAATTTGATAAAGTATCAAGGTACTTTCCAAGCAGGTGTAATATAAAAAACATATCTATCTTATTTGACAGATCGTCATATCTCCCCTAGAACTACTGCACCTCACCGAGCACCGTGATGACGAGATACCGGGATCAGACTCACTTGGTGAAGCAAACTGGCTCCTTCTCGACGTGGGCGTCGAGCTTGACGACGCATTCCGCCTCGTGGAAGCCCAGGAGATCGGCCAGCATGTTGATGTCCTTGTATGAAGGTTTCGCGCGCAAAATCTGGGGAGAGTCGGTACCTGATGAGTGTTTTGTGAAGGAACACAAAGAGAAACGTAGATAAGCCCGCTTTTGTATATGATAATAATAAAATTCAACATTGACTTGTAATGAATATTAACATTAACATTGTTCCGTGTGGCGCCGGATTAAGATTAAGAAATAGCGTCACTCCATTTCCTTCCGTAGATGTCTTAGAAGGGGTCTAAGGAAATCAATTACCAGGAGGCGGGCAGCAGCGTCTTCCTGAGATTCCGACAGCATACTGGGATCGCCAACCCGCCTGCCGAGCGTGGCGATTATAGCAAAACCGTTCATGGTTATGAAAACCACGAAGGAGGCCTATGTCCTGCAGTGGTCGTTGGACTAGCCGGTAAGGCACTTACAACCAAAATAGAGGTCGTAGGTTCAATTCTCAATGGGAATTGAACCCACGACCGTACAAATGGCCTCAGTCTGGGTGTATTTCCATGTTTGTGATGTCCTTGCCTGGTTACCACAGCACAGGGTATCCTAGTTTGGGACCAGGGCAAGTGATCGTTTCATGTAGGTACTTATAGGTATTTTGCTAAAATGTGTTCTGTGATTTAGTAAATCAATTATATACCTACTGTATGTAATTCTTTGCAATGTTATCAAATAAAGTTTATTCTTGTTGTGTTGTGAACTATGGCTAGGCACAGCCTATGGTTTGTCGCCCCACCTCCTGCGCCACGTCGCGCCGGTCTTCGATGGGCTGCAGGTTCCAGAATATGATGCCGACGACGGTCTCGTCACGCAGGTAGAACAAGATGCCGCGCTTGTACCGCGCCTTATACTCGGCTGAACTGGTGAACGAAGCGAATAAGTAAGTCCACATTTGCATCTGCATACATACACATATAGAACGTCAATGGGAGGTGTTTCTATTTGACTTTAATAGTCAAAAAGAAAACCTCCCATTAAAAAAAAAAAAGATCTTTAAAAAAATAAATCTATGTTTTCAAGAATGGCAGTTCTCAAGAACTCTGTAGATGGCGCTGTACTGACTACGTTACTAGCCGCGCGTTCCGATTTGCGACCGTGAGCGATCGTGGGCAAATCGGAACGCACCACAGATTGCTCACACCACACGTATTCGCGTCTATGGTAGCCGTTCCGGAATGGACGTCAATGGATATTGCGACAACGTGAACAGTAGCGGTGGTAGCCTAGTGGGTAGAACATTGGACTCGGAAGCGAGAGACGCAGGTTCCATTCCCAATGCGGGCATGTACCTATGACTTTATTTTCTAAGTTACGTACATTTGTGAAGTGATAGTAGCAATACCAACTGCCAAGGAAAACATCGCGAGGAAACCTGAGTTTCTGAGCTATTCACATACCTCAGCGCTTGAAATCGCCAATCTGCGGTGGGCACGCGTGGTGATTAAGCCCATTCTCTCTCCCCGAGAGAAGGCCTGTGCCCTACAGTGGGACGTGTATAGGCTGCTTATGTGAACAGATCAATTCGGAACGATATTTATTTGTGATGTGACAATGACACATGAAAGTTTCGTATTATGATCTAAAAATTACATCCAAGTGCAATAATAAAAAAATAATGTGCTTATCCGTTCCTTTCAGTAACTTACCAAGTTCAGCGCCATTTATGAAAAAAAAAAATATCCCTAATTGAAATGACACAACTAAGTAAAATTTTACAGCAACGGCACAGACAATGACAACGGCACAGACAAAAACAACAACAAAAGTGAGTACAGGCAAATCAACATAAAGTACAAGGTAACAATTTGTGGGTGCGGTAAATGCAAAGGGGCTCTGACTCGGCATACGCTGGAGAGGCAGACCACACCAGCGCTGGTCTCCCGTTAGTACCAACGATCAATTTTCATTCATTGTCAGTATCAACGAGGTGGTTTTGGAAGATGCCTGTTTCTTTTTAAAACCATACCAAGCTATCGTTAAAGCATGTTCATTCTGCGATGGCCTTCAAATAACCCAAAATTCACGGTGTAAACTCACTTCTTGTAGCATGGCCTGTCTGCATCCTCAATCTCGTTCTTGTCTTCTTTGAGCTCTTCCGGCGAGCACTGCTTGAAGAGCGCCACGGTCGGCATGCAGGCTCCCACTTCGCCCACCACCTGTCATCATAAGCGCCTATATACGTCCCACTGTAGGGCACAGGCCTTCTCTCAGGGAGAGAGAGTACGGGCTTAAACACCACGCGTGCCCACCGCGGATTGGCGCTGAGGTATGTGAATAGCTCGGACAACCAGGTTTCCTCACGATATTTTTCCTTCACCGTTAGCGAGTGGTATTGCTAGTATAACTTCACAAATGTACATAACTTAGAAAACAAAGTCATAGGTACATGCCCGCACTGGGAATCGAACCTGGGTCTCTCGCTTCCGAGTCCAACGTTCTACCCACTAGGCTACCACCGCTAATTTATAATACATAAATACATACATAAACTCACGCCTGTATCCCAGATGGGTAGGCAGAGACCAGGGACTGCCACTTGCGACGATCCTGACAGATCACTTTCGCTTCCTCAACATTCATTCGTCGTTGCATGCATTGCACGCACGCCGGTTTCGGGTACTGTTTATCTTGCCCTTTGCTAATACATCCCCTATTTGGTCGAAGTATGTCCGCCTGCGTCGTCCTTACCGGCCTTTCCACCCACATTCGCTTGATATATTTGTTTCGTCAATCTTTCTTCCTTCATCCTCTCCACATTTCCAAACCAACGCAACATTCCTTTCTCAATTCTAGTCACTACATCCTCTTTCAGTCCACAGCGATCTCTAATCAAACTATCGCGTATCCTGTCATTCAAACTAACACCAGACATACTTCTCAAGGACCTCATTTCTACTGCATCAATCCTACTTCCTTGCTTCTTGTGCCATACCCAAGTGTCGCTAGCATACATAAGTGTTGGGACCAGCACTCCATTATGGATAGCCGATCTAGCTCTTTTGGAGACGTTTTGGCCACTCCCTAAGGAGTGCAAGGCACCGTTTACACAATATAATAAGAAAAACAGAAATAAAAAAAAAAACAATGAGCCGTTTTCAGTACAAATTCAGAAAGCAATTCATAGATGGCGCTTACAGGCGTGGCCATAGAAGATCCGGAATGCGGCTGTCAAAATTAATCTGCGCTAAGCAAATGACAGACGTGTCCCTGTTCTTGTATGTGCACGCCTGTAAGCGCCATCTATGAAGTGCTTTGTGAATTTGTGCTGAAAACGGCTCATTAAATATTGATTGAAAATCAATTGAAAATCCCCGACATAAAAAACTAACTCCTAAAAAAATAAAACGGCCAGTTTTTCCGCCATTTTGTTTTTTGTATCGCACGTTTTAGTCAAAGCGACATCCCTATATCTCTTACTGTTTTGTCAGGCAGTTGACCATGTCCATAAACGGCTGAGTGGATCAAAAATGGCTAAGAACCATCTCGATCAATCCTAGCTTTCAATTAAAAAAACCGCATCGAAATCGCTTGATCCGTTCAGACGCTACGACGGAACGTACAGACACACATACATAGGCTTCAAACTTATAACAATAACCAACAACCCGACTGCTGAGCATTAACTAGCAGGCGGGACCAACCTAGGCACCTTGCAAGGAGTTACATTGTTGAATTTGGGTCACGCCTGCTTAGCAGTTAATGCCTTCTCGTGCGTAATGTTTAGCTAATGCTTAGTATACTCCGTTCCAGGACTCGAACTCCTAGGGAACTAAATACTCGTATCTCATTGGTCAATGCGCGCGGCTAAGCGAAACAATAAGCGAAGACGGTCCGCTTCATATGGTAGGTTAATTTTATTTTATTTATTGAGTACAACAGATGACAGTCAGGAGATATAAAATTACAAGTTTATGGTTCAGAGCTTGACTGCCTCCCAAAATATACGCAGACGTTCGTTTAGGCATAAAAACAAAACTTAAAAACTACACATTACTACATATTATTTAAAATATATCCTACAATAAACAAAATTTAAAACGTAAACAATTATATATCAATGTTTTAAGAGTTAAAATAACAAAGACACATTTCAATGAGATCATGGTGAGAAGATGGCCTTTCGGCATTTACTTCTAAATGATGTGAGGCTATCATTATATAAATCCAGATCTTTACAAAAGATCTTCACAAATTACAGAAACAGAATTAAAGAGGCGACAAATGCGTACCACTGGATTATTAAAGGAGGTGTTATTTTTAAATACTAGAAGGCTAAATGGTACTGGGTGTCGTGGGTTAATACTAATTTTGAAACTTATAGAAAAAACTAAACCAGGGGAATCAAGAGTGCAGTTAATAATTTTGTGAGGTAAGTATACAAGATCCTGTTGCTTACGTCGATCAGATAAACAAGTCATGCTAAGGCGGTCTTCGTAGTTTGGTACATTGCGACCATAGCCACAACGATAACAAAGTAGCTAAGTAGCAAAATCAAAAAATCAAAAATCAAATTTTTTTATTCAAAGTAGCATAGAAACTGCGACTTAATGAACGTTACAAGTTAAACTAGGCGTCCATTTCAAAATCTAAATCATTTCGGAGAAAAAATGGACAAAAAAACTCCAAAATTAGTCTTTTCAAGTCCTTAATTTACAGAATTTATATAAATATTCTAAAACCTCGAACTCATGCATTGAACTGGCTTTAATTCCAGACATCATTGTCTTCTAAATAATCTTTAATGTTATAGTAGCTTTTTTTGCACAAAGTGTGCTTTATATCCTCAGGGATCTTATTGTAGAAACGTATACAATGCCCCATAAAGGATGTATTAACCTTTGCCAGCCTAAATTTTGGGGACGAAAGTTTATGTCTATTTCTAGTATTTACATAGTGTTGGCTACCTACAGTTTTAAAGTTACATACTGATATTTTTCCTAACGTACATAATATTTTCATAGATATACTGACTAGCAACTGTTAGGATGTTAGTTTGTTTAAAGAAACCTCTTAACGAATCTCTACTGTCTAGCTTATATATGAATCTGATCGTTCTCTTCTGCAGGACGAAGATGGTCTCAATGTCTGCTGCTCGACCCCACAGTAGTATACCATAATAGGACATAATACTATGGAAGTAACTAAAATAAACAAGCCTAGCAGTTGCGACATCAGTTAGTTTCCGGATTCTTTTAACTGCGTATGCTGCAGAACTGAGCCTATTTGCCAATTTTCCTATATGAGGACCCCATTGAAGCTTTGCATCAATTGTGATACCCAGTAATACAGTTTCTTCTACAAGGTCTAGTTTATATAACATTGCTGTACCATTTTGACATTTGGTAGTGTACATTTTATACATTTTGTCTTTTTTGAATTTAATAATAAGTTATTAGAAGTAAACCAATATAGTACCTTAGAGAGAGCATTATTGTATCCGCAAGGTCATTTTCTTGTCTCTTAATTTTATAAATAAGTGACGTGTCATCTGCAAACAATACTATCTCTGACATGATTTGAATCATGAACGGCAAATTATTTACATATACGAGGAAAAGGAACGGCCCCAAAATAGATCTCTGTGGCACTCCCATCTTAACCTCCTAGCTTAAGAGCTTTCCTTTGAACTCTTTCGATGGTATCAGAATGTACTTGATAGTGAGAGGACCATACAACAGAGCCATATTCGAGCACACTTTTTACTAGGCTGTTGTAGATGATAAGGCAACTTTGGGGATTTTTTAATCCTTTAGTGGACCTCGTAATAAAACCTAACAGACTGAGTGCTTTAGCGGAGATATGCTGAATATGATTTCTAAATGGTTATTTGTCGTCACATAGGACGCCTAGATCACGAATTAAGGATTTACGTTCAAGTTGCTGTCCTTCCAAACAATAATCTTGTACAATTTTATGTCGCTTATTTGTGAAGGAGATAACAAAGCATTTTTTTACATTTAGATACATAAGGTTTACTTAATGCAATGGCTATTGAAGGTCACGCGCATTAACCAATGGGCGCACATGGACGATTTTCTTTTGGAGCTCGTTTCGTGGAATGGAGTATAGTAACGACAAATCGATTAAGTTCTCACGTGTTAAACTCCGACCATTGGTTGAGGAGTTCTAGTTCTAGTTAGACCTGAGATTTCCGCACTTAGCCTCATAGTTGGGCCATTGCCCGTAGCAAGCGGTGAGATGTGTTAATACCTCAGACTCGCACCTTCAGTAGTACAGGGGCACAACTTACAAAGAAATTAGATAACGTTATATCTATGCGGTGTGTTGCAGGAAGGTCCGGAAGAACTTAAGTAATTAAGGAGGGTTTCTACTCGTCTATAAAAAATAACTTTTAACTAACACTTACAAAAAATGGTAAAATGAGTTAAGTATGCAGAAATGCCTTGAAAACACTTCTCTATCTGGTGGGATACAGACTCCCATTAAATTCATTTAAAAAGCGACTTTTTAACTGAATCTGATGGGAGTCTATCCCACCAGATAAAGGAGTGTTTTAAGGCATTTCTGCATACTTAACTAATTTTACCATTTTTTGTAAGTAGTGCCCTTGTACTACCGAAGGTGCGACTAGTCGGCCCGTCCGTTCCGCATGGTAATGCCGATGGCGCCCGTACGTTCCGCATGGTAATGCCGATGGCGCCCGTACGTTCCGCATGGTAATGCCGATGGCGCCCGTCTGTTCCGCATGGTAATGCCGATGGCGCCCGTACGTTCCGCATGGTAATGCCGATGGCGCCCGTACGTTCCGCATGGTAATGCCGATGGCGCCCGTACGTTCCGCATGGTAATGCCGATGGCGCCCGTACGTTCCGCATGGTAATGCCGATGGCGCCCGTCTGTTCCGCATGGTAATGCCGATGGCGCCCGTCTGTTCCGCATGGTGATGCTTAAAGCGCAGCCACCCCTATTTCCGCCACTACTCTGCCGCCCCTTAACGTTATAAATAAAAAAAGTGCTAGGACTAACCTCCATCTCAAGATCGTGCTCCAGCTTCAGCCAGTAATGCGGCTCCATGTTGCGGGGCGTCCAGTAACCAACCATGTTGGCGCCCGCGATGGCGCCCGACTGCTCCGCGTTGTCGTAATGTTTGCCCCTATTCCCGCCACTTCTCTGCACCCCCTCATTTTATCATTTATCTGGCGCCCCGAAGCAGTTGGCGCCCCCTCATGTTAGGTAGCACTGACCTCCATCTCAAGATCGTGCTCCAGCTTCAGCCAGTAATGCGGCTCCATGTTGCAGGGCGTCCAGTAGCCGGTCATATTGGCGCCCGCGATGGCGCCCGCCTGCTCCGCGTTGTCGTAATGCTCGCAGCGCAGGCGCCGCCGCTTCCACTGCGTGAAGAAGGACGCCGCGTCGCCGGCCTGCCGATGACGTCACACGGTTCCTTTTTGTAGACATTCGGCAAGAGCAGCGTCTTGCTGGGCCCTACTTCATGGAACTACAATCACGGTATACTGTGATAATTCGATCAGTGGCGTAACTATAGGGTGGCAGGGCTGGCAAAATGCCACGGTCCCCCGCCCTGAGGGGGCCCGTGGCTATACATGTGCGAAATTGTAGGAGTAAAACCGCACGCTATCTGCGAAGGAAAACATCGTGAGGATACCCGTGGCTTGGTTGGCTCCGCACGTATTGACTTGTCTTTCCTGTGGGCTAGGCCGACTAAGCTATCAGGATGGTATAGGTGCTGGGCAAGCCTACTCCATTTTAATTGTGAAACAATATTAATTGTGAAACTAACAGCTTTGACGTTCATTAAGTAAACATTTTGTTTTTACAATGAATAATTTTTTTGACTTTGACTTTAAAAACAATGTGCCAGGCACTGCAGCGTTCGAGTGGTCCCTTCACCCACCTAGCGTGAGTGAAGGTGCCTATAAATAATCTCATTACGTAGATGCAAGGGCCAAAGATTTTTTTTAGTTTTCTGAAACGCGGCTCGACGCTAAACCTAGGTTTTACAGATCACAACTCGTTTACTAGTGAACAAGGGGGCAGGCCTGGATTTCTTAGCGCATAACGATGGGTAATACGGCCCTGAGCTATGTACTGGACTCTGTTCTTCTCTATTGGGGAGATAAAGAAGAGAGAGGCCTTTAACAGATAGCAGAAGGCGTGTATTTCTGCATTAGTAGTTTTATACCGATTAGATTACGTCGTAATCAGCGCCATCTATGACCTCTTGCCGGAACTATTCGGTTAGGTGGCTGTTCAAACGCCTACTGCTATCTTCATCGCAACAAGTCTCCTGAGACCCACGACGATTCGCAGATCAAAATGCTAGGCGTTTTTTAAAGCTACATAATGTAATCCTACCTGCAATCATTCACAATTTTTTCTTCTATTTCGAAACAACATCCAAATTGTATCTCCGTCAAAATTATTACCAAATTATTTAATTAAACTCGGTAAAGCGAGTTCGGGCTTTGATTCCTAAAAACTGAAGCCTCATAATGTCCGCGAAGACAGTGGCCGTTGTGGCCGCAAGGGTGCACATTTAGTCCGCCAAAGGGATGATAGATGGCGCTTTGCATTGTTACAGAGAGAACACTACTAGATGGCGTAACAGACTCACAACGTAGAGATGCGTCCGCGCCTCCATCTCCGTGTTGACCTTGAAGCCGCCGTTTATTTCGTCCAACTCGAGTTCTGAGGGCGCAGCCAGCTCGTCGCGGACTTGAGTGCCGATCGCCACGAACATCTGTAATTATTTTATTTACCATAAAATCAATGAAAAAGTGGGAGGTATGGCGGTGCATTAACTAACCGCATGGTGCTTGTCGGATTTTGGCGGAATTTAGCAAAGTAATTTTCACATTTCAATGCTATTATGGATTTCCGCAAAGTAACGCCTGATTTCATACAATATGTACGCCTACCAATCTTTCTTCTACCTCCTGCGGTTGACCGGTAGAAAATGCTTATGGCATTAAGTCCACCGTATTGTACATTACATAAGCAGGCTATTCCCATCATAGGGCACAGGCCTTCTCTCAGAGAGAAAGTATGAGCTTAATCACCACGCGTGCTCACCGCGGATTTGCGATTTGAAGCGCTGAGGTATGTGAATAGCTCAGACACTCAGGTTTCCTCACGATGTTTTCCTTCACAGTTAGCGAGTGATATTGCTACTATAACTTCACAAATGTACATAACTTAGAAAACAAAGTCATTGGTACATGCCCGCACCGAGAATCGAACCTGGGTCGCTTCCGAGTCCAATGTTCTACCCACTAGGCTACCACCGCTCACATTAGGTTAAGTGGAATAAAAGTATTAAATAATAAATAACTCCGCATATATTTGGTGTGATACGTACACAGTCTGTGATCACGGAGGTTCCATTCGACAGTGTCAGTTCTAACCGCCCGTCCGGCGTCTCAAACGCGTCGTATACTTGGGCTGAAATTATACATAAGCTTATAAAATATTTACGGTCTTATTTATAAAAGCAAGATTCCCCAAAACACTCGTGGGACGTCGATTAAAATAGTCTGTGGCGGCGATTTTACAAGGAAAAGACGAAACCACAGATTAAATAAACTGCCTCTGAAGAGTGCTTTAGAGCAATCGTGTTTCTATAGATAAGGCCGTTAGTGTTATTTATAAAAAGTCGATTCCTCTAAAACACTCTTAAGACGGAGTTTCAGCGTAAGGCGGGCCCTCAGGAGCAATTCTCATAGAAAAGTAGTTGGTTTTTATTTACAAACTACACGCCGGAGAGCAATGAAACTTTGCCAATATATTTAGAGAACACAAATTGAGGTTTGCTCGTGCATACAACTGAGAATAACACTATAAAAAGACAGTTATATTCTCATAAGACTTTTCATAGAAAATACAAAACCTGCTTTTTGATAAGAATACTTTCTGTGGCAAGGGCAAAACCCCTTCATGGTGGCAAAACCCTTCATGGTTATGAAACCCACGAAGGAGGCCTGTGTCCTGCCGTGGGTGTCAAATGGATGATGATGATGATATTTCCTATTCTAAGCACGACCAAGCCTCGATGTGTGCCCTCTAAACGTATTGGTAAAGTTTCATGGAAATAAGGCATGTTGTTTGAGTATTAAAAGGGAGTTTATTATGACAAAAGCAGGTTTCCTCTCATAAACCGGCTTTAACTCCGTCATACTGTTCTTGTTTACATCTATGACTCGATAACCGATATTCTTTCGTTCCGTCAAACGGTGCTTATTATGATTCTGCGTATCCTACCCGACTCCCACGACACAGGCTGTGCAAATTGATAACTTTTTGTAAATAAGACTTAACTTATATTCTTTTTGTTGCACTAACCCGTGCTGAGGACAATTTTAAAAACCTCTTTAGAGGCAAAAAATTCACGATCAGCGAGAGGTTGCGGGTTCAAGTCCCGGCATGGGTGGAACTTTTAGCCTCTAAATAGGTTTTTAAGACTTAACTTTAAATCCAACACGTATACAATGAGGCCCTGTAAAACTAATGCACCAACCAGGACCGAGTTACCTACATAAAATTGCAATTCGCAGTTTATTGTGACAATTCAATGTACATTGCGCAGCAGAGTCCACTTATTAGTCTGTGTGTCAATCGACTTTGCATTGTACATCGATTTGTCATAACAAACTATGAATTGTAATTTTATGAAACTCGGCACTAGGCTACCACCGCCACTGTTTATGTAATGTAATGTAAAACCCGGTCTGTAGACCGAGTGATGTGAGAAGAAACGAGACCCACCGTTGGGCACCAGCTTGACGTTCTCGCACTTGACCCGCTCCGCCGCCCACTCGCCCAGGTACTCGGGTAGCACGCCCGATAGGACGCCCTTGTCCTGAAATACAAGTTTAACAGGTTTGGGATAAGAGAGCCAATTTGGCCCCGTCCAAAAAAAATGCCTTTCCTCTCTTTGTATCCTAGAGGGGACCGCAGATACCAGGGATTACCTCTTGCCACAATCCTAACAGATCACTTTCGGTTCCTCAACATTCATTAGTCGTTGCATGCACGCGCGCCGGTTTCGGGTACTTCTATCTTGCCCTTTGCTAATACATCCCCCATTTGGTCGAAATATGTCCGCCTGGGACGAACATTAAGGCTATCTAGTTCTAGTTATTTGGGTTCTGGGCCATGGGCCCTAAGAATCACTATGGATATGATTGAGAGAAGAGCCTGACACTGATTTTAAAAACGATTTTTAAGAGGATTTTTTTATTGGCGTCGCTAGGGTCATGGATTCAGTGATAGTTAAAAACATAGACGTCTAACTAACGCAAAAAATGACCCCACGTTCAATTGTGGGAAGGCGGGCGAGGCTTGTCAATTGTGTTACCAATCGGAGCGAGTTCAATATCTATGCACCTGCCACCGTCAGACCGCCATCTTGCGAGGTAAGTACTTAGATATTTCGACGGGTTACACCTACATCAATGAAGTAAGTTGTTTGTTTGTTGTATAAAACCAATCATCTGTTTCGCTGTCACTTACTATCGCGCAGTCAACGTTCACGTCACGCATGGCGCACGAGTGAACCAATCACAGAGTGATTTATTCTGCAGCACATCTTGCGCTCATTTCATTGGTAAAGACTAATCGAGAGGACTCGGGCCGTTTTTGAGTGTGAATTTTGTAGGAAGAAATACTTCTATGGTTATTTTTTATTCGTGGCATGGATTCCTTGGCTACATTAACGGGAAATGGCATTAATTATCGCGTTGTTGGGCGTTGAACGTTAGTGTGGCCGAATTAACGCCGTCATTCGAGAACGTGTAGAGTTGATTTGAATTAGCTTTTTATCTGTGGTGTGTATGTATGTCGTGAATAGGTTTCCCCACGATGTTTTCCTTCACAGTTAGCGTGTGGTATTGCTACTATAACTTCACAAATGTACATAACTTAGGAAACAAAGTCATAGGTACATGCCCGCACTGGAGATCGAACCTGGGTCTCTCGCTTCCGAGTCCAATGTTCTACCCACTAGGCTACCAACGCTCTGTATAAGCGCCCTTAATCCAACATACCCACGTAGTGCACTAACCTTGATGATATGTGTCACTTGTACAGGCGGCGAATCCAGATCAGTCCTCTCGATCTCGCGCGCTGTAACCAACAAATAACTATATTCGAAGCAAGTATCGTGGGTGATGCATATGCATACCATGTCTGATCATACAAAATATCACATAGGACATTATTTCACGTCAATCATTGCACCAAATTGTTTTGAACCCTGGTAAGTACATAACTTCCATATAGCTCAGGGCTAATTTACATGGTGTAATCGTGTTTTAAAAACCTATTTAGAGGCTAAGAATTCCACCCATGCCGGGACGTGAACCCGCGACCTCTGGCTAACCGTGCCAGCGCTCTCCCAGCGCTGCCTGTACGTAATACAGAGAAAAGTTTGTAAAGAGGTTCGAAATTTCGCCGATGCCTGCACTTGCCCATTAGCTCAGTTGGGAGAGCGCTGGCATATAATATACAGGGCGTCCCAAAGTTATGGGACATGAAGGGAAAGTACCTTAAATATCGTAGATAGGGTATTTTGCTGAAAGAAGACTTTATATTATTTTTAAAAGTTAGTAATTCTGAATTCAAAGATTTTCCAAAAATTACTTGCTTCGTCTGGGAATCGAACCGACTTAAATGTAAAAAAAACACCCCTACTTTTATGATGCCAATCGAAAGAATGGCCAAAAACTAATAACTCTTCTTAAGTAACATTCATTTTAATTAAATTAAAAACATACATGAAACTGCCAAGTGGGTATTTTTTTTGTAAATTAATTAATTAAATGCTCAAAATGTGATTCCTCTTGTCTTACGCAAATCGCCTATCTTTTAATGAGTCCGCTGCCTTTGTTATGTTTTCTGGTGAAATCTCTTCCTAGTAGTATGAAGGTATATTTTTCGTTCATCTCCTCCCTTCATATGACAATTTTTATTTATGTATGTTTATTCTATATTTATTTCATATTTATGTACCGTTTATGTATGTGTATTAAATATATATCTGTTCCGTACTTTAACATTTTGTCCGTTTGTGAGCCAGCACAAAACAAGGATTGCTATTTTCCTGTTCTCAGTAGTATTCCTTTTTTATATATATCAAAAGATGTATGGGTTCACGAACCAAACGTTCGCTCGGTGCAGACACTAAACGCACCGACCGTGAAGCGCGCTAGCTCGCTGCTCCGCAAATACAAATTCCTCTAAAAATTAATACGTCGCTCGTAGCCCCGGCTGCCTGAGTGATCTTAAACGATCACGAAGGTTAAGCAACACAGGGCGCGTTCAGTGCATGGATGGGTCGCCGTCTATGCCTAACGCTAGTGGCATTTTTCCGAGCGGTTCCGTGCTTCGCAAGGCACGTTAAGCTGTTGGTGCCGGCTGCCGTCGATAGATGGCAGTCGTTAAGCCAAGTCAGAGGCCTTAGGGCGGCTTGACAACTTCTGACAGTAGACGAGCCACTAGTCTACAAGCCTCCACCAATCCGGACTTGGCCCCCGTGGTGGAGTATGGCCTATACCTTCCTCAGGGAAGAGACCCGTGCCCCTCGGTGGGGACATAATGGGTTGATGATGATGTTTCTAAAGAACGTTTTAGTCCAACCAGCGCAAGAAGACCACCGGCACCTCAGCCATCACCGGGGCCCCGGACACACAGCTGCGACTGCGGACCAGGTGAGTGGATCACATACATCTTTCGCTAGGGGCCGATTTGCCTTACAAATTCCCCTACAATATCTTAATATCTTGCTTAGTATTGTTTAGTTGCACCGACTACACGTCATTTAGCTTCTCTTTTTTTCCGTCAATGGTTGTCTGGAAGAAATTACTTTTAGATAGACAGATCTGTGCCCTACAGTGGGACGTATATAGGCTGCTTATGATGATTATGACAAACTCATACTGACGAGTTTCAGGGATTGCGCATCTGCACTGTTTAGGGCCTTTATTGCACAACCAGGTGAAAGATATTACAAATAGTTTATTATATCTAAGTAGTGGTATACAATTGGCGGTCTTATCGCTTAGATCGATCTCTTCCAGACAACCTTTTAGTAATAAGGCCGCCAATTGTACTGTACTATATTATTGTTAAATTCTCATATGTAATTCATGGTGTACATACAATAAAGATATTCTATCTATCTATGACCTAATACAGAGTATGCATGTAGGGGTGGAACCGCTGTCGGCTGTACTTTAAAACTTTAAAATTAATTTCATTGTTAACTATTGCTAGTTTTAAAATATGTTAAAAGAGTGCGATTAACTCGCCAACAAACTGCCACGCAGTTTGGCGAATAATTTATAAAATTCAAAACTCTGCGAGTCAAACGGAAGTCAATAAATACGTTAAAAAAACCGGCCAAGTGCGAGTCGGACTCAATGGTCGCGAAGGGTTCCGTACCACTATCTATGCAACATTAGACAAAGATCGAATTTGAGAACAGCGCCATCTATAGAAACCAACAAGAAGCGTTTAACAATGACATTTAACGACATGACATCGGCGCTGTGAAGTTTACGTAGATGGCCGCTAGACGGCGAGCGTTGTCTTTAGACAACGTTTGTTGTATAGGAGCCCCCCTTAAATATATATTTTATTCTGTTTTCTAGTATTTGTTGTTATATCGACAACAGAAATACATCATCGATGAAAATTTCAACTGCCTAGCGGTTCATGAAATAAAGCCTGGTGACAGACCGACAGACAAACAGACAGTGAAGTCTTAGTAATAGGGTTCCGTCTGGCACCCTGAAGAAAAGAAAGCTTCACTCACGCATCCGTCCGATGTAATAAGCGAGCTCAGTGCCCAGGACCCCGCCGCCGACGACCACCACGCTCCGAGCTTGCTGCACGCTGCGGAAGCCCGCCTCCAGGTCTCGGAGGGTCCGCAGGGTGAATATCTTCTCGCGGACAGCCTTCGGGGCGGATTTGAAGATGCACAGCTGCTTGGGTTTGACGCCTGGTGGAACACAGGTGCGATTAGCGGCTAGTCTAGTATCCATTCCTTCTGGCTCACAATGTTGAATTCATGAAATGTTGAATTCGCCAAATATTGAATTCATAGTAATCCCAAAATGTCGAATTCGCCAAATGTTGAATCCATAGTAATCCCAAACTGTTGAATTCGCTGAATATTGAATAAACGATTTAATCCTCGTTGGCTCACAATGTTAAATTCATTGATTTGATTTCATTCAATTCCAAAGAAAATTTAATTCTCCTAATATTGCAATCAAATCTTTATCTAGAAAACCAAACTAAGTGAACTAAACATTTTGGGAATTCATATTCAAAATTTTGCGAATGAAACATTTTGGGGTTCAACATTTCATGAATTCAACATTGTGAGCCGGAAGGTATCCATTAAATAACGAATTAATACATACTTAAACTCACGCCCGTATCCCAGAGGGGTAGGCAGAGACCAGGGACTGCCACTTGCCACGATCCCGAAAGATCACTTTCGCTTCCTCTATATTCATTAGTCGTTGCATGCACGCACGCCGGTTTTGGGTAATTTTATCTGAAAACCTATTTAGAGGGAAAAAATTCCACCCACGCCGGGACTTGAACCCGCGACCTCTGGCTAACCGTGCCAGCGCTCTCCCAACTGAGCTAATGGGCAAGTGCAGGCAAATAGGTTTTTAAAATTGTCTTCAGCATGGGTTAGTGCAACAAAAGAATATAATAATGTTATCTGTTTAATTAATTAATAAATAATTATATACAGTAATATAACATTTTATTTATGTAGCCGCAGGCTCCCAGAGAGAGAGAGAGAGAGAGAGAGAGAGAGCGAGAGAGAGAGAGAAAGAGAGAGAGAGAGAGAGAGAGAGAGAGAGAGAGAGAGAGAGAGAGAGAGAGTACGGGCTTAATCACCACGCGTGCCCACCGCGGATCGGCAATTTCAAGCGCTAAGGTGCGTGAACACCTCAGACAATCAGGCTTCCTCACGATGTTTTCCTTCACGGTTGAAAGTGGTATTGCCACAATAACTTAACAAATGTACGTAACGTAGAAAACAAAGTCATTTTTACATGTTACAAATATTTGTTTTCCTAATAAAATAAAATAAAATTAAATAAACTAGTGAAGAAAATTCAAAATTGAGCACCAAAATAATCAAACTCAGCAGCAGAAAAACCCAAATTAGTTCCTACAAACCTGCATAAGCATAAGCATAATCAGCCTATATGCGTCCCACTGTAGGGCACAGGCCTTCTCTCAAGGAGAGAGTATGGGCTTAATCACCACGCGTGCCCACCGCGGATTGGCGATTTCAAGCGCCGAGGTATGTGAATAGCTCAGACACTCAGGTTTCCTCACGATGTTTTCCTTCACCGTTAGCGTGTGGTATTGCTACTATAACTTCACAATGCACGTAACTTAGAAAACCAAGTTATAGGTACATGCCCGCACATGGGATCGAACCTGGGTCCTCTCGCTTCCGTGTCCGATGTTCTACCCACTAGGCTACCAACGCTCCTTTAGTTCCTACAAACCTGGCGCGAGCAAAAATGTAGTACCTATATTATAAGGCTCGTTGCATTAAGTCCGCCGCATTGCCATTGTAATAATTGCTCATGTGCAATAAACGTATTAACGATAATAATACATTTAATTTCTGCATAGTTTTACCACGTATTACTATGCAGCCGAGAGTGACCGCGAATATTTTCTTAACCTCCTGTGTTCTGACCTGGAAAATAACAAACGAAAGCCATTGTTATTTTCAAGGTCATTTCATTGGTAAGGCATCGGGTAATACGTTAATTGCGCAAAGTGCTGATTTTTGGTAAGTGCCTGGCGCCACCACATACCTGGCGCGAGCAAACAGGTTTATTATATTGTACTATGCAGTCGAGTGTATCCGCGTTACTTTTTTCTCAAGCATTGTGAGGCCTATGTACACAATAATAAGGTACAAAATTGCCCTCATTGTACGATTACTGTGTGCCATCTAGTGGGCGAAAGCATAGACAGCAACTGGTCGTGACGTCTATTTCTATGCCTAGTTTCACCGCTTAACGATAGGTGTCGCGGTTTGATTTTCATAGATTTATTGGTATGTCTCCTCCCCTCATCGATAGATGGCGGTATAGGATCTGGAATCTTCCACTGTGGAATATTCTAGAACCTACGTTAGCGCTTCCGCCTAGTAGTGGCGAGTACCTACGCATTCTATAAAAACTTCTCTTCCGCCCCGTTTTCCTTCTTCTCGCTGCAGACGTCGTCACGACCAGTGGTCCAGTCGTATTCGTAAGTGTTCGTAGAAAACCTACTTATTGTATGAATCTTGAAGAAGCAAAGTGCTTGTGTGTAGTTAAAGTGTACTATAAGTTGTCTTGGCCAATTAAAATCTGTAACTTTACCATCCTCGTTTTACTTCCACCCGCATGAGTCCACTGTCCTCAACACATTGGTAAGTATCTCAAGTATGTTGTAAGCTCAATAGAGCCTACTATTGTATCACCAGAGTAACACCTACCTTATCTAAGGAAAATTTGCTTATAGCTTACTATGGCTACTTTCAGTCAATACTTATGTACGGGATAGACCTTTGGGGACTAGCTGCAGATCGAGACAGACCCTTCATCGTTCAAAAAAGAATGGTTCGATGAATGATTAAGGTAACTCCTGATGAACCAGCCAAACAATTGTTCATTGTGTTAGGTGTGCTCACAGTTCCTGAGCACACCTAACTCAATGGTGCGTTAGGTTTAACACGTTTTACCCCAGTGGTGACTACTAGTAAGTGTAGAATCCGAAGACAGCATGACCTGATGACTGTTACACATCGTCTGTCTAAGACTGGCAAATCACTAGAGGCCATGGGTCCGCGTATTTATAACAAAATTCCCGTGGACATAAGGGAGTCGCCGAGCAATTACATATTCTTAAATAAACTAAAAAAATATCTATGTGTAAAAGCTTACTATTAATGTAATGTGATCTCTGTGTACAATAAGGAATATTCTATCTATCTATCTATCTACTATTCTGCTGAGGAATATCTGGACGAACAACCGAATTGACATTAATTTATTATCTATGATTATTAATATTTTATCCTCTTTCGAAATCCTCCATGGGAGGCCTATGTCCAGCAATGGACTTCTTGTGGCTGAATGATGATGATAATGGTGATTAATATTTTAATTTTTGATTGATTTAAATTTATTTGTTATGAGACTAATTTTATTATTAAGCTATTGTTGAGTTATTGAAGCTAAGCATCTGCTTTGATCTTGTATTATTTTTATCATTACTATTTGTCGATGTTGTTACCCAAACTGAATAAATGAATATGAATATGAATAACATATCGTGGAATACGTCAATTGCCCAAAGCACCGTATTTTGGCAACTGCCTGGCGCCACCACGTACCTTATCATCATCATCAGCCATTTGACGCTCACTGCAGGACATAGGCCTCCCTCATGGTTTTCCAAGCTTCCCGGTGTTGTGCCGCCCGCATCCAGACTCCCCACCACGGTCACCAGGTCAGAACATTTCCGCCCCAACGGCCATCGGTTCTCCGAGCTATGTGCCCCGCCCACTGCCACTTCAAGCGAGCGATTTTCGAGATATATCAGTAACTCGGGTTCTTCTGCAGATCTCCTCATTCCTGATTCGATCACGCAGCGTAACTCCTAACCTGGGGCCAGCAAACAGCGCTCGTAGTACATCGGCTGCTCCCCGCACATGGTCTTGATCCAGACGCGGTGGTCGTCAGCGTCGACACGCTGCACGCACCAGCCGGCCGCTAGCGACACGGCCGGCCCCGACGACTTGCGATAGAACTTGACGGGATCCATGAAGTAGGGGCACTTCGCCAGGTACATCCTGGAAGGGGGAACGGTCAATTCAACATAAACATGAGGGGTAGGCAGAGACCAGGGACTGCCACTTGCTACGATCCTGACAGATCACTTTCGCTTCCTCAAAATTCAATTCAATTTTATTTCTGACTTAGGGTAGAAATTGACAGGATCCATGAAGTAGGGGCACTTCGCCAGGTACATCCTGGAAGGGGGAACGGTCAATTCAATTTAATTTTACTGCCGACTTGGGGTAGAACCGGTACACCGACGTCAATAATGGGCAATAAATAATAGGCGAGAGGGAAATAGTTATCCAGTCCCTTTCTTTAGTTAACAGTGTCATATTGTTGTGTCGATGTCATGATTAATGCTTCGGTCTCACACAAGAGTAGTTGCTGCGAGTGCAATCGCCGCGAATTCGCTGCCAGCCTGTCACACACAGCGAGTTCTACACGAGAATTTCGACTGTCAGTGCGCACTCGCAGCGAGTAAAACTGAACATGCTCAGAGTGATCTACTCGCAACGAATAGCCTGTCACGAATACTCGCGGCGAGTAGGCACTCGCAGCGATTACTCGCTGTGTGTGACCGAAGCTTCAGAAAGCACTCACGAGTATCTCCGCATGTCTCGAAGAAAGTAGAGGTTCTCGAGGTCGGGCGGGCCCTGGTTGAACCACATTTGCTTGGACATCGGCGTCCGGATGTACGGCGTGCTGTCCTCTTTCGTCACGAAGAACACCTGTGAATTAGAGTGAGGGACCGAAGTCACACAGAGGGGACGTGGGCCGAGGGCGCGGAAAAGATGCGACGCTTTGTATTGTATAGAGTTGGCGCCCTCGCCCAGTCTCTTCTGTGTGAGCCTCGTCCCGTCACCTTCAGTACATTTTGTATGAAGTTGTGGCGAACACATGTCAACTCTGCGCGCGCTCTCAACATTCCTACATCGCGCAAGCAAAATGTTTCACATGACATACCATAAATATAACGTCCGACGAACATCAGTCGGACCGGCCGTCCCCAGGCATACGATCTGCCTGGCGAGAAATTTCCCTTCATAGTGGAAGAGCACGATCACCCGCTCTTCCCTGTACTGGCGACCCTCGACAGAACAATGTCAACCTTCCTTCGCTCTCGCAGCACCCCACATACAATCAGTCTCAAAGCAAGGCCAGCATCCTCTTCCCTCTCACCTCATCAGTTCCACTACAGTTGGCGTTGACGCACCGACTACTGGTACTGATGGTGATCCTCCCAACCCCTAGGCACGGCAGCCACACAGCAACAGCGCACGTTGCCAGTGGTACAGCAGCCTTCACCGGTTCCTACCACATGCGCGGACCCCATGGTACTGTCGCCGGTGAAGTGACTGTTAGCCGCCGAACACCCTCAACCGCTAGTCGACTCACTGACTCAGCGACTCCTGGCACTTGCAGGCTTTAGAGCACAGACTTCGATTCCTATCAGACCTAGCTATGCGTAGCTACGGTCTTGAAGGGGAGTGATGTGGCGAGCACATGTCAACTCTGCGCGCGCACTATAAACTCCAACATTCCTGCATCGCGCAAGCAAAATTTTTCACATGACATACCATAAATATAACGTCCGACGAACATCAGTCGGACCGGCCGTCCCCAGGCATACGATCTGCCTGGCGGGAAATTTCCCTTTAGAGTGGAAGAGCACGATCACCCGCTCTTCCCTATAAAGTAGAATTGGAAAGACGATGCGTTATTCCGCGCCCTCGCTCCACGTCCTTTCTGTGTGTCTCAGGCAGTGATAGATAAAAACATAGATGTCTAACTAGCGCCAAAAATGACCCCACGATCAAGGCGGGGAAGGCGGTTGGGCTTGTAGATGTGTCACCAATCGGAGCAAGTTCAGTATTACCCGGCAAAATATCTATGCGCCTGCCACCGTCAGACCGCCATCTTGCGAGGTACCTAGATATTTCGACGGGTTATACATCATGAAGTCAATGGTTTGACGTTTTTGTATAAAACCAATCATAAGTTACGGTGTCATTTTACTATCGCCCAATCAACGCTCACGTCGACACGCATGGCGCACAGAATGAATCAATCACAGAGTGATTTACTCTACAGCACGTCTTGCGCTCATTTCATTGGTCCAGACTAATCCAGAGGACGGGGGCCGATTTTGAGAGAGAATTTTGTAGGAAGAAATACTTCTATGGTCTTTTTTGTTCGCAGGTCGCAGGCCTTACCTTGGCGACCGGGTCGTGCTGCATGATCGCCTTGTAGGCGGACCAGGCGGCCACGCCGGAGCCCACGATGAGATACTGCACGCAGGGCGGCAGGTCCTCGCAGTGGTAGGGCTTCTTTACCTTCGGCCGCGGGCGCCCTGCGGACGGGTCATCGTCATCATTAAACGGCGGATCGGCGGACTAATGCACACAAGTCAAATTGTCATTAAATTATTGTTCTATACAACATAAGTAATTCATCATCAGCCATTTGATGCCCACCGCAGAACATAGGCCTCCCTCGTGGTTTTCATAACCATGAGGGGTTGTGCCGTAATCGCCACGCTTGGCAGGCGGGTTGGCGATCGCAGTATGCGGTTGGAATCTCAGGAAGACGCTGGTGCCCCTCTCCTGGTAATTGATTTCTTTAGTCGCCTAAGTAATTAAAACCACTTTTTAATTTTTTTTTAGTTACATTTTTTCAGGTACTTATTTATCTTTATTACATTCACGGAGAGCTATCATGACAGCTCTCCGTTAATGTTATAAAGATAAATACCTGAAACAAATGTTCGTGCAATTATTTTAAGATAGGTATTTTTCACTGCCTCAAAAAATTTTGTTAGCCCGCCGACCCTAGAATTGTGCTTGATTGCACATGAAACGTTTAACATAAGAAATAACATGTACAAGGGGAAACCTAGCTCTGTAAGAGATTTCTTCCAGCAAACCTTGGAGAGTCGGAGGAGCTTTAAAAAACTGATACGCGTACAAGATAAACTACAAAAATCCTAAGCCACAGCCTAGTTTCAGCGAAAATAAATAGACACAAATAGGGGACGTATTAGCAAAGGGCGATATGAAGTACCCGAAACCGGCGTGCGTGCACGCAATGAGGTGAAAGGGGTCTGTCAGGATCGTGGCAAGTGGCAGACCGGTATCTGCCTACACCGCCGGGATATAGGCGTGAGTTTATGTTAGGTTTAGGTGTAAGTACTTACAAACGGGTTTTTCCTCGTCCGATTTGTCCCATCGCTCTTTTAAAAGAAATAACTTGTATATCTGAAATTAAGCGAACAGTGTGCATATCATCATCATCATCAGCCCAACCTAGCCTACTGCTGGGTATAGGCCTTTTCCCCATCACGCCACCCTTCGCGGTCTCTCGCCATTTGGATCCAAGGGGCCCCGCCCGTGGATGCGAATGGCGAGGATGAAAGGCTGATGATCGTACGATGTGGTCAGGTCGGCACCCCTGCTGGTGTAGCGACTGACCGCCACTCCGTTACTGCCCTGGTACACCTGCCGTCTTCCAGCCTCGCTAGGTGCCCAGCCCATCGCCACTTCAGACTCGAGATTCGATCGTCCACGACCATACACCATATTGCCAGTGACCACAGTTCGGTCACCGACCTAACAAACCGAATGGCATCGCCGAACTACTGGAAGGGAAATTTCTCATCACTCCGGTCACCGGACTGAGTACCAAAGTAGCAGGTAAGACCTTTCCGTCGCTGAAAAACTTAAAGTTCCGAACTAAGGCTAAACAGTTCTTTGTATTGCTTCAACGAACCTCCAATGAGGTTCAAGAAATGTGTAAAGCACACTTTGTGCCAAAAAAGCTACTATTAACAT
This sequence comes from Yponomeuta malinellus, assembly GCA_947308005.1. Taxonomy (NCBI): domain Eukaryota; kingdom Metazoa; phylum Arthropoda; class Insecta; order Lepidoptera; family Yponomeutidae; genus Yponomeuta; species Yponomeuta malinellus. The sequence continues at coordinate 1,262,569 of OX371009.1, read as the reverse complement.
TAATAACATTATAAGATTATTTAGATGACAATGATGTCTGGAATTAAAGCCAGTTCAATGCATGAGTTCCAGGTTTTAGAATATTTATATAAACTCTGTTAATTAAGGACTTGAAAATACTAAGTTTGGAGTTTTTTTGACCATTTTTTCTCCAAAATGATCTAGATTGTGAAATGGACACCTAGTTTAACTTCTAGTTTCTGTGCTACTTTGAATTAAAAAAATGATTTGATTTAATTGATATTACAAAAGAAAGGTTGCTGGCTCCCAAACTAGGATTCTTTGTGATATAGGTAGCTAGGCTACTTGCAGATTAGATAAGTAAGATAAGATAAGAATATTCTTTATTGCACACAAGAAATGAGACATAAAATAGGAAAGTTACAATGAAAAAGTACAATGGGCGGCCTTATTGCTAACAGCAATTTCTTCCCGACAACCTTGTCATAGAAAGGTTGCCAATTAGATAAGTAAAATGACTTTTAGGTACAATAACAACTAATGACTAACAGTCTTATTTAGTTTATTCTACGAAAACACTCTTAAGCCGGTTTATGGCAGTATTTCCTCTTTTAAACCGGCTTTAACTTCATCTAAAGATGAGTGTGTTTTAGTGCAATAGACTTTTTTTTTATAAATCAGACTGTAATGTGCTTATACCTAACAAAGGGTGGAAAACAGGACAAAAGCACTTACCGCGCCAAAAGTGGTGAGAAACAGGGCAGTAGCCCATGCGTAGATCCAGGGGAAGGGCTTGGGCGGCGGAGGGGGGCAGGGGGGGCCGGCCGGGGGCGGCTTCGCCGAGCAAGGACCCTTCATCTTCACGCAGTCTATTGCCGGCTACGGGGTAAAGCGGTTAACTGCCAATTCACGAAACTGAACGAGGATAAGCTGTGAACATGGTCTTAGCTTCTACATACAAAACAGGACATTCTAGAAAAGATTCTTTCTTAAAATACTCTTCAAATGGAAATTGGTCTTTCCTTTTACCACTAACTACCTAAAGACTGTCTAAACTGCATTTGAGGAGTGTTTTAGAGAAACCGCATTTTTATAACCCCGCATAAGTGTTATTAAGTAGACGATGTGTTTTATCAGATTGAGCTCTACTGCTCCGACTTGAGACGGGTCAAATTGACTGTCCACTCCTTCTTAGCGAATTAAAGCTCTATCTCCCGCAGGGTTTTCCGCCTATGGTCATGGGTGTGATTCGTCAAAATACGTTTTTTGTCAAAGGCTCGTTTGCTCAAACATGTGGTTTGCCAAATTCGCGATTCGTCAAAATGTTTTCGTCAAAGGTGCTTTTGGGCAAAGGTGAGCTTTGTCAAAGTCGCGATTCGGTATATATATCCGAATATCAGTAAAGATATGACAATATTAAGAAAATAATTATGCTATTATAAATAAGAAAAAAAGCCCATTCCTTTTTACCACAAACATTGTGAATGCAAGAATTATTATTATTTATTATTTTTGTGTGGTAAATAAAATATTTTCACTTTCACTTTCAAAATAAATAAAGTCAAAGGCTCCTATCCCCGAATACTTGTTAAACCTAACCTCGACGAAGTCGTATTTTATGTTTGATTTATATTTACAGTCTGTTCTAGACACAACCATACCGCCATTCAAAATCTTAGGAACGCCAAAATTTTGCCCTTTGACGGAATCACCGTGCAAAGGCCTTTGACAAAAAGGGTGTTTTGACGAATCGCACTTTTGAGTAGTTAATGCTCAGCGGTCGAATTGTTGGTTATTTTTTATTTCAGTTTTATTTTTATTTTTATTTTCGGTGTTATTAATTTTTTTTTGTTTGATTTATAGTGACTTTATATACATATTTATGATATATGACTCTCGCGCAAACACGACGAATCGATTGAGATCTTACTTGTCAAAATCTGACCATTGGTTAAGAAGATATGAGGGAACAGACAGAACAGACCATTGGTTAAGTTGGAGTTTTTTTGTCCGTTTTTTCTCCAAATGATCTAGACTTTGAAACGGACACCTAGTTTTTCTTGTAACGTTCAATAAGTCACTGTTTCTGTGTTACTTTGAATAATTTTTTTTTGACTTTTGACATAGAATCGGACATACTTACATACATACGAGCAGACACATTAACCTCCCTTTGGGCTTCGCCGCAGTCGGGTAAAAACAGCTGACATTTGCTTATTGTAGAATAGGGGCCATTCATTTAGTACGTAAGACGTGGGAGGTTCGCGATAAGATTTACGATTTAAGTCTGATTGGGGTAAATGTCCCATAATGCGTAACATTATCATGCATATCTTATTATTACACGGTTTTTTCTTTCATGTAGTTTTTTGACTTAATAAGGGGTCCGCATTCCTTTGGCAAATTAAATAGGGGTAAACGAAGCTAAAAGATTGAGAAACCCTGCTATTTAGTAAGACGATTTATAGAGGAAGGGCGCTGGCCTTGTCTTATTTTTTCTAACAATGGGGTGGGAGAGAGTACAGTTCTTACGAAGTTTCAATTATCCCGAGGTGTACTCGGATGCCTATAGGAGGGCAACGGATCCACGTTAATTTTTCCATTTTTTTCCTTAGATTTTCACGTAATTAATATTAAACAGGGTTGAGGGGATCGGCCTACTCTTATTTTTTCTTATGTAGGGGGAAGGGGGTCAAAAACTACCAAAAATAGTCTTACGTAATAAACTAATGGCGCGTTAACAGATCACTAGCGTACGAGTAACCGGAGGTCAGTACAACGAAAATCGCGAACTATCACAAAACAAAGCCAACATAATTAAATAGCTATTTAATCTACAACAGTACCAAGCGACATTCTATTCCATTTTGCAAATAATAACTAGCGGGAACAATTTTTTTTAAGCATTCAGAAATCAGAGCCTAGCTTTTCACTTCGCGGTCTTCCGCCTCGGGCGTTTCCACTTTGGTGTCATCGATTTCGGCCTGAGCCAGCAGGGCGCATCGGTCGAGAGGCTTCCAAGGCTCGTGGAAGGCATAAAGGTACTTCGTCCGGCCGTGATACCCCAGTCTGGGCGGGATCGGCGAGTTGGGTGGCTCAGGAAGCCTCCTCTCTTTCGGCTTCCAATAGTCCGGGTGCACAATGGGCGAGTTGCAGAACAGATCCTTAACTTTTTGCCTGCTCGTCGCCGGGTCTAATATCTCCCGCGCGTCCTCGTATGTGCAATCCTGTTGAGAAAGGTTAGTACACACTGAAGACGCTTCGTTGGTACACACTTATTTTAGGTTCAGCGGACCCTTCGCGGAGCTTATTCGTAGACTGCTACGAGCGACCGCACCGATACTTCCATGCAACCTTACAGTTAGGGTTGCCAGATGTCTGGCTATTACAGTCGCGCGTTTCCAATATAAAGACCGGCCTGTCTGGCTTTTGTTAGGATTATCGTCGAAAGACTGACTCGCATAGATTTTTTATTTTATTAAAAAGCAGTGTGTCAGGCTTTCAGGGTTAAGGGGCTAATATATTCCTGAGTTCGGGTTTTCTATTTTTGTGTCTGGCAACCCTACACACAATACGACGGCTCGGCCGCCCGATCGCGTATACGGGCCGGATGAGTGCGTTGGACGAAATAGAGAAACGGCGGTGAGTGAAATGAAACAGCGTAGATTGCGGGAGGGGCATTTATTTGTAACAGTTTTCGTAATTTGCAAAGTTCGGAATTGTCGTAAGCTTACGTCTTACCTAAGGAGCTCTATCGGATGTAAATCCAAAGGTCGTGGACCCGCTTCATGAGGGTGGAGTCGCGGCCTCCTTTGGCCTCAGTCTTGGCACCCTTTCCTCTAAACCATTTCTTGAGTATGCCGAAGAAACTGTGGTCTTCCTCTTCCTTCTCTTCTTTTTCTTCTTTGGCGTGGGGTTCGGGTTGATAACCCGGGCCCGCGGACCAGGGGTTATGACCGGTGTTCCCCTGCTGGTAACCGCCGGCCAGACACACGCCCATCCACTGGTGAAGAAAGCACACGCTGGATTTTCAGCAGACTTTTTACGTTTACCGCGCGTCAAGAGGCTCCGATTTCGTCTAACGCACTTCAATGTCGAGTCCGAATGGGATTTTTGATATGTCGCTGGGTTCCGTTTTGAGGGGAACATTGTAAAGACACACCACAGGCTACATCTATGGCCTTGTTTTTTTTTTTGTCTGTGGTGTATTTAGTTTTCTTTCTGTTGTTGTACATTTATGTAACTCATTTGTTTATTATTTTGTTTCTGTGATGTGTCTTGTTGGTATAATAAATGCCTTTGTTTGTTTCTTTCTAAAGGTCTCACGACCACGTATCAAAGCTTTTTAATACAATGATATAAGAACGACAGTCGTTGTTATTTGCCTCCGTTTGTTAGTCACAAAGCTGTAGCAGTACAATGTCACTTCAATGGTATAACCCGCGCAAATTGAATAGGCATCTCTCTCGAAGAAGATCGAATCGAGGGGCCAGTTAAGTTGCACGGATTATACCATTGGAATGCGATCGGTAACTGGACTACCAAGAGTATCAATGGAATAACCATCACCGTACTAAGATGACTCTATTAACTATCTAACAACTATGCATTTAAGGAACTTGCCCCCCCTGGTACCACCCTGCTTTGTAGGATCTTTAATTGAGAGATTTCCGATGCAGGCGGTGCGACACAGGGGGGCAGTCTCTTAAATGCATATTTGTTCAGTGGTTGTTTCGTTGACACAATTGGTAGTCTACTAACCAATCGCAATCCATTGGTATCATACGCAGCCTATATACGTCCCGCTGTAGGGCACAGGACTTCTCTCAGAGAGAGAGAGAGTTGGACTTAATCACCACGCGTGCCAACCGCGGATTGGCGATTTCAAGCGCTGAGGTATGTGAATAATAGCTCAGACACTCAGGTTTCCTCACGATGTTTTCCTTCACAGTTAGCGAGTGGTATTGGTACCATAACTTCACAAATGTACATAACTTAGAAAACAAAGTCATAGGTACATGCCAGCACTGGGAATCGAACCTGGGTCTCCCGCTTCCGAGTCCAATGTTCTACCCACTAGGCTACCACCGCCGCTCCAATGGTATAAACCGCGCAATTTAATTCGATGTCTCTTTGAGTTGCACGGGTAATACCACTGGAATGACATTTTACTGTTATTGCTTAGTAGACTACGAAATAGAGGCAAATACGAACTATTGTAGTGCTAATAACATTCTACTGAACAATTATGTTCAACACTAGATAGACTAGACTCTAGGGCCCGCTCGCCGGCGCCGGGTCGCCGCAGTCGAATCGGAAAAATACCTTGAGTGTCTAGGTACCTAATAGGTACCTAATACCTAATAGACACCTACATTTCGAAACCTTAAAAAAGAGGTTTTCAACGGAAATATCCTTATTATCAATGCCTTGCTTTGATTGTACTTAAATAATGTCCTTTACAACCGGGGAAACGCGGAATTAAATTAAATATGTGTGACGTGAACTGTTTATCCACGACTCACTCGCGACACCGATACCCACAGTTCTACATTTGACGGGTCTAACTGTGATTGGATTTACTAGATAATTTTAACGTGGCGTAATACGGTATTTGACACGATCAACAATAAATTATTTCATATGCTCGATTAAAACAAAAATTACAAAACTATGTCGGAAAATGTATCTCTTTTAGTCAATTACTAGTTATTAAAATTTTTAAGACCGGAGTTTTCAATAGCCGGTTAAAAGATAACTGAAGAATAAAACTGATGTTGTCACTGTCTTGCCGTATGATTTAGACAGTGATAGCATACAATTTATTCTCCGGTTAAGTTTTATCGGACTATTGAAAAATTGGGCCTAAATAGATTAAACATAAAAAGAGTGCTCTGAAAGGTGACGTCATAAGCAAGTTATTCCGTTTTAAAAGTACATAAGTCATTTGATATTTTGTCAAATACCCAATTGTAAATACTTGCCTTAGGTAAGCAATCGTAATTACTTACCTAAGTCATCATCATCATCAGCCATTTGTAGCCCTAGGCCTCCATCGCGGTTTTCCAAGCTTCCCGGTGTCGTGCCGCCCGCATCCAGCGACTCCCCACCACCGTAACCAGGTCGTCAGACCATCCGGTGGAGGGCCGGCCCACGCTGCGTTGTCCGGTCCGCGGTCGCCAGGTCAGAACTTTTTCGCCCCAACGGCCATCAGTTCTGCGAGCTATGTGCCCCGCCCACTGCCACTTCGACTGAGCAATTCTTCGAGCTGTATTAGTAGCTCGGGTTCTTCTGCGGATTTCCTCATTCCTGATTCGGTCACACAGTGAAAACTCCTAACATAGCTCTCTCCATTGTGCGGTGTGCGACCTTGAGCCTTCTCATGAGGCTCATAGTCATCGACCAGGTCTCACATCCATAAGTCATCACTGGCAACACCTTTGTCTTGAGACACTGAGGTATTTTGCATGCGAAAATGTGTTTTAGTTTCCCGAACGCTGACTATCCGAGTTGGATTCAACGTTGGACTTACCTAACTGGACTGTTTGTCCCAGGTGCACATTGTAATCGACAACTTTGATAGGAGCGGGTGCTACTTGGGACTTCGACATTATCTTAGTCTTGTACATGTTCATTTTAAGACCAACTCTGTTAGAAGCTCTGTTCAGATCATTGGCCATTGAATCAAATCTTCCAGGATCTCAGCCATATTCACTATGTCATCGGCGAATCGAAGGTGAGTGATGTACTCGCCATTTATGTCGATGCCAGATCCTTCCCGGTCCAGAAGTTTGAATACGTCTTCAAGAGCAGCTAAAAACAGTTTCGGGAATATTACATCTCCCTGTGTCACTCCGCGCTGCAAATGGATTCGTATTCTGATCCTGTAGTCGGACTGAAATTATAGCGTTTTTGTACAAACACTTCAGCACTTCGATGTAGCGATAGTCGATTTGGCACCGCTGGAGAGATTCAGGTACCCCCATATCTCGATCGAATCGAAGGCTTTTTCGTAGTCCACAAACGCCTGCAAAACCCTGGTCTGCCTCCCCGAGACACAGACGTGAGTTTATCGTACTTATCTAAAACTAAATGCATATTTTGGATAAATGACTAAATAAACTCAAGCAACACTAACGCAAGTTTGCGCTAATCAGCGTCAAGCATACGGGGGCTCTGCCTACCCCTCCGAGATACAGGCGGGAGTTTAGATTAGCACTTGCCCATTAGCTCAGTTGGGAGAGCACCGGCACGGTTAGCCAGAGGTCGCGGGTTCAAGTCCCGGTATGGGCGGAATTTTCAGCCTCTAAATAGGTTTTTAAAATTGTCCTCAGCACGGATTAGTGCAACAAAAAGAATATAAATTTAATCGTTTGAACTCGTCAATTGTAGAACTTTAACTATTCTTTTGGCTTTGCTCTTTGTTGTTTTTTCTATAAAAAATCCCTTCGGGGCCCCTTAGAATTATGAATTCTATGTGCAATTCCTAGCCGAGTCTTCCTGCTTGCCGATCTGTGGGTTAATCGACTTTGCAATGTGCATCGAATTGTCATAGTAAACCATTAATGGTACTTCTTTGAAACAGGACCCTGACGACGTACCTTGGCACTGCAGGGCGGCATCGGCGGCACCAGAACATTGGGCACCTTGATCTTGTACGGGTCATAATTGGGCGGCGGCTGCTGGGCTGGGCAGTCGGTGGGCAGCCCACACTGCCAGTTCACGGTCGCCTGGCCGTCTTGCCGGGGCCAGGGCGAGAGCTTCTTGTCCTTGAGCTGGTCAATGTCCTTGCAGCCGCCGTGCCTGTCGTTTTTTCCGCGACGTTGGTAGGCTGAAAACGAGGGTAGTTAAAAATTATTATTTGTTTACAGTTTGAACTCACTACTACTACTACTACTACTACTACTACTACTACTACTACTACTACTACTACTACTTATTCGTTTACGGCGCATTTACTAATTCTAACCCCTGGACAGTAGATTAACAAGCTGTTAATCTACTGTCAACAGCTGTCAGTGGTTTTTTGTATGTATGTTCACAGTAGATTAACAGCGTGTTAGTGTTCGAGAAACTGGAGGTAAGTTACGTACATCAGGGCCCGTTTCTGAATTGAGAATTTCACTGTAAATTTAATACTTAAGTAACGTTCTGTCACGCTCTTTTCAGAGAAAATAAAAGAGAGCGCTACAGTTAACTATATTTACTTAGCGAAATTCTCAATTCAGAAACTGGCCCTCAGGTGAATTTGTAGTGGCAATACCGCTCGCTAACGGTGAAGAAAAACATCGTGAGGAAACGGAATCAGCACTTAAAAAGGCCCATTCGCGATGGGCACGCGTCGTGATCAAGCCCATACTCTCTCTCTGAGAGAAGGCCGGTGCCCTACAGCGGGACGTAGATATATAGCATGCATTATTATTAAATTATTTATTTACGGACAAAAATATGATCCAATGTTTTGTTAGTAACAATTGGTAACAATAAATAGAAAGCTGACGGTGGTATGTACTTGAAAAAACAAGATTCCTCTAAAACACTCCTCAAATGCTGTTTAAACAGTCTAGTCTAGTCTTTCCCTTTACCATAGACTATTGAAATAAATCTTTTTTACTTTTATTATACATTTAAAGTGCCTTTGAGTTTTTTCAAGAATTGTTTTTTTTTTTTTATAAATAAGACTGTTACAATCTTGTTTACAAAAACATATTCCCTTAAAGCACTCCTCAGAAGCAGTTTATTTAATCTGTGGTTACATCTTTTCTTTGTGAAATATCCACAAAGACTATTTTAATCGGCGTTTATCGAGTGATTTAAGGAATCGCGTTTTCACAAATAAGACCGAAATGCCTACAAAATTCGCCTCAGCCTGCGCGATCATAAATGAGCTACAGGGAAAATAACTTCACGCGAACAATTGAGAGCTGGATTCGAACCCGCGCCCCTCGTCACAGTAGCAGATTATCTAGCTATCAGAATAGTAAGGATATAGCGTGATTAATTTAAGAGAGACCGATTAAATATTTGCTATTATCATGCATAATGTAGACGGCAATATTGTATGAGCGGGAGGCCAATAGTTTTTCAGTAGCTTTCTTTAATTAACAGTATTATACCTAACAACACTCAACACCATATGCGCACACTTTTCCACGTCTGCGACCGCATGCTAATACTAAACACGATGAAGCGATATCACAATCAAACATACATATTTAGACACGCAGCAATACATTAGCCACTCAGCATGAGCTGGACTGTAAGATCAATAAGACGAACTGCCTTTACGCACACATTGACACTTCAAACTTTATGTTTGTCCGTGCGGACTCGATGAAATGAGCTAGGGCCCTGGGCACACAGAAGGGATGTGGGTCGAGGGCGCGAAAAAGACGCGACGCGCCCTCGCCACGTCTCTTCTGTGTGGGCTCCGTGCCGTGCTCTTCGGTACATTTTGTATGAAAAAGAATTGGAAAGACGACGCGTCTCTTGGGCGCCCTCGCCCCACGTTTTTTATGTGAGTTTCAGGCCTACAGAAGAAAGCTCTCACCTCCGATACAGGCCACCTTCCTCCCGTTACCGACGGCCATGCCATTGTTGAGATGCTTCAAGCCCCCGCAGCATCGCATTGAGCACATCCTCATGTGACTGGACAATCTGGTTGACGCCTGAACTTCTGAGAAACTTTTTCCAATTTAATAGCAAAAACTGTGCAATTTTGTGTGAAATTTTTCGTGATTACATTGTTTCCCGGACAGTTTGCATTTTTGTTTGATGCCAAAGCGAGAACATTTCTGACGGATGTTTGAATAGGGAATTTATTCTTCTTACGCTGTGAAGAGAAATTACTGCGGAATTGAGCAAATAGGTTTGCAAAGTAGTACGAAAACTTATCGATTTTTTTTTTCAATTTATTTCATACTGCTGCTTCTAGGCCGTTTTCTCCATAGTATACTTACGAATAAAAACCGGAAAAGTGCGAGTCGGACTCGCGCATGAAGGGTTACGTACATCGTCTATACAACATAAGACACAAAGATCTTGAGAAAAAACGGCAAAAAAACACGTTTTTGTATGGGAGCCTCCATTAAATATTTATTTTATTTAAATATTTTTTTTTGAAGCGAATATAGAACTAAAGATTCTGCGAATATTTCAAGCGTCTACCTGTTTCCGTTATTAATATCGAGCAAAAAACGAAACTACGTTTGTTGTATGGGAGCCCCCCTTAAATATTTATTTTATTCTGTTTTTATAGCGGCAACATAAATACATCATCTGTAAAAATTTCAACTGCCTAGCTATCACAGTTCATGAGATACAGCCTGGTGACAGACAGACAGACGGACAGTGAAGTCTTAGTAATAGGGTCCCGTTCGGTACCCTTCGGGTACGGAACCATAAAAACAACAACACGGTAGGCTTTCGAAAGCGAAAAGGAGGTTTCCTTAATACCGCAGCTCACAAGAGTCTACACAGCGTGTTCTTTTCCTGTCATGCTTTTATTAAAGTATCTGGTTAGACCCACGCTGTAGATCATTCTACTGAATCAATCAATCTATTTCGCACGCCACGTCTTTCTGTCCTCTGCCATCCTCGTCCAGCCGCTGGCAGCAAGCAATTTAGAATGAGTAGCAAATCAGAATTAACAATGCCAAAATTATCGAACATGTCTTGTATTTCATTTGTACAAATCAATAATCAAACTGTATCTTTTATGAACACACTAAATTATAAGTCATAATTATTTATACTATTTACATAGTACTTACATGTCTGTTTCTATTAGCAACTCATTAAGTTGTTTAGGTAAGTTGTATTTTCAACACTCAATAGTAAAACACAACGCGGTAAAGTCGTGCATAATAGACTGTTGGATGGCAATATATTTTATCTCAAGCCTTAACATATATTTGTTACATACATAGGTATCTATATCAGTGTGGGTTAGTCCATCTAGTTATACAATATTACAGGATGGAAGAAAAACGTCCTAGTTGTTATACTGCTCACATAACTTATTGGACTCGAAAAAAATAAGAGGTTTGTCCATATAGTTATATCTACACATAAACAGCTATAAATTAAACGTTATTATAAATTAATAGTATAACTAGATGGACTAACCCATCAGTTTCACCTGTTCACTGGGAAGTACATCGAAGAATAAATCACTGGAATGTTACAACAATCCACATTGAAAAAATACGAACTCTCTTTGGGCGACCGAATAAATTCGAAATAAAAATACAAAGTAATTTAACTAAACCACACTCCCTACAATCCGCGCGCCATCAAGCTCCCATTGAACTATGTCGAAGTGAATTCAACTTTTAATTTCGGCAGGCAGTGTGTAATGCACAGCCACAAATTCGCATTCATATAAAACATAGCGAAAGCTGTGCGGCGAATATCAGTGTACAACGGACGCGAATTATCTAGGCACAGTTTGCGGCTGACCCATACTATATTTGTGCGAACAGATTCGGGCCCTTTTCAATCCCCCTCTAGGCCTCAAAATTTGCAGAGGGATTAAGGTCACATACCGAATTGATCGTATCGGCAAGCGCAGCGTAGGACCAGCAGCCACAAGATGGACAGAAGACCTCATCCAAGTGGCAGGAAGACGCTGGATGCAAGCCTTTTCCAACCGGTCTTTTTGAAAATCCATGGAGGAGGCCTATGTCCAGCAGTGGACTTCTAGGGGCTGAATGATGATGAGGATGACCGAACTGATACACTGTCGCAAATTTCATGCATCCGGCTGGAGTAGTTTCCGAGATGTGAGGGTGCATCACAAGTTTTGACACCCACTGTCTCACTCACTGATAAATCGGTAACCTTACTGCTTCTTTGGTTGCTCTTACACCTGACATGCTGTCTTGCTTGCACAATCCAACATTTTTTTGTGATTGTAAAAAAAAATGTATACTTTTGATAAATCTGGTCTGAGGGTTTGATAGATACTACAATTACGGACGACATCTTTTTTTCTTATTTTGTAAATAGTTTTTGACTGAGACCATTTTAAACTAAAATTAATGTTTTTGGAAACAACTCTTCTTTATAAACACCTATATAGGAAAACAAAAATGTATTTAAATTGCCCGTAATTTTATTAAACCATCAGACAACATTTATCAAAAGTACACAATGTTTTTACAATCACTAAAAATCTTAAGATTGTGTGAGCGATATAGCATGAGACATTACAGTAGCCTTCACACATAAGCAGCCTATATACGTCCCACTGTAGGGCACAGGCCTTCTCTCAGAGAGAATGGGCTTATTCACCACGCGTGCCGAACGCGGATTGGCGATTTCAAGCGCTGAGGTATGTGAATAGCTCAGCCACCCAGGTTTCCTCACGATGTTTTCCTTCACCGTTAGTGAGTGGTACTGCTACAATAACTTCACAAATGTACATAACTTAGAAGACAAAGTCATAGGTACATGCCCGCACTGGGAATCGAACCTGGGTCTCCCGCTTCCGAGTCCAATCTTCTACCCACTAGGCTACCACCCCTTCACACCACCCCCTACCACCACAGTAGCCTCAATCTCCGCAAATTTCCAGTCCTGTAACATTGGAGGGTCGAAACAGGCTCGAATCGGTTCTTATAAGCGACTTGGGAGTGCGCCTAGATAAATTCATATGCGGCCAACGATGTGGTTATGGCCAATATCTGTGTATTGGCCTTGCCTATAATATCTGCATATGGACCGTACCTACATAATTCACATCCAAGTAAGACATTATTTGGATGCGAATTACTGGCTATGCATTATTGCCTCACGAGATACAAATATCGATTTCACTTCGACAAGCTTCAATCCCATTTGACCGCGGAAATAATAAGTACCTAAAACTAAAGGACTAAATTATATTAATCGTTGTTGAAAATAAACTAGGTATTTTATGTATGGTCAAAGCGGGGAGATCGTCTCGTCGCGTTTACCCTTCACACGTGATAAAGCGGACGCGTAGCTTGTCGCCTAATGTCGGTAGCGCAGGCAGCATGACAGCCCGAGGCGCGCGTTTTGGGGCGCAAAAATTTCAAGGCCTTATTTATAAAAACAAGATTCCTGTAAATAAATATAAAACACACACACACACACACACACACACACACACACACACACACGCACGCACGCATGCACGCACGCACGCACACACACACAAGTATAATTGAACTAAGCTTATTTATAAAAACACGATGCCTTAAACCATTCCTCAGAGGCAGTTTAAACAATCTGTGGGTACGTCTTTCCTTCTACTACTGACTATTTAAACTGTTTCCGAGGAGCGTTTTAAGGAATCATTTTTTTAAATAAGAATAGTTCAATCATACTTGTGTAGGGTGTGTGTTTTATATTTATTTATACTTGCATGAAATCCACCTTTACATCATCATCACCGTAGGCATTTGCGTCGGTTAAGGACAATTTATGCGGTGCCTAATAGTTACACTTTTTTGAATGATTAATAAGTCTGATTGATGTCGGTACGGATGTGTTGCGACACTGCCGGACAAAAGCTCCGGGAGGCAACCTTTACATATCTCTGCCGTCCACAAGCTAAAATGCCTTTATCGACCATCCAGTCGAGTTTGACTTTTTGATGACATCTTAATCCGGAGGAAAATCTCTATCAATCCCTCCAACCCAATTTTTCCTAGCTTTTATACTTCCAGAGATACAAAACTGAAAAATGCCGTTACGTTAGTTTAATTATATTAAATAATTATTGTGTTTAATCATCATAATCATAAGCAGCCTATACGAGTATACGTCCCACTGTAGGGCACAGGCCTTCTCTCAGGGAGAGAGTATGGGCTTAATCACCACGCGTGCCCACCGCGGATTGGCGATTTCAAGCGCTCAGGTGAATAGCTCAGACACTCAGGTTTCAATCACGATGTTTTCCTTCACCGTTAGGGAGTGGTATTGCTACTATAACTTCACAAATGTACATAACTTAGAAAACAAAGTCATAGCTACATGCCCGCACTGGGAATCGAACCTGGGGCTCTCGCTTCCGAGTCCGATGTTCTAACCACTAGGCCACCACCGCTCATGTGTTTAATAACGCCAATATATATATATAAAGCTGAATTTATCGTTACTAATTAAGGGTAAAGCTATTTTAAAGTATCTTTTGATACCTCAAGTGTAGTCAAATTATGTTAAGTTATGTCAAGTAGCATTAATTCTTATTATTTCCCACGTTTTTTGCGCATAACTCGAAAGTTGATTTTTGGAGATAACGGCGTTTTAGCTTGTGGACGGCAGATCTGCACCCTAATCCGGTACGTTAAGGACGACTTTGCAACAAAACTGTAAAGGTGGCTGACGACTGTACTACTGGACTGTTTTGTTTTTATTTTTGTTTTGTTCACCTTCGTGTATTTTGTTCACTTATTTTTGTTTTGTTCACTTTCGCGTATTTTGTTTCACTTATTTTTGTTTTGTTCACTTTCTTGTATTTTGTTTGTTCACTTATTTATGTTTTGTTCACTTTCGCGTATTTTGTTTGTTCACCTACATGTTTACCTTGTGTTCCTACATGTTACTGGAATAAATGTCGACTAGTCTTCTTTCTATGGAGGTCAGTGCACCGAACGCATTCGAAGACCCCCTTCGGCGGTGTGCTGGACCGATCGGCGAAAGCTTTCGCTCGGGTTCTTTCTGTTAGCCTATACGCAGCATAACCTGATCCAATCTGAACGCTTTTCATGCCCCTCGTCCTCATAATGATTAGATTAGCTATACAAAGTATTAAAACGACAAGCGAAACTGAAGAACGAATATTTACAAAAGTTTAAGAAATGTGCTGTATGGCTGTGGGCGGGGCACACAGCTCGGAGAACTGATGGCCGTTGGGGCGAAAAAGTTCTGACCTGGCGACCGCGGACCGGACAACGCAGCGTGGTCAGGCCTCCCACCAGATAGTCTGACGACCTGGTTACGGTGGCGGGGAGTTGCTGGGTGCGGGGGGCACGACACCGGGAAGCTAAGAGGCCTATGTCCTGCAGTGGGCGTCAAATGGCTGACGATGATGATGAAGAAATGTGATTTGATACTTTCACTATTTATTGCTTATAATAAACATGTTAAAGAGTAACAAACTGAGGCGGTAGGCGGTAGCAGTCAAGGATAGAGGTGAAGGTGGTGAAAAAGCCTAGATATGGGGTTCGTACTCAGTATTTATCCGCCCGAGAGTAAATATGTACTTAACCCATGACAACCTATTTCTCCTCAGCATTTATCCAAAACTAAAAGTACATTTTTAATTTGTTTTTAGCAGCAGGCCGTTCGAGTTTGGGCACATTTGATCGGAGCGAATGAGATCTTTCGCTGAATGGTGAACAAATCTACAAATCTACGACAACTATACTTAGGTACAAAAAAATACTGGCATTTTTGGATAAACACCGGTTAAATACCGTTATAAATACCGGCTACAATCCAGTTTTATTACTTACACGATACAGCACGGTAATCAAGTGCCACTGGATCCGTGTAAATGAACCTTTAGTATTGCAGATACTCGCACGCTCTTATCAATGACACGAAGCCAAATAAACAAATTGGAATAATGCAACACAAGCATGAATTCAAATAACCACGCCTGTTTTTCGTAAATTTTTAAACTTAACGGAGTGCAGGATTTATTTTGAAATCGTAACCTAAAATTGTATTTTATAATTTTATCTACTCAAGTTTGGGTTTTTTTTTAATTCACACGATGTATGGGTTTAAAAACCTATTTAGAGGCTAAAAATTCCACCCGAACCCGTTGCACTTGAACCCGTGCAAGTCCCGGCATGGGTGGAATTTTTAGCCTCTAAATAGGTTTTTAAAATCGTCCTTAGCACGGGTTAGTGCAACAAAAAGAATATAATGTAATGTCAACGTACACCAGACAAGAATAAAGGCATCTCTTATAAATTAGATTACTAAAAATAATGTACTTTTCATGACAACAAAATACTGAAGATCAAACAAGCTCGAATCAAGTCGAATCATCGCGCTGCGTACAACATCACATAAAAAAAACGAACTGCCACAAAAAAATCATTCGCGGTCAAAATAGGAACATGGAATAATTCTGTGTTATTCCAATTTCTTATGAAGATCACGATGTCCCCACTAAAGGCCGCGGTCCCGCGCGAGGCCACAACCCCTCTCCATTTTGTTACTTGAGGCCGAGTACTTGAGGTCGCGTCCCTAGTAGAGTAAGTATGTACCCCACCAAGGGCACGTCTCCATACGAGGCCACGTCCCAGCTCGAGTCCGTACCCCACCAGTGACCACGTCCCCAATAAAGTCCACGTCCCCATTCGAGGCCACATCACCATCAGAGTCCGTAACCCACCAGAATCTCCGTCCCCATTCGCGGCCACGTCCCCACCGGAGTCCACGTCCCCACCCGAGTCCGTGTCCCCACGTGAGGCCACCCCCACTCCGCGTCCCCACCCGAGGCCGCGTCTTCACTCGAGACCAAACAGCCAATTGACGCCCTGCGCCAAAAACAGCACGAGGGGTTGCCAAGCTACCAGCCACCGGATCCAGTCCAGTAGCTGACCGTAGAGGATGTGCGGCCCGTCCCAGCTGAGAGGGGGTGTTAAGGAAATTTACACGCGATAAAAAGGAGTCTTATCTCGAGACTCGGGGTGAGTTTATGTGCGTGTGTGTGGTTGTGTGTGTCTCCGCTGCAGTCGTTTAATAAGGAATCTTACAAAAAAGCGGCCAAGTGCGAGTCGGACTCGCGCACGAAGGTTTCCGTACTGTTATAGCGGCAACAGAAATACATCATCTGTGAAAATTACAACTGCCTGCTATCACGGTTTATGAGATACAGCCTGGTGACGGAAGGACGGACGGACGGATATAGTCTTAGTAATAGGGTCCCTTACCCTTTGAGTACGGAACCCTAAAAAGGATACGGGTTGGTGAACATCCGCTTCAAGTCCTGCTTCTCCTTGCAGTAGGGGCACGTCTGCTTCTTGCCCACGATGCACCAGCCGCGGATGCAGAACTCGTGGAACACGTGCCCGCACGACAGCTTGTATGTGTTCTCTGCAATATTTAAGGGGGGCGAGGTAAACCAAACCGAAGGGGGGGGGGAGGGTTGAACAAACGAGGTTTGTCAGGATCGTCGCCAGTGACCAAACCTGGTCTCCCCCTTCCCCTCCGGGATACAGGCGTGAATTTATGCAATGCATAAATGCATTGTCTCCTCTAAACAGTGTTTTACAACTTAATTTTAATGTAACCTTAATTGTAATATTAATTTGAGACTATTTCCTAACCGTCGCCTAACCTAACCTAACTATACAGAAAATAGTCTAGTGTGGGGGTCGCCGGTAAACATTGTCGTTTTATTCTTAACATAAACCAATTCATTTTCCACCTTCTCATACCCTTTGTAACTTGTGTAAAGTGGTTTTTAAATAAATCTTTTTTATGTTTGTATGTAGCCAATATTCGTCCCACTGCAAGGCAGAGGCGTTATCTCAGAGAGAGAGAACGGGCTTAATTACCACGCGTGCCCAACGCGGATTCGCACTTTCAAGCTCTGAGGTATGCGACTCTCTATCTTTGGCGCCAACCCGTCCGGTCCTTTACTGGTCCCATGTCTCCCAGCCGCTTTCAGAATGTCGTCTGGTGGTCTGACCCGTTCTTGGCCACCTTAGTCCACCGGCCGCCTTCCCGCCTAACCGAATGCGCCGCCCATCGCCATTTTTATTTCCATCTCGTTGCAAATAAATGAAAACTAGAAACCTACACTTACGTATGGACCTAGAAATGCAAAGAAACACGTCTGTTTGTCACACGTCTGAAAGCCGTTTACTGGAAGAGAATTTGGCGGTGGATACATCTAATCACACAGTAAATATTCCTAGGTTACCCTACACTACACCCTCCCCCTTAAATGCGACTTACAGCCTAACAGAACTTAAAACTAAAGCATACAACTGAATGTCTTTTCGTGTGGCGCCGGATTAAGAATAGCGTCACTCCATTTCCTCCCGTGGATATCGTAGAAGGCGACTGAGGAAATCAATTACCAGGAGACGGGCAGCAGCGTGTTCCTGAGATTACAACCGCATACTGCGATCGCCAACCCGCCTGCCGAGCGTGGCGATTATGGCAAAACCCCTCATGGTTATGAAAACCACGAATGAGGCCTATGTCCTGCAGTGGGCGTCAAATGGCTGATGGATGATGATGATGATGATGATGAATGTCTTGTCTACCTAACTACTAGACTCACCTAAGACTCCTTCCTCGTTGACGTCGACTAGAAGTTTGTTCCCGCAAACGGCGCACACATTGCTCTCGAGCTGCCGCGTCGGGATGCCCTCTTTGGTGTAGTACTGTGGAAGCGAGACTTTTACTTACGACTCATAAGAAATAAAGAAAGAGGACATTTACTTAAATTGTCACAGAAACACAAAGATAATGTTTTAGTTCCAAAAATGTAATAAGTACCTATTTAAAAGGCTATTTTGTAGTTTCAAGTAGGTGGTGATGTCCTCTTTAGTTTTTATATAATGCTTGTCTCATTACTCTTAAATATGAGGACCACCGTAACTCGTTTTTCTATGTATTTTAATGTGCGTGTATACTTTGGGTGTCAATCTAGCTTAAAACTAGTATGCTCCAATATTGTTATTTTGAGATTGTTACCTGTTTTACATGCCTAATAAACATAACAAAACAAAGTAAACATAAAGGTACACAAACAAGACACGAACGTCAACAAAACAGAGATAAAACAAAACAATCGTGAAGAGAATATGTGAGGCATATAAAGTCAAAGGCACCCAGCCACCTCGGACTCCAAACGCCTCAGGTGCCTCCGTGAGGATAAAAAAGGGGCTCCAACTCAGCATATGGTTTGAGAGCCATAGCAAAATTAAGGCGCCGCGAGTCATTGTTCTGGTGGACGGAGAGGCTGTACTAATGGTGAACTTGCATAAAAAAAATGTTTTAATACAAACAGAACGGAGAAGCCATGTTGAAAGATAAATGAACGGAGTGTTTTTTTTTCACTACGACGAACACTTTTGATAATGAGACCTGTCGAAAGGTCATTCTAGTCACGCGGTACAAAAACGCGCCAAACAAATCTGACTCAAACTATGACGTCACAACTTGAACGTAACGCATTTGTATAACGTATGGAGCGTTTATCAATATTTGAGTTATCTCGTATAATAATGTTTTTATGCATATACACCCTTTTTAGGGTTCCGTAGTCGACAAGGAACCTATAGTTTCGCCATGTCCGTCCATCTGTCTGTCTGTCTATCTGTCCGTTTGCCCGTCTGTCTGTCCGCAGCCTAGCTCAGAGACGGTTAGTACGAGAAAGCTGAAGTTTATCATGGACATACATATTAATCACGCCGGCAAAACGATGAAACGGACAAAAATAAATTACGTGCATTATACACTGATTTTTTTACGTTTCTACAATCAACCGTTTATCCGGGAGAGGGGGAGGGGGGACGCCCTACTCGGACAAAAATTTGCGTTTTAAAGCATAATATTTCGCAAACGGAACCCTAAATAAAAAGGGATCTTCCCACAATATTCTTAAACGACCAATCCAACGATACACACAATGGTGTAGACGAGAAAAAAAACCCTACACCTAAATTAGGGATGCAACTCCTCAATTCCTCCTCAATCCCCCCCCCCTCTCCTGGTTGATTGTAGAAACGTGAAAAAAGTCAGGGTAGTAGCACATATAATGAACTTAAAGGGAAAACTATCACGACTAAGTAGGCTTTACACGTTAACGAGTAATAGGCGACCGATGAAGCTGTTAGTTTTGTAAAGCAAATAAAACCCCCTCTTTCTACGGAACCCCCTTGGGCATCGGGGGCCAATTATGCGCACTTGGCTAGATTTTTAGAAAACGTTTAGAATTCAATGAAAAAACGAAATCTCATCTTATGTTTTTACTATTAGAGTAACCTGATTTTTCGCATTTTTTGGGACACCAAAAAGCCCAAAAAAAAATTATTATGGTGTTTTTTTAATCTTGAGGTTTTATATGTCTTATATGGTACAAAAGCAATACTATTTCAATCTAAGTTTGACGCAAGTTCCCCATTGCTCGCGAACTTTTTGAAACAAGATTTTTCAACTCAATTTTTTTTACTTTGCGTTTACACTTAAAAGTAATAGTCTAACTACATGGCATTTTGATAACTAACTACATAACCGCGGCTTTCAAACCACCCAGATGTGCCTATAATTACCCTACGACCTATTCTCAGATCTACCAAATATACACAAAAACATCATAAAAATCGGTCGGAGGAGTGCGATAACTAGCACTGTGACACGAGATTTAGATTAATTATTCAAATGGCAAAGCCTGGTCTCTGTCTACCCCTTTGAGATACCAAAAATATTCAAACTTTTTTTGCTTTACATTCAATGATTTACATTTGTCGGGGTGATATTCATCGCGCGTCGAGCCGCTTTTCTAAATGCCTGGGCATCGGGGGCCAATTATGCGCACAATTATCGTTTGCGATAGCAATAAGTATGGAATTTGACAGTTAGACGATTGAAATCGTTCCGGATTTGGTGCGCGTAATATGGGGGTCTCCTTCGTGGTTTTCATAACCATGAGGGGTTACCACGAAGGAGGCCTGTGTCCTACAGGGGGCGTCGAGTGGCTGATGATGATGATGATGAATATAGGGGCTGGAGTTCCAACTTCGGATATTTCATTTCTAGCTAAGCCCTGCTTACGTCGCAATCACCATAATCATCAGCCATTTGACGCCCACAGCAGGACATAGGCCTCCCTCATGGTTATGAAAACCAACTTTAAGCAAAATTGGTTACGACGAGTAGCGGCTTCTCCTTTACAACTTTAAACAATCCATACTAATGAGTCAGAATAATCCTTACCCCTATTGAAGCAGCCATCTTGTCCGTACAGTACTCCGCCACATCCCTTCCGAGCACTCCGAAATACAGTCCATAGAACAGCATCATAAGCGACACATCCATCCAGGCCTGCGGTTTCTGCCCAAATATTAAATTCACTCCAAGGAATGTCAGCATCATTAGCACGTAACCCAGAACGCCTAGGCAACAGCTTAGCTTGTATATGAGGTAGAACCATTTGTAGACTAGTCTGGAAGTAAAGATTAGTAAAGTTAGATTTTCTTTCGGTTCGATGTGTCACTTGGAGTTTGCTTGTTTTGTCTGGAGTCCAGCCTATATTGCACTCACAATGAATAGAAAGTTTACAGTGGGCTGTTAATAGTAGATTGTTAACCAAGGGCTGTATGACATCAATTGCATACGAGGTTTTTGGCATTCAGGGAAGTAAGTGACTACTTACAGAGCAAGAGATATGTAAAAGATATTTTGCAGCACTTACAGATCGAATTTGCAAAAAGTATCTTTACAATATTTCAATCATGTTAATAGTGATTTTTAAGACCCATGGCCGTGAACCTAAGGCAAAAAACCTAGGACTTGATAGCTTTAACGAGAAAAACGGCCGTTTTGTCATAAATGCTATCTAGTCCCAGGTTCGTGATCCTAGGTTCTTTGTCGTGGGTCCTAAGAATCACTGTTAACATGATTGAGAGATTGTACTGACACTTTTTACAAATACGTTCTGTAAAAGAAGATATGATTTTTTTTTCATTGGTAGCTCTAATTAACCCACTGCATCCCCTTAAGACATTTTACAACAAATGTGATCTTCTTTCATACAATTTTAAGCCGCCCATTGATTGTACCAATATCTTAGACAATATAAAATTGAAATAATTGAAAATATAAATCAACAATAATTTCAGTATTCCATGATGAGCTGTTTCCCTTAACCTTATCAATGAAGTTTAATAAAATTAAATTGCATAGGTAAATAGTTATTGTAAAGGGCAGACTTTGTCATTTTTAGGGTTCCGAACCCGAAGGGTGCCAAACGGGACCCTAATACTAAGACTTCACTGTCCATCTGTCTGTCTGTCTGTCACCAGGCTGTATCTCATGAACTGTGATAACTAGGCAGTTGAAATTTTCACAGATGATGTATTTCTGTTGCCTGGGAGCCCCCCTTAAATATATATATATCTAAGGGGGGCTCCCATACAACAAACGTAATTTTTTTTGGCGTTTTTTGCTCGATATTAATAACGGCAACAGGTAGACGCTTGAAATATTCACAAAATATTTCATTCTATGTTCACTTGACAAAGATGACAAAGATGTGTGGAATTGAAGCCATTTCAATGCATCCTAGTACTAGGTTTTAGAAGATATGTAAACTCTGTTAATTAAGGAATAAGTTTGAAAAGAGTTTTTTTGTCCGTTTGACAGCAAACGTGTTTTTTGCCGTTTTTTCTCGGTCTTACTGTCTAATGTTGTATGGATAATGGTACGGAACCCTTCGTGCGCGAGTCCGACTCTCACTTGGCTGGTTCTTAAAGTGATATTTCGATTAGAATGTATTTCTGAGGCATATTTCTGTAAACATCTATCAGAAATATTTTCAAGAACGGATATTTTTTCACTATTATATACCAACCAGATTTTAGTAAAAATAGTTTCAAGGAAGGCTCTATAACCTCCTCAGTACTGACCTTGAAAATAACAATTGAAAACCATTGTTATTTTCAAGGTCAGCACTGAAGAGGTTAAGGAAAGTGAACTTAGAAGTTTATTACCTGGGCGTAGTGACAGATATAGGCTTCAGCGCGCACTTCCGTATGACGAGGGCAGTGATGAGAGTGAAGATGGACCAGACCACGATGAACCGCCACCAGTGGTTCTTCACACTCATGAGCACTGGTATCGACCACATCGCTACCATTGTGAAGGACTGGAAGATAGGAAAATCGACTTTATCTACAAGGTGTTCCATATAAACTTGGTTTGGTTTTAGTTTCCGAAATACGGATTCGGATTAAACTTTGTAAATATGCAAAAAATTGCGAAAAGTTAGCAATTTTCTTTTCTTTTACGTATTTTCAACAAAGTTACCATTGGGAAACGTTGATATGTTACAATAACACACAATATGTTGATTTATGACCAACTGAGAGGTAGTTCTAACAGCAGTTGGACAACTTTTATTTTTCAAACTTTTATTAAATAAGTTTTCTCATTTTTTATTTTTCACTAACAACTGAAGTTTTATATTGAACATGAACAATATTTTTTCGCGAATTAAGTAAACTTGTAGAATAAAAGTTGTTCTGTATGAGGATTAAAATCACCCCTCAACTGGTTTAAATGTTACTATTTTTATTCCCTTAGTTGCACAATTTACCATATTTATTTGCATTTGTTGTGATAGAGTATTATAAATCAAAGCTCATCATAGCTTATAAATCAAGAGATGATTCTCATATAAAACACACGTATATTACATATTTAAAGGTAAAATATAGTGTATACACCACTACAACAGATATGAGAATCATGTGTCATGCTTAATTAACTGTTATAAACCAAGCTATCCCCCGGTTTCTCGTACACTAACACGCTGTTATTCTACTGTTAACGGCTGTCAATTGACCAAACTGCATACAAAAAAAAAACACTGACAGCTGTTAACAGTAGATTAACAGCTTGTTAGTGTACGAGAAACCGGGGGATAGCTTGGTTTATAACAGTTAATTAAGCATGACACATAAGACTTGAAACAGAACTTACTGCATAAGACCTATAGTGTCTCTTCTTCCACTCCACAATGATGACCTGCGCCACAATGAGTGTGACTATCAGGATCATGATCATGGTGGTGTGCATCGACTCATGGCCCTTGTGCAGCTCGTGCAGCTTCTGGTGGTCGAACCTGGAATGATACCAAGCATTTGAATCATCTTCCTATTATTCTAGAAACAAATATTTTTAACTAGCTGATGCCCGCGACTTCGTTCGCGTGGTAATTTTGATGTGTATTTTTCCGGGATAAAAAATTGCCTATGTTCTAATCCAGTCTATAGTCGTCGAAACGTAAGAAGCCCGTTTTGACAGCTACACAAAAATGCATTTTACTTTGGATTTAACATAACATAAACCCACGCCTGTATCCCAGAGGGGTAGGCAGAGACCAGGGACTGCAGCTTACTCGAATAAATACATAAAAAAAAACATACTCTGGCATATTATTTGACGCTCGAAAGAAAAAACAGATTTTGTAGTGCGAAAAGTTACTCATACTTTAGATTTTAGATGTTTTTGATCTCAAACTAGGTTAGATTCTATGGTTTTTGTACCTGTCAAAACGGGCTTCTTATATTTTGACGACTTCATAATCTATCTCTGTGCAAAATTTCATCCGGATCCGTTCAGCCGTTTTTGCGTGAAAGAGTAACAAACATCCATCCATACATACAAAGTTTCGTGTTTATAATATTAGTAAGGATACAGTAAAACGTCGATCATCTGAACAACCGATTAACCCAACTGGCTACGAACCTGAAGGCCTGTTTTTCCCCATTACTAGTGCGGAAGCAGATGTTCAACAATGGATGAATGTCGATGATTGAGATAATGCAGGGTAGTGATATATATATAGTAGACCTCGTGACTGACGCCAACAGTAATTGATATATAGGGAAGAGCGGGTGATCGTGCTCTTCCACTATAAAGGGAAATTTCCCGCCAGGCAGATAGTATGCCTGGGGACGGCCGGTCCGACTGATATTCGTCAGACGTTATATTTATGGTATGTCATGTGAAACATTTTGCTTGCGCGATGCAGGAATGTTGGGAGTTTATAGTGCGCGCGCAGAGTTGACATGTGCTCGCCACAGATAAACTTGTGAGTCATATAATGAAGATGAAGACATACCTGCTGCTTCCGAAGCATTTACAAATGCTTGTAAATGTGAAATGTGGGCATGGGTGAAATTTTTAGCCTTTAAATAGGTTTTTAAAATTGTCCTCAGCATGGGTTAGTGCAACAAAAAGAATAT
This sequence comes from Yponomeuta malinellus, assembly GCA_947308005.1. Lineage (NCBI taxonomy): Eukaryota > Metazoa > Arthropoda > Insecta > Lepidoptera > Yponomeutidae > Yponomeuta > Yponomeuta malinellus. Next base: position 1,237,634 of record OX371009.1, on the reverse strand, counting down.
AATTATGTTAACAATACTTGACCAAAACATATGTTGCACATGGAGAGCAATACTTGCTTTATTCATGGTAGAAACTTTACTAAGTTCCACTAATTTTAAAATGTGAAAGTTTGTGTGCTTGATTGTTTGTTCGAAGTTCTTATTATAAGATGATCATTAAAATAATAATACATAAATACTTACTTTTAAGCTTTTTTATGCTTATACCCATAAAAAGTAATGTGAATAAAACACAACACATTTAAAACTAAAATAGTCCTTGAGATTTGAAATAAGGAGGAAATATTCTTTGAATACCTTAGGGGTTTTCGGACGGGTTTTATTTTAACTAGAATATTGATTAGAAAAAAAGTGGCAACGTTAGGAAACCAACAGCCGGTTAAACCATGGGTTTATGAGTAATCATAATGGCGAGAATAGGTAACAACAGGTTATAGATAATGGATCTTTTTGCTCTTCGCCTATATCGCTGAAGGATATACGAACCTTAATTTTTCTTCAGACGTGAGTTCTTCGTAAGTCTGTCAAGAAAAAAGTTGATGTTAGAACGAAAATATGAGGAAAACGAAGTTTTTTACGGTTTCAATAAAAGGAATGTAAGTAACCTTGTTTGGATCCACAGGCCTGTGGAGATCCATTTTGGAATATTTTACCGAGACCAGAAAGACACAATGATCACTTAAATCTAAATATTTACACCACTTTTAGAGAATTAATCGAATTAAAAGGGCAATAAATTTTGTAAACGTGATTGCGGTAAAACGCCAACCTGCAATCTGTCAAGTGTCAGATCTGTCACATTGACATTTTTTTTCTATTTGTGTTTTTTTTTTTAAATTAGCAGTGGGGTACGCACACAAACACGCGGATAATTAATCAAGACGCGTTGTGATGAGAAGCCAAGCAGACGCATGAAGGTGGAGACTAACGTGAATCTCAAAACTTTTTACTGTACCTGTGGTAAGGGATACTGATTCATTCACTGCAAATGTAACATGGTAATCCTATATATTTATATGGGAATACAAAGTTATTTATGCAGCAGATGTATCTAGAAAACTGGACCGAAATTGCAAAACATTTTAGTATTTCCTTTATACACAAAACAATAATTGTGTTCTAAAGAAACTTCTACGTCTGCTAGAAGTGCCTTATAGCTTTGATGATCGGTCAGTCAGTGAGTGACAAAGTTAAGAACTTTGACTTATTAGAATTCTTTAAACTAATGGTTCAAATTAAGTGACAATTAAAATATACCGTGTTGATGCAACGCCAGCTTGGTTACTGATTTCAGGCTTCCAGTTTTATCCACAACAAAGTTATTAAATAGGGGGTCGAAAATGCCCTGAACTGCTTCGAGAAAAGGATGGTACAGCCGTGCCACTTTTTTCGTCGACTTAGCGGGGGCACGTCAGTAAAAGGTTTCCAGTAATATCTATTTCTAACATAAAAGTCAATGTTTTGATTGTTAGCAGCAGTAAGATCAATTTACAGCTTAAGCAGTAGGGAATCGCTAAGGGAGCGTTTCAAAGAAATAGGAATTCTTACACTGGCTTGCCAATATATATTCGATATAATGTATGTCCGTAAAAATATGAGCTACTGGTCAAATGCTTGTTATACGCCGACGATCAGGTTTTGTTCGCATCGTCGGTTGAAGACCTGCAGACACAAGTAGCAGTAATGGATGAGGCGTTTAAAAGGAAAGGAATGAACATTAATGTGAGTAAGACAAAAGTAATGGTGTTCGAAAAAGATGATGAAATGACTGAGTGCAAGATAAGGATTAGAGGTGAAAGGGTGGAACAAGCGAAAGAATTTGTCTATTTGGGGAGCCTCTTTACCAGGGATGGCAAGTGTGAAGGTGATATAGAAAGAAGAGTAAAAGCAGGAAATTGTGTAAACGGTGCATTGCACTCCTTTGTGAGTGGCCAAAACATCTCCAAAAGAGCTAGATTGGCTATCCATAATGGAGTGCTAGTCCCAACACTTATGTAGGTATGCTAGCGAGACTTGGGTATGGCAAAAGAAGCAAGAAAGTAGGATTAATGCAGTAGAAATGAGGTCCTTGAGAAGTATGTCTGGTGTTACTTTGAATGGCAGGATACGCAATAGTGTGATTAGAGAACGTTGTGGACTGAAAAAGGATGTAGTGACAAGAATTGAGAAAGGAATGTTGCGTTGGTTTGGACATGGGGAGAGGATGAAGGAAGAAAGATTGACAAAACAAATATATCGAGCGAATGTGGATGGAAGGGCCGGTAAGGGACGACCCAGACGGACATACTTCGACCAAATAGAGGATTTATTAAGAAAGGGCAAGATAAAAAGTACTCGAAACCGGCGTGCGTGCATGCAACGACTAATGAATGTTGAGGAAGCGAAAGTGATCTGTCAGGATCGTAGCAAGTGGCAGTCCCTGGTCTCTGCCTACCCCTCTGGGATACAGGCGTGAGTTTATGTTATGTTATGTTATGTTATGTAAAAATATAACAATTTTCAAATTAAATAGGGACGTCCATAACGTAAACACTAGAAATAGAAATAAGCTTGCTTATTCTAAATTTCGTTTAGCCAAGGTAAATACATCGTTCGTAGGCTATTGCGTTCGTTTTTACAACAGAATTCCAGAACATGTTCTATCCTAGTCTGAAAATAAATTTAAAACATTCATTAAAAATCGCTATGTAAAAATGCCTATAGAATAGACGAATATATGAACGATATAAGCTCTTGGTAGTAAGCCAATTCCACTGCGATTTCATTGTTATTTAATTATTAATATTATAATTTATTTAGTTTTGAAAACGTGTACTGACGACGTGATTGCACATTAATAACTATAGCACACATTTTATAGCTGACAAGAAAAAAATCTGCAGGTTTGCTAAAAATGGTTGAGACTGGTGATGGCTGACCCTTGCGTTATGCTCGTGAACGGGTGCTGTTCGTGTGTCTGGCTGCAGCATTAATGTTTTTCCTACTTTTGTAAGAAGTGTTATTTTGGCTTTTAAAGTTATTGGTGGCTATCACGGAATCATATCATATAAGCTTTGATGTATAAGTTTAAGATGATTTGAGAAAAGATGGTCAGATTGGAGTTTTTTTTCCCGCTGCCTTTTTCTCCACTACAAATACGGCCCGAAGGCAGCGGCTAACATAGTAACATAGTACATTGACATTCAGCAAACAGAATGTAAATTCTTTACGTTGAAATAAATTATTGATTTCTGATTTCTGTTACGTTGAATCTATTTATTATGTTATCAAGTTGTTGCACCTATACCTACCATCCTGGTGGACTAAGCTGTCAGGATGGTATAGGTGCTGGGCAAGCCTACTTCATCTAAAATACAATGTTCCAGGCACTGCAGCGTCCGAGTAGTCCCTTAACCCATCTATTGTGAGTAAAGGTGCCACTTGACCTGTATGAATCATATCACTACGTAGATGCTAAGGTCTAAAACAAATTGTTTTATTTATTAGTTAGCAACAGGCCACACTGCACTATAAAGCACTTAGGGCTGTCGGGACTGACCGAAAATCAGCGCTGAGGATTCACACCCTCAGCACTATGCTGAGTCTGCTGCCATTTGCGGCAGCAGAGACACGCCGCGACAAAGTTTGTAAAGTATTCATATTACTTTTATTGTGCATATTTTGTTTTGTATTAAAGTCAAAGCCGAAAATTTTTATTCACTATAAAAACAAAATGTTTACTTAATGAACGTCAAAGCTGTTAGTTTCACAATTAATAGATTATACGGAGAAGAAACTAACAAAGAAATCCCACATTTATGCTTTTCAAAACAGGTTTGCTTAATTAACAGAGTTTTCAATTTAAAGTTACACTACACTAGATACAATCGTTCCTTAACATTACTTAAATACCAGACATTCTTGTCTTCCAAATAATCCTTAATGTTGTAATAGGCTTCTTTGCACAGAGTATGCTTAATACATTTTTTAACCGCGTCGGTGGTAACTCTAATATATCTTGAGGAATCTTATTTTAGAACCGTACACAGTGCCCCATAAAGGATGTATTAACTTTTGCAAGTCTGAAACGAGGAAATGACAATTTATGTTTATTCCTAGTATCAAGTATGTTTATTCCTAGTAAGTTTTAATTAATATGTGTTGTCTGTTGTTGCAATAATTGTTTCTCTTTCTTTCTTTCTTTTTTAAGTGTTCGTACCAAGTTGAAGTTGAAGAAGCAAAAATATTAATAAAATATGCTCGGCCGTCAGGGCTTTTAGATTGTCCAAAAATTCCGGATTATCTTTCTGCGACTGTCGTTACACTAGCAATGTCAAAAGTAGCATTTCAATTATGCCACAGATTATTATATTCTCTTTGGTTTCCATGAGCGATTTTTGCTTGCGGGGGCGAGTGCACTCGCTGCGATTACTTTTCATACATAATATTATCATACATATTAGCGACTTCTACACGAGAATTTCTACTTTCAGTTCGCATTCGCAGCTAATAAAATTGAACATGCTCAATTTTCGTCGCGGCGACTTCAACTCGCGGCGAATGAATCTACTCGCCAGCGATTAGCCGGTCACACACAGCGAATATCGCGGCGTGTAGGCACACACAGTGATTAATCGATTAATCGCTGTGTGTGACCGAAGCATTAGAGTCAGTTGTCAAACTTGTGAAACTTGTCAACAAACAAAAATTCGCTATCGAGTTCGAGGTGTTTTCAGGACTTAGTTGCTTACTTGTGAGAGAAACTGGAAATTTATTGTGATTCTGCTTCATTGGAAGAAACTGACGCTGCTAATTTCGACGGGTAATGATTAATTAAACTGTATAGAAGTGCAGGGGTGTAGCGCTCGCTGCTGACATCCACCACCGTTTCCTCAGGCAACTGATCGTTTACTTAATGAAATACGATGTGATCCAGCCTTTTAAACATTAGCTCTTTAGTCTCGTCAATCAGTGTAGGTACTCTAGATGCTGTTGTCTAGTTCATGAATTATGTCTAATGTCAGGTTCTTCTATTTCGCCAATTCAATCTCCCTATATCGTCTGTCCACGCACAGTAGAAGTGCCATACAAAACAAGAATAGAATAGAATATATCGTCTGTCAGGATGGTATAGGTGCTGGGCAAGCCTACTCCATCTGAAACAATGTCCCAGGCACTGCAGCGTCCGAGTGGTTGTTTCACTTATCTAGTGTGAGCTACTGGACACTGTATAAATAATCTCATTACGTAGATGCAAAGGCCACAGTATGTGGTCCGTGCTCTCTGGAGGACACTACACAGATTCCTCTGGGGCGAACTGTTTATATCATATTGATAGATAAGGGAGATGAGATACTGTTGTTGCAAACAACATTTTTGAAGCTCTGCTGAGTGTATTCTGGAAATCTGTCAAAGTTCTCCTCTGTTTCTTACTTCTTTCTGTGAAGATAATCCGTTAATAGTTTATTTTAGTTTCTGCAGTTGCTTTAGGATTTCGCTTCACTGCTATTTCCATCAAAGTACTATTCACTACATACACCTATAAACATAAACTCACGCCTGTATCCCAGAGGGGTAGGCAGAGACCAGGGACTGCCACTTGCCACAATCCTGACAGTTCACTTTTGTTTCATCAACATTCATTAGTCGTTGTGTGCACCCACACCACTTTCGGGTACTTTTTCTGTTATTCACTCAAGATGTTCATAGGTAAGCGACAAGTCGCAGCTTGGGGGTATAATTTTAAATAACTTCCACACAACACAATCTATTGTCCTAGTCCCTAACTAGGATACCCTGTACTATGGTAACCTATAAATAGACTGATGGTAACTAGGCCAGAATATCACAGTCATGAAAATACACCCAGACTAAGGCCATTCATACAAATTCAAGAGTGTAATGACCTCCAGTGGGAATAGTACCCACAAACTCTGTTTGTTAAGATGGTTATGTGCTAGACCAACTAGGCAGTCAAAATATAGCAGTGGATGGAGAATCTAGGGCCTAAAGTGTCCTCATTGTCTCTGATCTTTGTAAGATCTTGATAATGATATATTAAGGGCCGATTCGACCAAACATGGAGTTACACCAGTGTAACTATTCCGAAAATAAGTTTACTCCTTGGATTTACTCCTGGATAACTTCGTTTACGTTTTTCCAACTTACTCGAGGAGTAAATTATCCTCGGTATTGTTAATCTGTGGTTTAAAAGAGAATGATGAACGAGTGAATAAACCGACAAAAAATTATGCAACATTGTTCCTTCTAGCTTGTATTAAAATGTCGATACAATTTAATTTTGTAGTATGACATGACATGTGTATTTGACAATTGACAGGAAAAACTTGAATTGTTTATTGTTTACCTATTTCTTTTCGTTCTCTGTTATTAAAATAATAATTATGAATGCGGAAAAACGAAAACGCAGCCCCAATTGGCTTCCTTCGCAAAGTCGTGGTCATCATAGTAATGGACTCTCTCCTTGAACCATCTTGGACGTTTTGGTCTTGGTACATAATCGTCATCACTGTCGGAATCTTCCAACATATTTCTCAGTTGTTCCATCGTGGTGCGTAGATAATATTTCTCTTCAAAGCCGATTTCAAAACAAACAAATATGCTTAAAATAATGCAGTGACAGACAACTGATTATAGACATTTGATAATTTAATCTGGGTATAGTGTTTTACTTCGCCGAAATTGGCCGTATAAGTATTTACTCTCGAGTAGCTTCCTTAATCTTAGATTAGCGGTTGGTAAAATGCAAAATCTGCTTACTCTAGAGTAAATAGTGATTTACTCTCGAGTAAAAAGTTACTCGCGTTTGGTCGAATCGGCCCTTAATGGATCTATTTATTAGGTAATTTTTAATTACCTTTGATATATTACTATATGAGCATCGGGAGTCACTAAAAATACTAGATCTTAATAAGTGCTACAATTGGTGGTAACTTACCTCGAAGTATAATAAATTTAGAATAATAATTTTGTAGTTGAAATGAAAATTTTGAGTTGAAAGTAGCAATTTTTAAGAATTGTTTATAGATAGTAACTATAAACAAGTTTTTCTGAACTTGAAATTTTCTTTTACCAACTTTTAATATTTGTTTTATAGTTTGGACTGAATCTGGATCCTCTGTAAGGGTGCCCGTCCTCGTATTTCCCCATTTTTAATGACATCCTGGTCCACTCTGTCACTATATTGATATGCCTAATAACTAACTAGAACAAACTTGAGTTTGACTTCGCAAGTACGTAATTTGGGTCTCAATGGTGGGGGGATGCGGGATGTGACTTTAATTCTTCGAACTTTAATCAAATTAACAAATTATTAAAAAAAATGCTCTTACAAGTCCTTCACACACTTATCTCGACTGTGCGGATTTTTGTTCCAAATTTTTTGTTAAAGCCAAACCCTGTGCTAGCTTCAAGTAACCAAATGGCCTCCCTCATGGTTTTCATAACCATGAGGGGTTTTGCCACAATCGCCACGCTTGGCAGGCGGGTTGGCGATCGCAGCATGCGGTTGGAATCTCAGGAAGACGCTGCTGCCCGTCTCCTGGTAGTTTATTTCCTTAGTCGCCTTCTATGACATCCACGGAAGGAAATGAAGTGCTGTTTATAGACCTGAAAAGGTAAAACTTAGTGATCTATACACATAATTAGAAGCATCCACAACCGCTATTATGTAAAAAATCAAATCAAACCAAATAAAATATTTTTTTTTTATTCAAAGTAGCACAGAAACTGCGACTTAATGATCGCCACAAGTTAAACTAGGTGACCATTTCAAAATCTAGATTTTTTTGGAGAAAAAATGGACAAAAAAACTCCAAACTTAGTCTTTTCAAGTCCTTAATTTACAGAATTTATATAAATATTCTAAAACCTAGAACTCATGCATTGAACTGGCTATAATTCCAGACATCATTGTCATCTAAATAATCTTATAGTAGCTTTTTTGCCAGAAAGTGTGCTTCATACATTTTTTTTTCGGCTGGCAACCCCAGACCGAACAGCTGACTTCAAAAGCAGTTCAGCAGTTTTATTTAAAATTATTAGTAATTTTAACCTATTTTTACCACAATAACTTCATTCATTTTTTATGTTCCAGTGCTGATGGCAACGGGGCTCTGAGATGCCAGCTAACTCTACCCAGCCGACAGCCACCAAGCCTGCAGGCGTTGCTGCCAAGGGTGGTGCTAAGGTAAGTCTTAGAATAAGCTTTGCTATCTCTAAGCAGGCGAAAGAAGACTCATTCGTTGATTACAGTGTTGACAAAAAGTGTAAGTCTGTCTTAGTACTTCAATAAATATTTTCTTTGCCTTAGACTTGGTTTTGTAAGTTACGTACATTTGTAAAGTTATTGTGGCAATACCACTCGCTACATGTGAAGGAAAACATCGTGAGGTGGGCACGTGCGGTAATTAAGCCCGTACTCTTTTTCTGAGAGATGGCCTGTGACGTATATAGGCCACATAATAATCAATATTGGCTTAATATACATATAAGCCACGCGCGGGCACGTGTGGTGATTAAGCCCATACTCTCTCTCTCTCTCTCTCTCTGAGAGAAAGCCTGTGCCCTACAGTGGGACGTATATAGGCTGCTTTTGTATGTATGTATAATCAATATTGATTAAATCTGATAGATAGGCTTAATACGATAATTTAGAAGAATGTCCTTTATGTGTTAAATACATGTATTTTCTGTCTGTGGCAAATTTAATTTTGGTTACAAATAAATTCATTTCATTTCATAGAATGAACATTCTTCTACGAGTATGCAGGGCAATAATTTGCCGGAGGCAACGATATTGGTAGGGTGCGTGAATTCAATAAAATTATTATAGACCTTCGAGAAATTTGAACCTACGAAAAAACTCGTAGAATAAAAGTTGTTGTAAAACGCAAACTTTGATTGGAGTGTTGCAGTAATTGCGCATTTCAGAGTTAACCCTGTATAGCTAAAGGGAAAGACATTTTTCAAGTATGTTAATGGAGAACTTGCACAAATAAATGTTTTAATATAATCGAATAGGTAAAAGATAAATAAACGTGGTTGTTTTTTAGGGTTCCGTACCCGAAGGGTGCCAAATGGGACCCTATTACTAAGACTTCACTGTCCGTCTGGCTGTCTATCCGTCTGTTTGTCTCTCACCAGCCTGTATCTCATGAACAGCTAGGCAGTTGAGATTTGCAGAGATGATGTATTTCTGTTGCCGCTATAACAACAAATACTAAAAACAGAATAAAATAAATATTTAAAGGGGGCTCCATACAACAATCGTAATTTTTTTGCCGTTTTTGGCTCGATATTCGTTATTAATTAACGACAACAGGTAGACGTTTGAAATATTTACAGAAGACGATTTATTGAGTTCTATATTCACTTAAAAAATAAATAATTAAAATGAAATAAAATAAATATTTATGGGGGGCTCCCATACAACAGATGTGATGTTTTTGCCGTTTTTTCTCGATCCTTGTGTCTAATGTTGTATAGATAATGGTACGGAACCCTTCGTGCGCGAGTCCGACTCGCACTTGGCTGGGTTTTTTCTTACTACTCTTACTTTTCATAATGTGATCTGTCGAAAAGTCATTCTAGTCGCGTGGTACACAAACGCGCCATACAAATCGGATTCAAACTGTGACGTCACAACTGGCCTTATAATGTATGAAGAAGCGTTTATAAATATTAGAGTTATCTCTAAAATAACGTTTTTAAGCTTCTACACCCTTTTAAGAAAAAATTTAGAATTCAATGAATAAAACTAAGTAATTATGTTTTTCATTTTTAAAAACTTATTTAAAAGCTAAAAATTCCACCCATGCCGGGACTTGAACCCAGAAGTTGTATTGTATTTTCTAAGGTAGGACTTTATCAGGCTTAAATAATAAAGAGTAGCTTTTCAACTTAACAAACGTGTTTTAATAGTCACATAGACCAAGCGAGAGAGAAACGTCAAAAAACAAAAAGGTTATAACATTGCCATACATATTTTCGCAGGCGCTTCTTAAAACTAGTACTAAAATCTAAACATACCCACACGAGCATTAGACATAATAGGCTCCATTGTATTCCCAATGGAGGCCAAATGGCTTGAAATTATTTATGTACAAATGGCCTCAGTTCTGCATGTACTTTCATGTTTGTGATGTCCTTGCCTGGTTACCATAGCACAGAGTATCTTGATTTGGGACTTGGACTAGTGATTGTGTTGTGAAGAAGTTATTATTAGTCTTTTACATACATACATAAACTCACGCCTGTATCTCAGAGGGGTAGACAGATACCAGGGACTGCCACTTTCCACGATTCTTTTAAAATAATTGATATGTTATAAAGTCCGAGCTAAGGCTAATGCCGGCGTCATAACCACTTAATATTTTTTCGTTTAATTTGAGAGATCTGTGATTGTTATTTTATTGTATTTATTTTTGCCATCAGCAGCAACAACATTGTGCCTTTATTAGATATTATTACTGATTATTTAAATTGCAATACTAAAGTGAAATTGGCTGAAAAGGGGAAGTGGAAGCTGAAAATGAAAACTGAATCTCGCAATCAAAACAGTATATTGAAAGGATAATATAATATGTCGTGTTAATCGCTCTCATTAGGGTAGTATTTATTATAGAGACGGCGTATAATCTTAACCAGAGGTCGATTCAATAGTGTGTCCACATCTTTTGCTATGACCGGGTCTAGGTGGTTGAACTTGGGACAGTTGCAGGCCGGCATGAAATCCTCGAGTGACCCTATCTCTTTGAGCTCCTCCGCCAAGCGCAAAATACCCTGTAAAATTAAACGGGTAAGATAAGAAAGATCTTACGGTTTTATTTATGAAAACACGATTCCTCTAAAACGCTCCTCAGAGGCAGTTAAATAATAGATAGATAGAATATTCTTTATTGTATGTACACCAGGAATTAAATATTATGAATAATCTCTTACGCCTTTTCCTTTACCACATACTATTCACCACATACATACATTTACCACATACTCTCTTCCTGTGAGAAGGCCTGTGCCCTGCAGTGGGACGTATATAGGCTGCTTATAAATAAGTCTGCTACGTATCTCGTTATTTTGATAAGATACGATTTTTCTGCAGGTACTGAATTAAGTTGCGTGTAGGTCCCGGTGTAAGAACATGACTGTTGGCTACTCGGACTTATCCCTTGTAGCAAGAGAGAGAAATATGGTCAAATTTACGGAGGCCGTATACACAGCGAATACGAACATTGAGAAGATGGTTATTGAGAAGTTCCTTATCGAGGTGGAGGCTAAAATGGAGAGATGGGCGGGGCATTTGGTTTAAAGGGAAGACGGCCGGTAGACTAAGGTAGCCACTGAATGGTGGCCAAGAACGGGTCGACGGTCGGCAGGCAGACCACCAGCCTTGTGGGCCGACGACGTTGTGAAAGCGGCTGTGAAGACATTGGACGAGTCTAGCAAAGAACCAGGTGGGTTGGCGTGTGAGAGAAGAGGCCTAAGTCCAACAGTGGGCTCTGTTTATGGACTGATTAGATAATTAGAGGTGAAGGTACACATGGGTGTGGTCGATATCTTGCAGCAACGAGGAACTTCTGCATACGTCTGAGAGAGTGCGTAGAGTCTGAGAGAGTGTGTAGACAAGATGTCCTTGTGGAAACGAACCCTAATATTTTCCCGCAACTCTCAGTTGTCGGCAATCGCACGCAGCGAGACAAAAGTAGAGTTTGTCTCCGAAATGCTAATACCGCACTGTTACACGAAAGCGTGTTTTGTATGGGACCGGTAATTTATAATAAAGCACCAAAGGAAATACGAGAATTAGATAAAATTAATTTTAAAACTAAATTTAAATGTTTGCTAGAACATAAGATGCATTATAATGTTACGGATTTTTTGGTAGATGATTATTTAAGCTGAAATATTGACTGACATTTTAATATAATTCGTATTTTAAATTGACTTTTATCCAAATACTGTTTACACAATTCGACATAATAATTTAATACTTAAGTAACTTGAACTTTTACTATCCTTATTTTTATTATATTAATTTTAAATTGACATTCTATTTAATTTTGGTGCGATAATATTAATTTTAAGCCGTTGTCATTTTATATTATAATTATTGTTGGTGGTGGCTTTTTCCACAATTTGTACGCCACATGAGGCAGAGCATGTACAGAACTAATTTAAATGTTTTTCCATCTTATCAATGTAGTCATACATCACAAATAAATATGTTTGTCTTTGTTGTCTTGCCTGGTTACCAAAGCACAGGGTATCCTAGTTAGTAATCGGGACTAGTGATTTGAGTGAGTTGTGTGAAAGTTATTATTATGATAGCCCAGTTTAGTTACGAAATGGGAAAAATTGTGAAAATTTTAATTTCCCCGCAACTCAGCTCAGCCATAAGTTGGGTTCTTACGACGCCACAGAGGAAGAAAGGACGACACGCAGTCAAACTTACGTCTTTTCGCGTTAGCTGATCGTTGTCTCCGTAAATAAGCAAGCAAGGGACTCTGACGTTGGAAAGATTGTAAGGTTGTACAGGTCCCTTCAGACCGCCCTCAAAAGTAGTGAATACACCTGCAAAAGTATTATACGGCCTGAAGTTGTATTTAAAACGCATAGTACCTATTAGTATTACAAAGATATTCAGATTATGGTCATACAAAGTTGTTTAAAAAACTACGTCTCTTGTTACTGATGGATTATGAGCAAATAAACCAGGATTACTTGAGTATTTACAGATTTATTTGCCAACTTGAAAACAACACGTTTGTTCTACGACCGACAGAGAGTGACAGCCCTTTGGATGCATTCAAGGACAAAACGGTCTACACCAAATTAGAGAGCGTTCAGTTTACATTTCAACACCATCCCTTAAACTAAACATATCTAACTTCAGACAAGTTTCTTTGCCATCCCTTGACTTAAACTATCCAAATTAAGACTACCTAATTAACATTGACATAAGAACAAACATTTACATAAGCTACTTACAACATAACACAGCAGTAAACTTATTATGTTTATCTTTGGACAATGCTTTCGTTAAAACATCAGCCACCATATCACCACTGGGTGTATAATCTATAGACACAACCTTTTCTGTAACCAATTGCCGAACAAAATGGTGTCTTATGTCTATATGCTTCGTCCTAGCATGAAACGATATGTTATTGCATATCTTTTGAGCCGACTGACTGTCGTTAAACAGATTAATAGTACATGTTTTACCAAAACATTCATTTAAGAAGGTTCGCAAGAATAACCCCTCCTTACATGCGTCTGAGATTGCCATGTACTCAGCCTCGGCGCTAGACAGAGCCACTGTTCTTTGTTTGCGACTTTCCCACGACACTACAGAATTACCAAGAGAAAAAACATACCCAGTATATGAGCGACGATCAACCTCGTTTCCCGCCCAATCTGCGTCTGTGTAACCGATGATCTTCATTTCACCTTCTCCAAAAATCAGACCATAGCCAGACGTACCTTTTAGATACCGCAAGACTCTCTTAGCAGACTTCCAGTGCTCTTCTGAATAACAGTTATTAAATTGACTCAGATAACTGACAACATACGCAATGTCTGGTCTCGTGCAGACCGCCAGATACATCAAACTTCCAATCAAATTTCTATACTCTAACTTGCAATCAGATTTTATAGCCTTTTTTAACTTCAATCCACTTTCCATTGGAGTTTGAGCCGGTTTGCAATCAGACATCTTAAACCTTTCCAGAATCTTGTTCAAATAGTTTGTTTGATCTAAAGTGATTTTTCCATCAGTTCTCCTGATTCTCATGCCCAAGACATAACTTGCCTGACCCAAGTCTTTCATTTCAAACTCGCTCATCAATTGCTTCTTCAAAGAATCCTTCCTTCCTTGTGAGCTTCTCGTTGAAAATAATATTATGTCATCGACATATAGAGCTATAATAATAAGATCTACTCCATCACTATAAACAAACACACATGGCTCCGATAACATCTTTCTGAACTTCAGTTTTTCAGTCAAAACATGGTTAATTTTGTCATACCATGATTGTGCCGCCTGTTTTAAGCCGTACACTGCCTTATTTAATAGACAGACCTTGTTTTCTTTTCCTGCTTCTTTAAAGCATTCAGGCTGATCCATAAAAACCGTTTCTTGTAAATCTCCATTTAGAAACGCAGTTTTTACATCCATGTGCTCAATTTCCTTATCATATTGAGCGGCCATCGCTAGTAATATTCTTATTGTAGAATATCTCACCACTGGCGAAAAAATTTCAGTGTAATCAATGCCGTATTTCTGAGTAAAGCCTTTTGCCACGAGCCGAGCCTTGTATCTTAGTAACTCCCCGTTAAGACCTCTCTTCTTTGCAAATACCCACTTGCATTTTACACTCTTTTTTTGTTCAGGTAGATCCACTAAAGTCCAGCACTTGTTACTCAGAAAAGAATTGTACTCTTCCTTCATTTCTGCTTTCCAGTCATCTGCCTCACTGCTCTCCAAAGCCTCTTGCACTGTATCGGGAACATCAATGTCAGTATTAACCATACCAGCCAGCTGAGCACGTTCAGACGTATCCGAGATGTCTTGAAAGCTTATTTCATTCGAATCTTCACTATTATAGTCTGAAGAACCTGGAACATAAGTTTCATCAGCAGACCCCTCTGTTGCATACGATTCAGATTCTCCTGAATCCACCAAAGTCTGCCTTAGTGTGCCCTGCCCTTGTACGCCAGATGTGCCCGGAACAATTTCACTATCAGGCTGAGCAGTAACATTCGAGTTATTTACCAAACTCTCACAAGGTATTGCTATCTTACAATCCTCCTTGTCGTCAAGTACCTCATCATTTACGAACACATTTTCCACGAAAGTCACATGTCTTGCCTTGACAACTTTCTTCGGATATGTCGGATCTATCAACTTATAGCCTTTACTGCCCTCGCAATATCCAACAAAGATATATTTCTTGCTCCTTGCATCCAATTTACGTAGATTTGGTTGCAATGCATAGGCCACACATCCGAAAACTCGTAAATGCTTGATATCTACCTTCTTACTTGACCAGCGCTCTTCAGGAACAGCGCCACAGACAGCTACAGTCTGTGAAAGATTCTTCAGGTAAACCGCTGTGTTGGCCGCCTCAGCCCAGTACGGTTTGCTCAAGCCTGCTCCCTGCAGCAAGCAACGTGCCTTCTCCATAATTGTACCGTTAGCACGCTCAGCAACCCCATTCTGTTGACTACAATATGGGACCGTAGTTTGGCTCCGTATACCACAGCTCGCCAGGTACTCCTGAAATGCACCATTAAGATATTCACCACCGTTGTCGCTCCTCAGAATTTTTATTTTCTTTTCAGTTTCATTTTCGACTAACGCTTTGAAAATCTTAAATTTTTCAAACACTTGGCCTTTTGTTCGTAGAAAATATATAAACGTTTTTCTCGAACAATCGTCAATGAAAGTTACAAAGTAACGAGCACCACCTAAGGAACTTACTTCCATTGGTCCGCATACATCTGTGTGCACTAGACCTAATATCTCCTTAGACCTAGTCCTACTCCTCTTGGGAAACGGCAATTTTGTCTGTTTTCCCTCCAGACATGCAACGCAATTTTTATATTCAGAATTAGAATAATCCATACCTGTAACCATTCCTTGTTTCATTAGGTTCATGCTCCTGGAATTCAAATGTCCAAGCCGCTTATGCCACACCTCTTGTGTCTCCATTCCCTCCTTGAATACATTACCCGTATCGCTGCAAACCTGAACAGATTCCCTGTCATTTGCTCCAGAATTGACACTAGACTTCATGGCAATTTCAGACGACATGTTACATTCCAACCTTTCATTGGTGTTTAACTGATACACACCATTCAAATAAGTCGCTGTACCAATAACCGCCTTACCATAGTAAATTTTACAACCCTTGCTGTCAAAAGTTACACGGTGACCTTTACGAACCAGCTCACTAACTGACAGTAGATTTGCTGCCAAGTTTGGTACGTAAAAAACATTGGTTATTGTCCCTACACAGTCTATCAGATCTATAGACACCACGCCACGACCTCCAATGCGCAGCTTCTCGCCGTTGGCTACGTTCACTTCCAAAGATGTGTCCGTCACAAATTCCGTCATAATTTCTCTGTCATTGCACATATGATTGGTAGCGCCCGAGTCAATGTACCACAGATGATTCTGTACGTTGATAGACAATGCAGTCAGTAGTGTATGGCTCTTGCCTTTCTCATTTTGCAATTTCCCAGATGACTTTCTGTTCGGACAGTCTTTCTTGAAGTGCCCTTGTTTCTTACACTTGAAACACTTTATAGCCTTCTTGACAGATAACGCTTGGGCCTCCGATCGTCCCATCTTTTCATCCCTCCTTATGTTCTCCTGTAGAAGCTTTGCCTTCACGGTTTCACTCGATAATGTTGTACCTGAGTGCTCCAACGCCATAATGAGGGGGTCATAATCATTGGGTAAACCACTCAACATGATTATTGCGATGAACTCGTCTTCTAGTGGTGCGTCTATATCTTTCAGTTGCTGTGAAAGTTCACTTATCCTTGATATGTATGTATCAATGGTCTCACCCTCCTTCAACTTCGTACCGAACAAAGATCTTAGCAATCCCAGCCTTCTGCACAATCCTTTGTCTTCGTATGCACGTTGTAAGTTGCCCCATGCCTCATATGCCGTCCCAGCGTTCCGAACGTGAGTCAAGGCTGATGGACCCACAGAAAGGCAAATCTTAGCCAATGCCCTTTGCTTTTTCCGTTCATCCTTGCATCCGTCCTCGGATTCCACGCAGACATACAGATCTTCATGCAACAACAACATCCGCATCATGAATTTCCAATTATTGTAGTCCTCCACACCACGAAGCTTGTCAATGATAATTCCATTGCTTGCAGAAACGGCCATTCTTTTCCGTTGCTAAGGTAACCCGTGTGTTTAAAAATTTTTCGTGTTTTTCTCAAAATAATAAATATTATTATTTCCCGAGAAGTGAAAACTGCCCTGGGCCCATAACCTGATGGATTATGAGCAAATAAACCAGGATTACTTGAGTATTTACAGATTTATTTGCCAACTTGAAAACAACACGTTTGTTCTACGACCGACAGAGAGTGACAGCCCTTTGGATGCATTCAAGGACAAAACGGTCTACACCAAATTAGAGAGCGTTCAGTTTACATTTCAACAGTTACCATGAGACTCCTGCGCGCTTAGTGTTGGATTTTTTATGATAAGGTCAGGGTTTCGTTTCATAAAACTACAATTCTTAGTTTATCATGACAATTCCATGTACTTATATATTGGGGGCTCCATGAGCTCAATGAAAAAAAAAAAAAAAAAAATTGCAAAAATGTTTTGCAGGACATTTTTGCAAAAAGTGGTCTTAGTAGTGTATTCTATAGTAATTTTTAGGACTCACGACCGAAAATCTTAATCAAGGACCTGGGATTAGATGGCATTTAAATGTAAAAAAACGAAGGTTTTTAGCGGAAATAATAGGGGTTAAAGTATGAAATTGCCGTTTTATTGCAATTCACTTGCGTCAAATCAATAAAATAAAAAAATACGAAAAATGGGTGCCTCATAATCACTCGAATTTTCGCAGTATCCATCTTTCTTGTCTAAATTGAATAACAAAAACAATTGAAAGTCGATATTCAAATGTTTCACATTTTTTATAAAAAGAACATCATAGAAACCATTTGAAAAAAGTTTCATTCGAAAACCTCAAACCATGAAGATTCTATGTCAATTCAAAGAACCTATTGCAATAAAACGGCAATTTCATACTTTAACCCCTAATACTATCTAGTTCAGGGTGTTGGACTGAGGCTCCCTGTCGTGAGTGCTATAAATAATTATTTACATGATTGACAGATTTGTAAGCCACTATTTGCAAAAACGATGTGTGAAAGAAGACAAGTTTTTTTTCCTTGATGGCGCTAGTTCACACCATGGAGTCCCTTAATACATGTTAGGGGCACGAATATGTCCACTAGGGCAACCAATAAAAAAAACATAATATCTTCTTGTACACATCGTTTTTGGAATCTTTCAAACACATATATAAATATCTTTATTGAGAAATGTAATTTGCCACCTTGCTCTCGAACTTTTGTGTCAGGAGCAAGTGTCTTTCCTTAACTAAGTGTTAAAATTCAATGCAAATTAGTGCTAAACAGTGTACCAGAAAAAAAGTAAGTTTTCAAGAAAGTTAAGTAGAAAAACTTCAGTACAGCCATTTCAAAAAAAAAAAAAAAACTTGTTTAAGGAATAACCAAGTAGGTATTAGTTTAATTATTGTTGTTTTTTATGCAATAGGGTGTGTGTATGTAGAGTGTGAGAGTGTGGGTATATGCAAGTGTGTGGATGTGTGTAAATGACTGTGTATTATAGTACATATTTTGTATGCCTAACAGTTTGCATCAATGATAAATTGGTTTCCGTCTGGTTGATTGAGTACTCACTGTTGTATACTATCTTTGCGTAGTGCTCCAGTTGGTTGAAGGACACTGGCTGTACGGATGCCGTGAGAACTGGTGTTAGGGCCTGTACAAATAAGATACAAAGAAAAACCGGTCCAGTGCGAGTCGGACTCGCGCACGAAGAGTTCTGTACCATTATCTATACAACATTAGACAAAGATCGGATTTGAGAACAGCGCCATCTATAGAAACCAACAAGAAGCGTTTAACATTGACATTTTACGACATGACATCGGTGCTGTGAAGGTTCTATAGATAGCCGCTAGATGGCGAGCGCTGTCTTTAGACAACGTTTGTTGTATAGGAGCTCCCCTTAAATATTTATTTTATTCTGTTTTTAGTATTTGTTGTTATAGCGGCAACAGAAATACATCATCCCTGAAAATATCAACTGCCTAACTATAACGGTTCATGAGATGCAGTCTGGTGACTGACATACAGACAGGCATACGGACCGACAGACAGACAAACGGACAGTGAAGTCTTAGTAATAGGGTCCCGTTTGGCACCCTTCGGGTACGGAACCCTAAAAAATGTGAAACCCTCTGACCACATTGTTAAAAAGTATGCGATTTTTTGTTATTAAAAGTCTATGTAAACTATGGAGCTATCTGCGGGCGTAGCGAGTTGTGTGTGGACCCGCTGTGGGAAAATACGTGTGACATGAGGGAAGACAACCACCCTCACTGCAATAATCGACTGTACTCGCCGCTTCAGTCTAACCGTGACCACGGCAACTGCAACGTTGTCGAAATGTCGGGAATTAAGTTTTATGTATAATTAAATCTTTTAAAAAATAAGGGTTTTTGTTGGCGTTTTCAAGTCAGATAATTCTAGAGTAATTTCGAATCCGAGTTTCTCATTTTGCCTTTTCTTCTTGAACTGCATACTTATGTAAACTCGCGCTTGTTTCCCGGAGGGGTAGACAGAGATCACTTACATCGATCCTGACGGACCAGCGCTTACCCAATCATGCTGTTCGTAGTCCTCCCCGGCAAACGAGTACGCCAATCTCATGCATACGTCTTCATTTGGCTCCTTCGCTATGCAGATGTTCTTAACGAGAATATCCTTGACGTATTTAGGTATAGACAGACTGTGGACACCGCGAGCTCGAAGGCGCTCCTGAAAACGAACATAAATTATTTTTAGGGTTCCGTACCCAAAGGAATTGTGGAAGCGGCTTAGAAACATTGGACCAGATTAGCAAGGGACCGGATGGTTTGGCGTGAAAGAGAAGAGGCCTATGCCCAACAATGGGCTCTGGTTATGGTCTGATTAGATAGAAGTAATCGGCCTCCACTATACAGGTATAACCTAGTGTGGAGACCACAGTATATTAGATTCGTAGTAAACTCTGCCATAAAAACTGTAACACCTTCATAATATACCTTCTGCTTGTATACTTGTATTCTTGTTGCTTGTATGCTTGTGTAAAATGTTAAGAAAATGCTGTGTTTTTGTGGTTTAAATAAATATTATAGTAGGTATGTTTGGAACGTTACTTAATATTTTTTGCCGAGGGTGGTAAACTAACATTTAATGATTTCAAAAAGACGCCTGTCATCTCAGTCAAGCGAGACCACGGCACTTGCAAAAGTACCGAATCGTCGGAAAATTGTAAAGGAAAAAATAAAGGAGTAAATATCAGTGCAAATCCAGTTTTTATAAAAAAAAAATTGTAGGGATATTTTTAAAAGCTTCTTGTTGGTCGCGTCCTCATGACTGAGGAACGTGACTATGGATGGGACAGCTTCCGCTCTCCATTCGTTCCGATTATGCGCCACATGTCTGGCTGCTTGTAGGGTCTCTCCTGTCTCTATATGAGTCCGATAGCTTTGCTGTAAGTAGCCTATTCACGTCCCACTGCAGATACAGGCATGTGCTTAGTTTAGGAATAAGAACAATTAATTTCCAGATAACTTACAGTATTGATATAATCTAATACAAAAACTAGTTTATGAATCAACATTATTACATTAGCTTCTGTTGCTGATTCCCCAGTGGAATGAGTCAGTTTCTAGTTACAGGTGACCAAGTTACCACGCGTGCCCATGGTTGACAAAAATGCAAGGCGCTTTTTAAAAAAAAAGGATATGTCAAATCTCTTTCTGTTTCTGTGATCTGTTTGGCAACGCTAGTGAACCTCGTTGAGTCATTTAAGTTATGTTATCTAGGAGATATATTTCTCTAATCTTTGCCTAGGCTATTTACCGTGATACGCCGTTGCTCCAATAAGTCCTTTACAACCGGCAACATGTGATCTATGTATACAGCCGGCGTCAGCGCGATGAATGATACCACCTTCAACAATCAACAATGTTTTGTTTAATATCACCCTTTTTTAAGTCATAATTTGTTCAGTGGACCACTTGGTACGGTCCAGTAGTTAAGAATAACACGTGAGTCGAATTGAACTACAAAAATGTAAACTTACTATCATAGCATAAGTCACCATAGTTACTAACTCTATATGGGCAATGTCTGAAATATAAATACATATAAAATAGTGAGTGTGCAAGGCGATTGTGGTAAACTTCTAGGTTTGAATTCCGGCACGTACCTACTTGGAATTTCTAAGTTACGTACACTTTTTAATAGTAATTTTTATTTAAGGAAAACATGACGTTTTTCTTGACTTTCCTGTAAGTAGATTAATCCGATTACGTTGACAGGTTAGGTTCTAGGCAAACCTATTTCATCGAAAAATATGCCTTAGGTACTACAGCGTCTGAGCGGTCACGTCAACTATCTGGTCTAGGTAGGAGCTGAAAAATAGATAGAGAACACAGAGATGGGTGGACTGACTCGGAGAAGAAGGCACACTATAAACGCCGTATAAAATAGTCTGTGATGGAGATTTTACAAGGAAAATTCTTAAACTGCTTCTGAGGAGTGTATCGGAGGAATCGTGTTTTTTTCGATTTTTCGTGATTTTTATAATTTTTTTTAGGTTTTTACGTTTTATGTGTTCATTTCACCCAAATGTATAATGTGTGTTTTTTGTGTAAATAAAACATCTTATCACATCGAATGCTTATAAGCGACTAATACTGGCGGACACGGATACAGCGTCCAGTAGAGGGCAGAAAAACCGGCGGATAGAAACTACATCCCTCTTTCCTCCAATCGTGGGGGGGTAACTGCTCAATTGGCAGTTCCCCCCCCGGTTTGTAGGGACAAGAGAGTGAGTTTGCACCCGCGCAACCTTTGAGTAAAAGGTTCGCTCTTCAAATTACCGGATTTACAGAAGAATGTGAAAATATCTTGGACAAATAGAGTAAAAAAACGAAACGGAACCAGAATGCATAAGGGTTTGATTGTTTGGACCTTTTAAAGTCCATAAAGAGAAGAAAACTGCAATCAATGCGGAGCAATAGATACGATCTCCTCCAATTGATGGTGCAGGGAAAAATACAAGGCCGTAGAAGAACTCCGAAGAAGAATTCCGTGTGCCGCCGGATTAAGAATAGCGCCACTCCATTTCCTTTCGTGGATGTCGTAGAAGGCGACTAAGGAAATACATTACCAGGAGATGAGCAGCAGCGCCTTCCTGAGATTCCAACCGCATACTGCGATCGCCAACCCGCCTGCCAAGGTTATGGCAAAACCCTTCATGATTAGAAAAACCATGAGGGAGGCCTATGTCCTGCAGTGGGCGTTAAATGGCTGATGATGAGAAGAACTCACAATCGATTTGTTCCGAGCCGCCACATGACGGGTCACAGTGGCCACAATGATAGCCAACCTCCGATAAGATATGGTTCCACAAGAAGAAGAACCGTTTACGAAATCTGTTCAGCGCGGATGACCTCATATTTTGATAATGGACCAGACTTTTACAACCGAGTCCTGCGGCGATAGTGCAGCGGCTTGTCGCCGTCGTCGGATCACGATGAGGATGTAGAAAGACCTCTAAGCTTAACGCATCTTTCCCTGAATCCCGTGTGGTTTTCGGTGTAAGAATGCGACCACCTCGATTCATCTCTTGGGTCTCATAAGAAGGGGAAATCTACAAAGTGAACAGCAGCAAGTCTCGTAAAATTACTAGAGTAAACCTCTACAGAGGTCACTAACCCGCCTGCCTAGTTGCCTAACCTCCTTGTGGCCAGCACGTTTTTGTGGCGTGCCCTAGGAGAGGCCTTGGACGACTTGCCTTAACCGGTGACATTTTGCCATCATCTGTACCTTGCCATTGTACTCCGGTCTCAGCGCCAACATGATGAAGAAACTGGTGGTGCCCATCGAGTGGCCTACGTACATCAGCTTCTCGCGTCCTGAGGTCTTCAGCACGTGATCGATCATCGTCGGCAGGTCTGTTTTGCCGTGTTCGTGAAAACTGGGGATTTGACAAAATGTAATTTCTATCTATCTTCATAAGCAGCCTATATACGTCCCACTGTAGGGCACAGGCCTTCTCTCACAGAGAAAGTATGGACTTAATCACCACGCGTGCCCACCGCGGATTGGCGATTTCAAGCGCTGAGGTATGTAAATAGCTCAGACACCCAGGTTTCCTCACGATATTTTCCTTCACAGTTAGCGAGTAGTCTTGCTACTATAACTTGACAAAGTACATAACTTAGAAAACAAAGTCATAGGTACATGCCCGCACTGGGAATCGAACCTAGGTCTCCCGCTTCCGAGTCCAATGTTCTACCCACTAGGCTACCATTACTTTCTATCTATCTATCCAGACTATTATTAGAGCCCACTGCTTGGCATAGGGCTCTACCCTGTCGCGCCTAGCCACTCGGTCCGCTACCAGTGGAGATGTATTTTAATAAAGGTTTATTCTTTTTTCGACTCTAAAATTTTCTAATAGTTTAACTTCTAGAGACTTATGATCTTTATCAGCAGCAGTATTGATTGGTAGTTTGCAGTTGCTCTAAACTTTTGCAGTCTCTAAAGAATGTTTTCCAGTAGCTGAAACGGTTGAGACACCCCTGGCTACTCCTTCTCAAATTACCACTCTTTATACGTTGGTTATGCTTAGTATTCCAACGTCACATACTGACCTAAACTTCCAGAAATCTGGGTCACTTCTAGTCAGAGTTTTATGCGACGTGTAAAAGTTCCCGCGGAAGTTCCCGATCCACACGTCGTAGCCGGCGTCCGCTAAAAGGTATGCTGAAAACGAGGAAGTTGAATAGCGTATCAGAGGACAACGTTCACTAACTTATGTCTAAAATCTAAACAGATGGGACTTTCCGCTAGCTGGCCAATAGGAAAACCGACCATTGGGAGGTACAAAAAAAAGGAAGCAAACGACTAATAGCAATACGTAAATAAAATCATGCCTGTATCCCGGAAGGGTGGTAGCCTAGTGGGTAGAACATTGGACTCGGAAGCGGGAGACCCAGGTTCGATTCTCAGTGCGGGCATGTAACTATGACTTTGTTTTCTAAGTTATGTACATTTGTGAAGTTATAGTAGCAATACCACTCGCTAACGGTAAAGGAAAACATCGTGAGGAAACCTCAGTGTCTGAGCTATTCATATACCTCAGCGCTTGAAATCGCCAATCCGCGGTGGGCACGCGTGGTGATTAAGCCCATACTCTCTTCTTGAGAGAAGGCCTGTGCCCTACGGTGGGACCTATCTAGGCTGCTTATGCTATCCTGGAGGGGTAGTCAGAGACCAGGGTTTACCAGTTGCCATCCCGAAAATCCTCTTTCGCTTCATCAACATTCATTTGATCTCTTAAATTAGAGTTCTCTGGCTCACCCAAACTTCTATTTGGTCCCATGACGACGAAGTTATCGCTGCTGCCGCCCAAACCGTGCATTAGTAGGACGGACCGTTTTCCGCTCATCTGGCTCGCCCGTCGGCTGTGCTGAACAACCCGTTTCCCGTCCGGTATACGGTGCATTTGGAGCATGTAGCCATCGGGCGTCACCACCCGGTGCTTCTCGACCGGGTACCCGCTCGCAACGATCTTTTGTGGCTGTGTTGGGTAACAATGTACAGATTAGCAAGCTGAAGCGGCAGTCGGATAAACACGGCAGCCGAAGGATCGATAAACGATGGGGTTAAAGGATTCTTGAGTGCGGACTTACAATTGGCAAAAGATGAGTGGGACGTCCGCCAGTTCGCTGGCCAGACTGGAGCAGACTTCCGTTGGCGGCTGGATGAGCAGGGCCGAGGATAGAAAAAAAGCGGCGTGCCTAGTAATATTTTGCACGAAGCCTCGCTACATATAAACGTACAAGTGACACTAAGAGCAACGCAGTGAGTGTAACTCTCACTCTGTCGCACCTTGGAGATTGGATGCAAGACGGTGGTGGATAAAGATGCTGATCTTATTTGAGACTAGCTGTGCCCGCGACTCCGTTCGCGTACATTTCGATTTTTACGAAGCAGCATTTGTATGGGGGCCACGTCTTATCATAACTGGAGCTAGAATTTAAATAGCCTATCCTGTGTCCCAGATGTCTATATGTTTTTATACCAAATTTCATCAAATTCGGATAATTGGTTTAAGAGTTATGGAGGAACATACATACATACACACATACAGAAAAAAATTCTAAAAATCGTGAAATTAGTTTCAGCATCATATATTGAGCCTATAAACACAATATCTCTGAAAACAAACTAACTTACTCCACGACCGACCCTTACAGATTTATTATTAGTATAGATAGATAGATAAGATGATATTTGAACTAAAACTTTCGTGAGCACTACACATTATTAAATTCAAGTAAGTGATTAATTTTCTTCATTGTAGACTGCATAATTACGTGATGAAAGTGGGATGTTTGTATTGAGAGGCTAAATACTACTGTCAGGCACAGGTAACCACCGTAAGGTTGACTGTGCGTGGTGCAGTCAGCAAACCGGTGACCTTTAATTTGTGTTTCTGTAACAATTTAAATAAATGTCTTGTTTCTCTCTAGAAGGTGTACGGTACTAGACCGTACAAATAGTACGGTAACCTTGGAAATGACCTTTAATTTGTGTTTCTGTGACAATTTCAATGTCTTCTTTCTTTCTTGGTAGAAGGTATACGGTACTAGACCGTAAAAATAGTACGGTAACCTTGGATATAGTGAAAGAGATTGATTACCCATTTCACTGAAAGTTAGCAAGACAGACATACCTGTGCTCCCGTACGTGTTTGGTATGAATAGGAGGGGAATTTAATAATCATAATGACATAGGTACATGTCCAGTCCAATCATATGACTATCACTCTAATAGGCAATGGATTTGCGGAATTATATTACCTTAGCTGACAATGGAGCATTACTTTAAATTACAGTTGATTACTACCCATTTTATATGGAAAAGGGCCGGTAGGATTTAAGGCCCGATATAAAGCTAACTGCGCGCAACTTCAAATAATAGATTGTTTACCGAGGGAGTAATATACTATTTTTAAGGCGAGAGTGTTTCTTTGTTATCGCGCCGGATCACAATGAAACCACAAATAAGTGAACGGGACAGAATTCAACGTTCTTGTAATATATAGGGTGGGACGTATCTCGTCAATACGAACAACTTTTAGATGCTGTGGAAATCTTTGAAACCGTAGCCCCATACATTTTAACACAATATGGAGCAGCTCATAATTGTTACGATTTTGAAGTTTTCACTGTAGTCACAGTTGCTAGTATTTAAGACGGATATTTTTTAAACGGAGATTTTGTTACACTCTATATAATAAACATATCATGTGATTACAATAATGAATGTGCTTCTCCTAAATAGTCCGATCATACGATGTTGAAAAATACTGGGAATGACTGCGCTAAAACGTAGAAAACTGAAAGATATTGAGTAGCTAAATCTGTCTAAAATCTACGGAGTTTTACGGAGTTCAGAATTCGATGGTTTTTGATTGTTCTTTTCAGACCGGATTTTTCAGTGGAAAATAAAACTGATGTTGTCACTGTCTTGTCGTATGATTTAGTTTAGACAGTGATAGCATTCGATTTATTCTCCAGTTCACTTTTATCTGGTTATTGAAAAATTGGCCCTTAAGGTCATAGTCTAACAGGTTAAGGTGACGTGCGTGACAAAACTGACACATAAGAGTCCTACCTTTGAATCTAACTACATGCCGTGACTGTCAAGATGGTATAATTGTGTAGAATTTATAGGAGACATTGAATAATGTGCATACAATCAGAATTACTTACAGTAGTCATATAGGCTTCCTTTGGCACTGCGGCCTCGCATATCGAACACATCACCACGAGTAATAACCATCCATGGAAATGCACTAAAATCATTATTTTAAAATATTGAATAGAGAACGCGTTGATGAAGCTTGTAGAGCCGAGTGCGCCTAGAAATGAAATGTACGTGAAATAAAACACATTTTTAATAAGCATTTTCCCTGATGAGTTGAGCTTGGGATGACGGATGGCTCATTTCCTGCATATAATTCCACCACGTGGATAACATTAAAGGTAATTTT
Source organism: Yponomeuta malinellus (assembly GCA_947308005.1). Taxonomy (NCBI): domain Eukaryota; kingdom Metazoa; phylum Arthropoda; class Insecta; order Lepidoptera; family Yponomeutidae; genus Yponomeuta; species Yponomeuta malinellus. The sequence continues at coordinate 1,210,717 of OX371009.1, read as the reverse complement.
TACGATCACTATTATATGGAACCATTATCTGTAGACATTGATCAAATTATGTCACAATGAACACTATCAAAGTTTCGTATTACTTCACCAACTGACCACTCGTGCATTGAATTTTCCGCAAATAGAATCTTTGACAAATTAAGGCTTGTTGGATGTTCCGTCAGGGTTAGCTCATATTCACAAACAGCCTATATCTAAACTTTCCACTGCAGGGCACAGGCCTTCTCTCAGCGAAAGAAAGAAAGCGTTTGGGCTCAATCACCAGAAGAGCCCACTGCAGATTAGCGATTTGAAGCGCTGACGTATGTGAACACCTCAAACATTCGGGTTTCCTCGCGATGTTTTTCTTGCCTGTTAGCGAGTGGTATTGCTATTTTAAATACACGAAGTCTGATATTCGCGTAACAATACTCGTAAATCCTCTTTTGGTTTTGTCTGATGTTCATATTTTTCAGGGTTCTGATGGGACCCAATTAGAAGAACAAAATATTTCATGAAACGGCTAAATGAATAGACTAAACTTTAGTCATTGAACAGTCATTTAGCCGTTTCAAGAAGTTTTCCGTTTTGTCATTCAAGTTGAATGATAAGATGTAATTCCATAGCGTTAGTGAAACTATTTGGCCTCGAAAATTGCTTTGAAAATATACTTTGAGAGTTGCAATGTCAAAAAGTATTCATTAATAAAATAAGCCTGTGATCCAATTGTAATAAATAAGAAATAATATAATGTCCGACAACTAACTTGAACTTTAATTTTGACTTCGAATGTATGTTGGGTCACATTAGACGTGGGAAGTAATTTAGATTTCTTCGGACTTTATTTCAGCTAAAAAAAAAAAACTTACGTGTTTATTGCGAAATCGGGAAATTTACGAAAATTGAGGCCAGTTTACCGACCGACAATTGATTGTAATGTAAGATAATATTATTTATCTTCCTATTACATTTTTTTTTATCTTCCGCGTTCTCTGAACAGTTCACTTAAATGGAACCGCAGTACAGTGCGATGTGTGTACTGTACGTCGCTTTTCACAACACGACTAATATGTATCGCGGTTTTATTGCCATTTTTATTGCACTTGATGATGATGATGGGATGACCATTTTAAAATATTTTCCTTGTTATTAAGTTCTAATCGATAGCCGTGCATAAACTAGCGATTACACTTCAGTGCGCTCTTAGATGAAAAGGAGTTTGGGAAAAGGTGGTCCTAGTGTGGACCACATGCGTTTTTTTATTTAAATGAGTACCGGTTTATTGACCTCAGTTACGCCTGATGGTTGTCATGATTTTGCGAAATATATTTAACTTTATACGTAAGTAATAGTCTATTACCCTTCGAAGTCGGCACCATCATGATAACAGTCTCATCAGTCACCATGTCATTAACGAGTTATGGATTGTGGGGTATGTGAACATTAAGTTGACAAGCATTAAATAGTAAAAATATTGAAGGGTAGTTGTAAAAAGGAACGGAAACCCAAAGGGGGTTTGAAAATGGTTTCACGTCGCACGCTAGCGGCGCGGCGAGGGCATTGCGTTCGCGAATATGGTGCCTATCGGATCTCCCGAGCAGACATCATACTATGGTAAACGAAGACGGGGTCTAAGATGGTACGTGTTTACCTGTTAAATGCAGGTTGACTCTAGTTTTAAAGACTCCAGTAGTGTTCTACTTTTGTACTACATTTTAGACTTGCATTTAGTCAGTGGCCATGTGAGAACAAAGGCAGCTAATCTTCATGTAGATACTCATTTAAGCCGCGTTTTTACGCTCTCAGTACGCTCGGACAGTGTGGCCTATTTTAGCTATTCGGAAGCTACCTAATTGTATCGTGTACACCAGAGATATGAGTACAAAGATTGGGTATTTGACAGAATATCAAATGAGTTACTTTTAAAACGGAATTTTATGACGTCACATTTCAGAGCAGTCTTTTTATGTTTAATCTATTTCAAAATTGTAATAACTAGTAATTGACTAAAAGAGATACATTTTCCGAGATATTTTGTAATTTTTGTTTTAATCGAGCATATGAAATAATTTATTGTTGATCGTGTCAAATACCGTATTGGCAGTTATCATCACAGTGTACTAAGATCGCTGGTGCACACGATTAAGGGCCGGTTTCTGAATTGAGACTTTGACTAAGTAAATACTTAAATGCTTCGCAAGGCACGTTAAGCTGTTGGTGCCGGCTGCCGTCGATAGATGGCAGTCGTTAAGCCAAGTCAGAGGCCTTAGGGCGGCTTGACAACTTCTGACAGTAGACGAGCCACTAGTCTACAAGCCTCCACCAATCCGGACTTGGCCCCCGTGGTGGAGTATGGCTTATACCTTCCTCAGGGAAGAGACCCATGCCCCTCGGTGGGGACATAATGGGTTGATGATGAAATACTTAAGTAATGTTCTGCCACGCTCTTTTCTGAGAAATTCGAAGAGACAGCACTACAGTTAACCATTTACTTAGCGAACTTCTCAATTCAGAAACTGGCCATATAAGTAACATTCGAGCAGACATTTTAGCCGCCCGAGTGCACTAAAGAAAATGGAAACATAATTCATTTTACTTCTACCTACACGTATTTGAGCAGTGATACTTACTGCAGATTTTAATTTGATCACGAAGCTGTCGAACAGTGAAAACAGCATCCAACTCGGTTCAGCCGTTTTGCGTCAAAGCCTTACAACCAAACTGTCATTTTTTTGCAATTTCCCTCTTATTTAGAGGCCTCCAGTTGGATGTTTGTCCTTCCTGGCACCTTCAATTTACAGACATCTCGCCGGTTACTTATTTATTACATGTTTAGATTTTCGCTGTTTGACCCAAAGGTTGAGAGGTCGAGATCCATCTCGACCTTTACCAACATAAAAGAACCGGACAAGTGCGAGGAGGACTCACCCCTTAAGGGTTCCGAACAAACGATTACAAACTTAACTCGATGAAAAACTTACACTTACAAAATAAAAAATAAATACTTCCATACAATGCAACCACTTGACCTGATCCCAAACTAGGATACCCTGTGCTTTAGTAACTAGGCAAGGACGTTACAAACATGAAAGTACACCATACACCATGTTTACACCATACAAATGTAAAGCGGCCCCCAGTAGGTATTGAACCCAACGCCTTAAGCGCCTTAACGGCTAGACCAACGAGGCAGTCGACTGCAACGATTTAAATACTCGTATTTTCTCCCATTTAACTCCAAAAGTAATTTTCTTATTATTATTAGATTCTTTATTGCATTGAAATCAAGTTTCCTTACAAAGGCGTACTTAATGCGTAGAAGGCATTAAGTACGCCCATTAATATTTTACGCTGGTATACTACAAAGTAGGTACTATGAAGTACCCGAAACCGGCGTGCGTGCATGCAACGACTAATGAATGTTGAGGAAGCGAAAGTGATCTGTCAGGATCGTAGCAAGTGGCAGTCCCTGGTCTCTGCCTACCCCTCTGGGATACAGGCGTGAGTTTATGTATGTATGTACTGATATACTTGACTAAAAATTAACGATTCTTGGAGTTTTCTTTTCCTTGTGCTGTGCATGGGGCATGTTTTTTTAATATCACGGTATTAAATGATTAAAAAAAAAAATTACTCAATAATTAACAAACCATAATTATTGAGTAATTTCTTTCTTTTTATCATTTTATACAGAGATATTAAAGAAATATGCCCTTATTCTAGACTTATATCATAAAAAAATTGGTCCTAAGCATGCCTCCAAGAATATCTCACTGAGTACTTTCATATAAGTTTTTAATAACTTTTTAATAATAATAAAAATTTGTTTATTGTACAAATATGCCGAAAGTTAAAGTTGGGGGCTTCATAAAATTACTCGAAACTCTCTCAATGCTCTCTCTCTGAGAGAAGGCCTTTGCCCTACAGTGGGACGTATATAGGCTGCTTATGTTTATGCATTGAGTAATTTATGAAGATTACACGATTTTCTCTCTGAGAGAAAGCCTTTGCCCTGGAGTGGGTATATAGGCTTCATTAAAAAAAAAAAACAGGAATTTGCTAACAATAATTGATAGCTCTATCCATTCCTTTTTTCCATTCCATTTTTTCCCTATTGAGATATTAAAGGAACACCCTTTGGTCACTGACTCACAGAGATTTACTATAGAGATTGGAGCTTATAAATGTCAATAACGGTACAAAGAAACGAAAACATCACGTGGGAGCATATTTATTGTACAGGCTGGTTATGTGTTCGATGAGCGGCTTGTTGAGCAATTTGCCGACGTCTTTGGCGAAAATGAAGTCCAAGTGGTTGAACTTGGGCCACGTGCACGCGGGCTTTACGTCCTCGAGGACTCCCGTCGCGCTGAGCTGGTTCGCTAGCCGTATTATGTTCTGGAATAGAGGAGCGTAGGATTAGTATCGACCTCGTCAGTCTTCCACGTGGGAGGCAAAATCAATATTTACGACAGTATAGAATGTTCAAATACATCAGTTTAAACTGCATTTGAAGTGTGTTCTAAGAAATTGTGTTTTTATAAATAATACTGCTAGATTTTATCTAGTAGATTATGTTATTTAGGTATATGTACTGTACGTTATGTAATATGTAATTATTAGCACTTATATTCTTGTAATCTTTCCATATATTCCATATATTATATTCTTGTAATCTTTCCATCATACCATTATATTCCAGATTATCTTATTTATGTACATCCATCTACCGACTATATTCTTGCTGCAGTTCACTTCATCCAAAGATTGTCTGGAAGAGATCGCTCTAAGCGATAAGACCGCCAATTGCACACTATAATTAGTTATAAGAAACCACTTGTAATTTATTCTTCTGGTTGTGCAATAAAGTGTTCTCTATCTATCTATGTTTACGCACTCTACCAATGTAATTGGTAAATCATTGTCCTGCATAGAAGAATGTACATTCTATTTAAATATTTTTTTAAATGTAAATTTAAATGTAAAACAAACAGATAAGTTACATAATGTGCACAATAAACAGAACGAAACCGAAATACAAAACAGACAAAAAAAACATAGATTTAGCCTGTGGTGTGTCTATGTTGCCACAAAAGGCAGCTGACTCAGCGTTGCGCTAGTGTGTTTTTTTTTTAGAAGACGTTTAGAATCGTTCAGGATTTGAAGCACGTAATATGACACACGAGACCTGCCCCTTTATTACGCGCACCAAAACCTGAGCGATTTGCTTGGGATTTGGTGCGCGTAATAAGGCCTCTGGCCGCAGAAAAACATCGTGGCTCCAAAATCTGCAGAGTGGCTTAGCACGAGAAATGTAGAACTCGTCCGAGCCGCAATACCACGGAACACTAGCCACAATGATTGCCGACTTCCGGTAGGAGTTGGCACCAAAAGAAGAAGAAGAAGATGATACAACATTTGATCATCCTTTATCATCATCACTTAGCCTTTTTGCATCGCAAACATGTGCTTTTCATTAGCACATTGAACTTACGGCTTTTTGCGTGAGCCGGTCGTTTTCTCCGTAGAGCAATGTGACCGGCACTTTGACGTTTGACAGGTTGTATGGCACGATCGGACCCTTGAGACCGCCTTCGAAGGTTGTGAAGACATCTGCAAAAAGTAACAATAATAATAATAATAACTTCCACACAATACAATCACTTGTCCTGGTCCCAAACTAGGATGCCCTGTGCTATGGTAACCAGGTAAGGATGTCATAAACATAAAAATACACCCAGACTGAGAATATTTGTACAAATCTACGGCGGCCCCCAGTGGGAATCGAACCCACGACCTCCGTTTTAGTAGCTAAGCGCCTTAACGGCTAGAAATATAAGGAAAAATCAAAGGGTTTCTTATTCATATTAACACAGAAACTGTGACTTAATGAAGGTTACAAGTAAAACTGGGTGCCCGTTTTAAAATCTAGACAATTTTGGAGAAAAAATGGACAAAAAAACCTAGTCTTTTCAAATTTGGTCCTTAAGACTGGACAACTAAAATCAATCAATCAATATATTTATTGTATTGCCATAAATTACATGAGTGCACAGTGGTGTTATTGTAATACAATGGGTTTCAATGCAATTTTACCGATAAGCCATTGCAAAAGAGAGTAAAAAAATCATGGCAAGATTATGGCAAAACCCCTCATGGTTCTATAAACCATGAAGGAGGCCTATGTCCTGCAGTGGGCGTCTAATGGCTGATGATGATGATGATGTAAAAAAATCAATACTTATATGTACAAATATACAATTGCACCTCAAAATGTATGAAAAAAAAATGAAAAAAACTTCATTTAGAAAACGGTTAAAAGAGTGTTCAGGAATAAAACTGTGCTTCTTAAATAAGACAAGCTTAATAATAATAATAATTAGTCCATGTTTCGTCTATATTAAGGCTAATATATTCGGATAAAGCTCGTATAATTATGATAAAACTTCACTTACAGGTAAGTTCGTTTAATCATTAATTATTTTGTGATGTTTTGTGGTGTGGACTTAAATTAAATTAATGATTAACTATTTGTCTCTCGCCTGTACAATATTGCCGTCGAGAGGCAAATGGTTATTCAGTATGATTTGGTTAGGAACCTGTATCTATTGGAAAACGTTTCAGGCAGTGACAGTTAAAAACATATATGTCTGACTAGCGCTAAAAAATAACCCAACGTTCAATTGTGGGAAGGCGGGAGTTCAGTATTACCCGGAAAAATATCTATGCACCTGCCTCCGTCGGACTGCCATCTTGCGAGGGTAGATATTTCAACGGGTTATACATCAATGAAGTCATTGGTTTAATGTTTTTGTATATAAACATCCATCAGTTACGCTGTTACCTAATATCGCCCAATCAACAGTGTGGCACATCCGTGTGGCGCCGGATTAAGAATAGCGTCACTCCATTTCCTACCGTGTATGTCGTAGAAGGCGACTAAGGCAATCAATTACCAGGAGACGGGCAGCAGCGTCTTCCTGAGATTCCAACCGCATACTGCGATCGCCAACCCGCCTGCCAAGCGTGGCGATTATGGCAAAACCCCTCATGGTTTTCAAAACCACGAGGGAGGCCTGTGCCCTGCAGTGGGCGTCAAGTGGCTGATGATGATGATGAATCACTAATGTTACAAGTCAATCGTTAAATGTAACTATTATAAACCAGTAAAGAAATAATGATTTTAAAATATTACAGACTCCTAAACGTCAGTTACTCAAAACAGTACATTTTGAAATGTTCCAATGTGTGGCGTATGTGCTGCCATCTGTCAGTGAAAAGCGCTAAAAGCTGCGCGCCATAGCTCGAAAAACCGCGAGATTTCCTTGGAGGATATTGTCTACGTGACGAAGACCTAAGCCCCCTCGTCCCTGACCAAGCGTGGTATTTTGAAGACTCCCCTTCCCCCTTAAAAGGGGCTCGTAGTATGGGTGCGTTCCCCAACTTTTATACCTAAGATTTCGAAAATCAGTATACGGTATCTGAAAAGTGTAATCAAAACCAACCTGATAAAGCTATCTTAGCGTAATGTTCCAACTGCCCCCATGAAGCTGGTTGGAATCGCGCCAGTATCATTGGCGAGATATTCTACAACAAAAACGTGATTTGATTAGCAGTATAAAGATACAAATATACAGGTAAAATAAAGCTTAAATTAATTTTTATTGAAATGAGTTAGCATTTGCAAGTAATTTTTATCACAATGTTATTTAAGTTTTTAAGGCTTCTCATCCGGGAGGTCGTGGCTTCGAATCCCGTTATGTACCAAATGACTTTGTTTTCTAAGTTACGTACATTTGTGAAGTTATGGTAGCAATAGCAATACCACTCGCTAGCTGTGAAGGAAAACATCGTGAGGAAACCTGAGTATCTAAGAGGTATTTAGTACCTAAGAAGTATTTACATACCTAAGCGCTTAAAATTGCCGCGGAGGGCTAGCGTGGTGATTAAGCCCATACCCTCTCTCTGAGAGAAGGCGTGTGACCTGCAGTAGGACGAAGGTAGGCTACATAAAAAATATATATATATAACACTGAAAGGGACTGGTCAACTATTTGCCTCTCGCTCAGACAATCTTGTTGTCTATATCGTGTGAGCGAGAGGCAAATAGTTATTTCGTCCCTTTCTTAAATTAAGTAGGTATGAAAACCCAGACCATTAAAATAGAAAACCTCGCCATATTGCAGAAATCCCAGGAACTAGGTACTTTCTTTTACTGGCAACAATAACTTTAAACGTCATTTATCAACGTAGATTTCTGTCAAAGTATATGAAAGTTGTTCAAGCGTGGTCTATTGTAAAGCTTTTGTTAGTTTCGTGTGCATTAAAATTCATAAAAAATTCAAAATCTCACCCAATCATTCTGCTCGTAATCCTCGCCGACGATGGAGTACACCATCCGCATGCAGATGTCGTCCTCGGGCTTCCTCACGTTACACATCCCGTTCACCAGCACGTCCATCGCGTCGCGATTCACGCTCATGAAGTAGACGCCCTCGGCACGCATTCGGTTCTGGTGGAATATAACGAAACCGACTTCGAGAAAAACACTTTGAAGATTTGTGAAGTAGCACTACCACTCGCTAGCCGTGAAGGAAAACATCATGGGGAAACCTGAGTGTCTATAAGGTGTTCACATTCCTCGGCGATTGAAATTGCCAATCCGCTGTGGGCACTTTTTGTAATTCAGCCGACACTCTGTCTCTGAGCGAAGGCCTGTGCCCTATAGTGGGACGTATATAAAAAAAGAATAAGGGCACACCCTAAGAGCTAGAGTTCGATGATCTCATTAACGGAGCTTGACCAAGTTATATGGGACCACCTTTCAGGTAGCCGTTTTCAAACAAAAAAAAAAACGTTAGAGAACTGTAAAATAATAAAAAATGTGAAATCGGACGTGGTAAATAAAGAGTTATCGCTGAAAATACGCATAAAATTCACGGGTTAATTGAGAAAACCCTCCTTTTTTGTAGTCGGTTAAAAAGTATTCTTTATTCATTAATTTCAATGACGACTACTTAGAGCGCGATCAAAGGTCACCGACCGGCTGCAGCCGAGTACCGGCCCGAGCACGACGTTTCAGAATTCAGATTCGTTCAAGAACTTGGTTGGTTTTGTTCACTGTTCAGAAATAGTGCGCCTTACCTCGTACTGGTCAGTTTGGTTCACTGTAAAGAATTTCACTTCAATAAATTCCATACTCACTGCAATATTAAGCCTCTCTAGCATCAGCAGCGCAATATCCTTCATGTTATCCATATAGACGGCCGGAGCCAGCGCCACGAACGCCACCATCTTGTCATTGTACTCCGGCCTCTGAGACATCATGGTGAATAAACTTGTCGTCCCCATGGAGTAGCCCACGTACATGATCTTGGGTAGGCCGGTCACGTTCAGGACCTTGTCGATCATGGCGGGCAGGTCCAGGCCACCGTGCTCGTGGAAACTGGAAGGCGAAATTTGTTTTGGAATCACGCTCGCTTGGAACTCCTCTTGGAAAGTCCCAAGACCAAATCGAGTCTCTCATGAACTGATCTACCTGCAAGATGGCGTCTTGAAGGTACATAAGTTTTTCAAATCGAGTCTCTCATTAACTAACCTACCTGCAAGATAGTGTATCCCAATTTAAGGAATTCGTCCACCATTTACCGTCAGCTTAAAATTTCTGATTTGGACTAACGAAATATGTACTTGAGTTTAGTTCGCTCTTTGTGGGTAAACAAGGCTTTCTTAAAAAAACTGACTGAAGATTCGCTTAAAAGTAAGTCGACCTCTGTTTACCTGAACTCCCAGAATTTGGCTTCATTTCTTGGCCTCTGCTTGTGCATCGAGTACTGTGTCCCGCGCAAGTTTCCTAGCCACACGTCGTATCCGGCGTCCGCCAGCATATAGCCTGTGAACAAACCAAGTAATAAGAATCTAGAGAGCGTGAAAATCGGGGAAACTTAAACATATAATAGTAATAATTACTACATTGATCCTTAACAAGGATAAAACTCTGAAGTATGTAAAGACTACGCCCGTTTTCACAACCAAACCCTATTGTCCTCCTAAATAGGAAACCCGTAAGTGGCCCAATGTGTTAGGTAGTGCCTCCAAAAAACAAACAGTAAAAAATTGTGACCCACAGAAATTTGAATGATGGTAATCTATAAATTCTAAAGCTTAGAACTTAGGGCCAGGTATAACTATAACATTAATTGAGTTCCGCTGAAAACAGCCGTTTTTGGCTCCTATTGCCGTAAGTGAAAGAGAAGTGTTAGTGAAACCACGTGAAACGGAAATAACTGTCAAATAGTCTTCAATGAATGGTTTTCGGTGAAATGAAAATCGATCATTTGTGTTTCGATTTCACGTAGGGAACCCGTTTGGCGTCAGTCTCACCAGATGATGAAATGAACAGATGGGAGACTGATGTATGTATTTAAAAAAAATAATCATTGCAAATGTAACTATAATCGTAATTGTATTTGTACTTCCTTTTATGAAATATGTCATCCTAACGTAATTTATCATGCTGTATGCACATGTCTTGGTGTTATGGTTTGATTTGAGCGTTTTTATGTCATTTAATGCTTATAATTTATGTCCGTAACACTGTGTTGTGTATCTAATCATCATCATCATCAGCCTATGCTTCTCCACTGCTGGACATAGACCTCTCCTATACCACGCCACTGAGCACGGTCCTCGGCTCTCTCATCCAGCTCTTGCCAGCCGCCCTGTGAAGGTCATCGCTCCACCGAGTCTGAGGACGTCCCACACTACGTTTACCGATCCGCGGTCTCCACTCGAGAACTCGTCTACCCCATCGGTTATCAGTTCTTCGGATAATATGGCCGGCCCACTGCCACTTCAGCATGCTAATTCGGTGGGCTATGTCGGTGACTTTGGTTCTCTGTCGGACCACCTCGTTTCGAATTCGATCTTTCAGAGAAACCCCGAGCATAGCCCTCTCCATAGCACCATAGCTCCATGAGCGACTTTAAATTTGTGGACCAGCCCCACCGTGAGTGTCCACGTTTCGGCACCATTTGTCATCTAATAAATAAATAAAAATAAAAAGACAGCGTGTAGATTATGTTTACTTCCTACTGTTACTTCTGATTTACGTTTGGGGGTCTTATGTAAATAATAGTAGGTTGTACACCGAGGGGAGAAAACCATCTATTCTACAGCTGAGGGCTTAAAGCAAACTCGAGAACAGAAGTAGAACTTCCCGAGTGATACATAGTACTTTATGCTACACCTATGTACGAGGAAAATAAAATTATTTAGAATAATTAAAAGCTTACTGTTAAATTATCAATTTAGTAAAAAACAAAATTTTACAAAACAAAACAAATTGCCACGATAGTTTTTTTTCGTAGTGCAGAAAAAGGTTGCCAGCCTCCTTTCATTGAAAATCGAGTACAAAATAAAAATCCCGCTTCTTTTTTGTAATTCATCATAAGCAGCCTATACACGTCCCACTGTAGGGCACAGGCCTTCTCTCTGAGAGAGAGTAGAGTATTCTAATTATTTGATTTAAAACCTTTTTGAAATTTGACGTTTGTATTTTTTTATGCTCGCTGTTAAAAAACAAAAGAACGCTAGCAGGGCAGAAATTGATTTTTATACAACATCATTTATAAGGTAGAAATGACGAACTTTGTAACCCGTTCATTGCGAGCAATGCGACACTTTCTGAGTGGGTGTTGCTGTTGTAACAGTGAAATAATTGCAACACTTACTTAAGCTTCTATTTGGTCCCATGAGGACAAAATCTCCACTGCTTCCCAGTAACCCGTGGACGATGAGCACAGCCCTCTTCCCTTTCCCGCCGGAGCTGCTGCGCCGGGCCGACCGTCTCCCGGCCGGGATCCGGTGCATCTGCAGCACGTAGCCATCGGCCGTGGTGACCCGGTGCTTCTCCACTGGGTAGCCTGCCGCTTGGATCATCTTGGGCTAGAAGGAGGGGTAGCGTTGTTAGAAATAGGACAAAGGTCACTGCCGCTTGGAGTAATATTGGGCTGTAGAAAGGAAAACCCTTCACAGATGGGCCTCTGTGGCAGGATAATCAGAGATTTTTTAGAAAAGATTTTTTCAGAAATTTTGTTAGGTAAGTGGAACGTCATTATTTTTTCTTGCGCTGGAGCCCATGTCTGTTATGTACGTAAATTAGATTAGGCGGAATACTACGTACTTAACTATCGTCTTAAGGCTTTTCTTACGTGGGGCATGCTGTCTCGCTCTCAAAATTTTTTTTTTATAATGTTCTGAGGGTTTGATGCATAATCAAATTATGGATATGTTACACATATTTTGGTTTTTCTATATGTAGTTTATAATAAAGAGAAGTTTTTGCAAAATTATTAATTTTGGAATCAAATTTTCTCAATCAAAATCTTTGTACAGGATAGAAAACATATATGCCTTGAATGTTCGCAATTGTATTGTCGATCAAACCGTCAGACGTCATTTATCCAAAGTTTACTCATTTTATTACAACCACTAAGGCCGATTTGCGTCCTATCTTAAATGTCACTTACGTCACCATTAAAATCAACTTTTGTATCAAGAATTTGACTTAAGTGCTGTTTAAAGTGGTGCAAGTTGGCATAAAAATATGAAATTGTGCGAGCGAGACAGCGTGCTCTGCGTAAGAACAGCCTTAAGATCTATAATTTAGAACTTGTTCCTCTTCTATCGTATAATTAGTTATTAACGCGATGAATATACTGACGACATAACGCTTTCAAGGGGGACCCGGAGGCATTGACCAATGATATGCGAGTATTTGTTCCCTAGGAGTTCGACTAGTGGAACGGAGTATATTTTTTAAATCTACTGTCAATAAATATCCGCAAAAAACGACCGTTTTAGGTTAAAATGCTTTAAAGTCCTGCGGCCTTATTTTTGGAAACGCGATTACTCTGAAGCGCTCCTCGCAGTTTATTTAATCTGTGGTTACGTCTTTTCCCCGTATCTCCACAACAGACTGTTTTATTCGACGTTTATCAAGTGTGTTAAGGAATCGTGTTTTATAAATAAGAAAGCTAGGTTCTAGGTTAAGGGCTCTAAAAATAGCTACCATCATCGTTGTTGAGATTGGTGATGTAAAATTTTTGAAAAAAGGGGTAAAATACTACTATGGGGCCGGGCAGCAGACATTGAGACTATCTTCATCTTGCAGAAGAGAGCCATCCGATTTATTTACAAGTTAGGTAGTAGGGATTCGCTAAGAGATTTCTTCAAAGAAACCAACATCTTAACAGTTGCATGTCAATACATTTATGAAAATATTATGTACGTTAGAAAAAATATCAAAGACTTCGAAAATGTTGGTGGCCACCATAATGTTAATACTAGAAATAAACATAAATTGTCATTTCCACTATTTAGACTTGCAAAAGTTAACACATCCTTTATGGGGCACTGTATAAGGTTCTACAACAAAATTCCTCAAGATATATTAGAGTTACCTCCAACGCGATTTAAAAAATGTGTGCAAAAAGGCTTACTATAACATGAAGGGTTATTTAGAAGACAAAGATGTTTGGCATTAAACAGTAGATTAATATTATTTAAAGGACGATTGTGACTAGTGTTCAACACATTCATGACTAATATTTTAAGTTGAAAACTCTGTTAATTACGTTAAAACGTGTTTTGAAAAGAATAAATGTGGAGTTTCTTTGTTAGCTTCTTCTCCACATAATCCATTAATTGTGAAACTAACAACTTTGACGTTCATTAAGTAAACATTCTGTTTTTACAATGAATAAAAATATTTGAATTGAATTGAATTGAAAAAAAAAAAAAGAAGTAGGTACGTTTTTTTTCATTGTCATTTAATCACTAGCATCTGTCAACTAATTCAACAACTCAATTCCGTGTGGCGCCGGATTAAGAATAGCGTCACTCTATTTCCTTCCGTGGATGTCGTAGAAGGCGACTAAGGAAATCAATATCCAGGAGACGGGCAGCAGCGTCTTCCTGAGATTCCAACCGCATACTGCGATCGCCAACCCGCCTGCCAAGCGTGGTGATTATGGCAAAACCCCTCATGGTTATGAAAACCACGAAGGAGGCCTATATCCTGCAGTGGGCGTCGAATGGCTGATGATGATCTGTCAACTAATGAGCTGCATGCATTACACTTTATTGTTATCAGAAGTGATCAGCACGCTAATTACATTTTTTTTGACTAATCCGCCATAATTACTCAGCTGTAAAATGCCATCATTTCTGTGTCGGATCATTGGTGATCTGTAATATTGCGGATCTCTTTAGTAAATGCTCGGCTAGCAGACTTAACAGTTGTAAGTAATCGGTCAAATTCAACGGTCTTGTTTGTCGTTAGCCACACGCGATACGGATTTGATCACCATTGTTGTCTTGAGACTAGAGGTTTGTCCCGGGTTTGTCAGCATTTGCGTTTTCCGTTTATGAATCGTTTTTGTGTAGAGAAAGAGAAAAAGAGAGAGAGAGAATACTCAAAGATGACATTGAACAGAAAACGCAAAAATGTGGGTAATATTCAAAATTGCTACAATACGAAAACAAACAATGATAAAATAAGAAGCAAAATAAAAAAACCGGCCAAGTGTGAGTTGGACTCGCAAAACCGGCCAAGTGCGAGTTGGATTCGCGCACGAAGGGTTCCGTACCATTATCTATACAACATTCGACAAAGATCGAGACATTGAGAGCAGCGCCATCTATAGAAACCAACAAGTGTTTAACATTGACATTTAACGACATGACATCGGCGCTGTGAAGGTTACATAGATGGCCGCTAGATAGCGAGCGCTGTCATCAACGTTTGTTGTATAGGAGCCCCCTTAAATATTAATTTTATTCTGTTTCTAGTATTTGTTGTTATAGCGGCAACAGAAATACATCATCTTTGAAAATTTCAACTGCTTAGCTATCACGGTTCATGAGATACAGCCTGGTGACAGACAGGTAGACAGATAGACGGACAAACATACAGACAGATGGACAGTGAAGTTTTAGTAAAAGGGTCACGTATGGCACCCTTCGGTTACCCTAAAAATGTTTATACCCATTTAAAACCTGATGGAAATTAAATATATAGGTTAATAAGCTTTCGTCTCTACACAACACAAGCAACATTCAAACAGACAAACTAATTTAAAATCATCAGTACCAAAGTTAATATTGTGGTAATTATTATTATGATGCAAAAATACCTTTTATCGCTGCTAATTATTAGTTCTTAGGCTTCGCTTACACGAGACTGAAACGTGGGAATTACTGAAGGTACAGTCAACTCAGAAGTGGTCGGAGGTATGGACATACAACATACGTAAACTCACGCCTGTATCCCGGCGGGGTAGGCTGAGACCAGAGTTTGCCACTTGCCACGATCCTGATGAACCACTTTCGCTTCGTCGACACTTGTATCAGTTGTCCTGGTCGCACACTAGGATACCCCTGTGCTATGGTAACTAGGCAATACCATGGCAACCATACAATACACCCAGACTGAGGCCATTTGTTTAAATCGTATGGCGGCCTCCGGTGAGAATCGAACCCACGACCTCTGTTTTGTTAGTCAAGCGTGTTATCCGCCGGCTAGACCAACGAGACAGTATTGAGCCAGTTTTTCAAAAGTATTTTTCAACACACCTGCTCGTAAAGTAGGTCTTATTACAGCGTATTTACACTGATAATGCAGAATATTAACCATGCCGTGCCTTTTACATTACATTATCGCACTAGTGCCTTTTCATTACATATCTTTTGAAATATTAGCAAGAAGTATTAATGTTTCGAAAACAGCTAAGTAGTTATTTGCGTAAATATAAAATTCAATTCAAAATGTGATAAATAATTAAAGAATTTCATAAAACTGCTTGTTAGCTTGTTATGACGGTGTATTTTTACCTATAAATACCCAATTTCAAAATTTATAAATATGTGGCTGATTAGCTACTTTGCCGGTGCCCTTATCTCAGACTTGCGCGCGCATGCAGCGCTGAGCGCGCGAAAAAATAAAATTACGGCCGCCATCTTTTAAATGGGTTTCTGTTTGTTAAGTTTATTCACAGTATTGCATTTCGTTAGTGTTGTTTTTTTATTTACTTTTCCTCGCAAGTGTGTTGAAAAACGTCGTATGAAACACGTGAGCATTGGTCATTACACTTCTTGTCTCCATTAAGCCTTCGCCTTCGGCTCAGGCTTAAAAACCGACTCGAGTGTAATGACCAACATACCACACTTGTATCATAATGTACTATTGTGTGTGCCCTGAAGAATCTCTACTCCCTTTTGCTATTTTTTTAATTTACGATCTTACGCCCATTTTCGTACACCAAACAAAATGTCCTCCTAACTAGGAAATCCTTATTTTAACTGTTATGGCTTGCCTTAAGTGTTAATTAGTGCCACCCAGAAAAAACAATATACATATATTCTTTGATAATATCTTTTTGACAAAGGAAACCTACAGAATTTTCAGTAGGTACAGTTCTTCCAATTTATAGAACTTAGTGCATTACTGCAGCGGCGGCCAGTAAAAGAGGCATTGATGGACGAACGTGTAAATCTGGGCCGAGGCGAAGCCAAGGCACTCATACGTAAGTCCATCAATGCCTAGTTGTGGCCAAAGCTTGTATAGTACCTACTTTTCTCTAATAATGAAGAAAGAAAGAAGACATTTATTTAAATTGTCACAGAAACACGCAGGCACACAAACTAAATACACGAACGTCAACAAAACAAAAATAAAAACAAAACAATCGTGAAGAGAACACGTGAGGTATATAGAAGGATATCAAAATAATGCTCAAAATTCCAAGCGTGTTTGAGAAAAGATTGTAATTGATTTCCTCTTGGCTAAACAAAAAAAGTCGAATGACAGCTGTTAACAGTAGATTAACAGCTTTTCAGTGTACAAAAAACGTTGGTAAAACCGAAATAACTGTCAACAAGTAGCCTACACAAGTTCTTGAATTCTGGCAGTCCTTGGAAATAACCAGTTACAATTATGTTAAGTGATAGTTAAGATTGTTGCCTGTTTTGTATGCGTAATAGACAAAATAGAAATAAAATAAATAATATCGGAGGAAAAAATCTTTGCGGCTGACTATAGTTATTTAATCTCGGTTATCTGTCGACTCCGAACGATAGTTCAAAATTGCCCAATTCAATTCACGGTGCCCTCGCTAATTTTGAACTGTGTAATTTTGTATTGACAGCCTATTGTATCACTTCTCTTGTACCTAATTTGTGGATGGAGAAATAAAGTTTGACTCCGTATGGCGCCGGATTAAGAATAGCGTCACTCAATTTCCTTCCGTGGATGTCGTAGAAGGCGACTAAGGAAATCAATTACCAGGAGACGGGCAGCAGCGTCTTCCTGAGATTTCAACCGCATACTGCGATCGCCAACCCGCCTGCCAAGCGTGGCGATTATGGCAAAACCTCTCATGCTTATGAAAACCACGAAGGAGGCCTATGTCCGGCAGTGGGCGTCAAATGGCTGATGATGATGTATTGTAACGCTAACTGTGAAGGAAAACATCGTGAGGAAACCTGAGTGTCTGAGCTATTTACATACCTCAGCGCTTAAAATCGCCAATCCGCGGTGGGCACGCGTGGCGATTAAGCCCATACTCTCTCTCTGAGAGAAGGCCTGTGCCCTACAGTGGGACGTAAGTAGGCTGCTTATTATTATTATGTATTGTATTCTGTATACTAGTACTATTTTGCACATAATTGCTCGGTCTTGAGGTTTTTCAGGATCGTAGCAAAGTGGCAAACCCTGGTCTCTCCGCCGGGACATAGGCGTGAGTTTATGCAATGTATGTTGCAATTGTGCAAATAGTGGAAGAAAAGCAGATTTGTGGTGTGTTGGTGCTAGGGCATGGATACTGACCTCATTGAACGAACGTCACGAACATGACAATAGAATGACAGTGTTTAGCTCAGATGACATGTCTCAGAGCTAATCGTACGGTTACTCTTGTATATTGCCCCTAACACGACATGTTGTGTATCTCCGTGACGTACATAAATTCACGCCTGCTTCTCTAGAGGGGTTGGCAGGGACCAGTGTTTACTACTTACCGCGATCGTGACAAACTCCTTTCGCTTTATTGACATTCATATTCATAAGTCCCTGCAGCTCGCTTTCCGTTTCCGGATACTTTTTATCGTGCCCTTCGCTAATAGAACTCCGGTTTGGTTGCGATTATGTTCGTCTGGAGCGTCCGTTGCCGGCCCTCCCATCCATATTCGCTGTATATATTACTTTCGTCACTCTTTCTTCCTTCATACTCTGTAAATGTCGAAACCAACGCAACATTGCTTCCTCAGTTCAGGTCACAATGCATCCTCTTTCCGTCTACGACTTTACCTTATCACACGTATTGCAGGTACTTATTTAATTTTTTTACGTTATTTTTTTAGGTCGTTTTTACAGAAGTGAAAAAGAAAACTGTTCTAGTTGATTTGAACATATCGTTTTAAGCATTCAAAAGGTAGCGCCGTCACAAAGAATAACAGTTATTTTTTGTGGCGTTTAACAGTTACTGTAAAACCGCATAAAATACGCGTAGTTGTAGAGGAGTCGTGTTTTTAAAAATAACACGGTTAGTATTTACTAGCAGTGCTAGCCGACAACTATCGGTTCAGAAGTAAGCTGGGACTTAAACTATTTTACTTACTTCTCGTGCATGGAGACTATATGCTTTAGTGTAAATACTGAAATTTTCATGATCACATCACTATATTTTTGCCACGACTAGCCGCCCCCTAGGCCCGGGCCTAATTGGCTTTACGGGAAATGCGCTTTTGCCGGCGGTCACCGTTCCTTCCTCTTCCATTTCTCTTCTATGTCTTCTATGTCGAGGGGGAACACCCCTCGGCCGTACCTTTTTCATGGTATGAACGGCGTGATACTGATGTCGTCCATGCCGATCCGGCTACGGCGACTGTTGGCGGTAAACTTTACGTCCGCATGTGCCACATTTCAGAACTCATTGGAGTTTTAAAAAGATTCTTGACTCTTTCTCGTATGAACATAGGGTCACTACGATACGACGCTGTTTCCAAGTCAAGAGATGCCATTATATATTTATGTTCACAAACAACATAATTGCCCGCCTAAATGCATTAGACACAAGTGGTACAAAGTGGCATGTTAATTGTTAACACGGCTAAGTGGCAAGTGTAAACGACATTAAACAATGTACTTTGACAGAATTTAGGTTATGTCAAGACGGTATTCAATTTCAGCTGTTTGCTTAGTAAATACTAGGTACAACAGAAAGTTCTACCCACAAAAGGCGCTGGTCGCGTTTTATTTTTTCATATACGGGAAAATACGTACAAAATTATGTATACCTGACAAAATGTTATTTAAAAATTGGCGGGCCTTATCGAGCAGTTTTCATTCACTTCACCTGGGCCGAGTTTCATAAAACTACAATTCGTAGTTTATTATGACAAGTCGAGGTACATTGCGTAGCAGAGTCGTTTTGTTAAATGTGTGGGTTAATCGACTTTGCAATGTACATCGAATTGTCATAGTAAACCATGAATTGTAGTTTCATGAAACAGGCCCCCGGCCTTTCGATCTATTACTGACATGTAATAACGTAAAAGCCACTCGTTCATCCGTTTCGTCAGTTGAAGTAATTGGAATAATTTTAACCGCTGCGCTTTCAACGGCTCGATTAAAATTCTATAGAATCTTTGTCAAAATCCGCGATGATTTTTTTTTGTGAACCTGGCCTTCTACGCTTAGGCGGTAACGATTGTTTGTGTAAACAATTGTGAATTTTAATGATGTTTTTAGGGTTATTCTTGTTAGTCTCGCGTGGTCTCCGTGAAAGGTGCTAGGTCATGGAGACCTGCTGAGGAATTTGACTGCTGATCTTTTGACTGACTCAAATTCAGCTGTCGCCAAGTACTGTAAATACTTAGACCGGATTTTTCATCTATATTCTATACTAATATTATAAAGAGGGAAAAATGTTTCTTTGTTTATTTGATTGTTTTTTTTTTTGGTCCGATCTAAATGAAAATTGGCACAAATGATCTTAATAAAAATTTATGAAACACGTCTTTCACCATTTTTCGAAATTCAGGTCCAAAAGGGGTAAACATGGGTACGGAAGTTTGTATCGGACCTAATTTTATTTCTCCGATTTTCATCAAATTTGGCATAAATCATCTTTAAAACAATTAATGAAATACGTATTTTACAGTTTTTCGAAATTCAGCTCCAAAGGGGGTAAACAGGGGTACGGAATTTTGTGTCGGACGTAATTTTGTTTGTCCGATTTTCATGAAATTTAGCAAACATAATCTTCAAAACAATTGATGGATTGCATTTGTAGCACGCGTAAAGCGCGAGTTTAATAAAATCATATTGGCCTCGATATTTCGAAAAATAAAAAATCGGAGAAAAATCATAACAAAAGTTGTTGCCAAACACAAACCTCTAATTGGGTGTCTCAGAAATTGGGCATTTTTCAATGACCCCTGTATTTCTATGCATTTATGAAATTTTTCTTTGTTCTGAATTCTTCAGGTGGGTGGTCTCCCTCTAATATGGTTGAGACTAGTTGATCCCTGCGTTATGCTCGTGAACGGGTGCTGTCCGTATGTCTGGCTGCAGCATTAGTGTTTTCCTACTTTTGTAAGAATAGCAACTCATCATCATCATCAGCCATTTGACGCCCACTGCAGGACATAGGCCTCCTTCGAGGTTTTCCTAACCATGAGTTTTGCCATAATCGCCACGCTTGGCAGGCGGGTTGGCGATCGCAGTATGCGGTTGGAATCTCAGGAAGACTCTGCTGTCCGTCTCCTGGTAATTGATTTCCTTAATCGCCTTCTACGACATCCACGGAAGGAAATGGAGTGAAGAATAGCAACTAATGTTTTAGAATTGAAAGTTGTTGGTGGCACTCATGGGATCTTGTTAGGTACCAACTTATGTATTAGATTTAAGATGATTGAGAAAATATGGTCAGTGGAGGTTTTTTTTTCCGCTGCCTTTTTCTCCACTATAAATTCTGCCCCAAGGTGGCGGCTAACACTTTAAGAAACAACATTTAAGAAACAGAATTTAAATTCTTTAAGTTGAAAAAAAATTCTGATTTCTTCTATTCGGATGCTTTTCGGCTCATATCTGCTCTAATGGACGCCGGCTTTAGCCCTGCAGATGACTATCTTTATGTGGGTTTATTTTTGGCGAATTCTTGGGCGCCCGTAGGTTTTCCGTGTAACGGAAACAACAAACGCTACCTTATCTGATTCCACCATAAACGGCGTAGTGAACTTTGTTCTGAATGACAATTTATGCTTACGTTAAGTCTAGATCAAAGATAAGGGCAGGTCAAGTCAGTTCAACGGGTTTTGTTATGTAAGTATTGTACCAGTTCTTACAAGACTTCCATTTATAAAAGAAACAATTCGCCATCTCGCGGGAGAACCTTAACCCAACCCAGGTTGATTATAATGAGTGTTTTGTTTTTATGTAATTATAGTGTTAGTTTATTTAAAAAAGGTTCATAAGCAGCCTATATACGTCCCACTGTAGGGCACAGGCCTTCTCTCAGAGAGAGAGTATGGGCTTAATCACCACGCGTGCCCACCGCGGATTGGCGATTTCGAGCGCTGAGGTATGTAAATAGGTCAGACACTCAGGTTTCCTCACGATGTTTTCCTTCACAGTTAGCGAGTGGTATTGCTACTATATCACAAATGTACATAAATAAAAAAATATTTACCTCTTTAGCCTTCTCGATTTGTACCTACATAAGCAGCCTATATACGTCCCACTGTAGGGCACAGGCCTTCTCTTACGGGCTTAATCACCACGTGTGCCCACCGCGGATTGGCGATTTTAAGCGCTCATTTGTGTGAATATCTCAGACACTCAGGTTTCCTCACGATGTTAGCGAGTGGTATTGCTACTATAACTTCACAAATGTACGTAACTTAGAAAACGTATAGTGATAGATGTCCGCACTGAGAATCGAACCTGGATCTCTCGCTTCCGATGTCAATGTTCTACACACTAGGCTACCACCGCTGTTATGTATTGATATTTGTTACTATTGAGCCAACTTTTTTGACTGATTTAAGATGCATGCTTTTATTATTACTATTTTTTTTTTACTTACGGGACCTTCAGGTCAATTTACTAAAGAGAAGTAATAAAATTATTTTATTTTATTTTTATTTATTAGAGAAAACAAACAGTTGTACAAACACATTTAATGTAACTTAGGAATAACATAAACACTATATAATTATTGTACAACCAGCAGCGTTTTCTAGTTTACTTAAACAGAATAAGCACAGACACTGACATTGAATGTAAGAAGCAAATAAATAAATAAAGTATTAAAGTATTATTTAAGTGGCAACTGAAAACCAATATTAGATGAAACCAACAATTTTACAGGTTAAAGGAAGATTACCTAGTCATCACTACAGATACAAAAATACAAAGCAAAGGAACAAGAACAACCAATCGAACAATACTTACCTTTTTGAACAAGCCATGTGATAATTGCTTAATTCTGTAATGCACAAAAGAAAATGTACAAAGGGTGTGATATCTTATTTAAATTATCACATTACGCGGGAAACCGGGTGGTTATCATGAGTCGGTGTGTGCGTGCGTCAATCTAGAGTCAATCAAATCAAATTTAAACTAAATCTAATTATGGTGAGAGAGTACGAAAATCCCCAGATGCACACTTTATTGCACACCAGTAATTTACAGAGATATAAGTTACTTAATATTAGGGGTTAAAGTATGAAATTGCCGTTTTATTGCAATAGGTTCTTTGAATTGACATAGAATCTTCATGGTTTGAGGTTTTCGAATGAAACTTTTTTGATGTTCTTTTTTTAAAAATGTGAAACATTTGAATATCGACTTTCAATTGTTTTTGTTATTCAATTTAGACAAGAAAGATGGATACTGCGAAAATTCGAGTGATTATGAGGCACCCATTTTTCGTATTTTTTTATTTTATTGATTTGACGCAAGTGAGTCAATATTGTGAGTAAGGTAACGTTAAACCATGCCGCTAATTCCTGGGTAGTTTGACTAGGGTCGGCTTCCACTATCTCTCTTAATTCATTGTTTTTCACCTGTGTGGGCGGTCTTCCTCGTGGCTCGTTCTTTAAGTCGAAATTTCCATCACGAAAGCGTTTAAACCAAAATCGCACGGTGCGTTCATTAGTAGACCCCTCTCCAAACGCAGCATTGATATTGCGGGCTGTTTCTGCCGCGTTAGTTCCGCGTCGGAACTCGTATTCAAAAATCACTCGAATTTTCTATGTCAATTCAAAGAACCTATTGCAATAAAACGGCAATTTCATACTTTAACCCCTATTATCATTGGTTTTTTTCGGAATTACTTTCGTTTAGAATAGCCACTGCAAGGCGCAGGTCTTCTCTCAGAGAGAAATGCAGGTTGGTGGACTCGGACAGCAGAAACTCGGGTTCCCTTACGACGTTTTCCTTCAGAGTTAGCGAGTAACGAACCTGGTTAACTTACAATTATGTCACCGCATCTGTATTTTTACAATTTAAAGCTCTTTATCAGCATGTGCCAAGAATCCTGACAAGCTCACAATGACTCACAAAGGTAACATAGGTGCTCTGGCCACTGTACCGTGACCTCGGACCTCCTACTTTTAGTATGAGTGTTAGACTACCAGACGTACAGTCGGGTAGTAGACTATTCTACAGAGATTTTCCCTTTGTGATCCGTCGCTTGGGTGGCGGCATTGAATGTAAAACAGCAGTTATTTGAATTGTATCGATATCTTGAGTATGCTTTGGGCATCTTCAATGGTCATTGTTTGTTAGTGAGGTTTTTCGCATGAATTTGAGATTAATTTCCGTTTCTAGGAACAGTTCAAGACTCGATTGACGATAGACTGAGACTCCTTAGGGCCTTTCTATCTATCTTTCTATCTATACAGCAAATGAAAGACGCCCACTTTTTGGACATAGGCCTCTTCACCGTCACGCCATCATCGCCGGTCTCCTGGTAATCAATCAATCTCGTCCGTTGTCCTCCTATCTTCTTCTTAATGAAGCCCCCTTACGGGCTCTCCATTTCTGCTTATTTATAATTGAAATACACCCAGACCGAGGTCATTCGTACAAATCACATACGGCGGCTTCCAGTACGAGTGGAACACACAAACTCCGGCATGGTAATCAGACGTGATACCGCTAGATCAACGAGGCAGCATTTCCGTAACATCGCTCTATTAAACCACTCAGCATTTAAGGCAGCATTTCCGTAACATCGCTCTATTAAACCACTCAGCATTTCCGTAACATCGCTCTATTAAACCACTCAGCATTTCCGTAACATCGCTCTATTAAACCACTCAGCATTTCCGTAACATCGCTCTATTAAACCACTCAGCATTTAAGGCAGCATTTCCGTAACATCGCTCTATTAAACCACTCAGCATTTCCGTAACATCGCTCTATTAAACCACTCAGCATTTCCGTAACATCGCTCTATTAAACCACTCAGCATTTCCGTAACATCGCTCTATTAAACCACTCAGCATTTCCGTAACATCGCTCTATTAAACCACTCAGCATTTCCGTAACATCGCTCTATTAAACCACTCAGCATTTAAGGCAGCATTTCCGTAACATCGCTCTATTAAACCACTCAGCATTTCCGTAACATCGCTCTATTAAACCACTCAGCATTTAAGGGGCTCCGTAGAGTCGTACTAGCGCCACCAAGAGAAAAAATCATATCTTTTTATTTTTATTTTATTTTATTTTAATTAAGGATATCAATATATTCTATTTTTGTTGCACTAAGCCGTGCAAAGGACAATTTTAAAAACCAATTTAGAGGCTAAAAATTGCACCCATGCCGGGACTTGAAACCGCGACCTCTAACCGTGCTAGCGCTCTCCCAACTGAGCTAATGGGCAAAGTGCAGGCATCGGCGAAATTTCGAGCCAAACTTCTCTGTATTACGTACAGGTAGCGACATCTGGCTGAAGTAATTTACATCACTTGCAGTCCCGGGTAACCCACTTTGCTGTTAAGTTTTCATATCGGAATGATATCGCTGTACCTACATGATTATATTCTTTTTTTGTTGCACTAACCCGTACTGAGGACAATTGTAAAAACCTGTTTAGAGGCAAACATTTTAGAGGACTTTTATTTTTGAAGTCGCGGGTTCATGTAGCGGCATGGGTGAAATTTTAAGCCTCTAAATAGGTTCATATCTCTCTTACAGATCGTTTTTGCAACAAGTGTCAACTAGCCGTGAACCTAAGGCAACAAACCTAGGACTAGATATCATTAACGCCAAAAAAAAACGCCGTTTTGGCATAGATGCTATCTAGTCGCAGGTCCGTTATCCCACGTTCTCGGTTGTTGGTCCTAAAAATCACTATTAACATGATTGAGAGATTGTAAAGACACTTTTTCCAAATTCGATCTGTAAAAGACATGCTAGTGTTACTCAGTGGAGCCCCTTAAGAGACTCGCCCCCCGGCTCGTGGGCAGTTTTCCGCGCACGCACGCGAATCTTTGTGACATAATGCGACCGCGCGTGCGCAGAATCCGCGCCACGTTCTATTGTTAGTATTGTTACACGTTGTGCTTCAAAACAACATAATTGTATGTCGATAGAAAAAATATAAAACTAAAATATGCGCAAGGCCATATACTGTGCCTGAATGGGTAAGTGCAGCGCTCTCTGGACATGAGACTGTGCGCGCGACAAAAGTTTTGTCTGAGACACCAACTGCCATGGAAGTAATCTGAGAAGCGATCCGCGATTCGATCTTCTCGAGAATGCCTTATTAATTTGAATTAATTTGCGCGGGTTATACCTACCATTGCAATGACTTTGTACTGCTTTTGCGTAGTAGACTGCGAAATAGAAGCGAAAAATTGCTATTGCCGTGCTAATATCTTTCTACTGAACAATTGAGTATTTGACAAAATATCAAATGAGTTACTTTTAAAACGGAATTTTGTATGAAAATACTTGCTTTTGACGTCACATTTCAGAGCACTCTTTTTATGTTCAATCTATTTAAAAATTGTAATAACTAGTAATTGACTAAAAGAGATACATTTTCCGAGATATTTTGTAATTTTTGTTTTAATCGAGCATATGATGAAATGAATTATTGTTGATCGTGTCAAATACCGAATTCTTTAACGGAATATAGATCCTGGCGTGCGATAAACTAGCCAGGCCGATGTTAATTCAAAATAAGTTAAAATCCTTCTTGAGGTAAAAGCAAGAGGGGAGGCATTTGCCCAGCAGTGTGACACTAATAAAAAATAATTGACACAATAAAGACTGAGAAAAAAAAAGTGGCAAGTGCGTGTCGAGTTACGCGCAGTATAGGGTTCCGCGGAAAGAGGGGTTTTTATCTGTTTTACAGAACTAACAACTTCTTCTAAGTAATCTTCTAGTAATGTTTTTAAAAATAACACATCATACTACAATCCGATAGTGAGAATGTGTAGACTCTACAACGAAGTTGTGGCCACTAGCTCGGAAGTCGATATCTTCAACGCACATTATGCTAAATTTAAGAGATGCTCAGCCAAAATCCTGACTTCATCGAGTTGTATGGTTTTATAAAAAATCTTATCCCTAAAATTTACTTTATTCAGATACTCAAATTCACATGTGGCAATGTTGTGTGTGCATGCTTTAGACCACAACTTAGTACTCATGTCATTTTATTATTTTTATATCGTGTAATGGTGGTCTGTTCTGGAATCTTTGCAGCGATGCCAAGTCGACTGGCGATACATCCAAGTGTTGAGAGGTCTGTACGACGCCGCTTCTATGGCCGTCCAAATCCAGAACCGGCAGTCTGAGCCTATCCCCATACATCGTGGTGTGAGACAAGGGGATGTTATTTCCCCGAAATTGTTCTCAAATGCATTGGAGGATATGTTCAAGACACTGAACTGGAAGGGGTACGGCATTAACATAAACGGCGAGTACCTTTCACACTTGCGATTTGCAGACGACATTGTCATCATGGCGGAAACGCTGCAAGATCTGCAACATATGCTGAGTGGCCTAGCTGATTCTTCCCAACGCATTGGTCTCCGGATGAACTTGGATAAAACCAAGGTTATGTTCAATGAACATGTAAGTCCGGAGCCAATTGCAGTTCAAGGCAGTATTCTCGAAGTTGTTAAGGAGTATGTTTACCTCGGGCAAACCATGCAGTTAGGTAAAAACAACTTCGAGAAAGAGGCCAATAGAAGAATACAGCTGGGCTGGGCAGCGTATGGGAAACTACGTCGAGTCTTCACATCGCCAATCCCACAGAGTCTCAAGACGAAAGTCTTCAATCAGTGCGTCCTACCCGTCATGACATATGGTGCCGAAACGTGGACACTCACGGTGGGGCTGGTCCACAAATTTAAAGTCGCTCAGCGTGCTATGGAAAGGGCTATGCTCGGGGTTTCTCTGAAAGATCGAATTCGAAACGAGGTGATCCGACAGAGAACCAAAGTCACCGACATAGCCCACCGAATTAGCATGCTGAAGTGGCAGTGGGCCGGCCATATTATCCGAAGAACTGATAACCGATGGGGTAGACGAGTTCTCGAGTGGAGACCGCGGATCGGTAAACGTAGTGTGGGACGTCCTCAGACTCGGTGGAGCGATGATCTTCGCAGGGCGGCTGGCAAGAGTTGGATGAGAGTAGCCGAGGACCGTGCTCAGTGGCGTGCTATAGGAGAGGCCTATGTCCAGCAGTGGACAAGCATAGGCTGATGATGATGATGATGATGAATGGTTGTGATCTGTTTTGTACACCAAATAAAATAAAATAAAATAAATTTTCAATTGATTTTGTACGAAGTTTTCCTTTTATGAGTTGGTAACTTGTAAAACCCTATTGAATAATTAAGGACCCATCTCACTCTGAGCCATGTCTATAAGCTGTTCTCAAGAGTCATTACGAATCGCCTCGCACGCATGCTCGATGACTTCCAGCCCCCCGAACAAGTCGGTTTCTGAAAAGGCTCTAGTAAGTTGGATCACATACATACGCTGCGGCAGATTGTTCAGAAGACCAACTTGTACAATCTACCACTATGCTTAGTGTCTGTTGACTACCAAAAAGCCTTCGATTCGCTCGAGATGTGGGGGGGTACCTGAATCTCTCCAGCGGTGCCAAATCGACTATCGCTATAGCGAAGTGCTGAAGTGTTTGTACAAAAATGCCACAATATCAGTCCGACTACAGGATCAGAATATGAATCCTATTCATTTGCAGCGCGGAGTGAGACAGGGAGATGTAATATCTCCGAAACTTTTACAGCTGCACTTGAAGACGTATTCAAACTTCTGGACCGGGAAGGATCTGGCATCCACATAAATGGCGAGTACATCACTCACCTTCGATTCGCCGATGACATAGTCTTTATGGCTGAGACTCTGGAAGATTTAAATTCAATACTCCATGAACTGAACCGAGCTTCTATCAGAGTGGGTCTTAAAATGAACATGGATAAGACTAAGATAATGTCGATTTCCCATGTAGCAACGTTGGCGGCTCTGACCTCGAAGTTGTCGACCACTATGTATACCTGGGACAAACAGTCCAGTTAGGTAAGTCCAACTTCACTCGTCGAATCGAACTCTGATTGTCAGCGTTCGGGAAACTAAAACACACTTTCGCATGCAAAATACCTCAGTGTCTCAAGACAAAGGTGTATAACCAATGGGTGTTGCCAATGATGACTTATGGATGTGAGACCTTGAGCCTCATAAGGCTCAAGGTCGCCCAACGGGCAATGGCGAGAGCTATGTTAGGAGTCTCACTGAGACGCAGCGTGGGAAGGGCCCCCACCAGATGGTCTTACGGTGGCGGGGAGTCGCTGGATGGGAGCGGCACGACACCGGGACGCTTGGAAACCCATGAGAGAGGCCTATGTCTTGCAGTGGACGTCAAATGGCTTATGATGATGATGATGATTATAAAACCTACTCAGCAGTTGTAGTTTTCCTTTTAATATGTGCTGCCCTGATTTTTTTCACGTTTGTACAATCAACCGTTTAGCCGGGAGAGGGGGGGGGACACACTACTCTGACCAAAATTTGCGCTTTAAAGATTTTATTTCGCCAACGAAACCCTAATTCGAAAAATGGTCTGTCTACCCCCACAATACATTTAAACGACGAATCCAACGATACCCTATGCGTGTAGGTGAGAAAAAAATCCAGCCCTAATAACCCTAAAAACTATTTGAAGACGAAAAAATAATAGGGAAACCTGCGTTTTCTTGACTCAGTTACGGAACAGATGACTTTGTAACGAGTTAAATATGCAAAATGTGACGCCTTAAATGTGTACTTAATTTTACGTATCTATTCATCCACTTACCTTAATGCGTTTTTAATATAGCTTTTAGTTAAGTCGTTTCCTCGCGGTTCTTCCGTCTGCTAATGTGATTCACTAAGTCAACGTTTATTAATAATATGCCCGTTTAGGTACTTATTGACATTTATTGCCTTTTCAATCGATAAATCTTCCTATAAAAATAATCAATCTGTCTATAACTATAATTACTTTCACACAACACAACCACTTGACCTGGTCCCAAATACCCTGTGCTATGGTAACCAGGCAAGGACATCACAAACATGGAAGTACACCCAGACTGAGGCCATTTGTGGGCAAAAATGGGAAAAAATGGGATATGGAGCGGTGGTAGTCTAGTGGGTAGAACATTTGACTCGGAAGCGAGACCTGGGTCGATTCCCAGTGCGAGCATGTACCTATGACTTTGTTTTCTAAGTTATGTACATTTGTGAAGTTATAGTAGCAATATCACAGTTAGTGAAGGAAAACATCGTGAGGAAACCTGAGTTTCGGAGCTATTCA
The DNA here is from genome assembly GCA_947308005.1 of Yponomeuta malinellus. NCBI lineage: Eukaryota > Metazoa > Arthropoda > Insecta > Lepidoptera > Yponomeutidae > Yponomeuta > Yponomeuta malinellus. The sequence goes on along the minus strand of OX371009.1, from coordinate 1,180,828 downwards.
CATACCTCAGCGCTTGAAATCGCTAATCCGCGGCGAGCACGCGTGGTGACAGCCCATACTGTCTCCCTGAGAGAAGGCCTGTGCCCTATAGCTGCTTAAGAATAAAAAATAATGATTTTCAAAATTTTGATGATGAGTAGGGCTCAGTATTCGCGATTCAGCGTCACCGACCGACTGGAGCCGAGGATATCATGTTCAGCATCACCTCGGCCCGAGCGCGCCTTAAGATGGTTTCACTTTAAAAACAATCAGAAAACATATAAAGTCTGGGTAGTTGGTAGCAATAGAGGTATGGGACGCTCCTACGTAACTTGTCCACTGTATGTACTCGTCCGATTTAACCTTTTGTAAACTGTCAATTACATACATGTAGGATTTAAATTAAACCGCAAAACACTAATCTTCACCTTTTATTTCTTACGAAATCCCTTTGTAAGAAATAAAAGAGAGAAATAAATTGAAAAAACAATGCGTCTGCTAAACACGGTGATGTTCGACAAGTGAAGTTGGGGTTGCCAGTAATTTGACAACAGAAAGTCAACATATTTTAAATAAATATTACCGCCCAAAGCCTGGGGATTACCATCAAATAAAAACAGGGTTGCTATTAAATAAAAACTAAAAAGGAGGCGTCAAAATGGATAACTCAATTACGGAACAGGCTGGCAGGACTTATACAGTTATTGCTTTAAGTAAAGGTTTGTAGGTTCTATGCATAAGGACATCCTTATTTTCTGCATATAAAAGTGCTATTTTCAAGACGGTCATAAAATATGATTGACACACAACCTTGTGGTCATGCCCTTACTTCATCAGCATCTTATGTCGTCTGTGGCCGACGTAATGGCCCCACCAATTACAATTATATCCACTCAACTTATCAACTGCTCATCCTATTGTCTGTTAGATATACCTACGCTAATACGTAACGATCCGATGTGCGGGTGTAAATATTGCTCCTGCCGGCAATATTTCCAATAATGCTATTGCCAGCGCTATGGGAATATTGCTGTTCTTGCTAGCAAAAATTTCGTTGCTTAGCAAACAACACCGCTCAGGTCGAAATTTGACGGTTTTTAGGGTGCCGTACCTAAAGGGTCAGGAACTCTATTACTAAGACGCCGCTCTCCGTCCGTTCGTCCGTCTGTCTGTCACCAGGCTGTATCTCATGAACCGTAATAGTTAGACAGTTGAAATTTTCACAGATGATGTATTTCTGTTGCCGCTGTAACAGAAAATACTAAAAACAGAACAAAATAAATACTTAAGAGGGACTCCCATAAAACAAACGTAATTTTTTTGCCGTTTTTTGCTCGATATTAATAACGGCAACAGGTAGACGCTTGAAATGTTCAAATGTTGTAGGAACCCTTTTTGCGCGAGTCCGACTCGCACTTGGCCGGTCTTATGTTTTAATGCCATTGGGTGCAGATTTTGAGCGCCAATCGATCAATCTTTAAATCGCTCATCGAGGATAACACCTAAATATTGTATTAAAATATTTTACTTCTAAAAGGAAGTTAAACACGAGGTAATATCGAACAACTGAATTTCTATTAATTTCAGTCAACTGACGCTCTATATATTGTACACCACGAATTTTGAGTGGTTTGAGAGCCATAGCATAATGAACGTGCCTAAACAATAGCTGTCGAATACACCAGTTTGTTTTTATAAAAAAGGCACTTCCTAAAATTTCTCGACTCGAAGTCGAGAACCGTTAGTAGCCAGCTAGAGCGGTCCGTGTTCGCTGCGAGTCCGCGGGTCATTGTTCTGATAGACGGAGAGCCGATATTAATTGTTAGCTAATTTTTTTAAACAAGATTTCTCAATAAATTTTATTTTTTATTTTACTTCTATACTTGAAATTAGTAGTCTAAATAGATGGCATTTTTAATTACTAACTATATAACTGCGGCTTTCAAACCTCTATCTAGAGGTTACCGGAATGGGTGGGACTCATTGGAATATGTAATTCACCAGAAGGCCCTTGGTTACAAGCACGGCTGTCGGAAATTGCTGGTCTTACAACCTTCGGATACTAGTTGTGCGATAACTGTATAGAAACTGAATTTGGGAATACCACAGCGACGCAAAAAGTACCGTAAACCACGGTTAAATCAAAATCAAAATCAATTTTTTTTATTCAAAGTAGCTCAGAAACTGCGACTTAATGAACGTTACAAGTTTCCATTTCAAAATCTAGATCATTTGGATCAAATGGACAAAAAAACTCCAAACTTAGTCTTTTCAAGTCCTTAATTTACAGGATTTATATAAATGTTCTAAAACTCATGCATTGAACTGGCTTTAATTCCAGACATCATTGTCATCTAAATAATCTTTAATGTTATAGTAGCTTTTTTGGCACAAAGTGCGCTTCACACATTTTTTGAAACGCGTTTCTGGCAAGCTTATTATATCCTCAGGGATCTTATTGTAGAAACGTATACAATGCCCCATAAAGGATGTATTAACCTTTGCCAGCCTAAATTTTGGGAACGAAAGTTTATGTCTATTTCTAGTATTTACATTGTGTTGGCTACCTACAGTTTTTATTTATTTTTCCTAACATACATAATATTTTCATAGATATACAGACCCGTTAGACCCGTCCAAGCAAATTAAAATTTTACATTACTCATAGAAAATTTATGCACCTCTAAAATTTTGACGGTAAATAAAAAAAAAAAACCGGCCAAGTGCGAGTGGGACTCGCGCACGAAGGGTTCCGTACAATGGTACGATCTTTGACTCGATCTTTGTGTCTAACATTGTATAGATAATGATCTACACAACAGTAGAAACAAAGGTCGAGACAAAACGGCAAAAAATCACGTTTTTTGTATGGGAGCCCCCCTTAAATAATTATTTTATTTTAATTTAATTATTTATTTTGAAAGCGAACATAGAACATAATATCCTGTGAATATTTATTCTGTTTTTAGTATTTGTCAAGCGGCAACAGAAATACATCATCTGTGAAAATGTCAACTGCCTAGCTATCACGGTTCATGAGATACAGCCTGGTGACAGACAGATAGACAGACTTCAGTCCCCTATGGCACCCTTCGGGTACGGAACCCTAAAAAATGGAAATAAAATAGAAACGAAACAAAGATATTGTATTCATAATCAGCCTATGTATACGTCCCGCTGTAGGCCACATGCCTTCTCTCAGAGAGAGAGAGAGTATGGGCTTAATCACCACGCGTGCCCACCGCGGATTGGCGATTTCAAGCGCTGAGGTATGTGAATAGCTCAGACACTCAGATTTCCTCACTATGTTTTCCTTCACAGTTATTACTAGATACTATAACTTCACAAATGCACATAACTTAGAAAACAAAGTCATAAATACTGCCCGCACTGGCAATCGAATCTGGGTGTCTCGCTTCAGAGTCCAATGTTTTACCCACTAGGCTACCACCGCTTTTGATATTGATAAGATAATGTATAATGCCCCGCAAATAACTTGAACAAATGACTTTGGCTTCGCATGAACGTATTTTGGGTTTCGCTGGCGGGAACGCGGGATTTGATTCTATTTTTTAAATGCCTCTGTGGTTTTTACCTGTGACTTTACCTTTTAAATAAATAAATAAAGAATTCTTCGGACTTTCGTTTAGTCAAATTAACAAATAATTTAAAAAAGTTGTTCTTACGTGTCCGTCGTAAACTCATACCAAGTGCGCGGATTTTTAGTTCAAGTCATGTGTCCACATAATGTTTGTCCGATTCAAGAGCTAACATTTCGGAGGTTCCTGTTGGTCATCCTTCAAAATAAAAATGCAGCCTATTCACGCCCCACTGTAGGCTGTAGGCCTTCTCTCGGATAGAGAGACTACGCGCCCATCGCGGACTGGCAATTTCAAGCGCTGAGGTATGAACACCTCACGCAGTCGGGTTTCCTCACGGTGTTTTCCTTCACAGCGAGTGGTATTGCAACTATCAATTCGCAAATGTACGTAGCTTAGAAAACAAAGTCATTGGGCACATGTGTGCACGCCGAGGTTCGAACCTAAAAATAAAATAAAAAAATCTCAAATACTTAGGTACTTCCTGTTTCAGGTATTGTAACCATTCGACTCAGGGCTTATCAGGTTATTGAAAGAAAGAAGACATTTATTTAAATTGTCACAGAAACACCAAGTCCAATCGCCCACTTATTCCAATTTGTTATGATTTGTTCCTATTAGATCCGCTTGAATTATAGATAACCGGTGTTTGGAAGATACATTTTTTTATTTTATACAGGGTGTAATAAACCCCTCGTTACCACCCGAAATATAGAACAGAAATATCAGGTTGTTCAATAATCAAATTATCACCTGTTAAGCTGAAAACTTAAATATACTGAAAAAGTAAGTATTAAAAAGTTCTTAGACAAAAGTTTCTGTATAAAACAAACTTTGAGGGACTCCAGGGAGTAACACTGGCACTACCGAGAAAAATTATAGACATATCTCTTTTTACAGATCAAATTTTCACAAAGTGTCTGAACAAACATATCTCTTTTTACAGATCAAATTTTCACAAAGTGTCTGAACAAACATATCTCTTTTTACAGATCAAATTTTCACAAAGTGTCTCAACAAACATATCTCTTTTTACAGATCAAATTTTCACAAAGTGTCTGAACAAACATATCTCTTTTAACAGATCAAATTTTCACAAAGTGTCTGAACAATCTCTCAATCATATTAACAGTGAGTTTTTGGACTCATGGCCGTGAGCCTAGACAAAAAACCTAGGACCTGATAGCTTTAAAGCCAAAATCGGCCGCTTTTGCCATAAATACTATCTAGTCCCAAGTTAGTGATCCTAGGTTCTTTGTCTTAGACCCTAAAAATCACTGTTAACATGATGGAGAGATTGTACAGACACTTTTTGCAAATACGATCTGTAAAAGAAGATATCTTGTGTTTTGTGGCGCTTGTTCGCTCACTGGATTCCCTTAATAGATAGGTGCATAGAGAATCCTTTATTGCGCAACCAATAAAGAACTGACGTTTTATTGACGTTTTTCACGGAGAGCATTTAAAAAAATCACTGTATAAAATACGACAACGTCCGAGTCGGGTTAATTTTATTCCCAAAGGGCACGCGTTATGTGTTATGAGATACGAGTAATGAGTGATGTGTTGAGTGGATTTAATTATAGCATTTATTTGTCAATATTATGGTATTAAAATAGATGCTGCCTGACCGTCCGCAGCTACCTGGTTGAACGTACAAGCAGTCACGTATTCCTAGTAATGTAATGTAATTTGTAGTCGGTGCCCAGTTTCATGACCAACGCATATATTTTGGGCACCGACTTCAAATTATACTTCTACAATACCTACAAGTATGCATACTTCTAATTATTATTATTCTTATTTTTTTTTTTTACTTTATTTATTCACACTTTATAAAAACAAAATCTTTAATATTTAGTTGTACGTTTATTGCACATAAGTAAAAAATACAATGGCAATGTGGCGGACCAAATGCTATAAACATTTTCTACCGGTCAACCGCAGGTATTATTTAAATTATTTCTAACTTTTTAGTGCTCTAGTGTTTCGGAGTCTGATTTTATTTGATATTTAGTTTTTTTTTTAAATCCGGCGTGTCGTTTCTGACAGCGGTGGTAGCGGAGCGGTAGATCGCCGGCTTCTCATTCGGGAGGTCGTGGGTTCAAATCCCGGCATGTACCAATGACTTTGTTTTCTAAGTTACGTACATTTGTGAAGTTATAGTAACAACACCACTTGCTAACGGTGACGGAAAACAACGTAAGGAAACCCTAGTGTTTGAGGTGCTTACATAACTTAGCGCTTGCTACGTACAATGGCCCAAGTATGGGGCTAAGTGCGGAAATCTCAGGTCATTAAAACCAAACTACATTTGTATGACAATTGCTCCTTGAGGTGGCCGCCTTAAGACAGGGAAACGCACTTTTTCGGTTGGATGGTTTTTATTATTTTTGCTATTTATTATTTTCTTGGTTAACGGTACTAAGGTACGAGGTTTACATACATTCCTCTACATAAATCACGCCTGTATCTCGGAGAGGTAAGTAGACACCAAGGTTTGCTACGATCATGGTGCACCTGTTTCGCTTCATCGACATTCACTTGTTTATTATTTTCCATTATGTCAGTCTTATAACTCGAGCGAATGCGGGTGGAAGGGCCGGCAAGGGACGACCCAGGCGGACATACTTCGACCAAATAGGGGATGTATTAGCAATGGGCAAGATAAAAAGTACCCGAAAAAGGCGTGCGTGCGTGCAACGACTAATGAATGTTGAGGAAGCGAAAGTGATCTGTCAGGATCGTGGCAAGTGGCAGTCTATGGTCTCTGCCCACCCCTCTGGGATACAGGCGTGAGTTTATGTGTGTTTGTATGTTACAACGCATCAATGAAGTACATCCTGTCCTTTTGGATCATTACAACAAGTGTCCAGCTGTTTATTTGAACAATCAGTAAAGGAGTCACAAACGACCATGCTATTATGATAATTAGCCGATTTAAATACGGATTTGTTCCATGGAATGCGCGAGCCACCGTCATCGAGTCATCGTATTAGTTGTGCCATGTTATGGCACTTCCAGTTTACAGCACTAGTAATCTTATAACTGAAAGGAGAAAGACGGTCGGTCATATAACCCTGGGCCTAGGTGTTAACAAGACGAAAGCAACGTATATTTAAAGAGTACATGTCAAGTACCAATCGTGGAAAATTCGGTGATTTTTGGCAATCCAGGAGCTGAGATATAGGGGATACAATAAAAATGAGGTTATGTACTGGCGGCTTTAGCTATGTAGGTACTTACAGATTCGGATGCGTGCCATTCACGAATAACTGACAGAGTTGCTTCGTCATCTAAAGCGCGATGGCCTAATGTATTGCAACGTCCAGTTGCTATACCGCAATTAATACAGCGATCCATGACAAAAATCCAATCGTAATGCGTGAACAAGGATCCAAAATAACAAGCCAAAATAAGTCGTGTAAGCAGGTTTCGTGGTGTCCAGGGAAGAAGCAAGGGTCGTCAAGGTCAGTAAGGTTCGCAAAGTCTGTGAGAAGCTGAGGTCGTCGAAAAATCAAAGACACTAAAGGCACACTCAAAACGCACGGAACGCAACGAAACGAGTAAGATTTTTTATGACAGCGGGTATTTTGTCATTTTTATGACATGTCAAGGTGTAATTGTTTTTAGATTATAATGGCGTGGCCAGACACTTCTTTAGTTACGAGAAAATCGATTTATATTTAAAAAAATAATCGATTTCTATATTAAATGGCTGAAGATATATTTTTTACGAAGATATTTTCACATTTTATTGTGGAGTTATAGCATGTTATGTATATGTGAAGCATTCTGAATCCATTAAAGTGAAGTTAAACCTATTAACAATTATTTTAATCGATTATGACGATTTCAATCGATTACACTTTTACTTATTTCCAGTTTTCTCGTTTCCTAGATTGTGAATTTATCTGAGTTTTTGTACTTTAAACCACAAAAATATAACTAATTTTTTGAACCTAATTTCAACTTGTTAACTTTGGGCCCAGAGCCTTCTTTCTCCTTTATTCATATAGTACGATGCCCCACGGAGAACTTAGCCAAAAATCCGCGTAGTCATGAGTTGGCGATGTACAAGCAAGACCAAAAGTTTATTAAATTATTTGTTGATTTGTAATGAAAAGTCCGAAGAATTGTACTAATTCTACACGTACACAAAAAATCACAAAATACACCGATCTTCCCATAGAAATACAAACTCAATGGCAGGTGCAAGCCGTCAAAACGGTTCCAATAATCCTTTCTTCTACAGGAGTCGAACCTTACACTACAGGGTTGTCTGGAAGAAATGGTTTTTAGCCATAAGGCCGCCAATTGTACTGTGTATTTTTAAAATGTTTATGTCATGTGCTCTAGTGTACAATAAAGAAAATTCTTATCTTATCTTGTCGCTGTACACAAGCCTAAAAGCGCTAGACATACACTGATCAACCTATCAACTACTGCAAGATAACACTTGTCGTTTCGTTCGAAAATTCTTCGGCAAAGACAACGAGCTCTAAATTATTAGCGACCAGATGACCGCGTGAACTTCGTATCAACTGCATCAATTTTTTTTTCTTCACACCCTTTGAACCCTCCCTCCACTTCCACAAATATAAAAAAAGAAAAACAAGCCAAATCGGCCAAGCCTTTCTCGAGTTTTAGCGAGACACACGAACAGCAATTGATTTTTATATAAGTACTTGGCTTTGGCCCGTGTCAACTTATACCTCTGTAAAAAGAGTCGATACAATCACTTGTCCTGGTCCCAAACTAGGATACCTACCCTGTTTTATGGTTGATGGTCCCAGGCAAAGGTTAAAATGTTCAACCCACTTGACCAGTCCCCCACTATACAGACTATAGTCTAGTGTGGGGGTTGCCGGTAAACACTGTCGTTTTATTCTTAACATAAACCAATTCATCTTCAACCTTCTCATACCCCTTGTAACTGTGTAAAGTGGTTATTAAATATATATATATTTTTTAATGTTTTATGTAAATACACCCAGACTGAGGCCATTTGTACAAATCAAGTACGGCGGCCTCCAGTGGGAATCGAACCCACGACCTCTGTTTTGGTATCGAGCGTGCTAACCGCTGGACCAACGAGGCAGTCACATCCCGCGGCAATTCTAAGGGCCGGTTTCTGAATTGAGAATTTAACCAAGTAAATACTTAAGTAACGTTCTGTCACGCTCTTTTCTGCGAAATTCGACAATATAGCACTACAGTTAACTATTTACTTAGCGAAATTTTCTATTCAGAAACTGGCCCATCCTGCGTCAATTCCCGCGTCCACGGCCATCGAGACCCGAAATGCGTCCATGCGAAGTCAGTCATTTGTCCAAGTTATTTGTCGCGCATTATAAATCAGTTATGGTCTTATGATAGACTAATGAAGGTCACACTCGTTTCCGGAGAGCAATGTCAACTGTCTATATTTTAGCAAACATCAGCTAAACAAAAGTAGGTAATCACTTGATACCAATAAAAAAAAACCGGCCAACGACTCGCGCACGAAAGGTTCCGTACCATTATTTATACAACATTCGAATATTTCAGGCGTCTACCTGTTGCCGTTATTAGCGGCAGAAATACGTCATCAGCGAAAATTTCAACTGTCTAACTATCACAGTTCATGAGATACAGCCTGGTGACAGACAGCGGAGTCTTAGTAATAGGGTCCCTTGCCCTCTGGGTACAGAACCCTAAAAAAAATAATGATGTACGGATAAGCCCGAGCTCGGTGTTTATTTCCGACTTAGGTATTTTAATTGTAATAATAAATATTAGACCCATTCATACACTTATTTATGTTACAATACTAAAGCAAATTTCTTTGTAAATTATTATTTAATCTTGCGAACAGCATAACAATAATATGTATTGCCTCCATTTAAAACTTTGTAAATACGCCTAACATACAGGATACACTAAAGTAGGGCAATAATTGTTTTATGCTAGCCTAATTTTTAGGGTTCCGTACCCAAAGGGGGCCAAACGGGACCCTATTACTAAGTCATTTATTTCGGTTGCCGTGCATATTATGTTACTTATCTTTTATTTTGTTTCTGTGATGTGCCTTGTTTCTTTCTGTCTTTCTTTCTTTGTAATTTATTTTAAACGGTCTTCAAATATATTAAAAAGTACAATTTTTTAAAATAAACAATTTATTTATATTCATATAAGTCATACTTGTGAAATGAGTCCGCTGCAACAGTTTAACAATTTCGGGAAAAACTTTCAAGACGGAAAAAAATATCGTATCTGCTCGATACATTTTAATGTGATAAGTATCGAACATCTGAAGCATTTTTCACGGTTTTTGTTCCTAAAGCCAGAACATCGATTAACCTATCCCTCGCATTCCTCAGACTTGCTGCGCTTAAGTTCGCAGATATTCGATTAATATAAACCTTTCCTGATCTTAAAAATCGTGAGAACAGTACACACAAAACAGTTAAGAGGGTTCAAGGCAGTCCCTGGTCTCTGACTAACCATCTGGGATACAGGCCTGAGTTCATGTATGTATGTATCAAAGAAGAGCTTTTTGTGAGGATTTTGAAATCTCGATATTTCGATTTTTCATTTATTCTTACAACTTGCCGCGGTCAAATTGTGTGAGCAATGAAAAATCGAATGACGAATTTGTAACGTCTATTTTTCATTGGAAGTTTTGAGTTATTTTAATACCACGGTTATATTATTATGTGTATTTTGGAAAACAAAATCGGTACGTTTTTCGCCTTTACCTATGTTTTTGACTCTATAATATTTTCGCTGGGCGTTGGTATGATTTTTGGCGGTCACTTGCCTTGGCGGTGTTTGTTACAGAGAAAATCGCGCGATTTGACAAGCTACTCGCTTGGTTAGTACCTGCATGAAGCATGAGACATTTCAATGTTGAATTGTGAACATATTCTTTCACGCAACATAACATACGTACATAAACTCACGCCTGCATCCCGGAGGCAGAGATGGAGACCAGGGTTTGCCACTTGCCACAATGGAGAACTTGCAGCAAAAAATATTTTAATATAATCGGAGAGACCATGTTAAAAGGTAGATAAACGTGGTAGTTTTCAAATTTGTACTGTGTATTTTTCAAAATTTTGGCAAAAATGCTCTAGTGTACAATAATAGTACATTACTGCAGCGGCCAGCGAAAGAGTCTGTGTCTGTCAGATGAACGTGAGTCCATCAATGCCTAGTTGTGGCCAAGGCTTGTAGGTATATGATTTTTCTCAAATAATGCGCGGAAATTAAAACTAAGTAGTACTAAGGCAGAACTTCTTTCAAAATCAGACGAACCACGAAAAAACAACAATAATTTTTACCGCGTTGAAGTGTTTTTTTTTTTTTTCAATAGGTATATCCAGCTTTCTATCGCAAGCCAGTTCGAAATTTAAATAAAACCTCTGATAAGTTACCTCCTTGGTTGTCATTGTTCGGAGTAAAAGATCGTTCCATTTTTAAATAACACGACAGATATGTATCATGTGTTTAGTAGGTATGTAATTTATTTGGCCGCAAATCACGATAGTTATGAATTTTCATAGAAATTTTTCCGGCCGCTGCTCGCGTGTAATTGGCCAGTACAGCAATTTCGATTTATCTCGATGAAGGTTGTCGAAATAATGCTCGAATTTCCAAGCATGTTTGAAAAAAGATCATCATCGAAAAGTCAATACAGTCACTGGTACAAAAACGCGCCATATAATTCGGGCTTGAACTATGTCGTCACAACTTGCACGTAACGCCTTACAAAGTAAGGAGCGTTTAACAATATTTGAGTTATCTCGTCTTATGTTCTTATGGATGTACACCCTTATAAGAAAACGTTCAGAGTTCAATGAAAAACCTTAATTTAATAAGGTTTTTGTTATAAGAGTAACTTTATTTCTCACATTGTTTGACCACGAATAAGAGATTTTTATTTTTTGTGTTTTTTAATTTTTCCTAAGTTTTTATATGATTTCTATGTAGAAAAGCAATGCCACTCCAATCTAAGTTAGACGCAAGATCCCTACTCTGACAAAACTCTTTCGCTTCATCAACATTCATTAGTCGTTGCATGCACGCGTTTAGGGTATTTTTTTATCTTGTCGAAAGTTTAAAAGTTTATACTTCGTTTCACTTTATTTATTTTTCTCTCAAGTTTATTTATACATTCCTATTACTTTACTGTAGGCGCCTACTATGTAACAAAACCGTAAAGGCTGACCAGGGGCCAGTTAAATAAAACCACAATTCATGGTTGGTTTGGTTTTGAGTATTTATTTCCCATAAGAACGAATTAAATTTCATTCACTTAAAATGAGAAAACCAGGACTATAATCTAATGAGATATAAACGTGAACATGCAACACCTCATACCAATTTCATTTATTAGCTTGTAACAAACGCTTAAATTCAAAATTTTATATTTATCTTTGATGTGACATCTTAATCGGAACTTAAATTTTGGAAGTGAATCTGAATTTTTTATATCTTTGGATATGAATTTTCATGGTTAACTATGACTACTAGGTTTTTAAATAACTATGACAATTCGATGTACATTCGGCTAACCCACAGTTTAACAAAACTCTTCTGCAACGCAATATACCTCGCATTGTCACAATAAACTACGAATTGTAGTTTTATGAAACTCGTCCCTGCTGTCGATTGCACCTACCAGCAGTAGATTAGCGATAATTATCCCACATTTTCTTGACTCGATGTAAAAGTAGCAGTAATTGCCTAACTATTCAATCATTTATCCGTGGCAAAGGATAAATACTGCGAACGACTCCAATTTCACCTTTCACTTTTTTTTCAGCCAGCCACCCAAAAATAAAAAGTTCTGCCAATGTAGAAGTTTGACTCGCTTACTGAAATGTATGAATAAAGTTTTTGGCGATTTCTGTCATTTCTAGTACTCAAACCTTAAATGGCCCCATAGTCTTTTGATCCCGACACAAAATAGGATCGATTGGCATAAAATAAAAATATTTTTTATTTCAGCATTTTTTTCGCTTACTGTACATTTTCTCCAAAATCTGTGAATGCAGTTCATAATATCTTAAAAAGTTGGGGATGGTCTCCTAGGAACGTTTTCCTGTAACTATAACGATTAAGGTACCATCAAAGTCAAGGTCACGCAACGAGCTAAGGAAAGGGCTATGCTCGGTATTTCTCTACGAAATCGAATCAGAAATGATGAGATCCGTAGACGAACGAAAGTCGTCGACATAGCCCAACGGATTAGTAAGTTGAAGTGGCAGTGGGCGGGGCACATAGCACGCAGAACTGATGGCCGATGGGGCCGAAAAGTTTTCGAATGGAGACCACATAGGACGACCAGCCACAAGATGGACAGATGACCTCATCCAAGTGGCAGGAAGACCGGTTGCAAGCCGCTTCCAACCGGTCTTTTTGGAAATCCATGGAGGAGGTCTATGTCCAGCAGTGGACTTCTTGTGGCTGAATGATGATGATGATATAAATACATACAATATATACATATAAACTGTAACAACATATGTATGTACATATAAATACATAAGGAAGAAAGATAGTAGTGAGATTGCAGATCGATATGTCTGGTGTTTGTTTGAGAAATCTGAAGAGTCAGACTGCTATTTCAGTATTTATTTAGTGACGTTCCTGATTCATTTATTTGTACAAATGTGCTCGGTCTAGCCACTTTCCACCGATACCATTCCACGGGTTATCCTAGTTTGGGATGTGGACAAACCATTGTGTTGTGTGTAGGTACGTTATATTATTTTTATGCTTTTCGTAAAACTTGTAGGATACAAACTAGGATACGGTGTGTATCATAAACATGGTAAACACCCATCCAACATCCAGAATAAGGCCATGTGTACAAATTAAAGTACACATGCGGCAAGCAGCGGGAATCGAATCCACGGCCTCCAGCATATTAATCAAACGTGTTGTCACAGGACCACCGAGGTAGACCACTATGGTGAATAAAAAATATTATATCTTTACTTACCGTACTGTCATACATTACTCCTTGCACCGATTGGTTCTTCACTTCCGAAACTTGAACTATAACCACTAGAACTACCGCTAATCTCACTAAACAGCCCATCGTAGGACCTTATTTATTTTTAAACACTAAAAAATAATACTGAAACTCCAGTCTTTTTTCGCTTGTTGGTTCTTTTAAAAAGTTTTTAGTTTATTTCCGTTCTAAATAACATTCGAAATCACATAAAAAAATATTGTCTACGTTTTATTTATATTTTTTTTTCTTTTTCAAAATGCGCGCCTTGTTTGCGGCTGCGTTCAGGAATGATACGAAAGCGATGAGCCGCGTCGGTTTTTATCGCCTGGCCTGCGAGTTCTCATCACGTATTCGTAACTGCTCTGTGACGTCGTCAGTCTTTGTGGTGTTATCAAATCCGCGGAATATCTTTGCATAAAAAAATAAAGGGATCCCTCCGATTTGTCTGTACCGCGCCGTAGTTTGCATACAATGTGGTTTTGTTAGTTTTACCGGGTCAGGTGACAGGGTAAGACGTGGGGTTTATATAGAATTACAGTGCCTGCCTACTCTTTAGGGAGGACCGAATGACGGCGAAGAAATGTTATGCCACTGGGTATGTCACGACAACATTATAAAAACCGGCCAAGTGCGCGTCGTACTCGCGCACGAAGGGTTCCGTACCATTATCTATACAACATTTGAATATTTCAAGCGTCTACCTGTTGCCGTTATTAATATTACATTTGTTGTTATAGCGGCACAATACATCGTCTGTAAAAATTTCAACCGTCTAATTCATGAGATACAGCCTGGTGACAGACGGACAGACGGACGGACAGACAGCGGAGTCTTAGTAATAGGGTCCCTTACCCTTAGGGTACGGAACCCTGAAAACAGCATGAATAGAAAGATAGGTAGAGGAAGGTCAAGGATAGGTAATTCAATTGAATACATTTATTTCAGACATTTCTAGTAGGGATAAGCTACTTTGATCAAATTAAAGACTAATTAAATCCAATTAGTCTTTAATTTGATCAAAGTAGCTTATGGTGATGAACTAGGCCGTGATGGAACTAACCTGTGACGGGAATACATATATATACTGTATCGTCAAGAAAACAATTCTTAAGTACGATGGTGACAAAATATATTTATTTCGGACAACGAGGTTCAATATTTATACATTACGAAACTAATAATTACATTACATTATAGTGCATTAAAATTTGTAAGTGCAATAATTTATTCTAATAATTATTTCTCAATATTAATTATTCATCATAATAGTCAATAATTATTATTTCTCATTGGAACGAACTACGTACTACTGAGAAAAACAGGACTGTAATCTTAGGAAATATAAACACCTCATACCAATTTCAGTTGGTAGATTGTAACAAAGACGATATTCAATCGGATTTCGACTGCTTCGTTGGTATAACGGTGAACCCGCTTAGCTAAGCCAGAGGTCTTGGGTTCAATTCTCACTCGAGGCCGCCGTACTTGATTTGTGAAAATGGCCTCAGTCTGGGTATATTTCCATGTTTATGTTGTCCTTGACTGGTTACCGAAGCACAGGGTATCCTAGTTTAAGACCACGACAAGTGATTGTGTGTTAATAATAATAATTAGTAAGTATCGAAGCATCCTACCTGCCGAGAGCGGTGGTAGCCTAGTGGGTAGAACATTTGACTCGGAAGCGAGAGACCCAGGTTCGATTCCCAGTGCGGGCATGTACCTATGACTTTGTTTTCTAAGTTATATACATTTGTGAAGTTATAGTAGCAATACCACTCGCTAACGGTGAAGGAAAACATCGTGAGGAAACCTGAGTGTCTGAGCTATTCAGATACCTCAGCTCTTAAATCTGCGGTGGGCACGCGTGGTGATTAAGCCCTGAGAGAAGGCCTGTGCCCTACAGTGGGACGAATATAGGCTGCTTATGAAGCATCCTACCTACTTAATGCAATTCAAAATTTTCACATTTGTCTATTTATTTTATTTATTTATTTATTTTGTTTTAAAGAAGACTAACAGCACAATATAACAGAATAACACCAACATAGGAAACAGAAGCCCAATTACAAGTCTCCACTTATAAATTCAGAATGTCAATAACTCCTACTGCACTTTAAAATAGATTTAGGAAAATTCTGGAAAATCAAAATAGAGCCACCAGATTTTCTCATTAAGATTACTACTTTTCCGCTCATATTCACGTAATTTGTGTCAAATTATTTGACATCAAAGCGATCAAGAGGCTATTAAATTTAAATCGGCTGGTGATTACACGCCTACCTACTAAGTTCAATGTATACAAGATATGTACTATTTTTTGTTGTACAGATGTTCGTTACACAATAAATTTCTTAATTTCTTAATCTAGAAACGTGACGTATGGATCAATGTTACACAGGGTTAAACTTAATTATACAAACAAACGACACCACTCACCGACACTCCTCAGTTAGACTTACGGTGGTTTTAAGACAGGTATTAACTAAATTACGATTTATAAAGTAAAATCCCCGCTACTATTATTAAAATAATTTATTGCATGTTTAACACACAGTTTTGCACATAGGCGAGCTTAATGCTACGTAGCATTAAAATGGGAAAATTGCGAGGGAGGGAGGGCGGTGCATTAACTAACCGCATGGTGCTTCTGGGATTTTGGCGGAATTTAGTAAACCAAGTAATTTTCACATTTTAATGCTATTATGGACTTCCGCAAAGTAACGCCTGATTCCGTACAATATTAAATGCTACTTAGCATTATCTACCAGCTAACCTAAGTTACAACGAAAACGTTAACAGGTATTGCAACTTGCTCGTAGAATATTAAAACTAATTACTTATTAAACCCGCCATAACCTAAAGTCGCGTATAATGTCCGATTAGTTTATATCAGAGCACAGATTGGACTGCCAATCATACATCTTGTTGTCATGTCAGAAGAACTTTACGGTGCTCGTTTATTTTCTGAATATGGTTTTCTGCAATTGAAGATCTATTCGCAAAGCAACATTCTGTTGCTAAAAACCGGCCACGTGTGAGTCAGAGGGATTTTTATCTGCTTTAGTATGAGCATAAAAAATAAATAAATAAAATAAAATAAAAATAAAAATTCTTTATTTCAGGCAGTACCCATATATTGTTAGTAACAATGGCGACTTAAGAACTATGTTAGTAACAGTAATAAAAATTAAAATTAAAATTTTTGCGGTGCTACTTTTTATACGTAATTTTACAGAGACTTCTGTGTCTCTCGGCCCACATTTCTGTGTATTAAGCATTAAGCATAAGCAGCCTATATCCGTCCCACTGTAGGTTACATGCCTTCTCTCAGAGAGACAGTATGGACTTACTTAATCACCGCGTGGTGATTTCAAGCGCTGAGGTATGTGAATAGCTCAGACACCCAGGTTTCCTCACGAACCTAAAACCTTCATCGAAGTAATTTTCAATGGATTTTCTACGAAGTTTTTCTTTTATTGGTCGCCTATTACTCAATAAATTGTAAAGCCTACTTAGCCGTGATAGTTTTCCGTTTAAGTTCAATGTGCTAGTGCGTGCTCTGATTTTTTTTCCGTTTCTACAATCAACCGTTTAGCAAGTAGAGGGGGGACGACGCCCTACACTAACAAAGATTTGCGCTTTAAAGCTTAGGTACTATTTAACCATTTAATCAAAAAATGGTCTTCCTACGCCCACAATATTTTAAACGACCAATCCAACGATATCCCTTATGGTTATTACTATGGTGTAAGCGAGAAAAGATAAATTTCATCTCTAATTTAGGTGTAAGGGAGGTACACAAAAAATTTTTTTTTTGTTGACTTTATATTCTATTTTTTTGTCGGCGTAATAAATATGTATATTATCTATGCCAAATTTCAGCTCTCTAGTACCTACTTATCGTCTCTGTGCTAAGCCGCGGACAGAGAGACAGACAGACGGAGCGACGCGAAACTATAAACGTTCCTTGTCGACTACTGAACCCTATAAACGAGCTACATTTCAAGAAATAATATGTGTAACAAAAATCAAATAGTTGACACTTCGGAAACGTCAAATGGATCACCCGATACAGTGGTCAGTAGCGTAATAAGCAGGCTGATCTTCTAGTTCTAGTTAGATCTGAGATTTCCGCACTTAGCCTTATAGTTGGGGCATTGTACGTAGCAAGCGCTAGGGTATGTAAATACCTCAGACACTAGGTTTTCCTTACGATGTTTTCCTTCTCAGTTAGCGAGTGGTATTGTTACTACAACTTCACAAATGTACGTAACTTAGAAAACAAAGTCATTGGTGCGTGCCAGGATTTGAACCTACGACCTCCCGAATGAGAAGCCGGTGTTTTACCGCTCCGCTGCCATCGCTCTCAGGCTGGACTTTTTCACAGGTTTTTGTTTATGGGAACTGGCCGTAACCCTTGACCAGGGCATTTTCATTGGACTCCATTTCAAGGTGATAAGGTTCAAGGTGATAAGCCGTGTGGCGCCGAATTAAGAATAGCATCACTCCATTTCCTTCCGTGGATGTCGTAGAAGGCGACTAAGGAAATCAATTACCAGGAGACGGGCAGCAGCGTCTTCCTGG
The DNA here is from genome assembly GCA_947308005.1 of Yponomeuta malinellus. Lineage (NCBI taxonomy): Eukaryota > Metazoa > Arthropoda > Insecta > Lepidoptera > Yponomeutidae > Yponomeuta > Yponomeuta malinellus. The sequence goes on along the minus strand of OX371009.1, from coordinate 1,162,660 downwards.
GATTCCAACCGCATACTGCGATCCCAACCCCCCTGCCAAGCGTGGCGATTATGACAAAACCCCTCATGGTTATGAAAACCACGAAGGAGGCCTGTGTCCTGCAGTGGGCGTCGAATGGCTGATGATGAGGTTCAATTTAAAGTAGGATCTATTTCACCATGACATCGTTAAGGGTTAAACTAAACCGGGAGCGTATTTTTCGTACATCCTGGCCATGTCTGCTATGAGCGGCTGGTTGACCAGCCTACCGAGGTCCTTAGCGAACACAAAGTCCATGTGGTTGAACTTGGGCCACCTGCTGGCCGGCCTTACGTCCTCGAGGGCCCCGGTCGCGTTGAGTTCGTGAGCCAGACGCATCACGTTCTGGAATAGATTCTAACTATTTATAGAGCCCGAGAATACAGCCCACTGCTGCACAGGCCTCTTCCCGGTCACGTCAACCCTGTCAGTCCTCTGCCAATTCATTCATTGTTTTCTGACGGATTTTGTTATTTTGATACCCTTCTCGTGTATATCAGGTTTTAAGCCAGGAGATGGGCTACATCATCCGATTTAACGGATCATTCCGTGTGGCGCCGGATTAAGAATAGCATCACTCCATTTCCTTCCGCGGATGTCGTAGAAGGCGACTAAGGAAATCAATTAACAGGAGACGGGCAGCAGCGTCTTCCTGAGATTCCAACCGCATGCTGCGATCGCCAACCCGCCTGCCAAGCGTTGCGATTATGGCAAAACCCCTCATGGTTATGAAAACCACGAGGGAGGCCTATGTCCTGCAGTGGGCGTCAAATGGATGATGATGATGATGATGATCCGATTTAACTATTCATATACAGTTACACAAAATGGGGACTGAATAATTGATAGTTGATGCTGAATCGTGTAATATTGAAAATCGTGTAAGATTTCACTTCGATCGTGTGATTATAAGCACACTCTTTTTTTTTTTCTTTTCAATTTGTTCGATTATTCAACGGTAAAATTTCACGTAATGTTTATTGTCTTAAAAGCTTACCGATTTAGTCGTTATCTGGTCGTTTTCCCCGTAGAGTAATAAGATCGGTACTTTGACATTCGACAAGTTGTACGGCACGATCGGACCGTTGAGTCCGCCATCCAGAGTTGTGAAGATCCCTGGGAAAGGGAAATAAATTTTGGCCCTGTTCAAAGTTTCAAGATTGTATCAATCAACCAGCCCATATTCCGCTACTGCTGGACATAGCCCTCCCCCCACCCTCTTTCTGTCCTCGGCCTTTATAGCCGCTACCAGCAATCTGCTTCAGATCGTCGGTCCAACGAGCTGATGGGCAACTAGGATGACTGACGTAGCCTATAAGTTTAGCAAGTTGAAGTGACAGTGGGCTGGCCTCATAAGCCGAAGCACCGATGGTCGATGGGGTGCAAAGGTTTTCGAGTGGAGAGAACGAACTGGCGAACGCAACACAGGACAAGTTCTTATTGAATTTCACCATGTTGTTGTGTACAGCAGGTAACAAACAAACAATAGTAATTGAATTGTATCTAATTTGAAACCCAATTTTTTGGAGTGGAGTAGATGGAGTATGCTGTTATCTTATATGGAATGGTCCATATAATAAGATAAGAGCATACTCCATCTACTCCACTTTTAGAAGCTGCATTCTTAAAATGTTGTGTTCTTAGCCAATATTCCTTAATCCGTCTAGTTCATCTCTCCCCTCTACCCCTGTAGCTGCAACTTACCTGACAGAGCGATCTTAGAATAATGTTCTAGTGTCCCCAAAGAAGATGGCTGCACTCGCGCTGGTAGCATTGGCGAGACATTCTGAAATTAATAAGTATGTATAAATTAAAACAGTGAAAAGAGAACTGAAAGTTTTGGAGTCCGAAAGTAAAAAAATATTTGCGCTCGAAAAATCTACCTTTTTGCATTTATTTCTTAGAGCTGTAGATATAGAACACAAGAAAATATAAACGATTGAGGAATTAACGGAACGCAGTGAAAATTTAACCATTCAAACATTCTCAGTCTTGGTGTATTTCCATGTTTGTGATGTCCTTGTCTGGTTACCATAGCACAGGGTATCCTAGTTTGGCACCAGATTAAGTGATTGTGTTGTGTGGAAGTTATTTATTTTATTTAGTTAGGTATTTATTCGGAGGCTTGACTTGCCCTGACTCTCTCTCCTTCGTGCAAAGTGTTTTTCAAACTCTTTAAATTGTCAAGGCCGGCTGGCAGTTAACAGGCAATTTTTTTGTATTTTTTTCCACTCCAATCATCCGTACTTACCCAGTCATTCTGCGCGTAATCCTCCCCAGCGACAGAGTACATGACTCTCATACAAATGTCGTCCTCAGGCGTCTTCGCAACGCACACCCTGTTCACGAGGAAGTCTACGACGTCGCGGCTCATGGTTAGGTAGTAGATGCCCTCGGAACGTAGACGGTTCTGGAAGAATCGATCAGAGGCCTAAGTGTGCGCACCAAATCCTGTCTGAGTCCTGATGTTTGCTGTAGCAATTAGTATGAAATATGACAGACGATTGGAATCGTTAAGGATTTGGTGCGCGTAATATAGAAGCAGTTCGAGTTTTCAGATAAGTGAAAATGAAATGAAAATAAAAAAAATGTTTAATGAGTATTAGTTTTAAGAAGGCTTAAATGACGGCGTGGACACCAAAAAGCTATGCTTCATACTAAATACATATAATCTCCCCAGATTGTTTTCCTGATGAAAAACGTTTTACTCAACTCTGCGTTTGTAGCGGTGCTTTTTATGAACTTGTATATCCTAGGAAATAATGCTATCACAAATTTTCTGTGATTCCTTTCACTGCTATATTACTGCAAACATTTATGGCATAACCTTCTTAGGAGTCAGCTTTGCAGATGTCAGAAAGCATCACTTACCGTTATATTATACGTCCCCAGCAACAATTTCACCAAACCCTTCAAGTGGTCCATATACACTGCCGGACCTAGCGCCACGGACCCGACAATCTTATCGTTGTACTCCGGTCTCTGAGACAACATGGTGAAAAAACTAGTCGTGCCCATGGAGTGACCCACGTACATTAACTTAGAAATTCCGGTCGCATTCACGATGTAGTCAATCATTGCTGGTAGGTCGAAGCCGCCTTGTTCGTGGAAACTGGAATTTAACAGGTTTGGATTTGATTGCTAATAATAATTATCTGGATAAAGAAATTCACAGTTAGAAAACATTATTAACAGACGAACACTGTGCTGACTTCTGATAATCGTTTGGATTGAGGTGTGGCGCACGACCAAGAGACACAGGTTGTTTTTGGTGGGAAGGCTAAAAGCCACTTTGGGTGAATGAATTGCTGGTTTTTCTGTGCTTAAGTTGAGCCCTGTTGATTCATAACATCATGAAGTCTACCAATAAGTTACCGTTCCTAAAATGTATTAGGATAGTGGGTTTACCTGAAGTCCCACAATTTGGGGTCGTTCTTCTGAAGGACTTTGTGAGTGGAATAACTTGTTCCGCGCAGGTTACCCAGCCACACGTCGTAGCCCGCGTTTGCTAGCATGTAACCTGTAGGTAAACCAGTCTGCTTCAGAGCCTTCTACCTTTCTGAGCTCTACGACCAGTATAAACATGTATACTTCTTAGATATTGTTAACGAAAAGGAGTCGTTAGCCATAATTAGTGGAAGGTCTCCGAGGGACCAAAATAAGCTTGAATGATGATATTTTTATCATCCTCAACCTGATAAAGAAACTTCAATTAAAAAGAAAATTTCAAGCCGAAGGTTGTAGTTAGGTCAAACATAGGACTCAGGTTTAACATAGATTAAAATCATTGATACCCTCAACCTGAACATTTATTAACTCAAGATTTATACTCCCCTGTGGCCGCACAGATAAAAACTCTAGTTTAGATTCTAGGGCATGAAAAAGCTCAACTCTAAACGAAGCTCGAGTTCTTTCGTGTGGTCCCTAGAGTCTAAACTGGACTTTACTGGCTACTTTTTATTCACTGATGCTACCCACCATTTCAAGCCGGTCCCTAAAAAAAGTTATCTGAATGAACGAGTAGAGCAACCCCTTAAATTCTTCAGACACTTTTTGAAGCGTCCAGTGCAAACCCTCACCTAAGCTCCTATTCGGCCCCATAAGAAGGAAATTATCGCTGCATCCCATTAGTCCATGGACGATGAGCACAGGCCTTCTCTCCTTCGGGTTGCCTCGTCCAGCTGACCGTCTCCCGGCCGGGATCCGGTGCATCTGCAGCACGTAGCCATCGGCTGTGTTGGCTCGGTGCTTTTCAACTGGGTAGCCTGCCGCTCGGATTAGCCGGGGCTGGTAAGAGATGATGGCGTTTTTAGTATGGGAATTTAGTATTACCTGTTGTATTATTTGCGCTGCATTACGCCTGCGTGTATGTCCGGCGTGTTTGTGATGTCCTTGCCTGGTTACCATAGCACAGGGTATCCTAGTTTGGGACCAGGACAAGTGGTTGTGTTGTGTGGAAGTCACGTCAAGGTAAGGCATTTTTCCTTGAGTTCTTCGATCCATAAATAATTATCGATCATGTAAATAGGACGTGCGTACTTCTTCGTTCTGTTTTGAAGTTCAACTTCTGTTCATGGCTTACTAAGTAGAGTTACAATGCGTTCATCGAATTTAATAAAAATATATTTTTTGTGACATTGTGACATTTCCACTTTAAGTTATGGGCTGCAGAAACCTGTGACAAAATCGTTAATTTTTTATTGTGTCTAAGACTGAGCTCGTTGCTTATCACAAAATAATTAAAAATAATAAGCTTTTCTCAAACATGCTTGGAAATTTGAGTATTATTTTGACAACCTTCTTCGAGATAAATCGAAATTGCTGTACTGGCCAAATACATGCGGGCAGTGGCCGGAAAAACTTGTATGAAATCTAGGTATATCTGTCGCGTTTTAGCGGCCAAATAAATTGCATAGTCTCATACACTCATATGTAGTGTAATTAACAAATGGATCGATCTTTTACTCCGAATCAAATGGCAACCAAGGAGGTAACTTATCAAAGGTTTTATTTAAAGTTCGAACTGGCTCGCAAATAAGAAGCGGTTTATCAAGAAATAAAGAAATAAACACTAACGCTTATTGTTGTTCGTTATTCGTCATTGATTTTGAAAAGTAAAAAGTTCTGCCTATCTACTACTTAGTTTTAATTTACATACATACATAAACGCACGCCTGTATCCCAAAGGGGTAGGCAGAGACCAGGGACTGCCTCTTGCCACGATCCTGACACATCCGTTCGCGTCCTCTTAGTCCTCGCGTCGCTTTTAGTTTTAATTTCCGCGCATTATTTGAGAAATGTACTATACTAGGCATTGATGGACTTAAGTATGTGTGCCACGGCTTCGCCTCGGCTCACATTTCCACGTTCGTCCATCAATGCCTCTTTTGCTGGCCGCTACGGTAATGTACTATATCTAATCTATCGCTTGCTAAATTTTTTGTTCGAATGAGATATGTTTTCATTTTGGTTTCAATCAATTAACTAAACAATCTACCTACCACAGTATCAAACATTCCTGATGTCAGTGTTTGTGTCTTCACAATCTGTACAACTCCAGCTGTACATGCCGTTAGAAATAACACTAATCTCAATAAAGAATTCATTTTTACACTTGTATTTTGAACACTAGTTCGAGTCTACGATTTTTTTTCTCGCACCAATTAATTAAAAAATATATATATAACGCTAAATACTTTGTATGAATGCCCAACTAGTTTGCAACTTATTTCAGAACTGATACGCGATCAAGCGATCACCGGAGCTTGTTTCATAGTAATTAAGCACTGTAAGTGCACGAAATTGTATGGAAACAAGTTAAATGCGTTTAAACGGCATCGTTTGTTATCTATCAGTATACCGAAATTCTCTCAGAGAGATAGTATGGGCTTAATCACCACGCGTGCCCACCGCGGATTGGCGATTTCAAGCGCTGAGGCATGTGAATTGCTCAGACACCCAGGTTTCCTCACGATGTTTTCCTTCACCGTTAGCGAGTGGTATTGCTACTATAACTTCACAAATGTACATAACTTAGAAAACAAAGTCATAGGTACATGCCCGCACTGGGGATCGAACCTGGGTCTCCCGCTTCCGAGTCCAATGTTCTACCCACTAGGCTACCACCGCTTCTACTATCTCTCTGAGAGAAGGCCTGTGCCCTACAGTGGGACGTATATAGGCTGATCAGGATACAGAAATTATTCGGAGGGGGGGGGAGAAGAAGCAACGTTTGGGGAAAGCAGAGATGTAACACTAACAATTTTAATATGCCTCAATTCAGGTCTTTGTCTATCTGTACGCCAAGTATCGTGTAAATCCGTTCAGCCATTATTGCGTGATTGAGTAACAAACATCCAAACATCTTCACAAACTTTCACATTAATAATATTAAGATTTGTAACATTTGATGTTGCTTTATGCTTATGTTGTGTTTTTAGTATTGTGCCGTTAAATAAATGTTTTTATCTGTCTATCAAATACGTGTGGCCAAGTGAAGCGTCGGCTTATTAGCAAATTGATATTTGTGGTATATTTCACGGTCGGCTTACCACAGCTTCAAATTGAACGGAAACCTCTACTTTTATATGTTGCCGACGATTGAAAATTTTTATAGTTACCGATTTGCTTTGGAGTCTTATTCGAGACAAACTATTTCCCGTTGTGCAGGTATTTCCGCCCATTCCCGCTGGAATTCCCGGAAAATTTTCCTAGCGGAAAAATTGTACCATTTTAATGGTTAGCTAGATCATAACGTTTTTCCTTAATTCAGGAAACGAATGGATTAGGTACTAACAGTCTGCTCAGTGGTTAATAAGAACAAAATGTATATCTCACTGTATCATACAATATCTCTATCTTTGTGCAATAAAGAGTTATCTATCTTTCTTTCTTACCTGTCCTTAACAGCGGATTAACGTGCATACAAAAAACGACTGACAGACTGTTAGCAGTAGATTAACAGATTGGTAGTGTACGACAAACCGGGGGTTATCCCCCATAGACAAGTAGAAAACTTTTAATTATAAATCAAATCAAATTACTTTGTTTGCAGAAACACGATTGACACATACAGATGTTACATTATAATGAGTTCGTGTTTTGCCATTTCGGCGTACAAATTTAAGCTTAGCTTATTACTACGGTAAACCTTGAAACGGTCAATTTTATCTATTATGTCAGTGTTTTATAAAAAGTAAATAGATTACGTTCTGAACATCAAAATTTGTGTTAGTACACCTAATTACAGTAAAGTAAAGTCATACAAACAATGTAATAATCTCAAGTAGGAATATTATGACAAGTAAAAATATAATAAAGAAAATAAAATAATAACAAAATGTGTACAGTCTTTTCTTACCACCAGGCATAACTGAATTAAACTGCAATTAACCACCTAAATCCTGGCCTTGGAAATAACAATGGTATTCGAGGTTAAACTTGTACTAAACGTAAAAACGCGTTGCAAATTAAAATGTAGTTTCTTTTCTTTCAGTCGACCGGCAAAGATATGCCCATCTCCCCGGGCGCGCCGGCGCCCCCCGCGCCGATAGTGGGCGGCGAGTTGTTGGGCTCGCTGGGCTCCCGTGCCGAGCTGTTGGGCTCGCTGACGACGCAGCAGCAGCAGCGCACCAGCGCTAGAGTCATCAAGAAGCTGCGTTTGGATGATGCAGCCGCTGATAAGGAGAAGAAAGGTATAAAGGTTTTTTTCCTAATACAATAAGGGAAAGTATCCGGTAATCGTTTTAAAGAGATAGAGTAAGAAAGTGCGAAAAAATTGGAGAGATGACGAGTGAAAGAAAAATAATAGAATTATTAGTACTGATTAAACCGCTTGGTTCGCTGAGTTTGCCCCGAGTTTGCTGGGCACACTCGTCGAGTTGTTGGGTTCATTGCATTCCGAGAAGATGAAATGAAATGTAATTTTTTCCTGAAATGCTTTACATGCCTCCCTTAAAAGCACGTCACTCTGTCACGGGTGATCTGTGTCACACCCTCGGTTACTATACAGCTACTATTCATTTCTCAGGCTAGCTTGTGCCGACTCTATCTGACCGTCTTTTACGACTATCTGTTTAATCAGGGGTAAGCCCAAATACATCTTGCAGTACGACATTTGTAGATCCATAGAGAAATTTTTTGACTGAAAACTCTGTCAATCAGCCATTTATCCCTGGATGCGTAATCATCTAGTTACTATCCAGTGACTTGGCAAAAGTCGCCCATAGAGAATCTACACGTAGTGACGCCAGTTTCAGAGACCCAAGAGTCGGACACGCCGAAGTTGAAGGAAGATCCCGCGGAGCTCGCCAAGCTGCAGCCCAGCGCCAAGCCACGCATGCCTAAGGCCATATGGCTGACTGAAGAGAAGAACTTGTTCTTCGAAGCCCTTAATGAATATGGCAAGGTATGCATAAGCATAAGCGGCCTATATACGTCCCACTGTAGGGCACAGGACTTCTCTCAGAGAGGGAGAGAGTTGGGCTTAATCACCACGCGTGCCCACCGCGGATTGGCGATTTCACGCGCTGAGGTATGTGAATAATAGCTCAGACACTCAGGTTTCCTCACGATGTTTTCCTTCACAGTTAGCGAGTGGTATAAACAGGCTACATCTATAGTCCTCTTTAGTTTTCCTTCTGTGTTGTGCATATTATGTTACTTATGTGCTTATTTTGTTTCTGTGATGTATCTTGTTGGTATAATAAATGTCTTTCTTCTTCTTCTTCTTCTTCTTCTTCTTCTTCTTCTTCATAACTTCACAAATGTACATAACTTAGAAAACAAAGTCATAGGTACATGCCAGCACTGGGAATCGAACCTGGGTCTCCCGCTGCCGAGTCCAATGTTCTACCCACTAGGCTACCACCGCCGCTCCAATGGTATAAACCGCGCAATTTCATTCGATGTCTATTTGAGTTGCACGGGTTACACCACTGGAATGACATTGTACTGTTATTGCTTTATAGAGTACGAAATAGAGGCAAATACCAACTATTGTAGTGCTAATAACATTCTACTGAACAATTATGTTCAACACTAGATAGACTAGACTCTAAGGCCCGCTCGCCGGCGCCGGGTTTCCTCACGGTGTTTTCGTTCACCGTTAGCGAGCGGTATTGCTACTGTAACTTCACCAATGTACATAACTTAGAAAACAAAGTCATAGGTACATGCCCGCACTGGGAATCAAACCTGGGTCTCCCACTAGGCTACCACCGCAAAGTATGAATCTGATGTTAATTATGTCCTCAGCAACGATTCCGTACACGGCGGCACCCTGACAAGGACTTATTGCGGACCCGCGCGTGCGCTCGGGCGTGTGATGCACCCTCGAATTTGCTCTCAAACACACGGACACACTGCCGCAATACAGTTGACCGCTAGAATTATACGCATAATTTTAGGTGTGGGACGAGTTTTCTGAAACTGACGTTTGGCCTCGAGTTCTTGAAGACGCGCGTATTCAAAGGCTGTGGTGCTTGAACTTATAGCTTTCCGCCCTTCAAGCCTTTGATGTGCAAGTCCCTCCCACTTATTCTATCCATATTTATATCTATCCGGCCAATGAAAGAAGCCTATTGTGTTAGATATGGGCTCTAGAAGATTATGAAACTTTTAAGATTATATTTCTATCACTGTCTAACGTACTTATTCGTTCATAGTTCTGTCTCTCTCTAGAACATAGATTATTCTGGGCGGTTCCCTTGTCTCCATGCACATAATTACCTATTCTGCACCTAGCATTTACATTATTCTACACAGTTTGACTACTTTCTCGCTGTCTTCTGTAACAACTTACTTCTTGGTTATGTATTAAACGGGTATGATCGCGATTATTTATTAGGTAAAATGCCGTGCGTGACTATGCTATGTTATAAATAAATAAATACCATCATATCTTGCCCAAGGACTTCGACGCGATCACGGCGCACATTTGCATGAAGATGAAGAGGAAAGGCGTCCCCGACGCCATGCTGAAGACCAAGAACCAAGTCAGCCATTTCTACTACCGCACCTGGCATAAGCTGTCCAAACACGTGCACTTTGACGAGAGTGAGTTGAACATTTGTTTTATGTGGCTTGTATGTACATCTGTGAGGCATGGGCCTTCTCCCAGAGATAGAAATATGAAAAAAAATTAAATAAAAAATAAAAACCGACTTCAAAACACTACAGCACTAAAAAGTTAGAAATAATTTGAATAATTAGAAGTAGAAGTATTTATACATGTAGGTATTGTAGAAGTATAATTTGGAGCCGGATGCTGGGTGGGTGGGGATGGGCTGGATGCCCAAAATATATGTGCTGGTCTTGAAACTGGACACAAAAAAGAATTGTTAAGAAAAAGTTCGAACAAAAAAAGAATTGTCGAAATCGGTTAAGATTTGACGGAGTTATGGAGGAACATAGCCAAATAAAAAAAATAAAAAAATATATATACGCGTCGAATTGATAACCTCCTTTTTTGAAGTCGGTTAATTAGAAATCAATAATTTATTTCAACGTAAAGAATTTAATTCTGTTTGTTGAATGTCAATGTACTATGTTAGCCGCTGCCTTCGGGCCTTATGTAGTGGAGAAAAGAAGCTCCACTCTGACCATCATTTCTTAAATCATACATACATAAACTCACGCCTGTATCCCTGAGGGGTAGGCAGAGACCAGGGACTGCCACCACTTGCTACGATCCTGACAGGTCACTTTCGCTTCTTCAACATTCATTAGTCGTTGCATGCACGCACGCCGGTTTTGGGTACCTCTAGTCCGGTCCGGTCTCTGCTTATCCCACCGGGATACAGCCGTGAGTTTATGTAATGTAGTTGTATCTTAAAATCGGTATGATAGCTTACACAATTAATTTCATAATATATTGTGCATATTATCCAACATTATTTTATTCCAAGTATGAAATAAGTATGAGTATACATACCTAAGTCTTGTTTATCTGTAGAACTCTAAATGACCCGATCGGACCACCTTATCAATGTTTTTTAACTGTTCTTTTCAAGGTCATCATCAAACAGGTTCATCTGGTTGATCGATCGCGATTCAACTAAATGCGCAATCTTTATTCATACTTGCTGGTTTAGTTTATCATTTCCCCACAGACGTGAAGAAAGTGGCGCAGGAGCTATACGCGCTGATAAACTACGGCGAGCTGCGCAAGAAGCTGTCTTCCGTAAACGAGCGCACGTGCGCGCGTCTCGGCGAGCTGGTCTCCAGCGGCAGCCTCGCCGTGCGCGCGCGCGGCCGCTCGCTGCGCGTGCGCACGCCGGTCTGCCGCGCGCTGCGCTCGCTCAACCACCTCGCAGGTAAACTAGCGCGACAGTTACAAGTTTGTTCTAAGAAGTAGTTCAGGTACACACTTCCCTCCGACCAGATTCTGTTTGGTGTAACGTGCACTGTAAACTATCAAAAGTAAAGACATTGTTTATCTTGCATAAAATAAAAAATAAAATAAAAATAACCCAGCTATTATTATAAATTACGTCACGCGATTTTCACGATTTTTGGAGCCTTCCGGGACAGGGATGTCTGTGACGTAATTTATGGGTAGCTCTTAGCTATTCACCCCGGGCAGAGCGCGCGCTTTAATTGTATCATAGAGCATTGGCGCCCTAATGTAGGACTAGATAAGTGACAGTCTTTTATGGATGTCATGCTTTGTTGTAATAATCTTACTCCAGAGACAAACTCCCCTGTAATTTTGTCGAAAGAGTCTGACCATATCTCCAGATCGACGTTCTGTTTGATGTAGTAAAATATTGGGGCCTTGAATCTCGATACAAACAGAGAGCGTACATTGTTCATCTTTATTTTTTACTAGCTGTTGCCTGCGACTTCGTTCGCGTGGTAATTTTAATGTGTATTTGCTAATCATGCCTATGTGCTAATCCAGACTATAATCTATCTCTGTGCAAAATTTCATCGGGATCCGTTCCGCCGTTTTTGCGTGAAAGAGTAACAAACATCCATCCATACATACAAACTTTCGCGTTTATAACATTAAGCAAGGATCTAATATACAAAAATCTCGTGTCACAGTGACAAGGCTTCACCGATTTTTATGAATGTTTTTGTACTAAATACTTGGTAGGTCTGAGAATAACTCGCAGGCTAATTAATATGGCAAAGCAACGAGTTAGGTTGTTTATTTGTAACTAGCTGTCCCGGCGAACTTCGTACCGCCACAGAATCCGTTTATACGATTCTTGTACAACGCCATCTATTTTTAAAACACAACGTTCGCTCGCACAACGCCATCTATTTTAAACTTGAAAGTAAATATTATCCCACGGGAACGCATTAATTACCGTGATATCAAGTATGCTATGTCTCAATTCAGGTCTTCGTCTATTTGTACGTACGTTTCATGTAAATCCGTTAAGCCGTTATTGCGTGATTGAGTAACAAACATCCAAAGATGTTCACAAACTTTCACATTTATAATATTAATTATAGTAGGATTTTTTTAAAGCTATCATCGGCATCCTTCCAGTTACCCAATTATCTGCAAGAATATCCTATCTAGGTATCTGCGTATAGTCAGCACAAATCTTTTTGGCCTGTGCGACAAAACCTTTTTTAATAAAGATTATAAAAAAAACGTGAACTTAGTCACAGATCATTTGCACATCGCTTACTGTCTTTTCAGTGTATGTGTGAGTAATTGACTACTTCAGTAATTTACTACACATCACATTACGTCTTCCGTGTGGCGCCGGATTAAGAATAGCGTGACTCCATTTCCTCCTGTGGATGTCGTAGAAGGCGACTAAGGAAATACATTACTAGGAGATGGCCAGCAGCGACTTCCTGAGAATCCGCCCGCATACTGCAATCGCCAACCCGCCTGCCGAGCGTGGCGATTATGGCAAAACCCCTCATGGTTATGAAAACCATGAGGGAGGCCTGTGTCCCGCGGTGGGCGTCAAATGGCTGACGATGACGACACTACGTCGATCACTCACACAGTAAGCGATGTGCGATCGATCTGTGACTACGTTCACGTTACCGCCAAAAAGATCTGTGCGGACTGCACGTACTTATCGCTCGCTATCCGTCGGGCGGCGCAGAGCGCGCGCTGTGCGGGCGCGTGTGTCACCGCGCGCTGGTGGTGCTGCGCGCGCGCGACGCGAGCGCGTGGGCGCGCGTGCAGGCGTGTGCGCACAACCCGCGCGCCGCCGCCGCGCTGCCGCTGCGCGCGCCGCTCGCGCAGCTGCTGGCCGCGCTCGAGGCGCGCTGGCGCCCCGCCGAGCCTGTATCCTTTCTCTACCCGAACTGTATTGGAATACGCCCGCCCACGTATTAACGGATGATACGTTCTACTCCACACGCGTTATCCGATTCAAACGCTGTTAGGATGCGACCTTTTGGGATACGTCGTGTGCCGCTCCATTAAAGAACGGAGCGGAATGTGACGTCGACTGACGCCTGTCAGTAACGTTGGCGACGCCGAAAGCGCGTGACGCTTGAGTGACGAATGCAACCTTCATCGGAAGTATTTCTTTTTAAATTATATTTGTTACGGACGTCAAGAGTGCTAGGTGGAGATAGATTACGTGATAGGTACTTATGTATGTAAAGATAAGAGAGCCTTCTAGAATAATCTATGTGCTAGAAAGAGATAGACCTATTAACTAATTAATGTTTTTCATCTGACTATTTTGCTGACCCTACAAGTCGTCACTGTCGCGTAACGCAACTCCAAAAGGTTGTATCCTAACAGCATTTGAACCGGATAATATGGATAACATAGAAAAGGTTCTAAAGAAACATTATGCTACAGACTTGTCCCACATTACAAGGATAGACTGCTAAGATTCAATGTGACTTCTCTCGAGCTGCGTCGGAAACAACACGATTTAACTTTCCTTCACAAAATTACACATTCGATGGTAGACTCTCCCTCTCTCGTATCTCAGATAAAATTTAATATTAGATATCGCTGTCGCAAAACTCTACTCTTCCCTTAAGAAACCTACAAAAATAACACTTCTTTTTACAACCCCATTGTCAAGATGCGTCGTACTTACAACCATCTGGCGGCAAAGACGTGGACATAGATATTTTTCAGAGCTTTCACGCCTTTATAAAAGATGTCCGTGGCGCCCTCATTTATCTTAATATATCGCCATGAGCACCCGATACATTAAGATAAATTAATATAAGATTTCTGCTGTAATAAGCTCCCCATGTACACTTTAATTTTTCTGTAAATGTTGTGTTTTATGTGTGCAATAAAGTATAAAGTATAAGTTTATAATTTAAAAAGAAGAATATAATTTCAGAGTCTAATTAAGTTAAGGTTAAAATTACAAGTTGTCTAAATGCTACGTACTTACATAAGTTTAGGGTCAGGCTAAGTCTGATCTGTAGTGTATATAAAATGTGGTAAATGTGTCTGTAACCTGTTTTGTATATTGGTTTAACGGTTTCATTTACGATGCAGTGCTTACGAAAGTTTATGTTGCAAAACCTGTTTTGTGTTCTACATACATACATAACATAAACTCACGCCTGTATCCCAGAGGGGTAGGCAGAGACAGGCACTGCCACTTGTCACGATCCTGACAGATCACTTTCGTTCTAAATAAAATAAAAATAAATGAGACCGTTCAATCAAAACAAGCGCCCTTAGAATGCTGCGTTTCGGGTGTCCTAAAAAAAATTTATGAATGTGTGAAAGCCGCCGTCCGTAGGGCGCGCGTCGTACAAATTCATACAATTTATACAAAAGGCAGCGTTCTGAGCGCGCGCCTCGGCCGCTTGTTATGACTAGTCCCTTAAGGTTGTTCTTACGTGGAGCGTGCTGTCTCGCTCGCACAATATAAGAGTTTTTGTCATTATAATTGGATGGTTTAAAGAGAGGAGATGGATGGCGCCTTGGCGACTGTCTTCCCTTCAAACTCGACACTACGTGCGTTTTCCATGTTGATGGCCGTTATTGTGAGGCGCTGGATGGAATTGGCGCGGTCGCGACGTTCGCGATCACGATTATACCATTGACGGGACCAGTATTCCGAGCTGGTCGACCGAACCGTCCGTGCAACGCCTCGATGTCTTCTTGACTCTTTCTTGGCAGCTTGTCACCGGTGGATTTTCTTCGTGCACCCGCGTTTCCAATAGGATCAGGATTAGAAAATAAAAACAACTGTTCTGTATTGAAAACTTCTTATAGCAAAACAAAAATGTGTTTAAAATGTCCGTAATTTGATTATCCCTTCAAACTATCAGACCATATTTATCAAACAATTACTAAAAATGTTATATCGTGCGAGCGAGACAGCATTCTCGACGTAGGAGCAGCCTCAAGGCTACCTTTGGGTACGGAACCCTAAAATTAAATATTCCAATGAATTGAGAACCTCCTTCTTTTTTGAAGTCGCCTAAAACACCATAAAATTGTGAAACAAGACTCAATTTCGCAGAATTGAGTGGCGTGAATTCTGTCCAGCTCGGTTAAAAAGGCCACCAGATATGCAACTAAAATCAATTAAGTGTGAAACCCTTTCTTATGTAAAATCTGTTATTGTGTTCTATTGCATGTGCTGAAATAATAATGTATGTAATTGGCAAGGCCGTAACGGAGTCTCAAGTTCAAAACTGTTTCATTGAACAATCGCAGCCGAGGTTCGTTGTACGGAACACCGGCCTAACTCATTATATTGTAGGTCATTGCATATCTTATAACGAGTAAGAACTTCCAAGCAACACAATCACTTGTCCTGGTCCCGAAGTAGGATACTCTGTGTTATGGTACGGTACCCAGACTGACGCCATTTGCACAAATCAAGTGCGGCCTCTGGTGGGATGGAACCCGCGAACTCTGTTTTTTTATCCAGCGTTTTAACCGCTAGACCAACGAGGCAACTGGAAACACTGGTAAAAAAATACTAACACTGGTAATTATTTAGTCACATAATGGTTGGTGTAAGTAATTCTCATTGCTTAATGCATGCATACATAGGTATGAGGCAGCGGCTAACATAGTAACATAGTACATTGACATTCAGCAAACAGAATGTAAATTCTTTACGTTGAAATAAATTATTGATTTCTGATTTTTATAAGCATCCTAAATACGTCAGAGAGAGAGTATGGTCTCTCTCAGAGAAAGAGTATGGTCATTTTTACGTATGGAGTGAAGCCGAATGAATTTGAATAACGTTGTTTATGTATAAGAATAATATAGGTACAATATAAGTAATATATAGAGTTATCCGTGTGGCGCCGGATTAAGAATAACACCACTCCATTTCCTCCCGTGGATGTCGTAGAAGGCAACGATTACCAGGAGACGAGCAGCAGCGTCTTCCTGAGATTCCGACCGCATACTGCGATCGACAACCCGCCTGCCAAGCGTGGCGATTGTGGCAAAATGCCCTCATGGTTATGAAAACCATGAGGGAGGCCTATGTCCTGAAGTGGGCGTCAAATGGCTGATTATTATGACGATAGAGTTAGAGCGCTTCGCCAACAAACTGCTTTGCTGTTTGGCGAAAGTTGTGGGTTAGGGTTTTTTTTTATATTGAAAAAATAAACGTAAAAAAATATATTTATAAGTTTGCGTTTCTCCTTCCACGTTATTTTTTTAAGTAAGATATTGTAATGCGTATTAGCTTCCTCTGTGGTATTAGGCATGTGTGATTTACCTTAACAAGTTATACTATAATTTTTTAATAAAAAATGAGTGATTGATTGATGTCAATCGGCGTGCGTGCATGCAAAGACTAATTAATGAATGTTGATAAAGCGAAAGAGATCTGTCAGAATCGTGGCAAGTGCCAAGCCCTGGTCTCTGCCTACCCCTCGGGGGTAAAGGCATGAGTTTCTGAAAATTCTGTTATTAATTGATTAAATACCACGCGTGCGCACCACCGCTTGGTGATTTCAAACGCTGAGACATGTGAACACCTCAGACACTTCGCTTTTCTCATGACGTTTTCCTTTGCTATAAATTCATGAATGTATGAACACAACCAAGACAGCTTATGAATGAATCCTTAGCGCTAAACATCAGTCAAAGCAAAAATGCGACAAACGCAACGGAACAGAGAAAACTGAAGAGCATCAAGAACCAGAAGAGAACGGCACAGAGGCTGTCAAAGAAGATGGCAAGGAAGAGGATAGAATAGATCTGGAAAGTCATCTCAATTTGGAGACCGAACGGATGATATTACAAGGTATGTTGTATAAAGGTCACTTAGAGAGGACGGGAGAGGAGCGTGCAGTGAAGAGGCATACCAGGGGTTACCAAGCCGCTAAAGACCGGTTGACCGCCCCAGGTGTCGCTGGAAGGACGAAGTGAGCCAAGACCTGCATGAGCTCTCAGCAGGTTAGAATCCGGACGGATGGTATTACAAGGTATGTGGTATAAAGGTCTCTTAGAGAGGTTGAGAGAGGATCGTGCAGTGGAAGGGCATACCTAAGGCTACTCGTATCAAGTGGCCGAAGTCCGCTGGAAGGACGAATTGGCCAAGTAACGTTTTACTGCCCGATGCTCTCCCAATTTCACTAAGACCGGATTTTAAAATAGTCAGATAAAACGTAACTGGAGACTGAAACTAATGTTGTCACTGTCTTGTCGTATGATTTAGACAATGATATCGTGCAGTTTATTCTCCAGTTAAGTTTATGCCCTTTGGCATACCTGGGGCCACCAAGCGGCCAAAGACCGGTTATCGCTAAAAGGACGAAGCAGCTAAGGACCTGCGTCAGCTCCAGGCAGGCCAATGGCAGGAGACCTCGTCGTCCCTAAATTACGCGCTTGATGCCGTATCCTGAGCGATTGCAATCGTCCGACTGTTGAATTCCACACTAATTAACATCGCAAACGTCAGGATTCCGATGGGATTTGGTGCGCATAATTAGACCTCGGGACAGAGACATGTGGCGACTTCTTGTTTAGACACACTTTGGGTGGTATAAGCAAATTTTATTATTATGATATTTGTTTTATTTTATTGGGAAAACTTGCGAGTCCAATGTTCTACCCACTCTACTCTCTCTCTGTGAGAGAAGGCCTGTGCCCTACATTGGGACGTATCTAGGCTGCTTAACGGGAAAACTAACAGCTCATCACTAACACATTAAATTTACACACATAGATACAGAAAGCCAACAAAAAGTTTTCACTGATAGCATTATTTTGGACAATTACCACAGGTGAAAGAGAGAGAACACACAAAACACCAGAGTCAATAACCTCATCGACAAAAAATTAAAGAAGGTGAATGGCACACCATAAACATAAACATAAACATAAACAATAATAGGTATTGTCGGTTATGAAGCCTATACAGAGTCGCAGTTTAAAATGCTACGTTTTAGTTCTATGGACTCTATTTTATTGTAATTATTGCACACCCGCGTATGATTGCACTTTAGGTGCAATTTTTTTCTTTTTCTTGTCAATCCTAAAATCTCTGAAAAGTCAGATCGAATGTACTGCACCACTAAGCATCCTCATTTCCCTGTCAATAGAGCGGAAACTCCCTCGCCGGTTGGCGCTGCACGTGGGGCCCAAGCCCAAGGCGGCGGTCCACCTTCCGACCCTGGCGGCTGGGGAGCATCTCTCGAGCCAGAAGATATGCTTCGCCTCCTACTTGGAGAGAATGGGACGGGACCGGGACCCGGGACCTTGTAAGTCGAACTTAATAATGATTAACCACTCGTCTGCCGCGACACAGATCTGTGTCCAACTTAGTATGGGCCACCTATACGTTGCGTTCCGCGAGGGCAGTTCAGGAGTTAAAGCCTTTATTGCTTGCGAATATTTACTGTACTTGTGAATTTATAGCATGCATACATACATACATACATACATACATAAACCCAGATCGTATCCCAGAAGGGTAGGCAGAGACCAGGGACGGCCACTTGCCACGATCCTGGCGAGTCCCATGCCGGGAGTTGAACCCGCGACCTCTGGCTAACCGTGCCAGCGCTCTCCCAACTGAGCTAATGGGCAAGTGCAAGCATCGGCGAAATTTCGAGCCTCTACAAATTTCTCTGTATTACGTACAGGCAGCGACATCTGGCCGAAGCAATTTACATCACTTGCAGCCCTGAGTAACCCACTTTTCAGTTAGGTTTTGACATTGGAATGATATCGCTGGATTATATTCTTTTTGTTGCACTAACCCGTGCTGAGGACAATTTTAAAAACCTATTTAGAGGCTAAAAATTCCACCCATGCCGGGACTTGAACCCGCGACCTCTGACTCACCGTGCCAGCGCTCTCCCAACTGAGCTAATGGGCAAGTGGAGGCATCGGCGAAATTTCGAACCTCCTTACAACCTATTTACGTGATACAGAGAAGTTTGTAAACAGGTACGAAACCCTCACAACATTTCAAATAAAAAGTTTTGAAAATCAAATCATAATGATTAATCCTCTTCCAATTAGCCAAAGCTTAAAACTCTAAACTTTATTTTTAATTTTTCATACTAACTCTCTGGCGAGATGCAGTCGGTTCCTTCTGTCCCGTGAAGCAAACAATTGTTAGTACAATCTAAAAGAAGCATTGCCTACCACTTGCTAACGTTGGACGAAAATATTGTGAGGAAACCCGAGTGACTGGGATATTCTCATTCCCTCTCTCTCTCTTCTCTCTGAGACAAGGCCTGTGCCCCGCAGTGGGTCGCATGTATTTTTCATGCAAGGCTGTTTATGTATTTTTCATACAATTTTTGTTTATAAGGAAAGTACAAAAAAACATGTTTTGAAACTGGCCTCGTTGGTCTGTCTGATAACACTTCATGACTGATTACCATGCCGGAGGTCGTGGGTTCGATTTCCACTGGGGGCTGCCGTTCATTTGTACAAAAGGCCTCAGTCTGGATGTATTTCCATATTTGTGATGTCCTTGCCTGGTTACGATAGCACAGGGTATCCTAGTTTGGGACCAGAACAAGTGATTGTGTTGTGTGGAAGTTATTTATTTATTTTATTCCAGCAAAAATCCGCACGCCAAAGCGCCAGCGCAAGGACAGCGCGACCGAGAAGGACAAAGAAGTGGAGCAGAAGAAGATGAGGGGCGAGGAGGCCGAGCCCAGGCTGATGGACATCGACGAGCGCGCCATCGACGGCATCGAGCTGATGGCCTCCATCAAGCAGAAGGATGAGGAGAAACCTTCAGAGAATGGTAAAAATACAATGAGTGATTAAATGAGTCAAGTTGATGTTTGTCTGTCTGCTGGTCTGGCTGTATGACATTGAGCTGATGGCCAGCATAAGGCAGAAAGATAAGGAGAAACCTTCTGAGAATGTTAAAAATACACTGAGTGAATGAATGAGTTACTGATGGAGTCATCTTCGAGCTGATGGCCTCCATCAGGCAGAAGGATGTAGAGAAACCTTCGGAGAATGGCAAAAATACACTGAATGAATGAATGGCTGAATGAGTCAAGTTGACGTCTGTTCTGTATGTCTGAAATTGAGCTGATAGCCTCCATCAAGCAGAAGGATGAGTAGAAACCTTCCTAGAATGGTAAAAATACACTGAATGAATGAATGTACGAACTGTAAGCTGATCCTGGACAAATGTAAGCTGTTAATTCTTCTTTTTTTTGTCGGGTTGGTGCCGCCAGAGGCCTCCGTTGTTTTTCTCGTTTCTAACAACGACCCACGTTCCCCAGAGTGCGACAAGTACATAAAAATTGAAATCGAAGAGCACGAACTGCAAGAGCGAGACGCGCAATACAAGGAAGCCGCAAGCGAGAAAGGGAAGGAGGAATCGGAGAAAGAGAAGAAGGCATCGGAGAAAGAGAAGGAGGCATCGGAGAAAGAGAAGGACGCATCGGAGAAAGAGAAGGAGGCATCGGAGAAAGAGAAGGAGGTATCGGAGAAAGAGAAGGAGGCATCGGAGAAAGAGAAGGACAGCTTCTCCGAGATGGAAGACGAGGATAAGTTCAACAACTGCGACACGGATAACGAGAGCGACGGCCGAGTGGATAAGGCGCGGAAGGAAACCAAGTTCAAGAATTTGAAGGTGAGTGTGGCAAAAATAACCTTTCAGGTCTTTCTCTCATTTACACAATCATACTAACCAGCTCACACTCCACACACCGAGAGGACAACACTAACATTCACACTTTATTTAATTTTAACTCTTTACCTTTGTCTACCACAGAATTCAAATTTATTTATTCCTGTATTTTTACTGTTATAATTGTTTATGTGGGGAAGGCGCTGCTTGCTGAAATACAGGTTCCAACCTAGTTCGGCAACAGAGGTCAACTGGTTATTTTTGTAAACTTAAATCTAGTATGGTGATGAGATAATGAGATGAGATGATGAGATCCGTAGAAGAACGAAAGTCGACGACATAGCCGAGCGGATTAGTAAGTTGAAGTGGCAGTGGACGGAGCACATACCACGCAGAACTGATGGCCGATGGGGCCGAAGAGTTCTCGAATGGAGACCACATATCGGCAAGCGCAGCGTAGGACGACCAGTCACAAGATGGACAGATGACCTCATCCAAGTGGCAGGAAGACGCTGGATGAAAGCCGCTTCCAACCGGTCTTTTTGGAAATCCATGGAGGAGACCTATCTCCAGCAGTGGACTTCTTGTGGCTGAATGATGATGATGATGAAATCTAGTATCGCAAATATAGGATTACTTCGAATTCGTTCACCGTTTTAGGGAAACATTCTAATCACGATTTAAAAACGTATGGTGTTTGTGGGCGCTTCAAATATTTTTTTTTTACTTGTTATTTTTAGATACCTCGTTTTTGTTTTCAGATTTTCGTTGATCTCAGCCTTCCCTGGTTTTGTTTACATTTTTCTGAACTCCTGCCCCCATTTTTGCTCCCCCATTTTGCTCACGAAATTAACGGGAGCCCCTTAACATTCTTCTTCTACATCCCACAGGTAAAGTTCCGTCTAAGGCCGAAGAAACGCGGCGGTTCCATATACACCCTCGTTACGGACACACAAAAAGACAGCGCGGACGAGTCGCCAAAGCTCCCGGAAGAACCGCAAAAGGTTCTAGATGGACCCCAGAACGTTCTAGAAGAGCCACAAAAGGCCCCAGAGGAGCAGAAGTCGGAGCCGGATATTGATGTTGAGTTTGTCATGAAGCAGATCAGGAAGGGATGGAGTGTGTACGATGCCGGACAGCTCACTATAGGGGACTTGTATTTGATGGTGAGTTTCGTTAAAATGTTTGCTGTTGATGAAAATGTTGAAAGAAAGAAGGAAGAAGAGATATATATATATATATATATATATATATATATATCGCCACAAAAACACAGAGTTACCAAACAAAAGAGAACATGTGAGGTATATGTTTGGCTAGATTTTTTTAGTATAAAGCTGTTCGAAGTCTAGATCCTTTAATATTTGATACGCTGACAACGCTTTTTATGGCAAGAACGAAAATGACGAAACATGCCTGTGAATGAACGAATTGGTGTAATAAATGTAATCATAGAATTGGGGAGTCATGTGGCATTTTCAGATGAAGTTAGATGTAAAATAGGAGTACGCTTACTATTTTACCATGGCTTTTAGATGGCTCTGTTCGCTTATGGTTCATCATCACCATCATCAGCCATTTCATGCCCACTGCAGGACATAGGCCTCCTTCGTGGTTTTCATACCTATGAGGGGTTTTGCCATAATCGCCACGCTTGGCAGGCAGCTTGGCGATCGCAGTATGTGGTTGGAATCTCAGGAAGACGCTGCTGCCCGTCTCCTGGTAATTGATTTCCTTAGTCGCCTTCTACGACATCCACGGAAGGAAATGGAGGAAATGGAAACTGTCCGTGGACATCCAAAATCGCTTATGGTAAGCAAAAGATAATTACAAAAATCCGGTGCGTGCGTGCGTGCGTGGAGCAACTACCGGTTCTTCGGCAGATGTGACCAGCCCACTGCCACTTCAACTTTATAATCTTACGGGCTATGTTAATCACCTTAGTTCTTTGGCGAATGGGGAACTTGCACAAAAAAATGTGTTAATATAATCGGAGAGGCCATGTTAAAAGATAAATATACGTGGTATTTTTTTTTTCTCTACGACTAATACTTTTCGTAATGTGACCCGCGAATAGTCGTCGTATTGCTACGTGGTGCAAAAACGCGCCATACAAATCCGACTCAAACTATGACATCACAACTTGAACGTACAATAATGTTTCTATGCTTTTACACTCTTTACAAATTTTTAGAATTTAATGAAAAAACAAAAATCTAATATGCTTTTTCTTAATAGAGTAACTTGATTTTTTTGAGACTCTGAAAAGCCCGAAAAAAATAATGTAAAGGTTTTTTTTTTTAAATCTTGATTTTTTTTTCTATGTCTTCTGTGGTATAAAGGCCACTTCAATTCAAGTTTGACGCAAGTTCCCCGTCGTCTCATAACTGAAAGCTTCTCGAGGTCCAATCCTGTATCTTCAACGCCACTTTCAGTTCGGATCCCGCTCCCGCATCGAGCTGGACTACTGGTGGGCGGAACCCACCCCTCCACTCCCCCAGCCCTGCCAC
Organism: Yponomeuta malinellus; assembly: GCA_947308005.1. NCBI lineage: Eukaryota > Metazoa > Arthropoda > Insecta > Lepidoptera > Yponomeutidae > Yponomeuta > Yponomeuta malinellus. Next base: position 1,139,136 of record OX371009.1, on the reverse strand, counting down.
AAGCACCAATCAAAGACATCCGAAGGACCCTCCGGTGACAAAATAACCTTAGAAAAAAAGGAGAAAGTCGACAAAATAGTTCCAGACAAGAAAATCGATAAAACTGTTGTGGAAAAGAAAGACAAGATGGATAAAACGCCGGAGAAAGGGACGGATAGCTCCGTGGAAGACGATGGAGGGAGGAGGGAAAGCGATACAGACCTGTTTTCGCCTAAAAACACGTTCAGCCAGGACTCGAATGACGGGCTGTCGGGTGATGAGCGGAGAAGTGAGTTTTTTTGATCCATAGTTTTAGTGCATGTGTCACAAACTTCATTGTACCTCATGTATAACTCTTAACAGAAAGTACCCGAATGAAAAACTATTTGCCTCTCGTTCACACAATATACACTGAAATCTGGGTGGTTTGAAAGCCGCGGTTCTGTAATTAGTAATTAACGGCGGTACTAATTGTATTCAATTCGAAACAAGATTTCTTAACTCATTTTTTGGAGTTCCGTACCCAAAGGGTAAAGAACCCTATTACTAAGACTCCGCTGTCCGTTCGTCCGTCTGTCACCAGGCTGTACCTTGTGAACCGTGATAGTTAGACAGTTGAAATTTTCATAGATGATGGATTTCTGTTGCCGCTATAACAACAAATACTAGTATATAAGGAATAAAGTAAATATTGGAGGGGGGCTTTTTTGCTCGATATTAATAACAACAATAGGTAGACGCTTGAAATATTAAAAGTGTGAAAATAATATTACTGAACCCTTCTTGCGCGAGTCCCACTTGCACTTGGTCGGTTTTTTTTTCTATAAGGGTCAACCCCATGCTAACTAGCATCACCAATGGATAAGTATCATATCTTTTACAATAATTTTTGCTAAAAGTGATCATCATAGATCTTAATAATGGTAATAGCTACTCGTATTTTGAGAACATACTGCCTAGGTCTTAGGATCAATAACCTAGAAGTCTAATCGATTTTCGCTAAAAACGGCAGTATTTGGCGCTTTAAAGTCGTTATTTATTAGACCTAGTTTCTAGGCCTTAAAGTGTCCTAGTTTGGGACCAGGACAAGTGATTATGTTTTGTGGAAGTAATTATTATTATTTCGTTATAAATTTTGCAGCCCTCACGGCACAACGTTGCTATTATTCAATTTGGGAACCAATACGTCAAACACTGTAGTATTTATATATTCAGCCATACTTTTTCCATCGTTCCTCTAGAGACGAAAACTAAGGAGATGCATGGAGGTTTATGAGGAATTTGTTACTCTTGTGGAGGTAAAGTTGCGAAGCGTTCCGCAGACGAGCAGCAGGCGTCGTCGGAGGCCAAGTGCGGGCTGAGTGTGGCCGCCAAGCTGGTCAACCGGCCCGCGCCCGCCGCGCCCCCCGCCGCCCGTCGGCAGCTCGCGCTCATGACCGAAAAGTTTGTAAATACACTATCGTGATCGACAAGTTAATAACACTCTGTCGTGATGGACAAATTAGTAAATACACTATAATGACTGACAAGTTAGTAAATACACTCTATCATGACCGACTAGTTAGTAACACTCTATCGTGATGGACTGTTTAGTCAATACACACTATCATGACCGACAAGTTAGTAAATACACTATCCTGACGGACTAGTTAGTAAGACTCTATCGTGATGGACTATTTAGTAAATAAATACTATCATGACCGACAAGTTAGTAAATACGCTATCATGACCGCCAAGTTTGTAAATACACCATCATCCCGGACATGTTAGTAAATATACTCTATCATGACCGACAAGTTAGTAAAACACTATCATGACGGACAAGTTAGAAATACAGATATTATACGAATTACATGCAGTCTTGGATCTAGGCTACACTTCGAGGGGTTCCATGCAGTAACACAAGTGCTGTCAATGCAATGAAAAAAAATATCTTTACCTACATATAATTTTTGCGAAGTGTTCAGATTAATCTCTCAATCATGTTAATAATGATGTTTTGGTTACTGCATGGAGTCGCACTTTCTGTGTTACCTTGAACAAAAACATTTTAATTCGATTACACCTTAAGACAGCTTGGGTCATCATCATCGTCAGCCATTTGACGCCCACTGCAGGACATAGGCCTCCCTCGCGGTTTGCCAAGCATCCCGGTGCCGTGCCGCCCGTAATCGGGTCGTCAGACCATCTGGACAGCTCGGGTGCTAATAAAAATGTCGTCGGCAGACTGAAGCGGCTGCTGGCCATGGCGGGGAACCCCCACGCGCTGGCGGGGGGCGGGGCGGGCGGGGGGGGGGCGACCGGCAAGTGCGGCTGCGCACTGCTCTGCGCGCACCACAAGCGGAGACACGAGGTGAGCGGGGGGGGGGGGGGGGGGGCTTGTGATTTACTGGGGAGAGAGAGGTAGTGGAAAAAGAAAGGACATACTGCACAGAGCGGAGAGAGTAACAAGATTAAAGAAAGATACAGGATAGAGAGACGAGAGACAGTTTCCTGTCTGTGAAGAACGGGAGGTGAGTGTGAAGAGAAGGAAACCGGGACAGTGGAGTGAGGGAGCGGAGACTGAAGAATTAGTGGGAGAAAATATGGGTGAAGAGAGAGTGGACAGAGAGGAGAAAATGGAAAAAGACAGAGAGTGGACAGAGAAACATACTTAGAAGACTACAGAAAGAGGGAGAGTGTGGAGAGAATGGATAGATTAAGTATGCGGAGAAGGCGAGAGAGAGAAAGAGTAAGAAGATTGTGGACAGAGCGGAGAGATAGTAGAGAGTGGAAAGAGAGAGGGGGCTTAATCACTAAGCGTGCCCACCGCCTGTATGACCATTTTCCATAATTATCCCGTCGATAAATTAACCTAACTTAAAAAGATATGTATTAAGAAGAAGAAAAAGAAAAACATTTATTATACCAACCAGACACATCACAGAAACAAAATAAGCAGATAAGTAACATAATATGCACAACAACAGAAAGAAAACTAAATACACAACAGACAAAACGAATAAATAAAACAGGACCATAGATGTAGCCTGTGGTGTATCTACGTTGCCACAAAAGGCAATTTGGTTTATTTGCTGAACGTATGTTACTGCTCGTTTATTTATTCTGAATAATTGTACCAATCATTGTTTACCTGATTTTTTTTGCTGATCAAATAATAATTGTGCTGAATGTTGAATTCGTTCCCGCTAACATCTATAACATCTGTGTACATCTGTATCAGCAATAAGGCCTCCAATTATACCTCCATTTTTGTAAGTATGGTTTCTGTAAGTAATTGTTTTCTGGTGTGTACAATAACAGTTATTTGTTGTACAAGAGTGCTCAATTTTGACGACCGAGCAAGCGAAAAATTCTAAATTAGAATCCTGAGCGTAAGCGAGGGAATCTAAAGAGCACGAGGTGAAAAATGTTTGCACTCGAGTGCAACACGTAACTTTTCATCCCACCTCAGCGCAAAAATTACACAAAGGAGTTTCCGAGTCTGAGTTTTTAACAAATTAAAAAAAGTTGTATGGTGAACTCGGCACCATGGAGGTAGAAGTAAATAGGTTTAATGATGTTTTGAATTTAAAAACCTAGTGCACAAGATGTTCTAAATTCAATTTACTGTATCCTCTCGCGGCTAAAAACGACTTTTGCACTCAGATATCAAAAAGCAAAAATACTCTTTCCGAGATGGGGGGGAGGTAAAGAATATTATTTTTTTATCTTATCTTATCCTATCTTATCTGTTCTCAGAAGCAGCAAGTAGCCCCGCCGCCTGTGACGGAGGTCCAAGCGCAGGTGTTCAGACACCCCACACCCATCGCGCCCAAGCCCGACACTGAGGTAAGAAGATTAAATTACACAAACTCACGCCTGTATCCCAGGGGAATAGGCAGAGACCAGGGTTTGCCACTTGCCATGATCCTGACAAGTCAAATGGGGGATGTATTAGCGAAGGCAAAGATAAAAACTACCCGATTAAATTCGACAACACGTCAAACATTTCAACACGTCGATCATTCAAAAACATGTCTATTACGTCTATAATACAACACGTCCAATTCTAATTGTTATTAGTTAATTCTTATTATATCAAACATTTAACAGGGATTTGCTGAAAATCAGCGTTGTGTCATTTCAACGCGACTACGTGCATGATAGGTAGTCGACTATTATTATGTCTTGTCACGACACGTCTATTATTTCAAAACGTCTTATTATTCAACAACACGTCTATCATTTCAACAACAAGTCTATCATTTCAACACGACTATCTGAATGATCGCCGTCAATTATACGTTTTTCAAAAACACGTCTATCATTCAACATCACGTCTATCATTTCAACGCGTCTTTAAGTCAACAACTCTACTATTTTATACACACGCGAGTTCCTGCCTCTTTTGCAGGCGAGTTCGCGCATTCCTCTTTAATTCAGCCCGTTCAGATTCTGACCCTGTCAGCAGATTCAGCAGCAGCTGAACACTAGCGACCTGCCGCGCTACCGGCGCGGGCGGCCGCGCGCCGCCGACCGCCGCGTCGTCGTGCAGCGCCTGCTGCCGCTGCTGCCCAAGCTCCCGCCTGCTGACAGTAAGTCTGCTCCCCGTCAGCAGATCCAATAATTCTATTTATTAGCGGCGTTTTACCTGAAATAAAACGCTTATTAAATACTTACCTTATTTGAAGCTTTGAGTTTGAGATAGGTAATCTCCTTTTCCGTGCCAGTCGACGCCGCTTGAACCCTAATCGTCGCACTTTGCTAGTCTGTGACACTCTACCAACCAGGATGCCTTCCGCGTAGTAATGATTTCAGAACGCGCGACGGCGATCTTGTTTGTCATTGTGTCGAAAACCACAGGCAGGAATTAAATATAAGCTTCAAATAAGGTAAGTATTTAATAAGCGTTTTATTTCAGGTAAAACGCCGCTATTAAATCCTGTACGTTATTTGAAGCTTTGAGTTTGAGACGTGTTTGTTATCGCCTGGTGGTAGAGTATGCCAATGTGAGATGATTCACAGTTAGCTGTGTGTGTGTAATACAAAATAGTACAAAGCTGGGTAGGTACTGTACTAATGTAAAATATTCCAATAGATATCCACAGACCCAATAGTGCGAGTAATTAAATTTTACCCCAATTCTCTGAAATCAGGACAATAACACAATTTGCAGGTACGTACAAATATACAAAGGATAGATAGGTAGGTGTACACACATCAATCCATAAAATATATGGGATAGTAGGATTCGGAGCTTATGCGATCGATCTACTATGATAGAACTGTTAAAAAGTCAACAGGGTTTCTCCACTGATATAAGCATCCTTATCATCCTTAGAGTTTTCTAATAAAATTGAATAATAATTATATCACTTGTGACCAGAGTGACATAACTTAATGAACTTAATAACAAGTAAACATTTATTCTTTGACAGACTATTTTGGAAGTTACAGTTGATCCAGACCCTGCAATATTATGCCAGCTGCTGATAAAATAGTAGGCCTTCAACCTGCGTTTTAATAATAATATGATAGGTAGCTTTTGATGGGCTTTCTATACTTACAAACATGTTTAGGTAGAGCCTATATAACAGGTTTGTCTTTGAACCTGCAAAGGACCTGAATAAATTGACATGATTCAGATTTTGGCTTTGGCAATAACATTCAACTCGATTACTTATGGGCTATGGCTTTTGAGTCAAACATAACACAGTAGCACAGGAAACCGTAGTGTCGTCTATGTCTGCCATAACAGATTTAGATAAAGGCAGCTGTGTCTGGCGAATTATTTAGATAGCTAATTAACTAATTATGTACTTCAACAACTATATTGTTTGTGGAAGAAACATAATCACTTATTGCAGACGGGATTTTTGTTCCCGGGTAGAGTTTGCTTCAGCAACCGATAGCAAAAGAAGTGTAGATTGACGTCCACGAATGTGTTAAATACATATTGCTGGCAAAGGTATGCGAGCCTAACATTTACCAACTCCCGACAAGTCTCTCAGGCGTTTATTAAAGGTTCATGTAAACCTGCTTAGGAATTGTATAACTAAAGTGGAAAAAGAGCCACTCGTTCTTGTTTTTAGCTCTGCTCAACAAAATACAAAAAACTCAATATGGTCTGCGTCCTCAAGGGCGGTGGTTCATAGTTTGCCACTACGTTCGCATTGCGGTAGTTATTGGGACTAGGTACCCACTCTTCGTATATATACAGCTTGCCTCACAGTGACGACGCTAGATTCCATTTTTATGGCCGAGGATGTGTATTTGCTAAGACATACAGAGCCAGCTTCATGGCGGGTCGGATGCGCCGCACCATGGTGCCGAGTCCAGGAGGGCAGCGCAGGACTATTGACCAAACTGTTTGAGTAGACTTAGATTTAACTTAAGTATCATTACCTGTATAGTGCGGATATAACATAATACCTTTATTTTATCTAAGTACTACTAACGTTAGAAGTCAGAAGTCGATCAGAAAGAATATTGTTCAATTTAACGTGAAGCAAAGGGGAACTTTTGCCTGGGAACTGGAACTTTTAGTAAGGGTGCCTTGGAAAGAGTATATAAACCGACTTGCTGACAAACTGCATTAAATAGCCCTTTATGACAAGGAACAAGCCACTTCTTTGAAAATCTTCGCCCAAGTGAAAACTTGATAAGGCAAAAATATCAAATTATTTGCTAGACAGTTCAAGACAACCATTTTCAAAACTGTTGCCATTCATCATATTAATCTACTCGAGGTTAGTCATGTCGATGACCACTTGAGATATATCTTTGCTTATATCTTACTCGGGTAGGACATATTCGCGGTACACCTAACTGGATTGGGGCATACCTCCAATACTGCTCCCACTTGGGACCTTATGGCCCAAGGCTGATGCTGGTGATGTAGGATCATCCTTCTCAAGGTATACGTAGTACTGACTGAGCTTGTCCAGCAAATCCATCAAAGGCTTCATCTTTGTCCCATTTTGTTCGCTAAGTAAGATAAAACCATCCTTGCGTCTCATAGCCTAAGAAAGCAGATAACATAAATACTGACAGTTCCTCTGTTATGCAGTACAGCTTATACTCCAGGCAGGTTCACTTTTCTGATAGAAGTTATTTACATAGTTATAGACCACAGCCATACCTATAGGTTACATTCACCCCCAGGGGATATAAATAGGATCCAAATTCAAAAAGAGTTGAGCCAGTTAGGGTAACTTGAAACTTCTTCCTTTTAAGCACCAGTCGAATATAGTACCTGAGGTACTGGACAAATCAAGAAATGAATTGTAAAACAAATGATAAATACTTTTCCCAGGCGGTCTCCCATCCAAGTACTGAACACGCCCGATGTTGCTTAACTTTGGTGATCGGACGAAAACCGTGTATTCAACATGGTATGGATGTTCGCTGGTTTATTATTCTGAACCATTAAGTATTTAGAAGATAACCATACAGTAATGGTACCGTTGAGAGGACATTGACCCTTAAATAGGTAAGCTTAACCCAGTAATGCTGCGGATTACTTTGCAACAAAAGGTTGATCTTCAACTTGTATTTGCTGCTACTTTTGGTCACAAGGAACATAAGATAGGAAACATTGTTTAACAGTACTTTTACAGCACGCCATCTTCCCCCCCCCCCCCTTTTTGAGGGTTACATGTTATTGCTTATCCATCTATCTGTGTCTACGTCTTCGAACAGCTATGAACCGCTTCTTATATAACCTGCGAGGCATGATAATAGAAGTAATAACTACACATCAGTATGTTGTGTATAATAATAGTGCTCTGCGAGAGTATGTGATTGCCAACTAAGTTATGCTAATAACCCCGTGAGGGTTTATTCATGTGTTGGCAAGGATACTGTAATTTTATCATTAAAATTCAATTAATAAACATTTTACATATTCCCCAAAATTGTTTTGCACTCAGGCTTAGGCGACACACGCAGACCCCGCGAGGGTGTACTTAATTGTTTAGCAAGTCTGACTTTTTATAATCTTGCGAGGGTTGATATTAGGTACCATGCATAGTTGTTGATAGTACCCTACGAGAGTATGTGAATATTTGTCAACTGTAAAACTCTGTAACAGTGGATAGGTATATACCATATCTGAGTATTATTCTACACTGTACCCTGCGAGGGCGCGTGATTGTTTGCTACTTACCACGTACCTATAGGTGTATTGTACAAAGGTAGCGGGGATATTGATTGATATACAATTGATTGCCAACTCTGTTCACCTTATAACCCTAAGAGGTCTGCTGCTTAACACATATATGCATGTTTGTACATGATATCCTGCGAGGATACTTGATTGTTTGCCAACTCTGATCAGGGTTCTGTGAGGGTTGATGTAGAGCCTGGCACATTACACATAGTAGGTACCATGCGAGGGTATGTGATTTTCTTGTGTTGATATCATGCGAGGCTATGTGATTGTTTGCCATCTTGGCTTAACTTAAAATCCTTCATAGGTAGTACCCTGCAAGGGTATGTGATTTGCTTGGGTTGATATTCCGCAAGGCTATGTGATTGTTTGCCAACTTAGCTTAATGTTCTTCATAATAGGTACCCTGCGAGGGTATGTGTAGCTCCATGGTAACTCAGTTGTAATCAATAACCTGCAAGGGATGATAAAAAGCAAGCATAGATGCATCCATTATAGTAGGCACCCTGCGAGGGTAGGCAACTCTGTGGCAAGTCAGTATTTAATAACGCTGTGAGGGTTGATGTCGATTGCACATATTTTTGTATACAGTATGTAACTCCATGTACCTTGCGAGGGTAGGCAGCTCTATGGCAACTCAGTTGTATTTAATAACCCTGCGGGGGTTGATATTGACTGCACATAATATTGTTCTTAAACAGTATGTAGCTCTATATACCCTGCGAGGGTGGGCAGCTCTATGGCAACTCAGTTGTATTTAATTTAATTAATAACCCTGCGAGGGTTGATATTGACTGTAAACAATATTGTTGTATACAGTACGTAGCTCCATGTACCCTGCGTGGGTGTGTAATTGTTTGCCAGAGACCTGCGAGGTCTGGCGTACAACCTTGCCAGTTCAGATTATCAAAACTGATGTCTTTCAGATAACTTCTCGTCTTCCAGCCATCGGTCATAGACTAGTTCTTTTAGTACCGCCTCAATCATCTTTGGAATTATGATTAGTAGGTGTCATTAACCTCAAGTCTCACGAACTTCTCTTGTAACGCAACATGACTGCGTGGGAAGCTAAAGAATCAAAATCGAACTGAAAATTTTTTTAGGGGTTCAAGCATTTTTGCAAACTGCGTTCGTAGAAGCAGAATATTTATATGTTTAAGCGCCTGCGCGATAGCGTAGAGCACCGTTGCGCACCACGATAAAGAAAGTTATTTTACGTCAGGAGGAACGTTTGTTCTTTTTTGGTATTCCAATTACATCGTAGTTCTGTCAAGCACGTTGCTTCATTTAAAAATTCCCGTGTACTCCCGAACATGGTCCTGGATCATCGCCGGATATAAAATATCAAGAACCAGAACTCAAACCACCATATTATTATCAAAACATAGTGGAGTTTATTTGGAGACAAATAAGTATACGCGGCGAAGAGGTTACCTAACCGGCAACGTGGACGTGGAATAATTTCAAGAAATTACTGGTGTTTAAAGGCTATTTTTCATAATTTATCGTCACCCAACACTCTAATTAAGGTATTAGTATCAAGTGTAAATCACTGGAACAATCAGGTTGGTTGCATATTATTGTATTTTCACATAATTGTCACAAACCATTGCACTGTGGTTAACAATAGCAGGTTCATTCATACTTTGCAGTATTTAAGTCAGTATTTGTATTGTCAAATACAGTAAGCAAAAGCTTCATCATTGGCTTATTTACATTAGTTAATCACATAATTGATAGCTGTGCAATAGGCATTTAAAAGTGAGTAATTAACAATAACAATAGATTTATGCATTGACGGTTAAAGTTAGATTAAGCATCTATTTAATTTCATCTCAGCCTAGCTTCTTAAATTTGCTTAAATAAAAAGTTTTCTAGTAAACTTCATCAATATATCGTAATATAATAAGACTATTTTTGTCAAGAGTTCAAGAGTTTGAGAACCTATTTATTAAATTATATTTTTTGTAGCAAGAAACTTTGTGCCTTCATATTTATATAAAACTTTGTATGTGCGTTAAAAATTATCTACGGAGATACCTACATAAATTCAACTAAGTTTTATTTATCTGTGTCATTGTATACATTCCAGGTCGTACACTCTTGTCCCCCAGAATGGCCGAAGGACAAAAACCTGATGAAGAACGGGATTTGATTCGAAAACGAGCCAGTTTCAAAGGTCGTTTAACAGTTTTCAACAATTACCTAGATTCGCTCGCAATACCTCTAAAGGAGATTGATGCGACGGAATTGCAATTGCGTTTAGGTAAGCTGGAGTCAATGTACGACCAATTTGATGAGGTTCAGGTGAAGCTGGAATGCCTCACCGAGAGTGTAGATGCACAGGTTACTGAGCGCACAAATTTTGACTCTGTGTATTATAAAGCGCTAGCAAAGGCCCAGAATTTATTAAGGGATTTTAATAAAACTAAAAATGAGTCATTTGACTCAGCAAGTAGTGACAAGGTTTCTCGGGCTAGTAATCGTAGGCTTGTTAAGCTGCCTACCATACAATTGCCGAAATTCAGTGGATCATATGAAAATTGGTTGGAGTTTCACGACACTTTCAACAGCCTAATTCATTCTAATGATGACATAGATGAGATTAACAAATTTCATTATTTACGGGCGTCTCTGGAGGGGCCTGCTGCTGTGGTAATACAATCATTTGAGTTTTCTACCAGGAACTACAGTGTGGCGTGGAAGGTTTTGTGTGAACGGTTTGACAATAAACGATTGTTAGTTCAAAATCATGTTTCAGCGTTATTTCATATTGAAACTATTACGAAGGAGTCGTCTATCACTTTGAAGCGTTTAATTGACCAGCTAAATAAAAACCTCCGAGCATTGGAATCGTTGGGCGAGCCAGTCAATTACTGGGACACTCTGTTAATTTATATTGTAACGCAAAAATTAGATCAAAAAACCTACCGTGAGTGGGAGGAGTTCAAGGGTCGGCTGCACAAAGACGAATCTATCACATTCGACTTATTCCTCGGATTTTTGCGTGGCCGAGCTGATTTAATTGAAACACTAGAGATGTCACGTAACATACAGACACGTAACACACACATACCAATCAAACCAACCCCCAAGGTAAAGTCCATGGTTTCAGTACAAAACTTAAACAATATCACCACTGAACCACTGAAAAATGTTTGTCCGAAATGCAATGGCGACCACAGCTTAGCCATCTGTCCACAGTTCCTTGCACTTAGTAACGAGGCTCGATTAAAATTACTACCGAGTTACAAGATTTGTTATAATTGTTTTAAAGTAGGTCACTACGCAAATCACTGCAAAAAACCGGGATGCAAGCTGTGCAAGCGCCGACACAATACATTGATTCACGTTGCGGAACTGAAGGTAGGTGGGACCGCGCGCCCTGAAAATCGAGATGCGACTGAGTCTCCCGTGACGTCATCCGCTTCAACTACGGCTACCGCCGTAAACAATGTATCGCTATCTGCGAGCGTCGAACGTTGTACACAACAACAAGATGTACTATTATCGACCGCATTGATTAAAGTGTTGGATAGCAATAACATTGAATATGTTGCCCGCGCAGTTTTAGATAGTGGCAGCACTTCGAGCTTCATGACCGAGAAAATGCAACAACGTTTGCATTTAGAGGCTGTCGAGACAGATAGGTCCATATTGGGAATTAATAGCGTGACTTCTCACGTAGGCAAAAGATGTCGAGTACACTTAAAATCATTGGATGATAGTTTTTCTACTGACATTCATTGTTTTATTTTGCCATCAATAACCAGCAATGTCCCAAGTCGCGAGGTGAACCTATCTGATCTTGAGCTTCCTTCTTATATATGCTTGGCTGACCCCACATTTTATAAGCCTGCCGAAATAGATTTACTAATCGGGGCTGATCTCTTTTGGGATCTGTTGGGGACACAGAAAATTAAGCTTGGCAGTCATAATATGCCTATATTGCAGGAAACTCGGTTAGGGTGGATAGTCTCCGGCCCTATGTCAAGTAGCAATGCTGTATCACTGTTGAATGACATCAAGTGCAATTTCACTCAAACAAAACCGTATGTCTATAGCGATACGGACGATTTTCGAACCGATCTTACGCGTTTTTGGGAAATCGAGGAAAACGTAAGTTCGAAGTCACCTATTTATTCTCCTGAAGAGAAAATGTGTGAGGATCATTTCGTGAAAACTACATTCCGTTTGGCTGATGGGCGTTTTTGCGTTCGCTTGCCACTCAAGCAAGATCCTGCTGTATTAGGGGATTCATTTAAAAAAGCCAGGCATTGTTTGTTCTCTTTAGAGCGTAGAATGACAACAAAACCAGAAACCCGTCAGCTTTACTACGATTTCATGTCTGAATATCTGGCACTGGGCCACATGTCTGTCTGTGTGGCACCTCAACCAGATCTAGGCGCTAACTTTATACCACATCACGGAGTGCTGCGAGAAAGCAGCACTACGACAAAACTTAGAGTGGTATTTAATGCCAGCTGTCCTACGACGTCAGGTGTCTCTTTCAATGACATACAGATGGTCGGCCCTGTAGTTCAAGATGATCTGTTGTCTATACTGCTGAGGTTCAGACAACACAGGTACATCTTGTCTGCTGATGTGGAGAAAATGTACCGATGTTTAATTGTTCATCCTGATGACAGGCACCTGCAGCAGATCGTCTGGCGTGACAGACCTGATGATTTCCTCCAGACCTTTCAATTAAATACCGTCACGTATGGTACGGCTAGTGCACCATTCCTTGCGACGCGCTGCCTTAAGCAGCTTGGCCTTGAGTGTGAAAACAAAGACATAGGTCAGATCATTTTACACGATTTTTATGTCGACGATTTGCTGACAGGTGGAGATGACTTGGAGGTCGTAAAGAAAATACGTCGAGAAGTGACAGCTGCGTTGGCATCTGCTTCTTTGCCATTACGAAAGTGGAGATCAAATAATCTGGAGTTATTATCAGAAGTTGCTGATACGTCGCTGGACCTAAATATTGGATCTCATGAACCAAGCAAGTTATTAGGTCTCAGCTGGCATTCCGATTTGGATGAGCTCTGCTTTCCCTTGAATTCATTAATTCCTGATGCCAACACTAAGCGTGAGGTACTTTCTGTAATTGCACAGATCTTCGACCCGTTAGGTCTGTTGGCTCCTTTCGTGATTTCAATGAAAATGTTGATGCAAAAGCTGTGGTTAGACAAACTTTCATGGGATGATCCGCTGACTCCAGACATTATTAAATGTTGGAATGAAATTATCACTTCCATGTCAGTTTTGAGTGACATTCGCATTCCACGCCTGGTTTTCTGTGACTTGTATAAAAATATACAGTTACACATTTTTTGTGATGCGTCTGAACGTGCGTTTGGTGCGTGCGTATTTGTACGAAGCATCAACGAAAGGGGAGAGGTCATGGTTAGACTGTTGATGGCAAAAAGTCGTGTAGCACCAATTAAACCGACAACTATACCGCGGTTAGAGTTGTGCGGTGCTCTAGTTGGAGCTCGGCTTTTTGAGAAAGTTGTTAACTCACTTCGAGCTAAAATTGACGAGGTTTGTTTCTGGACGGACTCGACAATTGTCCTGGGATGGTTACGAATGTTACCTTGTAAACTTCAGCCATTCGTGCGCAACCGTGTCGCTGAAATTTTACGAATGGCTAGCGACCATAAATGGCGACATGTCCCAACTGACCAAAACCCAGCAGATCCAGTATCTCGTGGAGTGAACATTAGCGCTCTTCCAGATCTCGACTTGTGGTGGTCCGGTCCCAAGTTTTTGAAGCAGAACCCGTCAGAATGGCCTTCTCAGCCTAAATTTGTGGAGCAACTGCCTGAGATCCGCCCTGATGTTTCACTCAACGCGGTAGTCAGTAAACCTAGCAACGACAGGTTCATCGATTTTAGTCGTTTTTCAAATTACTTACGACTTATCCGTTCCGTGGCTTACGTATTGCGGTTTATTAGATCTTGTAAAAAGCAAGTTACGTCATTTAAATTCCTTACTGACGAAGAATTAAGAAACGCGTTAAATATAATTGTTTCAAAGTGCCAAGACGATTCATTCTCAGAGTATAAATTCCTGCTACATAAAAAGAATATACCTAATAAGAGTCCACTCTTAAAATTTAATGTCTATTTAGATGAAAATAGGATTATGCGAGTGGGAGGACGTCTTGAAAACTCAAATTTTACATACGAGAAAAAGCACCCTATATTATTACAGTCCACTCATATCTTCACGAAACTTTTATTTGACTATGAGCACAAAAAATTAATGCATGCTGGACCCCAGCTACTATTGGCGTGCATTAGGGAAAATTATTGGCCCATAGGAGGTCGAAACCTTGCAAAGTCCTGTTATTACAAGTGTGTATTGTGCCGTCGTATGAAGGGCAAGGTTGCGACCCCTCTGATGGGCAACTTACCACAGCGGCGGCTTATCCCAGGTGGCTTTCCCTTTGAAACTGTAGGGCTTGATTACGCGGGTCCCGTTCTAAGTGCCAGTCGTCAAGGTCGCGGGTGTCGGCTAGTTAAAGTTTACATTTGCATTTTCATATGCTTCACCACCAAAGCGATTCATTTGGAGTTGGTGGGCAACTTAACGAGTAATCAGTTCTTGCTGGCACTACGCAGGTTTATTTCTCGAAGAGGCAAACCGCTTCATATATACTCCGATAATGGAACTTCATTTGTTGGTGCGTGCAACGACTTATCCACATTCTTAAAGGGCAATTGCGATTCTGTGAGTGAAAGTATGGCCAATGAAAACATAAATTTCCATTTTATTCCGGCATATACCCCTCACTTCGGTGGTCTCTGGGAGGCAGGAGTTAAATCGACCAAACATCATTTGCTTAGAGTGTTGGGAAATTGTAATCTTACTTATGAGGAGCTAAACACCACGTTAAATCAAATCGAGGCAATCTTAAACTCCCGGCCGCTCACACCGCTTTCATCAGATCCCGCCGATTTCATGCCTTTAACGCCGGGTCATCTCCTGATTGGACGCCCGCTTACTTCATTACCACAACCAGAGTACCAAAACCATTTTGCTCCTCTTTTAACGAGATTTCAACGCATAGAGCAGCTTCGGCAACATTTTTGGGAGCGTTGGAGTAAGGAGTACGTTGCAGAACTTCAACAACGTATAAAATGGCGGTCTTGCCGTGAAGGGTTAAAGCTGGATGCATTGGTGGTGGTAAAGGAAGACAATCTTCCCCCGCTAAAATGGAGGCTTGGAAGAATCGTCGCAGTCATCCCTGGTCCCGATGGAATAGTTCGTGTAGCCGACATCAAGACTTCCACGGGAACGATCCGGAGAGCTTTTAACAGGATTTGTCCGCTGCCGGTGTCTTCACAAGATTCTGGTTGAAAGCGATGCTTTCAACGCCCGGGGGCATGTTTAAGCGCCTGCGCGATAGCGTAGAGCACCGTTGCGCACCACGATAAAGAAAGTTATTTTACGTCAGGAGGAACGTTTGTTCTTTTTTGGTATTCCAATTACATCGTAGTTCTGTCAAGCACGTTGCTTCATTTAAAAATTCCCGTGTACTCCCGAACATATAACACAAACGGTAACACCGTTATATACTAATTGTCGTGTTGTTTATACACAATAGCACGAAAATATCACACTTTTTAGAATATTTGTATTTTTTGTCGACTGTCATTAGCGGAAAATTCGATGCCAATGACAAACAAGATCGCCGTCGCGCGTTCTGAAATCATTACTACGCGGAAGGCATCCTGGTTGGTAGAGTGTCACAGACTAGCAAAGTGCGACGATTAGGGTTCAAGCGGCGTCGACTGGCACGGAAAAGGAGATTACCTATCTCAAACTCAAAGCTTCAAATAACGTACAGGATTTAATTAGATCGTTTTTAGGATTCCGTACCCGTAGGGTGCCAAACGGGACCCTATTACTAAGACTTCACTGTCCGTCTGTCTGGCTGTTTGACACCGGGCTGTATCTAGTGAACCGTGATAGCTAGACAGTTGAAATTTTCACAGATGATGTATTACTGTTGCCGCTATGACAACAAATACTAAAAAAACAGAATAAAATAAATATTTAAGGGGGCTTCCATACAACAAATGTGATTTTTTGCCGTTTTTTCTCGATCTTTGAGTCTAATGTTGTATAGATAATAGTACGAAGGGTTCCGCTTCGTGCGCGAGTCCGACTCTCACTTGGCCGTTTTTTTTTTTTACTTAGCCTCTTATGTGCTCCAAATGTCGTCATCGGACATCGGACGAAGGTCGACGATATTGGTGACAGAATCTCGAGTCTGAAGTGGCGACGGGCGGGACACCTGGTGAGGTGGAAAGACGGCAGGTGAACCAGGGCAGTAACGGAGTGGCGGCCGAGGACCGGGCGGCGGTCGGTCGGTAGACCAGCAGCCCGATGGTCGGACGATGTGGCCAGGTCGGCAGGGGGCCCGTGGATGCGAATGGCGAGAGACCGCGAAAGATGGCGTGATAGGGAAAAGGCCTATAACCAGCAGTGGGCAGAGATGGGCTGATGACGATGATGATGACCGGGCAAAGGCCTCCCCTTCTGCTTTCCATCTCTACCATGTCCCTGTCCTGTTAAATAAGATACATTATTACGTGCAGGAATTACAGAAAAAGGTATCAATAGTATGAACTAACACAAAAAAAAACCATTGTAGGTAGCTTAACAGCAGATTCTGCCTCGTTGGTCCAGCCGTTAAGGCTCTTAGCTTCCAAGCACCACCAACAGAGGTCGTGGGTTCGATTCCCACTGGGGGCCGCCGTACATTTGTACAAATGGCCTCAGTCTGGGTGTAGTTTCATGTTTGTAACGTCCCTGCCTGGTTACCATAGCACAGGGCATCACATATTGTGACCGTGTGTGGAAGTTGTTATTATTACTATGTTATTATTCCGACTTGCTGCTCCGGCTGCCGCCTGATGACAGTAAGCCCGCTCTCCGTCAGCAGATCCAACGTCGGATTCCGACGTGTCTGCCGATAGTCGCACCCCGTCAGCAGATTTAGATTTGGCAGATTCCGAAGTGTTTGCTCTGTAAGTTCGTGCCACGTCAGCAGACCTAACAGCGCCTCGTTACTGACGTGTATACCTCATACATAACCTAGTGGCTACAAATGATTCTAAAAGTTACCCATCTCTCTTCCAGACCTGATCCCGGTGAAGCTGGTGTCCAACTTGCCGCCGCAGCTCCCGCGGTTGCTCCCTAAGCCGCCGCAGTCATTGCCCCAGTCCACAGAGTAATCGCTTGTTATATTTTTACTAGCTGACTCGGCAAACGTTGTTTTGCCACATAAATTAATTAGTCTATGACCTATTCTCAGACCTACTAAAAATACACAAAAAAAAATTCATAAAAATCGGTGCAGCCGTTCCGGAGGAGTTCTATAACAAACACTCTGTCACGAGATGTTTACCGTTACATCGTGACTTCAAATTTAAAACGTTTGCGCCGTTCGCCAATGTAGTGGAAAGTGATTTTTCCAGATGTTTTCCTTGTTTAATAAAAAAATACTGAAATAAAAAATATAGCAGATATTGTATCGAATCAGGCGTTTCTTTGCGGAAATCCATAATAGCATTAAAATATGAAAATTACTTTGCTAAATTCCGCTAAAATCCCACAAGCACCATGCGGCTAGTTAATGCGCCGCCCTCCCTCCCACTTTTTTTTGTGTCTTGAAAAGTGGGAGGGAGGTCGGTGCATTAACTAACCGCATGGTGTTTATGGGTTTTATGGCGGAATTTAGCAAAGTAATTTTCACATTTTAAAAATATAGCATGTAATCCAGAAATATAAACCTGAGACTGAGGAGGATATTTTCTTTCGTTGAACGCGCGGTCTCTAAACAGATTTTCACATGGTTACGCCTTTCTTTTATTATATTTACGTCCGTCAGAACAATCCTGCAACCTTAATCTCTGTTTGGACATTTTTTTCACGGTTATTAACACTGTAAATTTTCCAGAGTCAAATTAGATCATACCTGTGTCAAAGATGGTAATCTGAAAATGTAAGATATTTTTTACTAAAAAAATTATGTGATTTTCGATTTTTGTCTAAAACCTCACCATCTAAAACCTTTTAGGGAACGAAAGCAGTTACCGCGATAATAGAAACGTTTTACCCCCGAAGGGAATAAAACGAATATTTAGGTTTTAGCCGAAGCTTGAACCACTTGAGATTACGCTCCTTTAACCCGAACTATCTATCTCTTTCTCTCTCATTGTTCGCTCTCGTGCTGTCTCGTTCCCTCTAACCTGTGTGTGTGAAGGACGAGTCGTGCAGCGCGGCGCCATTTTGTTTTCAGTACTAATCAAGCCGGCAAGGCCCTAGAAGGGTGGTTCAAGCTTCGGCTAAAACCTAAATATTCGTTTTATTCCCTTCGGGGGTAAAACGTTTCTATTTAGGTGTTTGAGCCTTCGCTTGAACCACTTGAGACGTGTTTCCTATCTGCCGGCGTTGCACGAAGCGTACTGTGAATTAGGTTACAAGAAAGCCAGAAGGTAGGCTAGTATTTTCACCCAGACTTAGAGAAGCTACTTTTAAACGTTTCTCATGGAAATTACTATGGGAAAAATATAAGAAAAAAACTGTAACATGAACAAAGGAACCAGTATATTTTGACTGAAAATCATTGAATTAAGATTTACAAAATAATAATAATAATAATTAACCAAACAAAAATTAGTCTCTCATCTAAATTAAACTGCCGTAAACAAATTTCCCAAGGCGTTGGGATTATTTTTCGAGGGGGCTGCTATAACTTTAAAGTAATGTCTAAACACAGTATTTTTTGAACGCCAATTTCCCCGGGAGATGATGTCATCAATATTATGTTGATTTAGCCAACTATTGGTTGCTACCGCACTTCTAAAGGTGCCAGCCGATGCTAATATCCCTGCTTCTTTAAATAAGTTCCTTAACCACCCAGCTATAACTGTACGTGAAGCAGCCTTGACGTAACCTCGAGTTGTAATGAAAAGTGAGCATATATTTTTTGCTTTACGTCGATTATCTGATATAATAATCAGCTTTCTAATCCACGAAAGCAAATTTAGACGCTGCGAGATATCGGAGTCTGCAGTTAGTGACCAACCAGATTGTCTATATGTGGAGGTATCCGTTTTTGAACCATAATCCGGCCAGAAAATCATTTCATTATCCTTTTCTTCAAAAGAGTCGGGGCCTATATTGAGGAGAGTTAAATCATGAACCCTACGACCTGAAGCAAGTAGCAAAAGTGCAGCTGTATGTCTCGAAACCGCGAAAAGGCTATTTTCGTCAAAACTATAAGATTTAAGGAAATCTAACATATCTTCTAGTCTCCAAGAGAGAGGCTTTTTAATCGGAGGCCGTGAGTTGAAAATTCCCTTCAAGGTGTGTTTAACTACTGGATGAGAACTTAAAAGATCTCCCTTGGCTGGATTTGCAAAAACAGATACTACTGATTTATGAAGAGCAATTGTTCTCGGGGCCAAATTAGAGACCCTGTGCAAAAAACATAAAAACCTGGCCAAATCTGACGCAGTAGGATTATCAGAAGGAATATTATTTGTGGCAGACCATTTCTTCCACCTGTTCCAAGCTGGTTGGTAAGTTTTTAGCGTGGAGGTCCGCCATGAAGTTTTTAATATATTGACATCGTCATTAGACCAACCTTCTATCTGATGGGACCAGCCTGAACCTTCCATACCGCTAAATTCAACTGCTCCACGGAGGGCGGAGGTAATCCTGTTCGGAGATCTGTTAGGTGTTGGCGCAGGTTCGGAATCATGAGCGGGGGGCATACTGTCCGTCTGGCTAGATCTGGTTTCCAAAAAGCGTTTTCCCAAGAGGGTGCCACTATTAAATAAGTTCCCTTCGAGATTTTTAGGTGGTGAAGAACACGTGGGATTAAGGCCGGTGGCGGAAACACCCAAGCTAACCTGTAATGCCACGTCCTGCTGAATGCTTTTGTGAACTGACTTTTTGTATCGGTCGCATCTTCGCTCACATAAGTTGTAACCACAGCCGATCTTGCGCTTGCAAAAAGGTCTATATCTGGCCAACCTAGTTTTAGGAATATTGTCGCCGTTACTCTGCGGTCGAGGTGCCACTCTGGCAGACTCTTGGCTCGTGACAGGCTGTCTGCCACACCGTTGTATAGCCCCGGAATGTAGCGCGCTGTTATGTAACATTTCATCTGCTGGCATAACATGAAAATGGCTTTGGTCATTTGTAATAGTTTTAGGGATTTTGTTCCTCCTTCCTTCACTATATATGAGACACTTGTGCGATTGTCTGTTTGTAGCATTAGCGACTGGCCTTCTAGTTGACCTCGTAACCGTTTCAAAACCTTGTAGATGGTCCAGAGTTCTTTGTAATTGCTGTGCCATTTTCTTTGTTTTGGAGACCAAGTACCCCAAAGTTTTTGATCGTTTACCATTGCTCCCCAGCCCTTGTGGGCTGCATCTGTTGTTATAAATACTGTTGGGTGATCTCGGTGTATGGGTGTATTTCTGTGAATGTTTTGTAGCCACCATATCATTTTCGCATGAGCTTCTTTCGGTATGCGCACCATGCGGTGAGGGTTTATGCTTGGTAGTTGGATTGATTTCCGTTGTAGCATCCGACAGTGCAAACGACCCAGTGGAACCACAAATGAAGCAAAATTCAGTTTCCCCAGCAGAACTTTCGCCTGATACCAGCTCCACTGACCGGTCATGAGCATGTGCGTTATAAAGGCCTTTAACCCTGTTATCTTTTTTTGAGGATAGAAATTTTCGGTTTCCCTCTGTATCCCAAACGATTCCTAAATATTCCATTCTCTTTGCGGGTATCATAGAGCATTTTCGATGGTTTATTTGCCAACCCAGAAAATTCAACCGATCGATTAGGTATTGCGTCTGTTGCTGAAGAGTACTTGGCTCCCTGTGAGCTATTATAAAATCGTCTAGGTAAACAGCAATCTTGATCCCTTCCTGCCGGAAAATGTGAGCAATCCAGTTTGTTATTTTGGCAAAAGCAGAAGGGGCGCTTGCGAGCCCAAATGGTAGGCACGTCATCTCGTAGATTTGATCGTCGTACGAGAGAGAGAGATATCGGCGGTGACTCTCGTGAATCGGGACATGGTAATAAGCTTGAGTGATGTCGACTTTCGTCATGTAATCGTTCTCTTCTAAGATTAATGGGATTTTCTGATGATTCAGGAGGTGGAATTTCGGAGTTGCTACAAATTGATTGAGATTTTTTAAATTGAAGATCGTACGATGCGAACCGTCTGATTTTTTCCGAAGGAACATTGTAGATACAAACCCTTTGCGATGATTGCTTGGTTTTATTGCCCCCGATGAAACCATGTTGTTGATTTGCTCTAACATCGATATCGAAGAGGGTGTTTGAAGTTTGGACCGCACCTTTGACGACAGTTTTACAGTCGGAGGTCTTCTTATGAAGGGAATCCTGTATCCCTTCAGGGAATAAAGTATCGATTTTGGTGCTCCCAATGTTTTCCAATTTGTTAAAAAGTTTTGTAACTGACCCGCTTTGAAACTTGTTAAGTCATTTCGTCTTTCCTCCTTTCCATTTCTTCTTGGTGTTTGATCCGTAGGGCCTTTTGTCGTTCGAGCCCCAATTCTGTTTCTCTGTAGCAGCTCTGGCTCTCGGCCTTGGCCTTCTGTCAGCCGAGGAGTAGGTAGGAGCACTGAGGGTTCTCCTTTCAGGTAACTTTGTACTTGTTTCTCCCCCCCTTTTTTTGCTTGGAAAAAACCTGAAAATGCCTCCCTGTTGTTTAACTGCTTCAGCCAATTTTCCATCATCGAATAAGTGTGAATCTGAAGGGGGTATGTCGTGTAAAATTTGAGTCAAAATTTTGTTTCTCGGTTTGAATACCTTACGGCGTAATTTGATTACTTCTGCTCTGCGGCCACATACGTACTGAAGCAGAGAGTCAGAGTTTTTCCGAAACTTCGAGTCAGCAGCTAAAAACTCTTTTCCGACCCTCTGGCGCGTATCTTTAGGAAGAGAATCCAGTAAGTCTTTGAAGATTTTCCGCTGTTGTAACAATCCGTTCGTAACAGCACCAAGGGTCATGTCAAACTTCTCCAAGATCCCAAACGAAGACCAATTTGGCGTTACACTTGCCAGCAAATTGTTGGTTTTTAGTGCACAAAAGGTAGGAGTTGCTTGGAACTCTTTTTGCACATCTGCGTACCTAATGTTTTCCCAGCTTTCTGTACCCAGTTTTTGACACGCCAAACCTTGCTTTAGTAGGAGAGGATCTGCTTTTGAAAACCTCTTTTCTTTTTCTATTGTCTCCGGATCGAAATCATATGGCTCTTCTTCCGAAAGATCATCGGCGGTAAGTTGCGCTAGTTCTCGCTGTGCCTCCGAAATAGTTGCCCGTAAATTGGCCTCCCGAGCCTGCTGAGGTTCTCTTTTTTTTCCTGATTTGGAACTATTTCCAAGTCTGATTCTTGTTTAGATTCGAACGATTCGTTAAGATCTAGGGAATCCTGCTTTCCTTGATTTGTAAACTTCTGATTCAACATTTTTATATTTTCATTTGTGTCTACAGAAACTTTGATCAAGGTATTGAACATCTCCAATTGTTGACTTAAGACAGAGGCCATCAAATGGTCCGAGCTACCCTGTTGAACGGGTTGTCCAGAAGTGCTTCGCCGCTTCGGGCTACTTGAGATGTCATCTTCCCGGTATCTTTTCCTGGTTGTCTCATTTTGTGAGTTCCTCTGACGCTCTTCAGAGCTGATATTTCTTACCGTGTCTCTTAACTCCGTTGATTTTCGCGCTGTAACCTTCGATTTGATGTTTCGCACGCATTCCATAAAGGGAGTGTAACACCGCTCGTGAATCTTTTCCATGAGTTTGTGGGGGGAATACAAGAGTGCACGCCCTAAGGGCCAAGACAAGAATTTCCGTCTTATTTGTCTGTAAGCGCGTTCTGACAAAGTGGATGCCGATGGATCGAAAGACCGAGCTAAGTCTTCTGTTGGGATGGCAAAACGGATTTTTGCCTCTAGAGCGGGTGAAATTTCTTTTCCAAAAATCTCTTCAAATGAAAAATCGCAGATATCCCAAGAACGCCAATCTTTAGGAAAGTGTTCATCTAAGGACTCGAGGATTGATGCCCAAGCAGATTCATCCCCGTCGGGTGGGGGGTCTGCAGCGATCTCGCCCATAGTGCGTATTTCAGGAGCCATTTTCTGTAAAGACCAAAGAAGCCTTGAACGGGATGTATAGTCGCTTGCTAAAAGATGCAGCTATGTCGCATGAACCAGAGCATAAGTCGCGTCGCACCGATTTGAGACGACAAGATGATGCGACGTCGTATCAATGATGCGCAGTCTGAGACAACGCCGTGCTAACTTGATACGACGGTTTGTCGCACCGAAATGACGCGATGCTGTTAACTCGATATGACATCGCGTCGCATCGGCCGAAAAGGTGGGACGATCCGATACGAAATTACATAAGTAATATCAAGGACTCCGACTGACGCGGAGTCTCGTCGCTGGGCCTAGGGCGCCGAGCGGAAAAAATGAACAGGCATGATGACAAACAATCATAAAACTTACCTAGATTTCACTATATTCCACTCAGAATTTTCCTTACGTGATTCTTGTTCGAGTGTTAAAAGCGTACTGAAAACAAAATGGCGCCGCGCTGCACGACTCGTCCTTCACACACACAGGTTAGAGGGAACGAGACAGCACGAGAGCGAACAATGAGAGAGAAAGAGATAGATAGTTCGGGTTAAAGGAGCGTAATCTCAAGTGGTTCAAGCGAAGGCTCAAACACCTAAATTTGATATTAGCTAAAAAAAATTGTAATTTTCTGTGATGTGTACGCATAATTCTTTCTTGTTGTGACAGAACAACGTCTCTCCGGTCAATTAGTTACTAACATAACGTTTCTTTCCCAGCAACACACAAGTATACGTGCTGAGTGAATCCCACGGCCAGTTCTATTTCCACGACGGCGAACGCAAGATCCCCATCGTAGCCTCCGTGTCCCCAGCCGCGTCCGCCGCGTCCTCACCGCGCGCTGGTAAGTTACTGGGCGCGTCCCCAAGAATCCCATCGCGACGTCCGTGTCGCGCAATAGTGGTGAGTTACTGAGCGGGCCTCCAAGATCCCTATGGGTCCGTATCCTCAGCTGTGCAGTGTTGGTGAGTTAGTAAACAAGTCCCCCAAGATCCCCATCGCGACGTCTGAGCTGCGCAATGCTGATGAGTTACTGGGCTGTCCACAAGATCCACATTGCGACGTCCGTGTCACGCAATAGTGGTGTGTTAGTTACTGAGCGAGCCCCTAAGATCCCTATCGTTGGGTCCATATCCCCAACTGCGCAGTGTTGGTGAGTTAATAAAGAAGTCCTCAAGATCTCCATAGTTGCATCCGCGTCCTAGTCGCGCGCTAGTGAGTAACTTAACGTGTTCCCAAGATCCCCGTCGAGGTGTCCGTGTCCCGAGTGACACAGTGCTGGTGAGTTACTGAACGTGTCCCCAAGATTCCCTCCGTTGCGACCGTGTTGTGTTCGTTCCCAACCGCATCCGTGCCGTCCTTAGTTATTGAGCGAGTAAATGTGAGTTTTTTTTTCTATTCTGTCTTTGTATTAGACTTTAGAAACCGCCACTGGGTGTACAAGTACCTATGTAAGATTTTTCTGACTGTAACTTTATTGAACAATGGGTATTATCCTAAATATTGAGAACAGTTACAAATGATACGTAATCTCGAAGGCATGAGGTCATTATAATCATGAATTAATAATATTCACTAATTTGTTGTATTCTTATTAAAAAGTGCATTTTTAATAATAAAAATACTAAATATAATTATAGACTCATTCGACCAGAAACTGACAGCTCTTATGATCTCAGTTGATGACGTAGTTCTGGTTTCGTAGACGCAATTTCTTTTTTTCGCTTTAAAAACATATTTAAACGGCCTGAATTGTAATATTCCCCCGAGGCTCTCATAAATTACAATTTTTTCAAAAAAAAAAAAAAAAAGCAACAAAATCAGTTTTTTGTAAGACAATATTCATTGTTTGTTTTCTTAACAAACCTACCTGCTTGCGATTTTAAAGATGAATTCTAATTCTTTCTCCTTTTCCTCAGAAGACAAAGACAATCTGGTGAAGACGGAGCTGAAGTTGGAAGTGTCGATGGAGGGCGCGGCGGGCGCGGAGCCGCCCAAGCCGGCGCAGAAGCCCGAGTCCTCCGACATTGCTAGTGAGTAACGTTTTCCTAAGCCTCTCCTGAGAGAAACACTAAAAACTTGATGAAGCGAAAGAGATCGGTCAGAACCGTGGCAAGCGCAAACCCTGGTCACTGCCTCGTCCACCGTCGTTAGCTTATGTAATGCATCTCATTCATAAGGAATATTCTATCTATCTATCTATCTCGTTCCTCCAGACTTCCTTCCCTCCATGTCGATGTCCCTTTCTCCGTCGCGGCTGCTGCGTGATGCAGACGGCGCGTGGCTCGAGGGGTCGGTTCAGGACTTCTCTTTGAGCAGCTTCTTGGGGCATCTGGAGAGCCGCGCGCAGCCTGACCTGGCGGTAAGTGTTACTGGAAGTGAGTGGGGAGACTAAACAACCGATAAGCTTAGCCGTTTATTGCGACATTTGGAGTTTGACACTTAGTACTGGCGAAACTAGCAATAAAGCGGCGTTCGTACAGTCAAAGTGATCTTGGATAAAGTGGCTTTGATCAAATTTCACTGAGTACCGGTTAACATATGTCCAACATCTTCACTTTATTATTATGAATCACTAAAGTTTAGATAAAAAACCGGACTATAAGAGACTTATAAGGGTAGTATTTATTTTTCTCTCGCTCCCCCACAAAAAAAAACCGACTTCAAAACACTACATTACCAAAAAGTTAAGAATACGTTTCAATTAGAAGTATGCATACATGTAGGTATTGTAGAAGTATAATTTGTAGTCGGTGCCCAGTTTCATGACCAGCCCCTATATTACGCGCACCAAATCCTGAGCAATTCCAATCGTCTAACTGTCAAATTAGTATGGCATTTGACAGTTAGACGATTGGAATCGCTCAGGATTTGGTGCGCATAATTAGGTCCCAGGACATATATTTTGGGCACCGACTCCAAATCATACTTCTACAATACCTACATGTGTACATGTTCTTCTAATTTAAAGGTATTCTTTTAAATTATTTCTAACTTTTTGGTGCTGTAAGAAGTGTTTTGAAGTCGGTTTTTATTTAATTTTTTTTAAACTTTTTACTTTACTCCTAAACTGATTTAAATTACACGACAAAAACCGTTAAATCAGGAACACAAATTATCACATTATCACACCTCCAACACCACGAAGCGCTCGCCGAAAAGAGAAGGCCGGCTCTCGCCGACCGTTAGGCCACGTGACTCGGTTTAGCATGGCGGTTTAGCATCCAACTGTTGGAGTCTTCCTGTTGGAGTCCAACAATATATTGTAACGAAAAATAACAAAAAACGGCCGAGCGCGAGTAAGGAACAGTTGAAATTTTCACAGATGATGTATGTATACTCGTAGTCCGCACAAATCTTTTTGGCGGTAACGTGAACACAGTCACAGATCGTTTGCACATCACTTACTGTCTTTACAGTGTATGTGTGAGTAATTGACTACTTTAGTAATTGACTAATAGTAATTTACTACGCCTCACACTACGTCCATTACTTACACATACACTGTAAAGACAGTAAGTGACGTGCAAACGATCTGTGACTATGTTCACGTTACTGCCAAAAAGATCTGTGCTATTCTGTTGCCGCTATCACAACAAATACTAAAAACAGAATAAAATGTTTAAGGGGGCTCCGCGCAAAGACAGCGCTTGCCATCTATCGGCCATCTATGTAACCTACACAGCACCGATGTCATGTCGTTAAATGTCAATGTTAAACGCTTCTTGTTGGTTTCTATAGATGGCTATATTCTCAAATTCGATCTCTGTCTAATGTTGTATAGATAATGATGCGGAACCCTTCGTGCGCGAGTCCGACTCACACTTTGCTGGTTTTTAAACACTGCTACCACATTTTCATTCTCCTCATCCGGCAACAGTTTATTTAATTCAATTATTCTTTATTTGAGTAATTGTTCCAATTTAATGTGCCTCTTAATTAATTTAACCTTTCTTTTTTTCTCCATTTAATATCTATTTTCGTTTAAATCATTCTTTTTCTCATAGTCATGATATTAATTAAAGTATGCAACTCTTGAATAAAACGGATATATATCAAAGGCCATGAATCACTCGCAAGTGAAAGATTCTAATGCTTGAATCACTCGCTACGCTTCTGATTCGATCATATTGAGTCACTCCCTACGCACGGTCGTAATTCAATCGTTAGAATCCTTCACTTGCTCGTGATTCATCTATGGCCCTTGCTTTAAATCCGTCCTTTATTCACTAACTGCATAATATGCATACGCCCGAAAGTGAAATAGATACGTCTACCATTATCAACGCAAGCTGCTGGTCGGTTCTCGGTTTCCCGCGATATTTACAGTGTACCAATCTACTCTTTAACATTTCCCAGGTGGACCTAGGCGTCCAATCTCTGATGGCGGAGAGCAGTGTTGACTACGTGGCAAAGTTTGCAGACTTAGCGGCTGAGGTCACGGACGAACACGAATGATTAGCTTGAACATACTCAGCGATGCATCGAAGGCATCACGCTTCACACCTCGTTGTTGTCTCACATTGTTTGAATAAAAGTTATCGCCTGATTGTTTAATTGGTCCTACATCTCTGTTATTTATTATAAGTACTTAGTTCGCAAATCGTTTACTGAGCATGAATATTTTGAAATGAATTTTGAAATCTTGAATAAAATGTTAAAGTAGTTTGAAAATGGGCCTTAACTTAAGTTTTACTGTATTTCCTATAAACATGTATAATAAATAATTATTTAGTGATACACATTGGGGTTTTCATTTAATTTTCCGGACATGCAAGACTAACATAACATAACATAAGCAGCCTTTATACGTCCCACTGTAGGGCACAGGCCTTCTCTCAGGGAGTTAGTATAGGCTCAATCACCATGCGTGCCCACCGCGGATTGGCGATGAGCGTTCAAGCGCTGAGGTATGTGAATGGTTTCCATTTACCTACATTAGGTACCTACATTTGTTTCAGGTTTCCTCGCGATGTTTTCCTTCACAGTTAGCGAGTGGTATTGCTATGCAAGACAAGTGATATAGAAATTTGCACAAATATTTGCTTCTCGACGTCAAAACTTAAATAATATACATTTCTCTCTTCTTCCCGCCATATAACCTAAACACCCTATGCTAAGGTTGGCTGGAAGAGATCTCTTTTCGAGTTACCTGGGTTTGCTTTTATAAGAAAGTTTATGTCCACGCAAAAAGAGTGGTATCCGAAATGAAACCTGGAATAGAATTCGTATTTGATTCGGGACTGGGATCAGTTTTGAATTGCAATCCATTGTAGTAATTTTTACGGGGTGATCGAGGACATGGTGGATAGCCTAATTCTCAAGCATTGGGCATCTATTCATGTCTACTCTAACGATAAATTCAAGTAACTATGTACTACGAGTACTAGACAAAATTTTTTTTCCTCTGTGACTAAATATAGGTTAAGGTTTTATTTACTGACAGTCTATGAACTTGCCTATGTTATTGAAATAAATATTTTCAATTTATACCTAATGAAAAAACAAATCGGATTTTTAATTAAACGCGGTGCGTTTTAAAATTCAAATCCGGTTTGCAATTCATAAGAGAATTTTAAAATTCAATGCTGCGCCTAATTATGCGCAGGGCCGGATTGTCCAAGACGGAGTAGGCAACGGCCTAGGGCCCCGTCCCAGAGATTTTTTTATGTTTCTTCGATTGAAAATTTAGTTTAATTTCTTTTTATTACAAATTCTCAAAAACAATATTATTGCCAACTTTTTTAAATTATATCGTCATATTTCCGTACTTTTTGGAATGCATTTCAAATTATTATCTAATTTATAAAAAGAACTCACTTACTCATTGACGCCCAGCCCCAACCGTTGGACTTAAAATCTATTTTTTTTTACAAGATGGTTCAAGATGGTATGAAGAAATAAGGGCAGATTTTGTAAAATTTTGTGGCGGTTCTACACTTAAGAGAGCGGAAAGGGGTCCAAAAAACCGGATTTGTCAATACTTACTTAAATTACAATAAAATTAATAAAAATAGTATTTCTAAGTTTTGCAAAATTAAACCCACAAGAAGGTGAAAAAGGATGCCAGAGTTTGTATAGGATGTATCATATTTGCAGTTGGATTTTATTGAAACTTTAGAGATAGACAGACACGACGACGGACGGACATGGTGAAACTATAAGGGTTTCTTGTTGACTACGGAACTCTAAAAACGGTGTAGGTAGTGATAGAAAAAAACCAATTTTAGGAATTATTATTACGGTGGTAGCGGAGCGGTAGAACGTCTGCTTCTCATTCGGGAGGTCATGGGTTCAAATCCGGGCATGTACCAATGGTTTTGTTTTCTAAGTTAGGTACGTAAGTACCTACATTTGTTAAGTTATAGTAGCAATACCACTCGCTAGCCCCCGGTTTCTCGTACACTAACAAGCTGTTAATCTACTGTTAACAGCTGTCAGTGGTTTTTTTTCTATGCACTTTGGTCAATTGACAGCTGTTAACAGTAGATTAACAGCGTGTTAGTTTACGAGAAACTGGGGGTAAGTGTCTCAGGTGTTCACACACCTCAGCGCTTGATATCCGCTTGACCAATCCGCGGTGGGCACGCGTGGTGACAAAGCACGTACCGTCAAACGGGGGAACTCGAAACATATGTCTAACTTGAGACATTTCTTAAGAAGAATTTAGTTTCTTGCTACGGCAACACCAAAACACAGTAGCCCAGTGATTTTGTGTGTACAAAAAGCTTGACAATTTGTCTCCAGATAAAGCTGAGTAAAAAGTTGTTAATTGTATAAAAATAACATAATGTCGACCCACAACGTGAGCCAAATAAAACATGTTGTAAAACTTTGTCCCTGTACCCGGTACGTGTAAGTTTCGGATTTCGACTTAATTTATTTCCTAACCTTAATCTATGGCGGATTTATTGTTGTGACATCTGCATTAGTGTTGCCATTATTAGTGCATCTTTTTCGACAAAATTTCCGATACACCCACTTCGGGGTAACTTAGGACGGCTTGTCTCAAGTTACCTTGCCATTCTCACATTATGATTTATTTAAGTTTTCAAGGAAATTTTTTACATTTTAAACAAATATATTTTGTTTTCAGCATAGTATGCCGCGAAGTTACACCCGTGCGATATTGAGGAAACCTTCGTCCACTACAAATTTTTCCAAAAATAGCCCTGTACTTAATCTTATTTTCTAATACATTTATAATATGTTTGAATTTCTTTAAGTTTGGTAAATGTGAACACCTAAGATGAATAAATTAAGCTAATAATTTTGTTGTTAAGTTTAAAATACCTACGAGGCAAATTTTTCTAAAATAGTCCGTAATTTTTGATTTTTTTTCTAATAAATTTATAATCAGTTAGAATTTTTTAAGTTTGGTTTGTAAATCAATTATATGGCGTTTCGTATTTTTTTTATTGACATAAAAAAAAATAGAGAAATATATAAAGAAATTTTTCGACAAAAAATGGACTAAGTACTTTTTATTTTTTACTTAATTTCATAAAAAAATTATTTTTTTGCCAGTTTTCAAGTTATGGTTAACATGGCAACCCTTTTTAAAACCCGTAAAAATGTCTCAACTTCTCAAATGTATTTAGTGCTTGTCATACTTGAATTAGAGTGGCTTTAGTATTTAGTCCCAAATTACCCCGAAATTGCAGGTAACTTGGGACACCATGTCTTTTAACCTTAAATAATAGATAGAGGTGTATGATACGCCAAATCACTTATTAATATTGAACTATACCTACTCACTAACCTGTAGGGATATTGCTAAGTAAGATAATACCCGTTCTTCCGCTATAGACATGTCGTTAAACTTCAAAAGTGTCCCAAGTTCCCCCGTTTGACGGTACTCTCTCTTTCTGAGAAAAGGTCCGCGGTGGCCACGCGTGGTGATTAAGCCCGCTTTCCACTGCTGTAGAGCAGCAGGGGAAGACGGGCTTAATCACCACGCGTGGGGGGCCGAAGACGTGCATTGCCTAGGAGCGTCGACATTGTTGATCCAGCCCTGATTATGCGCACCAAGTCCTGTCGGAATCCTGACGTTTGCCATAGTAATTTCTGGATTTCGTGCGCGTAATATAGTGATCCGGAAAAGTCGCGTTTCAAAATCAACAGTCACACCTTGTGAGGCTGTGACACAAATCTTTTTCACGTTAGTGATATTTGACGTTTGAGTTGTCAATGTGGCAGTTCTGCGCACAGATTAAAAATACGAAGTTCTGCGCAAGTTCTGCGGACAGCGGTGTTGTCGAAAAACTCTGTAAATAGTGCACAATCTGATGAAATAACGCAAAATATCCTCACCGTATGTTGAAATAATGTAAATTCGCGTTCATCTAAGTCTGATAAGCGTACTTATTAATTCAGTGTTGGGCCGTTTGAAGAAAAAGAAAAACAATGTTTTGGCAGTACTTCACGTAAGTTGTACGAGAAAATAATGTACATTCTTTATTTACATGCACGAAACTACTTTTCGTCACTCGAATAAAGTACCAAAAGTGTCAGAATCCTTCAAAAACGCGGTTAGACGTTAAATATCGTTTCCGTAATTTTGCAATCACAGCCTCCTTGGTCTAGCGATAATCCGCTTCTTTTCCAATTCCAATTAAATTCACACTTTAATAATAAATAAAGTGTTTATTATTATTGTTGATACGCTAGCAGCTTAAAGCTGATGCGTTTGACGGTCATTTCTTTATTTCAGCATCCTGGTGGTTCTGCCACTGTTCTTCATTGGATTTCTTCTGTTTGTGACCTTCGTACTGGGCCCTTTCGCCTTTATCTTCGCATCATGGTTTATGCGCGTCAGAGAGCGGAAGCTGCAAAGGAGGAAACGGGACGGGGCAAATGTGGCCTTCTTCCACCCATACTGCAATGCAGGTGGTGGCGGCGAGCGAGTGCTGTGGGTCGCCATCAAGGCTTTGCTGGCTAGGTACGATGTGGGACTTGCCTGAAATTAGATTGGAGTGAAATTTTATTTACACGATAGAGAACATACAAATACTCAGAAAAAACAAAAAAAATCAAAATCCCCTCTTACATCTGTCAATGCGGGGATCAATATGAACAACTTGTAACTATGGGGTGAACTAAGAAGTTGTGAATAAATTGCCTATCTATTGTTTCCTCCTAATGGTACCTGAGGTAGTAATCTGTAGAATTCTAAAGGACACGATCTGGCCACCATGACTATGGTTTTTTATCGTTCTTTTCAGGGTATAATCTATTTGATACACTTGCAACTCTACTTTAAGATTTCTTTAAGATCTCGAGTAGAGCCCCCGAATTTCAGATGTAGGTAAACATACGGATTATGACCATAATTTATTTGTTTCATCTTATTTTCAGTGAGCCAATAACAGCTGTTCAGAGAGACTTAATTTTTACTATAATACAGCCGAGACTAACAGTCTTATTTATAGAATGTCGATTCCACTAAAACAGCCTAAAGCTATTTTAAGACAGAGATAAAGCCAGTTTATAAGAGGAAATCCTGCCATAAACTAACTTTAACTAGATCTTAAGAGTTATAGTGGTGTTGGGTTTTTCCCAAATAAGACTATATTGACAATTGACAATACGACTGCCTTGGTGGACTAGCCGTTAGGGCGCTTAATTACCAACACAGAGGTCGTGGGTTTGATTCCCACAGGGGGCCGCCGTACATTTGTACAAATGGCCTCAGTCTGGGTGTATTTCTATGTTTGTGATGTCATTGCCTGGTCACCATAGCCCAGTTTGGGACTAGGTCAAATGATTTGTTGTGTGGAAGTTATTATTATTATTATATTTTTGCATAACACATTTTTCTCTATCAGGTTTCCAGACACAAACATCCATATCTACACGGTGGAGACAGCAGAGCCCCAAACCATCCTCGACAAAGTGCAAAATCAGTTCAATGTCAAGGTAAGCAAAGAATAAACTCTTGGGGGGGCGAGTCTCTAAAATCCATAATCCATAGTCATATTAGTGTGGTAATGGTTAAGCGACGGTAGCAGAGCGGCAGAACGCTGGCTCCTCATTCGGGAGGTCGTGGGTTCGAATCCTGGCATGTACCAATGACTTTGTAAGTTACGTGCATTTGTGAAGTTGTAGCAGTAATCCTTTATGCTAACATTGTGAAGGAAAACATCGTGAGGAAACCCTAAGTCTGATGTATTTACATAACTTAGCGCTTGCTACGTACAATGGTCCAACTATGAGGCTAAGTGCGGAAATCTCAGGTCTAACTAGAACTATGGTAATGTTTGTTACATACTAATTGGTAGTCTAGCAATTAATCGCATTCCAATGGTATAACGTGTGGAAGTTAATTCGGCATCTCGCGCGATTCGATCTTCTTCGCGAGAGATGTCCATTAAATTATCCATGGCCTTTTTTTTCTTTTTTTTTTTTTTTGACGAGGGGGAAATCTTCCAAAGATACCCGACTCCCCGGGGGAGGAGCCGGGTTATGTGGGATTTTTACCCACTAAAACCCCCCCGGTGGCCCTCCATGTGCAATTGAGGGGGGTTCCGGGAACTCAGAGAACACTCCGGAACCCCCTCGCACTGTGCGCTTTGGCGCTCCCCGCTGGTAGGCCGAGGCCTACCTGGTGCCTCCGCCACAAATTATCCATGGCCTGGAGTCTCCGTCAGAGCAGGGCGGAGCCGAAAACAGCCGAATCGCATCGGATTTGTTCCAAGATAGGCTGCTTATGTAATCAAAGCTTTTTATTACAAGGTCAGCCCGGAGCGGATCCACTTTGTGCGCCTCACGTTAAGCAAGTTCATCGAGGCCAAGACGTATCCGTACTTCACGCTCCTGCTGCAGAGCCTGGGCTCCATGGCGCTGGGCTTAGAGGCGTTTATGAAGTTGAATCCAGGTATGACTCCTGTAGGGGAACTTATAAGGCAAATCGGCCTGTCGATAGATGGCAGTCGTTAAGGAGAGGCCTTAGGGCGGCTTGACAACTTCTGACGGTAGACGAGCCACTAGTCTACAAGCCTCCACCAATCCGGACTTGGCCCCCGTGGTGGAGTATGGCCTATACCTTCCTCAGGGAAGAGATCCGTGCCCCTCGGTGGGGACATAATGGGTTGATGATGATGTTCTTTTCGGAGCAGCGAGTTAGCGCGCTTCTCGATTGGCCATAAAGAGAAGTTTTTGTTTTAATTCGGTGCGTTTACAATCTGCATCGGACGAACGTTTCAGTCGTAAACCCATACATCTTTTGATATATAAAAAACCGACCAAGTGCGAGTCGAACTTGCGCACGAAGGGTTCCGTACCAACATTAGACAAAGATCTAATTTGGGAACAGTGCCATCTATAGAAACCAACAAGAAGCGTTTAACATTGACATTTAACGACATGACATCGGCGCTGTGAAGGTTACATAGATGGCCGCTAGATGGCGAGCGCTGTCTTTAGACAACGTTTGTTGTATGGGAGGCCCCCCTTAAATGTTTATTTTATTCCGTTTTTAGTATATTTGTTGTTATAGCGGCAACAAAAGTACATCATCTGTGAAAATTTCATCTGCCTAGCTATGACGGTTAGTGAGATACAGCCTGGTAACAGACAGACGGACAGACAGACAGACGGACACTGAAGTCTTAGTAATAGGGTCCCGTTTGGCACCCTTCGGGTACGGAACCCTAAAAAAGAAACACTACTAAGAAAAGGAAAATAGCAATCCTTGTTTTGTGCTGGCTCACAAACGGACACAATGTTAAAGTACGGAACGACTCCTGTTTCCTCTGTTTCTATTTTCGTGATTTTATTCTTTATTTACAACAAGGTAAATGAAATTTATGTCGTAAAAAGATATATCGTCAAGTTTTTCAGGCAGTCCTATATTTTATGTATCAACTAATTTCATTCAACAAATCCATTTTATTGTATCTTTGTGTTTACCATGATGTTTTAACTTGTTAACACACCACATACAGACAAAGAACGCGCACATTTAATTTGAAGTCGGTACGTACATGTTATATTTCTCCAAATTATACTTCTGTTGTAACGTAAACTCAATGAAAGACATTCGATTCGAGACTGACTTTTATTACTGCCAAGAGGGTATGATACAAAAAACCAACTAACAAACTTAATGACGGTAGATACACAACATCCTTCCCTCCTAAATGATGGTACATTCCTTTTATACATAGTACGTACACATGTTCAAACAGTATCAAGTAATACAATGTAGATTTAATATATCTGATCATTCTTATAGTCTCTAACTAGTTGTTATGATTAATCTTAAACAAATATAATAATATACAATTTGAAATTACCTACTCGGCTTCAAAAGTACAGCTAAATATCCGATCAACATAAACAAGAGGTTACTTATGTAAAGCCCAGACGATCAACTGGCCTGCGGGTGCGTCTAGATCTGTTTTGAATATTAGGAACAAATACAGACGATTGCGCTGCTGAGTCGGTTTCGGGTTGAGCGCGCGACGAGCCGACAGCAGAGGCCGCGGTTTGAGTCCGCTGCATGCTGCGCGGCGGAGTGGCCGTGGCTGGGCTCGCTGCTTCCGCCGCGTCGCATGCTTCGAACGCCAGTTCCGCCTCACCTTCCCCCCTGACGGTCTGTGAGCCGTCACACAGAATGTGGTCAATGTGTTTCCTGAACACCCGACCATCTGCTTCTATTAAATAAGAAACTGGTCCTGTTTGGCGTTTTATAACTCCTTTCACCCAATAAAACTTGTTCTTTTTAAATGCTTTAAACATAACTTTTATACCCTTTGGAAGAATACGCATGCGTCCGCCGTGAAGATCAATTTGTTTATTTTGTTTTGCCCTGACTACGTCCGCTACACTCGGGCGCAAGAGATCTAGCGGTGTGCGCAAAGGGCGTCCCAACAGCAACTCGGCCGGCGTTTTACCGGTGGTGCTATGTGGAGTCGCTCGATAAATAAACAAAAACCTATCAAGTGCATCCTCTAAATTAATTTTTTCTTGAATTGCCTTTTTTAGGCAGCCTTTTACTACTTTCACGGCACTTTCTGCTGCGCCATTACTGCTTGGTTTATAAGGGCTGACCAAAATGTGCTTTGTCCCACAATTCCTCATAAGGTCTCTCCACTCCACGCTACCGAATGGCGGTCCGTTATCAGATACAATCTCACGAGGTAGGCCAAAACGGCCAAATACTTTTCGTAGAATCTCAATAGTGTTATTCGCCGACGTACCTTTAGTACGAATAGCTTCAATCCATTTGGAGTGAGCATCGACAATAACAAAATAATACACCGTGTTATTCGCCAATGAAAAAAAATCAACGTGCAATCGGTGCCACGGTTCCTGAGGCCATGCCCAGGGGTGCAACGGCGCGGCGGGCGGCGCGGGACGCATGCTGGCACACGTCTCACATGCGCGACACTCGCTCTCAATGTCGGCGTCCACGCCCGGCCAGTACACGTAGCCGCGCGCCAGCGCCTTGCACTTGACCATGCCCTGATGCGTGGCGTGCAGCTGCCGCAACACCGCGCTGCGCAGCGCGCTCGGCACCACCACGCGGTGCCCGTACAAAAGGCACCCACACTCGATACTTAAATATTGCCTCAGATTGTGATAGGGCTTCAAATCAACCTCGGTGCAATACTGCCAATTTGACTTTATGGCATGTATGACCTTTTTTAAAATAACATCTTTAGACGTATGCTCCGCTATAAGCTTATGATCGACCGGTGACTCTTCCGTAACAAAATTTAAGTAGGACTCGGTTCGTGTGTGTTTTAATCCTTCGAAAACCGGTATGCGGGACAGACTATCCGCGACGCAGTTTTGTTCGGAACTTATACACTTAACTTTATAGTCATACGCGCTCAAAATCACGGCCCACCTTTGTAAACGGCTAGCCGCCATCGATGGTATCCCTTTTTTTTCGCTGAAAATAGAGGCCAAAGGCTTGCAATCCGTTACAAGCGTAAAATGCCTCCCATATAAATAGTTATGGAATTTACTAACCGCGAAAATGACGGCCAGACCCTCGCGACATATCTGTGCGTAGTTTCGTTCAGCTGCGCTGAGTGTCCGTGAGGCGTGCAGCACCGGCCGCTCGCCGCTCGCGTGCCGCTGCGCCAGCACGGCCGACACTCCGTGCGGCGACGCGTCGCACGTCACAGTGATATCCAGCGCCGGGTCGTAATGCGCCAGCACAGGCGCTCTCATCAGCAATTCCTTAATTTTTTTAAAAGCCTCATTACACGCCTTTGACCAACTGAAACTATTCTTGCTCTTCAATAGTTCATATAATGGGCTTAAAACATCACTTAATTTGGGAACGAATTTCCCGTAATAGTTCACGAGTCCCAAGAATGCTTTCAACTCCGTGACACTACTAGGTGCCGGAGTATTGTTGATAGCGTCAACCTTTTCTATCTCCGTTTTCAACCCATTTGCATCTATAACATATCCCAGATAGGAAATCGATTTTTTGAAAAAAGAACATTTTTTTGATTCGACTCTAAGCCCACAAGTATTTAAAATTTTAAACACCTCATAAAGTCTTTGCAAATGATCCTGGTCATCTTTACCAGTGATGACCACGTCATCCAGATACACTGCCACGAATGGAATACGAAACATTTTTTCCATAATCCGTTGAAATTTCGACGGCGCGCATTTAATACCGAACGGTAATCTATTGTAGGTAAACATGCCACGGTGAGTCACTATAGTGCAAAGTAACCTTGATCGCTCATCTAAAATTAGTTGTTGATACGC
This sequence comes from Yponomeuta malinellus, assembly GCA_947308005.1. Classification (NCBI taxonomy): domain Eukaryota; kingdom Metazoa; phylum Arthropoda; class Insecta; order Lepidoptera; family Yponomeutidae; genus Yponomeuta; species Yponomeuta malinellus. The sequence goes on along the minus strand of OX371009.1, from coordinate 1,101,051 downwards.
TCTCGACAAGTCTACCTTGCTGAACGTTCTTCCACCCTGCAGGGAAACGAAAACATCCTCGATCCTGGGTATCGGATATTTGTCGTCCACAAGCACTGGGTTTAGTGTAATTTTATAGTCGCCGCAAAGGCGAACTTCGCCCGACTTTTTAATAACTGGTACCACCGGAGTTCCCCATTCACTCCACTCGACTGGAGAGATGATGTCCTCGCGCTGAAGCCGGTCGAGCTCAGCCTCGACAGCCGGCCGCAGCGCGTGCGGCACCGAACGCGTGCGCCGCCACACCGGTGACGCGCCCGCGCACACCTCCAAGCTAACTACGCCCTTATTGAATGCGCCTATGCCCGGGGCAAACACGTTTGGAAAACGACTCATCAGCTGATCACGAATACCTGTTTTATCAACACTGAACGCACATCGCGCGGCATTATTTAGGTTCGGAAATTGAACTTTAAACGCTCGCATCCAATTTCGACCGAACAGGGACGGACTGTGTAAATTATCAATAACAATTAAACGCAAATTATTTATCTGTTTCCCGTCGACTACAACTGAACACAATATTTCACCTTTTGGTTCCACTTTGTGGCCACTGTACATTTTCAGTTTAGATTGGCATCGCAGTAAGTTACAATTTTGAAAGTATGAATTGTAAGTTTTGAGTGAAATAATACTCACAGCTGAGCCTGTGTCGCCTTCCATCATGATCTCTGTACCATTAATAGTCACCTTAATGTCCCAACGTTCGTCGACGCCCTCTGTATCACTCAACTGATACACCTCCGGCTCGGAGTCCGACCGCTCCGACGCGGACCCCGGCGTCCCGGCCTCGGCGCCGTCATTCACCACATGATGCACCGTCGAACGCTTTCTAAACCGACACACCCGCGCTAAATGTCCACGTTCACCACACACGAAGCATTCGGAACTAACAAACGGACACTTGTTAGCCGAGTGAGGTTGATCACACCGATAACACCGCCGACCCGGTGTCGCGGGTGCCCGCGCAGGGCGGCTGGGGCGCGCGCACCGCCCGCCCCGGCCGGCGTCGCCGCTGCCGCCGCCCGCCCTGTCGCCGCCGCTGCGCCCACGCCGCTCCACGGCGTGCACGGTATCGGTCGACTGCCCGCGCTCCCCTACGCCCGCTGTTGAGTCTCGTACTGCCGCCTCCAGCGACAGGGCCAGTTCTACGGCCTTATCGAACGTCAGGTTGTTCTCCGTCAGTAACCTCTGTCGTATACGGTCACTATGCAAGCCGAAAACAAATTGATCGCGGAGATTTTCTTTTAGGTTCATTGCATCAAATGCACACGCCTTACTCAATTTCTTCAGGACAACCAAATAATCAGAAATTGATTGCATTTCACTTTGGCGGTTAGATCTGAAAATCATTCTTTCCGCGATGACAGATCGTTTTGGCGATAAGTGGTTGTTCAACAACTGCACAATAGTGTCGAAAGGCACTGTCTCTGGTGCATCTGGGTAGCATAAATCGATGATTAAATCCAGTGTCTCTGTACCAACGACAGCTACCAAGTACTTTGCGTACTGCCCCGGCGCCACGTTTTGTATTTCGCACCATGCCTTGAGACGGCTTACATAAGTTGACCATCGATCCACGTTTAGCCGGAATTCTTGCAAACCCGCAATGTTCGGCTTATGTTTGCCCGATGTAACACTTGTTTCAGCATTCTTGGACATTTTACACGCGCCTAGGTTCACTAAATCGTCGCCAATGTTGTAACGTAAACTCAATGAAAGACATTCGATTCGAGACTGACTTTTATTACTGCCAAGAGGGTATGATACAAAAAACCAACTAACAAACTTAATGACGGTAGATACACAACAACTTCTACAATACATACCTTTATGAACGTACCGACTTCGAATTTAAAGGTCATAGTCGTTTAAAATAGTTCTGTGTTTTTAGTGCTGTATTGTTTTGAAGTCGTTTTTTAGAACGATTTCCGTACCCAAAGGGTAAGGGACTCTATTACTAAGACTCCGCTGTCCGTCCGTCCGTCCGTCTGTTTCACGATGATGTATTTCTATTGCCGCTATAACCACAAATACTAAAAACACAACAAATATTTAAGGGGGGCTCCCATACAACAAACGTGATTTTTTTGCCATTTTTCGGTCGATATTAATAACGGCAACAGGTAGACGCTTGAAATATTCAAATGTTGTGTAGATAATGGTACGGAACCCTTCGTGCGCGAGTCCGACTCGCACTTGGCCGGTCTTTTATTTTTGACAGTCGAGAGTGACACCGCCGAGGCAGTCGTATAACGTAAGTTATCCCGAAAACCTCCCATACATTCCTAATTTCCAGACATCTACATCGACACGACAGGCTTCGCGTTCACGTACCCGATATTCCGGTATCTGGCCGGTTGCCCGGTGGTCTGCTACGTGCACTATCCGACCATCACCAGCGCCATGACGCGCCGCGTGGCCCGCCGGCTCACCTCGTACAACAATAGCAGTCTCATTGCCAAGAACCCGCTGTTCACGTGCCTGAAACTGTTGTACTACAAGGTTTTCGGATGGGTGAGACACTTTCATTCATTCACTCACTTTTGTACAAATACTAACTTACACTACGTATGAAGAGACCAGCAAAACACAAACAACTAAATAATGCGTGAAAATGGTTGTACTACAAGGTTTTCGGATGGGTGAGATACTTTCATTCATTAGGTTTCATAGGTACTAACTTACACAAGGTATAAAGAGCCCTTTCTAAGTTAAGTACATTTGTGTTTAGTTATAGTAGTAATACCACTCGCAAAACGTGAAGTAAAACATCGTGAGGAAACCTGGGTGTATGGGGAGTTCACATACCTTAGCGCTTGAAATTGCCAATCCGCGATGGGCACGCGTGGTAACTAAGCCCATGCTCTCTGGCTGAGAAAAGACCTGTGCCCTGCAATGGGACTGCAGGCTGTATTGCAGGCTGTATAAAAAAACCGGCCAGTGCGAGTCGGACTCGCGCACGAAGGGTTCCGTACCATTATCTATACAACATTAGACAAAGATCGAATTTGAGAACAGTGCCATCTATAGAAACCAAGAAGAAGCGTTTAACATTGACATTTTAACACTGACATGACATCGGCGCTGTGAAGGTTACATAGATGGCCGCTAGACGGCGAGTGCTGTCTTTAGACAACGTTTGTTGTATGGGAGCTCCCCTTTAAATATTTATTTTATTCTGTTTTTTTTTTATAATTCTGTATTTGTTGTTATATGGGCAACACAAATTCAACAAAAATCATCTGTAAAAATTTCAACTGCCTAGCTATCACGTTTCATGAGATACAGCCTGGTGAAAGACAGACAGACAGACGGACAGTGAAGTCTTGGTAATAGGGTTCCGTTTGGCACCCTTCGGGTACGGAACCCTAAAACATGATTTGTTTCTTCCACCCCAGTTGTACGGCGTGGTGGGCCGACGCGCTGACCTGGTGATGGTGAATGGGACGTGGACTGAGGAACATATCAATGAGCTGTGGCGGATGCCACTGTCCACACATCGGGTGTATCCGCCTTGCGAGGTAATTTTCTAAAGAAACTCAATTTACTGTTAATTTGCTATTTCGGGGGTGATACACATGTAACACACGCATTGGACGAGTTGGTCCATAAAATGATAAGAGACTGTTTCAATTTACCAATCTGCCTTTCATTAATGTATTTTTACGATGATCTTCGAATAATAATGTCTTTTCACGACACTTTCGTTCTCGCTTTTATTTGCGAGTTGTGTTAGGTGGGGCGACGTCGGGCCCCTTTCCTCTACTTGCTCTTTGCTTCGCCCGACGGCAAGTACAGCGTTCATACGCTTCTCGCGCGAACATGCTTATATATGATGCCCAATTAGCACTATGATACTTTTATTAGACTGCCTTGACGGTCTAGCGGTATTACGTCTGATTACCATGACTGTGGTCGTGGGTTCGATTCTCGTCTTATTACCATTCTGGAGGTCAGAATCCTGACGTTTGCGATAGCAACTTGTATGTAATTTGACAGACGGTTGGAATCGTTTAGGATTTGGTGCGTGTAATATAGGGGCAGATCACCGGTGGGCATAGTGCGATCTCACGTATTAAGTATTACCCGACCGAAGGCCGATGAGGCAAGTGCTTTATACTACATTACATAACTAGGGCCGTAAAATAAAAAGGGGCCGATATCGCAGAGGTTTAGTTCATAAATATGCGACAGAGGGCTTTCTATTTTACGGTCCGTGTTGTGTACACTATTTTATGTCGTCACTTGGCCTCAAAGTGGGTTTTCCCGTACGCGTAGCGTGCGGAAAACCCCCCTTTTTGGCCAGCTGTGGCATAAAATAAATTATTTAGAATAACTAAAAGCGTACTGATAAGTTATCAATTTAGTAAAAAATTAAATTTTACAAAACAAAACAAATTGCCGCGTTTTTTTTTTTTCTTAATGCAGAAAAAGGTTGCCAGCCTCCTTTCATTGAAAATCGAGTACAAAAAAATATCCCACCTCTTTTTTCGAATTGTTTGATATAAAACCTTTTTGAGATTCGACGTATATATATTTTTTATGTTCGCTGCTAAAAAAAAAAAGAACGCTAGCAGGGCAGGGATGGATTTTTATACAACATTCCTGCCCTGCTACGGAGGGCAGGAATGAAATTTCATATATCTTTTCCCGTTGCACATTTATAAGGGAGAAATTACGAACTTTGTAAACTGTTTATGAACGAGCAATGGGGCACTTTCTGAGTGGGTGTGGTATAAAAGAAAATAAGGTTCCGCGATTTTAATTTCTGATTGAAAGCTGATTGATTGACGCATTTCAGGTGACAGAACTGAAACAACTGCGCTCGCTTGTAAAGGAGACTGACCCCATCCGCATCCTGTCCGTGGCACAGTTCCGGCCTGAGAAGGACCACCCATTGATGCTGCAAGCTATGTACGAGCTGCGAAACCTTCTGGTCAAGAATGAGCTGCTCTGGAATAAGGTGCTGGAAAACTTACAGCTTTGTATGTTTTCTTTTACTCTTTTACTTTTAAAATCTCAAACTCGCCGAAAAGTCTATGTTAGTCAAAACTCATTCCTATTTGGCAGAACATGCGTAAATTTTGAGGCTTCAGAAACTCTTTTTTTTTTAATATTATGCCTCAACATAAATGATGCGAAAGATTGCGTGAGGGGGGAAAAGGCCCAGCAGTGGGCATAGGTGGTCTGGTGATGATGATGATGATTAATGATGTAGTTTACATGGCTTACTACCTATTGCCCGCGACTTTGTTTGCTTAGAAATTATGATGTGTATTTCCTCGGGATAAAAATTGGCCTTTGTGCTATTCCAAATTATTCTATTCTATTACATATATTTTACGTAGCCTATATACATCCTATCGCTCGTAGCCCCGGCTGCCTGAGTGATCTTAAACGATCACGAAGGTTAAGCAACACAGGGCGCGTTCAGTGCATGGATGGGTCGCCGTCTATGCCTAACGCTAGTGGCATTTTTCCGAGCGGTTCCGTGCTTCGCAAGGCACGTCAAGCTGTTGGTGCCGGCTGCCGTCGATAGATGGCAGTCGTTAAGCCAAGTCAGAGGCCTTAGGGCGGCTTGACAACTTCTGACAGTAGACGAGCCACTAGTCTACAAGCCTCCACCAATCCGGACTTGGCCCCTGTGGTGGAGTATGGCCTATACCTTCCTCAGGGAAGAGACCCGTGCCCCTCGGTGGGGACATAATGGGTTGATGATGATGATCCTACTGCGGGGCACAGGCCTTCTCTCAGAGAGAAAGAAAGAGTGCGGGCTTAATCACCACGCGTGCCCACCGCAGATCGGCAATTTCAAGCGCTGAGGTATGTAACCTCAGACACTCAGGTTTCCTCACGATGTTTGCCTTCGCGAATTTCGCGGCGTGCGTGCATGCAACGACTAATGAATGTTGAGGTAGGGAAAGTGATCTGTCAGAATCGTGGCAAGTGGCAGTCCCTGGTCTTTGACTACCCCTCTGGGATACAGGCGTGAGTTTATGTATGTATTCAATTCAATCCAATAAATTTATTGCGATAAATTACAGTAAAAAGGTCTTAAGTAGGTATTATTCATACAAGTACAAGTGTAATTTTACCGGGCACGGCATGGCAATATCATAATAATATTTTTAGTAAAAATAAAATGCTTATGTCAATTCAGAATCATTAAGAGTCAATAGCATTTGACAAAAATATTTCCATTTCCATATAATTTTTATCTCACTCACAAAAATTATTATTATCACAATTTTCATAAAATTCATTTAAATTATATGGGGACATTTTTATTAGAAACTGCTTAAAAGCCTTCAGGAACTGATCACCTGCCAGAGCCTTGATTTTAATTGGGAGTTTGTTGTAAACAGTAACATCATCATCAGACATTTAACGCCCACTGCAAGACACAGGCCTCCCTCATGGTTTTCCAAGCTTCCCGTTGTTGTGACACCCGCAACCAACGACTCCCCGCCATATATTCATTTAAAAACAATATATGTATTGACATTGTATCCCCCAGATAAAGCTCGTGCTGGTCGGCTCGTGCCGCAATGCCGAGGACGAGGAGCGAGTCCAGAACCTGAAGGACCTGGCCAAGCATCTCTCTCTGGAAGACAACGTCCAGTTCGTGGTGAACGCGCCCTACGCGCGGCTGCTGCAGATGTATCAGACCTCGGCCGCCGCCCTGCACGCCATGTGGAACGAGCACTTCGGGATTAGTGAGTGTAACAGATATATAGACAGCTATGTTAGGAGTTTCACTGCGTGATCGAATCAGGAGGAATGAGGAGAACCAGAGTCACTGAGTGTCGAAGAATTGCTCAGTTGAAGTGGCAGTGGGCGGGGCACATAGCTCGGAGAACTGATGGCCTTTGAGGCGGAAAAGTTCTGACCTGGCGACCGCGGACCGGACGACGCAGCGTGGGCAGACCCCACACCGGATGGTCTGACGACCTGGTTACGGTGGTGGAGAGTCGCTGGATGCGGGCGACACGACACCGGGAAGTTTGGAAAACCATGAGGGAGGCCTATGTCCTGCAGTGATCGTCAAATGGCTGATGATGACTATAACAGGAACGAGCTGCCTTTTTAAAAAGAAAGCATTTGTTGACAATTCAATTCAAATATTTTTATTCATTGTAAAAACAGAATGTTTACTTAATGAACGTCAAAGTTTTTAGTTTCACAATTAATGGATTATGTGGAGAAGCTAACAAAGAAACTCCACATTTATTCTTTTCAAAACACGTTTTAACTTAATTAACAGAGTTTTCAACTTAAAATATTAGTCATGAATGTGTTGAACACTAGTCACAATCGTCCTTTAAATAATATTAATCTACTGTTTAATGCCAAACATCTTTGTCTTGACATACTTATTAAGACAAAGGTTCGAGGCTCGGCATTATGCATTCAGGGCGCTGATGGGGCTGCCTCGACACTGTAGCGCCTCCGGCATGTTCGCTGACGCGCGAGTTGACTGTTTTTACGCGATCATGCGTAAGCGTGTCGCGTCACTGGTGAGCAGGTGCGGGGCAGCGCCGACAGCGTCCTAGCGATGATCGCGATCATGCGTAAGCGTGTCGGGTCACTGGTGAGCAGGTGCGGGGCAGCGCCGACAGCGTCCTAGCGATGATCGCGATCATGCGTAAGCGTGTCGGGTCACTGGTGAGCAGGTGCGGGGCAGCGCCGACAGCGTCCTAGCGATGATCGCGATCATGCGTAAGCGTGTCGCGTCTTGTCTTCCAAATAATCCTTAATGTTATAATAGGCTTTTTTGCACAGAGTATGCTTAATACATTTTTTAAACCGCGTCGGTGGTAACTCTAATATATCGTCAGGAATCTTATTGCAGAACCGTACACAGTGCCCCATAAAGGATGTATTAACTTTTGCAAGTCTAAAACGTGGAAATGACAATTTAGGTACATAAGTTAGAAAACCAAGTCATAGGTACATGCCCGCATGGGGATCGAACCTGGGTCTCTCGCTTCCGAGTCCGATGTTTTACCCACTAAGGTTACCACCGCCGTCGACGGATTGATGGAGTGCAGTATAGGCCGCTCCCAGGCTCGCTCTCGCGGCGCTCGGCCATCAGCCTCGCTAAACGTAGCCCGACCTTTCGGCTCGAAGGATAACTTTCCTAACCTGACATCCCCGGCTTTGCGTGTCAAATCTCCTACGAACCCTGCCTTCGGTCTCGCCTTGTCGGGCACCGTAAAGTAAAAAAGGTGTGTTAGTGTTCCATAGCGCACTCACGGTGTTATCGTTCTCTCTAAAACGTTCCTCGAACGCAGAAAAATAGTCCGTCGTAAAAGGAAAGACCAACTTGAACTCCAATGGACTTAAGAAAAAAAGTGTTATTTCTATTTGATTTTTTTTCGAGAAAATGGTTAATTTTGAGAGCCCTCGAACATCTCGTTTTTTAAAAACCTGCCACGGTTAGCCAGAGGTCGCGGGTTCAAGTCCCGGCATGGGTGGAATTTTCGGCCTCTGAATAGGTTTTTAAAAAGTTGTCCTCAGCGCGGGTTAGTGCAACAAAAAGAATATAATCTCGTTTTTTATTCAAAAATATAAAACCTTCTTTCATTCACGTGTGAAACAAATGTTAAAGGTCGTGTGAAAGTTATACATTGTTTCGCAGAAATACAAGAAGTCAGTGAATATTTTATGGTTGTAGTAACTATTATCATTTGTAACTATTATCAATGTTGTATGGGCATCCTTTTCCTTCCCCTCACAATTATTCAAATTTGCCGCCAACCGGACATAGACAATCCGCGCGACGCCAGCGCCGCCGACTAGTGCTCTGTGTTGACAAGAAACTAATAAAAAAACTACCTTTTCCCGAACCCCAAGCCGGCTCGCGAAATAAATTAACTAACCCGTGGAAATACAGTTTATCATACTGGACACTTATCCTGGACGTCCCTCGTGCCATAGAACTGATATTGGAGTGTGGTGAAGGTTGTGGGTGCACCCCAGCATCAACTTCAGCGGTTTGCCGGTGAGTCCTTACTTCCTTACCTATCCAGCTCCATGTACTCTCTGCTCAGGAATTGCTAGGGTTCAAGCAGCCAGACAGATTGAAATACTGTATTCCTCCACCACAGCGGTTAACACGTTCCATAAGTGGTCCAATTCGAGACGGATTTGTTCCAGAAGGAATCCAAATCACTCGACATTGTCTACGCAAATAACGTCTAAACTTCAATATTTACGTTCTATTTGCTAGTTGTTTCGTGAATAACGTCTAAGTTTTAATACTTACGTGTTATTCCCTAACTTATTTCAAGTAATTATCAAGTATTTCGAACAATTACGTTACTTTTCTTGCATCGACAACCGCGCCATTGTTTTGTATCATACCTACTTTTTACGAACAAAACTGATAAAAATATCGCTCTGTCTGCTTGAACTTGTATGAAACAAAGTAATTGTATTGTGCTCGGAATCATATTAAACCTATAACAATTCAGTTAGTAGGTAGGTATTTCTAGTTCAAGTTAGTGAGGAATAAAATAGCGTGCTAGCCACCATTCTACTAGGTAGTGACCATTCGCGCACGCACTATTTTACCTAAGCACATCGTATGTCATAGTGTGTCCCAAATTATTATTCCGTTAAAAATAGTCTGTTCCAAATTTAATTTCCGTTCAGTAAGTAATCAGAGATTGTTTGCCATAAGGTTCAAATTACTTAAATACCTACCATCATGGCAGTAGCAGCATCTAAGGCAGAGGCAGAATTAAAGTTGCTTATCTCACAACGAGACCGCCATTTCCGTGCCTTACAAATTCTGTATGACTTTTCGAAGAACGTGCATAAAGACAAGTCCGCTAAGGCCAACTTTCAGGCTAGGCTTAAAAACTTGGAACAAATTAAGGCTGATTTCTACGAAATATGTAACACATTAAATCTGAGATGCTTGGAAGAGGCCCGCGAAAAAGATGTCGATGATAAAGTTTTAGATTCGTTCGATGTCTTGTACTACGAAGTAATAAAGGTTCAGCAGTGGTTGGAATCTGAGAGTACCAAGTCGCCGCCGCCGCCGCCGTCGACGTCACAGAAAATTCAACCGTCCGGCTCAGAGCGTACAGTTCAAGTTCGTTTGCCCAAGTTGCAAATACCAACATTCGATGGCACAGTTGAAAACTGGCAAACTTTTAAAGACAGCTACTTGCCTTTAATTCACAATAACGCGTCACTTTCTAATATAGAAAAATTCCATTATTTGACTTCCACCTTGTCAGGTTTTGCACTGACTATTGCGAAAGGGTTACCATTGACGGAAGCGAACTACCCCGTTGTTTATCAACTGTTGTTAGATAGGTACGACAACCAGCGTGTACTTGCCACCGCGTACTTAGACAAGGTTTTTAACCTACCTACTCTTAACAACAAACCTTCTCTCGGTAGTTTGAATTCGCTTGCAAACACTTTGTACGAAAGTGTAAATGCGCTTCGCGCGCTAAATGTCGAACAGCTGAGCGAGTTCTTACTGTTCTACATCGCTTCTCAAAAGCTTGATGGTGATACTAGGCAACGTTTCGAGATGCAAAATAAATCTAAGATACCTAACTTTAACGGATTGTTAACGTTTTTACAGGACTATGTACAGGTTTTAGAAGTCAGTAAGCCTGTTAATCAAATCTCAACCGTGAGTCAAGGCAATAAGGCTCAACGGGCAAAACCCAATTACAGTCCACAAAATTCGAAGGCGTCGTTTGTTGCCTCTACTCGCACTGATAAAAAACAAACGAACCTGTGTCCGTGTTGTGACTTACCGCACTCTATTTATAAATGCTTTAAATTACAAAACCTAGACACGACATCCAGGTATAACCTCATCAAGGGTTTGAACCTTTGTTCAAACTGCTTACGTGGCGGACATTTCAGTTCAAATTGTGGTTCAAAAACAAGTTGTATGATTTGCGGCTTGAGACATAACACTTTGTTACATACTGACAACAATAGTAACAAGCGGGTTTCAAGCGCGGGTAATTTGTCTTCCGACGCTCAGAGCGCGGGCGCGTCTGCTCAACCCAGCTGTGATAGCCAGTCTCAGGGCGCGAATGCAAGCTTGTCATGTGCTACTGCTACCGCGCGTTCAAGCGAGAATACTGACGCCCTTCGGTCAACCAAGATACTTGGTTCCGCGATGGTTCGCGTTCATAATAAAAAGGGCGCGACGATAATTGCGCGCGCGCTTATCGACAGCTGTTCTATGGATTCATTCATAACCAACGCTTGCGCACACCGACTCGGTTTGCCTGTGCGTAAGTGCAACATGTCTGTTACCGGCCTCGGTGAAGGCTCCGTACCTATTAAAGGGCTCACCTTTTGTACTGTTACGCCATGTAATAATGATGAGCCACAGTTCGACTTACCTCTGGTGGTCATACCACAAATAACTTCCCAAATGCCTAAATCGCGACTTCCGCTGCGCGTTCGCGAGTATTTCAGCCATTTGGAACTGGCTGATAATAGCTTCGACAAACCCGGTCGAGTCGATATTCTTCTTGGCGTGGAATGCTTCGATCGCATTTACACCGGACCGCGTTTTGCCCCTGGTGCCAACTTACCATGCGCGCTGGCTAGCGTTTTCGGTTGGGTTATTATGGGTCAAGTTAATGCAGCCGAACTTCTCGTTTCGTCTGAGGAAGTGACTTCACTTCTAACTTCGACGTGTTCGCTCGATGAAATCGTCCAACGCTTTTGGGAAGCTGAAGAGCCGCCTGCTGCTCGCGTCACTGCTCCAGAAGACGAGATCTGTGAACAAATATACATTAATGGTACTTACCGCAAACCCGATGGTCGCTACGTCGTGCCGATCATGTTGAAAGATCCTCATACTGATCTGGGCGATTCTTATCACCAATCATTAAACCGCTTTATTAATCTGGAAAAACGCCTTGCCCGTGAGCCAGAGATGAAGGCGGAGTACGTTGATTTTATGCGCCAGTACGAAGAGCTAGGACACATGCAACCTATTGACTCTTCGTCTACTGCAGCCACATACATCATACCGCATCACTGCGTCGTCAGACCGGAGAGTATTTCTACCCGTCTACGGGTTGTGTTCGACGCAAGTTGTCGCACAACAAATAATAAATCACTAAATGATGTTGTTCACGCGGGGCCGAAACTTCAAATCGATGTGATTGATTTGGTCACAAAATTTCGCTTACACACGGTCGTTTTCACAGCGGACATTTGCAAGATGTTTAGGCAAATGCTTATAAGGCCTGAAGACAAGCAGTACCAACACATTCTATGGAGAGAATCTCCCGCCGCTCCGCTCAAGGAGTACGAACTTCAAACTGTCACTTACGGTGTGACGAGTTCACCTTACCTCGCCATACGAACGCTGCGGCAGTTGGCGAGCGACCATGAATCGGAATTTCCCAGCGCAGCCCGTGCGCTGCGAGAACAAACGTTTATGGATGACGTCCTTACTGGCGCACCTACGCTTGAAGAAGCAAAATTGCTCAAACAGGAGCTCATTGCCCTACTCAGTCTTGGTAAGTTTGATCTCCGCAAGTGGAGCACTAACAATCCTGAGTTGTTGGCCGACATCCCTGTCGATTATTGTCAGTCGCCTAAGCAATTCGAGCAAGCCGACGAGCTCACTCTAAAGATACTGGGTATTAGATGGGACCCCGTCAGGGATTGTTTTACCTTTTCATTCAACGACGATTTCAAGGTCGAATTTACTAAAAGGTCAGTTCTTTCCATCGTGGCAAGAATTTTCGATCCACTCGGTTGGATCAGTCCACTTATATTTTCTGCTAAATTGCTTTTGCAGGAAATGTGGCGTCTAAAATTAGCGTGGGATGAGCCGATCCCTAGAGATTTGGCTAAGCAATGGCATCTACTTGTTGCCAATTTCTCAGACATACAAAATGTCAAGTTACCTCGAGCGGTCTTACCTCCAAATCCTATCCAAGCGCATCTTGTAGGATTCTGTGACGGTAGCTCCAAGGGCTATGGATGCTGTGTCTATCTCGTCGTAGTCACTCAGCATGGTAATACCATTAGCCTCATAATGGGAAAATCTAAAGTTGCTCCTTTGAAAATCATGACAGTCAACAGACTCGAGCTCTGTGCAGCTGTTCTCCTAGCTCGCGTGTTGCGACACGCTTACGACTTACTAAGGACCGAGCTAGCTATCACTTCGGCTACCGCATTTACAGACAGTAGTACGGTTCTGTCATGGATCAATACACCACCACATCTCCTCAAGATGTTTGTGGCCAATCGAGTGGTACAAATTACTGATTTAATTAGCGCTGAGTCGTGGTTTCATGTTTCCACGCATGAGAATGCAGCTGACTGTTGTAGTCGAGGCACTTCATGTGCTGAACTTATGTCTCACTCACTGTGGTGGACAGGGCCATCTTGGCTCACCAGTCATCCTTCAGTCTGGCCTTCCCAGAGAAGTTTGATGCCACATCAGGAACTTCCTGAATTGAAACCTCTTACATCACAAAGTCTCGTCACTGCCCCTCCTGAAGAATTCGTCATAGATTTGATCTCGAAATACTCTTCTCTCACTAAGCTTCAGAGAGTCTTAGCATGGGTAATGCGATTTATCAAAAATGCGCGCGTAAAAGGTCAATTTTGTGGCCATTCCTCTCTATCAAGGTGTGAACTAGATAACGCGCTCAACGTCCTAGTTCGAGAAGTTCAAAACAAATCTTTCACTCAGGAGCTTAATCATATTCGAGACGGAGTACCCTGTGTGAAATCGATCCAAAAGCTGTCACCGTTTATTGACAATGCTGGTCTTTTACGAGTGGGAGGTCGCATTCGTCACGCAGGATTATCGCAATGCACATTGCATCCATTGCTGCTTCCCAAGCATTCCAAATTATCTCAACTCATTGTTGACAGCTTACATATCCAATTTCTCCACTGTGGGCCTCGCACCCTGCAGTCCCTTATCCAAAGACAGTTCTGGATCCTCGGAGTTAGATTGTTAATCCGGTCACGACTTTCCAAATGCATTGTATGTTTTAAGGCCAAACCGGTTCCATGCCAACCGATTATGGGTGATCTTCCACCCTCCCGACTTCTACCAGGGAAATGTTTCCAGTCCACTGGTATCGATTTTGGAGGCCCGTTTACACTAAAGGAGAGTAAACGTCGAAATGCACGTACTTACAAGGCATGGTTATGCCTTTTCGTATGCTTAAAAACTAAGGCAGTTCATCTAGAAATGGTGACTGAACTCAGCACCGAAGCGTTCTTAGCCGCCCTAGATCGATTTATCTCTAGGCGAGGCCACTGCGAGACGATCGTTTCTGATTGTGGTACCAATTTCGTTGGTGCCAAGCGTCGCTTGGATGAAATGCGAGAAACATTTTATGCTAATCGCCGCGAAATAACCGAAGGTTTAGCTGTGCGTTATATAAAATGGCAGTTTAACCCACCAAGTGCCCCTCACTTTGGTGGCATCTTTGAAAGTGGGATAAAATCCACTAAGTATCACTTAAAACGCGTAATCGGCTCTCAGGTTCTAACACTGGAAGAAATGATAACAATTCTTACAAAGGCGGAAGCTATATTAAACTCTAGACCTCTTTGTGCACTTTCTTCGGATCCTAACGAAGTAGACGCATTAACGCCTGGTCATTTTCTTGTAGGCGGTCCGCTAGTGGGCCTACTTGAACCTCCTTTAGAGGACTTATCTATGAGCCCTCGTTCGCGGTGGCAAATGTTGCAAAGACTCATCCAGTCTTTTTGGCGCATATGGCAGCGTGACTATCTCCACACACTGCAACAGAGGCATAAGTGGGTGAATCCCAAATTGAACTTGAAAGTTAATGACCTGGTTTTGGTAGTAGAGCCTAACCTGCCAACACTGTCATGGAGGTTAGGAAAAATAACTTCACTGTTTCCAGGACAGGACAGTGTCGTCAGAGTTGTTGATGTCCAAACAGCTAACGGGCGTGTCTTCCGCAGACCCGTGGTCAAAATTTGTCCCTTACCAATGTAAGGCTAGATGTCACTTAAAGCTAAACTTAGTTTATAATTTTATTAACCTTGTAAGTTAATCTCTAGTTCCGTATGAGGTACATTCTCAACTGAGAATTCTTGTTTAAGTTAACTATAGTCAGTTAGCATGTTGGTCTTAGATTCCGAGCACTTCAACTGTAAACTATAGCTTTGTTTCATGTTTTGTGGAATCCTAGTGAATTCCAGGTGGGGGGTTTATGTATGGGCATCCTTTTCCTTCCCCTCACAATTATTCAAATTTGCCGCCAACCGGACATAGACAATCCGCGCGACGCCAGCGCCGCCGACTAGTGCTCTGTGTTGACAAGAAACTAATAAAAAAACTACCTTTTCCCGAACCCCAAGCCGGCTCGCGAAATAAATTAACTAACCCGTGGAAATACAGTTTATCATACTGGACACTTATCCTGGACGTCCCTCGTGCCATAGAACTGATATTGGAGTGTGGTGAAGGTTGTGGGTGCACCCCAGCATCAACTTCAGCGGTTTGCCGGTGAGTCCTTACTTCCTTACCTATCCAGCTCCATGTACTCTCTGCTCAGGAATTGCTAGGGTTCAAGCAGCCAGACAGATTGAAATACTGTATTCCTCCACCACAGCGGTTAACACGTTCCAAATGTCTAGGACAATGCCCAGATATTGACAAGTGTGTTTTAAGGAATCGTGCTTACAAATAAGACTAGAGTCTTCGTCTAAAATACTCCTCAGGTGCATTTTAGGTAGTCTATTTTAAAAGGAAAGACGTAACCACAGATTATTTAGACTGCCTGTGAGGAGTGTCCTAGAGGATCTGTGTTTTTATAAATAAAAAAAATCCACACAACACAATCACTTGTCCTGGTCCCAAACTAGGACAAAAGACCGTCAGTCTTCGCGGTTGCGCCTTAACCCCTGCCTCGTTGGTCTAGCCGTTAAGGAGCTTAGCTACCAAAACAGAGGTGGTGGGTTCGATTCCCACTGGGGGCCGACGTACATATGTACAAATGGCCTCAGTCTGGGTGTATTTTCATCCTTGCCTAGTTACCATAGCGCAGGGTATCCTAGTTTGGGGCCAGGTCAAGTGATTGTGTTGTGTGGAAGTTGTTTATTTATTTTATCACCCCAGGCGTAGTGGAGTGCATGGCGGCCGGGTTGATCACGATCGCTCACCGCTCGGGCGGCCCGCTGTGCGACATCATCGAGACCTCAGAGCCGAGCCGCACCGGCTACCTGGCGGCCGAGGCCGAGGAGTACGCGCGGGCGATACTCGAGGTCATCGCGCTTGGCCAGCAGGAGAGGAAGCGGATCGTCGAGGCTGCCAGGTGAGGCGGATTTTTTTAGCTTGTTTCTGAATAGGGAACATAACAATGTCGCCTAATATAAGTACATGCGGGCACGCCTGAGTACGAACCTGCGACCTCCTCCTGAAGTCATCGCTCTTAGCCAGCAGGAGAGGAAGCGGATCGTCGAGGCTGCCAGGTGAGACGGACTTTGTGGCTTATTTTTGGGACCTCCAAGGCGGATATATGTATATAGTGCAGCCTATAGACTTTCCACTGTGGGGCACAGGCCTTCTCTCGCAGAGAGAGTTTGGGCTTCATCACCACGCGTGCCCACCGCGCCTTAGCGATTTCAAACGCTGAGGTTCGTGAATACCCCACCTTTCCCTCACGGTTAGCGATTGGTATAGCTACTATCAATTCACAAATGTTAAGACTGCCAGGTGAGACGTATTTTGGAGCTTAATTCTAAGCAGGGATGTCCCAGGCGGATTTGATAATGCAGCCTATATACGTCCCCCTGTAGGGCACAGGCCTTCTCTCAGAAGATAAAAAGTACCTGAAATCCGTGAGGATCGTAGCAAGTGGCAAACCCTGGTCTTGGCTACGCCTCCAGGGCACAGGCGTGAGTTTATGTGGATTAAGCTAAGAGGATGATGTAGGTCCTGGGCAAATAGAGTTACGTTTCATAGGTTATACTATTAAAATAAATTTGGTTAGTGGACTACATTGTCATAAAACAGTCATTTCCGTGTATATTGCTCAAAACAATTAGGGGAATAAGATTTCAAAGTGGAATAAAAAAAAAATCCGCCAAGTGCGAGTCGGACTTGCGCACGAAGGGTTCCGTACCGTTATCTATGCAACATTTGAATATTTCAAGCGTCTACCTGTTGCCGTTAATTAATTGGCGCAAAAGGGCAAAAAGATCACGTTTGTTGTATGGGAGCCCCCCTTAAATATTTATTTTATTCGGTTTTTAGTATTTTTTGTTATAGCGGGAACAGAAATCCATCATATCTGTGGAAATTTCAACTGTCTAACTATCACGATTCATGAGATACAGCCTGGTGACAGACGGACGGACGGACAGCGGAGTCTTTGCAGTAGGCTCCCTTACCCTTTGGGTACGGAACCCTAAAAGGTTCTTGGTTTTTTAATTATAGCTGCCCACCAAATAGTAAAGTGACATTGTCCATGAAAATAAAGAAGATGAGCGTTTTTGTTGGCAGCCTCCTTTATTTATTTATTTTGTTTTAAAGAAGACTAACAAACAGCCCAATATAACAGAACAACAGCAACATACGAAACGGAAGGCCAATTACAAGTCTCCACTTATAAATTTAGAATAGCAAGATAGATAAATATAATCATAAGCAACAGATTTTTTTTGACCCGTCGCAAGTCGGAGTAGCAGGCAGGGCTAAAAATCTAATTTCCCTAATTGCTTTGAGCAGTATATCACTTTATTAAACAGACTTGCCTACCCCTCCGGCATACAGGCGTGAGTTTATGTATGTACGAATACTAAAACTTTTGTTTTGCCTTTCAGGGCGTCCGTGGACAGATTCTCGACGACGGAATACGAGAAAGCGTTCACACGAACGATGGAACCTCTTATGAAACTAGACTAGCCCAGTAGATTTTGCCTTGCAATGATCGCTTTATTCTCGCCAAACCATCACACTATAGACTACGTCACTCGCAACGTCCCCATCGCACGGGGCGTGTTCACGTGTTGAAGTTTTATGCACAGTAGTTTATACTAGCACAAGGTACTGCGTATCGTCTGCTAGCTGCGTAAGCGTTGCTGCTTGTCCTGTTTAACCGACTTAAAAAAGGGGGAGGTTCTCAATTTGTCTGTTATGTATTTTGTATGTTCAGCCACGGTTCTTCACAGCCACCATGTTGTCTGATATTCCTTCTTTTTTTGTTAGAAAGTGGATACCTCATTGGTCAAGGTTTGTTGATGGGATTCATGAGAAAGTCAACTCTGGCGTTTCTTTTATTAATAAGTGGCTTTGTATAGGAAAAAGGAGCTATGGAGCCATTGATATGTTGTTAATTGCTCGATTCGCCTACACGTCATAATAGTATATTCTTTATTGCAAATCTTAAATTAGAAAATTAATTACGTAGCATTGTTATAAAGGCGAACTTATCTCTAAGAGAGATCTCTTCCATCCACCCTTACCAACCTTATAAAGGTGACCGCGCATCTATCTGCAGCGAAAAAACCAATTATAGAATTTGAATAAATCCTATGGGACGTCGCTCACTGCGCCGCAAAGGGCTAGTATTGAATATTATGTGGAGTTTTACTAGGCTTCGATGGATTCGATAGGACCGTGTTCCCCTTGAACGTCCAAAAGTTGTGATGGTTTGGCGATATCGCTTTAGTACCTTTCGGCTGTTTTCGCAACCAAGTTTCGTAACCAGTTGGGAAAGAAGAAGAAAAAGTCCTCAACACTTTTTCTTCTTCTTTCGCAACTGGTTACGAAACTTGGTTGCGAAAACGGCCGAAAGGCTTTAGTAATATAAAAAACTTTGTTCCATTAGTTTCTAAGCGTAATGTTAATCTTACAACATAATTTAAATAATAAAAGTTTTACCAAAGTTCTTGCGAGCATTTTAATTAGTAAGATAAAAAATAAGCTTTACAGAAATCATAACACCGCCATAAATATTTGTCATTATATAAAATTTGCTTAAATTGTAAGGAATGTGCTTAGAAGATTTTACTTGAGTATATGCCCCACGCGGTCCCGGGGGATTAGCCTCAGTTCTGATCCGTGTTTTAGGAATACGTTGCCTGGAAGAAACAATAAATCTTTGGTTAGGTAGGCTGCCATGATTAACAAGTTCTCATGTTCTGAGAACGAAACAAGCTTTTTAGGTTTTTAGGGAAAGAAATGAAAAGAAAAACTGGACTGGAAAGTTAGGGAATATAATTTAATTTGAAATCCCATAGAAAAGAGCACATTCAGTATTTATTGGCTCTTTTCTATGGGATTTCAAATTAAATTATTTTCATCGCATCTCTAGGGAACGACTGGACCGTTTTGACAATTTTTTTTTAATTTGTCGTCATGTCGAAAGTTTTTAGGAAAAGAAAAAATGGAAAAGTTTAGCGAAAAACTCGGAAAAAACTAAATGTACTCTGTACTATGGGATTTCATATTTAATTTTGTTGGCGTTTTTTTCAAATGTTCACACTAGTCCGGACTAGTTTCAGGAAGACAAAAGTTGCCCGACAAATTCGCAAATTCGGGAAAAACTGAAAAGGATTACACAAAACGATCACAATTGAAAGTTGGACGGAACAAAGTCTGTTTGGTCAGCCAATATTGAATAAATGGTTGCCTTTATAGGCTGCTGAGAACAGTGTTAATAGAACAAAGGAACCGGAAATCTATTTGCCTCTCTCTCATACAACATTGCCTTCTATATTGTGCGAGCGAGACGCAAATAGTTAACAGTCCCTTTCTTAGCCTCCTCAGTCCTGTCCTTAAAAGTAACGATGGTTTTCGATTGTTATTTTGAAGGTCAGAACTTAGGGGGTTAAATGAATCGCGCTATACGAGGCAGTAGGCGATTACCGGCGGTCTGCTGCGGGTTGATGCCGATGCCATCGTCGGTGATGATGGCGCTGGTGGCTGGCTCCACGCGGAACTCCTCAGCCGCGAACTTCAGCACGGCCGTGAAGGGTGTGGCCTCCGGGACACTAAGACTGCGGATGAGAAGGTATTCGGCTTGATAGAGGTAAGAGATTCGAGACTTACGGTGTTGTTTTTTATAAAAACACTATTCCTTAAAACACTCCATAAACGTCGTAAAAATAGTCTATAGTAGACTTTACTAGGGAATACAGAGAAAAGCGTTTTTTTTTTATAGATAACACTGTTAACGCTATTCTTCCAGACAGCCATTGACAAAAAAATTAGGAAGAAGCTACATTTAGCATTAATGATAGGTGGGTAGTCACTGCAACTTAATATTGAACAGGATATTAAGGAGGGTTATTTTTGTGCGTATGTACTACAAGGTGATTTTGAAATTGATAGCAATATTTTGGGGGAATGTTCTTTTCTCTGAAAAACTGTAATATAAACAGGATTTGTCAGTAATGGTGTAACAAACTGTAAATATTCGTGATTTCCCAACTTTGGCTAAAAACTCTGAATCCAAACTCGCAATGGTAGGAAGTACCATAACGTGGAAAAATATTTTCTAATATGTTAAATACTTCAGTCAGTCGCGCGATATGTGTAAACAATAAAAAACACTTGGGTTGGCCGGCGCCGACCATAAGATGCTTGAAGCATAGTTTTTTTCGATTGTTATTACTTTTCGTCTTGTTATTGTTTGCTCATTTGCTATTATTACGCGTATTTTTTTTTAAACTAGCATCATATGTTAAATCATGGTAGGAATCTCCCCTCAAAAACGGTGAACGAATTCAAAGTTACCCTGAAGTAATGTATGTTTCTTTATGACCACCTAGAGGCCAAACCTCTCGAACAGTCTTGACCAATGACATATCATATTATGAAAGGTGTTGACGGCGCGAGTGTCGATGGATGACTATATTATGACGTCTCGAAAAACACAGAATGGTAGATGCCAGTATTTAGAGCAGCCAACACGTATCATTATGAAACATTATCAATATAAAAATCAATTGCTGTTCGTTAGTCTCACTAAAACTCGAGAACGGCTGAACGGATTTATCTTATCTTAGTCTTGAAATGTTCGTGGAGGTCTAGGGAAGGTTTAAAAGGCGAGAAAAATCGAATAATTTCCGGGAAAACCCTGAAAACAGCCCTTTTCTATTTCCCATACAAACGTTTTCTGTGGCGTTACGAAATTCGCCGGGACAGCTAGTAAACAACTACAACTTCTTCTGATTGGAAACCCCATTCAGGAGGTAGGAAGAGGAAGTAAGTTATCTTATGTAGATGATTCTTTTTTGAGGTTATATATATATTTTATCGTATGTACCTACACAATTTCACATAGTGTAAGCCATAGTTGCCACAGTTTTTTAGTTAAAACATGTGAGTTCAATGGAAAATATACAAACGAGCTGAATTCAATAATAAAATTTAATTTCCCCACAACACAATGTTGTGTCCTGGTCCAAAACTAGGAAAGCCTGTGCTATCATGCTATGGTAACCGGTTTTTTTTTTATGGAGCCTCCTTAACATGGGTGTCAAATAATAATAATAAAAAACAGTATGTTTTTTTATACACTAAACTAGGTATAATAATAGACGAGTAGAGTATATAACACAACATAATTCAGATTACAACATAAGAAAACATAATTGAATCGTGTGATTTTAAAACGACACATGTCCTTTCATTACAACTTTGCAGGAAATAGAAAAAACTGTTTTATTCAAATACTAATATCTACAACAGCAATATTTTAGCATATTATATTGATTTCTGTATGAATAAACTACAATTTTGTTTTCTAATGTAAATCAATAGGTAAGTGTAAATAATTTAATAAAAAAAAATGGGCAAGTGTTATTTTAAAAACACATGTGACTTGTGTTGTTTTAAAATCACACGATTCAATTATGACAGCATACTTTCCCAAAAACTCAAATCGGAAGTACTCTCACTTATTGTAGCAAAGAATTCTTCTTTCAAAGCAATGTTTTTACACATCTTTTGTACAGCGGCAACTAACTCAGAGTAAGTGAAGTTGATGTAAAAGAATTCTGAAGACATATTCTCTCTCAACAACTTGCTACAATCTATGACAGCTTTGCAAACTAACTTAAATAGATTACTATGCTCCGTCAACATCTCTGTTAGCGTTTTTTCTTCAGCATTTAGAAGATATTTCCAAAAGGATTGACAGTTATGTGATTTACTTGTCATAATACATACAAATGCTTGGTTTAGGCTAGCTATGGCATTTAAGTACTTGATTTCCTTGTTGAGTAAACTTAGGATTAGTAAATCTAAAGTACCTTGGTCTATGTTTTTAAGCATTCCTAGTGCAGACTCTTTTGTGTCTTCACAGCAATCTAGCTCAGAAAGAAAGAGTTTACACTTGAAATTCATAATTTTATCTTTTGATATCTCATTCAGGTTTTTTAATAAAGTTTCCTTTGAAGCTGCTTCTACCATCAACTCAGTTAGGCAGTCTTCTAGCTTCTGCTCTGAATGTAGATCTAGAAATATTTTGAAACCTATGTCCACTTGAGATATTTTTGTTTGAGGGTTAATAATTTTCTTTAAAATGTATTTTGTTGGATCCGAGAAGCAATTTTTGACCAAAACATCTGAGCTTTCATCACTGTGGTGGATATTAGTCAGGAATTCATCAAGCAAATTATTTTTTTGTAACCTGTCTAAACACTTTTCTACATGCTGTGCTGTTAGATATGCATGTTTGATCTCATCTTCAGTGGTATCGTTGTTCGGCCAAGTTTCAAACTGGCACAGGTTAATAAAGTCTTGGAAAAAGCCGAGGAACTGTTGCACGACCGCTGCGTCCATCTCACGTGTGGAACAAGCGACGTAACTTCAATGTAGGTCTCTTGAACAATCACCATCTGTTGACATGAACAACTTTGTTGCAAAACATTTTTTTTAGCTTTCTGGCAATATAATAATTGTTCTATTGTAAACCTTTGAAGTTACTTCACCTTGTTGCAGACGTTAGATTTATTAATAAAACTGAGTGAAACTTACACTTTGAATGGTAACTTGGGGTCTGAAGTCAGAGTGATCTTGAAAGTAACCTTAGACCTGAAAGAGAACGAGCGTTTTTGTTGTTTTTCATTGCTTCTATAAGAATAACACGTTGTAAGCTGAAATTGCACTTACATATTTACAAATTAGCTAGGAACTCGTGAAAAATAAGATTTTGTAATGAGTTCCCTCTATCCGATCATGAACATAGAAAGCACAGAGAAAGTGACGTTTACGATTTACAAACTGTCTACGTCAAACACAAAACAAGGCATCAACGTTGAATTTCATGGCATTCCTTACACTCCTCATAACAGGCATCAATGCAACGTTTTGCTTATGTTGCGCTCAATGTTGTTTGTGGTAGACCAACCCCAGTGATACGTTCCTTTTCAAAAATGTTTCGGGTTTTATTGTCACCTTTTTTCATTCATTCATCCACCTGTTTTCCTCAAGTTTAGTCTGTATTTCGTTAAATTTCATTCGTTCAATAATGAATGTTTTGAAAGTTTCGCCCACGCCATAGTTTCGTTCGCAAACAAATCAATAAATTCTTTGAAATTGTCGCTAAAATGTTACTAAAACGAAATCTTCTCGAATCCCTAACAGTTCTTTGTTGCGGCGGGTCATTTGTCTGCATTTTACTCAACTACGCTTCCAACATTTCGCCAATAACCGGAATTTGGTTCCCAATTTACGTAATTTTAGTATTCATCCTATCATTAACGTTCAGTTTTAAGTTCCTGCAATGGCTCCTGACGTTGAACAAGCCTCTAAAATACGACCTGGAAGAGCTGGTGAAAGAATATCCCTATCTGAGCTTTCTTACTTGTGTATTTCCCAAACTTCCCAAGTCATCAAGGCACCATAAGACTATGGAGTACAAGGAATATGACACCAACGAGTTGAGCGTCATTTCCACGGTTCTGGAAAGAAAACTGGTGTCTTTGTGGTATATGCCGTACATTTCCCAAGAGATTGGGTTCCCATTTGCTTGTAAACAGTTGCTGGACCAGATGCTCGGCAAGGCTTTTCAGGTCCGTATTATGCACTAGTGTAGATATAAGCAGCACAGCCTCTCAAAAGATAAAAGAGAATGTAGGTATATGGGCTTAATTGTTAAGCATGCCTATTGAGTGCTGAGACAACCATAAGTTCTAGTCAATAAAGAGCAGTTACAGTTAATTAATTTAACTGTTCTTCTATTGTTTCTTCTTCTTTTGGTGCCATCTCCTATCGAAGGTCGGCTATAATTGTGGCTATTTTGGCC
Organism: Yponomeuta malinellus; assembly: GCA_947308005.1. Lineage (NCBI taxonomy): Eukaryota > Metazoa > Arthropoda > Insecta > Lepidoptera > Yponomeutidae > Yponomeuta > Yponomeuta malinellus. The sequence continues at coordinate 1,076,746 of OX371009.1, read as the reverse complement.
CGTGATGTTGCGGCTCGGAAGAGTTCTATCTTTGTAGTGTTATACCACTCTACAAGATTTTGGAGCCACAATGTTTTTCTGCGGCCAGGTCTCCATCGTCCCTGGATTTTGCCTTGCAGAATGAGTTGCAACAGTATATCTTCTATTGTTTGCAACAGGCAAATCAATTAGATAGATAGAGAACCCTTTATTGTGCATAAAAAATGAAATTGCACAGATATTTCTTACTTGGCTGAATGAAAAAGGTTATTGATTCACCTCATTCATTCAAGAAATATGTAATCTTAAAACTTATTTTATTTTAAGCCTGTTTATTTCCTCACACAACATATATTTCCTATTAAAATATTCATTAATAATTTCAAAAAATCAATTGAGCATAAGATAAGTACATATTAATAATTTCATTAAAAATTGTAAAACTGAATAAATTCATATAAGTGGTAAGAATCCTGTTTCTTGATAATATTAATTGAGAAACGCAGAATTAAATATCTACGTTTTTCCACCTACTCTCTCTAAGATGTTTGCAACTTTAAAAGTATATCTCTTTCAGATCTGCAACAAGGTTAAAACCAAGGACCTTCTCATAGACGTCTGCACCATCTTAACAATACATCTGAGAGAGTACAAGAAAGCCATCAAAAGGCATGAAAAATCACCGACCAGCTCCATAGTATCACTGTACAAGAGTCCAGCACCTGATGACGACTATGCAAAGAAGCTTGAGTCGTCCGAACATTGCTTTAACATCTTAAGAATAATTTTCAAAGAGCTGGTACCTTGGGAACTATGGGACACCCCATATTCAGACTTGTTAGTAAGAATACTCTCTAAGAAGCTGGATAACTTCATTGACACTACCATAGCAGACCCTTTGTGGCTCAATGACAAGTTATTCACCTACCTGTCTGATAAGAACTCTGAAGACGAAACATTAAAGCAAAATAACCCAATGGAATTTGAAGTTGAGAGTGAAAATGTCAATTTCAACTTAACAACAAGCTACGAAGATATCATAATAGAAGAGCAACACAACCCGGAATTTGAAATAGGCCTGTCTTCTTCGCCTTACAAGGTACTAATAAAATCTCTAATCCTACTGGTACTACTTTACTATTGTTATATAAAGCGTCTCACTCACTGACTCTTAGTTTTGTTATAAGAGAGGAAGCTTTCTCATAATTTTTAATCCATTATCTCAAATTGCTGGCCATCCCCAAGGCATGCTACTTAGTTCTATCCTCGGCCATCCTCTTCCAACCGCCACTGGCAATCAGCCCCTATATTTAATCAGTCAATCAGTTTTTATTTGTCCACTGTTGGACATAGGCCACCCTCATCCAGCCACTGCTAGCCATCTGCCTCACATTGTCGGTCCAGTGAGCTCGAGGGCGTCCTACGCTGCGTGGTTCGTAGGAGCACTCCTAGCCCTAAAATATGTAAACGAAATCCTGAGGAATTCCTGACATTTGCAATCACAATTATCAGGTAATTGACAGTTAAATTGTTAGGTATCGCTCAGGATTAAGTGCACACAAATCATTCGGCAGATCGTCGAATTTGACGCCAACACCGTAGGTACATTGACGTTCTGTTTTTTCAGACCTTAGCTCCGTTCAATGGAGCAATAACTGAAGAGTACACCGAACAAGGTGTGGAGTCTACGGTGGATGCGGACTCGATGGAAGAGTATGTGGAGGTGAATGGCAGTCAGACTGTTGAGATACAGTCCGCGCCGATGGAGATTCAGTCCTCGCCGGTCCTCAGGAAGCGAAGGGGGCGACAGGGAAAGAGCGAGGTCAAGATCTACGACAGGATTATTGAAGGTGAAATTTCCTTAGGCAGATCAATCCAATCTTACAAAATTACAATCAGAGTGAATCTGATGTGTAATAATAATGCATAAAATATGGTCTCTTTTGTATTCAGTTTCGTTTCTAAAAAACTTGCATCTATAAAACCGCCCTACGATAGCATAACTTTGGTTGTAACTTTTGATGTAAGTTTCACACTTTTTTAGGGTTCCGTACATCAAAAGGAAAAAAACCGGAACCTTTATAAGATCACTTTGTTGTTTTTCCGTTCGTCCGTCTGTCTGTCAAGACTTTTTTTCTCTGGAACCGTTTATGCTGCAAAAAATCTTTATTTCGACACGTAAGGGATTCAAAATTTATAGGGTACTGTGGCGTAACTATAATCGGAACAAAACGCTCCGCTCATGTGTGTTTCCGCTCCGCTTATCACGCACCGCTACCCGAAGGCTCGTCACCATTGATGAGAACAATAGCGTGCGCCCGCGCCGCCCCGCACTTCGAGTCTCTCCACTTCGGACGCCCTGCGAGCCGGCCCGCGGCATCGACGCGGCCGCCTCACGGCACTCCGCTGGCTTATTGCTTCCGAACTGCACGCGCGTTGTTTAGCTTACACTTGCCTACTTAATTTGTTATTAATTTCATTTGTACATGTTGTCCTATCAGTAAATCGCCTTTTCAAATTGCTAAATAACATACTTCATTCTTCGTCTCAACCTATCACTCTTTCATGCTTCATTTCTGCCTTCTAAAAGTCAAACTCTTCGTCTCAACCTATCACTCTTTCATGCTTCATTTCTGCCTTCTAAAAGTCAAATTTGATTCCCGACCGTCGGTAGTGGGTAACCTATTCACTACCACAGTACTTTCCGTTGACGTAGAACTATGAAACGGGTTTGAAGATTTTGGCATACTGGTCAGCCTCCATTTTGTTTTTTTTTCAAAATGGCGGCACACAATAATACCTATGTACATCGACTGGGGACACTTCTAGAAACATAAAAATACAGAGGTCATTATGTCCGAAAACGTCACGTTGCAGAGTTAATTGCAGAAAAAGAAAGCCTTGTTCAACTTGATTTATTTACAATAAAACCAATAATTACTTTCAGAATCACTGTTTATTGGTCAATATAACATGTATTTATGAAAATAAAATCAAACATATAAATATACATAGGTACATATTATAACTTTATAACACTCTTAGTACAGGGAAAAATCTGAAAATTTTACATACCTACATTACTAATTAAATAAAAAAAAAATAGTTTGAAGTTCGGGGAAAAAAGTCGGAAAAATCTTCGAGACTATTCCTGAACTATTTGAAATATGTACGGAATCCTCGGTGGACGAGTTCTTGTCCGGTTTTTTTAAATAAATTCAGTCAATAATATCAATAAAAGGTGGTCTGAAAGAGATCGCTCTAAGCGATAGGACCTGCGATTGTATACCAGTTGTTCATTAGAGTAAAACAACAAGTGTTCAGTAGAGATTATATTCTCTGTGCAGTAGAGTAAAACAAAGAGTCAACGCAACACGCGTGGTTCCGACGGAGCAGCGTTTTCCCGAGTGGCGCGACCGGCCTGCAGCGCGGCGCGGGCGCGCACCCCCTCTTCTCCTCAGACCCCGCCGTCGCCCGCGTGTGTGTTGTCAGCCCATGGTGATTAGGAAATCCCAACATCCTCCCCCCCCTTGGGAGCTTGCTGCCCAAGGAGCTCATGGGATTCTATAATGCCTTCTAAGGCACAGAGCTTGGAGAGCGCTCGTCGAACAACTCCTCCTTCAGTAGTAACGTCGGCTACTCTGCATAGTCCGTCGGCGCCTGGATATAGCCTGGTTATGCGACCGAGCAGCCATTTCAGTGGTGGCAAGCGAGCATCCATGACCAGGACGATGTCACCTAGTTGAAGATTACGCCTTTGAGTTTTCCATTTGGTACGCTGTTGTAGAGAAGATAAGTAATCCTTTGTCCATCGGGTCCAGAAGTGTCGTCTCAGCCTCTCGATGAGTTGATAGCGAGTGAGTTTGACTCGATCTGACACTGGCGACGGCAGTGATGTCAAGGGTCGGCCCACAAGAAAGTGCCCAGGTGTGAGTGGCAACAAGTCCGATGGGTCATTGGACATAGATGTCAAAGGACGCGAATTCATGATTGCCTCTATCTGTGCGAATAAAGTGTACAACTCCTCGAAGACTAGACCAGTGTTTCCAGCCACACGCTTTAAATGGAATTTAGCAGTCTTAACCCCAGCCTCCCAGATTCCGCCAAAATGCGGTGCATAAGCGGGAGAAAAGATAAATGTTATGCCTTCATTGCACGCGAACTCACTGACCGGTTTTTGATTTGCCTTAAGTAGTCTGTTCAGTTCATTGCTGGCGCCTACGAAATTTTTGCCATTGTCTGAGTAGATAGTATGAGGTTTTCCGCGTCGTGCAATGAACCTACGTAAGCATAGAATAAATGCGTCGGTACTCATGTCGCTTACGACTTCCAAGTGGACAGCTTTAGTGCCGAAGCAAACAAAGATACATAAATAGCACTTTGAGGTTCTTGCGCCTCTACCTTTTCTGTTAAGTATGAGAAATGGTCCAGCAAAATCGGTGCCACAAGTTTCAAATGGTAGAGCGGGGGTTACACGAGGTTTAGGTAAGTTGCCCATTATTTGGTGTAAAGGTTTAGCTTTAAATCGTTGACAGCGAACACACAATCTTACAGTAGCAGAAGCTAAAGCCTTTCCACCAGTAGGCCAGAACTGTTCGCGAATAGAGCTCAACAGTTGTTGAGGACCGCAATGAAGAAGTCGAAGGTGTTCTCGTTCGAACAAAAGCTTAGTAAATCTGTGTTTAGGATGTAATAATATAGGATGCTTTTTCCCATAAGGACAGTGTGATGCGTTGTCAATTCGACCACCTACGCGCAGCACACCGTCATCGTCCAAGAATGGATTCAAAGAGAGAACAGAAGACTTGGAATCTAACGGTTTGTTAATTTTAAGTGAGTGTATTTCTTTAGCAAAGAATTCTCTTTGTGAAGCTTTGGCCAACAAGGTAAGTGAGTCGTGTAATTCAGAGCAGGTAAGTTCACCAATTACTTTAGCTTTATTCTTTTTTACATTTTTTGTGAACCTTAACACATAAGCATATATTCTTTGTAGTTTATAAAGCTTAGAGTATTTTTCGAAAGGTATCTCGTAAGTGTGTAACGTTTTAGTGTTTAAGCTTAATTTTGTTTCAGGTAACGTCGGAGGAATACATTTTGATGGGGGCCATTCATCTTCAGATTTTAACAAGAAAGAGGGACCGTGCCACCAAAAGTCATTTCCAGAGAGGCAACGTGGTTGAATGCCCCTAGAAGCCATGTCGGCTGGATTCAATTCAGTAGGTACGTGTCGCCATGCGTTTTTATCGGTAAGATCTCGAACTTGTTCAACCCGGTTAGAAACGTAAGTATTAAGAATTTTGGGTTCAGTGTGTAACCATCCTAAAACTATAGTTGAGTCCGTCCAAAAGACAGAACGAAAAACCGCAATTTTCAGCGATTGCAAAACCTTGGCATAAAGTTTTGCTCCAAGCAGTGCTCCCAGTAGTTCTAGGCGTGGTATAGTTTCAGCTTTTAATGGGCTGACCTTAGTTTTGGCGCACAACAGATTGACAGATTGTGTGCCTTTGGCATTGGTAGATTTTAAGTAAATACATGCGCCATAAGCGTCTTGGGACGCGTCAGTAAAGCAGTGGATTTCTATTTCAGTGGGAGCTTCGCAAAGGGTATACCTCGGTATTTCAATGTTTTGAAAGTGTTTAGTATCATTATAAAAGTCTAGCCAAGAGTTCCTGATCTCATCAGGCAGATTGTCATCCCAATCTAATTTATTTAACCACAGTTTCTGTAGAATAATTTTATGAAATATCGTGCAAGCTGACAGAAGGCCAAGCGGGTCAAAGATCTTGCACGAGTTTGACAGGATAGAGCGCTTCGTAACTTTGGCAATGTCTTGGGCGTCGACAGAAAAACTCAACGTATCAGAATTGGGTGCCCATTTTAACCCTAGCACAGAGGATTCCTTGCTGAAGTCTTGGGACTGGTTAATAGAAGGAATATCATCAAGAATGCCGGGAGAATTAGTGCGGAATTTCCGCAGGGGAAAGCAGCCTTCATTGAGCTTTTCAGTAACTCCTTTGATAGTGGCCTTTAAGGCAGATTTAGAATTTGAACCAGTGTTGAGGTCATCAACATAGAAGTCATTCTTTAAGGTATTGGCGACAGCTTCATCCGTACATTCAGATGCGAGTTGTACTAGACATCTAGTACTAAGATAAGGGGCTGAAGCTGTCCCATAAGTTAGGGTGTTCAGTTGCAAGACGTTGAGGGGCTGATTCTCTTCTTGCCTCCAGAGGATTCGTTGCAGGTGACGTTGAGATTTATCTACCGAAACCTGTCTGTACATTTTTTCAATGTCAGCTGTTACTACGTAAGCGTACTGACGAAAGCGAAGTAGTATCGTCATCAAATCATTTTGGACCACTGGCCCAACAAGTTGAACGTCATTAAGTGACTTTCCAGAAGTAGTCTTGCAAGAAGCGTCAAAGACTACTCTAAGTCGAGTAGTTTCGCTGTTTTGGCGAATGACAGGATGATGAGGGATGTAGTAGCTGCGGTTGTCATCCTTTATCGGACCCAAGTTAGTTAGATGTCCTAACTTTTCATATTCTTCAATGAAATTAGCATAGTCCGGTTTAATATCGCATTTTGCAAGTTTCCTTTCTAAGTTATAGAAACGCTTCTTAGCGTGTTGATAAGAGTCACCGAGAGCATCCTCGGGAGGCTCGCTAAAGGGAATCTTGACTGAGAAGCGACCGTCCTCTAGACGGGTAGTATGTGTAGCAAAATGAGTTTCACAGTGCTCCTCCTCCTTAGAGAGCTTTAGTTTAGATGGAGAAAAGGGAACATCTTCGAGTTCCCAAAATCTTGCCACAGAGTCCTTTATCTCTTGGCAGAAGTAAGAGTTAGTACGAGACACAAGGCCTTGCCCAGTTGGCCCGGATACTAGCCAACCCAACTTTGACTCTTGTAGAGTGGGCAGATTTTTGCCAAGTTTTACCTGTTTTGAGGCTATGATATCCCAAAAGATATCCGCACCCAGTAAGATATCTATATCTGAGGGGCGATAGAAACTTGGGTCTGCCAGTTCAAGACGAGGCAGGTTCAGTCTCGAAGGATCTACCGTTACACTAGGTAGCATTCCAGTAATGTGCGGTATCACCACACAAGAAACCTTGAATTCGTAAGAGTTGAGGCGTGACTTCAGAGTAACATCGCAAGTTTGAGTAGTATTAGTCACTTTATTATTTAGACCAGCGATAGACATCGTAGTGTCAGAACAAGAGAGATTTAATCTTTTTTGTATTTTTTCAGATATGAAGGAAGATTGAGATCCATTATCCAGGAGAGCCCGCACACGGTGAGTTTTGTTAGTTCTTTTATCAAGCAATTCCACTTCAGCAGTGCACAAAAGGACTTGTCCGGGTGTCACCACAGACAAGGAAGTAGAATCAGTAGTAAGAGCCTGCACATCGGCAGTAGGAGCCATCATGCCAGTAGAATGGACATGCAGATCGCGAGTAGGGGCCCGACCGCAGTTGGGATGGGCCTGTAAATCTTGAGTAGGGGCCGGCCCGCAGTTGAGATGGGACTGTAGATCGTGAGTAGGGGCCCGACTACATTTGAGATGGGCCTGTTGATCTTGAGTAGAGGCCCGGCCACAGTTGTTGGGTACCTGTGGGTCGCGACTTGGAGCCTGCATAGTGACAGCAGATAAGTGAGTAGGTACAGCTCCCTGAGTAGACACTGAAGCAGAGGTACCAAGTTCATTACCCGTAGGTAAGTGAGAAGAGTGTTGCTTATGCAATAACAAATTATGTTTTCTTTTACAGATTTTGCAAGGAGTGTGCCTACAGTTGGTGGCAAAATGGCCTGGACGAAGGCAGTTAAGGCACAGCTTGTGCTTCGAGACTTCATCAAATCGCTCTTCTAAAGACATTGACTTAAATTTATCACACTTGTATACAAGGTGATCTTTAGGACAGATCAAGCAAGTAGCCAGACTTGAGTTTGCCACAAAGGCAGATTTAATAAAGGGTTTTCTTTCAGTTTTCGTTTCAGTGGGCCTAGAGCCTTTATTACATTGTAATGTTTCTAGCATGTCAGCACGGTGACGGAGAAAATCAATAAAATCTTTTAAAGAGGAAGTACCATCAGCACTACCCTTGTGCTCCTCCCACTTTCTACAAGTAGCACCATCTAGCTTTGACACCATCATGAATATTATAAGAGTATCCCAATGATCAGTGGGCTCGTTTAAGGCATTGAGAGCTTGAAGATTTTTTGAGAAGTAATCAATCATGTAGCGCAGGGATTTGAAGGACTCTTTGACAATGGGTTCAAAGTTGAAGAGAGCCCTCAAATGATTGTTTATCAGCAGTCTGGTGTTATTATAGCGATCAACAAGCAGTTCCCAAGCCAACTTATAGTTGTGAGCATTGAATTCAAGTGATTTTATAACATTTAGTGCTTCTTTCTCTAGAGAAGACCGCAAATAGTGAAACTTGTTGATATCAGGTATGGAACTGTTGCTGTTCACTAGAGAATCAAAAGTATCCCTGAACTCCATCCATTTGGCATAATGGCCATCAAATGATGGCAGCTGGATGGTTGGCAGTCTTACATTGCCGTAGCCATGGTTAGAATTAGAAGAACTTTCATTCAAATTAGTTTTAGTGTTTGTTTCAATTAACACTTGAGCCACAGCAATCTTTGAGCAGAATTCACTCTCAATGTTTTCATTTTCTCCCATCTGATCAATGTCTAAAATCTCAATAGCATTTTTTAAGTCATCAAACCGATTCATTAAGTCCCTAAATCTTGTTAATTTTAGTTCAAGTTCAGAGATTAGCTCTTTAGTAAGGTTTTCTTCTTTTTCAATTTGTTTAATAGTGTCCAAGTACTTAGAAAAGGTTGTTATTCTCCCTTTAATAGCAGTGCGTTGGCGAATAAGTTGTTCAAATGAGGCCGCCATGTCTCAAATTATGCCTCCCTACTTATTTCAGCAATAACAGAATCAAATAACAGTAAGTAGTCTCAGTAGGCAGGCACAGCAACAAACCGAACAGACCAACAAGTAAGTAGGTACAAGTAACTAAGAAATAAGTTCAAACCGTATAGGCCACTATGACAGCGGCAAGTGAAGTTACTCGGTCAGCAGTTCACACGCAATGCCGGCGTTTCTCAGTAAGCGGCTAGGACTCACGCACTCAGCAGAACCCAAGAAGCAGAGGTCTCGACGACGCGAAGACAAGGCAACCATGAATACCGTAACGCGAAATTACGTCACACTGCACACCGGTAGGTACTTCCTGCAAACTCCCAAATGACCAAGCCTCGCTACGTAGATGTTCTAGAAGCTTGACCCGCGACGACGACGCCACGAGGTAGGTAGGTAGGTATATCGTCTCGTCCGTTGTTCGCTGATAAATAGGTACTCAGGCGATCACGTAGTTAGGTTTGCTTCCAAGCGAAGGTGGTAGGTACAGGTACACGGTTTCTCACGTCGATAGTTGTACAGTGCAGAGTGCAGCAAGATGAAACAGGAACGTTGCGTTGAGAGAAGGAAGGTAGACGTATTTCGTTCTTCTTAGTAGCTAGTAGTATCACGTCGTGTGGTCTCCATATGTTCATTTGAGTAAAACAACAAGTGTTCAGTAGAGATTATATTCTCTGTGCAGTAGAGTAAAACAAAGAGTCAACGCAACACGCGTGGTTCCGACGGAGCAGCGTTTTCCCGAGTGGCGCGACCGGCCTGCAGCGCGGCGCGGGCGCGCACCCCCTCTTCTCCTCAGACCCCGCCGTCGCCCGCGTGTGTGTTGTCAGCCCATGGTGATTAGGAAATCCCAACACCAGTACTTAGCTATAAAAAAAATATTGTAATTCTTTCTTTCTCATTGCCCTATAAATTGTTTTCTATCTATCATCTAAATAATTCTAAATAATGAGGCTAAGTGCAAAAATCTCAGCTATAACTAAGTAAGTCAGTAGCCGCGTACTGACTGACCGAGGAGGAGCCTCGCGAGGCAGCCTTGCGAGGGAAAGCCTGCCTCGTCCGAGGCAAATGCATGTCCAGCCTCGGGCGAGCGTGCCTCGGCCGGAGACGTGCGTTGTCGGTGTTTTTCCATGCTCAAAGGCGCTTCAGTCCATTTGCCGCGCTCACTTAAGACGGTTGTGTTTCGCCTCGCTTGTTCGTCGCAGGTTAGCGTCATGGATAAAAAACATGTCTTAAATTAATACAACTATACGGTGAATATAGACGACTTTATGATGCGCAATGTCCCGATTATACTAATAGAGGACTAAGAGAAGATGCATGGAGAAATATAAGTCAGGAAATAATTCCAATAGCTGACTTAAAGAAAACGTTTAGGTGTCCGTTTTTGTTTCCTTTCCAAGCAGTAGAATTTTTAGAAAGGGAGTGGTGGCGATAACTTTCCGCCTCATGGCGATCTTGAGCAAAACTGGGTTGGCATTTCCTCGCGCGGCAAATTATAAGTAACACGAGGCTGCCTCGCGCGGCCATCGCGGCGCAGCATGCGCCCGAGGCTGCCTCGCGAGGTTGCTCGACCAGTCAGTACGCGGCTTGAGAAAGCACCAACACACCGGCTAACTGGACCTTTTCCACCAGGCAGCGTGAAGACCTGGGACTCGGACATGGACCTGCAGTGCATCAGCCTCGGACAAGACCTTCTAGCATCGCTAGACGGCGAGATGACACTCTCGCGGTTATGGGGCGGCGAGGAGCCCGACCCCAGCCCGGGGGCGCCCGCGCAGCTCTGGTTCGGTGAGTTTGGGCCTTGTTCTCGAGACTAATTGAATGGCTAGTCAGGACGGCGAGATGACCTAGTTTGACCAAATTAGCATGGACAGGATGATAGTGAAGAGATGATTAAATATTGATAGAAGTGGATCAGAGAAACGAATAGAAATAAAGGATAGAAATAAGTTTACGAACGAGAATGATTGTATAATTTTGGGTTTCTTTCGAATGTCAAATATTGTCGGTGGATCAATGAAATACTCGGTTAGGGAACATAAAGGTTTTTTTCTAATGTCACCTTAGAAAAAGGCAAGAGTAACTGTAGGTAGCTCAAAACAGGGAGAAGTGAAATAGAAAAGTGAGTGCTATAATATGAATAAATGAAATTTATCTTTTCGAAAACCAATACACGTGTAAAATGTGTAAAAGTAAATTTCGACTTAACAGGGCGACAGTTGCTACCTAACCTTTATTTGAGGCACCATTTTACAAGGGGTTCGTAGAATCTGATCCCGCGATCCGTTGTGGCTGGGAACTGATATTGCACTCAAGGTGTGTTCTGATCGCGACAACAGTTTTCCACCCATAACGGACCGCGTGATCCGAATGAGTGAGTGAGTGAGTGAACTGTAACAAATAAAGATGGCGCCTGGCTAGACGCCGTCTAGATCGTATTTTGTGGACTATGTTTAGTGTAGTTTACCTACTTTCTTGTCTACTCAGTACGCAAAAATAAATAGTCACAATGTTTGGGTTTTAGCAACGAGAAAATGTAACAAGACAAGAAGAAAGAATAATGATTTTCCTCAATAAACCATGAAATATCCTATCTATATAAACCTCTACAATGGCATGTCTTCGCAAATTCTCCGATATGAGGTTGCCTGGAAGAAATTGCTGTTAGCAATAAGGCCGCCAATTGTATCTTTTCTTTTGTCATTGCTGTTTCTGTAACATTTTTTCCGGTGTACAATAAAGAATATTCTTATCTTATCTTATCTTCGCAATCGATTCTTGCGGTCCACTCGAGCAAATGTTCCCCTTTAGGCGAAGAAGAGGCCATAGACGAGGCGGACCCGGCCTCGGGCGGCCACTCGCGCCAGTCCAGCCCCGGCAAGCGGCAGCTCAGCCCGAAACCGGCGGAGGTCCTCCTCAAAGACCTGCAGAGCACCGTCAGGGAAGCCAAGAGTAAAATAGGCGACCTGCAGGTGCCGGCCCGAGGCATGCGTGTCGACAGCGTCCCTGGTGTATGTTAGAGCGCACGCTCTGTCTCGCTTGACGCTTGTTTCTTGCCTTCGGTTACGGTCAGACACATGTGGTACTCGGTCCGGGGTTGGCTTGTTTTGTTTTGTTTTGAACCGTGCCTCAAGCTGTTGTTTTCGTTTTGAACAGTTTTTCGTTTCGTTTTTCGACGACGTTACAATTAATTGTAAATCGTATAATCTATTTTTGATCGAAAAACAGTCGTTACTAAGTTTCGTCTCAATCCAACGAGCCGTTGTTACAAACCGTGTTCAAAACAAATTAAATGCTAGCTATGGCCCGTACCCTTGCCCATGAGCTTAGATGATTTATCTCAAACCACATTTATACTTTTGACGTGGTCTGAGACTTTGCTACATAAATAGCCATAAATTTGTTATTCTGTCTCTAGTTTTTGATTGAGAAAATTTGATACTAAAATTAGTAATTTATGAAACCACTTTTCTCTATCACAAACTATGAAAAAAAAAAATGTATCTAAAATGATCGCAATTTTGCTATAAAGCAAAGCTGCAGACCACGGTTATCATAAGTGTACATTTTTTACAATCACAAAAAAAACTGATAGTAAAAATATTTTAAGAGCCTTCACGGTGGAACACGCAGCACGCCAAGCAACCACTTGTGTCTGAGCGCACTTTTTTATCTCTTCTTAAATCTGTAATGTTTGAAAGAAACAAAAAGGAAATCGTTCGTGTTGAACTTCGCAACACTGTCGGCTTTGAAGCGCTATCGAGTTATTATTTCGAGTTGTTTTAAGCGCCCCGCACAATATTTTATTTTACAAAAACTAACAGCACGGCATAACAGAAAGATAAGAAACAGTAAACCAATTAATACCGGCCAATTAACCGCATACTGCGATCGCCAACCCGCCTGCCAAGCGTGGCGATTATGGCAAAACCCTTCATGGTTAGGAAAACCGTGAGGGAGGCCTATGCCCTGCAGTGGGCGTCAAATGGCTCATGATGATGATGATGAAGCCAATTAAAGTTGCAATTTATACAATTTGTTATTGAAATAACTGAAAACTTTCAATAAAACAGTTTAAAATTCACAAATGTTATTTAGTATTTTTCATACAATTTGAATGTTGAAAAGGAGTGTTATATATCTTTATTTCTCTACTAGCTTTTGCCCGCGACTTCGTCCGCATGGAATTAGTAATTTCCGGCATGTCCTGCCCCGGGACTCAAACTATCTCCATACCAAATTTCATCTGAATCCGTTCAGGCGTTATTGCGTGATTGAGTAACAAACTTCCAAACATCTTCACAAAGATGTACTTATAAGCAACCTATTACGGGTGACGGAATAAGCTTCAAGTCTGATATTCTTCTTAAAATTTATGGCAAAGAAACGAGTTTCATACCATGATTATTATCATTTATCATTTTAGTACGATAACCATTACTGTGCCCCGAAAAGCCTGTGTAGACAGGGGACACAAATATAGATACTTTATTGCGATCTAAATGCATCTTGGGCATACCGCTCTGTACAATAACATGTTATTAACGCTGCTTACTGATTTCTGGTCTGCCAAAAAGATTGTAAGTACCTGAATAAATCTAAATGCCTTGAACCTTCAAGTTGCCTGTCGTATTGTATGGTATGTGTTAAAATAAATCTAAGAGAAGTTTTACCACAGTAGGTACCCGATTTTGAATTTTTTTAAGAGCTGGTAAATCTATTCGATCGAAAAAAGTGTTGCAGGCGCTACAGCGTCCGATTGGTCACTTTATATGTACATGGTGTACAGAATCCATATACGTCCTAAATTGGGGATAGTAGCAATACCACTCGCTGTGAAGGTAGACATCGTGAGGAAACCTGAGAGTGTGAGGTGTTCACATACAGCGCTTGAAATCGCCTATCCGCAGTGGGATCGCGTGGTGATTAAGCCCATACTGTCTCTCTCTCTCTCTCTCTCTCTCTCTCTCTCTCTCTGCGAGAAGGCCTGTGCCCTGCAGTAGGTTTAATATAGGCTGCTTATGTTACATACCTATTTCATATTAGCAAGGAGGTTTTAGGAATGTATCAAAGCTAAAAACTTTTTAATAATGGATTTTCATAACACGCAAAAACCTATATAGGTTTGAGTGAGGGTTTTTTGTGTTTAATATGTACTTTGTAAAAGTTCTTGAATAAATTAGTAATTAAAAAAAAACGGAATTCCGCAGTGGGCACGCAGGTGTCTAAGCCTATACAATCTCTCTTATGCCCCCCCCCCCCCTCTCTCTCTCTCTCTCTCTAAGAGAAGGCCTGTGGGATATTCTAGCGTATGAGAAACCGTACGTTAAACCTAATAGTGACATAGTCCACCTGCATCTCTGTTTGTTTGGTCACTGTTTTCCAAACACTATTACTTGCCCTCGCGACGTTTCCGGCTTTAGAATGTGCGTAAAAACTTGTTAGAAACTAGTACTGCGCTACACGTGCTTTGGAATGTGGCTACTGCATGGCTTAGTTGTTCACTTGACCGTGATATCGTTCTAAAGTCCACAGCACATCGAACATAAAGGACTCATATGTAATTCCTGGTGTACATACAATAAAGAATATTCTATCTATCTATCCAGGGAATAACACTAGCGCCACCTAGGAAAAATAATTCGTATCTTTTTTACAGAGTCGAATTTGCAAAATGTGCCTGTACGATTTCTCAATCATGTTAATAGTGATTTTTAGGACCCATGGCCGTGAACCTGAGGCAAAATACCTAGGACCAATAGCATTGACGCCAAAAACGACCGCTTTTGGCATAAATGCTGTCTAGTCCTAGGTTCTTTGTCGTGGGTCCTAAAAATCACTGTTAACATGGTTGAGAGATTGTGCAGACACATTTTGCAATTCGCAGACACATTTACGTTCTGTAAAAGAACGTATGATTTGTTTCATTGGTAACGCTAGTTAGCCCACTGGATCCCCTTAACACGCTTGCACGCTGTAGGCCAGTCATTAGAATGATTCTACGTTGCGAAAGCGGTCGTAGCGCAGCGGTAAAACGCCGGCCTCACATTCGGGAGGTCGTGGCTTTCAATCAGGGCCTGTACCAATTTTCTTTGTTAAGTTACGTTGAAGTTGTAGTAGCAATACCACTCGATAACCGTGAAGGAAAACAACGTGACGAAACCTGAGTTAGGTATTCACATGCCTCAGCGCATGAAGTTGCCGATCCGCGGTGAGCACGCGTATTAATTGAGCCCATATTATCACTGCAGTAGGACGTGTAATGTATAGGCTGCGTAAAAAAATGTCGCAAAAGATGGTGAAGTAGTTTTTATTGTATTTATGTCATATATACTTAATATGAATGCAACCTTCTTTCTATGATCTGAGAATGCAACTGAGTAAATATCAAAAATTATAGGCCCAGATATCTCGGGACAACTTTTGGCAGCTAGTTAACTACGCAAAAAGACTACTCTACTGGCTGGTTTGTTACGCACATAAACTGTTTTTAGCATTTGTTCTTAGGTGGTGAAATATTCACACTTTACTATTCGACTTGGTCATGGTTCCTTTGCTTGCATTCTATCTTATTCTTACATATATTATGTGGTTATCAAGGCATGCTATTTTTAAGTGTTTTTTAATGAGTCAAATAATGTATGACTTAAGAATTATTCACCTTTTTTCGTAAGCACTTGTAGGACCTGCATTGAGAAATGGGAAACAGGTACGTGTCTTTACAATTTCATTTAGTTTTCGGAGACATCGCACAATATTAGTTTGATTTTATCTTCAGTTAAAATTGCGGGCCCATGTCACATAATTGGCATATTAGCTACTGTATTTTTATATTTTTTCTGATTCACCTAAATGTTCTACTGGCCTCAGAAATAAACGGACTTGAAAAGAGTTTTATAAATTTTTGTATGCTCTTTTATGAAGATTAATCTTTAACTGAGATATAATTAAGATTAATGTCTACAAGGTCTAACATATTCGATGAAGAGTCAATCAACTTATCCTTTTCATTAAATACAATGATATGCTCATAATACGGACAACAATATTTAAGGACATCTGACTGAATATAAGCGGTGGTAGCCTAGTGGGTAGAACATTGGACTCGGAAGCGGGAGTCCCAGGTTCGATTCCTAGTGTACCTATGACTTTGTTTTCTAAGTTATGCACATTTGTGAAGTTATAGTAGCAATACCACTCGCTAACGGTGAAGGAAAACATCGTGAGGAAACCTGAGTGTCTGAGCTATTTGCATACCTCAGCGCTTGAAATCGCCAATCCGCGGTGGGCACGCGTGGTGATTAAGCCCATACTCTCTCTCTGAGAGAAGGTCTGTGCCCTACAGTGGGACGTATATAGGCTGCTTATGACTGAAATAAACGATATGGTATTATTAATAGCTCGGTTTTTTATGGTTAATCGTGTTTTTGGAAATAAATATTTTATGTTTGCGAAAACTTAAATAACAGGAAATGAAATTATCATTATGAAATAAATTACAGAGACATAATTATCACCTCTTAAAAGTTACAAAATATTTTATAAAAATCAGCAATGTCACAAAACTTAAATAATTGTTGCATAGCGAAAATACATAAAATACATAATAAACAAAAAAAATTTTTAAATCTATATAGCCAACATAGCAACCCTAACAAAAGACAAAATATACGTAAGCAAAAAAAAAAAAATTGATCTGGAGACATCTGGACTCGAACCGGGGTCTTCTGGTTTCGGGACAGTCCGATTCTCCACCTAAACTACATAGTACAACCTTGTAGATGGTGGCGTAATTTACCTTCGTATTCTATTGATATTGTAGCAGTTTTACATTGCCTGAAAACACGGACAAAACGACTTTTTCTAAAAATTAAACCTAGCTAGATTGATTTATCGCCCCCGCAACCCCCTGCATACTAAATTTCATGAAAATCGTTGGAGTCGTTTCCGAGATCAGATTAGTCAGATAAAACTTAACTTGAGAATAAATTGCATGCTATCACTGTCTAAATTATACGAAAAGACAGTGACAACATCAGTTTTATTCTCCAGTTAAGTTTTATCTGACTGTTGAACAATCCGGTCTAAAGGTATTAGATAATGTCCAATACAAACGATACCAGAATGTTTGGGACATCAATTTTATTCGCCATTTCCAATTTTCCCCATATTATGTAAAATATGTTCGTGTTTATGAAGAGAACCTCTTTGGAAAGATAAGATGATTTTGTTACACATGTATTCTGTGTGAATAAAATTGTAGAATTGAGAATAAAAGTGAGTAAAATTTCTAAGAACGCGACGAATGTATCTCTGTCTCAGGACGAAGCGGCCGGCATGATGGAAGGTCTCCTCGACTTCGGCATCGCGGGTCTGAAGAAAGGACTGCGTTTTACGGGACTCAGCGATGATTCACAGGTATCTGTCTGTTGGCGAAAGCGCTTCAGGAGTCGAGGGATGCGTCGTAATAATTTAAAGAGATGGCCGTTGGGGAGAAAAAGTTCTGACCCGGCGACCGCGGACCGGACGACGCAGAGTGGGCAGGCCCCCCACCGGATGGTCTGACGATCCGGTTACGGTGGCGGGGAGTCCCTGGGTGCGGGCGGCACGACACCGGGAAGCTTGGAAAACCATGAGGGAGGCCTATGTCCTGCAGTGGGCGTCAAGTGGCTGATGATGATGATGAATTTAAAAAGGATCTAACTTCGGTAGCACAAGTTTATTCGTCAACCATTTTTCAGCAAAGAGAAAGATACAGACCAAGACAGATTAGGTACATTGAAAACAGCGCCATCTAGAGAAATCAATAAGAAGCGTTAACATTGACATTACTAACATGACATCAGCGCTAAGAAGCGTGCATACATGGCCGCTAGATGGCGAGAGCTGTGCTTAGACACTATCCTTCTTCTTTCTTTCCTTTCTTTCTTTTTCCCATGCGTAATTGATCTTCGAAAATGTTTATAAGTAGGTGTCAAAGTAAGTTACGCAAGCATTATAATATCCTGAATAGATTTGGTTGAAATAATATTCTTAGTTTTTTAATAGAGAAACGTGGCGTAAGAAGTTTATAATTTTCATCATCATCAGCCACATAATTTTAGTGGTCAATTTTCTTTATAGCATTATAATAATATACGTATATTTCAGACCAATCACCCATAGTTGTTAGTAAAGCTTGTCCTATGTTAGTGAACATACAATACGATAGCACAAATTTATTTAGAATGACACTGATTTTATTTCCTAGTACCGCTTCAGACCGCATTTGTCAAATCAGGCAGGCGAGATAGATAGATAAATCAATTATTTACATAAGTCACACACACGCATACAAAGCATAAACACAACTAATTACAAGAAACAGCACAAAGAAAACATAGTACAAAGCAGAAGCACACATGAAGAGCAAATGCATTTAGATTTTAAATACATGGTACGGTAATGTACGTAGGTGTGGCAAATGTAAATGGGCTCCGACTCAGCATGTGCTGAAAGTTTGGGACAAACTTCAGCGCTGATATTATGCCGGTACTCGGTGTGTATCCGAGACGTATGTATATAAATTTTATTGAATAAAAAACTGAAATAAAAAATAACCAACAACCCCACTGCTGAGCCAACCTAGGTTCCTCGCACTGAGTTGCATTGTTGAACTTGGGTCCCACCTGCTTAGTAGTTAATGTTAAAATTCGGTGGTTATATATTTTTTTTAAATCTTTTTAGTAATGTTTTTATAATTTTTTTTAGATTTATTCCAATGTCATACAGCCTATGACTATCGCGCAGAGGGAACATAAAATCCGACATACTTACAAACATACATGTGTGTATGAATGTACAGACGAGTCAAACTTACCCTCCTTTTGGATTCCGCCGCAGTCGGGTAATGATTGGGCAGGGTGAATTATTGCGCGCAGTTAGCTTTATATCGGTCCTTCAGACGTTCTCCTGAACTTAGAAACACATCGACTTCCCAGGAGAAGGAGAAATCCCCGTCGGGTACCAAGGAGAAGCACAGCAGCAGCGGCAGCGGGTCTTCTCCGCCTTTAGAGAAGGACCTCATCACCACCAGCCTGCTCCAAAAAGGTAACCAACACTAGCTTCTGGGGGAAATTGCCGTATCCATTTTTGGGGTGATTCTCATTTTGAAAAACGAAACGCGACAACCGCGGAGGACATTTTTAACTCCAATCATTTACTACCTTAGGTGCTTGCACGCTTAGTGAGTAATAACCATTAGCTCTGAGATAGTAATTATTTATCTCAAGGGTCATGCCCGACCGGCCAAGTGCGAGTCGGGCTTGCGCACGAAGGGTTCCGTACCGTTATCTATACAACATTAGATACAAAGATCGAGAAAAAACGGCAGAAAAAAATAGGTTTTTTGTTTGAAAGCTAGACTTAAATATTTATTTTATTCTGTTTTTAGTATTTGTTGTTATAGCGGCATCAGAGATACATCATCTGTGAAAATTTCAACTGTATAGCAACCACGGTTCATGAGATACAGCCTGGCCCAGATAGACACACCGCCGGACAGTGGAGTCTTCGTAATAGGGTGCCTTACCCTTTGGATCGGCAACCTTTTGGCAGGCAAGGGCCACAAGGTGGCAAAATAAACTAAAGGCGGGCCGCACTTGTTATATTAACCTTAGAAGCCCAATATACGATCGATAAGATAAAAAAGTATTTATTGCGTCATCAAAAAACCTACCTATAATTGGTCATACCCCACACTCGTCTGGACTCTAGACGAGTGTGGTGTAACGTTCATTAAGTCACATTTTCTGTATTTCTGAAAAAAAAAAAACTCTTTTTATATTTCTTTAATTTCGTTTCGCGAATGTATGCTTCACATGAAGGACTTTGCTTCGCAAAATAACACATTCATTCATTCACTAAATATCTTATGGTATCACCTGCAGCTTAATAGTTCAAAGTATGTCATTTCTATTTCACATATTATTGAAGGCACAGATGTGGTTACTCGGTAAGGTCCGTAAATCCATTGCATTCATCACCATCATCATCAGTTCTTGTTATCCTTTACCAGGGATATAGGGCTCTCAAAGCAGATTTCCATAGCGGTCGATTCTGCGCCTTCATTTCAAGTTCATCCATACCTATTTATCTTATACCTATTCTTAATCCGGTGCCACACGGCGGAAAGAAATACAAACATACAATGGTCGGTTAAAAGCATCAGAAGTAAAAATTCAATATAACCAACAACATAACAACCCTAGCAAAATATACATAAATATAAAAAATGAAATCTGTATTTGATTGTCATATTGATTTTAGTTTGTTGTTTCAGACGACAACGCGTTTGTCAACAATGTTCCACCTTTGATGAAACAACATCGAGTCGTCTCTCAGGACAGCGTGGTAAGAGCTGAAGCTTCATCATCATCATCATCAGCCATTTGACGCCCGCTACAGGACATAGGCCTCCTTCATGGTTTTCCAAGCTTCCCGGTGTTGTGCCGCCCGCATCCAGCGACTCCCCGCCACCGTGACCAGGTCGTCAGACCATCTGGTAGGGGGCCTGCCCACGTTCGTTCGGTCCGCGGTTGTCAGGTCAGAACTTGTTCGCCCCAACGGCCATCAGTTCTCCGAGCAATCGGATCAGGTATGAGGAGATCGGCAGAAGAACCCGAGTTACTGATATAGCTCGAAGAATTGCTCAGTTGAAGTGGCAGTGGGCGGGGCACATAGCTCGGAGAACTGAAGCTTCAAGGGTAGCTTAATTAAATACGAGAAAAGGTTATTGTTATCGCCTTCGAACTTTTGTAGTATTTTTTATTTAGTTTTTGCAAACTGACTTTTCAATCAACGATTACCAATAAGTATCTTATCGAGCTTATGTAGTGGACAACTTCCACAAAAAATGTTGTAGGCGATTTTAAAAGATAATATTTTCTTGCTTAAAGTCTTTCTGGTCACGTGGGTCAAAAACGCGCCGTACAAATCGGGCTCTAACTATGACATAGGGAAAACTTCATTAAGATTTTTTATCATTTAACGTGGCCTCTTGAACGAGAGCCTTTTGCCAACTAGCGTATTATTTGTTCTTTGTTCTCCCGTCCAGCCACAGTTCCCGCGCCCCCTGCCGGCGCCCGCGCAGGCGGATCGCTCGCCGCCGCCCTCCCAGCCGATACCTGTGCCCTCCCAGCCGGTAAGGAGGCCCTACCATCTGCTAGCTTAGTGTACTGAGTGTACGTTTCATACTCAGCTGGATACGCAATGGAGACCGTAGATAACAGACTGCCTCGTCGGTCTGGCGGTATCGAGTCTGATTGGTTATTCAATAATTCTGATTACAATCTAGCTTGTTATTGATCGTCATCCCGAAATGACACCGGCAATATATTTTTGATCATTTTTTCTAAGAGACTACGAAGTGATGTCGACTACTTTTTCTGATCTTCTGATGGATATCACTAAATGACTTTGTGTTGACTAACCTTTAGCGATAGAATTTCCGTCTGTATTCTGAATTTACTTTATAGGGTTCCGTATCCAAAGGGTAAGTATAGCACTACTAAGATTTCACTGTCCGACTGTCTGTCTATCTGTCACCAGGCAGTATCTCATGAACCGTGATAGCGAGATAGACAGTTGTTTTTCACAGATGATGTATTTCTGTTGCCGCTGTAACAACAAATACTAAAAACAGAATAAAATAAATGTTTAAGTGAGGCTTCCATACAATAAACGTGATTTTTTTGCCATTTTTCGCTCGATATTAATAACGGCAACAAGTAGACGCCTGAGATATTCAAATGTTGTATAGATAATGGCACGGAACCCTTCGTGCGCGAGTCCGACTCGCACTTGGCCGGTTTTTTCTATTTACTAATGGGGTGTCTATCTATCAACGTTTTATTTTTAGGTAGCAGGACCCTCCCAGCCGGTAAGGCCGCCCCCCCAGCCGATAGGTGGCGGGGACTCTCCCGAGCCGCAGTACGAAGAAGCTGCAGACCTCTCCACCAGCATCGCCAAGCTGAGGAGCCTGCTGCAGCAACGGGAGCAGTTCGAGAACAAGTCAGTTGAACTATTATATGTTGCCCCCATATTGTTTAGTTCTTCGTAGTTTCGTGTAGTATTGTGTCGTTCATGTACGAAGTACGAATAAGACACGTTTCCATGCAATGAACGAAAGGAAACGTTTCCCAGTGCTAATCGGACATTCGGTCTATTCGTTCACTGCTCTCGCGATCTCGGGCTGGCTGAATGAATAAATGAACCGGGGTGAACGAACGATGGATGCATGTTAATCGATCACACAATCACAGCACAGATAATGCTCCGTTCGGTCTTCCTTCGTTCAGCCGGTCGGTCTTTTCTGAACTATAGACGTGTGTAGTATGTCATATAGCAATAAAGATTGTTTTTGCTTGTTTCGTGTTTTGTTTACATTTGTGTCAATTCCGCTGGTTCGCGCGCTAATCTAAGTACTCTTGTAAAAGTCATACGGTGTTGTTTTCTTGATGTTAGTTTCTCGAACGAATAAAACATATTTTCACTGTGTTATAGTATATTATTATGGTGAAGGAGATTTCTGTTTCGTGCGAAACAGATTTTTGGAGATTTCTGTTTCTGATTGTACGTACGAAAAAGAAAGTACTCGAGCAAAATTTTTTTTTAATTGCTTTTTATCATAGTCGTAGTAGTATATAATGGTGGAATGGCAACATTAAAAAATATTAACCATAAACGATGGCTGAAAGGTCAAATCGTGAACGTTCTGACAGTTATTATATCGTGTCCTAATAGTCCTAATAAACCGTACTAGTACATTGTTTCAAATGTAACAGTACGGAGCGATCTTTAAAATGTCCGAGCAGGCCCAATACTAGTTTCGTGAGTCGGTAGGTACGTCTCACAGTCGATAGGGCTACTTTTCACTTCCTCAGCTTAGTTTTTTGCGTTGCATAGTAAACGTTTTCTAATAAACGTTTTCCATTGAATTGTAGACGCGTTCTCGTAAATAAAACACTTTTTTACGAGACAACTCAAGTACGTTACCGAAACCGGCGTGCGTGCATGCAACGACTAATGAATGTTGAGGAAGCGAAAGCCATCTGTCAGGATCATGGCAAGTGACAGTCCCTGGTCTCTGCCTACTACACTGGAATACAGGCGTGAGTTTATGCATGTATATATGTATAACTCAAGTATTGTTAAATACTCCATTACACATTAACGGTCTTATTTATAAAAAGTCTATTCCACTAAAACATTTTTTAGACGGAGTTAAAGTCGGTTAATGAGAGAAGTTCCTGTTATAAACCTGCTTTAACTCCGTGTTTTAGTGGAATGTACTTTGTATAAATAAGACCGTAAGGCGTTAAGTGCACCGTCGTGACGTGCCCAGGTTGGAGGACGGCGGCATCTGGTGGGAGGGCGCGGAGGAGACGCGCGGCCGCACGCAGCTGCACCGCTGCTCGCGACCCGTCGACACCGCCGCCCTCGCCGGTGAGCGACCTGTTATAACCCTAATTACTATGCACTAAATGCTAAGTTAGCGCAGCAACACACTGAAGTAAATTTCCATGCTGTAAAGCGCAGCGTCAGCATTTCTCCATCATCATCATCATCATCAGCCATTTGACGCCCACTGCAGGACATAGGCTTCCTTCGTGGTTTTCATAACCATGAAGGGTTTTGCCATAATCGCCATTTCTCCATGCATCCTTAAATTTTCAGTTAGAATCTGGCATACGCGAAGAGCGGTCAACACAGCTCCCTCCGAATTTGGAAAGTCAAAATCTGTCCTTAGTGTATATTTATTCTCCAATAAAGTAGTTCAAATTCAAATTAGCCTTTATTCCCCAAATATTACATTTACAATCATTTATGGTAACGTTTTCATGCATTAACATTAGTTTTATTTACACAACTTAAATAGTTTGCATAAAAAATTCATTACATTTATTTAATTCATTATATATATTATTCATAAATTCAAGACATTACCTTGGTATTAAATTAAATTAGCTACAATGAATTAAATTACATTAATTTGAAATTTGATTAGTTTTATTTTATTTCATTTTAATATTTATTTATTTGGGCTGTCCTAGGACATAGGCCTCCTCCAAGCTTTTCCAAGTGGCTCTGTCCTGAGCTAGCCTTCTCCACCCGACCGGCAGTAGTTAGTTGTTAGTTATTTTGAGGTTTTTTTTTACATAGACAAACGCCCGCCGCGTCCTCACAGACCGATGACCGACCCACCTATTGACAATGAACGACCGACCGACGAACCGACAAACCAACAGACAGACCATCAACCAACCGACCGGCTGACCCACCGGCCGAACGAACGAACGAACGACGACCGAGTGACCGATCGACGATTCGACAGACAAACCGACCGACCGACCTGCCGACCGACGGAGCAAAGTCTCATAATATAGGGCCATTTAATTATTACCTAACCCTATCAATGACTTATGAACAATGATAGGAAACCTATCCCTCCGGTTTACAGGCATGAGTTGATGTAATGTAATGTAACCCTCCGCTCCTTCTGTCAGCAAAAGTAAGCAACGCTCCGACCAGGAAATAATTTATGTCCTATAATTCCCTGGTCGGACACTTCCAACGAACACAACAAAGCGGTGGTAGCCTAGTGAGTAGAACCTCGGATTCGGAAGTGGGAGACCCAGGTTCGATCCCCAGTGCGGGCATGTACCTATGACTTGGTTTTCTAAGTTATGTACATTTGTGACGTTATAGTAGCAATACTACTCGCTAACGGTGAAGGAAAACATCGTGAGGAAACCTGAGTGTCTGAGCTATTCACATACCTCAGCGCTGGAAATCGCCAATCCGCGGTGGGCACGCGTGGTGATTAAGCCCATACTCTCTCCCTGAGAGAAGGCCTGTGGGACGTATATAGGCTGCTTATATTATATAACACTTCCAATGGGGTATTATGAGGAGACATTGCAAACTACTTAAATATTTTACGGATAAAAGCACCTCACCAAATTAACGGAATATGTTTCCAGATGAATACGACATGCAATCGGACCGCAACACGTCTCCTAACCAGTCATCCAATAACATGCAGCGTCTTGACAAGTAAGTTATTGTCTCGATGGTCTAGCGCAATGGTACCTAACCTTCCCAATCTTATTGCCACTGTGAGCTATTAGGGAAACTTTGTCCAATCCTACTTCATCATTAGCCATTTGACGCCCACTGCAGGACATAGGCCTCCCTGATGGTGGTCAATCATAAGGGGTTTTTGCCATAATCGCCACGCTTGGAGACATTGTGGTGATTATGGCAAAAACCCCTTATGATACACCCCCTCACACCAGTGGATACCAATTAAGTATAACATCTAAGCATTTATATATATAAGGCTTTTGCTGTGCCCGCTTTCTACATATGTACGGGCCAACCCGAACAGTTTCATAGTATACAATACACGAATTGCTTGTCAGCAATTCTGCGAGGCCGCGGACCTTTGCCGTCACCGGCTACCTATCGGTAGCAATCTAAGTTAGTTCACGATATAGAGCCGATCCGTTCAGACGGACACTCGTCGCGTCCTCATTATCAGTACAATACCAGTTCATCTCACCCCTCATCTTAGTCCTAGTACTATTGACAATATATCAGTTATAAGTTTCCAAAGTCAGTTCGTATCATTTATCAGAACTTAGTGTAAGCCCGTACATCATAGTTTCTTACATTACCTTGTATATTGACATTCAACAAACGGAATGTAAATTCCGTGTAAATTTACATTGAAATAAAATTTTGATTTCCTGCAGGGTCCATGATACTCATTACCTGTTATTTAAGACCCTATTAAACTGATGGATGCAGTAAAGTATTGAGTGATTTCATTATATCACATGATGATCCCCGCAGGCTGTTCCACCGCACAGTGACGGGCGTGTTCAACTCGATCCGGACGGCGGTGGGGGCCGAGGGGGGCGAGGGGGGCGGCGGTGGCGGGGCGGGCGGCGGGTTGGGGGGCGGGGGGGCGCCCCTCACCGACCGCGACTGGCGCTATGTCTGCACTTCCGTCGAGATGAGCGTGAGTGGAAGAAGGATCGGTCACTCATTCTTTCTACAATAATTCTGGGGTTGGTTAGAAAACAGAAAAAAAAAATTTATGGGGGGCTCCCATACAACAAATGTAATTTTTTTGCTCGATATTAACAACGGCAACAGGTACTCGTAGACGCTTGAAATATTCACAGAATATTTAGTTCTATATTCGCTTCAAAAATAAACAAATAAATTAAAATAGAATAAATATTTAAGGGCGGCTCCCATACAAAAAACGTGACTTTTTTGCGTATTTTCTCGATCTTTGTGTCTAATATTGTATAGACAATAGTACGGAACCCTTCGTGCGCGAGTACGACTCGCACTTGGCCGGTTGTTTTCCTCGGTGGCGTTGCCGTTACTCCCTGATGCCCCTTAACTTTCGCGTACTTTAATCGTCAAATTCATAACAAAAGCGCCATAAAACCCTCGCACTGCCTAAGCTGGGTTCCGTTTCGAGGGCATCGCTTCGTGCCGTGAGTCGAATGAAGCATTGAACGTACACCAGGTGGGCGGGGCCGTGGCGAGGTTGGTGGGGTCGCGGCGCGCCTACACGCACGTGGACGCGGCGTCGGACTCGCTGGAGCAGTTGGCTGCGCCGGCGCCGCCCGCCGCGCCCTTGCCGCCCGACGACCTGGGTGAGCTCACACGCGACATTAATGTGTGCGAATCTACGAATTAAGTAACCGACAAAATTCACTCTCAAAAACCGCCCCTGTCCTCCCGATTAGTCTTTACCAATGAAATGAGCGCAAGACGTGCTGTAGAGTTAATAACTCTGTGATTGATTTATTCTGTGCGCCATGCCTGATGACGTGAACGTCGATGGGGCGATAGTAAATGACGGCGTAACTTATGATTGGTTTAATACAAAACCCATCGAACGAAATATCTAGGTACCTCGCAAGATGGTGGCCTGACGGTGGCAGGTGCATAGGTATTTTGCCTGGTAATACTGAACTCGCTCCGATTGACAAGCCGCGCCCGGCCTTCCCACAATTGAACGTGGGCTCATTTTTGCGTTAGTTAGGCATCTATGTCTTTAACTATCACTGGTGCGAACGGGAGCCCGAATGTGTGCGAGTCTCGTCCTGCCGCACAGTTTTGTTGGTTAGAATTGTATAAAATTATGTGTGAAAAGTTACTACTAGTAGTTACATATGTTAATTTGCGAATTATTGTTATATTTTCGTGCCTTTAATAATGATAATAATTGGTCAAGTTAATAACAGTTCTGTAGGCACTTACAGTGTTGCAGTTTCTGAAACAATTAAAAATGAACAGTAAATATGCTGAATGCGTCCGTGCGTGCCTGCGTGTGTGTGTGAGGTCTTCTGGTATCTGTACGGGCGGCGGGGACGTTTGCGAGCCTCACTCTACCGCACCTGTACTATAAACTGGGGTTTATAATTAGTTACTGTTGGCAGAGGACTGGTGCAGCGCGGAGGGCGCGGCTTATAGCGCGTGCGGCGAGCTGGCCTGCGCCGCCGGCCTCACCCGCGCTCACACCGCGCACCGCCTGGCCACCGCGCTGCTGGCCGGTCAGTACACACACACACACACACACACACACACACACACACACACACACAAACACACAAACACACACACACACACACAAACACACAAACACACACACACACACACACACACACACACACACACACACACACACACACACACACACACGATTGCGAGTTACACGATTAACAAGTGACGTCTTGTCATAGAATAATTTACCGATATTGTAGTTATGAGACCGAGTCATACAAAGGTTAAGACTGATAGTAATAACTTTTAATTCCAGAACTAATCGAATCCCTAATTTCGACGTGGTTGGACGAGTTGACCGCACGTCTGAAGCGGGAGATCTTCGCCAGTTTCGAGCGAATGTCCAGTGAGGCGGACACGTTCGATTATGAGCGCCCAAAGAAGTATAGAGAATTTAATATCGACGAGACCTGTGCCGCCATCATGGAGAAGCTACCCGGTATGTAGCTGGTTGTAGCTATTTTTTTTTTAAAATAAAAAACGACTTAAAGAAAAGTATACACTTAAAAGTTGACCAAATTTATATCGGTGGTCCTTTAAGGTGTACCGCGTTTCTCACAAAAAAAAGATTTAATTAAATCCGTCGACGTGGTACAATATAATAATAATAACGTCCACACAACAAAATCACTTGTCGTGGTCCCAGTTTTTTAAGTATAGAATTATCGCTATACCTACTTATATTTTAAAAAAAAACACCGGCTAAGTGCGTGTCGGGCCACGCGCAGTGTAGGGTTCCATAGAAAGAGGGTTTTTTGCTTCATCAAAGTAATTTTCAATGGAGTTTGTACGAAGTTACCTTTTATAAGTTGGTCGCCTGTTACCCGTTAACTTTTAAAACCTACTTAGCCTTTTAAGTTCATTATATGTGCCCTGCCATGAATTTTTTCACGTTTCTACAATCAACCGTTTAGCCGGGAGAGGGGGGGGGGGGACGCCCTAATCTGACAAAAAAATTGCTCTTTAAAGCTTAATATTTTGCAAACAGAACCCTAAACCAAAAAATGATGTACGATGACTGGCCTATAATGTGAATAAGATTGAAACCCATAGAAAAAGTGCTTACTCCAAACTTTAAACACGATGCAACTTTATGCCACGGTTATTTGTAAGGCCGTGAACATAGCAAATAAAATGACCCGTAAACTTTCTTTTGCTTTCCAGCGGCCCTGACCGTCTTCGGTGAGGAAACCCTCTCGGAAGCCGTCCGACTTAGTGTGCGCAGTTTGAGTCACCCGCGGTTGAACCGGCAGCTGGCGGGGCGACTGTTAGCACACGCTACTGTGCACTTGAAGAAGTCATAAGAGTCATCCGACTCCGTGTGCGCAGTTTGTCACCTTAGGTTTAACGGCAACGGCAACGCACAGCCCCGCTACTTGAATAAGACATAAGTAGAACAAAAGAGTCGTCTGACTCAGTGTGCGCAGTTGAGTCACGCGTGGTTGAGTCAGCAGTGGGCGGGAACAAAATGGCTAGATATTAGTAATTTTGAGCTGCTTGGGTGACTTCGGGTGACTCTGTCCAGTCGGTTAGCTTCTCCGGTCTTAACCTTAATTACACCATCCAAATTGGTTTATCCATAAATGAATTTCTTTGAGCTCCAAATGTGTAGAGCCCCGATAATTGCAGTATGAATAAAATCTTGAAAAGATTTTAACCATCCATTTTGAAGATTCTATTACCAGGAAGGGTATTTGGTAAATACAAAAGAAAGTCATCTATGAAGAAAAAAACTTGGAAATATTAATTAAGCTTGGATGGCGGGATTAACTCTTTAAGTGCAGAATTGTTTATCGAATTTGTTAAAATATTTTTATGTTTATGAATGTCTAAATACTCGAATATACCAAATCTAGGATAAGAAGTGATCTAAGATCTCATTAGTACTAAGGGCAATGGTTAATAAAAAAGTTTTATGATACTTTATATGTTTTTTTACTTGCATACCACCCAATTTATATTAAATTTAATCTAAAATCGCACATAAATATCACAGACCACTCATCTCTGGTAATCATTTCATGAAGTTTCTGTTTAAATAAAATCACAATATTAATTCGGTAAAACGCAGCTCACTGTAAAATACCCAAACTGTACTTACACAAAACGTTGTACATAATATAGAGATGTCTTTTTAGTTTAATCACAATAATACATCGATAAAACAGGCTCACTTTAAAAACACCGATACATTGCTGCTACTTATACACAAAACGTTGCACATAAAATAGAGATTCTTAAAAACTATATTAAAATAATTACACATAGAATTACGTAAACACTACACTACAGGTGAATTTGAAATCGTTAGCAATGTTTTGAGGCAAGTATGCCTACCCCTACGGAATACAGGCGTGAGTTTATGTCTAATAATGCAATAAAAAATTGTCTTCACACCTTTTTGGCAAGATGAAAGTTAGTCCGCACGATATGAATAGAATTGCCATCAAAAGTATGTTTTCTTTGATCACCCACGTAAAGGGTGCTTTATGATAATTCCAGAAGTTTACTTTAAGTAGTTATATCAACGTTTGGTTTAGGCGCAGGATGTCCAATTCGCAAAGCGTTCTATGCTTTATTTATTTAACTCAAAAACTGAGGTAAAAGGCAACCTTTTTGTACCCTAGCATCAATATAGTTTGCTCAAAAGATGTTATTGCAATGGCCACGACATTAGTCCTGTTAATGTCCTCGGCATCGAAATAAAAACTATTGCGGCTAGGACATACTGCGAACTTTGCCGAAACGGAATGTTCGGTTGCGTGGACCACAAAATTCAAAGTCTCACAAATTAATCTGAATTAATTCACACAATTATCATTAATTGAGCTACTCCGTCTAAAACCAGAGATTCCTCTAAACGATTGCATTAGGTGAACGTACACAGTTTTGTTTAATGGCGTGGTGCTGCTTGACCAAGACAAATGCTCAGCCAGTCAGCAGGTTTCCTAAACTATTAAAAACGTTGTAGGTCTTAAAAACCAATTTAGAGGCAAAAAATTCCACCCATGCCGGGATTTGAACCCGCGACCTCTGGCTAACCGTGCCAGCGCTCTCCCAACTGAGCTAATGGGCAAGTGCAGGCATCAGTGAAATTTTCTTTGTCTGTATTATGTACAGACAGCGAATTGTTTCGGCCAGATGTCGCTGCCTGTACGTAATACAGAGAAAGTTTGTAAAGAGGCTCGAAATTTCGCCGATGGGAGAACGCTGGCTCAGTTAGCCAGAGGTCGCGGGTTCAAGTCCCGGCATGGGTGGAATTTTAAGCCTCTAAATAGGTTTTTAAAATCGTCCTCTGCACGGGTTAGTGCAACAAAAAGAATATAAACGTTATAGGTTATTATGGTAACACATAGTGTTGAATTTTAGTCTTCATTAAACTCATGTGCATTGAATAACCCCACATGATTCCGATCGAAAGAGCAAAAAACAAAGCCTATATCTCCAAAAACTCGTCGGCAGCCAGAGAGCAATTCGGATCTACTTATATCAAATAAACGTCACTTGCCGAAGTTGTCGAAGGCCGGGTTCTCCGAGGGCACGGATTTGTATGGGACTTATTGCGCACATAGCACGCAGAACTGATGGCCGATGGGGCCGAAAAGTTCTCGAATGGAGACCACATATCGGCAAGCGCAGCGTAGGACGACCAGCCACAAGATGGACAGATGACCTCATCCAAGTGGCAGGAAGACGCTGGATGCAGGCCGCTTCCAACCGGTCTTTTTGGAAATCCATGGAGGAGGCCTATGTCCAGCAGTGGACTTCTTGTGGCTGAATGATGATGATGATATTGCGCTGCGCGAGCGAATAGGTGTAGGTAGCAGGCATTTTTGAAATTACACAAATACAAGTTCTATTAATAGAATTTTGACGACCGACGTCACAAATACGTTCAGTGATAGAGAAAACTCAGTACAGCTGAAATAAAATATCTAGTTCTAATTTAGACTCATGTTCGCGATTTTTTTGGTGCTTTAAAGTTTAAAAAAATCATAATGATAATGACCGACGGCCCTAGATATTACATTGAAAAGTGTCATTTTTTTATATTTTAAATACTAACCATTAGAGAGTAAAATGTATTTTAAAACACCTGATTCAGGGGTAATGTCGGAGAAACCAGGCAAAGTTTGAATGCTATAAGTAGACCTTCTATCTATTCACTTTTTCCTTGAACTCAATTTTTCTGTACGTAGCATATTTCATTTTGGTTCAAAATACTTATCAAAGCTTAGGCTAGGCGCTTGTAGAAATCATCTAGACTTACCCCCGGTTTCTCGTACTACTGTTAACAGCTGTTGATTTTTTTTTGTATGCACTTGGCCAACTAATAGCTGTTAAGGGGCTCCATGCAGTAAAAGATTTTTAGGACCCACGACCGTTAACCTAAGGCAAAAACCCATAACTAGATAGCATTCACTCCGAAACGGCCGTTTTTGGCATAAATCCCATCTAGTTCCGGGTTCGTGGTCCAAGGTTCTCGCATTGAGAGAATGAACTGAAACTTTTTTCTAAAACGATCTGTAAAGAAAGATATGATTTTTTTTTTCATTGGTGTTACCTACTGTATGGAGCTCCTTAATAGTAAATAATAAATAACAGTTAGTGTACGAGGAAACGGGGGTTAGTAATGTTCAGTAAATAAAATGCTATAGCGAGGTTACGCTATCAAGGTCGTCGCCATGTCTGAGGACGAGTGGTGAGGTCTTCTGTCTGGAGAGTGTTGGTGACGGCTCCTGTAAGTCCAGGTGCATTTCGTCCTCGCTGCGATCCGTGAAGCTTAGGAACATCTGGAGGTAGAGAATTTTTATTACAAAGGATGTCAAGACTGAAAATAATTGAGGCGAAGTTGCTATTTAACAGCTTCACCCATTCTGTGGTCATGCTTACAGATTGTCGATTCTGCTTCTTTGTGTAGCCGTAGTTTGTTGTCACCAGCCGTGCCCAGGACTTAGATTTCACAGAAGGGATTTATTATATTATTATTATATACTAGATGACCCCGTGAACTTCGTATCACCGACGTCAACCGTTTTTTTTTCTTCTCACCGTTTAAACCTTCCCTGGACTTTCACAAATATATAAAAACAACAATTAGCCAAATCGGCCCAGCCGTTCTCGAGTTTTAGTGAGACTAACGAACATCAATTCATTTTTATATATATGATTCTTTATTGCAAATCATAAATTAGAAAATTAATTACATAGCATTGTTACAAAGGCGAACTTATCTCTAAGAGAGATCTCTTCCAGCCACCCTTAGCACAGGGTGTTTAAATTTAGATAACGGGAGGAAGGGAGAAATGTTTATAACTACATAAATAAGTAATAATAAGATAATATACTTACATATACATATATACTTATCCGTACATAAACCTATTATCTAGACGTGATAGAGAGGATTCAATTCGAGTATAATTGCATTGTATATAGATATGAGGCCAGTGTTAATGATTACCATGCGATAAATAAATAATTCAGGTATTGTTGACTGAGCTAAAGTGGGTGTCGCGGAAGAGGCTCCTTACAGTAACAATGGAAAAAAACAATATCTTTTCTCAGATTTCTTTTGCAAAAAGTGTCAAACCAATCTCTCAATCATGTTATTAATGATTCTTTTTCTTTGTAATTTTTTTTCTTATTCAATACGTGCGGAGCCAATCAATCCGCGGGTTTCCTCACGATGTTTTCCTTCACAGTTAGCGTGTGGTTTGTTTGTAGTTACCACACTGCGACCCTTCTAATTGCATATGTTGACATGGAGTCTCGTTACAACAAATAATAGAGTTTTTTATTGTCCTACAGCCTAAAAAATGTAGGAACCGCTCATAAGTTGATTGACTGGATGAGTCGAGTTACGCTTAGGTAATTAATTGAGAAGTTTAAAAGGAAGTAGGTATATTGTTTTAGTCACTAAGTTGTTACTTTGTACACATTTTAATTTATGTCTTTGCAAATGTTGTAATTGGCATTTTGATCATTTTTGGCATCGAAATTTTGACATAGACTTTGTTACTAGCGTATTGGTTGATATTATGTAGCCTTTGGCGTTACTAAATAAATTTAAAAAGGTAAGTATGTAAGTGCGGCCGAGGACCGGGCGGCGGTCGGTCGGTAGACCAGCAGCCCGATGGTCGGACGATGTGGTCAGGTCGGCAGGGGGCCCGTGTATGCGAATGGCGA
This sequence comes from Yponomeuta malinellus, assembly GCA_947308005.1. NCBI lineage: Eukaryota > Metazoa > Arthropoda > Insecta > Lepidoptera > Yponomeutidae > Yponomeuta > Yponomeuta malinellus. The sequence continues at coordinate 1,043,013 of OX371009.1, read as the reverse complement.
GAGACCCAAAAAGATGGCGTGATAGGGAAAAGGCTTATAACCAGCAGTGGGCAGAGGTGGGCTGATGATGATGATGAAGGTACTTACCTCATCGAGTGAGCTCTGGTTGACGGTGTACTCGTCGACGTCGCAGCAAATCTGCATCTCCGCGAGCAGCCGGAACACCTCGCTCAGCTGTATCGGCGTGGTGCCACCGTCCACTGGAAAGTAGGCTCGGGTTATAATGATAATAACTTCCACACAACACAATCACTTGTCCTGTTCCCAAACTCGGGTACCCTGTGCTACGATAACCAGGCAAGGACATCACAAACATGGCAATCCACTTAGACAGTCGATTTAGGCTACCCACACACCCAAAAAGCGTGCACACATACTACTTGTCTTCATTTAAAAAAATCGCGCACGAAAGGTTCCGTATGTATACTTACAACATTAGAGTATTTCAAGCGTCTACCTGTTGCCGTTATTAATATCGAGAAAAAAACGGCAAAACAAGTTACGTTTATTCTACGGGAGCCCGGGTTAAATATTTATTTTATTCTGTTTTTAGTATTTGTCGGTAGGTATAGCGGCAACAGAAATAATAGGGGTTAAAGTATGAAATTGCCGTTTTATTGCAATAGGTTCTTTGAATTGACATAGAATCTTCATAGTTTGAGGTTTTGGAATGAAACTTTTTTCAAATGGTTTCTATGATGTTCTTTTTTTTAAAAATGTGAAACATTTGAATATCGACTTTCAATTGTTTTTGTTATTCAATTTAGACAAGAAAGATGGATACTGCGAAAATTCGAGTGATTTTGAAAAAAGTTTCATTCGAAAACCTCAAAATATGAAGATTCTATGTCAATTCAAAGAACCTATTGCAATAAAACGGCAATTTCATACTTTGACCCCTAATACATCATCTGTGAACATTTGGTTTTCGAGATACAGCCCGGTGACAGACGGACGGACGGGCCGACGGGCGGCGGAGTCTCAGTAATAGGGTCCCTGACCCTTCGGGTACGGAATCCTGAAAAATAAAATGAAGCGTGCCGCGGTGACCACTTACGCGTGCAGTGAGCGGGCAGCAAGGCCTGCAGCGCCGCGGCGTGCAGCGCGCGCAGCCGGGCGGCCGGGCAGCGCGCGCGCAGCCAGCGCCAGGCGCGGGCCGCCGCGCGCTCGCAGCCGGCGCGCGCGCGCACCGAGATCACGCAGCCGCCGCCGAACCTGCGGCAGAGCGTTGGCTGACGTGCAAAATCGTAGGGAGTTTTCCCACGAGGCGTGACCCGATTTACGAAACGCACGACGCACGACACACGACCTGTCGTTTGGACGTTTTCCCACGAGCGACGATTTCAGTAGCGACGCAGCGGTCGCGTTAATAGTTCATCCAATAACGCTCGCACTTCAACATAATGGCGTGCGGTCCGTAGCGTCACGCCGTGTACCTACAAGTTCATACAGGTTCTGGATAGTGATTATATCGTCACCGCAAAAAAAAAAGTAACAACATGGCAGCACCTAACGACATAGCGAATTGTCGTTTGAAAAACGTATGTCGTGAGTCAACGGTTTATAGAAATGTATGACGCCCGGAGTCGTCACCGCATTTGTCGTGCCGTGTCGTGCCTCGTGGGAAAACGCCGAGGGTCAAGACCAACAGAATCGAAGCACATCGAAGCGTCAATGTCCACAACGTAATGTAGATATTATTTGTATTGTCTCAAAATAACATAGGTACATACATAAATTCACGCCTGTATCATAGAGGGGTAGGCAGAGAACTTCCACTTGCCACGATCCTGACAGATCACTTTCCCTCAAAATAAAAAAAGATTAATCTGTTGTTGCCTCAATAAAGTATTACATTGCATTAAATTCCGTTCTTTTTCGTTTCGTTCCGTTCGTTCCGTTCTTATCTGTTCCGTTCCGTTCCATTCCATTCCGTTTGGTTCAATTGCATTGAATGGCATTGCATTACGTTGCATTGCATTCCATTCCATTTCATTGCATTATATGTATTATATCGATACTGTTATCCTTACTGACCTCCTAAGACACTCGTCCAGCCCGTCCAACGCGACGAGCCGCCCCGCGCGCAGCAGCGCGACCCGGCCCGCCAGCCGGCGCGCGTCAAGCAGCGCGTGCGTGGACAGCAGCACGGCGCGCGCGCCGCCCGCCGCCGCCGCCGCCGCCGCCCGCACGCCGCGGCACACGCACGCGCGCGCGCCCGGGTCCATGCCGCTACAATACAGATTAGGTTAACCTCCTTGTACCCTCACATGGGTCCATGGCCGCTGCGGACCACCAGACTAGGTTAACCTCCGGAGATCTCGTACCCTGACATGGGTCCATGCCGCTGCGGACTACCAGATTAGGTTAACCTCCGGAGACCTTGCACCCTCACATGATAATAGAGCTTAAGGACCGAGGAACTACGAATGTTTAAGCCAAATGTTTGTCATCCTGTGCCTGTTTTTTTTTAAGAATATTAATATTTTTGAAAACGACTTTTTTTTTAATAAAAACTTAAAAGTAGGAAAACAAAAGTGTATTTAAAATGTGCGTAATTTTATTATTTAGCAAAGCCCCAATCTCAATTCGTGGAAAATACACAAATTTCTGTACAATCGCTAAAAACGTTATAGGTATGTATTTAATGTATCGTATGATTGACACAGCACGCTAGATGTAACAACAGCCTTAACACTAGTTTCCTAGCGAGGGAACCAGGGTTATACCTACTCTAACTTTAACTACCTTTTTTTAATTTCAATCGGGCCATTTTGTGAACGGGATTCTTGCGAACGGGATATTATGCGAACGGGACCTTTTTGCGAACGAGACATTCTACGATGAATCTAATATAACTGGTGGGCTCGTCCAGCGGAACGAGTGGGCATGAATACGAGCGGGGCGCGGCGCACACCGAATTCATTTAAGCACACATTACATTTTAACACACATTGACACAACTTTCCTCTTCCTAAGTCCTGACGCTGGAAATAAAAATCGAAAACCATTGTTATTTTCAAGGTTAGGACTTAGGAGGTTAAGTTCATGTACCCACTGGGCATTTATTTACCTGGTGGGTTCGCCCAGCGGCACGAGCACACTTCGGCCCATTTAGGCGAGCGCGGCGCACAGCGTATTCATTTAAGCACATATTACATTTTACAATAAAAAATAAAGGAATTAAGGGTCGAACGTTTTACCCACTAGGCATTTATTTACCTAGTGGGCTCGTCCAGCAAGACCAACGCACTGCGTCCCATGAAGGCGAGCGCGGCGCAACACTTCCTCTTATTGCCGCCGCTGAGCCGCGATATTCATCTGCTAGGTATTCAATTTAAGTGCCGAACGTTTTATCTACCCACCGGGTATTAGTCGTACCTGGTGGGCTCATCCAGCAAGACGAGCGCACTGCGTCCCATGAAGGCGAGCGCGGCGCACAGCTTGCGCTTGTTGCCGCCGCTGAGCCGCGCGCCGGCCGCGCCGCGGTACCGCGCCAGCTCGAACGTGCGCAGCGTGCGCTCGATCACCTGCACGGTGCGCCCCAAGTGGGAGTGAATATACATAAAAATGCGGCCAAAGTCGAAGTGAAAAAACATAGAGATGCGGCCAAAGTGGATGTTCGATGTATACGCATCATCATCATCATCATCATTCAGCCACAAGGTGCGTACGCATCAAACACCTTAATTGGCAATTTCATTGCAGCGGTGAAGTAAAATGTCACTTTCAACTCAATAAGTACACGATAAACCGCCGCCGTGTATTCATGTTTAGCATTTTAGCATAATCAATCAATATATATCATTTACATTTGTGAAACTATCACTAAACTTTTAGTATAAAATAATCAAATCTATCATTTACGTAAAGACGGAAGTGGAAGTGAAAAAACATAGAGATGCGGCCAAAGTGGAAGTGAATAAACATAGAAATAAAGTTTAGCATTTATGTAAAAAAGTGAAAAAAAAATTGTGTACGCCTGCTATAAGAGTTAAAAAAATTTTGTATGCGCATGCAGAAAAGTAACAGAAATCATGTTTACGGCTACAACGACTACAACACAAACTCACCTCTTTCTCTCCTTCAATCCCTCTTAATCGACAGAAGAATCTCAAAGTTTGCTCTACTGTCAGTAGAGGGTCGATTGCGTCACTTTGCGGACAATAACCTGAGAAATAGCAAAAGCATTTTGGTATACCACTTAAAATCGGTTAGAAGATGGCTTGAAATTTGATCATACAAATCAGTGTCGCTCCAACACTGAACACGTTACTGACCTCGACCCCACGCAGGTAGAGCTTGCCCCAATTGAGTCGTGTCTCGTCCAACAGCTCACCAGTATGTAGTAAGCTTTATTGCGGTAAGAGTTGTAAGTTATGCAGTTAGACTTACTGATTAGTCCTGAGCGCAGATCCGCGTTGCTGACTTCGACCCCTCGCAAGTAGAGCTTGCCCCAACTGGGTCGAATCTCGCCCGTTAACATTGAGAACGTGGTAGACTTGCCCGCGCCGTTCTCACCTAGCAGTGCTGTGCACTGAAACAAGGGGTAGAAATTTCAAATTCCTGGTATATTTTGCAAGAAGTTCCCTTTTAGTCACTAGATGGCGATGGTTTGAGTAAAATAATTTAAATAAACATAAAAAAGACGAATATAAAAAAAAATTAAAATAACATAAAGCTCGACAATGAGACTCATTATGCGATACCTAAGTTGGAGATCTAAATTTAAAAAATCATATAAGTTCTTACTTCTATCGTGTGTGTTTTAAAACATGTTGTGTGTTTATGAACACACCGTTTGTTTTTTTGAAGTGCGAGGCTAGGAGCGGTTACCGGCTCCTAGCTCCGCCTCTGAGACTGTCTATTTTATATTTTTAGTATTTTTGTGGTTTTGTAATTTGCATACTTGTATTTTTGAATATATCTGTCTGTATTCTTGTGTTTTTTATATTTTTGCATACCTGTCCGGCCGAGATGCCGAGCGTCAAGTCCTCGACGGCCAGCCGCCTCCCGTAGCGCTTGCCGAGGCCGAGCACGGCGGCCACGTCGCCGGCCGGCGCCACTATGCACGGCGTCGGCGACTTCTTGCCCGACTTCTCTTCTGTGTCGATGTAGCCTGGAAGGGTGGCTTTAGTTAAGGTCGCTGTTACACCTGACGTGCTGTCTAGCCCGCACAAAAAAAAAAAAAAGATTGTTTTAAAGTGAGTGTAGTTTTGATAAATGTGGTTGAGAGTATGATATATAACATAATAACGGACACGAAGACACATTTTTTTCTTATCCGGTGCTTGTTTTTGATTAAGAAAAGTTTATACTAAAATTAATAATTTTGGAAAGGGACCATCCATAAAGTACGTCACCACATACCCCCCCTCGGAGGGTTGTTTTAAAAAAAGTTTATACTAAAATTAATAATTTTGGAAAGGAACCATCCATAAAGTACGTCACCACATACCCCCCCTCGGAGGGTTGTTTTAAAATAAAAATTTCTAGATGTAAAATTGCAAAATATATGACACCACGTTCACACTAGAAGGGTCTCACACGACGGAGGAGGGGTACAAAAAATCACAAAATTAGTGTGACGTACTTTACGGAGGACCTCAAACAACATTTCTTTATTAAAACAGTATAGGAAACAATAGGAAAACAAAAGCGTGTGTGTAAAATGTCGGAGCCAAGCGTGCGACTCACCAGCATTAATATTGCCGATAGTCTTCAGCCGCAGCGGCGGGATGTCACTGAGCGCGCTCTCGACGCGGAGTCTCTCGGCCGCCACCTGTGGGTCCTCGGCGCCGCGCGCCGCCCGCTGCCAGCGCCCGCTCCGCCAACTGCGGACCAGAGAAGGGTACCTGTACGGGCCAACGCGAACAGTTTCACAGTGCATCCGAATTGCTTTTCAGCAATCCTGCTGATTCCGTGTGGCGCCGGATTAAGAATAGCGTCACTCCATTTTCTTCCGTGGATGTCGTAGAAGGCGACTAAGGAAATCAATTACCAGGAGACGCGCAGCAGCGTCTTCCTGAGATTCCAACCGCATACTGCGATCGCCAACCCGCCTGCCAAGCGTGGCGATTATGGCATAACCCTTCATGGTTATGAAAACCACGAAGGTGGCCTATGTCCTGCAGTGGGCGTCAAATGGCTGATGATGATGATGAATCCTGCTAGGCTGCGGACCCCGCTACCTGTCGGTAGCGCTCTAAGTTAGTTCACGACACAGAGCCCATCCGTTCAGACGGACACACCTCGCGTCCTCATTGTCAGAACAATATGAGTTCATGATTATATTCTTTTTTTTTGCACTAATCCGTGCTGAGGACAATTTTAAAAACCTATTTATAGGCTAAAAATTCCACCCAATTCCCAACTTGAACCCGCGACCTCTGGCTAACCGTGCCAGCGTGGTGCCAGCGCTCTCCCAACTGTGCTAATGGGCAAGTGCAGGCATCGGCGAAATTTCGAACCTCTTTACAAACTTCTTTGTATTACGTACAGGCAGCGACATTTGGCTGAAGTAATTTACATCAGTAAGTTCAGTCGGAAATCGGTGACAAAACGCTTTTTTAATTTTAGTTTATAATCACACTACAGTTTCTAATTACCCCGTCTCACGTATATCAGGATATAAGCATATGATATAAGCATATTGAATGTTTAAATAAACTAAACGTAGGCAGATCAGAGTTCGTTATTATTAACAATACTTGATCTTGACGCCCCCGAGCAGAAAATACGTGAAAATTTATGAAAATTTAAAAAATGAAATATTAATTCAAATTATTTCAAATATTTTTATTCAATCTAAAAACATTTTTTTTTTCTTAATGAACTTCAAAGTTGTTTTAAAAGACAAACTCTAACCGACATGTTTCCAAAATTGCATATAGGTAATAGAAATAATAATTTAAACAGCAACGCCTGTTATTCAGAAAGGTAGGCAGAGACCAGGGATTGCCACTTATCAAGATCTTGGTAATTTTTGGCGTCATCATCATTCATGAAGCAGTACCATCGTTAAGAGAACCAGTGCTACCTAGTAGTACTGGATTACAGATCCCAACAGCGGACTGAAATCCGCATGCTAAAAACTACTCTCTCACCTGCTTCTATATTACGCGCACCAAATTCCGATTCCAACCGTCAATTCCATAGTAATTGCTATCGCAAACGTCAGGATTACGAGAGGATTTGCTGCGCATAATAAGGCTTTTGGACATATCTTCTAATTTCCCATACTCTCTGGCTTGCGAAACAGTTGTAGTACCATCGTCAGCAGAACTTGCGCCACATACCTATCGGAACTGTCGGTTTCCATAGAGAACAAAAATCCGCATGCTAAAATCGAATCTCCCATCTGGGTATACCTTCTAGTTTCCCTGGCCTGCAGTAACAGCTGCAGTGGCACCGTCAGTAGAACCAGCGCCACATACCTAACTATACAGAACTATCGGTTTCCAAAGTGGGCGAAAATTCGCATGCCTAAAGCCACTCTTTTACCTAGATATAGCTTATACTTTCCCATGCTCTCTGACTTGCAAAGATGATAAGACTCTCTCAAGATCTCTGACAAGATGATATGGGAGTATCGGTTTCCACAGTGAAACAAAAGTCCGCACGCCAAAAGCCACTCTCTCACCTGGATATAGCTTCTAGTTTCCCGTGCTCCCTGGCCTGCAGGAACAGCTGCAGTACCACCGTCAGTAGGATCAGCGCCAAGTAATGGTACTGGACCAGCGGCCCCCACAGTGGGCTCACGTATGTGTCCATCCCGAAGCGGCTGAGCACCTGGTGAAGTAAGTGAGAAAGTGATTTAGTTTATTTCCTTCTCAAATAAGTTACGAGGGGTATTCAATGTATTCACGGTATCGGGGTGATATACTAATGATAAGGGTAATTAAATTAACTTACTAGTTAAAGATGCTCTTTGAGGGTATGAATATAAAATACTAGCTGTTGCCCGCGACTTCGTTCGCGTGGTAATTTTGATGTGTATTTTTCCGGGATAAAAAATTGCCTATGTTCTAATCCAGACTATACTCTATGTCTGTGCAAAATTTCATCCGGATTCGTTCAGCCGTTTTTGCGTGAAATAGTAACAAAGATCCATCCATACCTATAATATTTCGCGTTTATTATATAATATTAGTAAGGATTATTTAATTGTATTCAACTGTCTTGTATTCACGATGTCATCACGAAAAGGCAACTACGATGACTGATACGACAATGTTGAAAAAAATCGAGCGTCCTATCAGCACACAGTAGGTACAATTTGAGTAATCAGTACTTATGTTTATGCGAGCGACAGGAGTCCATACTTGTCTGCGAATCTTTTGATTCAATCAATCACTCCGTATTCGTCCACTGCCGGATATGGGCGCGATGCAAGGCGAGCCACTTCTTTCGGTCCTGGGACATCCTCATCCAGCCGCTGCCAGCGATCAGCCTCAGATCGTCGGTCCAGCGAGCTGGTGGGCGTCCTACGCTGCGTTTGCCAGCTCGTGCTCTCCACTCGAGAACCTTTGCATGTCTCCACTCGACCATGCGTACTTCGGCCACTGCCACTTCAACTTGCTAATCTTATAGGCTAAATAATTACCTACTTATGTTTCGGATACGTAAGTTACTAATCTATAAAATTTGCAGTGCACTTACTGGGCTCATGTTGAGGAACATTTTATGTTAAGAGCTATTTTGCACCACGTGAACCAATAAAGGAACTTGAACTTGACTGTGTCAGTCACCTTAGTTCTTTGGCGAAATCATACATAAGCAGCCTATATACGTAGTATGGGCTTAATCACCACGCGTGCCCACCGCGGATTGGCGATTTCAAGCACTGAGAAGAGCTCAGACACTCAGGTTTCCTCATGATGTTTTCCTTCACAGTTAGCGAGTGGTATTGCTACTATAACTTCACAAATCTACATAACTTAGAAAACAAAGTCATTGGCACATGCCCGCACTGGGAATCGAACCTGTGTATCTCGCTTCCGAGTCCAATGTTCTACCCACTGGGCTACCACCGCCGTTTGGCGAAATGAATTATTTTTATTGCGCGTGGATTAAGAAGATCATTCTTACCTGTGCTTGCACGGTGTTTTTGGCAATCTCCACGAGGGCGTCCCCGAGCGCGAACTGCGGCGAGAGAAGGAAGATCTTGTGCAGCGTCCACCGGGCATTGTCTGTGGCCTGTGACATAATTAAGTGGCTGTGGGCCCCGTCACGTAGAACTACAATTCAGCGTTCCCTATGATTATTAGATGTGCATTGCAAAATAGTAAATAGGACACTTTTCTGGGTAATCCTGCACCACATAAACATATCGCAGGCACTATTTCTGGGGTATTTTTCGCAGCATAAGCATGTTGCAAGCAGTTGACCCGCAGATGAACAAGTGGGAATCGGCTACGAATTGTCATAATATACTATGAATTTTAGTTCCATGAAACGTGGCCCAGATGGCTAGGTACATGCTATGACCTAGGTAATTTCTATAAGTTAAAAACAATACTCTCATCATCAACCCATTATATCCCCACCGAGGGGCACGGGTCTCTTCCCTGAGGAAGGTATAGGCCATACTCCACCACGGGGGCCAAGTCCGGATTGGTATTTTTTCCGGAATAATTATTTATTTGGGAATTGCTTAAATACGGGAAACAATAATGTGTATCATAACATAACTGCCTATACAGGCCTTCTCTCAGGGAGAGCGTATGGGCTTAATCACCACGCGTGCCCACCGCGGACTGGCGATTTCAAGTGCAGAAGTACCTATGAGAATAGCTCAGACACTCATGTTTCCTCACGATGTTTTCTTTCACTGTTAGCAAGTGGTATTGCTACTATAACTTCACAAATGTATATAACTTAGACAACAGTCATAGGTACATGCCCGCACTGGGAATCCTACCTGGGTCTTTCGCTTCAGAGTGTATCGTGTGAATAATGTGTATCAAGTTGTTTGCTTATCCTAGGTTATTAATTAATATCAATGATTTAAAAATATAATATAACCAATTTCCACAATCAGATATTTAGGTTTATTAAAAAAATTGTCACCCAGACAAAAGATGAATGAAACGAAATACTTATACACGTCTATATTCCTTCTGTTTCATTCCATAGCAACAGGACGTTTTGGAATCTCAATGATAAATCATCGCGTTGATTTTTCTGTTAAACAGAACCTTCGCCAAGCAATCGTGAAAGCTGTATTTCCCCGAGTACACTTACCTCGGACTCGGAAATGATGTCGAGAATCAACAGGATGGCTAGCCCGCTCAGGCCAGCGAAGGTGTTGGCGCAAAATAACACCATGTTGGCCATACTCGCGTCCGAGAATATGTTCTCGAGTACGTGGACTAGCGAGGTGCAGGATAGACTGAAAAAAACGAAAGATGTAAAGTTACTCGAACCCAGGCAAATGAGCAGTCGAGATTTCAAATATCGTCGTTCATATTGCAAAATCATCATCGACATCAGCCATTTGACGCCCACTGCAGGACATAGGCCTCCTTCGTGGTTTTCATAACCATGAGGGGTTTTGCCACAATCGCCACGCTTGGCAGGCGGGTTGGCGATCGCAGTATGCGGTTGGAATCTCAGGAAGATTCAATCACATAATCCAAAATGTCACTTGTCAAAAAAATACAATTTTTGTTTTTTCATTGAAACAGTATGAAAATTAGTAAATTAGAAGAAAATTAAGCCGCAATAGTATACACAGCTAATCAGACCGAGGATTACGATGTCCTGCACGTGTGACAGGATCATTTTTTTTTTATACAATTTCGATGCAAAAACAATAATCATATTTTTTTGAACGACGATATCCTAAAACGAATTCGTATCTTAGCTAAGATTCTAGGTCGACAGAAAAATAATGATGTTGTTTTATGTGACTTGTTTTCCTTTGTACTTGTTTATGTTACTTTTATGCCTTTTTTTCTTGTGATGTGTTAATTTGTCCCAATAAATGTCTTTCTTTCTTTCTTTTCTTTCTATATTCTAGACACCTGGCGAGGTGGGAAGACGGCAGGTGAACCAGGGCAGTAACAGAGTGGCGGCCGACAACCGGTCGGGGGTCGGTCGGTAGACTAGCAGCCCGATGGTGGCCAGGTCGGCAGGGGGCCCGTGGATGCGAATGGCGAGAGACCCCAAAAGATGGCGTGATAGGGAAAAGGCCTAGTGAAACCCAGCAGTGGGCAGAGGTGGGATGATGATGATGATGATTGACCTAATAGGGGATGTGTTAGCAAAGGGCAAGATAAAAAGTACCCGACCCCGGCGTGCGTGCATCGACTGATGAATGTTGATGAAGCGAAAGCGATCTGTCGGAATCGTGGCAAGTGGCTGTCCCTGGTCTCTGCCTACCATTCTGGGATACAGGCGTGAGTTTATGTTATGTGTTCTATATTATCAGTATTCTATGATATTAGAAAAGAAGCGAAAATGTTTTGTTAAGGACGCAAACGCTTCAAACTATTACATGTTTTGTGAGGATTGTGGCAAACCGTACGAGGCCAGTCTCTTAAATGAATAGTTATTCAATAGAGGGATATTAGTACGGCAATACAATACAAAATACAAATACAAATATCTTTATTGAGAAATACAATTTGCCACTGTGCAATTTGAAACCCTTGCTCCCAAACTAGGATTACCTGTGCGTCAGGAGCAAGTGACTTCCCTTAAATATGTGTACAGTACAATGCAAATTAGTGCAAAATAATAGAGACAAATCAAGATAAACTAGGTATACAAGAAGAACCAACAAAATCAAAACCAAGTGGTTGGTAGGCTATTATAAGGTAACCATAGGTTATTTTTAAGTTTCGAAGGTTGAGTTTTGAAGGTAAAAATAACTAACTTAAATTTGTATGCATGCTTAATGTAGTTTAGTGCTGGAGAAGAGTGTGTTTGTGTGTGTGTGTTTGTGTGTGTGTTTGTGTGTATATGTGTGTGTGTGTGTGTGTGTGCGTGTGTGTGTGTGTGTGTGTGTGTGTGTGCGTGTGTGTGTGTGTGTGTGTTTTTGTGTGTGTTTGTGTGTGCAATGGTTATTTCATTGACACTATTGGCAGTCACCAAACTAGTCGCATTCCAATGGTGTAACCCGTGCAACTTAACTTGGCGCCTCACGAGATACGCCTATTCAATTTGTGCGGGCTATACAATTGGAATTACATAAAATTGCTGTTACTCAGTAGACTACGAAATAGAGGTAAACCGTCGAAATAGATGATTTACACAGCGTCCAGTGGCACCTTCACTCGCACTAGATGGGCGAAGAGACCACTCGGACGCTGCAGTGCCTGGGACATTGTTTTTTAAGATGGAGTAGGATGACAGTAGACTGCCTATGACATATGCACGACTTCGAATTTAGTTCTTCTGTGTTAGTACAGTCCACGGCATAGCAACTATCGACCAACGCGTTTTCTTCTTTGTACCCACGCACTCTATTCAATTACGTTACGGGCGATTTTGCAAATAACACGTAAAGGTTAGCGTGCTGTCGACTGCAAAGTGTTTAACCATAGAGTTTATCTCACCCGAACAAGAACAGCAACAGACAAATTGCGGGCAAATTGTCACGCGCCACAAACACAGGGAATCCGAACGCGCTGAGGACGCACGCCGTCAGGCCAATGTTCACCACGATTATCTGGAATTGGAAAATAAATAATGATAGTCTCCACGCAACACAATCACACTTGCCCTGGTCCTGAACTAGGACAACCTGTGCTATGGTAACCCGACAAGGACATCACAAACATTCACCCAGACTGAAGCCATTTGTACAAGTCAAGGACGACGGCCGCCAGCGGGAATCGAACGAAAGTAACATGCACACAACATAAACACTTGCCTTGTGATACCAGTAGGTACATAAGCTATGTGACATTTAAAGTAGCACCATAGTACTACTTTCGTTGTTTCAGCACTAGTGGAAATTGTTGTAGGTAAATTTTTGTTTAGTTAAATTTTTTATTATTTTTGTTTTTCTGTCTGGTACAGTCTGGTCTGGTCTGGTCCAATATTGCTAAAGCTGAAATATAGGTAATTACAATTAAACTTGTTAAACAATTAACAATTACAATTGGTTCTAGCTTATAATTACAACTGGTTCCCCACGTCATAGGCCTAGCCTCCTAGTGTGGGAACCCCTGGATTCTCTCCTAATATAAATCTTAGCATGCGCCTTATTTTGATTTTTGTTTTGGTAGCTATTCATCATCATCAGCCATTTGGCGTCCACTGCAGGACTAAGGCCTCCCTCATGGTTTTCCTAACCATGAAGGGTTTTGCCATAATCGCCACGCTCGGCAGGCGGGTTGGCGATCGCAGTATGCGATTGGAATCTCAGGAAGACGCTGCTGCCCGTCTCCTGGTAATTGATTTCCTTAGTCGCCTTCTACGACATCCACGGAAGGAAATGGAGTGACGCTATTCTTAATCCGGCGCCACACGGAAATAGGTAGGTATTACTTTTCTGTAATTTTGGTTTATTGTGTGTAATTAAAAATTTTTATCTTATATTTTCTTTAAGTACAGCGTCCGTACTCTCGACGCTTATTTGGCCTTCTTGGTGGGTGGGAGTTTGAGACACACGTTTTATTCCTATTTCAGGGACTTCCCTTCTTATTTAATCTAATTTCATATGATATATCTCCACAACATGTAAGGTTTCGAACGCTGTATTTTTTGTTCGTCAATAACTCTTCCCTCCGCACTTGATTCCTGGACAAGTTTAATAGCTCAAAAAATCACCAGCATGTCCCAAAGCAACGCTGCGGCCCAACATAAAGCTGGAGGCACACCACACAGCAACTGCAGACGCTTTTGTTGTCCAGTTCTCTCCTGCACCAGGTAGATGGCAGCACCTGTCTGAATTAAGCTTCATTTCTAGACAGGTTCAACAGTTTAAACCCTCACCAGCATGTCCCAAAGCAACGCAGCGGCCCAATATAATGCTGGGGGCACACCACACAGCAACTGCAGTCGCTTCTGTTGCCCAGTTCTCTCCTGCACCAGGTAGATGGCAGCGCCGGCCGGGACCAGGCTGTAAGCTAGGAGGAGCATACCGGATATGCCGGCGTCGGCCACGTGTTGCAGACTGGAAGAGGAATACATAAATAACATCCGCACAACATAGCGTAGCGCGTAGAACGCCCACCAGCTCGATCTGAGGCAGATTGCGGCAGCGGCTGGATGAGGATGGCCGAGGAAAGGTCGTGACGTGCCTTGGGGGAGGCCTGTGTTCACCAGTAATTTGTTATATCTACTTGCACATCGTTTGTTTGTTATTTAATTATTTACCGTATGCGTATGCCAATCCGCGGTGGGCACGCTTGGTGATTAAGCCCATACTCTCTCCCTGAGAGAAGTCCTGTGCCCTACTGTGCGACGTATATAGGCTGCTGTATGCGGAAACTTAGTTTTAGCTCGTAGTTAGGTATCCTATATTCATGATTAATGTAAGTTGCATGTTTCTGTAAGATAATGAATAAATAAAGATTCAATCAATTGCCCTGCTTATTTTGCGAGTTCTTCCGTACAGATTAATTTCCAAGATTACTCCAAGCGTTTTTGACCGATCTTCAAAATTAAAAAGTCTGTAACGTATAGACAGACTGACTTCGACTGATGTTTCAAGAATTGACGTCATTGTGAGTGCGAACTGGAAGCGGCAATGGAATAAAAACATCTGTCAAAGACTTGAGAGTGGTTACTTGCAGCTTTACGTAATCTTGGGTCTGGTAAACAAGCCTCACCGGATCCGAAAATAAGCAGAATAAAACGGGATTCGTCCCGGATTATTTCTATGCGAGGTTTGTTTATCAGACCTACATGGGCGTCATACATAAGATGAGCCGGGGTAGATATATGTTCCACTGAAGGGACAGGGTTTCTCTCAGAGGGAGAGTGAGTTCGGGTTTAAGCACAGCGACTTGGCTGAAGAATATACGAGATATGCAATATAGAATACCCCAGATACACAGGTTTGCTTACGATGTTTTCCTTCATAGTAAGCATGGGAGTAATGATGTAAGTCATTTAATATTAGAGCCTTATCCCAAACTAGGATATTGTGTTAACAAGACAAAGACCAACATGGAAAACGCTCAAAGTGAGAAAAACGTGAAAAACAGCCACGAAAAGGGCGCCGCCCAGCAGGAATCAAACCCTCGACCCCAACGTTGGTAGTCGAGCGTGTTACCGATAAACCAACCTAAGAATCATACTTTAAAAAGCCGTTTTCTGTCGAGCTTGATATAATTGAGTGAGACCGGACAACACAATTATTTACGTCAAACTGACACTGAATAAACCGCTTTAACTAGTTAAAGAAAACAGGTTTTGTTTTCACTAGATGGAGTTGCTAATAACATTTAATAACTGATCCAGTTTTACTCTGTTATGTCATGTCGTCAAGGATCTTCTTTCAGCCGTTAACTGTATAACGCACGACAAATAACTTGATTTCGCATGGTCTCGGGCGGGCGGGGGACGCGATTTGCGACTTAGAATTCTTCAGTTTAGCTTATGGTGATTAAACCCAAACCCTTTCTGCCTGAGAGACCAGTACCTAGCTGTATTAATCAATCAGCCCATCCTCGTCCTCTGCTGAACATAGGCCTCCTCCAAGACACGTCACTTCCTTCTGTCAACGACTTTCTTTGAGAGCTCGTTTCGTGGAATGGAGTATATAGAGTATAGAGTATATAGGTCTTTGGCGCATTGTCTCATTTGTGATGTGATCCAGCTGTATATTGTAACGGTTTTTTTACTTCTATTAGCCTCTATTGAGTCCCACGGGTAGGCAAAGACCTCCTATCCCGGTAAGAATGTACTAAGGTAGTCCGGCCATTTTCGTCTCGGTCTGCCGCGTCGTCGGTATCCATTTTGTGGGATCCAATCGGTCGACATTTTAGCCCACTTATCTGAGCCCATGCGACAGATATACAAATACACACAAACACGTACGAACGCACGCACGCACGCACGCACGCACACTCACGCGCACTCACGCACATTCACGGATACTTACTCACACACTCACACTGGAGTGTGTGTATATCGAGATATGTTGACATATATATATCAACATATCTCGATATACACACTCCATCCACAGACGGAGCTATAATATATATTTCTATGACGTCATCGAGGACCGTGTGAGGGCAAGAATACATACTATAGTATAGCTCCCGTGTGTGGTCGCTTGCTATGGTATATCTCGGTATATTAATATATATTACAGCTACGACTATGACGGCCTTTATATAGTAGATGAACTTACAGCGTAGATTTACTAAGTTGCTCGTGCGAGATCTTGAGAGGGTGAGTGTAGGTAGTTATTCCGGCGTTCGGTGAACCTGCAGCGTTCCGCAGCAAGGCAGAGTTGACTCCGTTGAGGAAAGCGGGCAGGGCGTGGTGTCCCTTGTTATTGTACCAGGCCACGAAAGCTGTCAAGTTGTTCTTGAGGGCCGAGGAGAAGCCTCCGTATCTGTTAAGTAGACAGGATAACTTGTTAGCGCTCTCTCAACTGAGCTAATGCCTGCACTTGCCCATTAGCTCAGTTGGGAGAGCGCTGGCACGGTTAGCCAGAGGTCGCGGGTTCAAGTCCCGGCATGGGTGGAATTTTTAGCCTCTAAATAGGTTTTGAACATTACATTACATAAACTCACGCCTGTATCCCGGAAGGTGTAGACCAGGGTGTGCCACTTGCCACGATCCTAACAGACCTCTTTTCTCTTTATTTTCTTTCAAAATAAAAGGGGCAACGAAATGACATCTTTAAGGATTTGCGCATTTAATAAATAACAAATAAAAGTATAAATTCAGAAAAGCAAATAAAAGTATTACAACAAAATGTGGTACTTAATTTACGGCTATCTGAAGTAAGATAAGATAAGAATATTATTTATTGTACAATACAATAAAGAATAAAACAAACACAAAATAATTACAAAGGAAATATTTATATTTATTTAAGCAGTCAACCATCCAACTAGATTACGCTAACGTTCCAGCAGCCACCGGCCGCCATTGCCTATCCCAAGTAATTGGCTTGTACTCGATTTAGTTACCTATAAATGATTCAGCGACAACGAGCGTTTGCATGTAATTGTTATCGTAGTAGGTATTCTCTTTTCATCACTTTATATTCTTTTTGTTGCACTAATCCGTGCTGAGGACAATTTTAAAAACCTATTTTGAGGCTAAAACTTCCACCCATGCCACCCTCTCCCAACTGAGCTAATGGGCAAGTGCAGGCATCGGCAAAATTTCGAACTTCTTTACAAACTTCTCTGTATTACGTACAGGCAGCGACATCTGGCTGAAGTAATTAACATCACTTGCAGCTCCGAGCACCCACTTTGCAGTTAGATTTTACATCGGTATGATATCGCTGTACCTACATGATCATATTCTTTTTGTTTTTTCATCACTTGTTTTGCACTGTATTTTTACTCCTCCTTTTCTTTTTTTTTTCTCACACAACCGCGTCCTACAACACATGCTGAGTCGGGAGCATTTTAGGGGCTCAATACTTAGAACTGAAACATAGGCATTATGCAAAAGCCTGCTGCCTGTTTGTATTTTTTCATTTTATTGTTTTTTTACCATAGAATTTTTTACTAAGTCTTGTGAAGCAAGTCAGCCTTCGCATTTTTGTTGCAAATTCACCCGTAATGTAACTGAATAGCACATAATGTGCTCTCAAATGTAAGAAGGAATTGTAATTGTGTACTTTGTCCATTATAATTTTTTGCATTTCTGATTGTTTCATGTATAAAGAACGTTTATTTCATCATCATCAAGCCATTATGTCCCCACCGAGGGGCACGGGTCTCTTCCGTGAGGTAGGTATAGGCCATACTCCACCACGGGGGCCAAGCCCGGATTGGTGGAGGCTTGTAGACTAGTGGCTCGTCTACTGTCAGAAGTTGTCAAGCCGCCCTAAGGCCTCTGACTTGGCTTAACGACTGCCATCTATCGACGGCAACGTTTATTTATTTAACTTTATTAGGAAAGCGTAAACTGATTAAAATGACTTATTAATTAATAACTAAAAATAAGGCTAATAACAGTTACCCACAGCTTACAGCTTTATGTAATAATAAATGTGTTTTGAGTATTGTGCCGTTAAATAAATGTTTTTATCTATCTTGTCTACCTGGCTATTCCTTCACACTGCAAGGTATTTTGTAGTAAGGATTTGTTGCCTATTATTATTCAAATATAATTTCACTCGCGTTACTACTAAGTATAGGTATTATTCATTTATACGTCGAAGTAAACAAAAACACGAACTTACTTGTATCAAAGGAATACATTGCTCTTTGACCCAACGAGGTGAATAGCCTTCGTCGACTTCGTAAAAATCAGTGCTCGTAAGAAGTTAAAACAAAAAATAGGTAATTGAAAAAAAATTTCAACGCTTTTGCAATAAAAAAATATAATATTTAAATATACTTTATTGCACACGAAAAATGTAACAGTTGAATGCTGTTCTGACGTGGAGCATGGTGTCTCGCTCGCACAATTCAACATTTTTTAATATTGTAATAATAATAATATGAGTAAACTTTCGATAGATGTGATCTGAGGGTTGATGCACAATTTAATTACGGACATTTTAAATAAACGTGTATTTTTGTTTTCCTATACGTACCTAGTTGTTAATAGAGAAAAGTTGTTTCGCATGGTGTACCTTGCTTTTTTAAATAAATTGCAACGAGGCGACAATGTAGGGGCGCAACGATACAAACTAAAAGAAACCTTTTATACTCGGAAGGTTAAAGACAAATAAAGACAAAGACTAGCGCAAAAAAAACGATGAGCGGCCGACATGTAAGACACGGGAACGGGCTTTTTTGCCACGGTATTGTAGTCTCTAACTTCGTGTGCTTTAAGGATTATATTAGATTGAAATCGTGTTGCTCGCACGCCGCGGCCCGTTGCAGCGCGGATAGACCTTATTAGGTACCTTTTCTCAATATATTCCTCTTGTGACGTCACCAGCCAATCATTGAGCGTCTTTACGTCAGGCACGGCCATCATTGGTGGCCGAGGTGCGCGCGCGCTACTAGCGCTGCACGTTTGCCGGGAATCTGCGCACGAGCATGTAGGAGAATCCTGGGAAGGGATTGGGTAATATTAGCTTTAGGTGAAAAGACAGTCAGTTCTTATTTTACTGAGCTTTATACTATATGATCACCCGCTCTTCCCTATAATCTTATACTTCGCATTCCAATCAGACACCTAACTCTAAGTTATCCTGTACAGTACATTACACTCACATATACCTTAGCGCTTAAAATTGCCAATCCGCAGTGAGTACGCGTGGTAATTAAGCCCATACTCTCTCTCTCTCTCTGAGAGAAGGCTTATGCCCTGCCGTGGGACATATATAGGCAACATAAAAAAAAGTATTAAATGAATACGTACGTTAATCTGAAGGTGTAAAATTTTAACTGTACTTATTTTTGTTTGATTTATAACTTAGTTTTTTTCATAATATTGTAAATAGATAAATATCGGCAGCGGGAGGAAATGTTAACACAAAAATATAAATCATACATTAATTAGTGAATTAGACGTAGTTGAATCCGCTACACTTAAAAAATAATTTAGTAACCAAACTAGCACAAAGTGGAAAACTAACTCATTCTTGTAGCTGCATAGTCTATCTACGCAACCCTTCTGCAACCGCTAAAGCTCCAAGGGTGGCGCTTTAGCGGTTGCAGAAGAGAGACACTAAAGGACAAAGCTAACTTTTGCAGCTGCATAGCGCGCTATACAACCCTTCTGCAATTGCTATAGGTATATTTAAGAGCGCGGTTAACTTACAGTAAGGAGGAAAAGAAACAAGGATAGAGACACGACATACCTGTACTTAGCACTTACTACTTTATAGTTAATTCATTAGATAGATCGATGAAAACAATTAAGTCGCTTAAAATGGAAAATTATAATTAGACACTGTGGAGTCCACAGCACATGAACTTAAGCGCCTCCAAAACTTTTCTGTTTATATTTTGCTTACACAAATTATTTCCGAATACCGCGCTAAGCTCAAGTGGCTCCGCATCCGTCTCCGTAGGGATGCCCACATCCTTTCACTCCTTTACTCAGTGCTGTTCAATCCAGCCACACCTCGTTATCTCAAAGAGTGCTTTATTTTCCACAGTCGGGCACCACGGTCTGATCAGAGCTGGATGCTGAAGACACCGAGCCCTACGACAAGGTTCTTCAGCAGCTCATTCACTGTAAGGGCTGTGGAATGATCTGCCAGGCAAAAAGGCGCTCTCCGTTTCCAGCTTATCTTCAAAAATAGGGTAACAGAACTGTATCTTTCTCTCTAAATTAAGAATTTATAAGTACATGCTTGCATTTTCTGTCTATATTACATTCATTACGTCCTCCTCTTACACATAGGTACTAAAACTAATTTTATAGTACTTTATAACAACTATTTAAGTAAGATTTTTATTATTATTATTGTTGCATTTAAACACATAGTTTTGCACATAGGCGAGCAATAATGCTACTTAGTTTTATCTACCAGCTAACCTAAGCATTGAAGAAAATGTTAATACGTAGTGCAACTTAGAATATAAAATTTACTAACTACTTATTTAGATCTAGATATATAAAAGAATAAGTAAAAAACTAACATCTATTTAGAGGGTAAAAATTCCACCCATGCCGGGACTTGAACCCGCGACCTCTGGCTAACCGTGCGAGCGCTCTCCCAACTGAGCTTATGGGCAAGTGCAGGCATCGGCGAAATTTCGAACCTCTTTACAAACTTTCTCTGTATTACGTACAAGCAGCGACATCTGGCCGAAGCAATTTACATCACTTGCAGCCCCGAGTAACCCACTTTGCAGTTAGGTTTTTAGAGCACGGGTTAGTGCAACAAAAATAATATAATCATGTAGGTACAGCGACATCATTCCAATGTAAAGACCTAACTGCAAAGTGGGTTGCTCGGGGCTGCAAGGGATCTGTCAGGATCGTGGCAAGTGGCAGTCCCTGGTCTCTGCTTACCCCTCTAGGACACAGGCGTGATTTTATGTATATATGTTATGTCTAATGTTTCTTGTGTGCAATAAACAATATTCGTATCTTATCAACAATTGAATCGTGTCACATGTGTTTTTAAAATAACACTTGTCCATTTTTTTTTATTAAATTATTTACACCATCCTATTGATTTACATAAGAAAAAAAAATTGTAGTTAATTCATACAGAAATCAATATAATATGCTAAAATATTGCTGTTGTAGATATTAGTATTTGAATAAAACAGTTTTTTCTATTTCCTGCAAAGTTGTAATGAAAGGACATGTGTCGTTTTAAAATCACACGATTCAATTGACATTTAGCCGCGTACAGTATTATAAGAGTTCAGTTCTCTATTAAGTTTTTTTTTTGTAATGTCACCCGTAACGTATTAGGATTAAGGTTGATAATTAAATTCTTCATTGCAGTAAACTAATTTTTGTACAGAGGCGTATCTACTTAATGTTAAATAGATTTTTTTTTGTACCAGTCTATAAGTCAGCCTATGGTGCCTTTTCATCAGTAAACCAGTATTTATTAAAATTATTTCTTACAATGTTTTAGCGGTGGTAGCCTAGAGGGTAGAACATTGGACTCGGAAGCGAGAGATCCAGGTTCAATTCCCAGTGCGGGCATGTGCCTATGACTTTGTTTTCTAAGATATGTAGTTATGGTTATAGTAGCAATACCACTCGCTAACGGTGAAAGAAAAAATCGTGAGGAAACCTGAGTGTCCGAGCTATTCATATACCTCAGCGCTTGAAATCGCCAATCCATGGTAGGCACGCGTAGTGATTAAGCCCATACTATCTCCCTGAGAGAAGGCCTGTGCCCTACAGTGGGACGAATATAGGCTGCTTATGTATGGATGTATTTCTCATAATATGATGGTACCAACGTGAGAAAAAAAACAGGTACATGCCGGAATTCAAGCCCACGACCTATCACGCAGATTTAAAACTCGTTATAAATCGAATAAAGCAAATGAGATTTGTCAGGATTGTGGCAAGAGGCCAACCCTGGTCTGCCAGGCCGATCTTCTGCCGATCCCACTCCACCACCACCGCCACGACGTTTTCCGTGATTGTGGTGGCGTCCTGGACGACAGAGAGGGCCGGGTCGAGTATTAGGATGGCCGACTTGACCGGTTTGTCCCCAGTGGCCATCTTTTGTATACAAGTATACCGGGTGTCCACTCGACCCACCGATCCAGTGTAAGGTTCCTGGATCAGTACGGCCAAGTAGCCACCCTCGATGGCCACCTGGACTACCTCGTGGAACGCGGCGAGGCAACGACCAATGTTGATTTGCATCAACCGAATCGCGCCCCGCCGCGCCCCAGGAGGCCGCCCCACGGGGTCCCGGCCACTGTCGGCCACCCCAACACCCGGTGCACCTTGAGACTGTAAGGGGGCCAAGGTGCCCGTATCAGCAGTATTTTATGGCCTGTCGCGCTATGCTGTCCCGTGTTCCGTGTGAGTTTATATATTTTGCAAAAAGTTGATAACAAGCGTTTTGGTCTTGGATGTTTACATGTTTGTGATGTCGTTGTTTCTGGTTTCCGAGACACAGGGTATCCTAGTGTGGGGCCAGACGCAATGTATGTGCCTGTATGTAAATGTTTATGTTCATTCATTTACCTGGTCAGTCCAGTTGGTAAATCGATCTGTATGCAGCAAGAGAGACATGACTTCTTCGGAAAACGCTGGCTCCACGGCGTCCGAGTAGACGGAGGGTTTTGGCCTGAAAAAGTAAATAAAATTTAATATCATCATCATCATCAGCCTACGCTTGTCCACTGCTGGACATAGGCCTCTCCTATAGCACGCCACTGAGCACGGTCCTCGGCTACTCTCATCCAGCTCTTGCCAGCCGCCCTGCTAAGATCATCGCTCCACCGAGTCTGAAGAAATTTAATATTTCGACAACAAAATTCTGAAGTTAAAGCCCATCGCAACTACCAAAAGGGTTCTTAAGGCACCCTCATAGGGTTGCAGAAGGGTTGTAGAGCGCGCTACGCAGCTGCAAGAGTTAGCTTTCTCCTTTAATTAGGGCTTTAGCGGTCGCAGAAGGGTTGTATGGCGCGCTATTACTACCTTGGGATACCTTTGTAGCCCTTCTTGTACAAAGATTTATTTAGACATTTGTGAATAGAGTTTCTGGCATGCTTTTCTTTGTTATTGTTTCCATTTTTTTAAACGTATCTAGGACAATAATAAAACAAAATAAAGACAACTCTGCACGTCCATGGTTCGAACCATGAGTTAGGGTTTGAATTCGTAATATAAAAATCCCACAGCAAAAAGTGTTTTCAGTTTCAGGCAAGTTTTCCAATGTTTCATTTGCCAATAAACTTATATGACTTTTAAAATAACATAACAATAACATTTTATATTTTATTTTATATACAGATTGATTGCATACCTATTTAGAAATGTTTATACATTACTTATACTTAAGTAGGTATATACTTATGTACATAATTGTTTAAAAGCGTTAGTAATCTACAATGTAAATGGTATATTGACATTCATCAGTATTATGTCAATTTACACAAGATAACAAAGTTCAGTTCAATAATCACACTTATGTTGCATATCGTAAAAGCTAACGTGGGTAGCCACTACCGTGTATTATCCTTCGGTACACTCATTGCCACATAAGAACTATGAAAAGACAGCTCACCAAACTCTACAGCAGTAATTTTCAACCGTATTTATCTAGAGAATCATTGCTGTCACAACAGCCGACGCAAACGTACTCGTGCAATGTTTCTCTCCTTACTATACTTCTTATTGACCCTACCGCTTTACCTAGCGGCTTTTGTAGTGTCCGTGTTGCTGCTAGGGATAATATTTATCAGAATTAACGAGCCGTTCAAAGGAGTGTGCACCTGCACTACAAAACTGAAGGGAAAAACTGTTCTAGTCACGGGAGGAAACTCAGGAATCGGACTCGAGACGGCCAGGGACTTGGCTAAGCGCGGAGCTCGAGTCATCATCGCTTCAAGGAACGAGAAGCAATCTTTGGAAGCCGTCACTGATATCATCAACAGCACGGGCAACCAGGACGTACATTTCAAACCGCTCAACTTGGGGAGCTTCCAAAACGTAAGAAAGTTTGCCGAGGAATTCAACAAGTCGGAGAGAAGGCTGGACATTTTAGTGAACAACGCTGGCTGCGCCGGAATTTACAACAGACAAACCGAAGACGGCATACATGTAGTATTACAAGTGAACCATTTCGGGCCATTTCTTCTGACTCAGCTGTTGCTAGACAAACTGAAGGCGTCGGGCGCGAGCAGAATCGTGATAGTCTCATCTCTCGGCCACAAGTTCTCATATTTGAGGCTGGGCGACATAACTAACGTGAAACACCCAGGTCGATGGATACCGTATGCCAACAGCAAGCTTCTGAACATTATGTGGGCGCGCGCATTGGCCAAACGTTTGCCGAGTAATGTGACTGTGAACAGTTTGCATCCGGGTGCGGTGCAGACGAATATCTTCAAGACGGTGCCTCGGCCCGTGCAAGGGTTTCTCCTATGGCTCATTGGGCTGTTTCTCAAGAACCCTAAGGAAGGTGCGCAGACGACCATCCATCTGGCTGTGGCTCCGGAGTTGGCCGACGCTTCCGGCGGTTACTACGTGGACTGTAAGCGGGCAGAGACAAGCAAGATTGCCAAGGACGAGAAGTTAGTTGAAAAGGTTTGGGAGAAGAGCTGCCTGATTACGCAAACTTGAAGATGTTTTGTGGCGTTTAAGGGGTTTGTTCGTGTTGAACGCGTGTTCTTGTTACCGGTTTTGGATGGCTCTTGAAGGGAAATTAAATTATTACCTACTTTAAGTTAGCATTAAAATGTGAAAATTACTTTGCTAAATTCCGCCAAAATCCCACAAGCACCATGCGGTTAGTTAATGCACCGCCCTCCCTCCCACTTTTTCGAGCAGAAGCAAGAAACAAACACACCACCACCGACAACAATACTTGTGTGAAAAAATGCGTTGCGACGCGTCACATTTCACATTTTAATGCTAATATGGATTTCCGCAAAGTAGCGCCTGATTCCATACAATACAGTAATGTCGACTCATCAACCTTTACACGGGTGAAAACTATAATTGTTTGTAACTAGAATGATTCTAATGGATGCAAAGAAACAATTTATGATCACGATTTATTTTTACGACCAGTCAAGTGCTAACTAAAAGTAGGAAAGAAATATATTGAATAAATTTGGTAATAAATTAGGTAGATGGAAATATATTGAATAAATTTTATTTTATTAGATGACTAACCTAGATTGATAAGCAAATAGGGTAACTACACAGACTTCTGTGACTTCGAATTTGTTTACCGCTTTTTAAGGGAACTTTCTAACAATGATTTAGAAACATATGGTGCTTGATTTTTTTTTTGTTTCCCAAAATTACTACATTACATCACATAAACTCACCCCTGTATCCCGGTGGGGTAGGCAGAGACTAGGGTTTGCCACTTGCCACGATCCTGACAAACCTCTTATTAACCTCTAAATTGTCCTCAGCACGGGTTAGTGCAACAAAAAGAAAACAAACCTCTTACGCTTCATTAACGTACATTAGTCCTTTTTATTTTTAAATTACTACACTTAAGCATAAACAAACAATATTTGTATGGGAGCCCCCCTTAAATACATATTTTTATCTGTTTTTAGTATTTGATGTTATAGCGGTGACAAAAATACCTACAAGATCTGTGAAAATTTCCACTGTCAAGCTATCACGGTTCATGAGATACAGCCTGGTGACAGACACACGGACAGTGGAGTCCTAGTAATAGCTTCGCTTACCCTTTGGGTACGGAACCCTACAAACTATGATTCGAGCGTCTTCAGGTCGGTGCTGCGCATTCACTTGTTTACGCACATCGAATGACAGACTCTTTAAACATTAAGGCTGACTTGCACCATTTTCTTAAATGTGGCTTAAATAGCATGTAACTGAAATTGTTCACACCAAAGTCGATTTAAAAGGCGACTTAAGTGACATTTACGAACTGGTACAAGTTGGCCTTAGGGTGGCTCGCACCAATACCGCTAAACGTTAATAATTTTTTTTTGTTGCACTAACCCGTGCTGAGGACACTTTTTAAAAACCAAGTAATGTAAATTGCTTCGGCCAGATGTCGCTGCCTGTACGTAATACAGAAAAGTTTGTAAGCAAGCTCGAAATGTCACTGATCGCGGGTTCAAGTCCCGGCATGGGTGGAATTTTCAGTCTCTAGATAGGTTTTTAAAAATCGCCAAACGTGTTTAGTGGCAAATTTTATTTAAAATGACGTATTTGTATGATTTGACATCTACTTAAATACGTTTAGCGCGCTAAACATAACAAACAATCGTGGTGCAAGCCGCCCTTAACATAATGGAAAACATTTTAAGTACCGCAATACTTCCTACCACTTGGAATTTGGATCGGAAATCACGAATATTTCTAAATACCTATAACATTTCCCAAAAAATATTGCTAAAGATTTCAGAATCACATTGCAGATATATATTCGTATTATATATATATATATATTCGTATTATATTCATTCTTGTCAACAAATGTTTACATGACATTGCAACAAACATTTAAAGTTGATCAATTATCAGATACTTACGGTCTTATTTATAAAAAAAACATGATTCCTTAAAACACCGATTATATTTTTTTATACCTACTCATAATTTGTTATTTAGATTCTTTTGTTTTTCGATTTGCACGTTCCTATACTAGTGTCAGGTTATTCATAACATAACAAAAAGACTTATCTGTTTTTCAGTTAATATAGAAAAAAAAGTTGTTGTATTGTATATGGGTGCCATGCCTGAAATAAATAACTATAATAATAATTATTATTATTATAAAAGCCTGTGGTGCAGATTTTACAAGGAAAGGTCGAACCCACAGATTAAATAAACTGACTTTTAAGAGTGCTTTAGAGGAATCGTGTTTTTATAAATAAGGCGGTTAAAGTCTAGTTGTACCTAGCGACTGGTATTTCTAGCTTGTTCGAGAAATGCATAAATCATTAGCCAAGGTCAGCTAGTTACCGATAAATGAGGCAAAATAAGTAGCTTAACAGAGTCAAGGCAATGCTTGTGCATCTCACGGTATTTTATTGGTTGCAACATTGAATTTTAAAATTTAATGGTTGCAACTTGCAGTTTCGTTTACTCCAAGTTCACACAAGTTGAATATTTGGCATTAGTCACTCTGGGGCATATGCAAAGGATGCCCCTTACTATGCATCGTGGTAATGCTGCCAGCGTTATGGGAACCATTGGGTCGGATAATATGTTCTATTGTTTGTAATGTGCGTGTGCGTGTGCGTGTGCGTGTGCGTGTGCGTGTGTGTGTGTGTGTGTGTGTGTGTGTGTGTGTGTGTGTGTGTGTGTGTGTGTGTGTGTGTGTGTGTGTGTGTGAATTATTTTGATATTTATCCGGATATATAATTCATAGT
Source organism: Yponomeuta malinellus (assembly GCA_947308005.1). Taxonomy (NCBI): domain Eukaryota; kingdom Metazoa; phylum Arthropoda; class Insecta; order Lepidoptera; family Yponomeutidae; genus Yponomeuta; species Yponomeuta malinellus. The sequence goes on along the minus strand of OX371009.1, from coordinate 1,015,429 downwards.
TTTAATTTTTGACAAAACATTTGTGGATTTAATATTCGTCCAGTTGTAAAGTGGGACTTTTTAAAAACTTTAACTAGTTGAATTACGTGATATAACATCTATATATGCATCAAAATCACTTGTCCTGATCCCAAACTAGGATACCCTGTGATATGGTACCCAGACAAGTAAATCGCGAACACGGAGAAATACCCAGACTGAGGCCATTTGTGCAAATTAAAGTATGGCAGACCCCAGCGGGAATCGAACCCGCGAAAATGCTATTTAAACGTCTTACCGCTAGACCAATGGGGCAGTCAAGTAATTAAGTTCTAAGTGACACCTCGACTTCGCTTGCGTTGCATCGGTAAAACTGGTGATTTAGGCCAAACTTCAAATAGTGCCCTGTTTCTAAGAACTTCATAGTTTACTATAACAATTCGATGTACATTGCGAAGTCTATTAACCAACAGATTACTAAGTAGGAAGACTCGGCTAAGCAATGAACATCGAATTTTCATTATAAATTTATGGAACTAACGGCGTTGTTTGCTAAGCGACGATGTACCTAATGCAACTTGACCTAATGTAGACCTACAGACAATTGGCAGAGATGTTATACGACGTTAAAACCAATGAAACTCCGCTCTTATTTATAGTGAAATGCATGTTTGGCTTGCGTGTAATGACTTTTTCACTTCTCATGCTCTAAAAGTTCGTCTTTATGTCGTGCGTAGGCGACATAAAGTCGCTTTTTATGCTCTATAGCATAAAGTAAAATCTTCGTCGAAGACCAAGGCAATCGCTGCAACAGCCACACGAACATCTTTAACTTCATACAACAACCTCTTTATTTTATTTCGTTTCGTTCGTATTCTAAGACCAAGGCAAAGATACCAACAGCCAAAGTACACAATAAAACTTCATGAAATAAACTTATAATTTGTATTTCGTCTCATTTATTATTTTTTATATTTGTTTATTTTTCAATTTAGTAGATCAGTATAGTATTTAAGCCATAACAACAACTTATCATAGTTATAAAAAGAAAATGTTTTTTATAACTGAGCAGTATGTAACGACCTTAAGTCAGGTGTCACGTCCCTACAGAAAAAAAAAAGAAAAAAAAGTTAATTGGCGGGAACCATAATTATTTTCTCATTGCTCTAATGTAACTTTCAATTTTAATTAAATTAGCATTTACTATATTTACATGTTGCTGTTTCATTTCCTCGCAATCGAAGTGAAAAGTAGAGTGTACAACTCGTCCATAAAACCCATTTTACACTCGACTTTATATCTATCCTCGCTCGCAAGCTCGCTCGGATGGATAAACGTCTCGAGTAAAATGGTGCGTTTTATGCACTTGTTGTACAATCTACTATTTTATTATAATACCGGCAATAGTGTAACGGCAATGCAATGAAGCTTTCGGAATTTCCGGCTGAAATTAAATAATAACACACTAACCATATCACATGACCTCCGTCATCATCATCAGCCATTTGACGCCCACTGCAGGACATAGACCTCCCTCATGGTTTTCCAAGCTTCCCGGTCTTGTGCCGCCCGCATCCAGCGACTCCCCGCATTAGAATACCTCCGTATTAAAATGTTATATTTTCTGTAGCTCATATTTATTTCGATATTTCGGAGTTGTGCTCATAATAAAAGTTATTGAGATTGAGCGGTAAGTAAATAAATAACTTACTCACAAAACAATCACTTGTCAATAATCGAAACAATTATCATTCAAAAAGGCAACGACATCACAAACATGGAAGTACGCCCAGAGTGAAGCCATTGTATGTGCCCCCAGTCGAACCCACAACCTTCGGCATGGTAATCAGACGCGATACCACTAGACCACCGAAGCGGTCTATATATCTTTCAATTATCTCTTCGCCATCTATACTCCACTCATGTCACATATTTTTTCGAAACCCATAAGTCGGAGTTATTCATTGCGTCGATGGTCTAGCGGTAAGACGTTTGAACCAAGAGGTTTTACGTTTAACGAGTATATTCATGGTATTTATTAGTTTTTTTAGTATTGAAATAAAATAAATTAAGCAGCTGATTCTGATTTACTTGCAAAGCTACTCATTTAATAATTCTGCTCACCAAAATCTATTTATAATCAATTCATTGGCTGACCTTACTTAATGAATTGGCTGACCTTACTTAATGAACTTCACCACGTGTTGCCGCTCATTTATTTATTCTGCTGACCAAACTGATTAATGGCCGATCGAACGGCTTTTATGTTGTTTTTAGCAATAATAATAAGTACTAAAATAGTGTAAGCATATCTGTTTTGTTACTAAAATTTGTGTATATATGTATCGTATTAGTATAAGTCTGAAATAAGAATGTTATGTTGTTTTATATATATTTGTTGCTGATGAAATATTTATTTTGCGGATCATTTAATAATCCCTATAACATAACTATATTCTTCTTGCAATCCAATCCGTCCAAAGGTTGTCTGAAAGAGATCGCTCTAAGCGTCAAGACTGTCATTTGCATACCGTTACTTAGGTATAAGAAATCACGTGTAAATCGTGGTCTGTAGGTATATTTGCTCTGCGAAAGGTGGAAACTAAACTGTTTGATGAAGTAAAGTTTTCATAAATGTGGTCTGAGGGTTTGATGCATATTTTACCTTGCGACATTTTAAACATATGTTTCTTATCCTATAAGTAGTTTTTAAAAAAGAAAAGTTGTTTCAAAAATGATTAATTTTGGAATCAAATTTTCTCAACCAAAAACTTGGTAACTACAGGATAAGAAACATATGCCTTGAATTTTAAAAACCTATTTAGAGGGTAAAAATTCCACCCATGCCGGGACTTGAATCCGCGACCTCTGGCTTACCGTGCCAACGCTCTCCCAACCGAGCTAATGGGCAAGTGCAGGCATCAGTGAAATTTCGAGCCTCTTTACAAACTTCTCTGTATTACGTACAGGCAGCCTAACTGCAATACGTACAGGCAGCCTGTGGGTTACTCGGGGTTGCAAGTGATGCAAATTGCTTCCGCCAGATGTCGCGGCCGTCCCTCAGGGAGAGAGTATGGGCTTAATCACCACGTGTGCCCACCGCGGATTGGCGATTTTAAGCGCTGAGGTATGTGAATAGCTCAGACACTCTGGTTTCCTCACGATGTTTTCCTTCACAGTTAGCGAGTGGTATTGCTACTATAACTTCACAAGTGTACATAACTTAGAAAACCAAGTCATAGGTACATGCCCGCACTGGGGATCGAACCTGGGTCCCTCGCTTCCGAGTCCGATGTTCTACCCACTAGGCTACCACCGCTTTACTAATTGTTCGCGATTTTTTCGCGAAGATTTCTCAACCACTTATTATTTTTAAATTTGTATTTTACGTCTATACTTAAAAGTCCAAATAGATGGCATTTTTAATCACAAATTACATAACCGCGGCTCGCAAACCACCCACATTTCAACGTGTATAAGTAATGAAAATAAAAAAATCTTCTATTCTAGATAAGATAACAAAAGATAAAACATTTTATTTGCTAAAGCATGGCAAACACATTAAAGTAGCTGGTGAAGTTAAGTGAAAGAACCAATGCATGCTCTACCGGTTCAATCAATCAATCAGCCCGTACCACTACCACTACATAGGCCTCCTCCGCGGCACTTTCCTCTGTCCTCGGACATCCTCATGCAGCCGCTTCCAGCAATCTGCCTCAGATCGTCGGTCCAGCGAGCGAGTGGGCGTCCTACGCTGCGTTTGCTCTACCGGTTAAGGTGTCAAATATTAGAGGAAAAAACGGCCAAGTGCGGGTCGGACTCGCGCACGAAGTATTCCGTAACATTATCTACACAACAATTGAATATTTCAAGCGTCTACCTGTTGCCGTCATTAATATCGAGCAAAAAACGGCAAAAAATCACGTTTGTTGTATGGGAGCCCCCCTTAAATATTTATTTTATTCTGTTTTTAGTATTTGTTGTTATAACGGCAACAGAAATACATCATCTGTGAAAATTTCAACTATCTAACTATAACGGTTCATGAGATACAGCCTGATGACAGACGGAAGGACGGACAGCGGACTCTTAGTTATAGGGTCCCTTACACTTTGGGTGCGGAACCTTAAAAAACATAGGGAACAAATTTTAAAAACCTATTTAGATGCTAAAATTTCCACCCATGCCGGGACTTGAACCCGCGACCTCTGGCATGCTTAGCCAGAGGTCGCGGGTTCAAGTCCCGGCATGGGTGGAATTATTAGCCTCTAAATAGGTTTTTAAAATTGTCCTCAGCGCGGGTTAGTGCAACAAAAAATATATAATAAATAACAAACTTAGAATAAAGTACTTACACAGTGAACTGAGTGGCGTTGACGTAGAGGCCGGGGTGCAGTCTCAGAGCCACCTCAGCGTCGGGCGGTGGTCGGATCATGGAGAAACCCATCGCGATGCTCACAAACAGAGATGGCAGCACCAGCAGGAGGAATAGGAGCCATCTGGACGAAAAGGGGTCCTTTATAAACACAGGGAATACATAGGCCCTTGCATCTACGTCATGAGATGATTTATACAGCGTTCAGTGGCACCTCCACTCACACTAGATGGCTTAAGGGACCACTCGGACACTGCAGTGCCTGGGACATTGTATTTTTTAGATGGAGTAGGCTTGCCCAGCACCTATACCATCCTGACAGCTTAGTCGGCCTAGCCCACAGGAAACACAAGTCAATACGTGCGGAGCCAACCAAGCTCGGGTTTCCTCACGATGTTTTCCTTCACAGTAAGCGTGTGGTATTGCTACTACAAATTCGTAGATGTACGTTACTTTCAAAATAAACGAAGTCATAGGTACATGCCCGCACTGCGAATCGAACCTGGGTCTCCCGCGTCCAAGTCCATTGTTCTACCCACTAGGCTACCACGGCTTCTGGTAGCCCAGTAGGTATATACAAGGTATAAAAACATAACATAACACAAACTCACGCCTGTATTCCGTAGGGGATTCCATGTATTAACGAAGGACAAGATGAAAAGTATCCGAAACCGGCGTGCGTGCATGCAACGACTAATGGGTGTTGCTGAAGTGTAATAGACCTATCGGTATCGTGGCAAATGGCAGACCCTGCCTGGGGCCTCTTTCATAGAAGTACAATTCATGGTAATTTACTATGGTAATTCGACTTACATTGCGAAATTCAGACTGCTACGCAATATACATTGAATTGTCATAATAAATTACGAATTGTATGTAACTAGGCCCAGATCTCTGCCTACCCCTCAGGGTTAACAAAATGGCCATAAATGCCCGAATGTGGCCCCCCACGGCTGTTTGGCGCAAGGGTTATTGATACTAAGTTCTAAATATAGCTGTCCCCATTATTTAGTTTTGTGATTTTTGTAAAAAAAAAAATAAGAGTTGAAATATTTTTTTCCTATTGGTGGCGCTAGTGAGCACCAGGTGGCGCTAGTGAGCACCAGGTGACGCTAGTGAGCACCAGGTGACGCCACAACGTGAACGCATACCTATTCTTGGAGTAATGTAGGAACCGTTTGTAGAGAAGGGCCTTGAACTGAGCCCAGTTGGAGCCCTTGAGGGCACCGTCGGCGGACACAAGGCAACTCTGGTCGTTCTTAAGGCTGGAGCTAGAGGCGCTTTGGGTCGGCGTGTCTGCGAATAGAGGGGCCGGGCTTAGAAAGAGTTATTTATTAGACATAAAATTTCCGCACTTAGCCTCACATTTGAGCCATTGTAGGTACGTAGCAGGGCTTTGATTGCATTTTTCCTGAGACAAAAAAGCGTTCACTGGCATTTGACAGGCAATCAAGTAACATCTCAGACGCCGTCTTCGTTTACCATCAGGGATGACTGGAGAAAAATTAAAAAAAAGATCACTCCAGCCAGACCGTCTCATTCCAGAAGGCCAGCATTGCTCTGACGTCACTGCTGGCATCCTGAAGGGACCCCGGCTTCCAAAAGATGGCGTTCCATTGCTTTTCCACGCTCTCACTGTGAATGGTCACGTGGGCGAGTGTTTCCTCATCCTTGAAGAATTCTCGGCATAGCGGGCTGTCGCTCAGTCCCGTGATATGAAAGTGTCTATTCGGAGAGCATTGGCCTGTCAAAAGCTACAGCCTTTCGAGGTTAAAGTGGGAATGGGCGGAGCACCTGGCGAGGAAGACGGCAGTGGACCCGAGCTAAATAAAAGTGGAGGGCGAGAACGGGACGTCGGAGAGAGAGTGATAGAAACATCCATCAGTAAACTTATTAAATTGCAAAATTTTAAATGCCGTGCATGATCTGCTACAGGCTGCTGCGGTCTAGACTGGAGGGCTCATAGCTTCTCCTTCTTGGACTAAAGCGCCTGCCATGAAAGAGACGATTCTCTCTTGTGACGGTAGCATGCTTATAAGAGAGAAAAAGGGAGCCGGCCTGTGGCGCTAGGATGCTTACAGGAGTAGAGTGAGAGCGAGTCATTCTTTTTTTTTAGTTTATTTATTCACACTTTATAAAACAATTCTCAATATACAATAGTACCGAACTGTGAATACATTTTCTTGGTACATTCAATGCTTCCGTACGAACAAGACTACACCTTATTTAGGTAGTGTTTCATGAATAGATTTTTATACATTTCTTTTGTCTTGGCTTGTCTCACTATGGCTTCAGGCAAATCATTACCTACATAAAAGTGGGGTGAGACAGCGATCTGCGGCTCTGGAATGTCTATAAAGTTGGTCTGCGGCACTAGAATGTCCGTATAAATAGAGAAATATACCTAGTTGGCCAATCCAGAACGTCTACTACGCGGAGGGGAACAGAGAGAAAAGAGAGTCGTCCTACGGTAGATAGAGCGGGAGAGTGAGCAAGTCAGTCACTATGTCTGCAAATAAAATTCATTTTTTTTTTAATTCAAAGTAGCACAGGAACTGCGTCTTAACGAACGTTACGAGTTAAACGAGGTGTCCATTTCAAAATCTATATCTAAATGATAAGTAGATATCTAGAAAAAATGGACAAAAACTCCAAGCTTAGTCCTTTATTAACAGAGTTTATATAAATATTCTAAAACCTGGAACTCATGCATTGAACTGGCTTTGATTCCAGACGTAATTGTCATCCAAATAATCTTTAATGTTATAGTAGCCCTTTTGGCACAAAGTGTGCTTTACAACTTTTAGAAATGGATTAACCTTGCCCTATAAAGGATGTATTTATATAAAGTGTTTGTCTTCTCACCAGCGGAGCTATGAGAGGACACAGTCCCGTAGATAGCGGCGTCGGGCTGCCCGTAGTGGGCGGCGTCGGGCTGGCCGCAGATGCCGTGCATGATCTGCTCGAGGCTGCTGCAGTCCAGACTGAAGGTCTTGTAGCCCAGCTCCTCTTTCTTGGACTCGAGGGTCTGGCACAGCGCTAGGAAGCTGTGGGTAAACGGCTACGTTATTGGCGATGCAGAGAAACTTGTGACTCGATAGAATCGACTTCAGATATGAGTCGATAATGAATTTATTTTATGAGAGGTGTATTTTTCGTCGGTTTTTTCCAGAGGCGTAAAGAAAATTTGGGGAAAGTCAAGAAGTAATTGCATAGTTTGATTGGCGAGGTTCATTCAGTCATCTTAAACAATCAGTCGACTCAAGAAGGTTTTTGGAGGATATTTTCTGCTATGGAAATTCATGTAGAGTTGTTTTTAACCCCATCTGCGTCATAAAACGGTAGATTGACCTCCATTCGCAGTCCCTTCGCTTCCGCGGCCTGTCCGTTCTTGCCTACATTCCTCCTGCGACCATCTTGCTTTTCTTGATTGAGGGGTATTTTCTGCTATGGAATCTCTACTTAATACAAATAAAAATACATAATACCTATATTTATTTGCCAAAGTAAGATTTACAAAAAAAGCAAAGAAACGCAGCATTGATATTGCGGGCTGTTTCTGCCGCGTTAGTTCCGCGTCGGAACTCGTATTCAAAAATCACTCGAATTTTCGCAGTATCCATCTTTCTTGTCTAAATTGAATAACAAAAACAATTGAAAGCCGATATTCAAATGTTTCACATTTTTTAAAAAAAGAACATCATAGAAACCATTTGAAAAAAGTTTCATTCGAAAACCTCAAACCATGAAGATTCTATGTCAATTCAAAGAACCTATTGCAATAAAACGGCAATTTCATACTTTAACCCCTATTACTAAAAGCAAATGTTTTGACAAATGTCAAGACACAATTTGACAGGGTTACATACTTGTTATTAACCCCATCGGCGTCATAGAACGGCAGGTTAACCTCCACTTCCACGACCTGTCCGTTCTTGACCACCCCTCTTACGGCCGCCAGGAGGTTTTTGCTACACTCCTCAAGGCAGCCATCTTGCTTTTCCTGAGTGAGGGGTATTTTCTGCTAAGGAATCACTACTTACTTGTTATTCACCCCATCGGCGTCATAGAACGGCAGGTTAACCTCCACTTCCAGTCCGTTCGCTTCCACGACCTGTCCGTTTTTGACCACCCCTCTCACGGCCGCCAGGAGTTTCTTGCTGCACTCCTCAAGGCGGCCATCTTGCTTTTCCTGGTCGAGGGGCGGGTATATCACCGTGAGGGTGTACCCGTTGCCGAGAGAGCGTTTGATCTCGATCGGGGAGCCGATCGTGTGGATTTGACCCTGAGAGTCAAACGTGGGGAGTTATTCAGTTGTTAGAGAATATTATAGTAAATTCTAAGGACATCGAGATCATCGTCAGGAAACAAGAGTGTCTCAATTGTGCACACCTCAGCGCACGAAATTTCCATTCCGCGAGTAATGATCATCATCATCATCAGCCATTTGACGCCCACTGCAGGACATAGGCCTCCTTCGTAGTTATCATAACCAGGAAGGGTTTTGCCATAATCGCCACGCTTGGCAGGCGGGTTGGCGATCGCAGTATGCGGTTGGAATCTCAGGAAGACCCTGCTGCCCGTCTCCTGGTAATTGATTTCCTTAGTTGCCTATGGAAGGAAATGGAGTGACGCTATTTTTATTCCGGTGCGAGTAATCACCTAAGCCCATACTCTCTCTCTGAGAGAATGTAGAATAGTAGGAATAGACTCGACTTTTGTCGGCGTTGGCTCAAGAGGAATCCATACGAAAAAAGTGATATCTCTGCGGTAACCGCAGACAAAACGTATGTCGTGTTGAGACCTTTGTCCGTAGTTCGGAGAGAGTTAGCACAGCTCCTATATTACGCGCATCAAATCCTTGCGTTTGCTAATAAATTTCAAGCAATAGCCAGCCACTGGGTTAGAACATAAGAACTGAGTTAAAATATAAAAATTCGCGGCGGGTTAACGCGGCAATTAAGCACATACTCTCTCTCTCTCTCTCTCTCTGAACGAAGGGTCAAGTCCCATGCGCTGCAGTGGGACTTGCGGTTTGTGGTTTCTGCGCTTCAATTAACGATTTTTTTTTTATTTGATACTGACCCAATGAAGTAACACTTTTAGTTGCTTCTCAAGAATCAAGAATCAAGAATATTTATTGTGAGCTTAGACATGGGTTACACATTTAGCAGTAACAGTTGCTATTAATTTCAAACAGAATCACCAAGTCTTACCTTAACAGGTGTACTCACATTCATCCATCCTTCACGGAGGTATTATTTTTTATATGGTGGAAAGAGTAACATGTCAGAATTATAACAACATTTTAAAATAAAAATCCTTAACTGTATGAGATCATCTTAAAAACTAAATATCTACATATCGACATCTGACATACTTACATAGTAAAACTATTCAATATCATATTCCATAAACTCTTTCAAACTATAAAAACAATAATCTAGAAGCCACTTCTTTGTTAATCTTTTAAAACTATTAATACTTAATGTTTCTTTTTTAAAAGAATCTGGTAATTTGTTATAAATATTTACACACATTATGAATGAGTTTCTAGATACTAAAGATAAATTTGCTGGTGGTTTATGTAGCTTTTGTGAGTATTTCGATCGGAGGGTTCTTGTTGATATATCCTGATTACTTTGAAAAAGACACCTGTTTTTAAATACAAATAAACATATTTCAAATATATAAAGACATGGCACTGGTAAGATCTCATACTTTTTGAAGTAAGGACGGCATGATTCAATCTGCTTGATTCCGAAAATGGCCCTCACACACCGTTTTTGAATTAAAAATACGTTATGCACATCCACCGAATTTCCCCAAAGCACAATACCATATCGTAGAGTAGAGTCCACATAGCCACTGTAAGCCATTAGAGCTGCTTTTTTTGACACCACTTGACTAACTTTTCTTAGAGCATAAACAAATCTGTTCACTTTAGAACACACATTACTTACATGGTCTTTCCAATCGCAATTAGAGTCTAAGTCTAAGCCTAAAAATTTTATCTTTGATACATCTTCGATTATTTTGTCATTATACTTAACGGTTAGAGATTGGGGACTGCTCCTGTTTGTATGAAATTGCATCAATTTAGTTTTATTTACGTTTACTTTTAAGTTGTTAGCTGTAAGCCAAGATATTGTTTGAGCTAGGACTTGATTTATATCTTGATTATATTTAGTTATATTTTTGCATTCTGTAACTATGGTAGTATCATCGGCGAATAGAATACAATTTTGAGAGAGGCTGTTTGGTAAATCATTAATGTAAAGTAAGAAAAGCAGAGGCCCTAAAATACTACCTTGAGGTACACCGAAATCATTGGCTAAAAATGGCGATTGATATTTTGTAATAGATCTAGTTTTTGAGCAGTATCTAGCTGTCTCGACACATTGTGTTCTATTACTCAGATATGACTTCACCCATTGAAATGCTGGACCTCGTATGCCATACTTCCATATTTTTTCGAGCAGTCTTTTATGACAAACGAAATCGAATGCCTTGCTCATGTCCATGAATAACACAGAAACGGGCATCTTTTTGTCTAAACAATTTGTAATGTACCTAATTAACTTAAAAGCCGCTAGAGAGGTACTCCTGCATTTTCTGAAACCATTTTGTTCATCTGTAATAATATTATGTTTTGTAAGAAACTTGTCTAGCCTATTGTGCATAACTTTTTCATATATCTTGGAAAATATGGGTATAAGTGTCACTGGTCTGTAATTATCCATTTTAAACTTATAGTCTTTCTTAAGTAGTGGTTTAACTATAGAGTTTTTTAAAGTATCTGGAAAAGTTCCTTGAAGTAATGATAAATTTATTGCATAAATGAGTGGTTCTGCTATAAGATTAATACTATTTTTTATTATATCGGTTTGTATTTCATCTAATCCTACAGATTTTGAGTTTTTAAGAGACTTTGTTATTTGTAACAACTCTTTATTCCCTAATGGATTCAGAAATATACTAGTTTCTCTAATATCTATATTTATATTATCGTGTAAGGGACCGCTATCAGCCTTTGTTTGGTTCTTTACTATATTTATAAAATATTCATTAAATGAATTTGAAATAAGCTGGGGATCAGTAATATCACAGTTATCAATCACTAACTTATCAATAGTTCTGCTTCTGGAGTTAGAGGAAGTATATTTTTCAATCGCATTCCAAGCAGCTTTACATTTATTTTTGGTGTCCGATATAAGCCTTAAATTTTGATTTTTTTGGTAGGAAATTATGGTTTTTTTTAAAATTCGTGAATATTTCTTATATTCATCTTCATAGTCCTTGCAATGTCTGCTTTTTAAGTAAAGATGTCTTTTTTTTAAGCAACTGTTTTTTATGCCTTTAGTAAGCCATTTTATATTACCATTTTTCTCTTCACCCGCATTGAGTCGATGTTAAGAATCCTTCGCGATTAAGGGCACATAATATAGGGGCAGGTCAGAGAGAGACGACTTTTGGTTGCGGAACAGAGTTGGCGTTATTCGGTTACGAGGGCCAAGACCCAGTTTGGGTCTTTCTCGACTAGCCAATCAGTATGGATATTTTGTGACTTCCCGTTACCTGGTGCATGACCACCAATCGGTCGCTGAGCAGTTCCGCTTCGTCCAAGTGGTGTGTGGTCAGCAGAACCGTGCGGGACTTCTTCAGGCGGACGATCAGCGACCAGATGTCTCTGTGAAGAAGGGGCGGCTGTGAGTGGTGTGCTGAGAGATTAGATTAGATTGGAACTCTCTATTGTACACAGAACAAATTACAGTAATCTGTAGAATTCTAAATGCAGGGCCATTTCGGACAACCATATCAATGGTTTTTAATTATTTTTTGAAGGTCATCTTACATAGCGGTCTAACAATAACAATAAACAAACAATAAACAAATAAACAATAAACAAATGTTTAATGAGCTGAACAAAATGTAACATAAAGTGGGTAACTCTGAGCCCCAAACTAAATTAAATTGTATCTTGGGGCACAGTGGTCCATTCAGGGTGAACTTAAATATATCACAACGTAGTGTTTGTACAGTACAAAAATAAATTTTGAACATGCATACAGCAAACTATAATATGGCTCAAGTCTTTTATTTCAAATAATAAAATAAACCTACATACAATATTATTATAGATATTATATTGATACGATAGTTTGTACGAGTTTAATATAATAAAATAAAATAGACTATTACATAAACATAAGTATAAGCCTGCTGGAATTAACATGACATACATAAAACTACATGAATATACTGTGATAGATGCATCGTAATAAGTAAACAAAACATCTTTTCCAATTCCAACTTTGGTAATTTATTCACGATGTAGGGTATGTTGCAACATCTTAAAAGGCTTCAAAGTTTGTCATCATAGTTTTGCCGTATAAAATTAACGTTCTTATCGCTAAAAGGAGATCTACATAACAATGAACCACTGCCTTAGTGACAAGGTCACTGTAAAATGTTCCTTGAATAAATTATCTTATCTTATCTTATCTTATCTCATCTTATCTTATCATCAAGGGATTGCATTTGACGTTTGATTGTATCTCCCCCATCAGATTCTTTTAAGACGGTAGTGATTGTAGTATAGTACGAGCGAGATTTCTATCTCATTCTTTTTCTAATTCAAGCACCCATTCCCACTTCTGATAAACATGGCGTAAGACGTTCATAACGTTTTGTTTACAAATTATGGAACCGAACACTAACTACTAATAAAATTAAAATATTGGCCAGGCCTTTGCCAGCAGCGGAACACAGAAGAGGCTATGTAAAAAAGTCTCTAAAACGACCGTAATCGTATTTTACACAACGTTGTCAAAAGTCTCATGATTTTATAGTGCTACAATCGTGGGTTCGATTCCCATTGAAGGCCGCCGTAATTAATTTGTACAAATGGCCTCAGTCTGTGTATATTTACATGTTTATGATATCCTTGCCTGATCTCTATCCTAGTTTGGGGCCAGGACAGTGATTGTGTTGCGTGTAAGTTTGCGCATGCGCTTGCGAGCGGGCGTCGACGAATCACTTGACGCTTATCGAGGGAGGAGTATGTGGAGTTTCGCAAGAGTGTACTAAGGTCCTTCAGGAAGGTGGGGGATGGAAATTGCGTCACGTGACTTCTTAGCACAGCAGGTGCACTCAGTCGTCTTCTCTCCGTCCCACCAGGCAAAGAAGTAGTATAAATACAGCATTCGACTATAACGCCACAAACCTGCGAGCCAACGGGTCTACCCCACTAGAAGGCTCGTCCAGCAGCACAAGATGGGGGCGCGCCACGAAGGCGAGCGCCACACTGACGCGGCGCCGCTGCCCGCCCGACAGCCGCCACACCGGCGCTTGCGCCTGCGACCCCAGCGACAGCACCGACAGCATGCTGAGGGCAGAGGTAAATAACACTAAAGGTATGACTAAAATCTGGGTTTTTTGAAAGCCGCGGATTTATTTATTATTTATTTTACTTTATTAGGAACAACAACAGCGTAATCTGATTATAATTACCTAATTACTAAAAATAAGGCCAATAGCAGTTGTACACCGCTTACCAATTAATTTATAAACGCATTTATCCGGAAAGCTCGCTGGAAAATGCTTTAAAGAACGGTTGAAAGCCAAATATTAAATGCATTAAATATTAAGAGTAGTTAAGTACTTAATTTTAGTTAGGTAATAAACATGAAAAATGTATTAAACATCTAAACAAAAAATAAACAAGAGTCATCAGTGAGTAGTAAAGTGTGTGTGAGTGAGTGTGTAATTAGTGATTAAAAGTGGCATCTGTTTAGACTATAACTTTTAGGCCAACTTGCACCACTTCTAAACGTCACTTAAGTCTCAATTTAAATCGACTTTTGTATGAATAATTTTAGTTAAATGCTGTTTAAGTCACATTTAAGAAAATGGTGCAAGTCGGCATCAATCTGTAGAATTCTAAATGACCCGATCGGACCACTATAACAATGGTCACTCTTTTCAAGGTCATAATCTAACAGGTTAAGTACAGACTATTACTTTCAAGTAATAACAAAAAATGAGCAAGTTTTTTTTTTATTTCGTGATTTTCTAAAAACGAACCGTTAGTACCTGCTGCCCATCAGACCCGTGGCACGCGCGCACCGCTCTGGCTGATTACTAATGGTTCTTATAAATTCGAGTTTGTGTCGTTTTTTCTTAGAAAGTCCCTTTTCAAAAAAAAAAAAAAAAAAACAAACTAACGTATTCGATAGCTATTCTTAAGGTACGTTAATTTTGCTATGGTTTTCAAAGCACTCAATATTCATGGTGTATACAAGGATACTACAAAAATGGTCATAAGATTCAGATTTTCGGTCTAATTTTACTTTAGATTTGCTTGCCTTTCATCTCTTTTTGTTCCTTCTAATTTTTGTTCTTTCTAATTTTTGTTCCTTCTAATTTTTGTTCCTTCTAATTTTTGTTCCTTCTAATTTTTGTTCCTTCTAATTTTTGTTCCTTCTAATTTTTGTTCCTTCTAATTTTTGTTCCTTCTAATTTTTGTTCCTTCTAATTTTTGTTCCTTCTAATTTTTGTTCCTTCTAATTTTTGTTCCTTCTAATTTTTGTTCCTTCTAATTTTTGTTCCTTCTAATTTTTGTTCCTTCTAATTTTTGTTCCTTCTAATTTTTGTTCCTTCTAATTTTTGTTCCTTCTAATTTTTGTTCTTTCTAATTTTTTTCCTTTCTAATTTTTTTCCAATCCAACCTGTTTTCCAAAAGTACGGCTTTTCTTACGGTTTTTTCGACATGAGTTATGCTGTTTAAAAATCTTAAAGACCGACATGGTCTTTCGTTTTATATATAATTTTTTGTGTACAATAATGAGTGAAAAAGTAAGACTGAGTGAGTAAGCAAGGAAGTGAATCAGTGAGTGAGCGAGCGAGTGAGTCAATAAATTAATGTTTGAATGGGTGAGTGAGTGATCTATCCAACTACTAACTCGTCCACCTCGGCCCGCACGTCTTGGGCCCCCTTTAGCTCGGCGTAGAGCCGCACGTGCTCGGCGGCGGACAGCGCGGGCAGCAGCACGTCTCGCTGCGGGCACACGCCGCACGCGCGCCCCGCACGCACCGTCACGTGCCCACTCGACGGCCGCAGCATGCCCGTTATTATTTTGCTGCGGAGGACGGAAAGGTTAGGAGGGGATAAAAACTGGTTCGGCCCTCTGGGCACGACATAGAGACAAAAAGAAAGAAAGAAAGAGGATATATATTTAAATTGTCACAGAAACACAAAGTAAACATACAGGTACACAAACAAAAGACACGAAAGTCAACAAAACAGAAATAAAACAAAACAATCGTGAACAATCCTGCCAAGCGTGGCCGATTATGGCGAAACCCCTCATGGGTGTGAAAACCATGAGGGAGGCCTATGTCCTGCAGTGGGCCTCAAATGGCTGATGATGATGATGATGATGATGATGAATCGTGAAGATAATATGTGAGGCATATAGAGTCAAAGGCAGCCGGGTACCATACAGTAATGTATGGCACCCAGCCACCTCGGACCCCAAACGCCTCAAGTGCCTCTATGACAACAAAAAAGGGGCTCCAACTCAGCATACTTTACCGGTGTGTGCTATAGTACAAACGTTTTTATCGCGCGATAGCTTTGTGCCATCTTATTTATCATAAAGAAATAAAGCAAGGTGGCACGTTCATCGCGGCGTCGCGCTGCAGCATATTGTTCTGAATGTAGCCGAGAAACTGTAGGCTTGGAAGACAGAAAAATGCTGACACAGGCCTTCCTTAGAGTTAATTACCACGCGTGCCCCCCGCCGCTTGGCAATTTCAAGCGTCGAGGCATGTAAACACCTCTAAAACTCAGGTTTCCTCACGATAGTTCCCATACCAGATGGACCGGAAGGTCAATGAAGCCTTATTAATGAATAGTTTATTTATCTATATAGTAACATCACACTAAGACTAGCCTAAGATACATTTGTCAATTGAAATACATTGAGAATATGTCTAGCTCCAGGTATTAAAATAGGCACCTACAATGTTGTTGAAACGAAAGAGATATACCAGTCATGTGGCAAGTAGCAAACCTTGGTCTCTGCCAACTCCTTTTAGGTACAGGTGCGAGTTTGCGTATGTACTCTTATGAGCGAACTTTTCCCGGCGCCCGGTATGCTCGAGCAAAACCGTGTATTTTTAGAAGTTGCACCGTGACGTCACGCAGCGCGTGCTTCGACACTCCGCTGGAAAGCTTTCTCAGGTTCACGATGCTTACACTCCACATTATTGTCAAAGAGAACTAATGAAAAATCCACACCGAAATTCCTTAAAAAGATATTGAAATTCGACACTCACATAAGCATACTTCGCCCGGCGTCATTATGCCCGAGCAAAGCCGTGACAAAGCGTGACTTCTTCGTGCTTCGAAGCGCCGCGGTAAACGTAGCTCACGTTCACGATACGTGTATACTCACGACATTGTTTGACACCACTACATAGTAGAAAATCGATTATGTACTCACATAAGCGTACTCTTCTCGGCAACATTATGCCCGAGCAAAGCCATGATCTGTTTCTTTAAAACTTGCAGCGTGACGTCACACAACGCGTGTTTCGACGCTACGCGGTAAAGCGTGCTTACGTTCACGATGCTAATGCCGACGACGTCGTCCAACACAACTTCATACTAGAATATTGATGAAGTACTCACATAAGCGTACTCTTCCCGGCGCCATTGTGGCCGAGCAAAGCCGTGACCTGTCCCCGCCGCAGTTGCAGCGTGACGTCACGCAGCGCGTGTCTCGAAGCGCCGCGGTAGAGCTTGCTCACGTTCACGATGCTAACGCCCACGTCATCGTCTGAATCCTGGGGCGTCGCTGGCGATGAGATGCTGCTCTTGAGGCTCTTTATGCCTGGGGATAAGGGCGAAAGTAGCAAAAACAAAATGATAATAACTCAATTGTAAGTACCTGGATGGCCGAGCTTTCCTCGGTGTTTTTTTTTAGGTTAATACGATTAAAAAAAGTGGAACAAAGGGAAAAAACAATCGAACCGAAGACATCTGGACTCGAACCGGGTTCTTCTGGTTTCGGGACAGCCCGATTTCCCTCATGAGCTATTACAACCTTGTAGATGGTGGCGTAATTTACCTTTGTATTTTAATGATATTGTAGGAGTTTTTCATTCACTGAAAACATGGATAAAAGGACGTTTTCTAGCTAGATCGATTAATCGCCCCCGAAACCCCCTGCATACTAAATTTCACGAAAATCATTGGAGCCGTTTCCGAGATTCAGCTTATACAAGAATTGCTCGTTTAAAGGTATTAGATTCAGGGTTAGGTTAGGGTATTAGATTAACCCGCAGCTGTATATGTAGGTACATCCCACTGCAGGGTGCAGGCCTTCTCTTAGAGAGACAGTACGGGCTTAATCAGCACGCGGATACTGCGATTTCAAGCACTGAGGTATGGAGGTGAACTGTTCAGATTTGAGGGCCTCCTCACGATGTTCCCCCCCACAGTTAGCGAGTGGCATAGCAATTGGCTACCGATTACGTTTGAAGAGAAAAAAAACCTTCGTGGGTAGATATATTTATAGGCAGCACCACCATCTTGCATAATGCATAAGCAGCCTATATACGACCCACTGTAGGGCACAGGCCTTCTCTCAGGGAGAGTGTGGGCTTAATCGCCACGCGTGCCCACCGCGGATTGGCGATTTCAAGCGCTGAGGTATGTGAATAGCTCAAACACTCAGGTTTCCTCACGATGTTTTCCTTCACCGTTGGCGAGTGGTATTGCTACTGTAACTTCACAAATGTACATAACTTAGAAAACCAAGTCATAGGTATATACCCGCTCTGGGGATCGAACCGGGGTCTCTCGCTTCCGAGTCCGATGTTCTACCCACTAGGCTACCAACACCACCTTACTCACCATAAAACCGGTCAATCACATAGCCAATAGCCAGGTAGATGAGGCCATCCAAGAACACCATAAAAGCAGCAGTACCTTGGAAAGGAACAGACTAGTATGAAAATCTAACAAGCATTTTGATAACCTATTTAGAGGCTAAACATTTTTAAAATTGTCCTCAGCCCGGAATAGTGCAACTAAAAGAATATAAGCGTTCTGATGACAATCAACATAAACATTTACATACAGGCACATACATTGCTTCTGGCACCACACTAGGATAACGCTCATTTTTCACATCTATACCTGTACAGCAATTAGCTGCAACGAATGTCGCTTAGAAAGTATCAAATATATAATACAGTAATACTGTAGCGTAGCGTTAGACAAATTCTGCAAGGTTTCTAAAAACTTGACTAACCGATATAAGAATTTAGGTTCTTCTGAAAGCGTAATAAAACTGAATTTGCACGGATATTTATTTTAAAAGCATCAACTGTTAGTTTACTACCCTCTGCAAAAAAAAAAAATTAAGCTACGTTCCAAAAATATTGTTACGTTCTAGGGGTGGGTTCGTGATTGAACAAGCACTTTATACAGCGATAAAGAAGAGTACGATTTAGTTGCACACTATTTTTTAACTTCACAACACTTTTGTTTAAACAAACACTTTAGTACTTCTTCCTTCGCTTGTACTTCGTTTCACTTCCGCTTCCAAAATAAAACTGACTCGCGGCACGCGTCGTCCCCGCTTATATACCGTTTGAGATGTTCTCGAAAACTCCATCAAGTCGTGGAAGGTTCCGCCGTCTCGCTCGATCGTGATTTCTCTGTCACGATCGAGTGAAACGGAATGAAAACATGTTTCAGGGGCCTGAAAACCATGGTAACTTGAGTGAAATTTTGATAAACTAGTATGTGACAGAGCACCCTCTGAAACGGTATTTCAGCCTGCTGAAAACGCCTCCAAGGCACGAAAAAACACGTTCAAAGTTTTACCTCCTATCCATCGCCGCCTTTTATAACTTAAACTTAAATTATTTAACTTTACCTCCTGTCCAATACTGTGTTCCTGTCTACTAGTTAAGTCAACATAATGTAAGCCCTTAATTGACCTATGGTTGGATATACTTAACATAACTATACTCTAGAAGTTAACTTGTGCTGTGGGTTTTGTATTAAAATAAAAAAAAAAACACTATTTTGGAAAATTTATAAATTTTGAATTTGGCAAAATATTGAATAATTTTAATTGATTGTTAGTTATTGAAATTAATATTAAAGCTACATAATTAAATAAACGAGTAAATATCCGTGCAAATTCGGTTTTTTAATGTCTAGTGCTCGTCTTAACCTTAGAAAATACTATTCTTAACCCTTAAACGGCCATAGCTAGTATAAATTTTTCATTGGTTTTGGACTTTATCTCAAGGAGGTAAGGTTCAATTTAAAGTGGGAACTGTTATCCCTATGGTCGAATAAGGGTTAATGACTCGCGATGCTCATACATAGTAATAAATGAAACGGGTCTAACCGCGATTATTTATTAGGTGGAATTAAATTATGTTTGATTCCCGACGTTTCGGCAACGTTGAAGGTGCCGTGGTCACGGGTAGGCCAGTCTACCCGTGGCCACGGCAGCTGCAACGTTGACTAACAGATACAAATTCAGTTGGTCTTCTGAAAACGTCACACCTTACCGATGCTGATAGAGTCACCGTCAGTGGGCCAGACGTCGGCCCAGTGCGCGCCGCCGCCGATAGCCTCACGCCGCGCCACGTGCAGCAGGGTATAGCAGAACGCGGTCGACATCGACAGACACTGCAAGTGATACGGATTCAGTTTTCTGAAAGAGTGGTCGCGATGTAGTCTTTTGTGAGGGATGGTAAAGGGCTTACAAGATACCACTAAACTACTTGTCAAGTTAGTTAAAGTGTCAGGTTAGGTTAAAAATGTCAAAATGTGGAAACGAGAGGGAAGTGAAAGAGAGAATGATTTTTTGGAATCCAAATCTCATGCAAATGAAGTCTCAAGCACTGCTACTTGCAAATAACAAGATGATTATTCCGAACTCTTTTAAGTTTTTCGAAACGTTATACCTTAACTGGTCCATAAATTTTTTTCAATAAATATATCCTGAAATTACCTCTTCCACTATTCACATAACCTAAGGTTAGCTGAAAGAAACTGCTCACTAGGTATTTGTATGTGATTTTTGTAAATAATTATGTATTACTCACTACCATTAAGCTCACTTTCGAAGAAGTGTTTTTAAAGTAGGTATTTTAAAGAATAAACAATTAATCAGTATCGATCAAATAAATAGATCAATACTTGATGTCATCAACAAATATCGTAAAGAGAATAGTACTGAAGCGTGATCCTTGAGGAACACTTATGTAACTTTGAAGTAAATACCGTGACAAGCTTGGTGATCGTGTTCAGGGCAGCCTCCAGGGACAGAATGATGACGAAAGGCATGAAGGTCAGGAGGTAGCCGAGCGCGCCGCACACCGCCGCCAGACTCGCCGACGAGAACAGCTTCGAGATCAGGTAACTGGAAGTAGACGTCAAGATTAGCGGTACTGAGGTAGAAGCAGCAAGACATGATCTCTGCCCCCCCCCCTCCGGGATGCGGGCGTGAGTTTATGTATTTGCATGCCAAAAAGGAGGGAATTTCAATTGTCGTCACACACAATATTCCCGCAATATGGTCTCAGTCTGGGTGTATTTCCATAGCTACTATAGCATAGGGTATCCACAGGGTATCCTAGTTCGGGACCACGACAAGTGTTTGTGTCGTGTGGAAGTCATCATTAACATACTCACCAGAACATGAGCACAGCGAAGCCGAAGTCGGCCATGAGTGCGTACAGCAGCGTCCAATCAGAGCGCGGCAGCACGCCGCCCACACACAGCACCGCACACACACACGCGCACGTGACCAGCAGCTCCGCCGACGACGCCAGGAACCAGGAGAGCGTGTGCTTGGAGAGGTCCACGCCCATCACCGACATCAGCTGGGGGAATTACTGGTTTCTACACAAGTGATTAATATAAAAGTGAGAAATGTATTTCACTTGTTCAAGTGCAGCAAGTAGAATTAGCTGTATTGGTTACACCCGCGAAAAGTTCCTCCGTCCTCCGTACTAGAGAATAAATTGTAAATTGTATTGGGGCAGCATAGTATTTAAACAGACCGATTTTCAGACGTATGTTCCAAACTATAAAGACTTGTAACTTTTACCATAAAGATCCAATATTACGAAAGGTCTTACTAATTATGAACGACCAAATCATGCACCATAATGACTTCACTAAAAACATATTAAAATACTACATAATTCAGCGTAGATAATCCTCTAACGAGGGAAATTGTTACAAGTTGATTATACTGTGTTTATGAAATGGATCATAAGTTATTTGTAAAGAAGTTAAATAATTACATGGTAACGAATATGGTTGCAGTTGTCAAAACCCTTACTATCATACTCGAGACGGTAAAATAGCAAACATACGATTAATAAGAGATCAACACGGCGAGCTTATCAAATGACCGCATTATTATGGGATTGTTGTATAAAAATTAAAGATATACACAATATAACTTCCACAAAACACACTAATTTTCTCCAATCGGAACCCAATCTTCAGTAATCCAAGCAGTTTATAAATCAGTGGTCTCCTGCAACCATCGACCATTTCCCATCGTATGGGAAACGACACTTACCATGGTATTCCCGGATTCCTTCTCGGAGACAATGAACCTGATGGCTGACGACACAGTGAACACAAGGGAGAAGAAAAATGCCACGATCAGCGCCTGTGACTCGTACAGAGATGACTGGAAACTGAAACAAATTACAAAGTGTGTCTTACAACGGGAAATCTTTTTCTCAAAACACTATTTTTAAGTTCGTCATACAAATTGACCACGTCAAGTGTCAAAATTACGTGAAAAATATAAAAAATAATTGTAATATTTTCCTTATAAAATATAGAACACCTTAAAGAATAGCATAAAAAAAATCCAAGCCGAACAAACCACCACAGACAACATCTGAACCAAAGGACCCCAAGACGCTGGCAGCATGCCACACAGTCAAGTCCATGGCCCTAGTGTCGTTTCTATTGGTCCAGTCTTTGGAAGTAGGATATGACGTTCAGGCTGTGTATATAGCGATATTCGGCAAAGACCCAAAGTCGATGATGTCCGCACGCGAATCATAAAGCTAAAATGAAGATGGGCGGGGCATCTGGTTTAGGCGGGAATACGGCCGGTCAAGATCCGGTCGACGGTCGGTGGGCAGACCACCAGTCCAGTGGGCTGACGACATTGTGAAAGCGGCTGGGATGGGTTGGCCTGAAAGAGAAGGGGCCTATGCCCAACAGTGGGCTCTGTTTACGGGCTGATTGAATAGATACTTACTAGTCCCTCTTATAGCACGGGTACGGTATCTGCTGAGTATACACTCCGTATTCCCCCACACGATTCTCCGTCTCTCTCTTCTGCCTAGCAGTGCCGTTGGGGCGAGAGAGCGCGATGATGGCGCTGTCCACTAGGTCCTGGATCTGGACGAAGCCGCGGAAGTAGCGCATGTCTTCAAGGAAGTTGCCTTCGGGGCCTGGCGTCCAGAATCTGGGAAGAGGAAGCGGATTGGATGGATTTGAACTATAATGGAAAAGTATAACAAAAATCCACACTGCATGATCGCTCGTTCTGGTCCCAAGGATACCCTGTGCTATGGCTGTGCAAGTTCGGTACGGGGAATAATCCAGCAGAGCAACAGCGCTAAAATGGAGGACAAAGACCGGTCTAAAGTCAACGTAGCAAGTGTTTATCAGTCAATCAATCAATATATTTATTGCCATAAGTTACAGATTAGATTAGATTTCATTTTGACTGATGGACTGCCTTGTTGGTGTAGCGGTGTGACGTTTGATTATCATGCCGGAAGTGGTGGGTTCGATTCCCACTTGCGGCCGCCGTGAGTTTATACAAATGGCCTTAGTTTGGGTGTATTTCCATGTTTGTGAGCTCCTTGCCTGGTTATCATACCACAGGGTATTCTAGTTTGGGACCACGACAAGTGACTGTGTTGTGTGGAAGTTATAGACAGATAGATAGATAACACTGTATTGCATACCAGTAATTTACAAAGTTGGATTAAGAGTTTCGTGTGGCGCCGGATTAAGAGTTCCGTGTGGCGCAGGATTAAGAATAGCGTCACTCCATTTCCTTCCGTGGATGTCGTAGAAGGCGACTAAGGAAATCAATTACCAGGAGACGGCCAGCAGCGTCTTCCTGAGATTCCAACCGCATACTGCTATCGCCAACCCGCCTGCCAAGCGTGGCGATTATGGCAAAACCCCTCATGGGTATGAAAACTACGAAGGAGGCCTATGTCCTGCAGTGGGCGTCAAATGGCTGGTGATGATGATGAAATTAAAAAGATATAAGGTACTTAATATCTAGTTCTTAACAATTGGCGGTCTCATCGCTACAACCAGACAACCTTAGGATGGACAGGACTGAAAGAAGATGCGAGTGGGTTCCTACCCACATAAGACAGATCTATTAATTTACTTACAGTCATAAGCCTTGAGCAGCCTATATACGTCCCACTCTAGGGCACAGGCCTTCTCTCAGAGAGAGAGTATGGGCTTAATCACCACGCGTGCCCACCGCGGATTGGCGATTTCAAGCGCTGAGGTATGTGAATAGCTCAGACACCCAGGTTTCCTCACGATGTTTTCCTTCACCGTTAGCGAGTGGTATTGCTACTATAACTTCACAAATGTACATAACTTAGAAAGAAAAGTCATAGGTACATGCCCGCACTAGAAATCGAACCTGGGTCTCCCGCTTCCGAGTGCGATGTTCTACCCACTAGGCTCCCAACGCTCTTTCTTACAGTAAATAAATATAATATGTATAGTGACAATAATAATAATATAAATACACATTTAGGCAATTAAATACATATATTACTGAATAAACACATAATAGTTACTTACATATTTACATACCTAAATAATAGTAATACCATAGTACATAGTTATTATAATTTACTCACTGGTTTCTGATTCTTGCTGTGGTGGGCACACTTTCGATGTCCATTCTGATCTTGTATTCCACGTTGACAGGTTTGCCGTTTAGTTCCTCCACGTGCATAAAAACGAGACCTTTAAAAAAGAACAATTTTTAGGTAGGTACGGCAAAGCCTGCACCTGCACGTTTGAGGCTTCGATCTTGGGCGTGTAGCATGACTTTTTTTGTACATTTGTGTTGTGAATTCGTAGTCGCAATATCACTTGCTAACGGTTACCGAGGACATGGTGTAACAAAATCCTCATGTACATCATAAGCAGCTTATACGTCCCATTGTAGGGCACAAGCCTTCTCTAAGAGAGAGAGAGAGAGAGAGAGAGAGAGAGAGAGAGAGAGAGAGAGAGAGAGAGAGAGAGAGAGAGAGAGAGAGAGTACAAGAAGCATGATAAGATAGGTTCTAAATATCTAACAAATCGTTCTGTTCAGTTCAATTGAGGTTTTACAGAATCGTGGCAAGCCCTGCCATCTGGCTATCCTTCCGGGATACCGGCGTGACTTTATGTGATGAAACTAGTGGAACCCCCAATTTACGATGCGCATTATATTATTACACTCAGAATAGTCAATCAAAGACCAGTCGACCAATTGCAGATTTCAAGGACATTGCCCAAAGAGCTAAATGAAACGTTTTTGCACTCACCAGCAGCAAACTCGTTGACCCTGGTCAACTTGACGGCTTCGTTGCTCAACTTTTGCTCGTCGGGCGAGGCGTGGAAACGGTTCAAGTTGATACAGCGCAGCATTTCGGACGCCTTGCTCAGCAAACTTCCGACACCCTAGGAGTTACAGTACTATTAGAGGTTAGTCATCCACTATGACTTTTTTAATTTCATATTCTTTATTGCGAATCATAAATTAGAAAACTAATTACATAGCATTGTTACAAAGGCGAACTTATCTCTAAGAGAGATCTCTTCCAGCCAACCTTAGCATACGGTGTTTGAACTGCGATAACGGGAAGAAGGGAGAAATATTATAATTTCAGATTCCTCCTCAGTGAGATTTGGTCAGCTGTGGAGGGAGTCACGCCCTACTTGCCGTGAGATTTTCTTTGTACAACCTAACTGAGGTTTTGCCTTTATATTAATCGTACTCCCGTACCAGCTGGTTATTATATTTTGTAAACGTATGTTAAGTCACCACATAATTATGTTGTATATTTAGAGCAAAGTGCTCAACCAGTATTCGACGCCAGCAATCAGAAGCTCTTTGGTCCGTTATTCATTCAATGCAATCCTGAACACATCTTCCATACCTTGAACCTGGATATTTTAATCATGAGCTGGTTAAATAGATTCTTATCTTGTCTTATACTACCTTCAAGTCGCCAAACTCCTCGAATACTCCGTCCACATCAACGTCTCCAGAGGCACCAGTCTCCATCCCCAGGCCGGCCAATAGTGGTCCGGAAGCCAAGGCTCGTAATGCTGCCAAAGCTTCGCGGTGGTCTGACAGACGCTGTACTGAGGGGAAGGAGTCGGCGAAGTCGTGAACCATGTCGGCGAGTTTGGACATCAAGGCGAAGCTGGTGTTGGCCTGGAATTGTATTTGAGGATGTATAGCCAGAGGTCGCGGGTTTAAGTCCCGGCATGGGTGGAATTTTTAGCCTCTAAATAGGTTTTTAAAAATTGCGCTTAGCACGGATTAGTGCAACAAAGAATATAATCATGTTAGTACAGCGATATCTTTCCAATGTACAAAACCTAACTGGTACCCGGGGCTGCAAGTGATGTAAATTGCTTCAGCCAAATGTCGCTGCCTGTACGTAATACAGAGAAGTTTGTAAAGAGGTTCGAAATTTCGCCGATGCTTGCACTTGTCCATTAGCTCAGTTGGGAGAGCGCTGGCACCGTTAGCTAGAGGTCGCGGGTTCAATTCCCGGCATTGTGGAATTTTTCGAGTCTAAATAGGTTTTTGAAAAGACGTATAGTCCGCACAAATGTTTTTGGCAGTAACTATTTGTAATATCTTTCACCTGGTTGTGCAATAAAGTGTTCTCTATCTATCTATCTATCTATCTAATGTGAACATAGTCACAGATCGTTTGAACATCGCGTATTGTCTTTAGTGATGCGTAGTGATGTGCAAAGTAGGAAAATATTTAATTGATTAATAAATTCCGATTAGATGCAAGAACAGTAGACTGATAATTTATTATAGAGAGATAGGGTATTTACGTAGACGAACGAAAGTCGTCGACATAGCCCAGCGGATTAGTAAGTTGAAGTGGCAGTGGGCGGGGCACATAGCACGCAGAACTGATGGCCGATGGGGCCGAAAAGTTCTCGAATGGAGACCACATATCGGCAAGCGCAGCGTAGGACGACCAGCCACAAGATGGACAGATGACCTCATCCAAGTGACAGGAAGACGCTGGATGCAGGCCGCTTCCAACCGGTCTTTTTGGAAATCCATGGAGGAGGCCTATGTCCAGCAGTGGACTTCTTGTGGCTGAAAGATGATGATGATGATGAGGGTATTTACACGTTAATCGCTCGTAGCCCCGGCTGCCTGAGTGATCTTAAACGATCACAAAGGTTAAGCAACACAGGGCGCGTTCAGTGCATGGATGGGTCGCCGTCTATGCCTAACGCTAGTGGCATTTTTCCGAGCGGTTCCGTGCTTCGCAAGGCACGTTAAGCTGTTGGTGCCGGCTGCCGTCGATAGATGGCAGTCGTTAAGCCAAGTCAGAGGCCTTAGGCCGGCTTGACAACTTCTGACAGTAGACGAGCCACTAGTCTACAAGCCTCCACCAATCCGGACTTGGCCCCCGTGGTGGAGTATGGCCTATACCTTCCTCAGGGAAGAGACCCGTGCCCCTCGGTGGGGACATAATGGGTTGATGATGACACGTTAATTAATTTTAATGTTTACACAATTTCGTTTTGTTAATTAAACATCTGAAAAACAAAAGTATCCGCCTTCATACATAGTTTAAAACACTACTGATTTTAAATGTTTTTTTTAAATATATGTACAACATGTCAACAAAAGAAAGTTCTGTATGCTTACCTACAACGTTACTGAAATAACGCAAAAAATTCCTCACACACTCAGGTTTAATCGCGATGTTTTTCACTCACAGTGGAAGTGGTTTAATAATCGAAAATGGTTTTCAGGTTTTGCAACGACACATTGCGAGTACCTATATGTGTACGTTTATTTTCTATGGCTCGAGGTAGTCGGAGATAGCGAAGTATGCAGAACGGAAATCGTGACGACTGATAAGAGAATTGCAAACGCAGCATAGGACAACCTCGCTGGACCGACGAACTGGGGGAGATTGCTGGCAACGGCTGGATGAGGATGGACGAGGACAGAGGGAAGTGGCGTGGCCCAGGAGAGCCCTATATCCAATAGTAGACGAATAGTCAGATGATTACATAAGCAGCCTGTACCCGTCCCACTGTAGGGCACTAGCCTTCACTCAGTGAGAGAGTATTTGCTTAATAACCGCGCGTGCCCACCGCGGATTGGCGATTTCAAGCGCTGAGGTACGTGAATAGCTCAGATACTCAGGTTTCCTCACAATATTTTACTTCACAGTTAGCGAGTGGTAATGCTACCTACTATAACTTCACAAATGTACATAACTCAGGAAACAAAGTCATAGGTACATGTCCGCACTGGGAACCGAACCCGGGTCTCTCGCATCCGAATCCAATGTTCTACCCACTAGGCTACCACCGCTCTAATGATTGATTGAGAAAATTGTAAGTAGAAACTTGAATCAATTTCATGTATTAGAGGACTGAGAGAGTTAGTGTGACTGATTTGATTGATCCGAATGATTTCCGCTCAAAAGCTTACGAACCTTTTTAATGATCTTGTCCACCAGCGGCGTCGACGGCGTATACAGGATCTTCCCCAAAATGAGCGGCTTCACGAAACTCCAGATGATTTTACCGCCGCCCATCTTGACCACGTCTTGGTACAGCGAGCGGCAGAAGTCCGCTGAAACAATGTCAAGCAAGTTCAAATTCAGGTCCGTTGTTGATTCATGTGGTATAAAACGTAATGGTCCTCAACATGCGCCCTGGAAGGGTAATGCAAAATACATACATACCTAAACTCACGCCTGTATCTCAGAGGGGTAGGCAGAGACTAGGGACTGCCACTTGCCACGATCCTGACAGATCACTTTCGTTTCCTCAACATTCGTCGATTCGTTTTCGTTAGTCGTTGCATGCACGCACGCCGGTTTCGAGTACTTTTATCTTGCCCTTTGCTAATACATCCCCTATTTAGTCGAAGTATGTCCGCCTGGGACGTCCCTTACCGGCCTTTCCACCCACATTCGTTCGAAATATTTGTTTCGTCAATCTTTCTTCCTTCAGCAAACCAACATTCCTTTCTCAATTCTGGTCACTACATCCTCTTTCAGCCCACAACGTTCTCTAATCAAACTATTGCGTATCCCGTTATTCGACGTAGCACCAGACATACTTCTCCGGGACCTCATTTCTACTGCATTAATTCTTCTTTCTTGCTTTTTACCATACCCAAGTCTCGCAAAATTACTGTACTGCACTGTGAAGTACTGCAAAACACGTAAATAACTTGTAATTACCTGTGTTGTGTATGCATAAGCAGCCTATATACGTCCCACTGTAGGGCACAGGCCTTCTCTCAGAGAGAGAGTGTGGGCTTAATCACCAAGCGTACCCACTGCGGATTGGCCATTTCAAGCGCTCAGGTATGTGAATAGCTCAGACATCCAGGTTTCCTCACGATGTTTTCCTTCACCGTTAGCGAATGGTATTGCTACTATAACTGCACAAATGTACATAACTTAGAAAGAAAAGTCATGGGTACATGCCCGCACTGGGAATCGAACTGTGTTGCGTATTTACCTGTATTTAGTTTGGACCTAAGATTTCCGTACCTAGCCCCATAGTCGAGTCATTGTACGTAGCAAGCCCTCAGAAAGTCATATTTCTTCCCAATGTTTTCCTTCACGGTTAGCGAATCATTTTGCTACTACAAACCCACAAATGTACGTAACTTAGAAAATGGTATATGTCGGACACAAACCCAGAATCTCACGCATAGCATGTGAGACACGCTTTCTAAGTACAGAGTGTGCTTACAAAAGGTCTGTGCACTGCAGTGTGCCACATGAAGACTGTTTATGTGTAATGAAAGAGCAATTCACTTACTGGGCAAAACTTCCAACTGGGCCGGATCAGGTTCGTTAGAGAAGTCCTTAGTCTCAGCGATGGCTTTGTAGAAACGGTTGTCGTTGCCTACGAACGGCTTTCCACAAACCATGTTGCCGGCGCTCGCTAGGAACTTTGACGCTGAAAGCAAATAAAAGTTTGAGCTTCAAAGCTTAATAATTCGTAAACGGATCCAAGAATCGAAAAATAGTTTTCCTAGACCAACAATATTTTTAAACGATACCCCACACTTCGGGGTAGACGACAAAAAAAAAACCTACATAATTTAGGTTCTGGGGAAGTACCCAATTTTTTTTTATTCTATGGCTTTGTCGGCATGAAATGTATATCTGCGCCAAATTTCAGCTTTCTAGTACGAATTGTCTCTGAGATAAGCGGCGGACAGACAGACAGACAGACGGACACGGCGAAACCATAAGGGCTCCTTGTTGACTACAGAACCCTAAAAAGTAAATCTCCGATCTAGACGAGCCAATTACTTACACGACAGCAGCCCGTTCAACGAGCTGGAGCCCTGGAAGGCTTCGAAGAGCGGCTCCTTGGCCAAGGTCTGACTGAGGTCACCAGCATTCTGCTGCACAACGGGCACCAGCGCCAGTATGTCCCGGTACTTGGCCAGCACGGTGGAGCCTTCAGTCTCTGTCAGGTTGGACGCCGCGTACACTTGGGTGAGCACTGCTTTCATCACCTTCAAGGAATGAATGAAATGATTAAAAACTTCAAGCGGTGAATAGGTCAGACACTCAGGTTTCCTCGCGACGTTTCCCTTCACAGTTAGCGATTGTTTTTGCTGCTATAACTTCACAAATGTACATGCCCGCACTAGGGATCGAATCTGGGTCTCTCGCTTCCGAGTCCAATGTTCTACCCACTAGGCTACCCACTAGGGTGTCTGTCATACCTTGTCGACCACGAAGCTGAGGTTCAAGTTCTCCATCAAGACCGGCACCACATCCTTGGCTCGGTCGTCATCCAGCGCACAGAACTGTTCCACCAGCGCCCCGTAGACGTCCTCTGACGTCACGGCCTGCGTGACGTCACCGGGCAGGACCACTCGGGACACGTCCTCGATGCGACACACGTACGTTGCTATGCGGAACTCGGGCTGGTTGGAGGTGAGTAGCTGGGGAAGATGGTTGGTTATGGCTGCTGTTAGGTCGCTCATGCTATCCCGCTCGCACATTCAAACATTTTTATTG
The DNA here is from genome assembly GCA_947308005.1 of Yponomeuta malinellus. Classification (NCBI taxonomy): domain Eukaryota; kingdom Metazoa; phylum Arthropoda; class Insecta; order Lepidoptera; family Yponomeutidae; genus Yponomeuta; species Yponomeuta malinellus. The sequence goes on along the minus strand of OX371009.1, from coordinate 984,681 downwards.
ATAAAATATCCAAACATAAAATGCTAATAGTCTTGGTACCTACATAAACAATGGAAAATGTAATAACAAGTATTTATTATTTAAACATAGTGAACGTTACATAGCATAACATTACATTACATTAAATTACATTACATTGCATTACATCAAATTAAATTACATTACATTTTATTGATTAGTAATAAAATGAGCATACTTTTGATAAAATGTTTGCTGAGGATTTGATGCATAACAAATTACGGACATTACAATTACATTTTTGTTTTCCTATAAGCAGTGTTTAAAGTTGTTCCCAAAATTATCGATTTTGGAATCGAATTGTCTCAATCAAAAAATTTGTACATAATAAGAAAAATTTGTACATAATAAGAAAAATTTGTACATAATATGAAAAATTTGTACATAATAAGAAAAAATTGTACATAATAAGAAAAATTTGTACATAATATGAAAAATTTGTACATAATAAGAAAAATTTGTACATAATAAGAAAAATTTGTACATAACAAGAAAAAATTGTACATAATAAGAAAAATATGCCTTGAATATCCGCAATTTAATCATGCATCAAACCATCAGACCATATTTATCAAAAGTATAAGTACTTATTTTATTAGAAACTAGAAATGTTAAAATGTGCGAGCGAGACAGCATGATCGACGTAATCAGCCTTAAGGTTTGATGGGGACTGAGGCTGTTGGGATTAGGGTTAACAGATGATAGGAATTTTTCCATCAGGAAAAACCAGGATTTGTTAAACGCGCTTTTTGAATATGTTTTTTGACAAAAGATAAAATACTATATGTTATGAGCTTCATCATCACGCACGCCTAATGCCGCTCATGTTTCTTTACGAGCGATTCTTCTTCTACAGTTATTTTCCAATTTACTACGAATTTACCAAGTTAAAAAAAAAAAAAACAGACAACCATGCATAGATTTTTTTTTATTTGTGGCAGTTTATGTGAAAAACAATTAATGATATAGATACATAAATGCAATATAAGTAAAGGACAGTCACGGGATTAAAACCTTTTGTTTACCTCTCGTTTGCCTCTCGTCTGTATGTTCAATTCAGTTCTACTTTATGGACACTCTGCACTAATTATCCAGTACTTACAATTTCAATTCAAATATATTCAAGTCAATTCATTGTTTAGATACTTAATGAGCGTTAAAGTTGTTAGTTTCATAATTAATAGATGGCAATGTCACGTGTTAAACAAGACTATAGGCAATACTGCGCATATTTTATTTTATCACACATTTTAAAATTTTCTGCATAGCTATAGCTGAGAACAAATACTGCAGTGTATAATCTCGTCAGTGTTGATCTTGAAAATATCAATGGTTTTCTATTATTATTTTCAACCAAACTTCAACAATGTAAACAACCCTACCAGGTATCTAGGTTGGTCCCGCCTGCTTAGTATTTAACGCTCAGCCATCGGGTTGTTGGTTATTATTTATTTCAGTTTTTTCATTTCTATGTCTTTAGTGATTTTTAATTTTTTTGCTGGATCTATGCTGATTTCATATAACCTACGACACTCGCGCCAACCCGACGAATCGATTAAGATGTTATTTGTCAACATCTGACTATTGGTTAAGTACTTATAAGGGAACATAGAATCAGCCATACTTAGGTACGTACATACATAGATACGTGCCAAACACATTACCCTCCTTTTGGGCCCCGCCCCAGTCGGGTAATAAGGCCCACGACACAGACGCGTCAAAACAACAGTTACCGGCATCAGATCAATGTGTCCCGCCAGGATCCCGGGCGCCGCCAGTGACCAGAAGTTGGTATTGTTGATGCCGTAAGACTCGAGAGCCGCCTCGATGCGCTCGGGGTTCGAGAACACCTTCGACACTTCCACTGTGGAAGGAACGGTGGTTTGTTACAGGACAAGGAACTCAATACTTTATATTGCAGCCATAAGATGCAAAGTAATTTCAATTGAGGCGTCATCTTGTTGTTTGGATTGTCCTCTCCGGGTCCCCTTCCAATGTTTGACCGTTATTAAACAAATTTTCAGAGAAGCAACGTAATGCAAATGTATAATTACACATTCCATATAAAAATGTTTCACAAACCTTACATCTTACAAAGTAATTCTTTCTTATAGGCTCATTTGGCAACAGAATATTAGTGAACTTTTCTTAACATAAATGCATTAAATCGACAAAGTTCTACTAATATGATGTAAATTATACAGGACACGCAAGTCAGTAATGGGGCAGGGCACGTTAAGCTGTTGGTGTCGGCTGCCGTCGATAGATGGCAGTCGTTAAGCCAAGTCAGAGGCCTTAGGGCGGCTTGACAACTTCTGACAGTAGACGAGCCACTAGTCTACAAGCCTCCACCAATCCGGACTTGGCCCCCGTGGTGGAGTATGGCCTATACCTTCCTCAGGGAAGAGACCCGTGCCCCTCGGTGGGGACATAATGGGTTGATGATGATGATGGGGAGTGCGGGGGCAAAGGCGGGTTAAAAAAAAGATGCTTGCCCGGGAACAGTAGGTTAGGTTGGATTAGACTTGTGATCTCTCTAAGCGGAGCTCCCTATTTGTTACCAATTAAGTGCCTCTGACAAAACAAAATTAGTATCTTATAGGTTACTTTAAAAAGCGAATTAAATTGGTATTGCAAATTGAAATTCTTGTTATCTGTAAAATGTTGACACGTAAGTTTATCTTTTGAACATACAATAATCGATGCATTTTTTTAAATGAAGCATATTCATTTGATATACATCTTTGTATATAGATGGCATTGTTAAAATAACAGTTCGTAAAATGAAACATTGACAAATGAAATGAAAAGAAAAATGTTTGAAATGAAAAATGTTTATTGAGCTGAAAAAAAATTAACAATATATAAAGTAACTCTGAACCCAAATGTTGCTTGTGAAGTGATATTTTTGCAATGAATTGTAGGTAAGCATCATAAACCCGTCCTCTCTAGTACATAATACCCCAATGGCTTACTCAAAGTGAAATTTGGAAGTTACGAACTCACGTTTTAGATCGACATTCTCGACGACATAGTCCCGGTACTGCCCCACAATATCCAGACCCCTCGCCAGCGCAATCATGTCGAACTCGAGAGGAGTGTCCTTGAATAGAGGGTGTAGCTCCTCCGCGAACCCACGAACACTGGAAACACAATATGTGTATGTTCAGAGAAAATGTTACTGAGATCGGGTGTAATAAGACCTGATGAATTACAGAAGCGTTAGGAAGGATAATCCAATAATCATCATCATCATTATTAATTAGCCCGTATTCGCCCACTCGGTGGCAGCCTAGTGGGTAGAACATTGGACTCGGAAGCGGGAGACCCAGGTTCGATTCCCAGTGCGGGCATGTATCTATGACTTTTCTTTCTAAGTTATGTACATTTGTGAAGTTATAGTAGCAATACCATTCGCTAACGGTGAAGGAAAACATCGTGAGGGAACCTGGGTGTCTGAAATATTCACATACCTCAGCGCTTGAAATCGCCAATCCGCGGTGGGCACGCGTGGTGATTAAGACCATACTCTCTCTCTGAGAGAAGGCCTGTCCCATAAGTGGGACGTATATAGGCTGCTTATGCTATTCGTCCACCCTACTCCACCTAAGAAAAAAACAATGTCCCGAGCACTGCAGCGTCCAAGTGATCCCTTCACCCATCTAGTGCGAGTGAAGGTGCCACTGGACGCTGTATAAATCACCTCATTACGTAAATGCAAGCCTTTAAGAAATTCGTCCACTGCTGGACATGGACCTCCTCCAATGCACGTCACTTCTGTCTTTCCTCGGCCACCCTCATCCAGCCGCTGTCAGCAATCTGCCTCAGATCGTCGGTCCAGCGAGCTGGTGGGCATTCTTTGCTGCGTTTGCCTTCACTCGAGAACATTTGCACCCTATCCAATACGATTCCAATACTTTTACATAGTCCAAAAAGCACCAAATAATCGGTCAAAATTCTAAATAACGAAATAACATTAACAATAAGTACAAAAGAGAGAAGGCCTGTGCCCTGCAGTGGGACGTATATAGGCTGCCTATGAAGTACAAAATTATGATTGGATGATCAGAAATTACATGGCATTTCGATACTGCCACATAAGGTGAGACAGAGGCCAAATGAGAGACTGCCTTACACAGTCTAACGTATTGAAAGACCCGTCTTATGTAAATGACGGTGGTCCCGATAGATTATGGTTACTCCTGTAAAAACGAAGCAACAACTCACCTAAACAGCACCACTTCCATGACTTCCTTCTGCAAAACCTGCAGCACCAAATCCAAGATGGCGGCCAGGCGTCCCCGCAGCGCCCCCAGGATGTCCATCCTGGAAGCAGCGCCGAAGAGTCTCGCCACGTGGCCCAGCAGGCGCTCCGTGCGAGCCAACGCCTCCGCGACGAAGTTCAAGCGCCAGAACTCGGCTGTCTGGAGTTGGGAGAGCTGGAAAGTGTAAACTTCTGACCTTCCGAATTCGAATCCACGCCCCCAGTTCACACGATAGTGCTCTAATTAACCATTCTTTCCGCTACGGCGCATTGAAGCGGTGGTAGCCTAGTAAGCATAACAATAGACTCGGAAGCGAGAGACCCAGGTTCGGTTCCCAGTGCGGGCGTGTACCTATGACATTGTTGATTTTTAAAGTTACGTACATTGCGAATTTTTCGTAGCACACGCTAACGGTGAAGGAAAACATCGAGAGGAAACCCGCGGCTTGGTTGGCCCCGCACCTATTGACTTGTCTTTTCTGTGGGCTAGGCCGACTAAGATACTGCAGCGTTCGAGTGGTCTCTTCACCCATCTAGTGTGAGTGAAGGTGCCACTGGACGCTGTATAAATCATCTTATTACGTAGATGAAAAGACCAAAGTTTTATTTGCTATGGCGCATTGACTATCGTAAGTGCCATCTATCAGCTTCAATTAGAATGGGGTGTCGAATCCATCAGCAACATTCGACCTTAAAAACCTTGACAATCAAATAGTTTTTTTTTTTTCAACACAAAGAGCAAATCATTGATACAAGCTTTTAATTGGTTTTGGTTTTAACTATGGGTTTAAGTCTTATCTTGATGTGGAAAATATTTTACTGTAGTCCGACGTAGATGTAGATGACGTATAGGGGCTGCAACTGGATTAGATATGATTAGAAAAAAACAGGCCAAGTGCGAGTCGGACTCGCGCACGAAGGGTTCCGTACCATTATCTGCACAACATAGACAAAGATCGAATTTGAGAACAGCGCTATCTGTAGAAACAAACAAGAAGCATTTAACATTGAAATTTAACGACATGACATCGGCGCTGTGAAGGTTACATAGATGGCCGTTAGATGGCGAGCGCTGTCTCTAGACAACGTTTGTTGTATGAGGGCCCCCCTTAGATATTAATTTTATTCAGTTTTTATTAGTTGCTTTTATAGCGGCAAAAGAAACACATCATCTGTGAAAATTTCAATTGTCTAGCTACCACAGTTCATGAGATACAGCCTGGTGACAGAAAGACAGACGGACAGTGAAGTCTTAGTAATAGGGTCCCGTTTGGCACCCTTCGGGTACAGAACCCTAAAAAGCACCTTATACCTTTGTGTCGGTCCATTTTTTGTCCACGTGCCTTTCAATCACTCCGGCCAACTTTGTGCAGTTGTTGCTCATACAGATTTGCTCCAGAACACCAGATTTTAGTTTTAGCCAACTTTCAATTGAATTCGGGGTATGTTTCAACTGAAATTAAAGGGTAAGTAAATGAGTACAAAATAAAGAAACTCAAAAAAAGTTAGACCTCGATATAGACTTTTATACAATAAAACTTTGACTAAAAACAATATTCACGAGTTACTTTTCGTGGTGCTTTTATGTGGTTTTGCTGCCCTTATTTGATAAGCCAAAACGAAGGACAGGTATAAGGAAGGGAAGTACTTCCTAAACTATCCTCCTCAGCATTTACCTTACGTACCGTTATGTGATAAAGAGAGAGGGCCGGGGGGAGGGTGGAGAGAGGGAGAGAAAGAGGGAGACACAGAGCGAGAAAGAACGACCTAAAACCATTTACAGCAAACAAATATCCACTGCACTCCACTAAATTTTTTCACCGCTTTACCCAGCCTATTATAATTCGACACCTCTACAAATAGTCGTTACTCGCTTATTTACACAGACCAGACGAAAAACAGGGATGGACTAGGATAGCCTAGTGATTATAGAATCACGCGTGCCGTTTCCAGCGCTGAGGTATTTAATATTCTGCGAAAGTGCCAACTTACCGCGTGCAAGTCCACTGCACCCTCTTCTATACTTTTCCTCAGTTCCTCATCAGCAGCCAGGGCTTTCAATTCTTCTGACAGCCCACTGCCCTCCATCAAAACCTCCCTCAATTGTCGCTCTACACGTAGGTTATGTGCCACATCTGCGTGGAGTTGTTTGAGGAAGGGGAGGTCCCGCATACCGGGAATATCTTGCAGGTGGGGTAATTGGGCCCGGAATAGCTTCAAGGTTTGCGAGAGTACTGTTGTTATTCTGAGAAAGTGTGAGAATTGTTTTTAGAACGTGAGTGAAGAGACGGCGTTGGATAGTTTGATAGGTCACAGGATCGTAGTATATTATGGAGATTGCTGCGCCGACAAGATTCCAACTTCATCTGCAAAGTCATCCTTATCCAAATACGATAAGGATGAATGTCTTCCGGTTCACCTTTTTGAGTGCAAGGCTATCTAGTGTAGTCAAATTTTGATTGAAGTTCACTCGAGTATTATGATAATGAAAAGCACATTTAAATGAGCGTAAACACGCGGAATTTGGCCCGAACACCAACAAATTGTACCTACTTAATGTACGTGACTCGTTTGATTTCATAACTCTATTCTCTAACTTTTCGATATTTGGATTACCTACCTACTATGAACCAGAATTTAGTCGTGTCTCCGAACTGTCAAAAACGTACACACAAAACCACTTACAAGGAGGCGTTTCCAAAGGCGCCAGCACTAACGTTATGCGCCAGGCACTCTGACAGTTTGGTCCTATCGGACCGCAGGTCGTCGAGTATATGCAGCTTCATCTGCTCCAGAAACTCGTTGGCAGCCTTGTTGAGTTCCAGGTTTGTGTAGTTCCGCGTGGATATTAGCTGGGAAGATGTGGGATTTCGTGAATAACTTTATCGTGGTTGAAAGTTTTGGAACTGTGACAATTAAGGACAAAAAATTAAAAAGTCTATGCTTGGAGTTTTTGTGTGAAATTTTTCTCCAAAACGATATAAATTTTAAAGTAAAAAAGTCGTTACTTTGAATAAAAACATTTTGATTTTGAAAACTGCATAATTTCCACCAAAACTCATTCGGGTCGGGTGATGATTATTGCGGGGAGGCGGAAAGGCAGACGGCAGGTGGGCTAGGGTAAGTGGCGGCCAAGAATAGGACGGTTGGCAGAATGACACAATTATGAAAGAACGCAAGATGCAAGAAACTTTTTGTATCCAGCAGTGGGCAGCGACTGAAGATGATAATGATAGGGATCCAACAGGATAGGTCGTGGCAAAATCGTAGAATTGCCTACCATTTCATCATCATCATCATCAGCCATTTGACGCCCACTGCAGGACATAGGCCTCCCTCGTGGTTTTCATAACCATGAGGGGTTTCTGCCATAATCGCCACGCTTGGCAGGCGGGTTGGCGATCGCAGTATGCGGTTGGAATCTCAGAAAGACGCTGCTGCCCGTCTCCTGGTAATTTATTTCCTTAGTCGCCTTCTACGACATCCACGGAAGGAAATGGAGTGACGCAATTCTTAATCCGGCACCACACGGTAACCATTTCATCAATGTTACACTATTATCTGGACGGGGCACTTAATAATGTAACATTGACTTATCACTTGCCCCGATCCTGACAAAACCTGCCAAGTGCGAGTCGGACACGGGCACGAAGGGTTCTGTCACATTTGAATATTTCAAGCGTCTACCTGTTGCCGTTATAATATCGAGCAAAAAAACAGCAAATAAATCACGTTTGTTGTACGGGAGCCCCACTTAAATATTTATTTTATTCTGTTTTATAGCGGCAGCAGAAATACATAATCTGTGCATATTCCAACTGTCTAGCTGTGACGGTTCATAAGATACAGCCTGGTGACAGACAGACAGACCGACGGTCAGTGGAGTCTTAGTGATAAGGTCCCTTATCCTTTGGGTACGGAACCCTAAAAAAATATGTTCTTAGATATTAAAATTAGTGGCCTACTGAGTTCAACCCGTAAAGTGGGTAGATGTAACCCTGGTCCCCTCGCTGGGATAGGTACCTGTGTGGAGGGAACTAGTGATTTATCTTATTCTTCTTTGGTTGGCCGTCAGCGCTGCATTCCTCCCCTCTCTTCGCCAAGCGAAATAAATTTTCGACGCTGGCAACTCCAATCCACTCTCTGATGTCACGAAGCCACGATTTTCATTTCCTACCAGCGTGCCTCTTCCCCTCAATTTTGCATATCACGACAACCTGAAGAAGATACCTCTAAAGATAACTGATGGATTGATACCTCTTGCAAACCCATGTCCCAATGGAAGTCGGCGTCGAGCGCCCGCCCTACCTCCGACAATGGTATGCCTTTTCTTTCTTCATCATCAGCCACTCGACGCCCACTGCAGGACATAGGCCTCCTTCGCAGTTTTTATAACCATGAGGGGCTTTGCCATAATCGCCACGCTTGGCAGACGGGTTGGCTTTTCTTTCTTGTGATGTGTTAATTTGCTATCAAAAATGTCTTTCTTTCTCTCTTTCTTTCTTTCTTTATACCTCTTGCAAAGCCATGTCCCAATGGAAATCCACGTCGAGCGCCTGCCGGACCTCCGGCAGAGACAGCGCGGGCAGCCGGCACAGCAGCGCGTCATACTCGCGCTTCTTCACCAGCTGCAGCGCCAGCTGCTTGAACCAGCTCGTCAGCACTGAGCAGAGGCCGCATTGGCTGAAAGCACGAGTGTTGTTGTGGGAAAAATGTAGAAATGTACATACAATTCACTAACTTGTCCCGGTGTGTCGTACACTAGCAGTCTGCTAGTTGTTTCCTCATTTCTTTTTTTGTATGTAGGTAGGTACTTTGGCCTAGTGATAGCTGTTTGGCTAGGCTATTGGCGGTTTGTTGGTGTAAAGGAGAAGAAGAAGAAAGACTTTTATTGGGACAAATTAATACATCACAAGAAAAAAGGCATAACAAGTAACATAAACAAGTACAAAGGAAAAACAAGTCACATAAATACAACATAATACAAGACGAAGTCAGAGCGTCTCAGAGTGACAGGGAGATTTGCACTTTTATTAGATATGTTATGCGGTCACTTCAGGACCCCACAAGAATATTGATTACCTAAGTCCTAATTTAGTTACCATAACTTTTGTCACATATTAGGCATAATGAAGATTTTTTTAAAAACCTATTACTGCTACGATCGTAACTCATATTGTATGGCAATAAAATTATTCAATCATTTGCCACAAAACATTTCGGAGCTACCTCTCACAAAATTTAAAACGGTATTATATACAATTCTCATAGACAAAATGTATTATAGTGTAAAGGACTTCTTAAATGGTCCATTGATCTCAGTTTAATTTTAAGCATTTTTTTTTCTTTTATTGTTATTACTATGCAAAGATTTATTACATATTTTTGTACCTACCTACTAATTTAGCTCAACAAACTTTGTTTTTTTTAAAACAAAAATAATTTTTAAGTTACCACCTACATAATTTGTAATTACCATGTTTTAGCAAATAAATACTCAATACTCAATACTCCTCATCGTCGAAATTCTGGCCTCTAAAATATTCTTTCAATCTCGGAAATAAATAAAAGTCACTAGGAGTAAGATCTGGAGAATATGGAGAATGTTCCACCAATTCTTGCGTTATCTTGATGAAATAAAACAAGTTTTGCGAGTTTGCCACGCCGTTTTTCGTCACGCAACTTTTTTTATTTCTTCTGCGTACGTATTCCCCGTAACAGTGGCCTCATGACTGAGGTATTCAATCATCACCACCCCTAGGCTGTCCTAAAAAAGACCACCCATGATCTTGCCGGCGGATGTCACGGCCTTGGATTTCTTAGGGGTCGGTGATGATGGTCTCTTCCAAAGTCATGGAATGTTTTTTTGTTTCAGGGTCGTAATAGTGAAGCCATGTTTTATTCATACTTAGAAATGGAACAAAAAACCGGTCAGGATCTTGTTGTAACAGTTCCAAACAGCTTTGTGAAATTCTCAGCCTGGTTCGTTTTTGTTCGGCCGTTAGCATTCTAGGTACCCAACGCGCTGAGATTTTTTCATTCACAAATTGTCATGTATTATATTAAGAATACTTCCTATTGAAATATTTAGTTCTTCAGCTATAAAACGAACAGTAGTAAACCGAACCGCCAAAAAAATTTTTTCGACATGTTTTATCATTTCTTCAGTTACTGCATTCGTCGGGAATCCTGAGCGCGAGTCGTCATTAGTGGATATTCTTCCCCTCTTAAACTCAGCACACTAACGCGCAACCATGTAATAAGAAGGAGCATGATCCCCTAACGTATCTTGCAAGTATTGATTTACTTGTTCCGTGTTAAACTTTTCAAACATAGATATTTAATTACCGCGCGAACTTCAATTTTCTCCATTTTCGATTACTCGTTGCGACAGAACACAAGTAAGAACCTTCTATATGATTGAAAAAACAAAAGAACACAATTTTTTTTTTTCTATTTTACTACGTCGACATATAAGTGGGCTATGCCTGCCAGTATTTTCTTTTTCTCTATGCAAGGAGTTTATACCTCATTCTCACTAACTTATTAAACACCACTCGTAAATCGTAAATGAGCTAGGTACTGAAGAACCTTGTAGTATGACTTGGTGAATTAAAATTGATTTTATAATTATTGTATTATATTTTATATTAATTAATTCTGCTGTGATATTAACATTTTTATTATTATTGCTGTTATTATTGTCAAATATGGACCCAGGTCTGAAATAAATATTTTCATTCATTCATTCATTCAAAATTCAATGCTTGGTGTCTTCAGCGCTAGACTGGTTGGACCGTAGTGCCCGGCTGTGGGAGTCACTGAGGAAGCTAAAGGTGAGTGGCTGGATTGAACAGATGAGATAGATGCTGATGACATTGGCAATAGGTATGTATTGATTCAATGTAATGAAGTTACATCACAATCAGAGGCGGCTCGTCTTATAGAGCGCTGGTGCAGTGCACTCCCACAAAAATTAAGTATATTACTTAATAAAAAAATCAAAATTTTTTCTGCTACCTACCACCTATAATTTTTTAAACCTATGCACACAAAGACCTACACACATTATAGTAGTTTACTAGAAATAATTAACTACGTACGAAGTTAAAATGTTTTCAAGCATAAGATTTGTTGTCAAGTTGTTACCGAGTGGAGCGCCAGCGATTGCGCTCCTATGAAACGAAATTCAGTACAATGCCTAGTACTAAATTCAATGAGTGCGAAAGAGAAACATTGGAACGGCCCGGTACGTGAAACAAAAGATTTCATATGAGAAATGAGCCTAATCTGGAGCGCCGCTCATGCGCTACGTTGCCAAATGGTGCGAGGTGACAATGCGGTGCACGCACAGTACAGCCAATTTTGAGCTATTGCCGATCTTAGTAAACAAACAAACGCGTCCCACCAATCTAATCAAGTAATCACATCGAGTCATTTGATCACTTTTCGCACGAATATCTACGACAGTTTTGTGTTATACCGCTATTTAAATTAGTTTCTGTGCGTTATTTGTGCTGAAAATGGAACAATACAATGTATGTTATATTAAAAACTGTGAAAAGACTTATAAAAGCGTCTTGACCTAAAATCAAAGGGGCCACCACGGCCTGAACTCGCCCTGACACAAAAATGTGCTTCAAAAACTAAAACTTTTACGCGTGTGTTTAAACCCGAACAAGTTGCCCAACTAGCAAGACTTTCAATATTTTTGTGAACACTCATAAAATAAAGTCACGAGCCGCCTCTGATCACAATCGTTTCTATTTGGCATAATTACAGGTATGTAATGATTTAAAGAAGGTGTGTGTAAGAGAAACCTGTAACATTAGTATGTTGACTACGTTTGATTACCATACCGGAGGTCGTGGGTTCGATTCCCACTAAATTTGTACAAATGGCCTCAGTCTGGGTGTTATTTCATGTTTTTCATGTCCTTGCCTGGTTACCATAGCACAGGGTATCCTAGTTTGGGACCAGGACAAGTGATCGTGTTGTGTTGGACAAGTTATTGTCTTCGCACCTCACGGCGTTTTACTCAATTCTCTTACAATGAATTAGTACCCAGTTAATATACAAAATACAATGTTGCTATGCAGTTACATTCACATTAAGCAATATATTGGCAACAAAAGAGAGGGCACGGAAAATTATATTAGTTACTTTGAGATAGACAGAGAGAGAGACGGTAACCTCACCTGTTATTCAAAAGCAGTGTCGACCCATCGAGTATATTACCAATGGCCCCAAACGACATCTTCGTCAGCATCTCCTTGGACAGCAGTCCTTCAGCAGTTCTCTTCAAACTGGCTAATTTCTCGTCGGTGATCCAGTCGGGTCGCCTAGGCGGCTTCGGACCGCCCTGGACCAGGTTCAGTCTCGACTCTGTATCGTCTAAGTCCGAGGCTAAGATTGTGTAGTTGATTTCTTTGGGCAGTTTCAGGTGGTCGTCGAAGCCCTAAAAACGTTGACACAATAGGTCAGGTGTTAGGTTAGGAGAGTTATCTTGTAGCGAGTAGTTGTTTTAATCTCCAAATGCAAGGGTAGTTTTATTGTGTTTTCACGTGTTTTAGCATCGTCTACATTGAGTTTTGTACAAAATGACAGTACCGATTAAAAACTGGACAAGTGCGAGTCGGAACCGCGTACGAAGAGTTCCGTACCATTATCTACACAACATTAGACAAAGATTGAATTTGAGAACAGCGCCATCAATAAAAAACAAGAAGCGTTTAACATTGACTTGTAAAGACATGACATCGGCGCTGTAAAGGTTACATAGATGGCCGCTAGATGGCGAGCGCCGTCTTTAGACAACGTTTGTTGTATGGGAGCTTCCCTTAAATATTTATTTTATTCTGTTTTTAGTATTTGTTGTTAGAGCGGCAACAGAAATACATCATTTGTGAAAATTTCAGCTGCCTAGCTATCACGGTTCATGCGATACAGCCTGGTGACTGACAGACAGATAGACAGACGGACAGCGAAGTTTTAGTAATAGGGTCCCGTTGGCTCCTTCGGGTACGGAACCCTAAAAAGTATTTAAATAGAGACCGTGACGCTCTACCATTCCACCACAGTTGTTAACTTGTTAGACATAAGATACAATAAAAATGTTTAATAGCAAAAATTTATATTTTTTTAAGTACAAAACCAAATATCAAAATAAGGTGAATGCTAAGACATATATTAGAAGAGATTACAGGCGTCCCCAAACTAGGATAGGCCTGCGACGTGGGGAACCAGTTGTACTTAAAAGCGAGGACCACTTGTAATTACATTTCAGCCTTAACAATATTGAAAGTTCTAGACAGAGAAACAAAAATAATTTTATTTCCTACTATGCGGAGATAAAGTTGATGTATTTGATACGAAAAGAAGACATACTTGCGAGACCAATACTAGCATAGGCAACTCGCTGATCAATTGAAATTCATCGTCACACGCTTGAGTCTTGAGTGCTGATAGCTTTCCGGTTGTATCCGGTATGTAGTCGGATAGAGCCACGGACGGTTGGCAGAAGGACTGTGTATCGTTGATGTTTACATCGCGGAGAAGGCGAACCAGCTGTTGAAAGAGTTTTTGATAACAATATACATTTCAGGTGCAAGACAACTTGCTACTTCAGAGAAGTCTTAGTATTGGGACTATTTGAACACACAATATATGCACACAATACACTATGGAGATCCGGTGGGAACCTCTGTACAGATCTTGACGATTTTTTCTTTCTACTCGTTTATATAAAAGATGAAAGATTTACAAAATACTTATATTAATCCTATACAATATGTCACTTTAGACAACCTCGACAACTTTCAAACTTCATCATCATCATCATCATCATCATCATCATCAGACATTTAACGCTCACTGCAGGACACAGGCCTACCTCACAGATTTCCTAGCCATGAAGGGTTTTGCCATAATCGCCACGCGTGACAGGCGGGTTGGCGACCGCAGTATGCGGTTGGAATCTCAGGAAGACGCTGCTGCTCGTTTCCTGGTAATATATTTCCTTAGTCGCCTTCTACGACATCCACGGAAGGAAATGGAGTGGCGCTATTCGTAACTTCAAAACTTGCGAAATCTCTTGACAACGGATTACCTTGAAAACAAAAGTCGTTACAAGTACTCACGTGAATCTGATCAACATGGATGAGCAGATCCTGCACTATATCCACACTCGTCTCAACAGCCTCAAAGAAGGTCTCAGCATTGGGTCCATTATACAAGTCCCTCAGTTTCGTCCACCAGTCTTCTCCGTTCAAGAAGCTCAGTATGATGTTGTAGTGATGCAGGTTAGTTTGGAGGTACTTGACATAGTAAATCAAGCCTAGGTCGTCAGCGTATTTGGCTGAGAGTTTCAGAGAGCGCGTTAGTTCTTTCCTGGAAGAAAATTAACGCATTTTTTCGTATTAGTTCGATCTAGAGTGATTTCAGTATTGACGACCACTGTGGCGCAGCGGTAGCGCAACTGCCTACCATGCGAGAGGTCCCGGGTTTGAATCCCGGCTGGGAACAAAAAAAAACCTAAGGTCTTGGATGTTTACATGTTTGTGATGTCGCTGTTTCTCACAACACAGGATATTCTAGTGTGGGGCCAGAAGCAATGTATGTGCCTGTATGTAAATCTAAATGTTTGTTTTTAACCGTCACTGTTAGGGTCCTGAATGCTTATCATTCAGAATACAATATTCGAATACAACATCAAGACGATATCTTTAAAAAGATATTTGCCGAAATAAAACTTTCACAAAGATCAAAATAACAAAAATGAATAAAATAACGTTCTTTGACATCAGAAACTACTCATAAAACTTAGAAAAAATTAAACGCACCTGTTATCGAAGAACTGGAAAACATCCTTAACTTCATCTTCAGGTTTCTTCAACGTACCAATTAGATTATCCAAAGACCGCCTTGCCATCTCAAAGTAATTTTTCACATCAGTCTCCAGGGCACCATAAATGACCTTATAGTTCTTAGAACAAATCTGAGTCAGGAACCTTCTGTCCTCTGCTATTATAGCGGTTATCGTATCATTTGACGCTACGCACATACTCTCTATAGTTTTAGTCAGTTGGTAGCCTTCTTTGTTGTCCCATAAAACTTTAGTTAATATGTCAAAATGCAACATTATAGCTTCAGAAGGACGTCGTTTGAATTTCTTTAGAATAATTTGTAGATCTGCCTGCAGTTTGTCCACGTCTTCGTCCAACAAAGGGGGCTTTATTTCTTTCATATTTAAGTTTTCTAAACTAGTTTGTAATTGACTTATGATAGTAACAATGCGTGTTAAATATATCGATGAAGTGAATTGCTTTCGATTGATTTCGCTGAATAATATGTATGAAGCGTCAGTATCATTTAGTTTCCACGATAAAACTCTGTCAACAAACGCGTTGACTTTAGTTTGCAGCGAGTTTATTTCGAAGTCCTGTTCGGTTATAACCTTGATTTGGTTTGTCTTCCCAATGTCTGTTAGAAGTTGGGTCAGCTGCGTGAACTTATCGTAAGCGCTTTCGTAGTTGCTCGTCAGGTTCTCCGCTATGAACGTGTAGAAGTAATATTGCTGAAATAATTAACAATGAATGATTTTAATGAATGAACAGCCGTCGTCAGTTGTCACAAAGTAGCAGGCAGTAAAGTGTATGTTGTTCTATTATATAACAATAATACCCATTGCAATATCTACATTCCCTCCTATTAAAACATAAATAGCCCGTATACGTAATACAGCAGGCCACAAGCCATCTCCCAGATAGAGAGAGAGAATGGGCACAATCACTACACGTGCCCACCGCGGATTGGCGACGCATGTGAACCATCTCAGGTTTCTTAACGATGTTTTCCTTCGAATCGGATGACGAGGGACCGTGAGAGATTGCATATGGGGGAAAAGTGGGCAGCACTGAGCTGATGACGATTTGCTGTACTCCAGCATTCAGATAATTATTAAAAAAATGTTTTTTTTTACGGATGTAGGTAGGTTTCAATTGGGAATCTTTCTTACCGGTTTCGAAACAACATCCAAGAGGGAATTCTCTCCTCTGGGCAGTGAAACCCAGTACAGCAGCGAAGGGCAAACGTAGGGCTTGACTCGCCTCACGTCTTCCGGGGTTATCCTGCTGCCAGGCGGGATCACAAGAGCGTCCAGGATCCCTTCACAGTCCCAGAATTGGGACATGGAGGCGCGACGGATCTGTGGCGACCGATCATTGGTTCATTAACCGACTTCAAAAAAGGAGGAAGTTCTCAATTCATCGGAACATTTTTATTTTTTTTAGTAATTTATTGGAAACTAAAATATTTTTCACCTCACTAGCTCGTAAAAGCTCTGTTTATCATTCGAAATCTGCGTGGAAAATCGCACTTTATCTGCTAGCGTGGAAAGTGTTTTTAAAATTCGAATATTTTTATTCAATAAAGGTTTCGTACAATAAATTACATATATATAGAACCTCATTGGTTTCGTAATAGTTTATATTCTCTGCAGCCAGTCCATTGATG
This sequence comes from Yponomeuta malinellus, assembly GCA_947308005.1. Classification (NCBI taxonomy): domain Eukaryota; kingdom Metazoa; phylum Arthropoda; class Insecta; order Lepidoptera; family Yponomeutidae; genus Yponomeuta; species Yponomeuta malinellus. The sequence goes on along the minus strand of OX371009.1, from coordinate 967,886 downwards.
ATTGAAATGCAAATACTTATTTCATGTCATGCGCCAGCCTCATTTAAAGAATCGCACTGGCCGGCAAGAAAATTTGATTTAAAAAATTAATATTTATAAAACTGTTTTTCTTGCACCTAACATTTTCCTCGCTTTAGTGAGGTGAAAAGTTGTGTTGCGCTCGGCAGCAAAGTTATTTAGCGTCTCGTACCTTTGAAACCCTCGCTACGCTCAGGATTCTATATTTGAACCACTCGCTTCGCTCGTGGCTCAATCCTAGAATCCTTCGCTTGCTCAGGTTTCAATACAAGGTACTCGCGCCAAAAAATAACTTTGCAGCCTTGCATAACAAATAACTATTATGTGTGAGATGTAAACTCAGTCAACACTAACAAAATGTACAAATAAAGTCAAAACACAATAGTGACGTAAAAATAGTTTTTTGACACTGTAAGCACTTTCAAAACTATGGTAAAGCGAAACCTAAAAGCAGTATTAGACGTTTCACTGGGATGAATGTTTATTCCAGTGAATTTATTCCATGGTCAAAATGACGTAATTTGAATTTACGTTCATTAATCAAACTCGCGTCACTCCTTTTCCTCCCGTGGATGTCGTAGAAGGCGACTAAGGAAAATAAATTACCAGGAGACGGGCAGCAGCGTCTACCTGACATTCCAACCGCATACTGCGATCGCCAACCCGCCTGCCAAGCGTGGCGATTACGGCAAAACCCCTCATGGTTATGAAAACCATGAGGGAGGCCTATGTCCTGCAGTGGGCGTCAAAGGGCTGATGATGGTGATGATGAATCAAACTTGTCAGATCTGTTCACAAATGAATTCATTCAGCTATTACCGTTCATAATATATTTAAACATATCATACAGTGAAAGATGCGGAATGAAAGACAGAAATGAAAAAAAAAAACTTTGTTCTCACCTGATTCATAAAACCATAGTCCCAATATGAGTTGAGCAGCACTCCCATAAAGTCACCAAATTTCTCGTACAGAATGTAAAGGCCTGTCTTCTTCGTGAATCCCATTAGTTGAATAAAATTGGCATCCGGTGCTATGAAAATAAAGTAAAATTTTAACAACTGCCTGTGTTTTTTTTGGCTGCAAATGCGAATACGAGGTGTGCATTATTTTATTTAAACTGCTTTCCGATTGGCACCACGAAACACTAAGAAAAAAAAGCTATATTCACCGTTAATCTCCTTGAAATAAGTCAGCAAATCGTCTACAACGTTTTCGACCACTACAGAGATGTATTTCACCATATTTTTCCACGTGCCCCTGCCTAGCTCCCTGCAGGCTTCGTCCAGTAGCGTGAAGTTATCGCATTTCATATAGTCCTCCCAGATAATGTTTAGCGAGGTGTTCTCTAGAGACGTTGTTTCAATCGAGCTTACAACTGTGTCAACTCGAGAGAAGAATCGTCTGGAAATAATCGAATCGATGTTACATTGGCAATGTTGTAGGTTTCAGTTTTATTTAGTTACCTATAGTTATGGCCCACTGCTGGATAAAAGGTCTCTCCGGTGATTTTCCACAAATCCATTTCTTGGGTCATCCTCTGCCAACTGGCCAAATAGGTTGAGAGACCGGATAGGTTTCAGTAATTTACCGAAAATTTGGGCCATGAACTCTTACATGACTTGCACAGATTATAGTACCCACAATGACTAACACACATAGAACCATAAACATAAACATTTATATACAGGCACATACATTGCTTCTGGCCCCACAATAGGATACCCTGTGTCGTGGGAACCAGAAACAACGACATCACAAACATGTAAACATCCAAGACCATAACCATAATTGAGTAGAAATACCTATTTTGCTACAAGGACAGTTATTGGAATAAAATTATTTGTTTTCGCTGCTGAAGTCCTTAATAAAATGAGATAAATAAATGGTTGTTAGTTTGACAAGAACAAAATACCTATATTAGATTTTGTTCTTGTCAAACCTATGGTTTTCAATAGTTTTAGCCTTCAAGTATACCTAGTATGGGTGAGTCGCAATAGTTTATCCATGTTGCATAGGCGTTGTACGTATCTTTGGGATATTTTAGCTATAGACAAATACGAGTACATATATTTTTATTTACTCGTATTTGTCTATAGCTTTAGTATTTGTAAATAGATCTCTTATGTACCTACTCGAATTTATCTATAGCAAAAATATTCCAAAGATACGTACAACGTGTATGCAATATGGATAAACTGCTACGACTCAACCGTACTATACTTGAACGCTAAAGATGATACATCAATTTAATCTAATCAATTTTGTTCCTGTCAAACTAAAACCATTTATTTATTTCATTTTATGAAGGACTTCAACAGCGAAAACAACTAATTTTATTCCAATAATAAAGATACGAGTACCTATGGGGTTTTGCCATAATCGCCACGCTTGGCAGGCGGGTTGGCGATCGCAGTATGCGGTTGGAATCTCAGGAAGACGCTGCTGCCCGTCTCCTGGTAATTGATTTCCTTAGTAGCCTTCTTCGACATCCACGGGAGGAAATGGAGCGACGCTATTCTTAATCCGGCGCCACACGGAGTATTCCGCAAATGGCAAAACCCCAGAGGTTACGAAAACCATGAGGCAGGCCTATGTCCTGCAGTGGGCGACAAATAGCTGATAATGATGAATAAAGATACTGTTCACAAGTCCAATAACAGACATCCACAAATAGGCAGTTCATAATTATTACTAAAAATAAAAACTTCTTACTTGAAAGCCTCCTCCTTCCCCGTCCTATTGAGCACATCCACGGCATACTTCCAGGCCGCTACGAACGTCAGGCCGTCGTCTTGCGTGGCGTTCTCACTGAGCAGAGGCTCTAGGGAGGTCTTCAGAGTATCAGCGTCCTTGATCAGGGCATTGAAGTTGTGTGCGAACTTGAGGAAGAGATGGGGCGCGAATTTTGTAGTGTTCGCTTGGCTGAAGGAGGTCTGGAATGGAGAGTTGGACAAAGATGTTTTAAAGAAAAGTGCTTTAATCTTAGTTAGGACATTGGCGAACATTTTTCCCAAAAACTTTATGTCTATGTCGCCATGGTGAAATTTATATTTAATTTTTGTATAATTTGTTTTTGTTTTAAACTGCAAATGTTATCAATAATAACAATGAGGTATTGTGTACTCTACGTGGAGGAGTCAATCTAACTAAGTTCTGAGTCGCCAATTCAAGATCTTTGCAAAACTTACCGTCGACTAAAGAATACCTGTCTTCATCAAACAATTTATATACTATAAGAAGTTTGTACTCACAGTATATTAACATAATAAATATCTTTAGACGTAAAACATAACTATTCTAAGAACCAATGTTGAGTTCCGTGATAATTAGCTTGCCGAAGGTGAAATCGTGGCTAGGGCAACGAGCAAAGCGACTGAAGATGACACAGAGAGAATCCGGTGTTTGGTATGATAACCCATTCCAGCGCACGAACGTGGGGGTGAGTAAAGAAAGGTTACTCACGATCATCCTAACACTCCTGGCCGCCTGGTACTCTTGCCACTCGTGCGCGAAGGTGGTGTTTAAGCACAGAATTGTCTCGAGACCCCGGACGCCTTCCTCGGAGCCCGGCCGGAGCGCTAGAAGCTCGGAGAGGCTGGTCGCGGAGCACGGCCAGGCAGGTGACGCGTTTAGGAGAGATATTATGTGCGATAGCTGAAAAGGGCCGATAACATAGGGAGGTAAAAAAAAACAAAGTTAGATTTTTTCTTTCCATACCGTAAATTAATTATTTTTCGTAGGTATTGGCATACATCTACATTACGAAGTGATGGCGACGATGACGACCGTGTCATTAATCCTTACTAATATTATAAACGCGAAAGTTTGTATGGATGTATGTTTGTTACTCTTTCGAGCAAAAACGGCAAAACGGATCCGGTTGTAATTTTGCACAAAGATGGATTATAGTCTGGATTAGCACATAGGCTATTTTTTTATCCCGGAAAAATACACATCAAAATTACCACGCGAACGAAGTCGCAGGCAACAGCTAGTCTTAAATAATGCTTAAACTTCAGTCTGGCCGCTGACTACTTACTTTCCTCTACTAACTAATTATTGGTACAGTCTGATTGCTAACTACAAGTCACTGACTATGTACTTACTTCAGTCTGGTCGTTAATTAGTTGATTGAGTCTAGTCGGTAACTAGGTACTTAATTCAGTCTGGTCGCTGGTCGCTCACTGCTAACTTCAGTCTGGTCAGCAACTTATAGCTACTTCAGTCTGATCGTGAGCTACTTACTTCAGTCTGGTCGCTAACAACTACGTCAGCAGCATCCGCGATCAGGTCGGGCGTATTGGGTAGGATACGCTTCAACGCGACTACAGTCGAAGCTGGAAGTCCACTTGAGAAGCCCTCATCGCCTTGGGATATAGCTGGAAGCAATAGACATGGCTTATTTATCTGAAAAGAAATATCTATCTGAAAATGCTCCAAATGCTACGCATCAATGTACTCGTAACATAGTGCGATGCGTGCTCCATGTAATATTTTTTTATATCATTGCAGAAATCTAGCACTCTGTTGCTGTACCTATGTGACTACCTGTAATACTTGGTGTCTCGCTCGCACAAAAAAAAAAATTGTGATTGAAAAAAAAAAAACTTTTGATAAATGTGGTCTGTGTCACTATTCTTCCCGCTCTCTGTCTGTAATTGCGCCCGCGCCGCTCACCATGCCAAAAAGGTATCCCTCGTTAAGCTTGACGCTAAAAAGGACCCGCTAAAACTATACCTAAAATCGCTAAAACTGCGTTGTGCTCTAGTGCTTCTATAAGACTACGTGCATCATCCACAATAAATTAACCATTAGAAAGAACCAAAAGGGGAGTCCGGACCGGCCTAACGTCCAACTGCAGATCCAAGCTATCGAAGAAAAAAACCTATTTAGAGGCAAAAAATTCCACCCATTCCGGAACTTGAACCCGCGACCTCTGGCTAACCGTGCCAGCGCTATCCAAACTGAGCTATAATGGGCAAGTGTAGGAATCAGTGAAATTTCGAGCCCCTTTACAAACTTCTCTGTATTACGTACAGGCAGCGACATCTGGCCGAAGCAATTTACATCACTTGCAGCCCCGAGTAACCCACTTTGCGGTTAGCCAGAGGTCGCGGGGTCAAGTCCCGGCATGGGTGGAATTTTTAGCCTCTAAATAGGTTTTATTAAATTGTCAGGGGTTAGTGCAACAAAAAGAATATAGTAATTATTTCTTACCTGTAATAAGTTTAACAATCTCGTCACAGATGACCAGAAGCCCGTTGGCCGAGTTAAGACTATACTTGAGCTTGGTCCAGATATCGTTAGTCAGATGGAAGATATCTCGGTCCAGCAGGTCCAGGACACGGAATATCGTGTCAATGCTGAAAACAGAGCGACTGTTGGTGGGACAGCTGGTAAGGGACGCCCTAGACTGGTCTAGCAAACAGTTAGTGGGCGGGTGCGCATCGTGTGTCTTGTGGTATGAATTACGTGTCCTGTATTTGATTACAGATATTTTTTTATGGAGCCTATATACCCCTACCTGCAGTGGGTCACATGCCTTCTCTCAGAGAGAGAGAGTACGGGCTTAATCACGACGCGTTAATTAAGCAAACCTGTTTTGAAAACAATAAATGTGGAGTTTCTTTGTTAGCTTCTTCTCCGCATAATCTATTAATTGTGAAACTAACAGCTTGGCGTCTATTAAGTAAACATTTTGTTTTTATAGTGAATAAATTTTTTTGACTTTGACTTTGACGCGGATTGGCAATTTGAATAGATAAGTGACTAATTCTTGCCTCAAATGTACACTTCTGGATAAATGTCCCCTTCCGAACCAAAACGCTTTGACTCTTTCCAGTGAACCCTGGACTTCGTTTCTAACTTCCTCGTCCATATTTAAAGTGGAGAACTCAAACAAGTACGTGTAGTCTCGGTAGAGCGTCGTATAAAGGGACTTAATGCCCTCTATCAGTATCGTCCAGTCGACGTTGCTGAACATACCCTGCGAGACGGACCTTGATATTTTCAGGAACTGTAAAAGAGGAGATAATATAGTTTGATGATGAGATCCGTAGAGGAACGAAAGTCGTCGACATAGCCCAGCGGATTAGTAAGTTGAAGTGGCAGTGGGCGGGGCACATAACACGCAGAACTGATGGCCGATGGGGCCGAAAACTTCTCGAATGGAGACCACATATCGGCAAGCGCAGCGTAGGATGACCAGCCACAAGATGGACAGATGATCTCATCCAAGTGGCAGGAAGGCGCTGGATGCAATCCGCTTCCAACCGGTCTTTTTGGAAATCCATGGAGGAGGCCTATGTCCAGCAGTGGACTTCTTGTGGCTGAATGATGATGATGAAATTTACTTTTGCGATGCACAATTCTGAATCATAGAACTACGGACCGTACCTAATTAATTCTTTTCGGTAATACTTTTATTGCACTAAAATAAATGTAAAATACGGTGTACGTGATGCCGTCATGGCATTTTCTACCAGCCAACCGCAGGGGGTGGAAGTAAGAGGTGGATTTAAAGTCTGAATAACCACGCTTTGTATGGACTTTTTTTAAATTATTGAACAACATTTATATTGCATTAATTTAATGTAATGTATGCTTTGGCGCCTGCCAAGTATCATAACCTTTAAGTTTACTTTTGCTACCACTTTTATTGTAGGCGCTTTTTATACGAGTTGCGTCGCCTAACGGCAATATCGTCGGCTTATTGCAAGAAGTCATTAACTGCAAAATCACTAACCGCTTTTTTTTAAAGGTATCAGGCATTATTTTAACGATGTTATAGGGAATAAGGAGGAGGAAACACAACCATTAACTAACAACGAACTAGAAAGTCCTTTTTCTCCCAATAGTGAATATGTCGGTTAATGAGTTCTTGCAATAAGCCGACGATAATGTCACTTCAATCTTCCACGTTAAGTATCTTTTGTACATTTTTATACCTAATTGAAGCTACGTTTCTATCGAAAAGTTGTCGTATCAATGCATACTCACACTGAGAACTTACGAATAACAAGATTCTCAGTATGTGTACCTATCTGTTTGTTTTCGTGATGGGTCGTTTTTTTTAAATATCGTAAGTATATTTTCTTCATTTACACACGTCTCGAATAATTTCTTTTAAGACTGTGTTGAGTTAACTTACAGCTTTCCCAATGACGGAATCGTTTCTCAGTCCCTTCTCAATTTCTCTAGTCATCTCACATATGGTCTGAACAAGTTTGTCTGGCTCCACGCTTGAGGGCAGTACCACGTAATCGGAAGCCACATCGGTGCCATTACAAAACATGTCCTCGTTGTGAGTCGATAGGAACGCGTAGGTCTGAAAACAAAATTAAGAGTTACCTGAACTTAGTGACCAATCAGACGCTATAGTGATTGTGTCTGACTATAGGTATATTGGGAATGGGAGAAAAAAAAGAGAAATATATTTCAGTGGTTCCCAATGAGGTTCCCAACCTTTACACTAACCATAATCATGGCTACGAATTTGTAGCGCAGCAGAGTGCAACAGACGATTACCATTTAAAACAGAGGTCGTGGGTTCGATTCCCACTGGGGGCCGACGTACATTTGCACAAACGGCCTCGGTCTGGGTGTACTTTCATGTTCGTAACGTCCTTGCCTGGTTACCATGGCACAGGGTATCCTAGTTTGGGACCAGGTCAAGAGGTGGAAGTTAATGTTATTTAAACGTTTGCATAAACGTTAACTACAAACGTTAACTATTAAATATAAATTTCATATTTTAATATTTCATATTTTAATATTTGTGTAAATAGTTACTACTGTTCTGTGTGTGATCAATTTTTAATTAATATTTGATTAGCTTTAGTGCTCTTTTTACCATATTATTAATGGCGCCAATATATGTTTTTAATTTTTTTTTAAAGTTATTAAAAGGGACGGACTGAAAACCAGCGCTGTGACTACGCATGCAGTCATGGCAATAAAGCTGAGCCCGTTCCTTGTTACCACAACATATGAATGAAGAAAACGTAATATTTATTATTGTTGTAAAATTTGTGGTAAGTAAATAAAATATTTTCACTTTCACTTTCATAAACGTTTATAGTAAACTTTTATGGAAATACGTTTTTTATAAAAAAAAATACCTTTTACTATTGCCAGCCTTAATGCCCCGGGTAAACCCCCAAGTTCGGAACCTAGGGTCTTTTTGCAAGTATATTTAAACTTACCTTATCTTCGTTCATCAAGGTGGTCAGCAAAGTCCGAAGAACGTGCGGGTACGCCATCTTGAAATTCTCGACAACTTCCCTCCTTGCTAAGCTCAGTTGTTGGTTTAGAGCCAGCACTAAAGTGGTGATGTCCTTCAGAATAGGGCTTATTTTTATATCCAGGATCGTGTTTTGTTTTACCACTTCTTTGGCTAGCGCTCCGTGGACCGTTATTCTGAAAATTTGCAAAATAAAATTTTGAAATCAAACAATCAAAATTTTGTTAAAACAAAATTGTTACATGATGAATGTTAAAAGATATTATTAATAGTACCAGTTGTGTTTCAGGATAATTATACTATGTGAACAAGAAACTGTCGAAGAAACAAACAACTGCCATTGACACGCTTCACATACATAACATAAGCAGCCTATATACGTCCCACTGTAGGGCACAGGCCTTCTCTCAGGGAGAGAGTATGGGCTTAATGACGACCTCGTGGCGCAGCGGTAGTGCATCTGCATACCATGCGAGAGGTCCCGGGTTCGAATCCCGGCTGGGGACAAAGAAAAACCCCAGGTCTTGGATGTTTACATGTTTGTGATGTCGTTGTTTCTGGTTCCCACAACACAGGGTATCCTAGTGTGGGGCCAGACGCAATGTATGTGCCTGTATGTAAATGTTTATGTTTAATCACCACGTGTGGCCACCGCGGATTGGCGATTTCAAAAGTTATTATATAGTGCTCCGCTGCGAGAGTTCACAAGCAACCTAACATAACCTAACTACAGGTTAAAGGGGGTGAAGTTTTTTTTATGGCGGGAGTTTTTGCCCCCGAGCCCCACTTGCAGGGGTTGCTTTTTCAGTTTTTTCGGCCAAGTTACTTTTTTCTGACGAAATGGAACGAATCCTTGCATTAAAAAACCACCCTGATAGTTATTGCAGAAAAAATTCGTCTAAAATACTAATTACGTCTAAGATATGTACTATTATTTGCTGTCAATTGATTTTCCTAGGCTAGTGTGTGTATGCGTATATGTGTGTATATGCGTGTGTGTATGCATATATAAGTATATGCATATGCGTGCAAAGGTGTGCATAACGCTTATTGGCTTGGGCTGGGTTTTGGTTAACCCTTAACTGCGGCAGAAACTTAGGTTAGGGTGAAAATAATAATGTGTTTTATGTGCTTATGTTAATGAATGATCAGATATAAATTAATGCTAATGTAGGTACCCTCTTTCTCTATAAAGGTGTTACTACAAAATGAAAATATGCACTTATAAATTAATATATTGTATGAATATGCTTAGTTCTGATTATCAGTGAAAAGCTGTTATTGGCTATGACTTTAATCGACTCAATTTAATAAATGTGCTTCTCGTATAAGCTGATGGTTTTCCAATAAACAATAAAATAAATAAATAAAAAGATATCGGATGTAGTATGAAAATGTGAAAATTAAACCTATTATTTTTTTATTTTCTCTGAGAATACGAATTTCCTCCGGGAAATTTTATACTTACTGATTAGCATATCAAGAGCTGTATTTGTGGTCTCCATGTAAAGTCTCAATGCAGCGGCCCCACGTACATAATAACCCCACAAAACAGATGGTCAAACACTCACAGAACTTGATTTCCTTTACTCCCTCCCTCCTTTCTGAGCAACTTGATAAGGTCTCCATCCTCTTCTGCACCCAGCACCCTGCCCCAGTCCATCTCTTGTGCTTTTCTTGGCGTCAGCTCCAGCAGATTTTTGGTGAACGTCTTGAGGGCATCGAACGACTGTTCGACTGTGTAAAGTTGGTCTGTGGTGTCCTTGCCTAGAGTCTCTTGGATCAGGAGGCCGGCCATTGTGTTTATCTGTGAAATTAATTAACGTAAATTTTTCTGGACATAATACCTCTGTCTCTGGTATCTATAGAGGTAGCAATTAACCGAAATACTAAGATCGGTATCAAAAGGGGGAGGCCTTTGCTATGCAGTGAATGGCTACATAAGTATTCCCCAAGCAAGCCTTTTTTCTATGCTCGATTTTCATTATATTGGTTGCCATTGACTTACAAGCTTGTGCTTTTCCACCTATGTCATCAAAGACCTTATGGTCGTAAAACCATCCAGATATGCAGTGTTCAGTTATGGGCCGCTGTGTCGTTGTTAGAAGGCGACTAGAACAACCTGCTTACAAAATCTGTTAGGGTATTTCTTATATTAGATATACGGCTGCATCCGTAGTCTCCGTTTTCATTTTATTGCTATTACATCTTTACTGTGATGTGGTTTTCCTACTTGTTTAGATATTGAAGCGAACGACTAAAAGTAAACAAAGATACAGCATCTCTCAAACTTTATTCACTCGACATAGCTCGTGCACGCAGCTTTGCTTGCATCGTGTACATACTGTTTAAGGAAAACTTATAAATTTCGTTAAAAAAACAGGTATTTCTTTATCAATTAGAGCCTATATATACATCAATACAGCTCTCAAGGCAAAGCCTCATCTTTGCATTTGCTTGAGTGCAAACAAAAGTCCGTCATCTTTGCTAGTTGCGAACATATTTGCCAGCGGTAAGATCGCTTTTATTTGAGAACCGCTGAAATTTTTGGCATTTTTTGGGGCATAGATCTCTTAAGCAAATGGTATTTTCATGATAAAATAAAATATTTAGTTACAACAAGCGACCAAACACAAGGGCGCGACAACGCGCCCGCGCACACCGCGCTCAAAACGAGGGACTTCCTGGACAGCACGCCGGTCAAACTCCTGGGTCACCCTCCTTACAGCCCTGACCGAGCACCATATGACTTTTTTTTATTCCCGAAAATAAAAAATCAGCTCAAAGGTATACAATCTTCGTCGCCGGAAGATACGCTGTCAGCGTTAGAGCAGGCTGTAAATGAGGTGTCTGCGGCGGACTGGAAAGTGTTTAAGTGCTAAGACTGGTTCAGTCGCATGAAACTTTGTATAGAGGCTGGCGGAGAGTAATTTGAAAAGATTCAATAAAAAAGTACACATTGAAAAGAACACTTTATTTAATTTTTGCATAACTTTCTGAGTGTCCCACGTATATAGACGGATTATATGAATACTCACATTATTCTTGACCTCAAGGATGCCAAACGACTTGACCAAGTCAGCGACGTAGCCGTTCCACGCAGCCACGCAGAGCTGCCTCTTCACGTTCTCGGCTTGAGGCTTCGGGATGCCGAAGAACCGCGCCAGGCGGTTATCGTCGCAAAACATCTGCTCGGGTGCGTTCACCTTTGACGTCAGGAACTAGAAGAGACAAAATGGGATTCGTTTTTTTATTTAAGTAAGGTCTACTTGGGTGCCAAAAGACGGGCATCGAAGTCGAGGCCGGCCTAGGAGACGGTGAAGAGACGATCTCGACCAACATCGGCCGGAGCGGTCTAGGTCCGAAGGTAGCCCAGGACCGAAAACTCTGGACTGAATTGGGGGAGGCCTTTGCCCAGCAGTGAGACATAAACATGGGGGCTATAAAAAAAAGGTCTACTTCGGGGTCGTCGATTTATCAAGTGAGGCTCGAAAGAGAGGGAGGAGGGGGTGTGAAGTGAGATATCACTTATATTTATTTTTTCTTTGCACGCGCGATTTCTATACCGAAAAGCGGCGCATGACCTTGACTCGCCGTTGCTAGGCAAAGATTTCCCCGTGATTTAAAAATACTTTTTACCAAAAAAATACGTGATTTTGGCTACTGGCGGAGGGGTAGTCAAAAACCTAAGGACGACCCTTAAGAAAACAAGAAGCAACAAAAGGTCCGACGTCTTCCAAGAGATCCAAAGCATGTAACCCGATGTTATGGTCAATTATCAACTCTGTAATTCCAAAGAGATACAAAACACACACCTGAGTCCGATTAGCATCACTGAGCCCCTCAAACGCCTTCCGGACCACTTCAACTGGCAAGTCATTCAATATCTTTACGCCATCCGGATGCCTCAGAGAAGCATTGTAGACTATTTGCTCCAGGTTCATATTGTTGTTGACTACCCGGTCTGCACTTTCCAGAAGCTGGGCTAGTAAGGTGGAGTAGAACAGGACCTCGTGTTGCGTGGGCTTCGATAGCCAGCGCAAGATGAAGTTTGTAATCTTTGGGAGGCTGGAAGAGAAATTGCTGGTAAGGTGGGTGTTTTTGGAGAAAAAATCATAGTTAACAATGTATTGGTCAAAGCAATAAATCCGATTTTCTCCGGAGAAAGGCGGAGGGAGAGAGACCCGACCCCAGAGACTTAACTTAAATAAATCAATCAATATATTTCTTGCTATAAATTGTGTGTACACTGGTGTTATTATAATACAGTAGGCTTCAATGCAGTTTTACTGATTAGGCATGGCAAAAAGAGGGTCAGCATATGACAAGCTCTTTATTACATTTACATCACACGACAAGTATCAATATAATATGTACAAATATATATACAAGCGGTACTTACACGTTAAATATCTCGTCCACCGACACACCCTCATCAGCCGCTTCCAGCGCCCCTACAAACTCCTTCTTCAGCGCAAAATCGTCCATCAGGTCCCCGTCGATCCGGTGTAAAACCAGCCCAGTGACCTCATCCACAGTGTCGGTATTGGCCTGGCGTTTGTACAGCTTGTAGAGCCACTGTAGGCCAGAGATGGCTGCGTCTGTCGCGCCTCGCACTGACTTGAAGGACTCCGTGTCTTTGAAGGTGGGCTCAAAGAGTGAGATTAGGTTTGATACTCTGGTAAACACAGAAAGAGAAAGATTATCCACCAATCCCACTAAGTGCTAAAGGTTTTGTACAACTTTCAGAGATATTTTTACTGGTCTATATTGACAACATTTCATAGCGGCTGCATCATATATTCCGCGCACTCATGCACTTCTGGACATAGGCCTGCCTCAAGGCGCGCCACATCTTGTTGTCCTCGTCTCTTCATATCGGCGAACCAGTGAGAGTACCACGCTCCACTACACGGGCAACCTTTTCACGTCTCTATGCGGTTTTGTCCAACAACAACAGCTTCGAATATACAAGATCTTGCGGAGCTCTAAGCACCCACACAGGCTACTGAGCACGGAATTTTACTGGTGGTTGGCCTAGGTCACGGCTAGTCCAGCAGACAGACATGATGTGTAGTAACGGCACACCCGATGGGTTAGATTAGATTAGAACACTTTATTGTACACACCAGAAAGCAAGGCAAGACACAAACACCCCACCACTGACACCAATACTTGTGTGAAAAAATGCGTTGCATGCGTTGCGACGCGTTGCGCCTCTAACACGAGGCATCATCAGACTCCAATGGTCGACTGTGTTAGAGACGAAACGCGTCGCAACGCATTTTTTCACACAAGTATTGGTGTCGGTGGTGGTGTGGTGTGTTTGTCTTGCTTCTGCTTGAAAAAGTTTGAGGGATAGCGGTGCATTAACTAACCGCATGGTGCTTGTGGGATTTTGGCGGAGTTTAGCAAAGTAATTTTCACATTTTAATGCTATTATCGATTTCCTCAAAGTACTAACGCCTGATTCCATACAATATTTTGTGCTTCGTCTTCAATGAGGTGAACAGATAAGTGCAAGCCCATCAAAAACGAACTATGTTTTATAAAATTCTTCTATTTAAAAATTAGATAGATAATATACTTAAACATAAACTCACTAGTGACTAGAATTGAGACAGGAATGTTGCGTTGGTTTGGACATGTGGAGAGGATGAAGGAAGAAAGATTCACGAAACAAATATATCGAGCGAATGTGGGTGGAAGGGCCGGTAAGGGAAGTCCCAGGCGGACATACTTCGACTAAATAGGGTTTGTATTAGCAAAGGTCAAGAAAAAAACGTACCCGAAACCGGCATGCCTCAACGACTAATTGTTGAGGAAGCGAAAGTGATCTGTCAGGATCGTGGCAAGTGGCAGTCCCTGGTCTCTGTCTACCCCTCTGGGATACAGGCGTGAGTTTATGAATGTATGTAAATAAACACACGCCTGCATCCCAGAGGGAACCACGCGAAATCAAGCTCATTTTATAAGTTGATTACACTCAACAAAATCTTCACTCACATGGTCAAATTGAAGTACCGGAACTGATTCTCCCTAACACCGGTTAGCAAGGCTGCTAGCTCAGCCGGCACGAAGCTTTCCAGTCGTGTGATCCTCAGCGCAGCCGTCAATGTATCGGCCAGCTCCGAGAGGCGCCCGTCGCCGTTCAAGCGAGAGTACATGGTGCCCAGCTAGACAGGAGGTAACAGACAATGTAATGGAGGCCTACAGTGGCTTCACAGGCTGCAATCTTATCATAGTTACCTAATTAACAACGGTAATAGCATCTTTTTTCAGCTCATCTTAAACATGATGTACTTATTATGTTTAAGATGATACGAAAACAGATGGTCAGAGCGGAGCTTTTTCCGCAGCCTTTTTCTCCACTCTTTCTCCACTGCCTTAAGGCCGAATTCATGGGCCTGAAGGCAGTAGCTAGCTAATACCGTACATTGACATTCAGCGAACAGAATTTAAATTCTTTACGTTGAAATATTTTCTTGATTTCTGATTTGTGATGGGTCTGACAGAAGGTCGTCACTGATTTTGGTACCCAAAAGAAAAAAATCCTTGCAGTGTCAATTCTCTGAGGAGAAAGGAGACTTCTTTTAAATTATTTGTTAATTTGACTTAAGTAAACATCGAAGAATTCTAAGTCAAATTCCGCGTGAGACTCGAAATACGTCTATGTGTAGTCAAACGCATTTGGTAAAGTTATGGTGTCTTACCCACAGTAAGACTAGTCTGGAACTACCCGGAGGTCGCGTGTGGGCTAATGAGGGTAAAGCTACGGACCCGTGCAACTTTAATCCACATCTTGTGTAAATGTTAAGACATACATAGACTTGCTTATATGCGTAGCACAGCAATCTGGTGACCTAAGGAAAAGCAAGCTTACTGGAGGCATCGGCTCACCATTTTAACATATCGGCCGAAATCCACATCCATTAGCAGGTCGACAAACACAACTCTGAGCTCCTGGTCCGACATGGCGCATATGCGGCGAGACAGCTGGTCGGTCACCCCTGGATCTTGCACCCTGATAGTTTCCAGCAGAGACGTGGGGTCACAACGGTCCACGGTACCTTTCAGGAGCTGTGGATGTACATGATATTTTAAATCGTAAATATACACAAAAAAACAAGTTTAACACTTGGAGGAACAAAATGAAATTATAAACAAAATACTTTGTGCAACGTGCTATTGAAATAAATAAACAACTTCCACACAAAATCTAAAGAGGGGTAAGTATTTAATAAATTGAAAGTAATTTTTTTCGTGTTTTCATAGAGAGTCTAACAATTTATTATTATAACAAAATAAAACCGGCCAATTGCATGGCGGACCACGGACATGGTAGGTTTCCGTAGAAAGAAGGGGTTTTGTCTACTTTACAGGAATAACAACTCCATCAACGTAATTTTCAATTGATGTTGTACGAAGTTTTCCTTTTATAAATTGGTCGACTATTACTCGTTAACTTGTAAAGCCTAGTTAGCCGTGATAGTTTTCCTTTGAAGTTCATTGTATGTGCTACTACCCTGAATTTTTACACGTTTCTACAGTCAACAGTTTAGCCAGGAGGGGGGGAGGGGCACGCCCTACTCATACAAAAAATTGCGATTCAAAGCTACACCCACAATATTTTTGACCAATCAAACGATACTCTACACAATGGTGTAGGCGAAAAACAAATTGCATCCCTAAAAAAATTTTTTTTAAGATTTCATTCCACCTTTCACGGCGTCATTAATATGTATGTCTATACCAAATTTTAGCCTTCTCCTACTAATCTTCTCGGACAGACAGACGGACAGACGGACAGAAGGACAGAAGGACAGAAGGACTGAAGGACAGACGGATAGAAAGACAGAAGACCGACGGACATGGCAAAACTATAAGGGTTCCTTGTTGACTACGGAACCCTATAAATTACCCGAAACCGGCGTGCGGGCATGCAAAGACTAATGAAGGTTGAAGCGAAAGAGGTCAGTCAGGTCGTGGCAAGTGGCAAACCCTGGTCTCGGCCTACCCCTCCGGAACACAGGCGTGAGTTTATGTAATGTAATGTACATATCTAACAATTAAAGCAACATGGAAATTATTCTGTGACAAAAGCGGCTTAGCTAAACTTCTATCAACTTAAAAATCTATAAAACCATTTCCATTTGGAACAAATGTACGTTTTTCTAGTATAGGAACAAGAAAACTTCAATATGCTTTACAAATTAACAGGACTTACACCTTGTAAGCTTATTTCGGCTTGCATCAACTGTTCCGCGTCTTCAGTCGTCAAGTTCAGTTTTGTCTCCAAAACATTTCGCTTCACTTTCATCGGGTTTTGAAAGAGATCCTTGACTCTGATGCCGTTTTCTGAAACAATAAAGTGCGCAGTGAGCACCTCAGATCTAATAAAAACTAATTTCCAACGAGAAAATATCATTGGGATGCGTTTTTATTTGTAGGTACGACGTTCTATAATAATTATAATAATAACTTCCAGACAATACAATCAATTGACCTGGCCCCAAACTAGGATACCCTGTGCTATGGTAACCAGGCGAGGACGTCACAAACATGAAAATACACCCAGACTGAGGCCATTTGTACAAATGAACGGTGGCCCGCAGTGGGAATATAGGTATGGACAAACCTACTGAATAAAACCGAATTTTGACGCATAGTTTATTCGTTTACTTTTCCATTTTACAATTTACCGACGTTACTATACCTACTGAAACTTAACGTTAGGTACACCGTTTTTTCTCCAAATGATCTAGATTTTGAACCCCTAGTTTTTCTTGTAACGTTCAATAAGTCACAGTTTATGTGTTACTTTAAATATTATTTTTTTTTACTTTGACTTTGACGTTGTCAAAATTGTTTTAAATTAGTGAGAACTGTTTAGAACTGGCCGAAAATTCTATAGCGCTTCAGAATTGCGCCAGTTGCCTACTTTGGCTTCGTTAACTATCATAGGTGGCCAGCCTACCTAAGCCAGAGTACCTTTATTCAATACATTTTCGTCAGAATGGCTTGCATAATATTATCAGAGCAAACACGCAACACATATTCGACAACGCCGTATATTTGTATAACACTGACACGCCAGACTGCCTCGGATCGGAGACAACCTTAGGTATTGTCTCTCATTATTTACGTTATTTTATTGCCAGTTTGTTTGCAGAAAACTAAGCGTGCAGAGTGCGCCTGGTCAAGTTCTCGACCTGCCCGCACTTTGCATATATTTCTTACACAAGCCGCGACCGATTCAAGTCCGTTTCGACCTCCTCCATCAATGAAGCCAGTTTTTTACAGGTATGAAGCAGAGGATTATGTAATCGAGAAAAAAACATTTTTTCAGTGCTTCGAGGTAATATAGTTTCCAAAATGTGGGGAACCAAACATCGCAATTTATTTCCGACCCTCTTCGACTCGCTCACTGATGATCGCCAAAAGTCTAGGGTACTTTTTTCCTCTGTAAGGGAACAAAATCTTTAAAATTTGGAACATATTTATATATTATGAAGGGTCTTTTGTAGACAGAGAACAACTTTGTTTGGGGTCCCGAAGTAATTAACGATATGTATATCTTCACTTACAAATATAAAAAAATACAGTCACAAATACTTTTACGATGATAATTTTACACTACGAGCCACGAGTAACCGACGTGTACCATCATCGACTAACATTGTCTTTGTTTGACTTTGGCTAATGTCGATTTGCATTGCGAAGTTTCGACTTACTGTTGATACTAATGACAATAATAACTTCGACACAACACAATCACTTGTCCAACACGAACTAGGAGAGCCTGTGCTATGGTAACCAGGCAAGGACATCGCAAACAAGGAAATACACCCGGACTGCGGGCGACTAAGGAATGTAGGCTCGTCGACGGCGGTGACTACTCAGCAGCTTGAGCGCGTTCCGGACGGTGCCGGCTGCCTCTATGATGGACTCGTTATAGAGTCGCCTAACAAATTTGTCTAACGACTATTTCCCTCGGTGTATTTTGGACAAAGTGTCAAAACGTCAAGGAAATACATAATATCAAAGTGGAAACATGTCTAGTGATCAAATTGTCCAATTGCCATAACATCAACTGGTCAAAATGGCCAATTGCTAAAACACCAAACGCCAAAACGTAAAAATGTCATGTTGCTAAAACATCCAATGGCCAAAACGTCTAATATTTCACCTCAAAGGCTATATAATCACTCACGCTCACGCTTAAAGAACTCCAAATTCCAACAAGTGATAACAAAAAATGCGACTACAGCGACGCCGCCACCGGCTCAGATAAGTTTGTCGCGCTATACTTTCAGTGTACTGATCAAAGTGGTTTATAGGGTTCCGTACCCGAAGGGTGCCGAAGGAGACCCTATTACTAAGCCTGCGCCGTCTGTCTGTCTGCCTGTCCATCCGACATGTAGTGCTGTATCTTTTGTACCGTAATAGGTAGTAGTCTTTCTAGCATGTGGACATTATGGCTCCTTGGACATTTTGACACTAGCAAAAACTCACTAGATGTCTTTTTGGCATATCTGGACATGATGGCCCCTTGGACACTTTGACACTTACACTAATTGACTCGTGGTCCTTCTAGCATCTGGACATTATGTCCCCATGTACGTTTTGACACTTGGTCCAATATACCCCGGAGACGACTATTTGCATTGTAAAGTTTTACTTACTGCTGATACTAAGGAATGTAGGCTCGTCGACGGCGGTAACCACCGTACCCAGCAGCTTGAGTGTGTTCGGGACGGTACCAGCTGTCTCTATAATGGACTCGTTGTAGAGAATAGGGCTGAATTTGCGCTGCAGCTGGGTTAGCCTAGAATAACGAGGGGAGATAAAAGTTAGGTAGTATTGATTAACACATGAAGTGGCAGTGGGCGGGGCACATAGCACGCGGACCTGATGGCCGATGGGACCGAAAAGTTCTCGAATGGAGACCACATATCCGCAAGCGCAGCGTAGGACGACCAGCCTTGACAAGACGGACATCTGTCTGATCTAAGTGGCAAAAAGACTCTGGATGCAAGCCGCTTCCAACCGGTCTTTTTGGAAATCCATGGAGGAGGCCTATGTCCCGCAGTGGACTTCTTGTGGCTGAATGATGATGATGATGATGATGATGACGATTAACACATTGCCTTCTTACAATGTTAAATCTCTAACTTTTTTAATTTTATTATAATTTTATTTTATAACATAACCAGTGAAATGGCTAGTCGTCTACGCTGCCGAATCATGATCTCTTCTCTATATTGTTTAAAATATCTCGTGCAGGCAGGTAGCTTTTGTGTCACGCGCACCAAATACTGGACGATTCCTCGTCTTACTGACCAATTCCAAACTAATTGCAGTCGCAAACGTCAGGATTCCGACAGGATTTGCTGCGCAAAATTAAGCCTCGACTAGCAACAACTGTGTATTTGAAGTCGGTTTTCGTTTTTTATTTAATAAAATATATATATATATATATAATTACGATTTTTTGTGAACATTACTATGACTCCACCTAATGGTGTTTTCTGAGAGCAAATGCACGAATCACTGTAAAAAACACCCAAATTGCTTCAAGTGCGCTTCGTGAATAGCTCCCTCGATTTGTTCAGGATCCATCATCGGATCCCGACTTGTTGAACACCTGTGAGTAAGTTAATAACTCGATACTCAAAAGCGACAATTTAGCCGAGGGCGTTCAGTTCACAAACGTGAAGGAAAAAACCGCTAGAAAACCTGCGTGCCTGAGTTGAGGTGAAAATAGCCAACCGTTACCACGCTCTATGAAGTGGAAGGAATATGGGCTGCTGGAAGGTAGAAAAGAAATTTATTTATTGTTTAACATGCCTGGACTTCTCATAGGTGGGTATCTCGTCGAACTGATCCATCGGGTTGCATTCGTTGTTGATGTTGCACACGAACGATTGCAGGAAGCTGAGCATGCCAGCGCTGGGCAGTGCCCGCGCCGCGTACTGGCCTGGAATACGATGGAAAATGATAAAGATAAGAGTATTCTTTTTTGGACACCCAACGCCCAAGTGCGAGTCGGACTCACGCACGTAGGGTTACGTACCATTATCTATACAACATTGGAATATTTCAAGCGTCTACCTGTTGCCGTTATTAATATCGAGCAAAAAACGGCAAAAAAATCACGTTTGTTGTATGGGAGCCCCCTGAAATATTTATTTTATTCTGTTTTTATTATTTTGCGATTAGACGATGCTCAACTTACATGTCGGATAGTCTTGGTTGTGGATATTGGCCCTGACCAAGTACAGACTGAGCACGACCAGCGTCGCCCATATTATACCGCCGAGTGTGATCTGTGGACAGAAGGATTCGTAAATTTACGGTAGATTTCTGATAGCGGCTGGATTATGATGGCCACGAACAGAGAAAGTGAAAATGGAGCGAATTGGATTGACTAGGTCGATTTTTGGTCTTAGTCTAGATAATAATAAATTCCACACAAACAATCACTTGACCCGGTCCCAAACTAGGATACCCTGTGCTATAGTAACCAGGCAAGGATATCACAAATGGACATGGAGGCCCACTCGATTAAATTCCATTGACACCTCAAAAACTTATGCGTTTCTGCGGATTCTCGGCATTTCTTAACATCAACAGATAGAATCTGATCAGGTCCTAGGGTGAAAGGCGCTGTAGGCAAAGTAGGACTTAGATAAAGAGTAAGAGCTCGTTAGTGGATCACTTATTAGTTTCCGCCTCCGCATGAGCCAGACCTTCCACTGCAGCAGGCACAGCTGCCCGCGCGCCATGCCTGCCGCCCGCAGTCAGCACACTGAGTCACTCATCAACACAATTAGTCACTCACCAGCGCACTGAGTGACTCACCAGCTTCCGCTTCCGGATGAGCCAGTCCTTCCACAGCAGCAGGCGCAGTTGCCCGCGCGCCATGCCTGCCGCCCGCCGGCGCGCCGCCGCGCTGCTGCCAGCATCACTGCAGAACAAGGAGAAATCAGTTGAAAAGCACTGTGTCAGTATTTCTGAAGAGACGTACGCATTAGTGGAATACATGTGGAGCCTATATCAAGATTTTTTTTGGGTAAAACGTTCTTGGGGTATCCTGGTTTAAATCTGGGTGGTTTGAAAGCTGCGGCTATGTAATTAGTAATTAAAAATGGCATCTATTTCGACTATTACGACGTAAATAAAAAATATATATATTTGAGAAATCTTGTTTCGAGTTATGAAATTTTATTAAAAAAAATACGCGAACATAGTACCTCCGTCTAACAGCACGTACGCACCGCTCTGGATGGCTAATAATGGTTTAAATAGATTCGAGTTTGTGACGAGATATTTTTCAAAAATGCGTTTTTCAAAAACAAACTTGCGTATTCGATAGCTACTGTCAGGCAGGTTCATTTTGTGTATTTCAAACCACCCAAAATTAATGGTGTATATAACAGGTATGGGTCCCACTGCAGGGCACAGATCTTCTCACTTCAAGAGACCACCCGTGCCCTCCGCGGATTGGCGATTTCAGGTGCTGAGATAACTAAATAACTCAGACACTCAGGTTACCCCACGATTTTGTCCTTCAGGTTAACTTATTTATTTATTTATGTTAGAAAGATCAACAGCCGTATAACGGTTGCATATAAAATTAAATAAATGATAAATTGGAGTATTTGCAAGTAAAACAACCGTATAGCGCTGTAGCTAGTTTATTACTGGTTGATGAACCGTCACAATGGTGTCGCTAGGCACGCGCTTATAAGTACATACACACCAATTCTCCCTCATTAATTTGTGACTCTGAGAACAATACAAAAGAAACATTAAAACTAAAAGAACGCCTTATAATTAACTTTCTTTCTTATCCTAAGACTACGGCCTTCACCCCCAGCAGGGGGCGGCTCGACCTGCGTGCACGGCTCCGGCGCTGCTTCCTCTCGCGCCTCCGCCCACTCATCCTCTTCCCCCTCAACATTTTCTCGATCACGCTGTTTAACACATCCGTCACTTAGCTCTATCTGTTCTACCTGACCTCCATGAAATGACGCACCTGGACGGGTTTCTACCGGTGAGGACGGCCCGGGTGAAGACGGCCTGGGCGGGGACGCGCTAGGCCCAGGCGGGGTCGGCAGTGGCGGCGGGGAGGGCGGTGAAGTCGGCGCAGCGACCATACCATCGCTGGCTTTACCCATCTCCTGCCCTCCAGCAAAGGCACCGCCCGAATATCTTATAAGCTGATCGAGATGTCGCCTGCAGACTACATTCGTGTCATGAACTAACACCTCGAACATTCTATTGCCTATAACCTTAACAACCTCTCCTGTAGTCCAGGTTTCTTTTCTTGAGACGAACCATCTCAACCAAACCTCATCACCTATGTCAAGTAGTCTACGTTTACTCAAACAGGATTTTTTGTTTTCAACAAGTAGCCCCTTTTCAGGCAAAACTAAATCTAACCTGGATCTCAAATCCCGCCCTAGCATCAGCTTAGCTGGTGTGTCGCCCGATGCACAGTGAAGAGTATTTCTGTAATCGAATAAAAATCCTAGTAATTTATTAGCGACACTCTCGGGTGACGCCGTTGAATTTTCTATTAAAATGCACTTGAGCATTTTTTTACAAGTCTTAACAGAATTCTCTGCTTGGCCATTGCTAGAGGGATGGTAGATGGGCGAAGTCACATAACGAATGCCATTATTAGCGCAAAAATCCCTAAATTCCGATGAATTTATCTTTACGTCGTTATCTGACACTATGACATTCGGTATGCCAAACCTCGAAAATAAATACTTTAATTTAAGTATCAACGCATGAGTTGAGGTGCCACAATTCATAAGTATGCACTCCAACCACTTACTGTAGGCATCGATCACTACCAGGTACACTTGCTGGCCGACAGTCATGTAGTCGATGTGCACGCGCTGCCAGGCACCGGCGGGGCGCGGCCAGGGAGCAGGGGGCGCGCGCGGCGGGGCTGCCCGTGCGACAGCACATAGCGCGCAGGCCCCGATCCAGTGTTCGATTTCAGCATCGATTCCGGGCCACCACATCCGACTTCTGGCTGAAGTTTTAGTTTTCACTATACCTAAATGGCCCGAGTGCAGTTCCTTTAACATTGTGGCCCGGAAAACTAACGGAATCACCACCCTATGGCCCCTGAATAGGCACTCGTTTTCCACCTCTAAATCGCCTTTACAAGCAAAATATGGTTTTATTGAATCGCAAGAAATTTTCCGGGGCCAACCTTGCTTCATGTATTTTATTACCGTTTGTAACACAGCATCCTTCTTCGTGGCCTCTTTTATGGTTTCAAATGATATGGGAACGACATTTGCGTCCAAAAACATCAAAAACGATCTTTCTTCTACCCCCTTATCATTGTTGACGTGCGCGGGAAGCGGCGCCCGCGAGAAATAATCAGCAACTAAATTGTCGGCGCTGTTAATATACTGCACAGTATAATTATATGCTGACAGTATTATCGCGTACCTTTGCAGTCGAGAGGCCGCCATAACAGATATGCCTACCTTTTTACCGAATATAGACAACAAGGGGCGGTGATCCGTTTTTAAAATAAACGGCTCTTGACGCCCGTAGAGAAACTGGTGGTATTTTTTTACCCCGAAGATTATCGCCGTCGCCTCCTTCTGAATTTGGCTGTAGTTACGCTCGCTTGTTGATAACGAGCGTGACGCAAACGATAGTGGGCGCTCCTGGCCGTCTGGCGTGCGCTGGGCCAGCACGGCGCCAAGTCCTCCTGGGCCAGCGTCCACGGCTAGCACGAGCTGAGCGGCCGGGTCAAAGTGCGCCAGCACTCGCTCCGAACTCAGCTCACTCTTGACCGCGTCGAACGCGCACTGTTGCCGCTCGCCCCACCGCCACGGTGAACCATCGCGCAACAATTCGTGTAATGGTCCTAATTGATTGGATGCTTGAGGAATAAAATTGCGATAGTAGTTAACTATTCCTAAAAACCTTTTCAATTCCACGACATTAGTTGGACACGGTGCTTTTGCTATAGCTTCTGTTTTTTTTGGACACGCTCGTAAACCCATCTTATCTATGACATACCCTAAGTAGGTCACGCTGTTTTGAAAGAAAGAACATTTTTCCTTCTGCAAGCGTAAGCCTGCGTCGCGCATTCGAGTTAAAACTTCGCGTAATCTTGCAGTATGAATGTCCCTAGTGGGGCCCGTTACACACACGTCGTCTAACCAGCAGCTTACCCCGTCGATCCCCATAAGCAGTGCCTCCATTGCCCGCTGAAAAATAGCGGGTGCGTTGGCCAGCCCGTATACCAGCCGCGTATATTTAAATAGACCCTTTGTGGTACTTATAGTAGTCAATTGTTGCGATGATTCTTCCAGTACAAACTGGTTGTACGCATTGCTAAGGTCGATTTTTGTATACTGTTCGCCATTGCTGAGGTTCGCAAATACCTCCTCTATGCGAGGCATTGGGTATTTATCTATATATAAGTCTTTATTAAGTGTGAGCGAAAAGTCCCCTGCAATTTTCACCTTTCCGTTTTCTTTAAGTACCGGAACTATGGGCGTGGCGTACCTGGAATAATTTACCGGAACCAGTATTCCTAGTCCTACAAGCCTCTCTATCTCGTCATCAACTCTGTCTTTAAGGGCAAAAGGAACCGAGCGCGGTTTAAAAAATTTCGGTTCTACCCCCTCTTTGAGCTGTAGATTAACTTTGAACTTATTAAACCGGCCGAGTTCATCGTTCCACAGCTCGGAGAACTCACTCAGGAATTGTGGCATCTCACTCTGACACGGCTTTGCGCTGATGATGTTCATATTGTCACACACTATTTTAATATTGAATTTGTTCATAAAATCACGCCCAAGCAGCGGCGGTCCGCAATTGTTAACAACGTAAATTTGTAGCTCTTTTAGTAGCCCAGAATACGAAATTCCCGCCAAAAAAAATCCCAAGGGTGTGATTTTGTGACCATTATATAAGCACATTTTGATATTGCATTGTTCTAAGCGTAAATTGGAAAAATGCTCTCTGTACAACTTATCAGAAATCACCGTGGTTCCTGAACCTGAGTCGAGCTCCATGGAGATAACAACATTGTTTACCGTTACGTCTACAATAATAGGTGCATAACTAACATACCTCATATTAAATACTTGGCATTCCTTGCAATCGCTTCCTCCGGAAGCCTCCGAATCGACCCCAATGCAGTGCATTTGGGATGAACACGGACTTTTTGCGGCACACACCTTCTTTAAATGTCCCTTCTCACCACAACTTTGACACCTATAACCTCTATAACGGCACCTCACTGCGTCATGATTTTTAAGACCGCACACTTTGCATCGCGGACCGGAGTCTCCGAGGGCGGGGGTACGGCGGGCGGCGACGGGCGCGGCTGCGCGGCGCTCTTCCACTCTGTATACCGGCTCCTCCTTGATGCTGGGCGGGGCTCGCGCGGCGCGCGCGCATGCCACTTGCTGAGCTACTTCCATCGCCTTCGCTAAAGTCAGCGCTTTTGCGTCTTGTTCAAAAAGACGATCGCGCTCAGGACCTGCCTTCAAGCCCAACACGAAGCGATCACGCAGTACTGTGTCCAGGGAGGTGCCGAAATCGCAGTACACCGCGAGTCCTCTCAGTCGCACCGCCCAGTCTTCGACACTTTCGCCGTCACCTCTGGTCGCCTCGTAAAATTTAGCCCTGTCGGCGAACGTCGACCGCTTAGGTGTGAAGTGACTGTTGAGTAAATTAACTAGCTCTCCGTAATCCACATCCTCCACTTTGCGCGGATGCACTAAGTTGATCACCAGACGGTAGGATTCATCCGAAAGATGTGTCAGTAGCACTGCCCTTTCACTTTCCGCTGGTATCTTGTTTAGCTTCAGGAATTGCGCTAAACGGCCATAAAAGATTTGCCAATCCTGCACTTTATAATCAAAAACTGACAAATTTCCAATAACGGCAGCCATTATTTTGCACGCGCGGGTAGACTCGTCGTCAATGGAGTATTTGCAAGTAAAACAACCGTATAGCGCTGTAGCTAGTTTATTACTGGTTGATGAACCGTCACAATGGTGTCGCTAGGCACGCGCTTATAAGTACATACACACCATAAATACTTCCTCTCTGAGAGAAGGCCCGTGCCCTGCAGTGGAACGTATAGGTATAGGCTGCAATTAAAAAAAAATGCTAAGGGCCATTTATATATACCCACTTTTTTGACAATGAAAAAAACCGGCCAAGTGCGAATGGGACTCGCGAACGAAGGGTTCCGTACCATTATCTGTACAACATTAGATACACAGATCGAGCAAAAAACGGCAAAAAATTACGTTTATTGTATAGGAGCCCCCCCTGAAATATTTATTTAATTCTGTTTTTAGTAGTATTTTGGTGTTATAGTGGCAACCGGCAACCGAAATACGTCATATGTGAAAATTTCAACTGCTTAGCTATCACGGTTCAGGAGATACAGGCTGGTGACAGACAGCCAGACAGACAGACTGACACTGAAGTCTTAGTAATAATCGTACCCGAAGGGTCCCGTTTGGCACCCTTCGGGTACGGAACCCTAAAAAAGAAACTTTTGTAACTTTTAAGGAATAATATTGTTTCAGACAATTTCTGCCTGCGAAAGCAAAGAAGGGTTATTCGTATATGTCTTACGTAGAGCGATGGAGTCATAAAGTGGTTAAAATTTCTTTGTAAACGTAATAAGTGGCCAGCCCATACAATCGACATGCCGCTTTTTTGGTGATCTCAAAGGCAGACATGCTGAGGATGAATGCACACGAAATAAGCATGTCTCCGCCAGTTCGACAACAAAATTGAATACATTTGTCTATGCATGACTAATACTTTGTAGAAACAACGGCATGCACTGACTTAGCCGTATACCACTTGCTGCTCAAGATGTCTGGAATCAAAACCAGTTCAATGCATGAGTTCTAGGTTGTAGAATAATATGAAATAGGTTTGGAGTTATTTTGTCTCTGTTGACACTGAAAATGTGTTTTCGTTCGCTCCAGTGAAGGTTCCGATTTCATGAAAGTGCGATCCTCTTATATCTCGGAGAGTTGTGAAGATAAGATACTAAAAAAAGACGCATTTAAGTATTCACGAGAGCTGTAAGGTGCAAAAAGAATTATTCGAGAAAGTCAAAAACAACATAATGAAAAAAAAATTGCAAATTTTTGATATTGGTGCTCGATATTTTGGAAACGAATTTGTCATAAATTTGACAAATATTTCTCTGGACAATTTAGTCAGCTACAATTTCAGCCTAAAACAAAGGCGATCGGGTTTGCTCTGTAGCCTAACCTTTTTGAAAAAAGTCAAAAAGCCAGAAGGACATTTTTTACATAACGTTTATGACTCGATTACTATGCATCCTACTACTAGGTTTTTAGAAGTGAATGACATGTAAACTCTGTTAAATTAGGAACATGTAAACTCTGTTAATGAAGACTATGTTTGGAGTTTTTTTGTCCGTCTTTTCTCCAAATGATCTACATTTTGAAACGGACACCTAGTTTTTCTTGTAACGTTCAATAAGTCACAGCTTCTGTGTGACTTTGAATAATTTTTTTTGACTTTGACTTGACTTTGATTAATTTCCAATGTCTAGCACATTAGTCATGTGAGGCACGAAATCTGTGACTTTTTTCTCCACAATTATTCGTATCTAGATTTTGAAATGGACAGCTTGTTGAACGTTACAGTTCATTAAATCGTAGTTTCTGTGTTACTTTGAATAAAAACGTTTTCCGTTTGATCTCAACTCTGTTTCTTTTGCCTTATTTAGTACTAATTTTCTGTCGATCACTACATAGTTGTCCAAAAACTTTTACTGTCACAAAAATAAAATTAGTTACAGGAGTGTTTTAGTCAAGTTTTTGTCTCAGGAAATACATATCACATCACATAAACTCACGCCTGTATCCCGGGGGGGTAGGCAAGGGTTTGCCAGTTGCCACATCCTGACAACATTGATTTGTCGTTGCATGCACGCACGCCGCTTTCGAGTGCTTTTTATCTTGTCCTTCGCTAATACATCCCCTATTTAGTTAGACAAGTTTATTTCACAGGAAAAACCTGACAAGTGCGGGTCGGGCTCGCCCACTGAGGGTTCCGTACGAATTTGTAGGTACTTAGATATTATACATAGTTCAGAAATAGAGTCTCGCAATTTTTTCCGAGCTTTTCCCGAAAGTAAAAGACAATTTTTTTTGTCGAATAATGTATAGTTTGCAGATTTTTCCCTGTAGTTGTAGTGTAAGACGATGATACTTGCCAAATTTCATAGTTCTAGGTCAACGGAACCCTATAAATTTTGATTTCGTTGAGTGACGAAATATACGACATAAACGGCCGTATTTCTTTTTTTTACGTTTATTTACAAATTTAGAAAACAAAGTGATCCTATAAGGGTTCCGTTTTTTCCTTTTGAGGTACGCTAAAAAAAGATATATTATTTTCCGATATTTGCCTGCAGTCAATAACTTTTCAGCCGAACAACGCTCAGGGTTCATTGTGCACGACTATGCAATTAAAACGTGTTTAGGCGATGTTTCGTGACTTTTTGTCGCGTTCTTCGTATGCAATATCCACGTGCACGCGCGACTACGATAAGTTTTATTGTTTTAATAACTGTAGGTACGTTTTTGGGGTTCCGTGTTGCCCGTCCGTCTGTTATTCCAACGTTAGCTTTCCCAAATGTTGAATTCGGTCTCGACAGACGGAAGGGCAAGAAACGTCCGTGTGTCGAGACCAATAAAGTTCAAGACCATTTTTAGGGTTCCGTAGTCGACAAGGAACCCTTATAGTCTCGCCATGTCCGTCCGTCCGTCTGTCTGTCTGTCTGTCTGTCTGTCTGTCTGTCTGTCTGTCTGTCTGTCTGTCCGCGGCCTAGCTCAGAGACGATTAGTACGAGAAAGCTGAAATTTGGCTTAGACACACATTATTATATTCTTTTTGTTGCACTAACCCGTGCTGAGGACCATTTGTAAAACCTATTTAGAGGCTAAAAATTCCACCCGAGTCGGGATTTCAACCCGCGACCTCTGGCTAATCGTTCAAATTCTGGCATGGGTGGAATTTTTAGCCTCTAAATAGGTTTTAAAAATAGACATATATATATTAATCACGCCGACAAAACGGTATAATAAAATCTTAAAAAAAAATCCCGCCTACACCATAGTGTAGGGTATCGTTGGATTGGTCGTCAATTTGGGGTTTCGTTTGCGAAATATTAAGCTTTAAAGCGCAAATTTTAGTTCGAGTAGGGCGTCCCCCCTCTCTTGGCTAAACGGTTGATTGTAAAAGCGTGACAAAATGTAGGGCAGTAGCACATATATTGAACTTAAAGGGAAATTTATCACGGCTAAGTAGGATTTACAAGTCAACGAGTAATAGGCGACCAATTTATAAAAGGAAAACTTCGTACAAATTCCAGTGAAAATTACTCCGATGAAGTTGTTAGTTCTGTGGCATCACAATCGATTCAAAATTGCAATGGGGTCCTCATATTGTAAAACTAGCACACAGGCTTAGTTCTGCAGCATATGCAGTCAATAGAATTAGAGAGCTAATCGACGTTGCAACTGCTAGGCTTGTTTATTTTAGTTACTTCCATAGCATTATGTCCTACCTACGCCATAGATACTACTGTGGGGTCGGGCAGCAGACATTGAGACGATCTTCATCTTACAGAAGAGTGCGATCCGATTTATTTACAAGCTAGGTAGTAGGGACTCGTTAAGGGATTTTTTTTAAAGAAACTAACATCTTAACAGTTGCAAGTCAATACATTTATGAAAATATAATATATATTAGAAAAAACATCAGCAATTTCGAAAATGTTGGTAGCCATCACAATATTAATACTAGGAGTAAACATAAATTGTCATTTCCACGTTTTAGACTTGCAAAAGTTAATGCACTGTGTACGGTTCTACAAAAAGATTCCTCAAGATATATTAGAGTTACCACCGACGCGGTTTAAAAAATGTATTAAGCATACTTTGTGCAAAAAAGCCTATTAGAACATTAAGGATTATTTGGAAGACAATTATGTCTGGTATTTAAATAATGTTAACAGGAACGATTGTATCTAGTGTAGTGTAACTTTAAGTTTAAAACTCTGTTAATTAAGTAAACCTGTTTTGAAAAGAATAAATGTGGAGTTTCTTTGTTAGCTTCTTCTCCGCATAATCTATTAATTGTGAAACTAACAGCTTTGACGTTCATTAAGTAAACATTTTGTTTTTATAGTGAATAAATTTTTTTGACTTTGACTTTGACTTTATACAGCAGATAAAAAACATCCCTTTTTCTACGGAACCTTACACGCACTTGGTGGTTTTTTCAGGAATGGATAGAGAGATCGAGTCGAAATTAATATCAATGTTTGTGATGTCCTTGCATGGTTACGATAGCACAGTGCATCCTAGTTTGGGACCAGGACAAGTGATTGTGTGTGTGGTAGTTAGGTATTTATTTATATAAATATATGGTTCAGGCGGAAAGACGGCAGGTGAACCTAGGCAATATGGCAATATGGGTGGCAACTGACCGCGAGAGGTAGAATTTGGGATAAAATGCCGTAGGCTGATAACGATGATGAAGATTAAGGTTGGTTACGGTCTAGGTCAACGATGTCGTATATTCTGATTGTGATAACTTAGAAGCTAAAATTGAAGCTCATATCTTTTGATTGCTGATTGACATCACACAGTCTATCATCGGTTTGTTCCGACTATCAAAACCAGTTATCGTTGACCTAGAATCATGAAATTTGGTCGGAAGCAACGCCTTGTAGCAGAAATAAAGGAAAAAATCAAATAATCGTTAATGGGTAGTTAAAACACAAGGAAAAGATCACACACACACTTATTTTTGCAGTTGGGTTTGCGAGTAGATATACTTTTCCACTGTAAAGTTAAGTTTGTAGTTGTTCGGAACCACGAGAGCGCGAGTCCTACTCGGACTTGTCCGATATTATTTTGTCCAATGACTTTTCTTCGGTATGAGCCATTTACCTCACAGTTTGACACCCTACGTCATAGATTACATAAAGTCATGCCTGTATCGCGGAGGGGTAGGCCAAGACCAGGGTTTGCCACTTGCCACGATCCTGACAGACATATTTCGCTTCATCAATATTCATCAGTCGTTGCATGCACGCACGCCGGTTTCGTCGTTTCTAAATATGCAAAACTAAAAATTTTTAAATAAAAAATAAAAACCTACTTCGAAACACTACAGCACTAAAAAGTCAGAAATAATTTTAATAATTAGAAGTATGTATACATGTAGGTAATGTAGAATAAATGTGCTGGTCATGAAACTGTGCACCGACTACAAATTATACTTCTACAATACCTACATGTATACATACTTCTAATTATTTAAATTATTTCTAACTTTTTAGTGCTCTAGTGTTTCGAAGTCGCTTTTGACTTCTTTTTTTTTGTTTTTCAGTTTTTAGTGCGGGAGCGGGAGAAAAATAAACAAGAATCTTGTAACCATAATTTACCCTACTTAATTCATTGCATTAAAATTTTGACGTTCTCAATTTCCATCTCCGAAAGTCTTCACCAGAACGTCACCAAACTACCTTGGGACTACTTTTACGCTATTTTATAAAACATACGGATATTACTAAAGGATGGGCCCCATTAGTCCTTATTTACTGCTGTCCATTGAAGAGTTCCGTTCTCCATCAGATCTTCACTAAAATAAAATGGGACGTTATATCTATTCGAAAAAAAAAATATTTTGAAATCGGTTAAGATTTGACGGAGTTATGGAGGAACATAGCAAAAAAAAAATATATACGCGTCGAATTGATAACCCCTTTTTTGAAGTCGGTGAAAAAGATCCGCTGATGGCTGGATCTAACTTTAAGTTCTAACTACTCTGGCAATAGTTTCCGTATCCGATAATTCAGTGCCATTTAAATGGAGATAACACTTTCTCGCCGCTTAATGTTTCTAATGGAATAGGAAAACCGCAATATTTTCTCATTCAATAAACACACCAAGATGGTTATGATGACGTGAAAGTACCAATCATATTAAAAGGTTTCTCAGGTAAACTAATATATTTTATAAAATCGTTCACTTACACTCACCAAAAATATATATTGTTTAATTACGATACTATAAAGTTACGAATTTTCCTAAATCAATGAGGTGAGTTTAATACATTATCTACAATCTAAAACATATATACAAATCTCGTGTGTGTCACAATGTTTATTATCGAACTGCTCCGAAACGGCATCACCGATTTTATGAAATGTATTGTATATATTTGGTAGGTCTCAGAATAGGTCATAAAATGATTTATATGGAACAACGTTTGACGAGTCAGCTAGTACAATATAAATATTGGTTGTTTGCTACAGCGATTCAAAGGTTTGTTTGATGCGGGAATGTGTCTAGTACCTTGGAAAATACAGTTAAATTTAGAAATGAGCTTCTATTCAGACAGTTTTAAGCGTACGCTGGATTCCACACAACACAATGGCAACAGTAAATGACCACAATGGTAAATGAATACGTGATGACCAATAATTCATTCACATTACAAAACTGCTAAATGCAGCGTGAATACAAAAACCGGACAAGTGCAAGTAGGACCCGCGCCCTCGGGGTTCCGATCATACGATCACAAACTTATATTTGCAATAGAAAAGTATGTGCCTACACTCTCATACAACATGATAGAAAATATAATTTTGTAAGTTCGACATAAAAAAAATATTGTGACATAGCTACTAATTAACCTTGCTTCTTGACAAATTTCATGATTCTAGGTCAACGGTATGTGCCTCATGGGTTTTGTGATTTTACAAGTGTAATGGCCGACAAATAATTTGACCAAATCCCTTTGACGCATGAACATATATTGGGTCTCATCGGCAGGACGCGGTATCTGACTTAGAATTCTTCGGACTTTAGTTTAGTAAAATTAACAAATAATTTAAAAAAATTGCTCTTACGTGTCCATCGTAAATTCATCCCGTTTGCGCGGATTTTTGATCAAGTTACCTATCATTGTATGAAATGCAGTTTAAATAATCCGTGGTAAGGGCTTTTGAAACTGCATTTTGTGGGGTGTCGTGCTTTTATAAATTAATTAAGACTAGAGCCTTATTTTATAATGGAAACCAGAGATATAAATCTTGATCAGTGGTGAAACCCATCTATTTTAGAGCAGTTTACTTAATAAACTGCGACAGAAACTATTTTATAGTCTGACGTAGAAGAAGAAGAAGAAAGAAAAAAATCATTAATGCAACAACAGCTACACACACATTAATTACGTATAAAACCTATGATAAAACAAAATATGGACAAAAAAAAGATTGCGTCGCAGCTGCTGCAAATGTATTTGTCATATTGCAGTGTAAAAATTATTTCACAGTACGAAGTAACGTTATTTATGTTAGAGACATTTTTATATAATGATTCTAGAGAGCTTAAAAAAATATCTCTTAGTATTTGACTTTAGTTTTCAACTTGAGTCGTGCGCCGTGCCTAAGAAAAAGGGCCTTGTCAGAGGGATGGACAACAAAGTAATCTTATAAGGGTTTTATCCTTTTGAGGCATGGATCTCTGAAAATCATACTGTGGTTTTGCAATAGTCCAGGGTTATGCGTTTTGATACTGAAATGCCAAAGTCTTAAAGTTTGTGTTCCAAATATTCATGGGCAGTGCCGGATTAAGCCTTCTTGATGCCTTAAGGCATGGAAAGGCCTTAGTCTAACCAGGGGTCCTACTGCGTAAGTTCTCTACTGTATGGTGGTATGGAGTTATCCGATTTAAAAACAGATATCTCTGAGGATTTAACCTACTCCGAACTGTCAAAAACGTACATATTTTGACACTTTGGAATCGTGAAAATTATTAACACGATAGAGCGGACAGTTACGTAATAGGAGGGCAGGAGGGGCCTGCCGCCTACACATGCCGAGTATGCGGACGGGGAGTCCTCTCCCGTATACGGGACTTTTTAGTCAAGAGCGTAAGTGCTTAAAAAAAACGCTGCATAAATCGCCGGTCGGAATCACTACCGGAACATCTCCAAAATCACGTGTTTTGAGTTAAGTATGCAGAATTATTAAGAACTAGCTGTTGCTCGCGACTTCGTTCGCGTGGTAATTTTTATGTGTATTTTTCCGAGATAAAAAATAGCCTATGTGCTAATCCAGACTATAATCTATCTCTGTGCAAAATGTCATTCGGATCCATTCAGCCGTTTTTGCGTGAAAGAGTAACAAACATCCATCCATACATACAAACTTTCGCGTTTATAATATTAGTAAGGGTTTAAGATTTTTTCCTAATCACTAGACTTGTACCAACAAGCCAAACGTTAATTGTAAAACTTTACTATTTATAAAACGACTTCGGCCAGCAAAGAAACAATGATTTCATCATGAATTTTAAAATTTTACAGATGGCAATTACTCAAAACA
The DNA here is from genome assembly GCA_947308005.1 of Yponomeuta malinellus. Lineage (NCBI taxonomy): Eukaryota > Metazoa > Arthropoda > Insecta > Lepidoptera > Yponomeutidae > Yponomeuta > Yponomeuta malinellus. Next base: position 933,156 of record OX371009.1, on the reverse strand, counting down.
TTTATATTTTACGAAACATAAAAACACGTATATTTTGAAACGTTCCAATATAATGAATTCGACCGATGAAATCATCTGCAGTCGATGTAGGAATAGGCAGTCAGTCAAATTTTCACACAATTACTGAAATAACAACTGCATGTATCCGGGCACAGTTGGTACTACCTAAATCGTTTCGCGGGCAATTTGTTTACTCTGCATGACGGCTCGCTGCCTCCGTGCTCGAGCTAATGGACGCAAAATGATATAAAAGCTATCGTAAATTTGAAAAGAAATAAACAGTCTAAGTGGTCTAAACTCTAGTTTTTCTAGGGCCGCTAGTACAGTTTTCTTAAATCTTTTTTTTATGCAGCCTATACCTATACGTCCCACTGCAGGGCACAGGCCTTCTATCAGAGACAGAGTGTGGACTTAATTACCGGTGTGCCCACCGCGGATTGGCGATGTCTAGCGCTCGTGTCCTATCGATGTTTTCCTTCACGGTTAGCGAGTGGTATTGCTACTTCAACTCACAAATGTACGTAACTTAGAAGACATGTCATGTAGATTCCGGGATTCGAACCAACGACCTCCCGAATGAGAAGCCGACGCTCTACCGCTCTGCTGCCACCACTACCTTCTTAAATCTGGATTTAGAATTTTTATTTATAGATTTTTGTATAATGTCCGACAAATACCTACACTTGAACAAATGATGATGAAAAACTACTTTACACGCTTTTGTCAGTAACTCTATTGCGTGACTGATAAAAGTAGGAAATATGTTTTGTGGGAAATACTTTACCTACCTAGTTTCGTAACGCAATATTCAATTACCTAGAAATAAAAAAAAAAAAAAAAAAAAAAAAAAAAATTGCTAAAACATAAAGCGTGGGGCACTTTGTCTAAATTAATTTAAAAAAGATCCACAAAAAAAGTCAGACAATATACTGCGTAAAAGTCGATCCCACTAAAACACTCTTAAGACAGAGTTAAAGCCGGTTTATAAGAAGAAATCCTGCCCTAAACCGGCTTTAACTCGGTTTTAAGAGTGTTTTAGTAGGATCGACTTTTTGTAAGCAAGACTGTAACATTTTAATCTCAAGCACGAACAAGCCATTTAATCACAGACTCAGATATCTACCTAGATAGGTACCTAGCATAAGCGGGGTCGCAAGTTAGTGATAATCAACACTACACAGCGATCATAAAGCGGCGTGTCCCCAGCAGGAAATGACAAAATACTTACGGATGGCCGCCCCAAATGATGGCCAGCTATTACGGGTTAACCCTTCATTAGCCGGTTATTAGACGACATTGAAGGCCCAACTGAGGCTTGATGAGGTTACAGTTTGCACGTGCCGATTTAAACGATCGCTAATGATGAGGCTTCAACGCCTTGACCCCTGGAAAATTTCAAACTTCAAAGACTCTTAGGGAACGATGAAGAAAGAACTGTGCCTCGACTCTTTCAGTGCATTATAGTACAATTGTAAACATGCACCAAATGCTGAAGCTGAAAAAGAGAGACTTAGTCCATTTCCTTTAAAGAAGTAATTCTTCTTAGTAGTTTATAGTTCTCCTTGGTAGTTCATATTTCACTATCGTTCAGCAGCTCATCGGCTTACATTCTGGGTTAATCAATTATTACGAGTTAACCCTTATTAGCGCGTTATTGACCAACTGAGCTTTGATGAGGTTCGAGTTTGCGATTTAAACGATCGCTAATGGAGGCTTCAACGCCTTGACCCTTGGGAAAAGTCAAACTAAGACTGGGATTGCACCTTAGGATAGTTGGTCTTCAGGGACTTTTAGTGAACGTTGGAAAGGGTGTTTTTCGATCTAGTTAGTGAAATAGATAGGAATGAAGAAGTTTGCCGTGGAGCGATGATCTTCGCAGGGCGGCTGGGCAGAGCTGGATGAGAATAGCCGAGGACCGTGCTCAGTGGCGTCCAATACGAGAGGCCTATGTCCAGCAGTGGAGAAGCGTAGGCCGATGATGATGATGATGATGATGATGAAGTTTGAAGGAGGCCAACTCCAAAATGGTGGCAAATTACTAACGGTTACAATGGTTGCACAGATGATAGCACTGGGTATCCTAGTGTGGGAGGCAGGATACAACTTGTGAGCTTGTAGGTAATACATTAAATTTTGGTTGCAAAAAACACTATGACAATTGTAAATAAATACCTAGGCTTGTGAGTTTTTTAAATTATTTTATATCAGAGAATTATTAATTTAATTAATTATTTTTGCTATGCTTTTAAACAGTATTTTACAGTGCAATATTTTTTATATCATACCATCTCTATGACTGTATTTTTTAACTGAACTGAACTATTTGTGAACTTGTAGGTAAGACATAAAATTTTGGTAGCCAGGGCACAATTTGTGAGTATGGCAATATTTTTCATTTAAAGCTCTGTTTTTGCAACGAATGCATTAGTTCCACTTTATCAGCGCGATTAATTTTTCAGGTCGACTTTGAACATCTTCATTGATAGGTATGCAAAATGACATAAGGACCTCGCCAGCAGATAATTAGATACGGGGTCAGTGTTAGCCGTGATGCCAAGAAAATTCTGTCGATCTCACATGATGCGTTAGTACAATCGAAAACACATCCACGTCTCCACGGGAGCGCGTTTCTCAGTTGAGGTATATTTTATGTGAGGTATGGGGCAGTTCTAGTTACACCTGGGATTTCTGGGATTTCCGCACTTACCCTCATAGGTGGGCCATTGTTCGTAGCAAGCGCTGAGGTACCTATGTAAACACCTCAGACACTCGGGTTTCCTCGCGATGGTTTCCTTCACGGTCGGTTAGCGAGTGGTATTGCTACTACAACTTCACAAATGTACGTAACATAGAAAAGAATGTCATTGGTACATGCCAAATTTAAAGTGGTAGGAAATACCATGACGTTGAAAAATCTTTTCTAATATGTTAAACGTATAATAGTCTGCCCTCCGACATACGTAAACAAATAAAAGAACAATTGAGTTGGCCGGCGCCGACTATAGTCTTATAAGACGCTCGACCCAGTCTTTTTTCGATTTTTATAACTGTTATGCATAAGTGAAGTAATTTTGGATAACTAAACAGTGTTTTGGTCGCCCCATTTTTTTCAAAACTACCTTCATATGCTTCTAAATCATAGTTAATTGTCGTCTTAAAATGTGTCAATCGAATTTAAAGTCACCCTGTAGATGACATGTCTCTGATTGGTAAACTTGCAGAGGTCCTTATTCCGGGTTGTTTCTGGCCATAATATACCCAGTGACTGTCTGAAGCATTTGTTATTAAATACTTGAAACTCCTGTGACATATCTGAACGCTTGAACCAACCTACCTCTACACCGAGCTGATAAAAATATTTTTTGACCCTGTATTGAGAGCCAAATAAAACGACTCTACTGACTAAATTGACTCTAAATAAATGAACAATTGGTTAACGCAATTTGTTTTGGTATGAATTTGAATGTTTTAGTGAACACAATTTGGTGTCGGTGGGGATTCCGTTTTTATTTCATGCACGCCAAGTTATAGAATATTTAATAAACCCTACTAAACTTAACATAAATTTGAGTCGGGGATCCAAAATCTTACAATGCCACGTAAATCTCTCGATTATAAAATAAATACCTTAACTTAATATAAAAACCGGCCAAGTGCGTGTCGACGCGCAGTGTAGGGTTCCGTAGAAAGAGGAACTTTTTATCCGCTTCGATCTATAACCTTAATCCAAGTAAATGTTAAGTTTTGCTGAGCTCAGTCAACATTTTATATTTAAATTTTTAATGGATTTTGTATGAAGTTTTCTTTTTATAAATTGTTTGTTTGTTTGTTACACTTTATTGCACAAAATACAAAATTTAGCACTTAAATAAACATGAATGTCTTAGACTATGAGCAAGGGCGGACTGGTCGCCTATTGCTCGTAAACTTGTTAAGCCTACTTAACCATGATAGTTTTCCTTTTAACTTCATTTATATGCTACTGCCCTGATTTTTTTCACGTTTCTACACTCACCGGTTTAGCCAGGAGAGGGCCTATTATGACAAAAAATTGCCCTTTAAAGCTTAATATTTCGCAAACGAAACCCTAAATCAAAATGGTGTTCCTACACAAATAATATGTTTAAACGACCAATCCAATGATACCCCGCACTATGGTGTGGGCGAGAAAAAGAATTTTATTGCATACCTAAGGTGTAGGGGAAGTACGCTAAAAGTGTCTAATAAATAAATAAATAAATAAATAAAAAACAAAATATTTCAAAATTTTATTCTACCGTTTTGTCGGCGGAATTCATATGTATATCTATGCCAAATTTCAGCTCTCTAGTACTTATCGTCTCTGTGCTAAGCCGTGGTCAGACAGACAGGCAGACAGACGGGCGGATATAAGGCTAAACTATAAGGGTTCCTTGTGGAGTACGGAATCCTAACAAAACCTTAACATGGCCACAAACTTTTTCACCTCCGTTGTATTCGGCGAAAACGTAAAAAATACAAATTTCCGGCAGAGTTATTAGTGTAACAAGGACATTCCGACCGGTACAATGTCTGACGAGTAAAAAATGCGCTTCGAGCTACAAATTACCTTTGGCTTAAGTGGCTACAATGGTCCATTATCATGAGGCTTCTTAGGATCATTATGATTGTTGGTGCATTCTGAAACGCTAATGTCAACATGAGACAAGTTAAATCCATTCTGCGCATTTTCCGTGAAAATGAGACTGATGGGTTTATCTGTTTGGGTTCCATTTGAAATGGCAATAAAATTCCCTTATCGCTTGCAGAGGTTTGACGCATGTCTTGTTATGTGCAGATGCTCAACTTTTACCAAAAAATTGCAGAAGAATAGTTTTTATGCACCCACAATATTTTTACGACCGTTTACGTTACGATTACAACGACCGTTTCAACTCGATACCCACAATGGGGTTGACAATAAAACAGAACCATCCATAAGTTTTTTTTACCGTTTTGTCGGCGTGATTGATATGTATATCTTCATAAGCAGCCTATATACGTCCCAATGTAGGGCACAGGCCTTCGCTCAGAGCGAGAGTATGGGCTTAATCACCACGCGTGCCCACCGCGGATTGGCGATTTCAAGCGCTGAGGTATGTGAATAGCTCAGACACCCAGGTTTCCTCACGATGTTTTCCTTCACCGCTAGCGAGTGGTATTGCTACTATAACTTCACAAATGTACATAACTTAGAAAGAAAAGTCATAGGTACATGCCCGCACTGGGAATCGAACCTGGGTCTCCGCTTCCGTATATCCGCTATGTATATCTAAGGTGTGCCAAATTCCAGTTTTTTTAAGAATTCAAAATTGTGAGCCGAAGCGGTTTTCTAGTTGTAAGACCTACAGAAGGACGGACGGACATGGCGAACCTGTAATAGTTTCTTGTTGACTACGGAACGTTTTTGAGAGGTCTCTGTCCGGTCTGGGTCCTATGTAAGCTACTTGTGCCGCACTGATTACGTATTTGCATAATTATACGCTGACCATTAAATATATAACTCGGTTTATTGAACGGTGGAGAATTTTCTAAAAAGTCTGCAAACTAGGTCTGCAAAATGCATACTTAGGTACCCACTTAAGTAATTTAATTAATACAGTATGTCAAGGCTTTTAGAGACGTGATGATTATTCAAATAAATAAACGCATGACATTGCAAATAAATCACATTCAGGCACACTTGCTCATGATTAAACCAGGTTCTTTTAAGTACGTACTTATATTTTTTGTAGTGGGTATGTCGGGTGTTTACACCGACTGGGTGTGTAGGTAATAAATAACCTAGACGAGTCGAACTGGATCAACTGAGTGAACGAACAAATTGTAGAAGCAATTAAAGAGAACTTCGTTGACGTCCATAGTAGCTGCGAAAGCATTAGTGTACTTCAATGTAATCTATAGTACTTGTATGTACCTACTAGTTCTAGTTCAACTGGAGATTTCCGCACTTACCCCCGGTTTCTCGTACACTAACAAGCTGTTAATCTACTGTTAACGGCTGTCAGTGGTTTTTTTTTTGTATGCACTTTGGTCAATTGACAGCAGCTGTTAACAGTAGATTAACAGCGTGTTAGTGTACGAGAAACTGAGGGTTAGCCTCGTAGTTGGGCCATGGTACCTACTATGAAGATCTGTGAAGTTTGCTTGCGTTCAATATTTTTCTTGTTAGCCAACCTTTACAGGTACGTTCCCTTTTAGGGCACAGCTCTCTCTCTCTCAGAGAGTATGGTGGACATGTAATTTCAAGCGAGTGAAGTTGAACTCAGAAGCTGACCTCAAGCACTCAGGTTTCCCTACGATATTTTTCTTCATAGCACAGCGTCGGGTATTGCTACTAGATATTCACAAATGTACGTAAATTACAAAACTAAGTCATTGACACTTGAGTGGGTTCGAATCCACGACCTCACGAATGTGAGGCAAGCGTTATACAGATCAGTCGCTACCATCGCTTGAGTCAGTTAAGTAACGTGCATGCACGGTAATAAAATGTTACAGTCTTATTTATAAAACACGATCCCTTAAAACACTCCTCAGAGTCAATTTAAATAGTCTGTGGCAAAGGCAAAGACGTCACCACAGATTATTCAAACGGCCACTGGATGGCTTGCGCCAAATCACTGGATAAGTGCCTAAGTAAATAGGTAAATACTTATCAAGAGATAAACAGATAAATATCTAATTGAGCCATACAATTTGTCTATAAATAGCGCTGCAAAGGGTGCACGACGTATTCAGTAAACATAGATAAATAGATAGAAGATTCTCTATTGTATGTACACCAGGAATTACATATATTATTTCTGCCAGATAGCGTTGGCGCAAGCGAGCCTGAATGTTTTATCGACTGACCATTTTCAAGGGTCTAAGTCAAGTCCACACTTCGCACCGGAACCCCGAACCGCTCGGAAATGGTGAACAAATTATATTCATTAGCCTAAAGGCCGGCGCTCACCGAGGCCGCCGCACAATGCGTCAAATGTCACATTTGTCATCGCTGTCATCCGCTGTCATCGGCTTACAGTAGCGTGGTGAGTTATGTGTCGATATGAGTCGGCAGTGTGTGAACTTGAACTTGGATTAGGCAAGGTTTCGGCTTTTGTGTTGAATCGCTGCTGGAAATTTATTGGAGTTAGTTCCTTAGAACGCTTGCCTTACATCCGACAGGTCCTTGGTTCGATTCCGGCATGGACCAATGACTTAGGGAATTAAGTTTACCTAATAAATAATCTCGATTAGACCCGTTAAATGTAGTAAGTGACGTAAATTTTGCAAGTTGTAGTAGCAACACACTCGCAAATGCGAAGGAAAACATCGTGAGGAAACCTTGAGTATCGGAGTTGTTTAAATACCTCAGCGCTTGAAATCGCCAATACACGGTGGGAAAGAATTCGGTTTAAAAGCAAATTAAAAACACTGAAAAAAAATTTTTTTGTTTTATTTTTTTTGGGATTATCATTTGTTTTCTATTGTATAGATAAAACATAATTCTAAGTAAATTTTGAGGCAAGCTCCCCAGTTATGATGGAATGAACATGACGGCGTGAAGTTAAAAATCCGGATAAACCAATTTGTCGACGAGAATGCCTACAGTGTGATGTTTACGAAACTTCTATTTAAGACTGCACAACGCGCTGCAATACTGTGTAACATACCGCCTGGCAACGTAACTTATAAACAAAGCAAAAATCTGTAAGATTAGTCGAGTATGTTAGCTAAACTGTGCAACAATACGCTTTGTGTGCATTAGAGACAATATGCAGCGATTTCTTACTTGATAATAGTGCTTCTGGATATCCCCATAGCAAGAACTTGCGCGCTACGTAACCATAATGTAATGACGGCTGACACCAAAAATCATGGCTATCTATATATGACAATATAATGTAATGACGTTTATTTATTCAAAATAAAAGACCTTAATATTAGTACACAATTTCGCCAAACTGCAAAGCAGTAAATATATTATAATTCACTAGCATTACATATGCTAAAAATATGTAAGTTTTAAATACAAAATATTAATTCTACTGTTTTAATTTCAGGTGAAGAAACTACCAAGAAGGTTAGCTTGATGAATAAATAAAGAATCATTGAATAATTATATTTTTTTATTTACAACTACATACCCTAATTTATAAATAAAAAAATGTGATCATGTGATATTGCTTTTAAGGCGGAACAAAGTTCGCCGGGTCAGCTAGAATATTATAATTCACTAGCAGTGCCCGCGACTACGTTCGCATGGTAGACGCATCAGCCTATAGCCTGTGTCCTCCTTGAAGGTCGATTCTAAATACTGGTAAAATAATCTTTGAAATCGGAAAGGGGGTTTCGGAGATTACCTCTACACACAAACTTACAAATTAAATGTATAAACTTACAAACTTGTTCTCTTTATAATATTAGTAAAGATAAAGCGCTCTTACATCTGAGATCTATAGGAGTATGACGCCAATCTTAGGGTTTAGACAGACATAACATAACATAAACATTTACATACAGGCACATACATTGCGTCTGGCCCCACACTAGGATACCCTGTGTTGTGGGAACCAGAAACAACGACATCACAAACATGTAAACATCCAAGACCTGGGGTTTTTTTTTTGTCCCCAGCCGGGATTCGAACCCGGGACCTCTCGCATGGTATGCAGATGCACTATCGCTGCGCCACGATGCATTGCAACTGCAAAATTGCTGTTCAGATTCAGTTTGCACGACTGCAATGAACTGCCAACCAACCGAGCATTCCCACTGCAGTCGGTGTGCGGTTGGCATGCAGCTCCTTGTTCAGTTGGTTGGCATGTTTACTGCGTTGGTACCAACGGCATTCAAACTGCATCTGAACTGCGTTTTCGCAGTCGGAATGCAGTTGATATGCAGTCCGTCTGTCTAGACCCTAAGTCTGAGATCACTCGTGAGTCTTGAGTGCATAGAATTATAATCTAAGCTTGAGTGCATATTGCAAGATGCTCTGTGAAACAAAACATCAATTTGACAGTGTACTCAAAAGCAAACTTCAGAGCGCTTTATTAATCCTTACTAATATTATAAACGCGAAAGTTTGTATGTGTGGATGGATGTTTGTTACTCTTTCACGCAAAAACGGCTGAACGGATCCGGATGAAATTTTGCAAAGAGATATATTATAGTCTGGATTAGCACATAGGTTAATTTTTATCCCGGAAAAATACACATGAAAATTACCACGCGAACGAAAACGCGGGCAACAGCTAGTAAGGTATAATTGAAACGATCTTTTATCTTTTCGACCTTTTTGTACTGCCAGTAGGCTTATCTTATATACAGAAAACCACTATTAATACAGCGCTAGTTATTATGAGGTGGTGGTTAAAACAACTCGATGATTTCTTGCTCGATAGCGCGATTGTACTCGCCTGTCTTGCGAAGTTGCAACACCGCCATTGAAGTGGTTAGCGTGAATATATGCCATTGTTTACGGCGATTATAAAAATCAAATAATAGCCGGCTCTTAGGTTTAACAAGGTGAGATAATATGTGAGTTGAAAGCGTCAGTCAAGAAGCCACTGACGGTTTGTAAGCCAATTTGCTGTTTTTAGGATATTGTAGTCAACAAATTAATTATCAATTGTTTTGAGTCAATAAATTATTTCAATTCAACAAGAAACCCTTAATCAACCTTGTATTAGCAATGGGCAAGATAAAAAGTACCCGAAACCGGCGTGCGTGCATGCAACGACTAATGAATGTTGAGGAAGCGAAAGTGATCTGTCAGGATCGTGGCAAGTGGCAGTCCCTGGTCTCTGTCTACCCCTCTTGGATACAGGCATGAGTTTATGTATGTATGTAAAAACCCTTATAATTTCGCCATGCCCGTACGTCTGTTGGCGAACATGATTTAAGGTTTATTCTGAGACAATTAGTAGGAAGGTACCAGAAAGCTGAAATTTGGCATACATAGAATAGTGAACAAAATCAGGGCAGTAATATATAATGCAGTCAAAAGGTAAACTAATCACAGCTATCACAGTATTTTACAAATTACCAAGGCTTTACAAGTTACCGAGTAATAGTCGACCAACTTATAAAAGAAAAACTGTGTGCAAATCCCATTGAAAATTACTTTGATGAAGTTCTAATATAGATAAAATAAAATCCTAATATCAATCAAAAAGCATTCTACAGAACTCTACACTGCGCGTGGTCCGACACGCACTTCGTCGGTTCTTTGCACAGTAAATACATATATCTGATCAGCCCATAAATAGAGCCCACTGTTGGGCATAGGCCAGTCTCGTCCAATGTTTCCTTGCCGCTTTCACAATATCGTCGGCTCGCCGTCTGGCGGTAGACACCCCAGACTCCGTTGCATAACAGTCACATTGGTAGGAATTCATGGGATAATCATCATCATCATCATCATCAGCCATTTGACGCCCACTGCAAGACACAAGCCTCCTTCTTGCTTTTATAACCATGAAGGGTTTTGCCATAATCGCCACGCTTGGCAGGCGGGTTGGCGATCGCAGTATGCGGTTGGAATCTCAGGAAGACGCTGCTGCCCGTCTCCTGGTAATTGATATTCTTAGTCGCATTCTACGACATTCTCGGAAGGAAATGGAGTGACGCTATTCTTAATCCGGCGCCACACGGAATAATGGGATAACTTGAACAAAAATCCGCGATGAGTTTGCATAAAAATATTTTATTTATATTTGTTACATTACATAAAGTCACGCCTGTATCCTGAGGGGTAGGCAGAGACCAGGGTTTGCCACTTGAAACGATCCTGACAGTCACCTAAAGAGATCCCAGCTTCCAATTGAAACATGAAACCCCACTCATAAACTTGCAACCTGAATGATATAATTTTATGCGTCTGTTATATAACGATGGATCTTGAACTACGTAAGGCTGACGGTAAGGCATTCCCTTATTGGTCGTAGATGCCGGTAAGTGTTGTATAAAGCGTGCTCGCTCGCCTTGAGTCACTTGAGATAGAGTCGGTAACGTCCGGAGATAGCCCTGTTTGTTCAATACTAGCACTTGAGTCGTGTAAGGTAAGAGCAGTATGCGGTTGGAATCTCAGCAAGACGCTGCTGCCCGTCTCTTGGTAATGTATTTCCTTAGTCGCCTTCTACAACATCCACGGATGAAAATGGAGTGACGGCTTCTTAATCTTAATCCGGAGCCACACGGAATGCCTCTTACTTAGTTTGGCGAAAAATTACTATCGACCAGGTATGTATTGAGTTTGATAGCTCTGCTGATCATAGGAGATTGCAAGATTACGAAGTTAGCAGGAAAAGTTTTGCACAAAGCTATTGGAGATTGTAATTATAAGAAATTACAATAATATCTACGACAAGATAAAATCAGTCATAATTATATTAGATACTTGTACATAATCATTAGGGTTAGTAATGCTTTACATCTTACACTGTAGTGAACGCTATGGTTTACATGTTTAGTTAGCTAAGATAAGATAAGATAAAGATAGATAAAGACGAAAAAGTATTTATCTAAGAACGTTATTATTTAGAAACTGTTCCCTAATAAAATAAAAAACCTATTTCAAAATCTTTGGGGACACCGACTCGTAGGCGGTACTAAAAATCCATTGATCCACGGGTTAAAAACAAATACCAAGACCAAAGTTATTTTTTAAAGACTGTCTCGTTGGTCTAGCGGTATCACGTCTGATTACTATGCCGGAGGCCGTGGGTTCGGTTCCTAATGGGGCCCGCCGTACGTAAGTAAACGGCCTCAGTCTGGGTGTATTTCCATGTCTGTGATGTCCCTGCCTGGTTACCATAGCACAGGGCCCATTCACTCTCTTTATAAGTACGTCCCTGCAGAGTCAACGTTTGCTTTCGTGATTGAAGTTTAAATTCAATGTTGGTGGAAAATGGAAAACTAAGGCCGACTTGTTGTAAGACCAGTATTGCATTACGTAAGAAACGGGTTGACGAACTGAATTAGACTCATCGATTAGATCTAAAGGCGAAAGATTTGTACGTAATGAAGGGAAACCAGAGGGCTATGCTCGGGGTTTCTCTTAAAGATCGAATTCGAAAGTCAAAGAACCAAAGTCACCGGCGCGGCATAGCCCACCGAATTAGCATGCTGAAGTGGCAGTGGGCCGGCCATACATCCGAAGAACTGATAACCGATGGGGTAGACGAGTTCTTGAGTGGAGACCGCGGATCGGTAAACGTAGTGTAGGACGTACTCAGACTCGGTGGAGCGATGATCTTCGCGGGGCGGCTGGCAAGAGCTGGATGAGAATAGCCGAGGACCGTGCTCAGTGGCGTGCAATAGGAGAGGCCTATGTCCAGCAGTGGACAAGCATAGGCTGATGATGATGATGGTGATTAGATCTATATCGATATTTAACCTCTTAAGCCCTGGAGGTAAAAAATACTCCAAATCATCTAAATCAAAAGAGCTATTAAAAAAAATTGTCCTAAAAAAAAATATTTAGAAATTATTTAACTTAGAACAGTAAAGTTTTTTAGATTTCCTACATTAAGAACATTGTGTGAATTAAGATCTTAGGTGATGTCCTCCTGCCACCTTCTCAATGTCACCTTAACCTCTTCAGTCCTGACCTTGAAAATAACAATGGAAAACCATTGTTATTTTCAAGGACAGGAGTGAGGAGGTTAATGGAGGTTTTCGTTTGACTCTTTGTTCCCAAGATCTCTGTAGATGGCGCTGAACTGACTACGTTACTAACCGTGCGTTCCGATTTGCAACCGTGAGCGATCGTGGGCAAATCGGAACGCACCACAGATCATTGATGTTTGAAAAACCTTGAAAAGATTGTTGGTTTTTGTTTTCCTTGTTATTTAATTTCAAAAATGACATTATGTACGTTTTGTTTTATGATCCCAAAGTTAAATCCAAGTAAAATTATTAAATGATAATGTGACGTTCCGTTCCTTGCAGTAACTTTCCAAGAAATATTCTCGATAAGAATAACTCCTCAAACATTGCTTAAGATTTTAAAATCACGCTGTAGAGTAAGTCTGAAAACATCGAAATCCCTTAAACAAAAAAAATACAAAGAAGAAGATTGAGCAGTTTGTCAGGATAGTGGTAAGTGGCAAACCCTGATACTCTACCCCACCGGGATACAGGCGAGAGTTTATGTTATGAAATGTAATGCGAAAAATAATACGCCCGTGTTTTTTTGCCATAAATCTCAGCAGTAGTTGGCCTCGACAGTTTCATCTCTTTATCCGCGAGAGATCTACGTAATTACTGTTTTTGTGCCGACGCCGCCCGCCGCAGAGGAGCCAAGCTTCAGGATGTCTTCATAACGGACATTATTTCCTAACCACGGAGGGCCACTATTCAAGATTACATTACAAAAAGTCACGCCGGTATCCCGGATGGGTAGGCAGAGGCCAGGGTTTGCCACTTGCCTTTTCACCTCTTTTGCTTCATCAACATTTATTAGTCATCACATAAACTTTTACGTACCTGTGTTCTAATCAGTCACCGTTAACAAAAATGTAAAGATTTCATAAAACAACGGTTCGTAGTAAGTTTATTAAGACATTTCGAGGCAGAAGCCGTGGGTGGTACTTGTTCAACTTTTTTTTGTTGAAAATTATATTGAACGTTACAAGTAAAACTAGGTGTCCATTTCAAAATCTAGATCATTTTGAAGAAAAAATGGACAAAAAAAAACTCCAAACTTAGTCTTTTCAATTATATTTCTTCATTGACAGAGTTTACATAATTATTCTACAACCTAGTACCTACTAATGCATCGAACTGGCTTTAATTCCAGACGTCTTTGTCATCTAAATAATCATAACTGTTATATACCATAGTATGTACCCCTTTTGGCACAAAGTGCGCTTTACACACTATTTGAACCGCGTTTCTGGCAAGGTTATTGTTATCTTCAGGGATCTTGTCGTAGAAACGTATACAATGCCCCATGAAACATGTATTAACCTTCGCCAGCCTATATCTTGGGAACGAAAGTTTATGTTTATTTCTAGTACATAATATTGACCATGTGTTGGCTACCTACAGTTTTAAAGTCAGTGATATTTTTCATGACGTGCATAATATTCTCATAGATATACTGAGTAACAAATTTCAGGATGTTAGTTTCTTTAAAGAAACCTCTCAAGGAATCCCTACTGCCTAGCTTATAAATGAATTTGATCGCTCTCTTTTGCAAGACGAAGATGGTCTCAATGTCTGCTGCCCGACCCCACAGTAGTAGGTATACCATAGGAACTTCCATAATACTATGGAAGTAACAAAAATAAACAAGCCTAGCAGTTGCGACGTCCGTCAAGCCTATTTGTCTATATGAGGACCCCGTGTTAACCTGTGCGTTAATTGACTTTGCAATGTACATCGAATTGTCATAGCAACCATGAATTAGTTCATTCCATGAAACAGGCCCCTGTTATCAGCTGTAGATGGATTTGCCGTTTAGATCAAAAGATACGTGGCGCAGAACCTATTATTCAGAAGATTTACAAAGTTACAGATCCGAGCGAAATGATTGATAGTGACGCAAACGAGACGTGCCTTGTTACCGCCGCACGCGCATCAATACGCCTACAATTCTGCTAAATCATGAAAGTGACATTATCGATAAACTCTTTGTTTGTAGTTAGCTAATAGCCCCGGTTTCTCGTATATTGTGTCGGGTTAGGCAAAGCGCATAAAAAAACCAGCCGACAGATGTCAAGAGCGGATTAACAGATTGTTAGCGTACGAGAAACCGGGGGTAAGAGTGCCTCGTTGGTGTAACGGTAGATGGTAGTGAAACGTTTGACTTCCAAGACAGAAGTCGTGTGTTCTATTCTCCCAGGCCGCCGTAATTCGATTTGTACAAATCAAGTTGATAAATTACTCGCGTGCTCTAATAACGATATGTGAAGGATGATGTATTAGTGTGAAAGGGAAGATAAAAAGAGAAAAGAAAGAAAGAGAAATTAAGCTATGTATTGAATTCATGAATGTGTTGTTTTACAAACTGAAGTCCTTCATTCGTAGCATTTATTCTTCAACTACATAACGTCTAACGCAAGATAAGAATATTCTTTATTGCACACAAGAAACGAGACATAAAATATGAAAGTTACAATGAAAAAGTACAATGGGCGGCCTTATTGCTAACAGCAGTAATGTCACTGAGTTCCAGGGACTATTTCATGAGCAATTTCGACACACACAAGCTATTTTCACACAAACAGAATCCTGACGACTGCATTTAGTAAAATTACGTCAGTTAGCAGACCAGTGCCCGTCCACGCTTGCGGCTGCAAGCTGACATGGTGATCACGTTCAATTCTCGCTAATGCAAGTCTCTCAACGGCACGTGTGCCACGTAAACACGGCTCAAGTATAGTGCCAGTGCGAGGCTTGAGGGGGTTACTGCATTTGGAATTAAAAGCGGGTGGGGCTGTGTCGAGTAACACGGCGGTTGGTTTAACGTGGAACGTCTATAAGTAAGCGTTATTTTTCGCTCAAACTGCGCAGTGTTACGCGGTACGGGCGCCATCTAGCGGCACGAGTCAAGAGGATCTGATTAATGGCTACTTTGCTCTACCCCACGATATATAAATGAATTGCACACGCAGTTACAGAGTTACGGCCCTCGCCTAGGCGACATGTTATCGTTGCATGCGCTTTTAGCAAGAGACCACCTACTACCGAACTCAAAGACGTTTTGCTTCAAACAAACCGGGCAAGTGCAAGTAGGACTCGCGCCCTAAGGGTTCCGAACGAACGATTTTAAATGTAACTTTGCAGTCGCAATAAATCTTTTTCTTAAAACCCACTGCAAAAAGTGACTGTGCAAACATAAAAAGATTTTCGGATTTATTCTTTATTATTGCATGTTGTCGATTGCACTCATGGAATCTTGTCCTTGTAACAATGTATTATACTTAAGATTGACATTCAACAAACATAATGTAAATTCTTTACGTTGAAATAAATCTTTGATTCCTGATTTCTGACTGATACTCTCTCACAAACTCAGCATCTTCGGGGCTAGAAGCAGAACTTAGCAAGTAGCACAGTAAGAACGTAAAAGTATCACAGGAAATGCAAGGGGATTACAGCACAAATTACAGCAAATAAAAAAGGGTTTAATAGCGTATTTCTCGTCTTAAAATAGGAAAGAGCGATTACTCTAACGAGATTAAAATTATATTATAAGTTTCGATTTATGAAAATCTCGCTCTACTTTATCCTAATTTGCAATGGAAAATAAATTAATCCTTGCGTGATGAGAAAACGTAACTAGCATTAACTCCGCCCTGAACATTTTGCTTCGTGCAATAAATAATTAATAAAAATAATAAGTATAAAGGGTCTGATGACACTAATTATATTATATTATGCTGACGGCAATAGAATTAACTTGTATTATAGGGACATCATCACATATTAACTTTGCAGGCGAGAGGCGGTAACGCGTGATTCCTAGTTTTTAAGGTTCCGCAGCCAAGGCAACGGGACCGTGTGAGTGACTAAGTTTATTTACACTGTATTAGCTTAATTCCGGATTTACTTGATTTTTTTTTTCGGACCCGGTTTCGGATGCTTATGAAAGTTTTAGTTGGAAAATAACCTTACACTGTCTGTCTGTCTATAACTGTTTGATCGAAATAGGCATAGCGTGCTG
Organism: Yponomeuta malinellus; assembly: GCA_947308005.1. Lineage (NCBI taxonomy): Eukaryota > Metazoa > Arthropoda > Insecta > Lepidoptera > Yponomeutidae > Yponomeuta > Yponomeuta malinellus. The sequence continues at coordinate 916,478 of OX371009.1, read as the reverse complement.
AAATTTTCACAAAATATTACGGCAGATTTCCTAATACCTACATAATAAACAATCACTAAGAAAATGCAAAATAAAAACAAAAACTATGTAGTTTTTGTTTTATGTGCGGTTTGTCTTCATTTGGCCATAAGCCTCCCTCATGGTTTTCCAAGCTTCCCGGTGTTGTGCCGACCGCATCCAGCGACGCCCCCCCACCGTAACCGGGTCGTCAGACCATCTTGTGCGGGGCCTTCGCACGCTGGGTCGTTCGGTCCCGTTCGTTTTGTCTTATTAAAAAGATTTGTATCTAATTTAATAATTTTCCTATCGTTAAATTGGCAATACGTACGAGCGTGAAACTTGGTGTGATTATAGTGCAGCCCTTATTGACAAATCATAAAATCAGGAGAAGAGGACTCCCACTAAGGGTTACGAGCTTAATAAAAGAACACTAATGTTTTGTAAATACGTAACAACATGAATGCGTAAATAAGAAATAAATATTATTGACTTAATTACGGTATTACTTGAATACTTGTCGGAAGATTCCGACTATGAGAGCTAAACCGGGTTGAACTCTTCCAACAAAAATTCAAGTAATTAATTCCGCAATTAAGTTAAGAAATAAATATGTAAAATAATAAGAACATATTGTGATGGCACGAGACCTTCAATGCATGAATTAGACTGGCAATCGACCGGTATTTTAGCCTGACGACCCTCTGCACAGTTGCGTACTATGTGATTACGGTTTCAACAAAATAATGTCACTCTGGTGATCTCTGACCACTTGCTATTTCTATAACACGGAAGAGCCCAGTGCGTACTTACTTTGTAAGCATCATGGAAAGAAGCCCCTATTATGCATACATTCCTATTGTTTCAAACGTGTAAAATGCACCGTCATGTTTTTTATACACAACGGCAAAATTATACATCTTTACGGTTTGACAGGTCATCATCGGATCATCTTCTGTTTGTATATTTTATCTACATTATAGAGTAAGGAGTTCCCAAAGTGTATGTGTTCTGAGGGTGGCGCTCTTAGAGGGAGCAAGGGCGGGCGCCGTGATGCCTCCCGGTACTATTTTTTATTTATGTAAGGACTTGACAACATAAAAAAAAAAAATATAGAAAAAATATATATGCCAACTCCTCAATATTTCCCACAGATAGGAAATCTTAATATCACAAAAAAAAGTCGCGATCCTCTACGTGATTAAGTTCTAAAACGGCAATAGTACATAATTAGACACTTGTCGCTGGAAATATAAGTAAAAACGAAGTAATAAATGTGAGTAAGACAAAAGTAATTGTGCTCGAAAAAGATGATGAAATGACTGAGTGCAAGATAAGGATTAGAGGTGAAAGGGTGAAACAAGTGTAAGAATTTGTCTATTTGGGGAGCCTCTTTACCAGGGATGGCAAGTGTGAAGGTGATATAGAAAGAAGAGTAAAAGCAGGAAATTGTGTAAACGGTGCATTGCACGCTTTGTGAGTGGCCAAAACATCTCCAAAAGAGCTACTCGTAGATTGGCTATCCATAATGGAGTGCTGGTCCTAACACTTATGTATGCTAGCGAGACTTGGGCATGGCAAAAGAAGCAAGAAAGTAGGATGAATGCAGTAGAAATGAGGTCTTTGAGAAGTATGTCTGGTGTTACTTTGAATGAGAGGTTACGCAATAGTGTGATTAGAGAACGTTGTGGACTGAAAGAGGATCTAGTGAATAGAATTGAGAAAGGAATGTTGCGTTGGTTTGGACATGTGGAGAGGATGAAGGAAGAAAGATTGACCAAACAAATATATCGAGCGAATGTGGCTGGAAGGGCCGGTAAGGGACGACCCAGACGGACATACTTCGACCAAATAGGGGATGTATTAGCAAAGGGCAAGATAAAAAGTACCCGAAAACGGTGTGCGTGCATGCGACGACTAATGAATGTTGAAGAAGCGAAAGTGATCTGTCAGGATCGTAGCAAGTGGCAGTCCCGGGTCTCTGCCTACCCCTCTGGGATACAGGCGTGAGTTTATGTTGTCTTTTAAAAAGTGAAAACAACGAAGTAACTGCTTTTGTAAATGATACGTTAATGTGCACATGAAATTAAAAAAATCAACAAACATAAGGAACCTATGAACGTCTCACTGCAGAGCGCAGGTCTTCTCTCACAAAAATATAACTCAAAAAAAAGAAACAGAACAAACTTGTTACAGCTCAAGAGTTTAAAAATTGTTCGATGAATATTTGATTGCAGCACTGCTTTGACTTGTGAGACGAAAAAAAAACCTCGTTATCAATACTTTTTTCACCGGAAACCTTAATATATTGTTTTCATTTTTGTGCCTAGTGTCATTGCAGAGTATTTCGACTAGGGCGTCTTGACCAAATTCTAACGATCTTATATAAAAACATCATCATCATCATCAGCCATTTGACGTCCACTCCAGGACATAGGCCTCCCTCATGGTTTTCTAATCATGAAGGGGTTTGCCATAATCGCCACGCTTCGCAGGCGAATTGGCGATCGCAGTATGCGGTTGGAATCTCAGGGAGACGCTGCTGCCCATTTCCTGGTAATTTATTTATTTACAAAAACATAATTCCTTAAAACAATCTATGATAAAGGGAAAGACGCAAACACAGACTATCTAAACTGCCTCTGAGGAGTGTTTTAGAGAGCAATCTTGTGTTTATAAATATGACCACAGACCGGTAAGTGCCCCTGAACGGAAAAGGTTTGGCTACCACTGGAGTAATAAGTAGAGCTTGTTGTGTAAGTAGCTATCATCCCCTTTGATATGTAAGAACAGTATTTAAATATTTAATGGAAGAATTAGTTCTCCCGAGAGTTTTTGTCATCCAACCAACTATATCGAAGAGAATTTAACAGTAACCACCAAATCGTTACAGAACCAGGACAACCTCAAAGGGCCTCAAAGCCTTTTGATGTCTTTTTTTCAACTCTGACCTACAGCTTAGGCCGGCTTGCGCCAACGCTATCTGATAGAAATATCTATCTGTTTATCCAGCGGTAAGGTCTATCCAGTGAACAGTGGATAATTGTATGTCTGGCAACCCTGTGAATCAGATCCTGTCAAATTTATTAGTTTATCCCTGGATACGAATTTATCTCTTTGCTTACTTGAAATGAAATTAGATGAAAGTTAGTATTGGTCACCCATAGTGCGTGCGTGCGTGCATGCGTGCGTGCGTGCGTGTGTGTGTGTGTCTGTGTGTGTGTGTGGCGTAAATGTTTGTGTGATGGTTTAGTATAATTTTGGTAGATAGTGTTTGTTTCATTGTATTATTTTTTCTGTATTATAGTAGCCCAGATTTTTTAACCAATCTAGTAGCACTTTATTTTAGTTTAACATTGTTACTTATCCAGTGACTTGGCGCAATTCGTCCTAAAGTCATAATGAGACATACATAACCGATAAGTATTACTCTGTGATAAAAAAACTTGTTTACGAATGATATCATACTTACATCAAACAAACGAGTCTGACTGTGATGAAATTACAATACAGTAATAAGATTTCGATATACACCGTGTTAATGAACTAAACTAAAAGATGTTTCTTCAGTATCATCGATTTAAACTAATATTTATAATTCGATTTTTTTACTGTTTTTGGTTTCCGTTGAATAAACTGTAGAACTTTTTAGGGTTCCGTAGTTGACAAGGAACCCTTATAGTTGTCCGTCCGTCAGTCTGTCTGTCTGTCTGTCTGTCCGTCTGTCCGTCTGTCCGTCTGTCTGTCTGTCCGTCTGTCCGTCTGTCCGTCTGTCCGTCTGTCCGTCTGTCCGTCTGTCCGTCTGTCCGTCTGTCCGTCTGTCTGTCCACGGCTTAGCACCGAGATAATAAGTACTAGAGAGCTGAATTTTGGTATAGGGATACTATTTATTATGCCGACAAAACGGTAGAAGTCTTGAAGACATTAGGTGTGCAATTTAAATTAGGTATCAAAAACTCTAAATTAGGTATGCAATTTTTTCTCGCCTACATATTCTCTCGTATTAAATCTCTCTAGATGGGGTATCGTTGGATTGGTCTTTTAAAAATATTGTGGGTGTAGGAAAACCATTTTCCGATTTAGGGTTCCGTTTGCGAAATATTAAGCTTTAATGCCGAAATTTTTGTCCGAGTAGAGCGTCCCCCCCCTCTGTCCGGCTAAACGGTTGATTGTAGAAACGTGGAAAAGTACAGGGCATTAGCATATATAATGAAATTAAAAGTAAAACTATCGCGGTTAAGAAGGCTTTACAAGTTAACGAGTAATACGCGGCCAACTTCATCATCATCATCATCAGCCATTTGACGCCCACTACAGGACATAGGTCTCCTTCGTGGTTTTCATAACCATGAAGGGTTTTGCCATAATCGCCGCGCTTGGCAGGCGGGTTGGCGACCGCAGTATGCGGTTGGAATCTCAGGAAAACGCCGCTGCCCGTCTCCTGGTAATTGATTTCCTTAGTCGCCTTCTACGACATCCACGGAAGCAAATGGAGTGACGCGGCGAACTTATTAAAGGAAAACTTCGTACAAAATCCATTGAAAATTACTTTGGTGGAGTTGTTAGTTCTGTAAAGCAGATAAAACCCCCTCTTTCTAAGGCACCCCACACTGCGCGTGGCCCGACACGCACTTAGCTGGTATTTTAAACCAGTTCTTTGAATCGACGCCTGCTTCTACCAGAGGACTCCATGGGTTGTATAAGTATCAAAAGTATGTTTTATGTTTTTATAAAAAAGGCCAAGTGCGAGTCAAACTCATGCACGTAGGGTTCCATACCATTATCTATACAACATTAGACACAAAGATCGAGAAAAAACGGCAAAAAATCACCTTTGTTGTATGGGAGCCAATTTAAATATTTATTTTTTTATTTTAAATTAATTATTTTATTTCTGAAGTAAATATAGAACTAAATATTCTGTGAATATTTCAAGCGTCTACTTTTTGCCCTTATTAATATCGAGCATACAACGTACTTGAGCCCCCCTTAAATATTTATTTTATTCTGTTTTTAGTATTTGTAGTTATTGCGGCAACAGAAATACATCATCCGTGAAAATTTCATCTGCCTAGCTATGACGGTTCATGAGATACAGCCTGGTGACAGACAGACAGAGATAGACAGACAGACGGACATTGAAGTCTTAGGAATAGGGTCCCGTTTGGCACCCGTCGTGTACGGAACCCTAAAAAACACATTTTTTAGCGTCATCAGACTCATCAGTAAGGCCAAATAAAAAACATCATTCGTCTCTTTAGCCCTTTTTAGGGTTCCGTACCCAACGGGTAGGGTCCCCTATTACTAAGACTCCACTGTACGTCCGTCCATCCGTCTATCACCAGGCTGTATGTCATGAAACGTGATAGTTAGACAGTTGAAATTTTCACACATGATGTATTGCTGATGCCGGTATAACAAAATAACAAAAAAAAAACAGAATAAAATAAATATTTAAGGGGTGCGTGATTTTTTGGCGGCAAAATGTAGCCGCTTGAAATATTAAAATAGAATAGAATAGAATAGTTTTTTAGAATAGAATAGTTTATTAAAATCAAGTTGCACAAAATAAAGTTTACAAAAATACTGTTTACATAACAAAAGAGGAACTTACATGTTTGCAACATATTGGCTGTTAACAATTTTGATATAACTGTGGCCGAGCCTGTATCGTGGGGGCCCAGAAACGATTACAAGATTTGTGATTGTTTTTTGCCGTTGAATTTCAACCCACTTACAACGCTGAATAAGTAGGTAATTTATTATATATTTATTATAAAATGTTGTATAAATAATGGTACGGAAATCTTCATACACGAGTCCGACGCGCACTTGGCCGGTTTTTATTCGGCCAAAACCACAAGTTGTCATCCGTCTAAAAAAGAGCGAGCTAAGTATGTATGTATTATACTATTTGTGAATACTTTGTGTTTGTAGTTTTTTCCGGTGTACAATAAAGAATATTATTATCTTATGTATTATTAGAACTCGAAAGGTAAATAACTGTGTAACGGCCTCAGTCTGGGGGTTTATCAATGTTTGTATTGTCCTTGCCTGGTTACCGTAGCACAGGGTATCCTAGTTTGGGACCAAGACACGTCGGCTGTCCCAAAAATAAACACAGGAAGGCACATTTTCTTTTTCGAAACCGAGAAATACCCCTATTGATTACTAGTTGGTTCCAGTAACCCATAGCGGAAATATCTCGGCTTTTGAAAAGAATGTCCCTCGCTGTGTTTATTTTTGGGACAGCCGACGTGATCGTGTTGTGTGGAAGTTACTATTATTACTAATAAGACGACATATTCTTGTCGTGCTAACGTCCACGGTCATAACTCAAGGGACTCGAAGAAAATAAAGAATAACATCGGCGGATTAAAAGTCTCATAACTTACGGGAACCGTCGTGAACAAATCATAGTTCGGTTTGTTGCATAGTCGTCTTGTGCACACCGATTAGAATGCACGTATGTAAAGGTCTTTATTTAAATAGATAGATAAAAAGTTTATTTGCTATACCAGCAACACACACAATAAATATGAGACAAAAACTTACACAACTATATGTTATAATATTATAAGAAATAAAGAAACAAAAACATTGTATTATACTCGTATTCTTTTTGTTGCACTAACCCTTGTTGAGGACAATTTTAAAAATACGTAATAAGAGGTTTGTAAAGAGGCTCGAAATTTCGCCGACGCTTGCACTTGCCCATTAGCTCAGTTGGGAGAGCGTTGGCACGGTTAGCCAGATGTCGCGGGTTCAAGTCCCGGCATGGGTGAAATTTTTATGCATACATACACAGATAAGCTAATACTTACCTAGAAGATTAAGTTAATTAGTATTTATTTAGCTTTAGGTAATGTCAAAGAAATGAGACCAACATCATCACGTCTTCTATGTGTGAAAGAGCGGAGCTTCCTGCTACAGATATTTCATACTTAAAAGGAAGTTCTTGCCGGCTATGTTACTGTAAACAATTAGCAAAGTAAATAAACGATTTTTATTTTTTATTATTGCTAGATGACCCGGCAAACGTTGTTTTGCCATATTAATTAGCCTACGACCTATTCGCAGACCTTTGGTAGGTATACACAAAAAAAAAATCACAAAAATCGGTGAAGCCGTTTCGGAGGAGTTCGATAACAAACACTGAGACCGGAGATTTTTATATATTAGAAATATTTTAGATTATTATTAATACGTTTATTGCACATAAGTAAATATTGCAATGGTAATGCGGGGGACTTAATGCTACGAGCATTATATATATTAAATTATAATGTAGATAGAAAGACTTCATGGATATGTAAACTGACGCCTGTACCGGATGGGGATGATGGCTCTGTCATTATCTTGTCATTTTTTGACATGCTTCTGTCACTGTCTTGACGTTATCTTTCGTGATCTCTATACCTATGTTATTCCAAACAAAATAAAATGGATGGGAAACAAACGAAACGCGGCAGATTGCTGGCGGGTGGACGAGGATCGCCGAGGATGAAGTGGCGTGCCTTGGGTGAGGACTTTGACCAGCAGTGGACAAATATAGGCTGACGGATTGGAGTGGAAAAATAATAAATAAATAACTTGCACACAACACAACCAATTGCCCTGGTCCCAAACTAGGATACCCTGTGCTATGGTAACCAGGCAAGGACATCACAAACATGGAAATACATCCAGAGCCAGAGGACATTCGTACAAATGTCTGGCGGCCCCCAGTGGGAATCGAATCCACGACCTTCGGCATGGTAATTAGACGTGATACCACTAGTCCAATCCAACGAAGCAGTCGAGGCAACATTCACGCGAAGCGTGGCATAATAATATTTAAAAATTGGTTAGAGCTGGGCTGGCCACGTCAGATGTATGGACCAGGAACGGTAGGCAAAATTCGTCACCTATTGGGTGCCGTGCGATGGCTACCGGTGACTTGGCAGACCGAGGCGGAGATGGTGTGATGACCTGACCAAATAGTTACCTGGGTGGAAGAGTTGGCCAAAGACAAGAAGGAGTGGAAATCTAAAGGGGCGGCCTTTCCCAGCAGTGGGATACAGTCTTAAATAAATAAAAACCGACTTCGAAACACTACAGCACTAAAAAGTTAGAAATAATTTAAATAATTAGAAGTATTTATACATGTCGGTATTGTAGAAGTATAATTTGGAGCCGGTGCCTAAAATATATGTGCTGGTCTTGAAACTGGGCACCGACTACAAATTATACTTCTACAAACTATACGTTTTTATTTTAAAATTTTTATTTTTCAATTTTTAGTGGGGGAGGGGGAGAAAAATAAATAAGTCCCTTTATAACCATAATTTACCCTACTTAATTCGTTGCTTTAACATTTGATGTTCTAAATTTCCATCTCCGAAAGTCTTCACCAGAACATCACCAAATTAACTTGGGACTACTTTTACGGTATTTTATGAAACATACCACGGATATTAATAAACATTACTAAAGGATGGACCCTATTAGGGCTTATTCACTGCTGTCCATTGAAGTTCCGTTCGCCATCTCTGAAAGTCTCCATCAGATCTTCACCAAATTAAAATGGGACCAATGGGACGTTATACCTGTTCGAACAAAAAGTTATGGAGGAACATAGCCAAAAAAAATATATACGCGTCGAATTGATAACCTCCTCCTTTTTTCGTCGTCGGTTAAAAACCAAAAAGATGCGGTCATTTAAATTCGCGTGAAAAATATCCTCCTAAATGAATCAAGTGATTCGCGATCTATTTCGCGATTTCAATGCTTGGTTAGGTGTTACAAAGGACCTTAGCTGACCAATGAACACATCAAGGTTTCTTAATTTTACTGTGGAACCCTCACCAAACAAGTTAAAAGCAATAAAATGCATTACTTTTAGCACGTCTGCTAATTTGTTAACAGTTTCTTACAGTTTTACAACGTTAATACGTCAATAAAACTATTTTCGTAGTAACACAGACTTAGCTTTTGACATTGCCTAGACCTCCAATCTGTCGGTTCTGGGCGACTTGCGTCAAATCACTGGATAACATACATACATATGGAGCCTATATACGTCCCACTGTATGGCACAGGCCTTCTCTCAGGGAGAGAGTATGGACTCAATCACCACGTGTGCTCACCGCGGATTGGCGATTTCAAGCGCTGCGGTATGTGGATATCTCAGGCACTCCGGTTTCCTCACGACGTTTTCCTTCACAGTTAGCGAATGGTATTGCTACTGTAACTTCACAAATGCTCGCACTGGGAATCGAATCTGGGTCTCTCGCTTCCGAGTCCAATGTTGTACCCAGCTATGACTGGATAAGTAGGTAAGTAAATAGATAAATACTTATCCAAGGATAAACGAATAAATGACCGATTGTCAGTTTAGGTATATAAGGATAGTTCTGTAAATGTGATGGTGCCAGACGTTTTCGGACTTATTCAGCAGATAGAGCTTACCTCTGGATAAACACATACCTAGTGTTGTCAGATAGCGTTGGTGCAAACGGGCCTTACTTACATGTTTTTTTTTTATAAATCTAAGTTCTCCGCTCAGAAAAGGTGAAGTTGTGAATTCAGATTTATAAAAGGTAAGTTCCCAAATAGTGAATATACGTATTAGCGAAGATAAAAAGTACGTGGAACTGGCGTGCATGCATGCAACGACTAATGAATGTTGATGAAGCGAAAGAGTTTAGTTAGGACGGTGGCGAGCGGCAAACCCTGGTCTGTGCCTACCTCTCCGGGCTACAGGCATGAGTTTATGAAATGTAAGGTCCCAATTTACTTAATCACCGAACGCAAGAGGTGCGAAACACACGGACGGTATACACTCAGGGCCGGATTATCATCTATTAGGCAGTGTAAGCAACTGCCTAGAGGCCCCGATCAGCCAGATAAAATTGTTTCTTCGAGTGAAAATTGGAAGACTTGTTTATTTATTCTTACGAGTATAAGGTGCACCAACAGCAAACGCAAATCATGTACAAACATTTTATAGCTTATTAAATTGATAGTACTAGAAGACCTCACGATATTTTTGCGTAAATTTTTTATGCTACATCATATTGACATATTTCAGTACATTTCGGTATATTTATGTACATTTCAAATTCATTGATGAATACACTAATCCGAGTATTATATTTAAACGGGGCCATAGTTTTGTAATGCAGAAAATAAAACAGCGTAATTACGAAATTACAAAATTACGTTGCGGTAGAAAGTGTAAACAGCGCCTCAAAAGGCATATTGTCTTAAACTCTATATTTGTTTGTGAACTGTATAATTTTTTTCTACCTTTTTGGGCTGACACGTGGATGGCAAGAGCTGGATGAGAGTAGCCGAGGAGCGTGCTCAGTGGCGTGCAATAGGAGAGGCCTATGTCCAGCAGTGGACAAGCATAGGCTGATGATGATGATGAAGGGGGCTGAGACGTGGATTGCCTAGGGGCCTCGACATGGTCAATCCGGCCCTGTCTGCACTAGACAATTAGCGTGTATGCATTGCACATGGTGCGGTTATGTAGTCGGATCGTGATTTGTGTGAGAACACAAGGCGGGAAAGAGGCTCGATACTGCCGTGCCGATGGCGACATTGCCGCCGGTATAGACATCTGGAGCATTCTCTAGTGAGGAACTTTACAGTTGACATTGTACGAGACTAAATCACCACGAATCTGAGTCACCTGAACCTACATTAAAGTTAGAGATAGATAGATAGATAGAGAACACACTAAAAACGGACCTAACACAGATATTTCTTAACTTAAGAGTGATAAGGCCGCCATCTGTACTTTCTCAGAGAGAGAGAAAAAGAGTATCGGTTTGGCTTAATTACCACGCATGCCCAGCGCGGATTGGCAATTTCAAGCGCTGAGGTATGTGGACACCTCAGACACTCAGGTTTCCTCACGATATTTTTCTTTATTGCTACTACAACTTCACAAATAGACGTAACGTAGAAAACAAAGCCATCGGTAAATGTCGGGATTCGAACCCACGACCTCCCGCATGTGAGGCCGGCGTTCTACCGGTCCGCTACCACCACTTAACATTCGTAAAGAAAATTTAATGGTTATCAGCTTTTGACTCAACATAATTTAAGTGACACTTTCTTAGTGAAGAGTGACACATTGGATGAGAAAATCTTCTTTAAGAATACCACGGCTGGCACGCACAGTGTAATTGCAATAATAGGGAAAGTGAAAGTGAAGTTCGGTAGTGCAATAATAGGACCAAGGACTTTGGTCCTTGGTGCCATTTAGGGCGATAATCGCTTGCCCTGGTATCTGTAATGAGGCTACGCTGGAATAGCTGGTTTTAGTAACCACAGTTGATGCTGTGGAGTCGGAAATTATTCCGTATTGCTTGTAGCATGTAATTGCAGGTTAGCCGGCCTGCTGGTTAGGGCAAAATTAGTTTCTCTTTTAGACGAATTCTTCACGTAGACTTTAGACGAAGCATTTAAGGCCAGGTTCTTCGAGCGCACTATTTCTATTGGACTGGTTGCGCTGCACGAGGTGGTTAACTTAGCCCACTTTCAAATCTACAAATTAATTGAATACAAGCTGACTGAAAATTACTATGTGGGTTGATAAGAAACTCGAATCGATGTACTTGGGAGGATTTCTGAAATGTGAGAGAATGTGAGATCGAATTTCGCAGTTGGCAACTCACTTACGCTCGGTTAGCACACTGGGTGAATCTACCACTCCAAAGTTCACAAGGTGACCACTCACCCGCAGGGTGAGTTTAGTTGAGGGCGAGTTGGCGCCTAAGCCGTTTTTTTTTTTGCTGTCTATTTCTCCACTACAACTCGACAAGAAGTCAGCGGATAACAATTCAACAAACAGAACGTAAATTCCTTACGTTGAAATAAATTTTTGATTTCTAAATAATAGTACTATTTTTTGGCCACGTCGACGTCGTTGACTGTTCCTTTATTTATTCTGCTCACCAAAGTAAATGTTAGCTTGGTTTTCCACTTTTTCTGCTGTCTAGTAAATAAATTATCTATCCGCCAAGCTATCTATATGTTTGATTAAGAACTAATTATATGTGGAACCATTTACAGAAGATACGATGCGACGTTGATACGATGTAAACCTCGTGGCAAGTGGCAAACCCAGCTCTCCGCCTACCCCCCCGGGATACAGACGCGAGTTTGCCCAATGTAATGTATAAATTAGAGAATCATAGAATAAGTTGTAGCAATGTGGAATTACCCTATTTAAAAAAGACCCTGAACAGCGATTATAAACCCAAGATTTCACCTACAAAGTACAAAGATACAAAGAAAATTCTATGTGAACATCGCGAGTGAAAATCTACCAATAGTTCAAAGGTCTCCGCAGATTAAATTATGTCACTGAGAAAGAATGGCTCTGTTGAAAACGTTGTACAATGCACAAGATTCGTTAAGAGATTTCTTTACAGAAACTAACATCCTAACAGTTTCTAGTCAGTACATCTATGAAAATATTATGTATGTTAGGAAAAATATTAGTAACTTTAAAACTGTAGGTAGCCAACACAATATAAATATCTACTAAAAATAGAAATAAACTTCCGTTCCCAAAATTTAAGCTGGCAAATAATAAGTTTGCCAGAAACGCGGTTCAAAAAATGTGTGAAGCACACTTTGTGCCAAAAAAAATTCTATAACATCAAAGATTATTTAGATGACAATGATGTCTGGAATTAAAGCCAGTTCAATGGATGAGTTCCAGGTTTTAGAATATTTATATAAACTCTGTTAATTAAGGACTTGAAAAGACTAAGTTTGGAGTTTTTTTGTCCATTTTTTCTCCAGAATGATCTATATTTTGAAATGGACACCTAGTTTAACTGGTAACGTTCATTAAGCCGCAGTTTTTGTGCTATTTTGAATAAAAAAATGTTGATTGATTGATTGATGTATTAAAATTTTTGTTAGTCAGTCAACTGCTCTTTAAGAAAAATTTTAATTTCCTTTTCTAGCTTTCTATGTCTGTGTAGTTTTTTAAGTAAAAGTAAATATACCAAATTTATAATTTATACCAAATAAATATACAAAGAAAACAAATACACTTTTTCGTATAAACAATCCAACAATATCCCACACTATCGTTTTCCTCTGTGCTATGGTGTGTACGAGAAAAAAATTTCCCAAATTTAGGTGAAGGGAAAGAACTATCGTTCCTGAAATATGCCACGGAAATGGCGAAACTCTTAAGGGTTCCTTGTTGACTACGGAACCCTAAAGAAGCCTAGTGCCCCGCAATAGAATTCGAAAAGGTATGTAAATGTAGGTTTATAGCTATTATGCGCTTTACGCCGCCGGTCACTACCTCACCAGCGGCAGACAGACAGATGGACAGACTCCGAGTGACGTAACGACCAAGTTGGGCAACGGATTGACTCCTGCGCAACCGGTCAGCGGCCGCGTATGATACTACTTGCAAACTGTTTTGGGTGACTTTTTACATTTGTTTTATTAAGAACTGTGTTGCTGCAAATGCTGTAATGAACGAAACTCGTAATATATCTCATGTCAGGATCCTAGCAAGTGGCAAACTTTGGTCTCTGCCGAGGAAGGGTCTATTATCACTCAACATAACGAATTACGAATATTCCTCATTGCATAGGTGCGTGTGTGTGTGTGTGTGTGTGTGCGTGCGTGCCTGCGTGTGTGTATGAATAAAATTAAAAATCACTACATTGGTTCGATATTTTGTATTAAGCATGAATGCAGCATCCTCCTGTTATGCCCTGGCCCCACCTCAATTTAAGAAACCGATCGGTCCAAATTAGAATTTTGGTCCACGACAGAAACAACATCTAATACAGTAGTTGGCTCATCTTGTATTTACAACTACTTTACGACGCGTACACTTGATTTATTGTCGCCAATCAATAAATACACTTTGTCACTATTATGTAAAAACCGGCCAAGTGCGAGTTAGACTCGCGCACGAAGGGTTCCGTACCATTATCTATACAAGATTTGAATATTTCAAGCGTCTACCTGTTGCCGTTATTAAATCGAGCAAAAAACGGCAAAAAAATCCTGGTACTTATTTTTTACTTATTTTATTCTGTTTTCAGTATTTGTTGTTATAGCGGCAATAGGAATACATTATCTGTGAAAATTTCCACGGTTCATGAGACAGACGACGATGAGACGATTGTAACAGACGGACGGGCGGACGGACGGACAGCGCACTCTTAGTAACAGTAACAGTCCCTTACCATACGGCTGCAGAACCCTAAAAAGGGCAGGTCGATGTCAAAGCTGTTTGCAAAACATAGTTAAAGCATTTAATTTTACCGCCCCGAGTTGAGTTGTACTGTATTATATCATGAACATCCACGTAGCACAATAACTTGCCCTGGTCCTAAACTGGGATAGGTACCTTGTAATGTGGCAAAATAAAACGGCCAAGAAATCACTTGGAAAGAGAGCGCAGGACATGCTTGCACGCAGGTTTGCACGATGTAGAGATAGCTTTATTCAAAAACTACTGCCAAGCTTTATACACCCGTAACCTGCGGAGCAGCTATACCAAAAAAGCCTATAATGCCCTGCATATCCAGTACAATAACGCCTTCAGGGGGGATGCTGGGGTTGCCGCGTCACTGTAGTGATGATCGGACGATTCGAGCACACATGGCTTCCACGCTGTCGTGCGTAAGCGAGTGGCCTCCCTGATGTCTAGAGTAAGCGGCGGTGGCAGTACTCTTCTCGTGGTGATCGGGGACAGGGTGGATAGCCCAATTCTCAAGCATTGGGCATCCATTCATGTCTACCCTTACAATAAATTTAATTATCTATGACTATAGGTTAAGTTATGGCCGATGGGGCCGAAAAGTTCTCGAATGGAGACCACATATCGGCAAGCGCAGCGTAGGACGACCAGCCACAAGATGGACAGATGACCTCATCCAGGTGGCAGGAAGACGCTGGATGCAAGCCGCGTCCAACCGGTCTTTTTGGAAATCCATGGAGGAGGCCTATGTTGAGCAGTGGACTTCTTGTGGCTGAATGACGATAGCCTAAGGTTTTAAATTTACTAAAAATCTATGAATTTGCCTATCGCACCTTAATTTCCTTAACGTCACTAAACGAAATACACACATTTTCAGCGAAGGTGTCATTCTTCAGTTAAAACTCATGCGTTCCGCGAGAAAGTACCTAACGACACAATGCCATCTAGGGGCTTTTTAGTGAACTATTCAAACCAGTGTCTTCAGCAAACATAGGCCCGAGATTGTAGGTTAGATGGTAGGTAGGCGGTACTTACCTCCATTTTGATGATTTTTGTTTAGTGACGTTAAGGAAATCAAGCAAACGCTGAAATAGTATCATTGTCACACGCATACTCCTTTATTTTTTAATTATTGTATGTAAGCATGTTTGTTTGTGGCAATAAAATCATTCATTCATTCATTCATTCATTCATTCAAGGTGCGCTATGTTAACTAAGTACCTAAGTTTGAAATAAATATTTTCGATTCAATGTATTTAATTCCACGCAGTTGCCTGAGATGATGGGCGCTCGAAGAAGGGAGCCACTGCGTCCGTGATTGATACAATTATCTTGTTTTTCCTCATAACAGTGACGTCAATGCATAATGGTTTATATTAAAAGTGAGAGGCTGTAATTTGATCTTAAGGTGAGAGGTAATAAGGCTTACGGTTTTGCGTGTCTTACGTATAGGAAAACGAGTGCACTGTGCAAGCGTTGCACTATCACTGCACTCATTAAAGCCGGCATAATGTCTTGGTTTTAAAATACGAAACCGGTTTCTGATATAGTTTAAACCTTTGTTTTCTTAGTTACGTACATTTGTGAAATTATAGTAGTAAGACCACTCGTTAACTTGGAAGGAAAATATCGTGACGAAACCTAAGTGTCCCAGGTGTTCACACACGTCAGCGCTTGAAATTGATATTAATTGAGTAATTAAGTCCATACTCTCTGTCGGAGAGAAGGCCTGTGCCCTGCAGTGAGACGTAATAGGCTACATAAAAAATGCCTCTGTATTACGTAAAGACAGCGACATCTGGCAAAAGCAATTTACATCACTTGCAGCCCCGAGTAACCCACTTTGAAACTAGGTTTTTACATCGGAATGATATCGCTGTACCTACATGATTATATTCTTTTTGTTGCACTAACCCGTGCTGAGGACAATTAAAAAAAAACTATTTAGTTAGAGGCTAAAAATAGGCTAGGATGTGGGGTACCAAAGACCCTACATCCTAGTTTGGTATAAGAAGAAGGGATTGTGATGAGTGGATTTTAATGTAAGCCACATACATACATAAACTCACGCCTGTATCCCAGACGGGCCGGCAGAAACCAGGGACTGCCACTTGCCACGATCCTGACAGATCACTTTCGCTTCCTCAACAAATATACAGAGCGAATGTGGGTGGAAGGGCCGGTAAGGGACGTCCCAGGCGGACATACTTCGACCAAATAGGGGATGTATTAGCAAAGGGCAAGATAAAAAGTACCTAAAACCGGCTTGCGTGCATGCAACGACTAACGTGAGCTATTTGTAAAGTAAATAAACTATTGCATATAAAATATTCAAGGTTTTGAAGTAAATATACCCATCTACCTACGACAATGACACCTTCATTAGACTTGAGAAAAAATTAATCGAATAAAAGACCTGCTGAATAAAACTGGGCGCCAAAGCGTCTCATTATCCGGCTCAAGTGTAGGTAAACACATTGGCCGGCATTGTGGCGCGCAGTTGTTTGGTTATTATGTTATATATGAAATGTATGCAGAAGAGCCGCGCCATCAATTGTGCAGGATGATGTCGAATTTGTTGCTTTAAGGCCGTGTTACGGTGGAAAAAGAAATTAATGAGAATAAAACATTCATTCCTTTGGGTGCACAGCAGACATGTTACGTAAAACTTTAATTTAGTACTTTATTTGTCTGATCCTGCCTACGCTTCTAAATGAATAAAATAAAACCGACTTCGAAAAAATTGAAATAGAGAAAGAAAGAAACCATTTATTAAATACGCAGTAAAATGAAACAAATTATTTGTCATGGATCCCATGACAAATAATTATTTGTTGGTACGGGAGAAAACTCTCCGTGTGGCGCCGGATTAAGAATAGCGTCACTCCTTTTCCTTCCGTGGATGTCGTAGAAGGCGACTAAGGAAATCAATTGCCAGGAGACGCGCAGCAGCGTCTTCCTGAGATTCCAACAGCATACTGCGATCGCCGACCCGTGGCGATTATGGCGAAACCCCTCACGGTTATGAAAAGCACGAAGGAGGCCTATGTCCTGCAGTGGGCGTCAAATGGCTGATGATGATGGGAGAAACGGGGAGATTACCACATATTATGTGCATTTTTCTGTCAAAAATATACCTATACCTACGGTTTCATTTGTGGAACGACGACGTCGCTGGAGCACTCTTGGGGCGGAGTTAGAGACGGTTTATAGCAGGACTTCCGCTTACAAGCCGGCTTTGAAGCCGTTTTGGGACTGTTTTGGTGGAGTCGAGTTTTTATAAATGGGATTGTTTTATGTTATGCAGTCACTTCAGGACCCCACATGAACATTCATTAAGTTTCAATTTAGTTACCATAACTTTTGTCACATATTATAACTGTAAAATAATTCGTGTACTCTTCATAAATTACTCAATACCCGCCCCCACCTTTAACTTACTGATAATAAAGTACTTCATCATCATCCCTCAGCCACACGAAGTCCACTGCTGGACATAGGCCTCCTCTATATTCGGAATTTCTCTACGAGATCGAATAAGAAATAATGAGATCCGTTGACGAACGTCGTCGACATGACCCAGCGGATTAGTAAGTTGAAGTGGCAGTGGGCGGGGTAACTGATGGCCGATGGGGCCGAAAAGTTCTCGAATGGAGACCACATATCGGCAAGCGGCACCTTACGACGACCAGCCACAAGATGGACAGATGACCTCATCCAAGTGGCAGGAAGACGCTGGATGCAAGCCGCTTCCAACTGGACTTTTTGGAAATAAGGTACTTAGTGAGATATATTTTTGGATGCATGCCCAATACATTATTTTTATCATCTAAGTTTATAATAAGTGGCATGTTTCTGTAAAATCTCCATTTAAATGAAAATAAATAAATTACATAGCCTGTAACCTTAATTAGGTGCCTTAATTCCCGACGTTTCGGCAACGTTGCAGCTACCGTGGTCACGGGTAGACTGAAGTGGCGAGTACAGTCAATTATTGTAGTGAGGGTCGGTGGTCTACCCTCAAGTCACTCGTATGGTGGCCTACACCGAGAACCGAATTCACGACATCTGTTTGGGTGGTCAAGCGCATTACCGCTAGATCAATGAGGCTGTCTAGAATATTTATCGTAAGCATAATACCTATGTATCATCATCATCAGCCATTTGACGCCCACTGCAGGACATAGACTTTATACGTACACTTTATACCTACGATTTTATGAATAAATTTTATCCTATCTTATCTAAGTATATTATAGGTCTCCCCCATGGTTATCCACAAACATGCATGAAAATACACCCAGACTGAGGCCATTTGTACACATGTACGGCGACCCCCAGTGGGAATCGAACCCACGACCTCTGTTTAGGTAGCTAAGCGCCTTAACGGCTAGACCAACGGGGCAGTCGAACCCTGAAGTGTCAGTGACGATCAATGTTAATGTAAACGAGCCCTAAGCATGCGCGTTCCCGTTTCACGACTGAAATAAACGAATTAAAAGCACAATGATTTCAATCGGTTAGTGCGTAACAGTTACGTAATAGAGCCGTGTTTCCACTTCGGAGATAGCAGGCTGTATTGCTGAACGATCGGCACCTACCTAACAGCTGAACAAACAGTTCTGCAGTGTTGTTCGATGGGCGCGGTTTCTACGGTACAGTTGGACCAAGAGCTCATGAACAATGGTGAAAATGAAATTCGAAAATGGTAACTCTCGGTGAATCACTTTTTATAGACACTAACTGAAAACCAGCGCTGACAGCTCACGTCCTCAGGAAAATGCTGAGTCAGCTTCCTTTTGCAGCAACGGAAACGCAACGCGACAAAACTGCATAAATTCATTTATTTAAGCGTACCTTAAATTTTTTGTATCCCACTGCAGGGCACAGGCCTTCTCTCAGAGAGAGACTATGGGCTTATTCACCACGCGTGCCCACCGCGAATTAGTATGCGCTGAGGTATGTGAACACCTCAGACACTCAGGTTTCCTCACTATGTTTTCCTTCGAAGTTAACGAGTGATATTGCTACTATTTGATGTTGCGAATATTTGTATTTAGGGTTCGGTCAGAAAGAATCACTTTGTGTGATGTTAGGTTTGTGAAACATTTTTGTATGGAATGTAGAGTTATACACAAACACAAATAAATAACATAACATAACATAAACTCACGCCTGCATCCCAGAGGGGTAGGCAGAGACCAGGGACCGCCACTTGCTACCAATAAATTTACAAATAAATTTATTTGTGAAACATGCGTGTACATAAAAGTATTTGTAGTAAATAATAAATAGCAGCGCAATAACACTTTCATTACGTGGCTTGTTGTCTGAAAATTTGTTTAACTGTCGGACATGCGAAGGAGAAATAGAAATCAGATAGAAATTGCGGATTGGCAATTTCAAGCCTGAATCAAGCCATTTCAAGTATTTGAACATCTCAGACACTCAGGTTTCTTCAAGATATTTCCTTCACAGTTAAAAAAATTAATCAATCAATTATTTTACCCCGTTATAAAAATAAAAAGATAAAAAGTACCCAAAACCGGCGTGCGTGCATGCAACGACTAATGAATGTTGAGGAAGCGAAAGTGATCTGTCAGGATCGTAGCAAGTGGCGGGCCTACCCCTCAGGGATACAGGCGTGAGTTTATGTTATGTTATGTTTATAAAAATAAAATGAGATGCAAAAGTCCATGTCGAGTTCCAAGAAAATTCATAAGTTGAAGGCTCCGCGGGAGCTTTACCGCGAATAAAGTTGACGCGAAATTCCGATGCTGTATTTTATTTCCCGGTAACAATTTAATGGCTAATTAATTATTTTTATATTGTATTTTTTCCTGCGGACGTAGACGCGGCGACTAGTAAATGTTGATGGAACAAAAAAGGTTTGTCATAATCAAACCTTGTCTCTGTCTACCCCGGCCTCCGGGACTTATGCGTGAATTTTATTACGTAAGTATATGTATTTACAACTGTGTGTAGCCGCTTAAGAGCAAATTATGAATTTGGCGTTGCCTCCAAGTAGCCAGATAATTTCATTTTATTTATTTTTATTTATTGAAAGAAAACAAACAATTGTACAATATGGTTAAATACATAGAATAATTACATTTACACTATGTAATTGCACAACCAGCAGCGTTTTCTATAGACTAAATCAAAGACATAAAAGAGAAAAGCTCATAGCTATATCGATTTCTAAGAGGTAATTTCTACAACTATGTAAAGTTTCACAATAATACTTCAACATACTTAGGTATGTACAATAAAGTGTTATCCATCTATCTATTAGCAAGAGTCAACTCAAGACTTCGCTTGGAAGACAAGTAGTACTGATTGAAATTGAAATAGGAGTCACTCGCCAGGAGGTGGGCGCGCACTCCGATCGAGTCTCAAGTTAACTCCCGCCAGCTGTGATAATGGAACAACAAAAAGAAAAAAAAAAACACACATTTATTTGTTCTGTGCATGTGCCTATCAATGTGCCAAAGCCCAACCAATGTAATGAATCTGATTTTTATTTTTCAATGCGTAACCCACAAACCAAAAGTAGTAGGCGTGCGTGCTTACACTAAGCTATTGCTAATTATCACTCTTTAAATCGCTTTGAATTTATGAGTCAGTGGAATTCATGAAAAGTACTACGCGGTACTCCTTAAAAACAAGTGGGGCTGTGTCGGGTTACACGGCCGTTGGTTTAACGTGAAACGTCTATAAGCGTTAATTTTTAGCTCAAACCGCGCAATGTGTTACGCGGCACTGGCGCCATCTAGCGGCACGAGTGAAGAGGATCTGAGTGATGGCTACTTTGCTCTAGTCAACGATATATAAATAAAAAGCACACGACACGTAGTTACAGAGTTAAAGCCCTCGCTGAGGCGACGACCAGAAGTGACCCCCTACTACCTAATTGAAAGAAGTTTCACGTCAAAAGAGTATGCGGTGGTAACGCAGTCGGTCGGTAGAACGCGTACCTCACATTCAGGTCTTGGGTTCGAACCCTGGCGCTTGTACCAATGAATTTGTTTTCTATGTTACGTAGGTACATTTGTGAATTTGCAGTAGCAATATCCCTCGCTAACGTGTAGGAAAACGTCGTGCGGAAACCTCAGAGCTTGAAATCGCTAATCCGCGGTGGACACGCGTTGTGGTTAATCCCATGCTCTCTCTCTCTCTCTGAGAGTGGCCTGTGCCCTGCAGTGGGACGTATATATATTCTTTATTGCAAATCATAACTTAGAAAATTAATTACATAGCATTGTTACAAAGGCGAACTTATCTCTAAGAGAGATATAAGCATTATAAGTACTACAAGATTACTATTCTGTTCAAACACGGTCGCAAGTTGTGTAGCAATGTTGTGTTTGTATTAGCAGCCTCATCAAATTGGTTGCCAACATGCGATAGAATAAAAAACTTAAAAAAAAATCAAGAACGAGTGAGTCGTTATGAATGACTCGCTAAAACCTAACTTCTCTTAAAGAGAATATCCAATTCTCCGGTACAAATGGTGACACCAAGCATGCCTAACGGGGCGGCGATTTTAAGCGCTAAGACATGTTATCTAATTTTAACACTTCAAAACAATTTCATTTTAACACCTCAAAAACACCTTTGCAATATTTTCCTTCACTGTAAGCAAGTACCTATTCTTTTTATACTTTATTTATTCATTTATTTGTTATTAACTTCGTACCGCCACAGAATCCGTTTATACGATACTTGTTACCATGGCAACGCAATAAATAAAAATCTTAGAGTTTGGTTTGAAAAAGGGTTACGGTAACAATAAAATATTATCCCACGGGAACGCATTACCGGGATATGAAGTATCCTATGTCTCAATTTAGATCTTTGTCTATATGTAAGAGCCCTTTGACGCCCACTGCAGAACATAGGCCTCCTTCGTGGTTTTTTTAACCATGAGGGGTTTTGCCATGTTGCAAATTTTCATGTAATTCCGCTCAGGCGTTATTGCGTGATTGAGTAACAAACATCCGAACATCTTTACAAACTTTCACATTTGACAATATTAAGTAGGTAGGACACCACAGGGTACATCTTTGGTCCTGTTTTATTTATTCGTTTTGTCTGTTGCGTATAGTTTTCTTTCTGTTGTTGTGCATATTATGTTACTTACCTGCTTATTTTGTTTCTGTGATATGTCTGGTTGGTATAATAAATTTCTTTCTTCTTCTTCTAGTAGGATTGACTAACCTCTACATGTTCCAGCCTTGCGTTGATATCTAATATATGGCAAAGATTCTGATTTGACTTCAGATTACATTTTTCGGTCTTCAAACATGAAAAGCATCAAAATGAGTACTGAGGTGTGAAGAAAACGATAACGAAAACTTAGCATTCCGCAACAGCTGTTCAACCAATTTCGAAAATAGCTTTCCATTGTAACCTTGCGATGTTTGTCATAGAAGACTATCACGGGAATGCCTCTGAGTCGATCAGATTATTCACGTAAGAGTAAAAGATGACGCCTGACCTGGCCCTAGATTTTTTAATCATAAGCAGCCTATATACGTCCCACTGTAGGGCACAGGTCTTCTCTCAGAGAGAGAGTATGGGCTTAATCACCACGCGTGCCCACCGCGGTTTGGCGATTTCGAGCGCTGAGGTATGTAAATTTATAGCTTAGACACTCAGATTTCCTCACGATGTTTTCCTTCACCGTTAGCGAGTGGTATTGCTACTATAACTTCACAAATGTACATAACTTAGAAAAACAAAGTCCTAGGTACATGCCCGCACTAGGAATCGAACCTGGGTCTCCCGCTTCCGAGTCCAATGTTCTACCCACTAGGCTACCACCGCAGATTTTTTAAGACACGTTTTAATTCGTTAGAGCTTCAAATCGACTTGAAATAATGCCTGAAGTGGAATTGAAAACGTTGTCAGCAACATTGCCGGCAACATAGGCAAACACGGTAGTTGACTTAAAAATAGGTTAAAATTGTATTCTTATAAAACCATAAAGAATAGCCTTGTTTCTAAAAAATATAAAGTTCACTTTTTGTTCTAGTTTATATAAACATGTGACTTTGGCCTTTGCATCTACGTAATGAGATGATTTAAACAGCGTCCAGAGGTACGTTCACTCGCACTACATGGGTGAAGGGACCACTCGGACGCTGCAGTGCCTGGGACATTGTTTTTTAGATGAGTATTCTATAAACATATAACCACCATAATATTATTTTCCAGCGGTGGTAGCCTAGTGGGTAGAATACCGGACTCGGAAGCGAGACCCAGGTTCGATCCCCAGTGCGGGCATATACCTATGACTTGGTTTTCTAAGTTATGTACATTTGTGAAGTTATAGTAGCAATACCACTCGCTAACGTGAAGGAAAACATCGTGAGGAAACCTGAGTATCTGAGCTATTCATACTTATACCTCAGCGCTTGAAATTGCCAATCCGCGGTGGGCACGCGTGGTGATTAAGCCCACGCTCTCTCCCTGAGAAGCCTATGCCCTACAGTGGGACGTATATAGGCTGCTTATGTATGTATCCTGCCAATGCCATCTTGCCATCCAAACCAAATTGTTACTCTAGGCCTCCACAGCACATATCAAAATCTAAAGTGAAGACCAACGGATAACTCTACTTTATTCTATCTGTGCATCAATAACTTTTTATAATGTCGCTTCTGACCTGTACCATTCAATTTGTGGCTATCTGAATAAATATATTTGAATCTTTATCTTACCTTATTAGCGTGGTAGAGAGTAGGCAGGTCAGTCGCCACCTTAAGATTACTTGATATTCAAAACGTGCCGGCTACTGTTACAGCGAGGTCCATGCTGATTCGGTTGCCTGTTTCCAGTGAATTATTCAATGCTCATTCAATACCATTGTCCGTACTTTATGTGTTCGTATTGTGTAGGTTCACACGCTTATGCAACGTGTTACTAAAATAACACTATGCTTGAAAAACATTTTTAGTACCTCTTTGTACTCTTTTTTTGTTTAGTAAAAAATATTTACTACCATAAATAATGCTACTTTGCAGTACGAAAAATTTTTTACACTATAATAAAATTAACTCCCCGTCACAATAAATTAATAACCAGCCTTAAAAGAGGATTTGCGAGAGGCCTTGGTAGATGGAGCGCGCGTGGGCGAGTTCTGGGCCAATCAAATTTGAATAGTTTATCACCAACACGATAAGAAGAAGCTTTAAAATATATAAATTCCACTAGAAAATAAAGCTTCATCGTGCTTTGTAAATTTCAACAAGAGAAAGTGACCTTAAAATGTGTTGTGTAAATTCGCCAGTCTCGTGTCCTGATAGCTCAGTGGTATTGAGTCAAGCTAGTGACACGGAAGATCCGGGTTTGGTCCCGGATTCATTTTAAAGTTAATCTTATATTTTTTAAAGTTATTGGAGCAATTTTAAAGAGATAATAAACTATCATATGAATTGTAGTTCTATGAAACAGACCTCTGCTCATCCCCATAGCGTTATTTCAATTACACGTTGTATTTGCTACTAACTGAGCTAAAGCGATGCCCGTTATGGCTGACTGGTTGTCAAACAAACGGACCTACAGATGGGGCCACCAGAAAAAACAGCAAACAGCAGCAGCAGAGACTGAGCATGTGAGATAGGTTTAAAGCAAAGCGAATTTGACAAATTCGTGCCGGCTTATCATTGGGTTGTGAAGCCTACTAGACAACGACAGGTAATGGGTCACTTCAATTAATGAAATACGAGCATAATCAGCCCACATATGTCCAAATGCAGGGGACAGACGTTCTTTCAAAGAGAGATAGAGAGGCAAACGGCAAACGCAGTGTAGGACGCCCACCAGCCCGCTGGACGCGGCTGGATGAGGCACTAGACAATTACGGGCTGATTAATTGAAGCATAATAAGCCTCCACACGTGGGACACTCAAAAACATTATCATCATCAGCCATTTGACGCCCACTGTAGACCTCATGGTTTTCCAAGCTTCCCGGTCTTGTGCCCCCCGCATCCAGCGACTCCCCGCCACCGTAACCAGGTCGTCAGAAACATACACACATACATAAACTCACGCCTGTATCAAAGAGGGGCAAGCGGCGACACGACACTCGTTTTGAGAAAAAAAGTTTTTGTGTATGAGAGACTGGCCAATCTATTTTGAAAATACGATTATTTATAAGTAAAAATAGGTACGTTCCAATTTCAAAATTTCCCTCCACTTTTTCGCGAGCCAATTTTATTATAGTGTCTCATTAAAACATGTGGTAGCGGTGGTAGCCTAGTGGGTAGAACCTCGGACTCGGAAGTGGGAGACCCAGGTTCGATCCCCAGTGCGGGCATGTACCTATGACTTGGTTTTTTAAGTTATGTACATTTGTGAAGTTATAGTAGCAATACTACTCGCTAACTGTGAAGGAAAACATCGTGAGGAAACCTAAGTGTCTGAGCTATTCACATACCTCAGCGCTTGAAATCGCCAATCCGAGGTGGGCACGCGTGGTGATTAAGCCCATACTCTCTCCCTGAGAGAAGGCCTGTGCCCAACAGTGGGACGTATATAGGCTGCTCATATATTGAAAGATAGATCTGCGCCAAAAACTATTTCGCGCTATGATTTTTTACGATTTCAAGTGTCGCCTGAAACCAGACGAATTGTACGATAGACTTCAAACGGCATTCATATATGAAGGCCCTTCCAAGGCAACCGTGTATCGTTGGTATAACAAATTCAAGCGCAGTCGACTAACTTTGGCAGATGAAGAAAGAAGAGGTCGGTTTACGGAAGAAAACCTGCTACCCAGTGCTACCAGTGAAAATTTTAATCCAAGACAATAGGCGAGTTACGTATCAGGAGTCAGCACATACTGCAGATTGGATCGGGAAGCCTTCACGAGACTCTACACGTGCAACTTCGCGTGAGGAGGTTAGTTTCACGCTGGGTGCCGCACAACCTCACCGACGCTCAGAAGAAGGCCCGGGTGGAATGGTGCCGTGATACGAGGGGTGTTCAATAAGAGTGGTGAGAATGATGTACAAACTTCTTCGATAGAGAAATAGAAAATACTGGCAGGCATATCCCACGTATATGTGGACATAATAAAAATAAAAAAAGTTTGATGCTCTTTTGTTTTTTCAATCATAGAAGGTTTTTACTTGTGTTCTGTCGCAATGGCGCGTAATTAAATATCTATGTTTAAAAAATTTTACTACGAAACAAGGCCTGGTATGTCCAACTGCAGGGCACAGGCCTTCTCTCTAAGAGAGGAGAGAGTGCAAGGGAAATTATGGGCTTAATCACCACGCATGCCCACCGCGGATTGGCAATTTCAAACGCTGAGGTATGTGGACACTTCAGGCACTCAGGCTTCCTCACAATGTTTTTCTTCAGCTTTCGTTAGCGAGTGATATGGTATGTATGCTGAACCTCATTTGCCATCAATACGCTAAGAAGTACCTAGTAACGTTAAAATAACGTAAGGAGCTGCAGAAACTTGAGGAAACGCGATGTATGTTTCCACGTAGGAATTAAATAGATTCTCGATAAATCGAGTTAATGTTATTATCTATCATTATGCTGTGGTCAATTATAATAAGAAATATTTTTATCATTTTCGGAATTGAGATTTTTTCCACCTATAGCATCAAATGCGTGATCGTCATTACCTGCATGGATTAATCGTGATGTTTTTTTCTGACCTCTTCCTTCTATTCGAAGTCTCCTAAGAGATAATGGCTCCGACGCAGGTCTGCGGCATGACGCCGCGCTAAACAGTTTATCTTCCTATGTGCAATTTTGCTTTACTCTCACATCACATAAACTCACGCCTGTATCCGGCAGATACCAGGGTTCTTTGGCGTGAATAAGTCGCTGCCCTGCACGCACTTACGCCAGTTTAGGGTAATTTTCATCTTGCTCTTCGCCAATACATCCCCTATTTGGTCGAAGTATGTCCGTCTGAGACGTCCCTTACCGGCCCTTCCACCCACATTCGCTCGAACTATTTCTATCGTTAATCTTTCTTCCTTCATCATCATCAATTCATCATATGCTGGCTATTCGTATTAGCATCGATTTATAATAAATGGCAGCTTTCACAAAAAAACAGTGCTAAAGATTCATCAGAAAACCCACCAATAGATGGTTAACATTTGCCAAATACGCAATATTTGCCGGCGAATCACTTAGTAATAGTAATAGTTTATTGACCAATAACATTACAAGGATCTACAACTAAGAGTAGTTACATGAGATGACTTAAACTTATAGTATAGCCTCTGTTGCCGAGCTAGGCATAAAGCCTGTATTACGGCATCCAGCGCCAACTCCCACGGAATATGGCAAGGTAAAGTATTCTAATAAATATAATGTTTAAGAAAGAAATAATTTAGAAGAAATTTAAGTAGATGCAAGGTTAAGGTTAAAATAAATAACAATATATTTGTGAGTCCTCTCTGTATGTGTGTGTGTGTGTGTGTGTGTGGGTGCGTGCGTGCGTGCGTGCGTGTGTGTGTGTGTGCGTGTGTGTTTGCGTGCGTGTGAGAGAGGGTGTGTAAATGTGGTCCGTACCTACAGCCCGAAGAGAGGGGAGCGGTATTAGGACAATGTTTAAATCCTTAGCGCCTGGTGTCATGATTATTGACATTTCCATTATATTTCATTTATTTTTGTATAGTCAACAGATCTTCAGTTTGGTCGTAAGTTAGATTGCGCAGAAAATTTGTTATATGGTTCGATTTAAGTTGTAAATTTCGACTGACTTATTTATTTTATTATACATATAGGGTCCAAGAAAAGGGAAATCTTTGACTAAACTGAGTTCTAAAATGCCTGTCGCATTGACACACTCTGTGAGATAACCGTTTATTTGTTGCTAATAACTGCATGTTATGATTTGAGTGCTGCACCAACAATAAGTGGAGAATAAACAATTGCCTAACTGTAAGAACATCACATTGGTGGTAGAGTAGAAAGCGAAATGGTTTAAATAAGTATACAGACCTTTAAAATAGCTCTCTGTGCAACCTCCAGCCTTTTTAGAGAGGTTTTGGGTGCACCACCCCAACAACTAATACCATACGTTATTAAAGATTGACATAAAGCTATGTACACATGCTTAAGTTTGATAGGTTCTAACACATGTCTTAGATTTTTAAATACGTATATTAACTTTCGTACTCTTGTAGATAATAATTGTATGTGTTCTTTAAAATTGAGTTGCTTATCAATAATTATTCCTAAATACTCTATTGAGTTCACTTTTTCCAAAATTTGTCATTCATAAGCAATTAATATTCGATGCAGGTGCACAATTGTGAGCTTTTATTGACAAATCTTTATCAATGTTTTGTTCACGAATTGAGAAGGTGATATATTTTGATTTGTCAATATCCTGTCCTGAACTGCCCTCGCGGAATGGAACGTATAGGTGGCCCATACTAAGTCGGACACAGATCTGTGTCCCGGCAGACGAGCGGTGTCAACACGCGGTGGTAGCCTAGTGGGTAGAACATTGGACTCTGAAGCGGGAGACCCAGGTTCGATTCCCAGTGCGGGCATGTACCTATGGCTTTTATTTCTAAGTTATGTACATTTGTGAAGTTATAGTAGCAATATCACTCGGGATGTAAGGGAGCGAATACCTTCTAAGTGCTCCTAGCCAACCTCACCTGCCCGTGGTGCATCCTGCTGACCTACGAACGAGGCTCTGGCGACCGAAAAATGGCGGGATAACCATTTCAAAATAACACGGCGTAGCTAAATACTACAGGCTGGTGACGGGCAGCAGCGCCACCACTGGGAGAAGTTACGCCCTGCGATCGCCAACCCGCCTGCCCAGCGTGGCGATTAGGGCATAAACCTCCCATGGATAGTCCCACTATGCCAAGGCCCCCAGTTCCCGGCCGCCCTGCTATTCCTGACCATGGCGGCGGTCACGGTTACGGTAGGGCAGGGGGTGCTAAGAATCCCCGGGCTACGAAAGGCCGCCAAAACAAACTGACCCTCGCTACATATAATGGACGCACGATTAGACTAAATGATCATCTGGTGCAGCTGGAGGAGGAGCTAGGACACATAAGATGGCACATTCTGGGGTTATGTGAAGTTCGAAGACAGGGCGAGGACACCGTAACTCTAGAATCGGGACATCTTATGTATTACAGAGAAGGAGACCAGCCATCTCAGGGCGGCGTCGGGTTTCTGGTCAACAAGGCTCTCTGTGACAACGTTGTAGAAATCTCAAGTGTGTCGACCAGGGTTGCGTACCTCATTATTAAGCTAACCGAGAGGTACAACCTCAAGGTTATCCAGGTTTACGCACCGACCTCGACACACTCGGATGACGAGGTGGAAAGCATGTATGAAGACATCTCCAAAGCCTTACATACCACTTCTAAGGCTCACTACAACGTTGTCATGGGAGACTTTAACGCTAAAGTGGGAGTACAGACCTGCAGTGAATCGACTATAGGACCACACGGATTCGGCAGTAGTAATCACAGGGGACAAATGCTCGTCAACTTCCTCGAGAAAGAGGGGCTTTACTTGATGAACTCATTTTTCAAGAAAAGGCCGCAAAGGAAGTGGACATGGCAAAGCCCCGACACTGTGACAAAAAACGAGATTGACTTTATCATTACGGACAAACGGCGCATATTCAGAGACGTCTCGGTGATCACTAGGTTTAATACTGGAAGTGATCACCGACTTGTACGAGGCTCTCTGGATATCGACTTCAAAGCTGAGAGAGTCCGATTGATGAAGTCCACGCTCCGACCGAACCTACTCCAAACCGCAGTTGGGTCCGAAACATTCCAACTAAAATTGGAAAATCGATTCGCTGCCTTGGAAACCACGGATGACGTGGACCAGAAACTCGAGGAAGTGGTGGAAATTCTCAGGGAAGAAGGGACGAAGTTTTGCGAGAGCAAGCGTACGGGTAAAAAGTCCAAACTTTCAGCAGAAACACTTCGACTAATGGAAGAGAGACGAACAGACCCATTGTCAGCTTTGTCAATCAGCCAGGTGCGCAATAAAACCATAAAGAAGCTGGTACGACGCGACCTCCGATCCTATAACACGCTTTTGATTAAAAAATCAATTGAGCAGAATCGGGGGTCAAAAGTTTTCGTCCAGCCTCTAGGGAGAAGCCACCTCACAAAGCTGACAACGTCAACCGGGAATATCGTCACATCCAAGTCGGAGATTCTGTCGGAAGTTGAAGACTTCTACGGCAAGCTTTACGCATCGCATGCTTTTGGGCCCGTACACGATACTGAGGAATGCAGAGCCACCTTGACCCGCCACTTCACAGAAGACCTGCCCGAAATTAGCCGAGATGAGATCGTGATGGCCCTTAGACAGCTCAAAAATGGAAAGGCCCCAGGTGAGGATGGAATCACTACAGAGCTTTTGAAAGCTGGAGGAGCCCCAGCTGTAAATCAGCTCCTAAAGCTCTTTAATTCCGTTCTCTTCACTGGGAGAACTCCACAGGCATGGAACAGAAGCACGGTGATTTTATTTTTTAAAAAAGGAGATAAAACCCTATTAAAAAACTATCGCCCGATTTCGCTTCTGAGCCATGTCTACAAGTTGTTTTCAAGGGTCATCACGAACCGTCTTGCGCGAAGACTCGACGAATTTCAACCTCCGGAACAGGCAGGGTTTCGAAGCGATTACGGCACCATAGACCACATCCACACAGTGCGACAGATTGTACAGAAGACCGAAGAGTACAATCGGCCCCTGTGCTTAGCATTTGTGGACTATGAGAAGGCCTTCGACTCAATTGAAACCTGGTCTGTTTTGGAGTCCTTGCAGCGTTGCCAAGTCGACTGGCGATATATCGAAGTGATGAGATGTCTATATAATGCCGCAACGATGACCGTACAAGTACAGAACCGGCGAACTAAACATATCCACCTGCGTCGAGGAGTGAGACAGGGGGACGTCATATCCCCGAAACTGTTCACTAACGCCTTGGAGGATGTGTTTAAGACGCTGGACTGGAACGAATGTGGCATCAATATTAACGGCAAGTACATCTCTCACTTACGATTCGCAGATGACATAGTTATTATGGCAGAGACGCTGCAAGACCTACAAAATATGCTGAATGGCCTAGCTGATTCTTCTCGTCGCATCGGTCTCCGGATGAATTTGGATAAAACCAAAGTTATGTACAACGAGCACGTTGTTCCGGAACCGATTGCCGTTAATGGAATCCCACTCGAAGTTGTTTCGCAGTATGTTTACCTAGGGCAGACGTTCCAACTAGGCAGACATAACTTCGAGAAGGAAATCCAGAGAAGAATTCAGCTGGGCTGGGCAGCATTCAGGAAACTCCGTCGAGTCTTCTCGTCGCCTATACCGCAGTCTCTAAAGACAAAAGTCTTTAATCAGTGCGTCCTACCCGTCATGACATACGGGGCCGAGACGTGGACACTCACGGTTCGACTAGTCCACCAATTTAAAGTCGCTCAGCGAGCTATGGAGAGAGCTATGCTAGGTGTTTCTCTGCGGGATCGAATCCGAAACGAAGTAATTCGCCAGAGAACCAAAGTGATCGACATAGCTGAACGGATTAGCAAACTGAAGTGGCAGTGGGCTGGTCATATCTGCCGCAGGACCGATAACCGTTGGGGAAGACTGGTCCTAGAGTGGAGACCGCGAATCGGCAAACGTAGCGTAGGACGCCCTGTGACCAGATGGAGCGACGACATTCGCAAAGCGGTGGGCAGTGACTGGGAAAGAAGAGCCTTAGATCGAGCTCAGTGGCGTGTCTTGGGAGAGGCCTATGTCCAGCAGTGGACTGACACCGGCTGATGATGATGATCACTCGCTAACGGTGAAGGAAAACATCGTGAGGAAATCTGGGTGTCTGAGCTAATCACATACCTCAGCGCATGAAATCACCAATCCACGGTTGACACGCGTGGTGATTAAGCCCATACTCTCTCTCTGAGAGAAGGCCTGTGCCCTACAGTGGGACGTATATAGGCTGCTTATGAAGTGTCAACAAGTTGGAATTTAACCACTTATGAACAGCATTAAAACCCAATTGCGCCTTGCTAAAAACCTTTCCACTTGGCGACTCGGGGCCAAATCAGGCGCTGGCAGTACGTTTGCTAGCTATAAACTAGCTAGTTAACGGGTCTAATCGCGACATCTTACCTCAACTAACGGCAACGTCGGCAACGTTGCCGAAACACCGTTTATCTAATATAAAATCGCGAGTCATTAAAAAGGCCTATGGTAGATATTTATTTAATTGTGCTATTGCTTTTAGATTCCCACGACCTCTTATAAGTCTAAAAACTGGTTTGACACGGCCACACAATTTGATACGAGTACAACTTTTTACGAAAATAATCACGGAGTTTGTTCACACGAGAAGCGTATGAACGCTGTACTTGCCGTCGGGCGAAGCTAGGAGGAAGTAGAGGAAAGGGGCCCGACGTCGCCCCACCTACCGCAACTTGCAAATAAAAGCAAGAACGAAGATGTCGTGAAAAGAAATTATTATTCGAAGATCGTTGTAACAATACGTTAATTAAAGGCAGTTGTTAAATTGAAACTGTCTTTTATCATTTTATGGACTAGCTCGTCCAATGTTAGCTATAAAAACGCGATTCCTTAAAATACTCCATTAACGCCGCATAAACAGTTTATGGTGGAGATTACAAGGGTAAAAATTGACCACAGAAAAAAACACCGTGACACTTAAACATAAATATTAGGGGTTAAAGTATGAAATTGCCGTTTTATTGCAATAGGTTCTTTGAATTGACATAGAATCTTCATGGTTTGAGGTTTTTGAATGAAACTTTTTTCAAATGGTTTCTATGACGTTCTTTTTTTAAAAAATGTGAAACATTTGAATATCGACTTTCAATTGTTTTTGTTATTCAATTTAGACAAGAAAGATGGATACTGCGAAAATTCGAGTGATTATGAGGCACCCATTTTTCGTATTTTTTTATTTTATTGATTTGACGCAAGTGAGTCAATATTGTGGGTAAGGTAACGTTAAACCATGCCGCTAATTCCTGGGTAGTTTGACTAGGGTCGGCTTCCACTATCTCTCTTAATTCATCGTTATTCACCTGTGTGGGCGGTCTTCCTCGTGGCTCGTTCTTTAAGTCGAAATTTCCATCACGAAAGCGTTTAAACCAAAATCGCACGGTGCGTTCATTAGTAGACCCCTCTCCAAACGCAGCATTGATACTGCGGGCTGTTTCTGCCGCGTTAGTTCCGCGTCGGAACTCGTATTCAAAAATCACTCGAATTTTTGCAGTATCCATCTTTCTTGTCTAAATTGAATAACAAAAACAATTGAAAGTCGATATTCAAATGTTTCACATTTTTTAAAAAAAGAACATCATAGAAACCATTTGAAAAAAGTTTCATTCGAAAACCTCAAACCATAAACATTCTATGTCAATTCAAACAACCTATTGCAATAAAACGGCAATTTCATACTTTAACCCCTATTATAAACATTTACTTACAGGCACATACATTGGTTCTGGCCCCACACTAGGATACCCTGTGTCGTGGGAACCAGAAACAGCGACATCACAAACATGTAAACATCCAAGACCTGGGGTTATTTTTTTTTTGTCCCCAGCCGGGATTCGACCCCGGATCCGCAGATGCAGATGCACTACCGCTGCGCGACGAGGTCATCGTTACTCGAATTGCGCCTTTTTTTAAATCCCCTTCATCATCGATCACACAATTAAAAACACAATTATTATTCAAATGGCAGGGTTTTGTTGTGGCTCTGAGCGAAACTTGTTTTTGGGGATAAACCTAATTGGGCGGATTTACCCTGGAAAAGTAATAGAATCTTTATGTGATTAATTGGACACTGATTACAAATGCAACGTAAGTAATTACAGTGAAGTCATCGGGAAAGTCCAACCAAATGACCTACAATTCAATGGAGAACTCGCAATAAAAATACTTCAATATAATCGGAGAGACTATGTTAAAAGATAAATAAACATGGTATTTTTCTCTCTCTGCGGCTTATACTTTTCATAATATAACCTGTCGAAAAGCTAATATAGTCACGTGGAACAAACACGCGCCATACAAATTGCGCGCTGTACACCCTTAAATCAAATCAAAAAATGTTGTATTCAAAGTAGCACAGAAACTGCGATTTAATTAACGTTACAAGTTAAACAAGGTGTCCATTTCAAAATCTAGATCATGTTGGAGAAATGGACAAAAAAACTCCAAACTTAGTCTTTTCAAGTCCTTAATTAACGGAGTTTATATAAATATTCTAAAAACTCGGACTCATGCATTGAACTGGCTTTAATTCCAGATTTCAATGTCATGTCATTAATCTTTAATGTTATAGTAGCCCTTTTGGCACAAAGTGTGCTTGTCACATTTTTTTTTGAACCGCGTTTCTGGGAATCTTATCATATCCTCAGGAATCTTATTGTAGAAACGTATACAATGCCCCAAATAGGATATATTAACCTTTGCCAGCCTAAATTTTGGGAACGAAAGTTTATGTCTATTTCTAGTATTTACGTTGTGTTGACTACCTACAGTTTTAAAGTTACTGATATTTTTCCTAACCTACATAATATTTTCATAGATATACTGACTAGCAAAGGTGTGATGTGCCTCTCATCTAATTGATTTTCCATCTGAGTTTCATGAAGTCGACGTGTTTAAGTTTGATAAACACGGCACGGAACTTTTTTTTTCTTTCTATGTGACGTTACGTTTTTTTATGATAATTACTAGCTTTGGCCCGCGATTTCGTCCGCATGGCTTCCGGGATTAACTATCTCCTTACCAAATTTTATCTAAATCCGTTCAG
Organism: Yponomeuta malinellus; assembly: GCA_947308005.1. NCBI lineage: Eukaryota > Metazoa > Arthropoda > Insecta > Lepidoptera > Yponomeutidae > Yponomeuta > Yponomeuta malinellus. Next base: position 881,410 of record OX371009.1, on the reverse strand, counting down.
CCGTTATTGCGTCATTGAGTAACAAAGATTTTCATAAACTTTCACATTTATAATATTAGTAGTATAGTAGTAGGTATTTGAAGCCATTTCACAGAATACAGTATTAATTTGTCTGTTTTACCTCTAAAACGATATAGAACTTGAAATGGACGCGTATGTTTTACTTGTAACGTTCATCAAGTCGCAGTTTCGGCGCTACATTGAATAAAACCATTTTGACTTTGACCTTTATTTGTTATTGTCGCTTTACTTTTAGTTAGACCATGAGATGAGGTGCCCTTTAGATGTTGCCGGTTAGGTAGGTAGATACTGACGAAAGATTGTCAACAACTCATTGCGTGAATACCGGTTATGAAATAATGCGTTCAAAGAGCCTATAGGTCGTTGCCTCAGAGTCACCAATCGAACGTGTGGTTGTAAGATCATCATTTGAATGGTCAGCTTATGTAAAACGTTGTAGAAGTGTAATTGTTACGAATTGATTTAGGGCCCATACACGAAACTGCGATGCGACGTCGCATCGTAACAATCTGCGAGCTCGCGCGACGCATCGCAAGAACTTTCGAATCGATTCGCATCGGCGTTCATCATAGTAATAAATGGATGAACTAAAATCTTTTTTGTTTATTTTTTCTGTATTTCTTAGCAATAACCGAAGTGAACACTTCTTTTTACGATCCATGTCACGACCTAGTTTACAGAATTCGTTCATTACGGTTGACGGTCGTCGAAGGAATGGTCACTCGAATCCTGGACCCGCACGAAATCGCATAGCAGCAATTCGTGTCGCAGTTGTCAGCGGTGCGAATTGGCATTGCACCGAGTCGCCGTTTTGTGTACGAAGCCTTAAATAGACAATCATGCAAAGAGTAAATTGCCGGCTGGCAATAATGGGGAAGTACCTACAACAAAAAAATTGGAAAATGCGAGGAGCATTCGCGGCCGTGTTCCAATTTAAAAAGATACGTCCTACATGGACGTACTTTATTTTATTTTTTAATTTTATTTATTTAACATGATAAATCCTGTGATACATACAATTCATGAAATATAATTCCCCTTTTTCGGGTTGTGCAATGAAGTGTTCTCTATCTATCTATCCCAATAGCAAAGATAAGTTGGTAAACGCAAAAAAAAATTGACACAAAACCAAAAATTAACAACTTTCGAAATAAACTTTTACAACAAGCAAAGTATCCGGACTTGAGTTATTAATTTTTTTAGGTATTTTCAACGGCATGCCTTGTCGGTTTTGACAGACAGTTTTCAAATAATAGGGGTTAAAGTATGAAATTGCCGTTTTATTGCAATAGGTTCTTTGAATTGACATAGAATCTTCATGGTTTGAGGTTTTCGAATGAAACTTTTTTCAAATGGTTTCTATGGTGTCCTTTTTTTAAAAAATGTGAAACATTTGAATATCGACTTTCAATTGTTTTTGTTGTTCAATTTAGACAAGAAAGATGGATACTGCGAAAATTCGAGTGATTTTTGAATACTGTTGTGGCATTTGACCTGGGGTCAGCCATTGCATTTTTCTTTTCCGGTTATCATAAAGAATCCACTTTTCATCACATGTTACAATTCGATCCAATATTCCTTCATTTCTGTACCGGTTCAACAAGGCAACACAAGTTTCAACACGCGTTTCTTTCTGCAGATCAGTCAAATCATGAGGCACCCATTTTTCGTATTTTTTTATTTTATTGATTTGACGCAAGTGAGTCAATATTGTGGGTAAGGTAACGTTAAACCATGCCGCTAATTCCTGGTTAGTTTGACTAGGGTCGGCTTCCACTATCTCTCTTAATTCATCGTTATTCACCTGTGTGGGCGGTCTTCCTCGTGGCTCGTTCTTTAATTCGAAATTTCCATCACGAAAGCGTTTAAACCAAAATCGCACGGTGCGTTCATTAGTAGACCCCTCTCCAAACGCAGCATTGATATTGCGGGCTGTTTCTGCCGCGTTAGTTCCGCGTCGGAACTCGTATTCAAAAATCACTCGAATTTTCGCAGTATCCATCTTTCTTGTCTAAATTGAATAACAAAAACAATTGAAAGTCGATATTCAAATGTTTCACATTTTAAAAAAAAAAGAACATCATAGAAACCATTTGAAAAAAGGTTCATTCGAAAACATCAAACCATGAAAATTCTATGTCAATTCAAAGAACCTATTGCAATAAAACGGCAATTTCATACTTTAACCCCTAATATATCAAACGCAAATCAAAAGCAATCAGACTGAAGTCAGTACCAATAATTAGTTAGTAGAGGAAAGTAAGTAGTCAGCGGCCAGACTGAAGTTGAAGCATTATTTGAGACTAGCTGTTGCCCGCGACTTCTTTCGCGTGGTAATTTTGATCTATATTTTTCCGGGATAAAAAATAGCCTATGTGCTAATCCAGACTATAATAATTTATCTCTGTGTTCATCCGGATCCGTTCAACCGTTTTTGCGTGAAAGAGTAACAAACATCCATCCAGACATATTAATACAAACTTTCGTGTTTATAATATTAGTAAGGATGTTTATAACAGAATATTCTGTGGAAAACAGACAATGGTCATATCTTTTGATTGCGTTAACATAGAAGCTTGACTTCTTTAAACGTTCAAGAAACTGTAGACCTTTGTAGTTAGTACTAATTTTGACATGATACGGACAGACGGACAAACAAAGTTATCCTACCGATACAGAGTAATCCTATAAACAATGTGTTTTTCCCTAAAAATATAAATACAAAATGTTTTATTAGAAAGAAAGACATTGCAAGCATGGTTTGCGTTGATTACCACACTAGATGTAAATCTGTGCGGTGGTAACCAGGGGAAGGCTTGACATTATGATTACTAGGCGCTTACCGTCAATGTTAGTTTTGTTACATTTTACAGTTTAATCAAAGACATACTATAGGTACTCAACTCTAGTGACATAGTGGGGTATTAACAGAAACTGCGTATATAGTATAGGATTAGTAAAAATAAATTAATATATTATACTAAGACTTCTTATACTTACATTATATACAGTCTAAATGGTGCTAAGATTTTGGGAAAAATGGCTAAGAATTGCTAACGATGCTAGTACTTACGCAGACTGCTAAAACCCAATGACGGAGGTACCTATTTAAAAAAAATAACAGGCCAAGTGCGAGTCGGTCTCGCGCACCGAGGGTTCCGTACCATTATCTATACAACATTTGAATATTTGAAGCGTCTACCTGTTGCCGTTATTATTATCAAGCAAAAAACGGCAAAAAAGTCACGTTTCTTGTATGGGAGCCCCCCATAAATGTTTATTTTATTCTGTTTTTAATTTATGACATCATCTGTGAAATTTTCACAGACCTTTTATTCACCATAGAGGTCAGTAGTCAGTTATGTGACACATAGTCTGCACCGAACTTCCACCCATGCGTCAGGTCGGCGCATCTACCCTGCGAGGTTCGACATCTACTTAATTGAGTTCAGTATCTTCTGGTAAATTAAATCCAGGAGCACTTAGTGGCGCACAGAACCAAGGCCTTGTTGTACCAGAAAAAAAGGTTCGAGAAGTATAAAATTGTCAATAAAGGCCTTCACACAAGCCAGCTATAATGTAAAGATATATATTATAGCACGATACATCTCATTACATATTTCCTTAGAAATCGTTAGGAGACCACACACGACAGCTATTATATATATTTTTACATCTTTGTATCTTAAGATACAAAGCGATACAAAAATATTAATAATATTATGATAACTTCCACACAACACAATCACTTGATCTGGTCCCAAACTAGGATACCCTGTGCTATGGTAGATAACCAGGCAAGGACATCACAAACATGAAAATACACCCAGACTAAGGCCATTTGTACAAATGTACGGCGGCACCAGTGGGAATCGAACCCACGACCTCTGCCTTGGTAGTAAGCGCCTTAACAGCTGGAAAGTGAGACGTATATCAAAGGAATGAAGGGAAAGAAACATTACATTACCTGTTGTGTGTGTGTGATACTTTAATATAATTTAAAGCTATACATCCCGGGATGTCATGTACATTAATATACATTACAGCTGCCGTGTGTGAATCGCTTTAACTGTTTATGCTAATTTATATATTTTTCTAAGTGGTATATTTTAAATTAAAGTAGTCCACAAGAGGTGTATAAGCCGTTTTAAACGTTCACAGGGTAAAAAAACAAATCATATCTAAAATTAATTTCAAAAGTTCAAAGTATTAGGTTTAAATACGAACGTTGTCATTCGAAAGGACAATATTAAATACCGTAATTTATGTAATGATTTCCAATTCCAGTACAATTTCGAAATTCCTGAGGACTAGGCGAACCATAATAACACCTTTGCAACTCAAAATTGGGGGTACAAACTAATAGCAAACAAGTTATACTTACACCGTAAAAATTCGGGTAAATCCACGGCCCTTTTGGATAACAAGACAAACGACCACTGCACACAATTCACAGACGAAATATATAAAACCTTTGTTTCGACAAACGCGATGTAATAACCGCAATGTTAGTCACTGATCGCGTACATAGGAAAGGCGGTAAAAATACGTGCGCCCGCGCAGCGGCGTAAGCAGGCACTGCTGATGCTGACACTTCGAGACTTCGAGTTCACAAATTACTCGATTGCGAGATCTGTAACTCTTGGAGACGCGACGCGGGCGCCTGATACACAGAATTGGCTAAGGTTGACTTGTATTAATCGATGTGCATAAATTAAAGAGGTAGTTAACTTGAGTTTATTTATTTCATAACAATAAACAGTAAGGAGTTGAATTTAAATTAATTTCTGTCGCTGTTTACCCATCTGGGGCGCTTCTATGTAAGTTCTCCACTGTGTTTAGTTTATCCTACTCCGAACTGTGAAATACAAACATATTACGACACTGCAATCAAAATGGTTAACCCAATAGTGCACGTTACGTATAGAAAGGCAGGGCCGCGTTTCATACAACTACAGATCATAGTTTTTTATGACAATTCGATGTATCTACTGTTCGCGGTGGTAGCCTATTGGGTAGAACATTGGGCTCGGAAGCGAGAGACCCAGGTTCGATTCTCAGTGCGGGCATGACTTCGTTTTCTAAGTTATGTACATTTGTGAAGTTAGTAGCAATGCCACTCGCTAACGGTGAAGGAAAACATCGTGAGGAAACCTGAGTGTCTGAGCTATTCATATACCTCAGCGCTTGAAATCGCCAATCCGCGGTGGGCACGCGTGGTGATTAAGCCCATACTGTGTCTCTAAGAGAAGGCCTGAGCCCAAAAGTGGGACGTATAGGCTGCTTATGATGTATCTACTAAACTACTACTACTACTACAAACTGAGGGTTAATCGACTTTGCAATATAGGTACATCGAATTGTTATATATAGTAAGTCATGAAGTTCACGACAACACTCTCAGGGAGGATAAGGTATGTTCATTAAATGAACTTTGGAGCAATGATTTTTCGGTGATCTTTAATCCCTCTGTAAGTTTTCAGTCCTGTGAGATAACTGGCTTCAAAGATAGAAGGGATCGAAGAGTGCTTAACTCCTTTTTTTTTTGTGCCACCTCCTATCAGAGGTCGGCTAACATTTTGGCTACTTCGTCCCGCGATGTTACGGCTAGGAAGAGTCCTACGTGAGAGTTTTACAGACTCCAATGGGTTCGTGTAAATATTGCAGTGTGGGCCGACCGAGAACTTGGCCTGGTCCGCTTTGTGCGCCTTGATGCACACAGTGCGGGCCAGAACTCGGCCTGGTGCACTCTGTCCTTGATTCATGGGCTGGATAGATAGGTAGATTGCTAGTTACTACAAATTCATAAATGTACCTACGTAACATAGAAAACAAAGTTATTGGTACCTACATGCCGGAATACGAACCCGCGACCTCACGCATGAGAGGTAAGCGGTTCTACCAATGGTCTTTATTGTGATCAAATGCAATCATGATCAGGAAGAAGATACTTGCTATCCAAGGACGCTGACCTATTTTTTTGCGATTCGATCACAACAATATCGTCAATATATTGTTGATGAGTGGCTCACTGGTGAGCTCTAAGTCCGCGCTGTTGGTTAGAAATTGAAGGTAACTGAAAATTGTATTACCTATTACTTTAGGATGTGGAGTAGAAGGATACAGAAGTTGCCCAAAAGATATTGCTCAATTTGTAAAAGAAATAGGTAGTTCTGCAATAAAAAGATCACATTTCTGGTGTGCTATAAGCGTAATAAGCGAAACAGGCGTGCGTGCATGCAACGAATAATGAATGTTTAGGATGCGAAAGTGATCTGTCAGGATCATGGCAAGTGGCAGTCCCTGGTCACTGCCTGGGATACAGGCGTGAGTTTATGTATGTATGTATAAGCGTTCTCTAACTTTCTATCTTTGACCGCGAAAATAATTAGAAGACAGAATAAGAAATAAATTATCTTTAAGAACACGGTTGTTTCAACCGAGTAACAGTTCCTAGTTTCGTCCGCCTGGTTGCCAACCTTCCATTTAGAAGACAGTTCGTAAGCAAGAGGTAATAGAGAGTGATCAAACTGGGTCTTCTATTATTGAAAACCTAGGTGTTATCAGCTCAGTAAAGTTGTAATCCCCAAACGCCCAGGTATTGTGTTTCAGTACTCTGATAACAGTGATACCGCGAGATACGCTGCCCATGAATCATTAGTCTGTAATGTGGCGCGAATGACACATGTGCTGGAGGCGAGGACATCAGCGCTGTTTTGGAGATTTTTCTCGATATTTATAGTACTGAAGTGTTTGTTGAAAACACAAAGGTGTGTCCCAGTGTCTATTAAAGCCATGAAAATTTAATGATAAATCAGTGTTGAAAAAATGTTTTATCTAACACTGAAAGTATCTAAGTACTGGTTTTGATTTGAAGATAACATTATCTCACATTAAGAACAAAGGTTTTCTAGTGATTGAATATTGGTGTCAATATGAGTTTGGGTCGCAACGGGGCGGAGCCCGAGGGCTCCAAGAAGGGGCAACAGGCCAGGAACAGTCCGTGCTACTTCTGCAATGAGTTGTTTGAGATGGGACAGCTACAGGTAATTTTGTTGAGATATAATAGGCAATCAAATATTCCGTTGTAAGGACTTGATCAGTTCCTATATTACGCGCCGCAAATCCTTAACGATTCCAAACCAAATAAATACAGTTAAACAAATGCCTACATCAAAATTTAACTGACATATCTAAAATTATCACCGGATGCAAGGAACCATTTGAGTATTATTAAGGAGTGCCACCATTCTAAGTATTGAAGGTAACTAAGTATTGAAGGACGCTGTCAATATTGCGTGATATTAGTTACAATTCATTATGTGCCTCGTGAGTGTGATAGCTACGTCGTAACAGTTTGATAGTCTTCTGTTCATAACAAGACTGAAAGGATTTTAATAGATTTTAAAAGTAATTCACTCTTTGATGTAGTAAACTAAAATGATTGTTTTGCAATCCTTAGTTCTAGTTCGACTGGAGATTTCCGCACTTAGCCTCATAGTTGGGCCATTGTACGTAGCAAGTGCTGAGGTATGTAAATACCTCAGACACTAGGGTTTCCTCACGATGTTTTCCTTCACAGTTAGCGAGTGGTATTGCTACTATAACTTCATAAATGTACGTAACTTAGAAAACAAAGTTATTGGTACATGCCGGGATTCCAACCCACGACCTCCTGAATAAGAAGCTGGCGTTCTATCGCTCCGCTACCACAGCTCTATTGCAATCCTTAACTAGTATTCTATTCTATAAACAAACCATGACAACTTTATCTATTCCATGTAGAGCGCGCAAGAGTTTATTAAATGCATGTTCACATTAAAATAATTTACTTTAAAAACCTATTTAGAGGCTAAAAGTTCCACCCATGCCGGGACTTGAACCCGCGACCTCTAAATAGGTTTTTAAAATTGTCCTCAGCACGAATTAGTGCAACGAAAAGAATATAATAATTGACTTTTAACATAATTTTTGTGAGGCACTAGCTTGCAGCCACTCCCTTTTTCCGGAGCATAATCAGCAGCAGGTCAACTTTTGTTACAAAATCGTCCTTAACGTAACTGATTAAAGTGCATGTATTGGAATCAGGCGTTACTTTGCGGAAATCCATAATAGCATTAAAATGTGAAAACTACTTTGCTAAATTCCGCCAAAATCCCACAAGCACCATGCGGTTAGTTGATGCATTAACTAACCGCATGGTGCTTGTGAGACTTTGGCGGAATTTAGCAAAGTAATTTTCACATTTTAATGATATACTGTACCTAAAGAGCTGGTGTCACTTTTGGGCTTCTTTCAACTCCAGCCTACTTGGATATTCCATCACACTATACACCAGTTTCCCATGTTACCAGAACCACCTAAAGCAATGCGGCAGCATCCTGGAGCAGTGCCCACTGCGCTGCGGGGCCTGGATCCAGCGGAAACACAAGGAGACCCACGTGACTGAGTGCCCTCGCCTCGACAAGCGCTCCACGGCATCACCGACCCACGCGAGCTCCCCCGACCCTGCTAACTCTATGCCGGGGCGAACCAACCATACCTGGTCACCGCGCGTTGTGCCGCTTGACGACTGCGTCACCTTCTTGGAGAAGGAGGTGGCTACCATCAAGTAGGTGTTCAGGACCGCGTTTAGAGATTAAAAGGATTACGGCAATCGGATAGGATCAAGTTGTGATCGACTAATCTTCTCTTGATGCCACTTTAAAAGATAGCACCTAGTTGTCGGCACATGCACGTCATCTATCTGAATTAATGATTGCCACATTTCCTTGCCTTCTACACCACATTCATTTTGGCGAAGGACCGTGAGATGAGGCATATGGTGGATAATGCCTGTACCCAGCAGTGGGCGGCTGCAGGCCAATGATCATGCTTAGGGCATTTCAGGCCTTCCGAATGGACGAATGGTTCCGCGTGGACCACACCACCACACACACTTCGAGTTGCAACCCACTTGATCAGCGGGCCTTTAGGTATCCTAAAGAATGTTTTGATAAAAATAAAATAGACGTAAGTTTAAAACTTATAAAAAATAATAAAAAAACATCAAAAAGTTACGTGAATATCAACGAACCAATCACTCCTCTCAGGTCAGGGATACAAATATATTTTCATGCCCCACTATTTATTAACATTAGTAGATTGTTTACCGAGGGAGTAAAATACTATTTTTAAGGCAAGAGTGTTTCTTTGTTATCCCGAGTACACGAAGGATTATAGAGTAGAATCCTGAGTGCACGAGGGATGAAAAGTACACCACTCGAACTTAAAAATAGTTTTACTCCAGAGGTGGACACTCTACTTTTTATCACTCCGGTAAGATACACTCCGGAAATAATATTAGGGGTTAAAGTATGAAATTGCCGTTTTATTGCAATTGGTTCTTTGAATTGACATAGAATCTTCATGGTTTGAGGTTTTCGAATGAAACTTTTTTCAAATGGTTTCTATGATGTTCTTTTTTTAAAAAATGTGAAACATTTGAATATCGTCTTCAATTGTTTTTGTTATTCAATTTAGACAAGAAAGATGGATACTGCGAAAATTCGAGTGATTATGAGGCACCCATTTTTCGTATTTTTTTATTTTATTGATTTGACGCAAGTGAGTCAATATTGTAGGTAAGGTAACGTTAAACCATGCCGCTAATTCCTGGGTAGTTTGACTAGGGTCGGCTTCCACTATCTCTTTTAATTCATCGTTATTCACCTGTGTGGGCGGTCTTCCTCGTGGCTCGTTCTTTAAGTCGAAATTTCCATCACGAAAGCGTTTAAACCAAAATCGCACTGTGCGTTCATTAGTAGACCCCTCTCCAAACGCAGCATTGATATTGCGGGCTGTTTCTGCCGCGTTAGTTCCGCGTCGGAACTCGTATTCAAAAATCACTCGAATTTTCGCAGTATCCATCTTTCTTGTCTAAATTGAATAACAAAAACAATTGAAAGTCGATATTCAAATGTTTCACATTTTTTAAAAAAAGAACATCATAGAAACCGTTTGAAAAAAGTTTCATTCGAAAACCTCAAACCATGAAGATTCTATGTCAATTCAAAGAACCTATTGCAATAAAACGGCAATTTCATACATACTTTAACCCCTATTATTTCGTTATCACTGCTTGAGGACGCACTCATTTTTACACGTAGTGGTTATATTCTCTTTGATTTTTACTCTAGTAAAAATAACAATGACATTTAGAGAAACGAAAAGACGGAATGCATTAGGCGCCTTTTTTCAGTTTTTTTTTGCTCGCGCGCGGTTTTCTTTTAAACAGCCAGCAATTTGTGCAACATTGTTCGTGTTCGTGAACAATGTTGCGCTGTGAACTTAGCAACAATAGGAACATGCGCGTTCCAAATTCAAATCACTTTTATTCCCTCAGGGAATAAAAACGCGTTTTAGTCCCTGTTCCCGGGGAACGAACTAGGTCTTTTCGAAAAGATGTGATATAAAATTGATTACAGGTTGTGATTAAAAGTTTATCGATGGTGGCAAGTGGCAATCTTTGGTGTCTGCCTACCTCTAAGGGATACATGTGTATGTATTTAAAACTCCACAGGCTAGTCCTTACAGAGGAGGCGCATCACCGCGAGCTCCAGACCAGCGAGGTGGAAACGTTGAAGTCCAAGTTCACACTGTTAGAGGAGAAGTGTGAGCACGTATTGTCGTCGGTGCTGACGCTGCGAGCCAGCCTGGATGCTGAAGCCACGCGGGCGGCCAACAGTTCTGCGCAGCTCATGCACGATATTGCCAATGTGCAGCTGGCTTTGCAAGTGAGAAAACAGGACGAGCTGCCTTTTTTTAGCAACCTAGATACACCACAGGCTAAGTCTATGGTCCTTTATTGGCTGTGCGTTGTCTTTCTGTTCTTTGATTTTAAGTAGGTGTTTGCGATGTGTCTTGCTGATACTATAAGCGCCCTCAGCGCTGAGGGATCACTTCTTCAGCACAACGCTGAGTCAGCTGCCTTTTGTGGCAACTTAGATACGCCACAGACTACATCTATGGTCCTGTTTTATTTATTTGTTTTGTCTGTTGTGTATTTAGTTTTCTTTCTGTTGTTGTGCATATTATGTTACTTTTCTGCTTATTTTGTTTCTGTGATGTATCTTGTTGGTATAATAAATGTCTTTCTTCTTATTATTCTTCTAAATGTATATTGGAAATAGACACGGCCCCAAAATAGATCTGAGGGACTCCCAAGTAAAAAAATATGTACTTGAAACCAGCACACTGATATGATAAGGAGTCCAACAAGAGAGGTGCGTCAAAATCATGGAAAACAATTTTTTATATCTCCTTGCCCTACGGGTTGAGTCACGGCACGAGAAAGCACGAGGAAGTGTGAACGTATCCTTGTGACCTCATTCGGATCGTTTTCAAAATGGATTCGTCCCGTGTTATCAAGACGTCCCATTCCAATCTTTCCGTAAGCCATCTCAGCAGTGTGCTATGAGGTAATAACACGTTGTCTTGTTTTGGAAACTTTCTACGCAGCAATAACATACACTTAAACTTAACATGTATTAGAAGGAATCGGTCTCTGCATACCCCTGAGGGATGCAATCGTTAGTTTATGTGATGTAGGAGGAACTAGCTCTTTCTGTCTGTAACATAATTGTCCGCTAAACTCCAGGAGCTCCAAAGCCAGCAGCTGTCGACGGCCATGCGACTCGAGAGCACAGTCAGCAGCCTGGTGCATGAACAGAACGAGCGAGAGCTGCTGGAGCAAGCGCTGACGCAGCACGACCACAGGATCCGCAGCGTGAATAGGCTTGGTGAGTACATATATAGATAGGCTCTAATTGTGATAGGTCGAAGCGACTCCAGAGCACAGTTCCAGTTGCATCCCTAATTTAGATGTAGGGGAGGTACCTACTCTAATTTTTTTTTAACATTTTTTTCGACCGTTTTGTCTGCGTGAATAATATGTGTGTCTATGCCAAATTTCAGCTTTCTGTTACTAATCGTCTCTGACTGGCTAGGCCACGGACAGACATACAGACAGACGGACGTATGTGACGAACTTGTCGACTACGTAACCCTAAAAAACCGACCAAGTGCGAGTCAGACTCACGCACGAAGGGTTCCGTACCATTATCTATATACAGCATTAGATAAAGATCGAGACAAGATAGATTAGGTACATTGAGAACAGCGAACAGTTGTCGAGGCTGACCATAGGAATAAAAGAAATGGCGAGTGCGAGTCGGACTTGCGCATGAAGGGTTCCGTACCATTATCTACACAACATTAGACAAAGATCGAAACAGACCGCGCCATCTATAGAAACCAAAAAGAAGCGTTTAACATTGACATTTAACGACATGACATCGACGCTGTGAAGGTTACATAGATGGCAGCTAGATGGCTAACGCTGTCTTTAAACAACGTTTGTTGTTTGGGAGCCCCCATTTCTATTTTTCGATTCTATTTTTAGCATTTGTTGTCATAGCGGTAACAGAAATACATCATCTATGAAAATTTCAACTGTCTAGCTATCACGGTTCATGAGATACAGCCTGGTGACAGACAGCCAGACAGACAGACAGACATATAGACAGATGGACAGTGGAGTCTTAGTAATAGCGTCCCTTACCCCTTTGATTATGGAACCGTAAAAAGGAATCATCATAATTTTGTATTATATTCAGCCTATATACGTCCCACTGTAGGGCACAGACCTTCTCTCAGCGAGATAGTATTCCCTGTAACTTTTGTCATAAAATATTCCACGTATAATATCCTATGTTGCAGAAGAAGTCATCCAGTACATCAAGCAGACGATTGAGGAAGAACGCGAGCGCAACGCAGAGAGCAGATCTGCTCTGGAAGCAGAACTGCTCGAGGCTCGACGATCGTCCGAACAGCTGAGCCAGCTGTCCATGCTAAGGGCACAGCTGCAGGGAGCTGTCACTGAGCGGCCGGTAAGTTTTAGTCATTGATTTAGCAGACCAGTATTAGCACAGTCGGTAGATACCTAATCACAGAAGTGAACTCTTAAAACAATGACATTGAAATCTTTATGTGAGTGGTTGACCAAAAAGGAACCTGGAGGGATTGGAAACCGTTATTTTTTTTTTAATTGAATTTTTTTATCTGTGGTAGGTATTTTAGCTTTGTTTTGGTCTAACCAGAATATTTTTAGGTGCCGTAGTTATTTTTTTTATGACACAGCGTACACTAGGTTTTGTGATCGAAACCTGTTTATACACGAAACTTCAAACGCGATTTTCTCGAAATCAATTAGTTATTTTCCATTGAGGTCCCTTTTTGGTCAACCACTCACATATTGATCCTCGTTACAAAAAGTAAATCAGCCTGTGAAACATTTCTTTGTTTGTTTCTATAAATAGTCGGGCGAAAAAAGTTGAAAGTATTTAAAAACGAAGCTGGGTCGATGAAGAAGCGGTAAGAGGGCAATGGACGAGATTAGCAGGGGACCGGGTAGGTAGGGGTGACGGTGTAGAGGCCTTTACACAACAGTGGACGTCTTTCATGGGCTATATTCATCTACAGGGTGACTTTGAATTCGTTCACCGTATTTTGAGGGAATGTTCTTTTCATCGTGAAAAACAGTTAATGATTTAACAGTAATGGAAAACATATTTGTAAATATTCGTGATTTCCGACCTTTGGCTCCAAACTGTGAATCCAAATTCGAAATGGTAGGAAGTACCGTAACGTTGAAAAATGTTTTTGAATAATATCTTAATGCTTAAGAGCCTGACGTCCGATATGCGTAAACAATTAAAAAAACAATTGAGTTGGCCGGCGCCGACCATGAGACGCTCGAAACATAGTTTGTTTGCATTTTTATTACTTTTAATCCTGATATTGTTTGAAGTAATTTTGGGTAACAAAAAAAATTTTTTTTCATGCGTATTTTGTTTTTTAGAACTAGCACCATGTTTCTAAATCACGGTAAGAATGTCCCCTTAAAATACGGTGAACGAATTCAAAGTCACCCTGTAGAATGTGAGGATGTAGTAATATTATTTGCCTTTGGAATTAGTAGTAAGATTATTTCTCATTTGTTTGCGAAATATTTCCAGAATAGTCATTTCTCAGTCCCCCCTGAGGTATACGGTGCTTCGTGATAATTTTAGGGCCTTCAAACTGCCGTCCACAAGCTAAAATGCTCCTATCGACCATCCAGTCGATTTCGACTTATTGATAACATCTTAATCAGAAAAAAATCTCTATCGATCTCTCCAATCCAATTTTTTCTAGCTTTTACACTTCCAGAGTTATGTTAGTTTAATTTATTAAATAATTTAACAAAAATTGTGTTTATTAACGCCAAAAATATATTTTTGTTAAGCTGAATTTATCGTTACTAATTAAAGGTAAAGCTATTTTAAAGCACTCAAAAAGATTTATTGTTGAATTGATACCAATTAGCGTATTATTATACATTTATTATTTCCCTGGTTTTTTGCGCATAACTTGAAAGTTGATTTCTGGAGATGACGGCGTTTTAGCTTGTGGACGGCAACAAATCACCTAATCTCCACTACCCCACACCCCAGGCCCTCGACAGGCTCGCCGTGCTAGAGGTGGCGACGGCGGACGCGCGCGCCGAGACCGAAGCGCACGCGGCGCGCGCGGACGCGCTTGCGCGGGACCTGCGCGCGCTCACCAAGTCCTACCTGAAGATGCGGAGCGAGCTGGCGGACTTCCAGACGCGGATCAGCTTCGACCGGCCCGAGCTGGGCAGTGACGATGGTGAGTCTAGCTGGGGGCGAGGGCGAGATAGGGCGATCCAACCGAGAGTTTGGGCGAGAATCTTATCTCTTTTTACCTGCGGTAAAAAGCGGCGGTGATTGGCTCGTTCCCTTCCCTCATAACTACTGAACCGATGGTCAGATTTTGACAAATAAGATGTAAATCGATTTGTCGTATTCGCGCGAATGTCATAGGAAATAAAGAAATAACTAAAAAGGCATCTAAGATTTTCTAGATTCTCGTACGTTTAACTTCCTTACTTTCGTAATGTATCCATCCCCACCCCATTATGATCTAAAAATATTATATTAAATCTTTGCACTAATTCCAAAAGTACTTTCGAAATTAGAAGCATTCTATTTCAGCAAACCTTTGGAAAAAACACACAGAAATTCAGGTGCAACTGGTGCAAGCCGTTATAGAATGTCAAAACATCCAATCATTGAAAATGATTACACATGCATGGCACATTACGGTGAAAATCCTAAAACCGAGTTACTGCTCATGTTAGTTATAAAGTTAGTTTAACTTCGCCTTTTTTTAGGTCGTCTAATATGGCGGATAGACAACTTTGCGGCTCGAATGAAAGACGCAAAGGAAAACGACACCATACTCTCAAGCCCGATATTCCGGACGGGGAAATACGGGTATACCCTTAAGGTAAGACATATTAAATGAATGAATGAACGAACAGATTGTTACTCGATGTAGATAAGACAAACGCAATTTCCATCTATAACAAACGATAACTAACAATGCAGGATTTGCTATTTAAATCTAAAGTAGATTACAGATTGCCTTGGTGTGAAGATGGCAAAGGATAGATAAATTATACTCTGCTATATCATAGACTTTCAATCTAATAGAGTCCGATGTGTTCGCAACGAGGACGTTGTCCTTATTTCTTTGTTTTTCGGTTTCTCTTCAGGAAATCATCCCCCCAACTTTTACCCTAGCTTTTTATAGTAACAACTATTCGTTTAATGAGTTCTAATCACTGGACGTGATTGGCAAGGGTTGGTGTGAAGGTGAAAAAGCAAGGAAGTCTTAGTCACGTTCTTGCGAAAAAACTAGTGCCCAGCAGTTTGGTGAATAGTTATACAGATAGTTGGGAAAATGAATGAAAGCATCTCTAACAGGCGTCCTGTCTTCGTAGGACTTCGATTTCCTGTGTTGCTTTTTGAAAGGTAATAAAAGGTGAATCCCGGCTCCTTCGCATACGTCCATGCATTAACTATATAATTATCACACTCCACATGCCAAATTTAGTAATTTAATTTGTATTTTTTTATTTCCAAGTAATGTACATTGATTGGTACGTTCATTTAATTAATGTATCGGCGGACGGCCTGGCTGTGCATCTTCAGACAGCGTGAGCAGGTAAGGAAACGAGGGTACGAGCAATAGAAAGAAGCAGTTCACACACAAGTTATTCTGTAACATTAATCGAATCAAAAATTACAATCAAGAATTATTTAAATTAAAGTTCATCACTGAATTAACTTTAATTTAAATAATGCGCTCCGCTCGGCCCCTCGTGTTCCGGAAACCGCCGTTCTCCCCACTCTTCAACGTTTCGCTAGCACGCGGTGCTTCTTTGCGCGCGCTCGTCTCTGATTGGCCGACTGATTGACACCATCGGGTATCCGGTGTTGCCAGTATTTCAACGCCGCCGACAAATGCATTATAGTGTATATTTGAAATCTAGCGGCAGGGGGCGTTAACATTTGAGATACAGTGTTTATCACCAGTTCAGATGTCATCGTCTTTCCTTGAATGTACATACGCACTGCAAGCATCAAAATACGATAGTGTAAGGAATGTAATTGTCCTCGTTTTTAATAACGAATAAATTACTGAATTACCCTCTTCGGATCGCCGATCCAGCGGCTGAAGCACCTCCCTAATTCTTTACTCCCCGATGCCAACAGGCAGAACTCAACCTGAACGGTATTGGGAAATGGAAGGGGCGTCACTTAACGAGCACGGTGCGGCTGGTGGGCGGGCCCTACGACGCGCTGCTGCGGTGGCCTTGCGCGCTCAGCATCAGCATCGTGCTGCGGGACCAGCCCAACGATCGGCACCAGGTAAGCGTCTTAACCCTAGCATCCTCAGTCCTGACCTTGAAAATACAAATTGTTTCCGTACTAAATTTAGCACACTAGGTCTTAGGAGGCTAGACATCTAACCTTCTCACATACCCCATAATACCTAACCATTCGTCAGTTCGACGACCATTTTTTGAAGTGTTTAGTTTCAAACTCTTTTGTTTTTGGTACCTTTATTGCACTGAGATTTCAGGCATACTTTATATTTTTTAATAAAATACCTAATTTGTTGTTATTTATCACACACTCCTATTTACTTTTCTATTTGTTTAAAGTGGCACTCGTTTCTACAGATCAAAACAGATATTCTTATGAAAAATTGAACTAAAACAGAAATTTGGAGGCTTATGTCCAGCAGTGGACTTCTTGTGGATGATGATGATGACTCAGAATGAAATAAAAATGATTAACAATCAAAATCTCAAAAACCTGAGAGGTTTATGAGTGATTGTTGGAGTACGCTCTATGCAATACGCAACTTTTATCAGCTAGTAAGCGTAAAGTTTAGCTTAGAAAGTTTTTTTTTCGATGTAAGTCTAACAACTCTTCTCGGGTTTAGCTTCCAAATAACATAATGCACTACCACCTAGTTCGCTTAAGATACTAAGGGCCGGTTTCTGAATTGAGAAATTCACTAAGTAAATACTTAAGTACGTTCTGTCACGCTCTTTTCTGAGGAATTCGAAGAGACAGCACTACAGTTAACTATTTACTTAGCGAAATTCTCAGTTCAGAAACTGGTCCTAATGCAAGCAATAAACTGATTTATTTACTCCAGTCGCACTAGTTTAATTCGATTAGATTTTTCTGCTTTTAAGTAAGTTCATAAATAAACATTTGTTTTAAGATTCCGCTTTAAATTTAAGTTTACAATATATAATTTCTAAACTATTAATTCAACTGTTTCCTTAAGATACAGGCCCAGCCTAGTTTAAGGACCCCTTGAAACAATGTAGGTACCTCATTTAATTCACCAAGTGAAGCACAGTTTAATAAACAAAATAATGTACACTTTACTGCATGTACTTTTAGTGCAATAAACAATTTTTTACTTTTTTTTTTACTTTACTTTAGATAACAGGTCGTATAAGGTGCGTTTGCCGTGGAATTACTCCGAACGCTTAAATGGCAAACCCAGTTTGTTGGGCAAAGTTTAGGTAAGGACTACTTAAAAACTTGGTAAGTTAAAACCTGTAAAAACCTAACTGCAAAGTTGGTTACTCGGGGCTGCAAGTGATGTAATTAGCTTCGGCCAGATGTCGCTGCCTGTACGTAATACAGAAGTTTGTAAAGAGGCTCGAAATTTCACTGATTTTCTGCACTTGCCCATTAGCTCAGTTGGGAGAGCGCTGGCACGGTTAGCAAGAGGTCGCGGGTTCAAGTGTGGGTGGCATGGGTGGAATTTTTAGCCTCTGAATAGGTTTTTAAAGTTAGGTTAGGTATTGTAAGATTATTCTAAACGCTTTAATAGTACCAAGCTTAGTTGGGTTAACTTATGTTTATCTAAAAGAGCAGTTGAGTTTTGTGAGGTTTGTTTGTGCTAGGAAAGGTTCGTTGAGCCTGTTGGGGTAGGTGAGTTAATGATTCCGATCTCTCTCTTCTCTCAGGCAATGGACATAATGAAGAGCCTAGAGCTCCGGCGCAAGTCCTCATCAAAGAGGCACGACTACGACGACGGCGGTGAGGCTAGCACGAGGCGCTCCAACGAAGCACTCGACAAGAATGTAATACAGCTGAAGCGGCAATATGTGTTTATACCACACACCAGTTTGGATAAGTTTGATTACGTGAAGAATGACGTCATGTTCCTCGAGTTTGTCGTCGAACAATAGCTTGCTCGATTAAATTTTTGGTGTAACGGCAACACTATTGTGCTTAAAGTGAAACGACCGTCGTGAGTAATTTTAATTTTTGACGGTTTTTCTCTTAGACTTGGGCGGAATTTCATACCTAAACGGACTCACCCGGAAAAATTACACGTGAATCCGGACTTAAGTTAATAAAACTATCGTTGTTTAACTTTAAACTATTCGCTAAAAACCATGTCACGCTAACGATGTCCTTCCAAGGTTTATTTTCATGTAGACCAAATGCTAAATGAAATTAAATATAATTAACTACTCAGTACATTCATTCATGCAACTACATTACGCTACGCCCTTGTGAATACTTTCTAACTTACGGAAATAAAACTACAGAGATTATTTCGTACAAATGTATAAATATAGTTTATTTGTTAACAATTACTTTCTATGTTGCATTGACAGAACAAATCACACGGAGTGCGCCTTTGTATGCTAGCCATGGCTTTTCGAATATTGAAAAGTCGACTGTAATTCGTTCAAATAAGCTTGATTTTCCGATATAACAATGGCTTTTATACTTGGGCGAACATCGATTAAATAATACGTATAATGATAATATGGCACTTTTTATATCAAATTCATCCCTCACCGTAACCAAATACAAGATACACATTCAGGACAGACTTTAGCTCCTCATAAAGTAACGTATAGGTAAGATTTTTTCCAATACAGATAATCCACCAGACAGATTAATTCATATAAAGGCTCATGTATATTGTCTATCTCATCTTGTTTGAACTATTTAGAACATAATTTAGTTGATAATATCGGTCCCCGTGTAGTTTCCTCAACACAGATAGAAAATTGACCAAAAAACTATGATGAATTCATTTAAAAACGGGCCCAATACTTCAAGCAGCGTTTTTTCAAAAAAGTGCCTTTTAATTCTCTCAATCACATAAATAATGATTTTCAGGGCCAACGACTGAGAACCTCGGATCGAAGGACTGGTACCAGATAGCTTTTATGCCAAAAACGGCCGTTTTTAGAGGAAATGCTATGTAGTCATAGATCTTTCGCCTTAGATTCTCGGTCCTTGGTCCTAAAAATCACTATTTACAAGATTCGAAAGAAGAAGTATTTGAAATACTTTATGACGTTTTTTTTTTTTCATTGACGCTAGCGAACCTCATGGAGCCCTTTAAGGACGGCCCTTTATCTGGCATTCTCTGCCGCTCGCACATTCTAACCATTTTAATGACTGTAAAAAAATTATATACTTTTGATAATGACCGTCAGAGCCTCGTCAAGATAATACAATTACGGACCCGCACGACACTACATCTCATCGGCCAATCAGCCTCTTGCAAATACAAACGAAGGTTTTCGAAAACGTTCTGATTGCGCGAACAAACCACACCTATGTGAAACAGTTCCTAATCACCAGATTGGTTTTCACGAAAAACACGCAACAGTTGAGCAGGTACATGACTAGTCAACGAAATTGCAACTGCCCTTTTTTTCCGTCAATGGTTGTCTGGAAGAAATTACTTTTAGTAATAAGGCCGCCAATTGTACTGTACTATATTATTGTTATTTAACAATAACAATAATATAGTACAGTTTTTAGAGTATTTACTCATATGTAATTCCTGGTGTACATACAATAAAGAATATTCTATCTATCTATCTATCTATCTATCTGCCCGAGACAAAAAGCTATATTGTTCAGCCGACTTTCTTGACAAAACACAGACGTTTGACAAGGTATGGCATGATGGACTCAAGTACAAACTAAAGAACTTACTTCTCCACACCGTTCTTACTGTTTTGGACTCTTTGAAGGATGCTTTCAAGTGAGACACAGCGACGAACTGTCAGACTTTTATCCAATTCACTTAGGAATTCCACAAGTTATGTAATTAGACCAGTTCTCTTCATCATCTTCACGACAGATCTCCTAACAACAGAACTCGCTACAGGAACATTCGCGGATGATACGGCCTTTATATGCAGCCTTTATAGCAGCCGAGAAATTGCCTCAACACTAGTCCAGTAGTTCGCAGGGCGGCTGGCAAGAGCTGGATGAGAGTAGCCGAGGACCGTGCTCAGAGGCGTGCAATAGGAGAGGCCTATGTCCAGCAGTGGACAAGCATATGCTGATGATCATGATGATGATGACTAGTCCAAAAAGCACTAGGGCCGATATTCAGAAACACAGCGTTGAGCTACACTTAACGTGCACTAAGCTGAGCATCGGTTGAGCAATCTTAACAAAGACTCAAGAATTTTGTATTCACAGTCAATATCTCGACTCGAACTCAGCTAAGCCACAGCTCAAGCTAAACTTACTCGAGCGTGTAATCTGTGCTACAGTTTTTGACTTTACCGGTTTATATTGTCTGTTAACGCTACATGAAAGGCATACAAAAATCCACAGGAGTGAATGAGATGGCAACAAATGTCGAAACTTTTTACGCGTGGTTATACTTTATTTTGACTTCTCATTACTCTAAAAACACAATTTAACTTTTTGAAGGAAAATGAGCATGCAAAATGTCAAATTGTGAATAAAAAAAAGGTTACTTCACCGAATTGCCTACAGGTGTCGCTACTTTCTTCGTCATTGCCACCTTGAGTCTTAGCTAAGTCGCCGAAATCCACTACTCAGTCTCAGCTTAGCTTGCGCTCAATTTTTGTTATCTCAAACTCAACTGTGAATACAAAATATCCCTGAGACTTTCATTTTGACAGTTGGAAGACCCGGACTCACATTGAGCTCACGCTCAAAATCGTTTCTGTATATCGGCCTAAATGCCATGGAAAATTGGTGCAAAAAAGGCAAGGTCTCAGACCATATTCATCAAAAGTATACAATTTTTTTAACAATAATTAAAAATGTTAGTATGTTCAAGCAAGACGACGTTTCAGACGTAACAGCAGCCTTAAATGTATAACTATGTATAGCATTATTAGTATAAGAAAGGGACTGGATAACCATTTAGTTCTACGACGGATTTAATCGCGATCATTTATCATCATGATGATGATTTATTAGTTAAGTACATATTATGATTGAATAACCATTTGCCTCTTTCTCACACAATATGGACGGCTTCGACCAACAGCCAGGCGGTCGTCAAAGGGCCCGTGGATGCAAGTGGCGAGAGACTGCGAAAGATGGCTGAATGGAGAAAAGGCAGCCACCCAGCAGTGGGCAGAGGTGGGCTGATGATGATGGTGGACGGCTTTGCCGGCTATTGCTAGCAGTAACTGGATGAGGATGGTCGACGACAGACGAAACTGGCGTGCCTTGGGAGAGCCCTATGTCCAGCAATGGACGACAACGGGCTGATTGATTGATTGATTGATAGACGGCTTTATTGTAAAAGCGAGAAGCAATTACTTGTCTAGTCCCTTTCTTTAATAGACAGTGCTACACGGCATGGCTAGTCCTCAACGAATAAGTGAAACGAACCCCAGCGCTAAGCTACTCACTCAGAGCAGCGACTTGTACTGCGCGAGGAAATCCTCCTCTCGGGACAGGGACGTATCGAGGTGGTCCTCACCGTCGCCGCGGATGTGGGACGTCAGCCGGCGCAGCGCCTCGTCGCACTCTCTCTTCCTGGGAGATGGAGGTATGAGTTTGGTGACGTAGGCCTCTGGTAAGTTTACTGTACAGGTCATTCAAATGGTGGCCGGCTCACTTATCTCTCTGTAAAGTGGTTGAGACTGGTGATGGCTGACCTCTGCGTTATGCTCGTGAACGTGTGCTGTCCGTGTGTCTAGGCGAAGCATTAATATTTTCCCACTTTTGTAAGAAAAGTAACTAATGTTTAAGTATTTAAAGTCATTGATGGCAATCACGGAATCTTATCATGTAGGTAGCGACTGATGTACCTATTAGATAGATAGATCATTTATTTACATAAGTCACACACGCGTATACAAAGCATAAACACATCCAATTACAAGAAAGAGCACAAAGAAAACATAGTACAAAGCAGAAGCACACATGAAGAGCAAATGCATTTAGATTTTAAATACATGGTACGGTAATGTACCAATTGGTGAAAAGAGAAAACGTTGGTGTGGCAAATGTAAATGGGCTCCAACTTAGCATGTCCTGAAAGTTTGGGACAAACTTCAGCGCTGATCTTCTGCCGGTACCCGGTGTGAGTGGCATGCAGCGCCAAGAGGTGAGGTAATCAAAGTGGTAGACCGGCGTAAAATATATTTGTAATGTCCGAATAAGTATATAATGTCATGCTGGTAATATTAACAGTGATATAAATTGTACTATTAAATAAGTGTAGTATTAGAAATAATTATAAAATATAATATTCCATATAAATCCAGGTACAAGAAAATAAGATTAGTCTGTATAAACTTTGTGCACTCAAAGTCACAGATTATGATTATGATTATTGAAAATGAAAAAAACTTTATTTAGAAGAGGTTAAAAAAGTTGTTACTGGTTCCCAAACTAGGATTCCCTGTGCTATGGGTAGCCAGGCTTCTTCCAAAATACATAATAATATGTGTTTTACAATAGTTACTAATAGCATCTAATATCTACACGTTCTTATACCGTAGCGTAAGTAACGACTACAAGAAACAACACCAATAGCAATACCAGCTTACAAACCATGAAACACGAGTCCCACTAATTTTTAATATGAATGTTCGTGTTTTTTAATAATTATTATAACAACAATGTAATTAGCAGCGTAAGTAACGACTACAAGAAACAACACCAATAGCAATACCAGCTTACAAACCATGAAACACGAGTCCCACTAATTTTTAATATGAATGTTCGTGTTTTTTAATAATTATTATAACAACAATGTAATTAGCACATAGTCTACATTACATAAATTTTAATAAAATGTACAATGTTTTTTTTTTGTTATTGTGGACCTGTTTCTGAACTAAGGATACCACTAAGCAAAATACTCAAAAACATCAGTTCATCCCTTCAGAATTCCCAAAAAAGAACGAAGCAAAGATCACTTAAACGATCACTTAGTTAACCCAATGAGACTCCCATTCCAGAAACCTGCGGTTTGTGTTTAAACGTAGCGTCATAGTTAAAGAGGAACGATTTGAGAAAAGATGGTCAGAGTGGAGTTAATTTTCGCAGCTTTTTTTCTGCCGTCTCTGAAAGAAGGCCTGTGTCCTCACGATGTTTTCCTTCACAGTTAGCGAGAGGTATTTGCTATATAGCTAACATAGTAACATCCTTGAAAGCGGTAGAACGTCGGCCTCACATTCAGAAGGTCGTGGGTTCGAATCCCGGCATGTGCCAATGACTTCGATTTCT
The DNA here is from genome assembly GCA_947308005.1 of Yponomeuta malinellus. NCBI lineage: Eukaryota > Metazoa > Arthropoda > Insecta > Lepidoptera > Yponomeutidae > Yponomeuta > Yponomeuta malinellus. The sequence goes on along the minus strand of OX371009.1, from coordinate 857,420 downwards.
AAGTTACGAACATTTCTGAAGTTGTATTAAGAATATTTTTTTATTTATTGATACTTTTACTGCACTTCAAAAATCGTACAATGCGGCGGACTTAATGAAACTCGCTAATTGTGAAGGAAAACACATACCTCAGCGTTTGTAATTGCGAATCAGCGGTGGGCACGCGTGGTAATCAAACCCATATTCTCTCTCTCTCTCTCTCTCTTTCTCTGTCTCTCTCTCTCTCTCTGAGAGAAGGCCTGTACCCTGCGGTGGGACGTATATAGGCTACATTTAGAAAAATCCTTGAAAGGAATCAGATGAATGAAACAGAATCGCAACTTACATCTTATTCTTTTGGTGCTTTTTCCCCTTCCGCTTCTTCGAGCCCCCCGCACTAGTGGAGGGGTTGTCAACGGTCGCGTCTGGAAAGTAAAACGGTTCTATAAGTTATTGGCTGCATCGATGGCCCAGCGGCTTGACTACTAAAGTTCGTGTGTTCGATTCCCACCGGTGGCCGCCGTATTTGATATGTACAATGGACATTTCCATGTTTGTTATGTCCTTGTCTGGTTACCATCACTTCACAATCACTTGTCCTGGTCCGAAACTGGGATGCACCGTGCTATGGTAACCATCATCATCAGCCATTTGACGCCCACTGCAGGACATAGGCCTCCCTCATGGTTTTCCTTACTATGAGGGGTTTCGCCATAATCGCCACGCTCGGCAGGCGGGTTGGCGATCGCAGTATGCGGTTGGAATCTCAGGAAGACGCTGCTGTCCGTCTCCTGGTAATGTATTTCCTTAGTCGCCTTCTACGACATCCACGCACGGGAGGAAATGGAGTGACGCTATTCTTAATCCGGCGCCACACGGACCTGTATATTCACAAAAATAAGATGCCTATAATAAAACAATATTGTTATAATTGAATAAGTGTAAGCAAATAATTCCACAGAATAAATAAATAAACCAATACTATAAGCACATGAAACAATAATTGAAAACAAAACAAATTGTAAATTCAATAGATGAATAAAATATACAAAATATAAAAAATATAATATACTAATTTTCAATTAAATAATCTCATTCAAGGTTTTTTAACGGATGTCATTTATTAATATTTAATTGATATAAAATGTGATATTTTGTAACATTTTTTTTTTATTATTTTTTTAGATATTAAAATATTGTGTCACATTGTTTGTTATCGAACTTCCCTGAAAATGCTTCACCAATTTTTGAATTATTTTGTGTATATTTAATAGGTCTGACAATGGCTCGTAGTCTAATTAATATTGCAAAACAACATTTGCCGAGTCAGCTATTATTTACTGGGTTATTAGCACTTAATTACTTTAATTCTCGACGTTCCCTACGTCGAGTATCTAATCCAGTTTACCTTAGAAATAATCGCGAATCGCGACCACGAACTGGCAAACGCAGCTTAGAATGCCCACAGGCTCGCTGGACCGACGATCTGAGGCACAATGCTAGCCGAGGACAGAAGGAAGTGGCGTGCCTTCGGGGAGACCTATGTCCAGCAGTGGACGCGTACTTGCTGATTGATGGATCGAGACCCGTTAAATATTGAACTTTCTAGTATAGTCACCTTCGTTGACGTATCCACCGCCAGCCACCAGCAGCTCGACGGCGCCGCTCGGATGGTTCCGCGCCAACTTCAGAGCCTTGCGCGCCTGCTCCACTTCGTAGCCCATCGCGGCTAGCTGCAAGGGCACAGTGATTACCGACGATCTGAGGCCGGCTGCGGCTGGATGAGGATACCCGATAGTGATAGTGATTCAGTTTTGGGAGGACAAAATGCCGCAAGTAGGTGAACTAGGAGAATGAATGAATTAAAGTTGCTCTTCCTTCTTACAGGAAGCTTTTCTTTCTTCTTCTTAATCCAATTTTTTTTTCTGGCACTACCCCCTTCCACACTCCAAATCAACGTGAGTTAGCTGGAAGAAAATACTATCCAGTTTTAAAATTGCCTTTGTACAAATTTGCTTTAGTGCAATAAATCATTTTTCATTCATTCATTCATACAGCCCTCTTGATCGATTTTTTTGTCATTTTTATTGATTGTAAAATAATGGGCATAGGATAATCCACCTAAATACCGACGTCCCACTGCAGGGCACAGGCCTTCTCTCAGAGAGACTCAAATATGTTTATTAGGCAGAACTACAATTAACCATATCAGCTAAAGTAACTTTGAACTCTAAACTAAGTTAGAAAAGAGTATGGGCTTAATCACGGGGCGAGTGTCTAAGGTGTTCACGTAATGAGCATGTGAACAATGGACTGAGGCGGCGCTTAAATATTAAATTACATATAGAGTAATATACTGAAAGCGATTGTTCCCGCAAAGATTAAATACAAATATAAAAATAACTATGAAAATCTATTCAATTATTGTAAAGTGATGAACGTATTTGATAAGTTGGATTTGGCAATTGTTATCCAGTATAATGAAAATATACCCCTTTTAAAAAAAAAGAAAAGACCCGTCAATCTACGTAACCTACCTTATCTTTCAAACTTCGAGATACCAACAAGTAAAAACGAATATGGCCAGAGAGTTTGGCAGTCAATTCTGCCTAGAGTATTGAATAGATTTCCAATAGAATTAGTTAGTAGAATAGAAAACAAAACTTGTCAGCAAACAAAAAATATTATTAAGCGGCACTTGTTTAAACCTACCTCAATAAATGTAAAAATATAATGTATATGTAAATTTATGAATAAGCAGCTCCTTAACTCAAAAATCTTTAAATATTAAGATTAGAAGTTAAGTTCATGCCATGTAATATATATAATATTTTTTTTTTAAATAAACAGCTTAAATTTTAAATTATTATTTTTTTTTTTTTAAATTAAAACCACGAAGGAGGCCTATGTCCTGGTGGGCGTCAAATGGCTGATGATGATAAATATAATTTAAAAAAAAACCCCAGGTCTTGGATGTTTACATGTTTGTGATGTGGCTGTTTCTGGTTCCCACGACACAGGGTATCCTAGTGTGGGGCCAGAAGCGATGTATGTGCCTGTATGTAAATGTTTATGTTTAAATGTGTTCATATGGCATTTAATGTACGGCGATCTATAGTAAACCTCGAGTGCTTTAAAGTTTAAATATAACTGCATTAAATCAATGCGTAAACATCCCAGCCTTTCTTGCCAACCGGCTGCCATTGCCTATTTTAATCATAAAAGTAATTGGATTATGAATTCTCACCTCAGCGACAAGTTTCTCGTCGGGTTCTAGGGTCGAGTCATCGGAGCTGGGCGTCTCGTCTTCCTCAGAGCCTTCGTCGCTACTGACCAGCTGTGGACAAACCAACAATGAACTTTGGCCTTTGCATCAACATAACGAGATAATTTAGACAGCGTCCAGTGGCACCTTCACTCACACTGCATGGGTGAAGGAACCACTTGGACGCTGCAGTGCCTGGGACATTGTTTTTTTAGATGGAGTAGGCTTGCCTAGCAACTGTACCATCCTGACAGGAAAGACAAGTCAATACGTGCGGAGCCAACCAACTGCAGGTTTCCTCACGATGTTTTCCTTCACCGTTAGCGTGGTGATAATGCTACTACAAATTCGCAGATGTACGTAACTTTGAAAATAAACAAAGTCGTAGGTACATGCCCGCACTGGGAATAGAACCTGGGTCTCTCGTTTCCGAGCCCATGGTTCTACCCACTAGGCTGCCACCGCTTTTTAACCAACACACTACACACCAACAATACAACCTGTTAATAACGCAAAAACCAGAAAACCGCTTCTTCAATATCGACAGTTAAAATCTTTCCTCCTTCTTTACGTGCCGTCTCCTATTGGAGGTTGGCAACCAATTCGGAGGTCTTACTTTTCGAGGCTGCCAATATAAACAAAAGAACTGGGCAAGGCGAATCGGACTCGCGCACAAAGGGTTCCGTACCATTATCTATACAACATTAGACAAAGATTGAATTTGAGAACAGCGCCATCAATAAAAACCAACAAGAAGCGTTTAAGATTGACTTTTAACGACATGACATCGGCGCTGTGTAAGTTACATAGATGGCCGCTAGATGGCGAGCGCTGTCTTTAGACAACGTTTGTTGCATGGGTAGCCCCCCTTAAATATTTATTTTATTCTGTTTTTAGTATTTAATGAAATACAGCATCTGTGAAAATTTCTCAACTGTCTAACTATCACGGTTCATGAGATACAGCCTGGTGACAGACAGACAGACAGAATCCAAATTCACAGTTTGGAGCCAAAGGTCGGAAATCATAAATATTTACAAATATGTTGTACCATTGTTGATAAATTATTAATAATACTGTTTTTCGCAATGAAAAGAATATTTCCTCAAAATACGGCGAACAAATTTAAAGTCGAGTGACTAGTCCTTTTTTAGGGTTCGGTACCCGAAGGGTGCCAAATGGGACCCTATTACTAAGACTTCAGTGTCCGTCTGTCTGTCTATCTGTCTGTCACCGGGCTGTATCTCATGGACCGTGATAGCTAGTCAGTTGAAATATTCACAAATTATGTGTTTCTGTTGCCGCTATAATAAGAAATACTAAAAACAGAATAAAATAAATATTTAAGGGGGGCCCCCATACAACAAACGTTGTTTAAAAACAGCGCTCGCCATCTAGCGGACATCTATGTAACCTTCACAACGGCGATGTCATGTCGTAAAATGTCCATGTTAAAAAAACTCTTCTTGTTGGTCTTTTGTTGCATAGATGGCGTTGTTCTTAAATTCGATCTTTTTCTAATGTTGTATAGGTAATGGTACGGAACTCCGACTCGCACTTGGCCGGTTTTTTATTTTTATTCAAATTTATTTTATATAATTTTTTTTATTTTTATTGTTTTAGTTCACCGAATGAACGAATACCGACTCACCAGGTCGCGGTGGTCCTGTATAAGCCTGACGGCGTCGCCGGCGTGGTTGTTCGCGTTCCGCAGCGCGCGCGCCGCCAGCCGGCGACCGAACCCCGCGCCCGCCAGCGCGCTCACCAGCCGCGCCGACACCGGCGTGCCGTCTACACACGTGCCCAGCGAGCGCTGCTGTCTGAAAGACGGGATCGTTCGGTCGGACCTGATATTATGCAGCGTGTCCGGAAAAAATTGTGTCAAGCGGAAGTCAACAGATAGAGCACCTCTAGGGTTACCCGAATCACTCCCACGTATTTTCCGGGATTTTTTGTAGCTTTCGAGTTACAACTTTTTTTCGTATTTTTTGTCCTACCTTCACATACAAGACTTTATTGGCCTAGAACATTGGACTCTGGAGCGAGAGTCTCAGGTTCGATTCCCAGTGCGGGCAAAATCCTATGTACATCTATGACTTTGTTTTCAAAGTTATGTACCTGCATTTGTGAAGTTATAGTAGCAATACCACTCGCTAACCGTGAAGGAAAACATCGTGAGGAAACCTGACCGTCTGAGGTGTTCACATACCTCGGCGCTCGGAATCGCCAATCCGCGGTGGGCACGCGTGTTGATTAAGCCCACACTCTCTCCACGAGAGAGGGCCCGTGCCGTAGAACGTGACTACGTACCTGGCGAGCCTGCGACGCTCCCTGGCCTGCCCCTTCTCGGCTACGTACCTGGCGAGCCTGCGCCGCTCCCTGGCCTGCCCCTTCTCGGCTACGTACCTGGCGAGCCTGCGCCGCTCCCTGGCCTGCCCCTTCTCGGCTACGTACCTGGCGAGCCTGCGCCGCTCCCTGGCCTGCCCCTTCTCGGCCCGCCTCGCCTCGAGACACTGATGCGCTCGCTCGACGTCGCCGTCAGCCGCGCGCAGGCCGGCGCGGGCCTCGCCGCGCGACCAGCCCAGCTCCATCAGCAGCTGCAGGCTGGTTTCGTCCACCTGCCGAAGATCGTTTCACAAATTAATAGTTATTTTTATTATGATATTCTCCGCGCGACCGGCCCAGCTCCATCAGCAGCTGCAGGCTGGTTTCGTCCACCTGCCGAAGATCGTTTCACAAATTAATAGTTATTTTTATTATGATATTCTCCGCGCGACCGGCCCGGCGCCGTCGGCGACCGCGCGGCGGTCTCGTCCGCCTGCCGAGGATCGATCGATAAGTTACTAGTACTTATCATAATAAAAGAAATTAAGCTACTGTACGATAATTCCGATCATAAAAAAGGGGTGAAAAGGAAAATAAAATTCTAAATATTACACACGAAACACACAGATACATTAACAACGTTACAATATAAAAACTTAAAACATAAATCGATTTGACACTTATAATACAAACAAGCGGCTTGACAACTTCTGACGGTAGACGAGCCACTAGTCTACAAGCCTCCACCAATCCGGACTTGGCCCCCGTGGTGGAGTATGGCCTATACCTTCCTCAGGGAAGAGACCCGTGCCCCTCGGTGGGGACATAATGGATTGATGATGATGAATACAAACAACGCACCCTCTCTAACACTCACGCATATACTTGCACACGCACGCACACACGCGCACACACACATAAAGAGAAGAAAAAGGAACTTTTTTTATAGACTAAATTTTACTTTTGTTTTTCTATTGGCGAATTTATTTTCTAAGCAGTAAAATAAAACTGCGATCTCATCTGTAACTAAAAACTGACTTATTTCCCTGGGGAATTGCCACTGCTTGCTGTAATACAGGTGTCAAACCTAGCACAGCAACAGACGCTAATGTGGTTTACGCCCGCTAGTAAAATAAGATATTTAAGTTTACCTTGAGTCTGTATGAAACTATATTAAAAAAAAACAATTATGTTGATTTATAAACTAGTTTTTAAAAACCTATTTAACCTAGGCTAAAAATTCCTCCCATGCCAGGTGGAACTGGGACTGCAAGTGATGTAAATTGCTTCGGCCAGATGTCGCTGCCTGTACGTAATACAGAAGTTTGTAGAGGCTCGAAATTTTACTGATGCCTGTACTTGCCCATTAGCTCAGTTGGGAGAGCGCTGGTACGGTTCGCCAGAGGTCACGGGTTCAAGTCCCGGCATGGGTGGAATTTTTAGCTTTTAATAGGTTTTTAAAAATTGTCCTCAGCATGGGTTAGTGCAACAAAAAGAATATAATTTAATTATAAACTAGTGCATATAACTATGCGAAGTGTGATTATATGATTTGTTCAAGTTTATCGCCGGTCAATATCATCAGCCATTTGACGCCCACTGCAGGACATAGGCCTCCATCATGGTAACCATGAACGGTTTGGCCATAATCGCCACGCTCGGCAGGCGGGTTGGCGATCGCAGTATGCGGTTGTAATCTCAGGAAGACGCTGCTGCCCGTCTCCTGGTTGATTTCCTTAATCGCACTCTACGACATCCACGGAAGGAAATGGAGTGACGCTATTCTCCAGGCGCCACACTAATGCCAGCACAAACGGGCATCATAGCAATGTTGAATATAGGTGCGGGGGGGCTTAGTAGTTAGTTTAATTTTTTGCTTTATGGGATCCTTTAGGTCGGACGTGTCTCGGGGTGATATTTTTCACAATATATTGTTTTTTGTTTTTTCAACTTTTTGTTGAAAGTTTTTGTTTTTTCAAAAAAGGGCACCTTTTTTTGCAAAGCTCGTTGAAGAACATTATGAAGATATTATAATGCCTTTATCTTGTTAGTTAATAGTTTAGTGTTTTGTTAGTCTCGTTAAATGTAAAGTAAATATCATTATTCGTGTCGAAATTCTTACTTTAAGAGAGTTGAGTTCGAGCTCAGCCTTCTCTAACAAGGCTCTAGCCTCGGCGCGCTGGTTCTGGTGGTAAGCCACGATGCCTTGCAGTAGGTACAGCCGCATGTAAAGCACTCGCTCGTTCGCTGGCGACAAACAATTAAAAATTAGTAGGAGTCAATTTAAAGGAAATAGTCATAGTAACAGTAATAAATAAATAAAACATTTGCCTTAGGTTCAGGGCCATTTTGATCTGTAAAAAAAGATATTATCTGTTTTCCTCGATGGCGCTTGTGTTACTCCCCGGAGCCCGTCCAGTCCTATGCTTCATAGCTGATACTGAACTAAAGGTAAACAATCTCGATACGCCTTTTTATTGAAATGTACACTTATTAGACCAAAATCTTTACACATTACCAATTCAATGTAATTTAACTAGAAATAGATATAAACTTTCGTTCCCAAAATTTAGGCTGGCAAAGGTTAATGCATCCTTTATGGGGCATTGTACAGGTTTCTACACTAAGATCAAATCAAGTCAAAAAAAAATTATTCAAAGTAACACAGAAACTGTGACTTACTGAACGTTACAAGAAAAACTAGGGGTCCGTTTCAGTCTAGATCATTTGGAGAAAAAACGGACAAAAAAATTCCAAACTTAAGTCTTTTCAAACATATTCCTTAATTAACAGAGTTTACATGTCATATCTTCTAAAAAGCTAGTACTAGGATGCATTGAACTGGCTTTAATTCCACACATCTCTGTCATCTAAATAATCCTTAATGCTATAATAGCCCTTTTGGCATAAAGTGCGCTTTACACATTTTTTGAACCGCACTTCAGGCAAGTTTATTATATCTTCAGGGATCTTATTGTAAAAACGTATACAATGCCCCATAAAGGATGTATTAACCTTTGCCAGCCTAAATCTTGGGAAAGAAAGAAATCCCTGAGGTAATATGGTTGCCAAAAACGCGGTTCAAAAAATGTGTAAAGCAAAAAAAGCTACTATATAACATTAAAGATTATTTAGATGACAATGATGTCTGGAATTAAAGCCAGTTCAATGCATGAGTTCCAGGTTTTAGAATATTCATATTAATTCTGTAAATTAAGGACTTGAAAAGACTAAGTTTGGAGTTTTTTTGTCCATTTTTTTCTCCAAAATGATCTAGATTTTGAAATGGACACCTAGTTTAACGTGTAACGTTCATTAAGTCGCAGTTTCCGTGCTACTTTGAATAAAAACTATTTTGACTTAGATTTTGGTTTGATTGTTTATTTCATAAACACATTTAAATCGTAAAAAGTTCGATTTCCTACAGTTTACCTTCAGTTAAGCACCTGAACCTATGAAGTGTAGTGGTAAGGAACTCACCATTTTCCCCCTTGAGCGCCTTGAGCCGATGCCGGTGCTCCCCGTAGGCGGCGCGGAAGGCGTCCTCGGCGCGGCGCAGGCGGCGCGCTGCGTCGGCGGCGTGCTGCAGCGCGCGCAGACACACGTAGCACCACGCTATGTCCAGCTGCAGCACCGCGCTGTTGTCCGTCTGGCCGAGCAGCGACGAGCTGCAATCACTGCAGACGGAGGGTCGTCAACCCTACTGTGTAATATACTATCCTACTATATTAGGGTAGGGGCTCAAATACTATACTTCTAAAAAAATATATATAGTAGGCGAAACTACCATATTTTGCGTAAAGCGGAACCCAGCCTTAATCTTTTTCTAAAGCTCGCTCTTCGAGTCTAACCCTCAATTTCTCGCACACTAACACGCTGTTAGTTATCTACTGTGAACAGCTGTCAATTGACCAAAGTGTATACAAAAAAAAAACACTGACAGCTGTTAACAGAAGATTAACAGCTTGTTAGTGTACGATTTAGGAATAATATCCAGGACACTTCCATCCTAAATTTTTACATCTGTATGATCCAACAAGTCTTAAAAGTCATTAAGTTTGTAAAAAATACGGAATTACTCGTAAGCTATGGAACATACTGAACAAACATGGATTTGATTTGGGTTTTCTACTTCTAGCCTTTCACTTAACTCAGCTTGACTATATCTATAATAGGGAAATCTACTTTATAATATTTTTAAACTCTTACATAAAAGGGATCTAAACGGAATGATATTGGTCTAGATACCAGAAATGCTTTTGGTTATTTCTTAAAAATATTAATAGCTACGGTATAACTGAGCCTAAAAGATTGTTATCTACTATGACATGAATAGATTGCGTTCACAAAGAAGGGGTCAGTACGAGCCATTACTTCCGTCCAACAAAATAATATGAGCAAAGCACAAATATCCGAGTATTAAGGGTTATCAGAGTCGAAGTCGCGTCTCCGAGGCTCCGGTCGCCATTCATGTCGTTTGCTTCGATTTAATGGATTGCTCGCTTTAATATTCTGAAATGTACACAATGTTTGCGCTCCTATGATCGCGTATAGTGATTTACCGCTTTGTACTTCCAACACATATCCGCATACGAATCCAGCTGCTTCGCAAAAGGGCATACTGAAAGCGTTCTCTCCTCAAGCTTTTCCAGAACAAAATTTACATTACTCACCAATAGCATTACCGGAAACTTATACACCTAGAAGTGCAGAGATGCTCTCTCCGGCTGTTTGTTCTCTTCATATAAAAGACGAAAACAAACAGGGAATGTGCCAAATAGCAAACAATATTATACGGAATGCACAATAATATCAGTTCCGGAGATGGGGTGCGGGTGCGATGTTTGCTCCCGCGAATAAATATGAAATTCGAGTCGTCTCAACTGCCACAAGCAAATATTATCGAAGATTGCTTTAGTAAAATCATAACAGACGAGAGTGGATGGAAGCACAGTGAAATAAGAATTTTAAAAACTTCCAGGTACACTTTGTGTTACGTATATACTGAAACGCAAATTTTCTGTGTAATATAAAAAAACTAAAAAAACAGGGGTTAATCTGTGAATCGCGCGGCATATTTTTACTATATTTTTCCATTATTATGCCATCTACTATATTTTTAGAGGTAATGGCTTCGAAAACACTATATTTGTTAGAAAAAAAAGTTGGCAACCCTAGTTGTAGGGAGGCCTGAGATTCTCGCACTCACCTCTGATTTCTCGTAGATCAACCCTCAGTTTCTCGAACGTCAACGACGGTAGATTAATAGCTACTCTTGACAGCCATCAATTGTTTGTTCTGTATGCGGTTTAGCGAAATGCAAAAAACTTATCTACGTAATGAGATGATTTATGCAGCGTCCAGTTTCACCTTACATTAGATCGGTGAAAGGACCACTCGGACGCTGCACTCGTTTTTTAGATGGAGTAGGCATGCCCAGCACCAATACCATCCTGACAGCTTAGTCGGCCTAGCCCACAGGAAAGACAAGTTAATACGTGCGGAGCCAACCTCCTACTCTCCTAACCTAACCTCCCTACTCCTCCGGCTAGACAGGATTGCTTTCCAAGCTAGTGGTTCTCTAGATAAGAACTAGATAAGATACGCCAATTGCAGATGCCCCTACCAACTGGGAACTACTTCTCCAGCTAGACATAATTGCTCTTCCATATAGAATTACTTCTCTCACTCGGGATGGAAGAGCTCCTATCTAGCTTCCCTCCAGCTAGGTATGGTGTGTACCATACTCCTGCAGTTGAAAATTCTTCTTAAGTTGGACACATCATCATCAAAGGCCTTTGCGTCCATTACGGACGATTTAAGCAGCGCCTAAGAGTTTTGACACTTTTTCGAATGACAAAAAAGGTCGATTATATTCTTTTTGTTGCACTAACCCGTGCAGAGTTTCTAAATAGTTTTTTTTAAAGGTTCGATTCCGGAGAGGCAAGCCATACTGCATGGAAGGCATATAAAAGAACAGCCCGGAGTCCGGTCGGTACGGATTCGGTGCCTCCTGGCACACAACTAGGTACTGTAACGAATAACGATTCCTCTTTATAGTATGGCTGGCACAGCCGTCTAGTTATATTTTGAATATTTTGAAGGAAATCGTTACAGTACTATTAAAACATACCTGAACTGTTTGTCAGCCTCCAGAAGCAGCACAAGCGCCAAGGGGTAGTCGTGTTGCTTCAGGGCAGCGCGACCGCGGCCGTGCAGCGCGAGTCCCACCAGCAGCGCGCGCCGCTCCGCTGCTGGCAGCTCCACGCAGCGCCCCGACTGGTCCTCCAGCTGGGGAGTACACTGAGATATCGTACGGAGAAAACTTGCGACAGACTCCTGGCTATCTATTAGTTAGTTTTGGCGTATAGCATTAGCAGCCTATTACGTCCCACTGTAGGGCACAGGCCTTCTCTCAGAGAGAGAGTATGGGCTTAATCACCACGCGTGCCCACCGCGGATTGGCGATTTCAAGAGCTGAGGTATGTGAATTGTGAATAGCTCAGACACTCAGGTTTCCTCACGATGTTTTCCTTCACGGTTAGCGAGTGGTATTGCTACTGTAACTTCACAAATGTACATGACTCAGAAAACAAAGTCATAGGCACATGCCCGCACCGCACTGAGAATCGAACCTGGGTCTCTCGCTTCCAGGTCTAATGTTCTACCAATTAGGCTACCACCGCTCTATTTTTTTTTGTTTTGGGGTATACTGAACATCAAAACCAAATACTTTATCCATAAAATTTCCCTCTTTATTATAATGGAAAGAATATTACCTCAAAAATTTAGTAACAATTCCAAAATCACACAGTAGTTGCATTTCAGATCAAAACAAAAAAGTGCTACATTGAACATAAATATGTCCTAAGCCATTGATTTATTAGGTATGGTTCCATAGAAAAATATCGCCTACTCTTAGAGAATACACGGGTTTCGGGAAGAGCGTCAGTAACGACACACTACGCCGTGACAAGGGATGCTTAACGAGACAAGCCCTCACACACGCCCTTGGGCAGTGGAAAGAGAGGGCGGCCTAGGATCCTCTGGAAAATATCCATAACCTAAGAGGCTAAGTAGATCGGCAATAGCTGGCCTAAAACTGCCGTGACCCGCCGTCCGAAGTGGAAATCTGTGGTTGAAGCGTTATGTTCCCCTAGGAGTTAAAGGACCGAAGACTCGCCTGCCTGTACTGCCTCGTTGGTCTAGCGGTATCACTTCTGATTACCATGTCGCAGGTCGTGGGTTCGATTTCCACTGGGGGCCGCCGTGCATTTGTACGAATGGCCTCTGTCTGGGTGTATTTCAATGTTTGTGATGGTTACCATAACACAGGGTATCCTAGTTTGGGACCAGGATAAGTGATTGTGTTGCATAGAAGTTATTTTAAAGAAGATAGTGTGTATAAATATCCATGAAATAATAAAAGTAGGTAACAAACCTGCATGTATTCATCATCATTGTCAAAGTCATCAACATACTCTGAGAGAAGAGTGGCATCATCCCGGGTCGTTTTCATTTCCATGTACATCTGGTCCTCTTTCTTCACTGCATCAGGGGTCTCTGCCATAAACATAAAGCATAATAAAGACAGATAGATGAGAGCTGCGGTACCGGAACGGTACAATGCCCACTTCTCATTCAGGAGGTCGCGGGTTCGAATCCTGGCTTGGTGCATACCAATGACTTTGTTTTCTTAGTTAGTACTTCACATTTGTGAAGTTAAAGTAGCAATACCACTCGCTAACTGTGAAGGAAAACATCGTGAAACCCTAGTGTCTGAGGTATTTACAATGGCCCAACTATGAGGCTAAGTGCGGATATCTCCAGTCGAACTAGAACTAGAAAGATGGATAAATACTTTATTTCCATAAGACACACACACATATACAAAATATATTAAGTCAAAAAGTAATAGCACAGAGTAAACAAAGACAAAACAGAAGCATACATAAATGATGATAGAGGCATGCATACCACTGTGGGGTCAGACAGCACACATTGAGACCATCTTCGTCTTACAGAAGAGAGTGATAAGATTCATTTATTAGCTAGGCAGTAGGGATTCGATAAGAGAGTCGCACTCGGCAACAACAATTAAATATTGAGAATTATGATAATTAATTTATATTTTTGTTGTCATGGTGTACCTACCTGCCATTACTAAAGCCATAATCTGCACTCCATTCTTGATCCCCTGCTCCTCCATGCTTGGTGTAGGCTTAATCACTTTGCCATTGAATATCAGCTTTACTCTGAAAGGAAGAGAATAACTTTATTATAATAATAATCAAATTTTATTCTTACTTATGTATTTTATGAAAAAGGTTGAACCTATTAACATTTTAAAATCCATTTCATTATTAGGTTACATGGATTATTAGGAACTAAGCTGGCTATGTCTGTTGTTTGAGCTCAAATATCCAGGCCAAACCTGCGACATAAACACACAGGATGCAGCAGACAGTTAGTTTTTAGTTTTGTTTAAATCATTTTGATAACTAACCTGGAATCACAAACGTCAAGTGCCGCAGCGACTGCACCTATCAGTTCGCTGCCCTGCACATCCAGTTTCTTCCGTATGTTAACAGTCTGTGGTCCAACGCCAGGCACAGTGGCTTTCACCCTGAGGGTAGCCACTCCTGTCTCTAGGAACTCGGCGTTGGCTTTGGAACGGTCCATCGAGTGACTCTGGAGCTCTAGGAGCGCAGAGAGAACTGTGTCATAGCTTTTGGAGAGCTCTATTGCCAGTTTCTTTGCAAGATCCTGCGGAAACAGTAACACTGTAAGTAAATACGACAGGTGACAATTACTTTCACACAAGACAATCACTTGTCCTGGTTTCAAAACGTCTCTAGTATAGCAGGTGCTATGACAAGGACAACATAAACATTGGAGGGCAAGAAGAGTGAAAGGTAGCACCCTAATATACACAAAAAAGCTGTCCCAGCCATGGGACGGACTCATGAAAATTCGGATTATGGACAACTCCCTGTGTGAGTGCAGTTTGGTTGAGGGGACTCCTGATCATATCTTTTTAACTGCTCAAAACTATCAGCTACCCTATACAATTATCTTCCTTCCAATCTCCCTCTTCCCACAAATTTTTGTTCTGTGTTACAATTGGTATTCACCCCATTTATTAACAGCTGCCGTCTCACAGATCTGTGTCCAAGTTTGTATAGACCACCTACACATCTCATTAGTGAGGGCAGTTGTTAGGTTAAAGATCTCTGTAATTTTATAAAAATAACAAATTTCGATTGTGATTGTTTGTCTATTACTAATGTATCTAGTTATTTATGTATTTTGTTATAGGAACAACATCCAACAACCAACTTACGGGGTTTCTTAAAATAATAAAATTCAAAAGAAAAACTGTTAGTATCTCCAAAACTTGACATTGGCAGTATCCTTAGGGTAGCCATTAATTAAGAATTGAATTGAAGCTGCCCCAGATAAAGTTTGAATTTCCACATGTTTATAACTAGCTTGCTGCATGTACAAATAAACTTCCTAGTTTTTGCTGCAAGTTTGAATCAAACTTTTCTGCATGTCAAACTTTTTGCTAACTGGGGTGTAAGCTGGTTAACCACATCAAAACCAATAATAGGTTTTATTTTGTTTGAATCCTGAAAGTGAATAAATATATATTGAGTGTTTACGGCAGATTCATTTTCCATCTGTCCCACTGATTTCTTATGAGATCACTGCTTAGTGAGTTTCTTAATATTTTTGAATGAGCCTTATTGAATCTATCAAGTAAGTCTTAACCCCAAACTAAATTAAATTGTACCTATCTTGGGACACAGTGATCTAGTATATTCTATATATAATTGGAATCGCTTTTGTTCCCAGTTCCTGAAGAAGGTAATTGGCCTGTTTTCCAACACAAACACCGCCGTTACACGAGTTTTTCCTACATCCAATAAGTGTACAATTCTCATTGTATTGTTACGATTAGAAATAAAGTGCTGTTTGTAGAGCAGGCATTGTTTTTCTCCGCTGACCCATTGACCCAGTAACATAACAAAGAGAGGTAAACAAAGTCACCTGGAGATTTTGCGTGACGCTCTGATCAGCCTGGCAGAATGGCGGTTCCCATAGGCGGATCTTGTCTTCGTTGAGCTTCGCCCTAAGCTTGATGAGCAGGTCTTCATGCTGAAGGTCAAACTCCATGCCGCTCGCGAAAAAAGACGGATTTTTTCGGAAATGATTTGACAAAAAATACAATTTTCGGAGCAGTGAGGGAAACGAAACGTCAAAAACAGAAAGCAAAACGACGACGAGCAAACAAAAACGCTGTCACGCACACGTTAGTGAGAAAAAGAAAGCAGCATTTTGCACCATCTACACTACTCGCGCTATCCCGCGCGCCATGGGAAACTCAGTCGTTCTAACTTGCCTCAAAATTAAATTAAGTTGTATTTATTAAATAGAACATAAAGGATGCATAGAAAAATAAAATCATAAAATTTTTATTTTTAATTTTTTTTTAAATAGGTAATTTAAGAAAGTCGTCGGGCGCACATTACCAACGTTTTTAGAGTCGAGACCGAAAGTGAATAGGTATCTTCTTTGCTTTACTGATTTTTAGGGTTCCGTAGTCCGATAAAGTTAAAGAATAAAATATTGGACATTTTTTTTTACTGTACCTACCCCTAACATGAAAAGTGAGCTTTAGTACTAGTTCACGAGTAATAGGCAACCAACTTATAAAACTAAAATTTCGTACAAAATCCATTGAAAATGACTTCGATGAAGTTGTTAGTTCTGTAAAACAGATAAAAAACCCTTTTTCTACGGAACCCTACATTGCGCGTGGCCCAACACGCACTTGGCCGGTTTTTATAAAATTGTTTTACAGAAAATTCAGAACATTTTGCAGCTTACAGACGTCAACCTTTTCATGCCTGCACTCCGCGTAGACGTTAATGACAGCAACCGAAATGTAAAGGGAGATCCGCTGTCAACTGTGCTTAGTAGTTAATATTATTATCTAAGCTTAACGGCGTCCACAACTTTAAGCTGTTATTACTATTTGGAAGTTTCTTTAGTGATACTGTTTTTAACTTTTGTATGTCTAGAATAAGACTTGTTTCTGTTATGTTTAATACATGTTTAATTACTATTAGTACTCATTAGAATGATGATACCTAAATGCTGAAATTAGAAAGACGAATGCTGCGTTAACTGGCAACCTTGTAAGGCTAAAACTATAAAGTTATAATAAAGTAAAAATAAAATAAAATCTGTTGATCTAGTGTTCACAGCTGCCAGATATTTTTTCTCTATGCACTTGGGCCAACTGACAGCCGTTAACACAAGATTTACATATTGTTATTGTACGAGAAACATGGGGTAAGCCTAAGGAATAAACCGTACAATTTGTAATTTTATAATTTCCTAGCTATGAGTAAATATACTCTTTGCTTTTAACTGTTACTTTCTTTATTTAACCACGATATTTTTTATTATTATTATTAATCGTTTATTTCGGATCATAAAATCCATATAACTTAACCTAATCTTTAAAAACATAGGTAAAAAATATTATAAATTAACTAATTACTTAAAACATAATCAATCAATCAACTGATCAATTAATTAATTAATGGCTATTTTGTGTTTGGAACTCAAATTTCTAAGTAACAAAAAAGCACACTGTGAAAAGAAATTTGTGCGAAACTCTACGAGTATCTTGCCCTGCTCTACCTCCTTATAAGTTACTGCGCCTTACATATTCATTTTAGATTTTATGGCTCTTTTATTTATTGAAATAACATGTTTCGCAACTTTTATTGTTATCATTATTGCCTGACGATTGTGCCTATCACGATTGAGCCAGAACTACCCAAAAGTGCCTATGAAACACAGTTAGAAAGTTATGAACGAGTTTATATTTTATTTGGTTTCATAATATTGGAAACATTTTGGTCTAAAAATAAGTAGGTTCTGCCTAGTTTTTAGTAAAGTTAAGTGAATAATTTTCTTCCAAAATGTCACCTGTACTGTTATTATCGAGTAAGTACTTATCACTTCTCTTATTTTAGTGTAAGGTATAAATAAATAAATGCATATTAACAATTAAGAAGCGAGCGTTGGTAGCCTAGTGGGTAGAACATCGAACTCGGAAACAAGAGACCCAGGTTCGATCCCCAGTGCGGGCATGTACCTATGACTTGGTTTTCTAAGTTATGTACATTGTGAAGTTATAGTAGCAATACCACACGATAACGTGAGGGAAAACATCGTGAGGAAACCTGAGTGTCTGAGCTATTCACATACCTCAGCGCTTGAAATCGCCAATCCGCGGCGGGCACGCGTGGTGATTAAGCCCATACTCTCTCCTTGAGAGAAGGCCTGTGCCCTAAAGTGGGACGCATATAGGCTCATTAAACTAATTAAGAATATGCTACGAATTAACAGTTATAAGTGTCGTCTTCAACTAAGCTGACTGTACAAACAGTTGACGGCTAAATTTTTTGTTGTAAAGCATTAGTAACAGATAAGTAGAGTGCGGGAGGTATAATTTAGGTTGGGTTATTATAGTAGACAAACATTGTGTTGATGTTATTAACTGAACTCCGGATTCACTTACTTGGTTTTTAGGGTTCCGTACCCAAAGGGTAAGGGGTATTTACTAAGACTCCGCTGTCCGTCCATCTGTCACCAGGCTGTATCTCATGAACCGTGATAGTTAGATAGTCGAAATTTTCACAGATGGTGTATTTTTGTTGCTATAATAACAAATTACTAAAAACAGAATAAAATAAATGTTAAGGGGGGCTCCCATATAATAAACGTGATTTTTTGGCAGTTTTTTGCTTGATATTGTTACGACGGTGGATAGGAGGTAAAACTTTGAACGCATTTTTCCGTGCCTTGGAGGCGTTTTCAGCAGGCTGAAATACCGTTTCAGGCCGTTTCAGAGGGTGCTCTGTCACATACCAGTTTATCAAAATTTCACCCAATTTACCATGGTTTTCAGGCGCCTGAAACATGTTTTCAGTCCGTTTCAGGCCACCCTCTATCCGATGACGCCATAACCTGAAAACCAGTTTTCAGGCTTTTTCAGGACCCCTTATGGGCCCTTGAAGTACATTTCAGTATATGACGAAATTTTCAATAGGAGTGAAAGAGATAGCCCTGTTAGAGAGGGATAGCTATAGTCCGAACATTCTGGAAAGGTGTGACAGAGACATCACGATCGAGCGAGACGGCAGAACCTTCCACGACTTGATGGAGTTTTCGAGAACATCTCAAACGGTATATAAGCGGGGACGACGCGTGCCGTGAGTCAGTTTTATTTTGGAAGCGGAAGTTAAACGAAGTACAAGCGAAGAGAGAAGTACCTACTACGAGTATTATCGGATCAGTGCAGTAGAGAAAAGTGTTGTGACGTTAAGAAATAGTGCGTAAATAAATCCTACTCTTATTCATCGGTGTATAAAGTGCTTTTTCCGATCACGAACCCACCCCTAGAACGTAACAATATTTATAACGGCAACAGGTAGACGCTTGAAATATTCAAATGTTGTATAGATAATGGTGCCCTCAGTGTGCACGGAGTTTCGCCGTGAAGATAGGCTACATAAGCCATCTTCGAGCGCACCAGCGCCACATCTCTGATTAGGGGTCAAAGTGGTCGCCATGGCCGAAACCGGTCGGAACAATCATCATCAGATAATAGTAGGTACGGAACCCTTTGTGCGACTCGCACTTGGTCGGTTTTTTTTTTAATGGAGTTAAGTTAATAATGTGTTGTGCTTGCGAAAGTTTTAGTTCAAAGAGTGTTAAGGCGCGGGCGTTACAATTAGAGTCTAGAACAACCCATAAATGCTTATGAAGCTAAAGATTACAAGTGCAAAAAAAGCCCGTATCCGTATCCTGCTCCTCAGGCGCCCATCGGCCCAGCGGCTTTTTTTCGCTAGTAGGTATTTAAGGGGCTCCTGCTGATTTTTAGGAATCATGCTTTTCTCAGACAGAGAACCTAGGATCACGGACCTGGGACTAGACACAGCATTTACGCAAAGAACTGCCGTTTTTGGCTTTAATATTAGGGGTTAAAGTATGAAATTGCCGTTTTATTGCAATAGGTTCTTTGAATTGACATAGAATCTTCATGGTTTGAGGTTTTCGAATGAAACTTTTTTCAAATGGTTTCTATGATGTTCTTTTTTTAAAAAATGTGAAACATTTGAATATCGACTTTCAATTGTTTTTGTTATTCAATTTAGACAAGAAAGATGGATACTGCGAAAATTCGAGTGAATTTTGAATACGAGTTCCGACGCGGAACTAACGCGGCAGAAACAGCCCGCAATATCAATGCTGCATTTGGAGAGGGGTCTACTAATGAACGCACCGTGCGATTTTGGTTTAAACGCTTTCGTGATGGAAATTTCCACTTAAAGAACGAGCCACGAGGAAGACCGCCCACACAGGTGAATAACGATGAATTAAGAGAGATAGTGGAAGCCGACCCTAGTCAAACTACCCAGGAATTAGCGGCATAGTTTAACGTTACCTTACCCACAATATTGACTCACTTGCGTCAAATCAATAAAATAAAAAAATACGAAAAATGGGTGCCTCATAATCACTCGAATTTTCGCAGTATCCATCTTTCTTGTCTAAATTGAATAACAAAAACAATTGAAAGTCGATATTCAAATGTTTCACGTTTTTTAAAAAAAGAACATCATAGAAACCATTTGAAAAAAGTTTCATTCAAAAACCTCAAACCATGAAGATTCTATGTCAATTCAAAGAACCTATTGCAATAAAACGGCAATTTCATACTTTAACCCCTATTACTATCTGGGGCGCTAATACGTAGGTCCTCCACTGGAGTTGTCTGATTTAGGGCCGGTTGCTGAATTGAGAATTTCACTCTTTTCTGAGAAATTTGAAGAGACAGAACTAAAGTTGACTACCTATTTACTTAGCAAAATTCTCAATTCACAAACTGGCTCTTAGCCTACTCTGAACTGTCAAATACATACAACATTTTGCAAACACTTGAGAGTCGTCGAAATGGTTAACCCGATAGAGTCGACAGTTACGTGATGGAGGGGCTGGTCCTGGGGTTTTTCCCTTAGACTATGATTTTTTCTCTTGGTGGCGCCAATGTTACTGCATGGAGCCCCTTATGTAATAAACCTTAATAGTACATTACTGCAGCGGCCAGCAAAAGAGGCATTGATGGACGAACGTGGAAATGTGGGCCGAGGCGAAGCCGAGGCACACATACGTGAGTCTATCAATGCCTAGTTGTGGCCAAGGCTTGTATACGATTTTTCTCAAATAATGCGCGGAAATTAAAAGTAAGTAGTACTAAAGCAAAACTTTTTATTTGAAAAGTTCAATAAACTTTTAAAATCAGACGAACCACGAACGAACAACAATAATTTTTGCCGCGTTAGTGTTCTTTTTTTTTCAATAGGTATATCCAGCTTTCTATCGCAAGCCAGTTCGAAATTTAAATAAAACCTCTGATAAATTACCTCCTTGGTTGTCATTATTCGGAGTAAAAGATCGTTCCATTTTTAAATAACACGACAGATATGAGTTTAGTAATGTAATTTGTTGTTGTGTCCGTGTTGTGCCCACCCCAATAACATTGGGGAACTCTACTCTCGAAGTTGTAGACGAATACGTCTACTTAGGAAAAACAGTCCATCTAGGCCGGTCCAACTTCGTGAAAGAGGTTAATCGTCGAATCCAACTCGGCTGGGCAGCATACGGGAAACTTAGAAAAGTCTTTTCGTCTAATATACCTCAATCGCTCAAGACAACATTATACAACCAGTGTGTGTTACCAGTGATGACTTATGGCACTGAAACGTCTCTTACGCAACGAGCTATGGAAAGGGCTATGCTCGGAATTGCTCTATGAGATCGAATCAGAAATGATGAGATCCGTAGACGAACGAAAGTCGTCGACATAGCCCAGCGGATAAGTAAGTTGAAGTGGCAGTGGGCGGGGCACGCACAACTGATGGCCGATGGGGCCGAAAAGTTCTCGAATGGAGACCACATATCGGCAAGCGCAGCGTAGGACGACCAGCCACAAGATGGACAGATGACCTCATCCAAGTGGCAGGAAGACGCTGGATGCAGGCCGCTTCCAACCGGTCTTTTTGGAAATCCATGGAGGAGGCCTATGTCCAGCAGTGGACTTCTTGTGGCTGAATGATAATGATGAATGTAATTTATTTTCATAGAACTTTTTCCGGCCGCTGCTCGCGTGTAATTGGCCAGTACAGCAATTTCGATTTAACTCGAAGAAGGTTGTCGAAATAATGCTCAAATTTCCAAGCATGTTTAAAAAAAATTGTTTAAGGTCTGCAACGTTGCGCCAGCACTTCGCTGGCCCATTGTAATGTGGATAGTCCATTACTATCTCGTTATCAGAAAATAATCCTTCCCAAAACCCACTCGTTAAAAATAACTGGCTGTATTTTCAAAAAAGCTGATACTCTTACCCCTAATTCCTCGTGTGCCATCCGTTATTTTTTTCCATCAACTGTTTACAGCACAGTTTTTGGCGACATGACGCAACCATTCACTTAAGCCGTGTACACAACACACTCTCCGCATAGCTCCGGCGAACCCGTTAGTGGAGAGGTAGCACCGAAACTCACTCATTCGTTCTCCCACTCTCTTCTGTATCGTTCTGTGCTCTTCTGTAACCGCTCGAACCAGTGAGACGCTTCTTAATTTAGCTCCGTATCTTTACACGCAAAATAACGTACCTAATGCGTGGTGACTGTCTTTGTAAGCAGAAAATGTAAGTGTTCTAGGCCAAAGGAAAGTACCCCATACATTTTGACTCCCTCGAGTGTCGAAATATGCGTTTCTCTTTGATTTTTTTCACAGCTTTGGACTGTAAGCCTGAGTATATGGTTTTAATTTAAACTCGATACCTCCACTGCTCCACGCGTTCCCGAGACAAAAGGTCTTGACACAAAAGAAAATATATCGAATAAACAACTACACTTTTTTATAACAATTAACTTTTGTTATTGATATTATTTTGAAATTAAATGTACTAAATAAATAATTTTATTAGATCAAAATCTGCTTAGATTGCCTCAATGAAATGTTAATAAAAAGCCTAATTTCATGTCGTGACACCCACGATAGGTACCTAGTATACAGGCTATGCCTAGTGTGGGGTCACCGTAACGTTACTCAAAGATAAACCTTTTACAGTCTAAGCATTGTTTAACAACCATTTATTTGCCTCTGTGTATTATTCTTTACGATAATAAATATTTTTTGATTTGATTTGACAGACAGACGGACGGACGGACAACAAAGTGATCCTGTAAGGGTTCCTTTTTGCCTTTTGAGTTACGGAATCCTAAAAAGAACCTAAAAGCTAACAGGAGACAAATACAGTCAATAGCCCATCAACCTTTACATACGTGAACTCTATTCAACTACGATAAGGACGACTGCAATCAAAATAATAGGGGTTAAAGTATGAAATTGCCGTTTTATTGCAATTGGTTCTTTGAATTGACATAGAATCTTCATGGTTTGAGGTTTTCGAATGAAACTTTTTTCAAATGGTTTCTATGATGTTTTTTTTTTAAAAATGTGAAACATTTGAATATCGACTTTCAATTGTTTTTGTTATTCAATTTAGACAAGAAAGATGGATACTGCGAAAATTCGAGCAGCGCTTACACGCGCGACCTATTTACTTCGACGCTGTTAAATTTTACATAATTATTTTTAGTGCATTATAGACCGTCTTACACATCGGTGCATTCTTATTTTGACAAAACCCTCTTCTGCATTCAATCTAAACCACCCTCTCCCCCCGTTGGGCTTGACCGTAGCAACCAGCCCGAACATTTCCCTAAAACACTCGATAAACGCCGATTAAAACAGTATGTGGCAGCGATTTGACAACTAAAAGACGAAACCACAGATTAAATAAATTGCCTTCGACGAGTGCCTTAGAGGAATTGTGTGTTTATAAATAAAGCCGTAAATGTTTAGCCTCCATTTTTACCAAAAGCGCTGCGCCAGCGCGCATGAAACGCGTTTTTATTCGTTATGGACAATGGCTCTTAGGAATAGTACTTCAGTGCTGGCAGATTCAGATCGCTTTCTATTCTTAAATAAGTTCTGTTTTCCCTGTAAATTACCCAACCATTTCTGATAACCACCAATTGCTATTTACATTACATGTACGGAAAGAGATCTGCGGTAGAGTGTAGAGACATATCCCATTTGAAACCCATCCTTCCCACTCTTCCATAAAACCTGGGCGGAGGACTTGATAAAAATCATTCACTAATGCAGAATCTGTAACTTTTTTTGCTCAGTTGCTGCAAGAGTTAAAAAGGTTTCCCTTGCTTTCCAATCTCAATGGGCCGCTCTGTATTTGAAGTAAAACTTTCGTAAGCACTTCACATTTTACTTAATTCCGGAATCCAACTCTTCCAACAACGATTCAAGTCAGTGATTCCGGAGTTACCTTAGTTAATGACCGCTCTGTAGTTTTATGACTTTCTCTTTTCACCCCGCAGCAATATGCCTGCTGGCCCGAGCATCTCACTCCTACATACTGTTGACGGCGAACCTGGAAGACCTCCAGTCTTTGGCCAAACAGGTGATGAACTCACCCATCGGCGCCCGTATTGGCAAGATCTGGATGCGCGCATATGACCAGTTCAACCAGGCCATCACGTAAGTATCCAACACAGAAGCATCACACGGTAAGATAGGATGAGATAACATTATTTTTATTGTACACCGGAAAACAGACGGGAAGCGTTTTATCGAATCTGGCTGGTCATTCCACAGTCGACCCTTATTTACAGTAAATGAGCTGCTGAAGAGCCTTGTCGTATGTATCGGGGTCTTCAGCGTCATATTCTAGACGGAGCGTGGTGCCTGGCTGTGTGAATCACTAAGGTAACTGAAGCGCTGTACGAGATAAAAGGAGAGTGGTGGAAGTGAACAGCATTGAGTAGTTTCAGTAGGAAAAAGGATGTAAGCATTCCTGCAGAGGCGGAGGTGGAATCAGGCACAAAAGAAAAAATCGTAAAATAGTCTCCAAAATACTGGCAATAAAAAAAAACGTCTTTTCTTACAAAATACGCGAACTCAAAACTTCTAGTCTTCATTCAGATTTCATTTCGATGAAAGGAATTCCGCGAAAAAGTAGAGTCGCATGAGTGTACTGGTACACGGAAAAAAGAAAAGGCTGGTAATAAATAAGTACCTAGTTTCTATTTACAACCGAGTGACTTGGTTCTCATGGAGCCTGCAAACTTCGTTGCTAAAATTAAACTAGTTAGTCTTGTTAAAGTATGTTGGTAACATAACCCAGTTAATTAGTAAAAAAATTAGTTTCCTAGGTTAGTAACTTGTAACCTATTCGGTTAGTAATTTTAGCAAACCTAAATGTGATTTTAAATAGAATAACTTGGTAAAGTTTAACCAAGCTTATTTTTATTATCAATCAACTTAATCGGTAACTATAACGAACGGTTACTATGAAATAAACACGACTGTAATTACAACCAATGTGCTTTGTTGTGTTTAGCAAAATAACTCGGTTAGCACAAACAAGTTGCTTCGCACACCTAGCCAACTACTTGGTAGTATTTAGGTAGCTACAACCGATCCAGTTTGTTACTTTTCATCATCATCATCATTCAGCCACAAGAAGTCCACTGCTGGACATAGGCCTCCTCCCTGGATTTCCAAAATAACCGGTTGGAAGCGGCCTGCATCCAGCGTCTTCCTGCCACTTGGATGAGGTCATCTGTCCATCTTGTGGCTGGTCGTCCTACGCTGCGCTTGCCGATATGTGGTCTCCATTCGAGAACTTTTCGGCCCCGTTACTTTTCGGCCCTGTTACTTTTAGTCAATTAAAATTGAAATTGAAAAACGGTTTAATTATCACAAAAAATACAAAGTTATCTTAACATGAATTGAGTGAATTAACGCTATGCGATCATAAGGATATGCTCAGTTTAATGCTGCGGGTGCGAACATCAGCGCAGCGCTGATTTTCAGCACATCCTATTTGCTAGCAATTGACATGTTGGTAGCTAGACATGCAAGCCGATATTAGAAATTTAAAAAAATCTTTATAGACATTAGCACAAGAGTGGACTGCATTACAAACATGACACAATAGCACAAACAGCACAATTAAACATGTAGGCACTACAATTATTAATATCTTAAATATTAAATATTAAGGCTAACGCGTAGGTGGAACCACTGGAATAGGAAACTGCTCTGAAGAGAGGAAGAATACATATTTGTGACAACACCCGAGGGATGAAAAGGAATATAGGTAATTTGTGACATTTGGAAAATGCAAAGGTTTTAGGGGTGGCTGACCTGTTTATCTTCCTCTGGTGTTGCGTTCGTAAAATTCGTTAGCCCATTCAAACTTGCTAAACAAGTACATAGGTCTCCTTCTGTGCACTACCCTGTGCACGAGGTCAGCTAGATGTAACTGTCTCCTCGCTTTCATCTTTAGGATGCGTTTTTTGTTCATAAATGGTGTCACATGAGCTCTTTTTGGTATCGAGAAGCAAAACCTGGCACACGCATTCAGAACTCTTTGAATTGCTCGTTCCGTTTTTGCAAACAAACAGGGTCCACAGACCACATCACCAAAGTTCAGAACAGACAAAATTAGACTCTCCGTAAGTAGTATCCGTATTTTTTCTGTCAAGTACGGTCTGATGTTATAGAGTACCTTGAGTCTAAAAAAGGCATTCCTTATCTTAGAATCGATGTGTTCAATAAAACGTAGCTCGGTGTCCATAACTAAGCCTAAATTACGTGCCTTAGTTACTCTTTCAACCAGATTCTCACCTATTTTTATGGTGGGATTCCTCTCAACTATCGATTGGCATTGGTGTTTCGTACCTCCCCCTCGGTGGGGACATAATGGGTTGATGATGACCTAGAACAATAAACTTAGACTTCAGTGGGTTGTAGCAGATCGTTCTCTTGCGCCCACTCGTTTATTACGTGAGATACGTACTTGTTAGCATATAACTAAGCTTGTCTATTTCTAACCAAATTCGGTAAAGACTATATTTTATCGAGACACTTGTTTGGAAATAAACAAGTAGGTACCTACCTTTCTAAATAACAACCAAAAACATTTAGCAATACTTGCTTGTTTAAAATTAACAAACGTTTATTGTAGGCACGTTTTATATATGTCTTGGTTGTATGTAGTCGAGTTATTTTTAATCCAGGCAAATTGGTACTTTGCTAAAGCTTCTTTTTTCCGTATACAAAGTATGGTTAGTACAAATTATCGTTGACCTTTAAATGCGTCAGAGAGCGCTAGGTCAACGTATGATTGCAAAATCGGGTTGGGTAAAACTAGCATAAGCAGCCTATATAGGTCCCACTGTAGGGCACAGGCCTTCTCTCAGAGAGAGAGAGAGTATGGGCTTAATCACCACGCGTGCCCACCGCGGATTGGCGATTTCAAGCGCTGAGGTATGTGAATAGCTCAGACACCCAGGTTTCCTCACGATGTTTTCCTTCACGGTCAGCGAATGGTATTGCTACTATAACTTCACAAATGTACATAACTTAGAAAAAAAAGTCATAGGTACATGCCCGCACTGGGAATCGAACCTGGGTCTCCCGCTTCCGAGTCCAATGTTCTACCCGCTAGGCTACCACTGCTCTGGGTAAAACTAGGAATCACCATAATATGATAACGTTCTGAAGGCGCTCAAGGGCACTTACCAGTTATCTCTTGTCCCAACAGCGCGAGCTTCAGTACATTTTGATTAATCTAATGTTTGTCGCGGACCGGACGAGGCAGCGTGGGCAGGCCCCCCACCAGATGGTCTGACGACCTGGTTACGGTGGCGGGGAGTCGCTGGATGCGGGCGGCACAACACCGGGAAGCTTGGAAAACCATGAGGGAGGCCTATGTCCTGCAGTGGACATCACACGGATGATGATGATGATGATGATGATGAATGTTTGTTCTGAGCAGCGACAACAAACACCGCGCCAACCGCCGCTTCACCGATGACGAGCAGGCAGACGACGATGATGACTCTCCCAAGGACTTCACCCGCGGCCCTGAGGACCGGAGGAGCTCGCCTGATGACAAGGAGAGACAGTGACCTGGAATAAACCACCTCCGGTCAACCGGAAGCGCGTTTCATTCCTCAATCTTTCAAGCTGCCTACGTTACCTTTACTAAACTCAAAGTACCTACATATTATCGACTGCCTCGTTGGTCTAGCGGTATCACGACTGTTTGCCATACCGGAGGGCGTGGGTTCTATTCCATAGTAAACTGTGAATGGCCATAAAACCATAGGCCCCATGCAGTTGTGCGTAAGCGAGCGGCGCGCGCCGTCGTCGCCGGCACTCTTCATAAGGTTAACCTTATGAAGAGTGCCGTGTGGCGCCGGATTAAGAATAGCGTCACTCCATTTCCTTCCGTGGATGTCGTAGAAGGCGACTAAGGAAATAAATTACCAGGAGACGGGCAGCAGCGTCTTCTTGAGATTCCAACCACATACTGCGATCGCCAACCCGCCTGCCAAGCGTGGCAATTACGGCAAAACCCCTCATGGTTATGGTTAAACCGCGAAGGAGGCCTATGTCCGGCAGTGGACGTCAAATGGCTGATGATGGGCATCAATTCATGTCTCAACTCAATCAGTCCATCAGTCCGTGTTCGTCCACTGCTAGAAATAGGATTCCCAAGAGCACGCCACTTCTTTCTGTCCTCGGTCATCCTCATCCAGCCGCTGTCAACAATCTGGCTCAGATCGTCGATCCACCTTGTCCATTCATGTCTACCCTAATAAAAACATGTAAGTAGTAGTTTGATTAACACTAGGTTAAATTTATTAGTTTACTTTATTAACTTTCCCATGACCTTGCCTTTTTACTTCGGTAAGTATGTATGTGAGTTTCAAGCACCTAAATATTTTCAACTCAATTCAAAGGCTTTGATCTAACCTAACCTGACAATTTCACCAAAAAAACTATGTTATCGGCTATTATAACTGGTGTTCAGAAATATTAATATACATACCTAGTATTAAGTTTGTAGCCCAGAATGACGTAGGTATACTGAGCCCTGTACGTCTGAAGTGCCCTTGGCAACAATTAGCAAGCTCCTCACACTGATTGGCAAATCAATTTTAACCGACTTCAAAAAAGGAGGAAGTTATCAATTCGACGCTTATTTTTTTTTTGGCTATGTTCCTCCATAACTCCGTCAAATCTTAATTGATTTCGACAATTATTTTTTTGTTCGAACAGATATAACGTCCCATTGGTCCCATTTTAATTTGGTGAAGATCTGATGAAGACTTTCAGAGATGGTGAACGGAACTCTTCAATGGACAGCAGTAAATAAGCCCTAATGGGGCCCATCCTTTAGTAATATCCGTATCTTTTATAAAATAGCGTAAAAGCAGTCCCAAGTTAATTTGGTGATGCTCTGGTGAGGTCTTTCGGAGATGGAAATTTAGAACATCAAATTTTAGAGCAACGAATTAAGTAGGGTAAATTATGGTTATAAGGGACTTTCCATCGGTTTTTATTTTTTATTTAATCACTACGATGGTTTGCCTACATTTGAGTATCAACCAGGGACTGTGAATGAAAGTATCGAAAGCTCAAAGGACCGAAAGAGATTGCCTAGTGACGATGAGAACCAGATTGCCTAGGGTCAACTGGGCCTAGAGTCTAATACGCACTTAGTTATTATTATACAATAAGACGGACAGACGGACAGACAGACAGACGGACAGACAGACAGACGGACAGACAGACAGACGGACAGACAGACAGACGGACAGTGAAGTCTTAGTAATACGGTCCTGTTTGGCACCCTTCGGGTACGGAATCCTAAAAAAAATCAACATAATTACGAACATAAATAATGGCTGAGTTAATCGCATTGTGAAAAAAATGTTACACTGCAATAAAATAAACCTCACGTAATAAAAATGTATCCGACTATAAAATAATCTCAATAGTTTTTAATTAAAATTTAAAGATTTAAAATCAATTTAAAATAGATCGTTGCCATTACAAAATAAAGCTTCAACAGCGAGCGAATCTGACCCGCACTTGAGCGGTTTTTTTTTTGCAAAAGTAGGTACATTATACCAAAAACCTTGTGGAAAAGTCTAATTGCCTGTAGGGTACTAAGTGTTTACTTATAATTTGAGCTCACAAAAAGTTCTGTGGATTTGGGTGGAGCTCTCGAACAAAGTATTACTCATTCTCGTATTTACTTAGGAACAACAATTCACGGCTTGAATAACAAACAACTTTTCCTAATTACCTACCTCAAAAGACTTGCGTACTTTGCGGTTGAGTGTAAACGCTTAAATTTGACCACAGATAGGTTTTTATTGTTACTCTACAATTTTCGGAAATCAGTCCTAATGACTCTCACGGTCCCTTGCCATGCGCATCCGCGATCTTTCCGCCGAATAATAACGTCCGACCAACGGGCTGTTGGTCAGCCCATGGACCGTAAGAGGGGGAAAAAGCCTATACCTGGCAGTGGGCAGCATTGGGCTGTTGATGATGATAAGTTCTGTGAGTACGATAAGCAAATTCGTTGCCTGACCGATCATGCGTAAAGTGAGTGGGCGTCTACTCACAATAGTGTTGTTGCTTTCGTCTTTTTACATAATTTTGTAAGGTCAGTTGGTGACATAGTTTATTAGAGTAGGTAAGTACCTAATTATGTGTAGCAATAAATTACAATCACTGTGATACAATTTTATGCAGTTTAAAAATTTTGCCGACGGCCTCAATATATTGAAAAGATTTTGTACTTATATTTTTGCAGACTTCAAAATGCACTTACTCGTAAATGGTTTCAAAAACCTATTTAGAGGCTAAAAATTCCACCCATGCCGGTACTTGAACACGCGACCTCTGGCTTACCGTGCCAGCGCTCTCCCAACTGAGCTAATGGGCAAGTGCAAGCATCGGCAAAATTTCGAGCCTCTAAAACTTCTCTTTATTACGTACAGGCAGCGACAGCTGGCCGAAGATTTTGTTTTTAAAATTGTTTTCAGCACGGGTTAGTGCAACAAAAAGAATATAATCAATTAAACGGTGTCACTCATTTTGGCTGACCCCCCCTCGACTTCTTCTACTCAAGACAACCTTCGAGTAAGTAAGGCCTTACTCCTTATCGTCTTACGCGATGAATAAACAGCCCTGAAGTTATGCCAAAACGTGCGTTTTTAACGTTAATACTATGTGGGTCCTGAAAATCACTATTTATACGATTGAGAGAATATAATGACAATTTTCGCAAAACCCGATGTGTGAAAGATTTTTTTTTAAGTAGCCTTGACTGTCCCACTGGCCTACTCTTTCCATCCAGGTAAATATTTGGTCAGGTCGTCACACCAAATCCGCCTCGGTCTGCCAAGTCGTCGGTAGCCATCGCACGGCACCATCATCAGCCATTTGACGCCCACTGCAGGACATAGGCCTCCCTCATAGTTTTCCAAGCTTCCCGGTCTTGTGCCGCCTGCATCCAGCGACTCCCCACCACCGTAACCATGTCGTTAGACCATCTGGTGGGGGGGCCTTCCCACGCTGCGTCGTCCAGTTCGCTGGATGCGGGCGGCACAAGACCGGGAAGCTTGAAAAGCCACGAGGGAGGCCTATGTCCTGGAATGGGCGTCAAATGGCTGATGATGAGGGATCATTTCACCCCGGTATCGTCGGTAGAACATCAACTTTTTTTATCTATGTGAAAAAAACACATATTCTTTCACACAAATATGGGCAAAAATTGTCTCCCCACCAGATGGTCTGACGACCTGGTTACGGTTTCGAGGTGTCGCTGGATGTGGAAATGATCCCTATTTGCAATCAAATTGTCGTAATGCAATTTGCTAGGAGGGGAATAAAATATGTATGCGGGCTCAACCGCACGTTTACCCGCGGCACCCGCCTTCAAAGGGATTTCATTATTATAATTACGGCTGTATGGAGCTGGGGAACTGAACATGGTTTAAATCTTCATGTGGCAATTAGAGAGTTTACCACCTTTTAAGGCCAGGCAGAGACTAACCGAACGAACGTGACCGAACGAACGCCAGTGTACTACTCGGTCACCAGTGATAGTTAACAACATAGATGGCCAACTAGCGCTACACAATGACCCCACGTGGGATGGCGGGAGGGGCTTGTCGATGTGTTACCGATGAGTTCAGTACTAGGTACCTACCCGACAAAATATCTATGCACATGCCACCGTCAGACCGCCATCTTGCGAGGGATATAAAAGAATATACAACAATTACGTTTTTGTACAAAACCAACCATCAGTTACCCTGTCACTTACTATCGCCCAATTGATTGTAGAAACGTTTAAAAATTCAGGACAGCACATTATAATTAACTTAAGGAAAACTGAACCGAAAACGGCGTGCGTGCATGCAACGATTAATAAATGTTGAGGAAGCGAAAGTGATCTGTCAAGATCGTGGCTTTCCCTGATTTCTGCCTACCCCTCTGGGATACAGGCGTAAGTTTAATGTATGTAAAACGAAAACTATCACGGCTAAGTAGCTTTGCAAGTTAACTATTATGGGCGGCCAACTTATAACAGGTAAACTTCGTACAAATTCAACTGAAAATTACTTTGATAAAGTTGTTACTTCTGTAAAGCAGGTAAAAAACCCCTCTTTCTACACAACCCTACACTGCGCGTGGCCCGACACGCACTTGGCCGCTTCTTAGGGTTCCGTAGCCGACAAGGAACCCTCATAGTTTCGCCATGTCTGTCGGTCTGTCTGTCTGTCCGTCTGTCCGTCTGTCTGTCCGCCGCCTAGCTCAGAAAATAAACAATTCATTGGTTACCTACTTTTCTTACAAAAGTAGGAAAAACATTAATGCTGCGGCCAGACACACGAATCACTATATCGACTGCCACTTTGGTCTAGCGCTACCTAACCAGAGGTCATGGGTTCGATTCCCACTGAAGGTCGTCGTACTTTATCTGTAAAAATGGCCAGGTTATTATTATTATTTAAGTATTTTAACGATTTCTATTTACGGTTTGTGTACATCCAGAGAAACTGGGAAACCATACCTGGCACGCAGTATTACGAATGAATGCCTACTAGAATTTAATCTACTCTACTAATTAAGCGATATAAAACAGGCTTATTATTTTGACATAATTATTACTTTTTCTTTATTGTTTTCATCTTATCTACAAGGTCTAGATAGAGACGGCTTTAGTGCGAAAACGCTCGTAACCGTGTAGAGTGCACGCGTGATACGGTCGATGTCCTGTGATACAGTCGACGGCACCACAGATTACAATATAAGGTATCTACATAAAGTTGATTCATGTACGTAGATAAGTTAATTAACTAATGCTTCTTCTGTCTCGTCGTAATTTTCTGGGAAACTAACAGTATTATTCATAAAAAAAATAAGAAATGCCAGAGACTTTTTAAGCACAACGCCGTAACACTTAAGGTATTTATGATTTTTTTTAAAAAGTTCTCGCAAAAACGCTGATAAATGCATTCACAGATTAATTAATTACCTGTGGATATGTAAAAGAAACGCTTTTGCCGATGACGCAATAATATTTTTATAGTCTATCTATGGTCAAGACTATTATTATTTATTCCCTTTAACGGGCATACAATGACATAGCTAGTATAAATTTTTCACTGGTTTTGGACTTTATTACAAAGTGATAAGGATCAATTTATTGTGGAAACCTGGTATAGGATTCTTTATTGCATTGTAAATGTACAAGGGCGTGCTTAATGCAAGAAGCAGTTTCTTCCAGCAAACCTTCGGTATTGAAGAGACTGGCTAAGTATGACGTTTTTTTTGTTTCTTCGATTTCTGGATATGCAGTTCTCGTTTTTATCAACAAAATGTTGATTTAAGGATAGATCCTCAGGAAACTGTTGAAATTGCACCGCAAAGCTCCTCCGATACGTCGGTAGGGATTTTCTTAGTCAAATCAAATTTTTTTTTTTTTTTTATTCAAAGTAGCACGGAAACTGCGACTTAATGAACGTTACAAGGTGTCCATTCTAAAATCTAGATCATTTTGGAGAAAAAATGGACAAAAAAAACTCCAAACTTAGTCTTTTCAAAGTCCTTAATTAACAGTTTATACAAATATTCTAAAACCTGGAACGTACTGTTACAGGAGTCTCTGTAGAAGTCTTTTAAAAAAAAAAAGACTTAAGTAAAATCGAAAATGGAATTTATTGAAATTATTGAGAGGTCGCAACCCGCGCGGAAGAGGGATGATTAGAGACTGACTCGTGTCGAGTGCCCGCGGGAGCCTGAAGGAAGCCTGAAAGTGCTGACTGAGGTCTAGGTTTGGGGAGCAAGCATTACTGCTTACATATTTAGGGTATAACAACTCCCCGGTTAGAACTAAACTTCGGGGATAATCGAAGTTTATGTTATTTATATATTTCGTCTGGTTGAAGGGGATGAAATTAATTCGGTTTCAGGTTTAGGTGCAGTAATTTGTTCCATCTGTCTGTTTGTCGGGGATCGTTTAGTTATAACCTCTAGCATTTCGATAGAATTAGGGGATGTTTTACCTCGAGAGTTGCGACCGGATTTAAAGTACATAATTAACTTAAAACTAGCATAAACTACTACAATTACGGTTAAAGTGGCGGTCACGGCTGAGTAGTGAGTCCCATATCGTACAATGTGTGCATCTTTAACAGACTTGTCGGCGGTTTCAGTTAGGGATTTTAACATAATATTTGTTTTTGCATTAAATTCCTCTAAATCTACATTTTGCAGGATGACATGGGGTGTACTACTCATGGTTTCGGACAATGTATTAATATTACAGCAAGAGTCATTAATTAAGTTGAAATCTAAGGTCCTTAAGGGCACAGTAAGGTTTATGAATCTATTATTGGGAATTAACCTGGTACTCTTACAGTAGGCGATACAATCGTTTGGTATTGTGAGTAATCCTGTACCTAGTAGATTAACGTCGAATAGTTCTTTTTCGCGACACTCTGTTGATAGCTTCGTAGACCGGGATTGCACAAACATCCATTTATTGTTTGTCAGGTGTTTCCAAATGTCGACGTCACCGTAGATAGTTTGGGTTCTGCACACTTTAGGGAGCACACTTATTACCTTTGATAACATTTCACTTTCACAGCAAGGATTTGCCACTGTGTTATAGACATCGACGATGTCGCATATAAAATTCTGTGCATCTATGCTTTTGCATCCGTTCATGGTATCCATTTTACAATACTGAACATTGTCCTTAGTGATACCTATGTACTTACAGCTAGGTGTAACTAAACTAAATGAGTCTGGCATTGAAGAGTTATGTGGAGTCGGTAATGCGATATTATGATACAGGTTAAATTCGTAGCTCGAGACCAAAGGTACCCTAAGAACAAAAACTATCTTATTGTTTATAAAGTAACACAAAACATTAGAAACAATTTATCAACATATGAATTAAACTTAACTCTAAACTTACAGGTAATTCTAAGTCAGCAGATATATGTTTATAGTGACTGGCAAGCTCTTGATACAATTGCTGAGGTGTCATAATAGCTGGGTGCAGAATGTTTTTGCTACTGAACATAATTGAATTGATAATGTCGCCTAATTGGAATGACAGCGACAGTATGGACGCTTCTAATACACTTACAACAGAGTTTATGGCTGATTTATAAGAGAGGTGATCGTAACCCAATGTCAAATTTTCCAAATCCCTATTAAGTTTATCGATTGCCAAATTGAGTTTATCTTCATTAGACCTTAATTTATACAAAGTATTGTTGTATTTAGATATAACTGAAGTAGTTACTAAAATATTGTCCTTTACCAATGAAACTAAACTTTTTTCGTTATTTTGCACAGTTGTGATAGCGTCATCGTATTTTAAAGCGTCACTCTCATCTAATGTGCCAAAAATGTGTTTGAAGAGGGAACCGATTACCGGTATCCAGGCGCCACGCTTATGCCTATTGTCTAGAAGGTGTGATATGGAACTGTATTCGTCAACCATATCATGATAGCGGATAGCTAAGGGCTGTAAGATGTTACGACATTCACTAACTTCCAATGATATGTTTACGCAAAGTGCGTGTATGTTGTTTATGCTCAACTCAAGATTATCAAGGTATGACTGCACGTGCGAGACGTCAATCGGCGTTACTACGTCTAAATAAGCGCTTTTAATTTTAAATTTTCCCAAATAATCAAAATAAATGCCAGGGCTGGACTTGATTGGTTGAACTAACTCCGAGCTTCCGAGAGTGGCAGAGCTGAAATAGAATTACAACTAATAAAAGAACCACTTTTCAAAACTTAACTAACCTAAACTAAGGGACTTAAATGCTACTAGTAGAAGGTTGAGGTTCCGCTAACTTAACCTCGTCATAATGATGAGTTACCTGTCGTCTATTAATCAAGACTGACAGGGTGTTATTTCCTAAGATTTTAACGACCTTATAAGGTCCCTTCCACAGTGGGGATAAGGCTTTGCCTAAACGGAGATGGTTTTTTAAATAAACAAAGTCTCCTACTTTGTAACTTCTGTGTCTTGTGTGGCTGTCGTAGTATGTTTTAGATTTCTCTTTGGAGCTTATCATATTTTCGACGGCCTTATCTCTAGAGTGCTTCAGCCTATGTTGGAGCATTTTTAAGTACTCAGGATATGTATCGTCTGGGGCTGCATCGAAGATGGAATTGGGGATGAATGGTTTATGACCGAATAGTAGCTCATATGGTGAGTAATTTGTAGTACAATGCGTATTGGTGTTATATGTCAACATCGCCGTGTACACATACCGAGGCCAATTGGATTCATTTGAGCTGACAAAGGATTTCAAGTATTCCTTAAGAGTTGAGTGACTCCTCTCGAGGGCGCCCTGCGTTTGAGGATGATATGGCGATGACCAGAGTTGTTTAATTTTCAGGAATTTACATGTACTTTTGAACAGTTCGGCAGTGAAATTCGTGCCTTGATCTGTTAGAATTGTTTTAGGTATTCCGAAAAGTGAAATAAAGTGAATTAAGCAGTCAGAGGTCTCTTCTGCTGTTGTTGTGCGTATTGGGTACGCCGTTGAATACTTGGTTATGTCGTCTTGCATTGTTAAAATGTATTTTAATTTGGCAGTGCCGGACTCAGGCAAGGGACCAACGATGTCCAAGGCTAAGCGCTGAAAAGGAGCAGTTGAGGTAGTCGTTATTTGCATGGGAGCCCTATTAAGTTGCTTAAGGGCTTTATTTTGTTGACAAGAAGAACATTGTTTTACATAATTTTCAATGTCTGATCTCATGTTCTTCCAAAATATTTTTCTTTGATTCTTTGGAGCATTCTGACTGAGCCTAAGTGACCGGCAATTGGAATGTCATGATTCTCGCGAAGGATTTTCTTAATCTCAGAGAGAGTTGGGTAGGTAATAGTGTTGTGATACACTTCGACATCGATACCGGTTTCATTAAAGAGGTACAGTAACATATTATAAAATTTTACGAATGAAACTTTGTCGTATGGATTTTTCATATCTGAGATTGCGAATTTAGTGACGTATGCTGTTAGCACTAATTCATTCCTTATTGTTTCTAGGGTTTCGAATAATTCTCGATGAGAGCATTCATCGAAGTGGTGGACCTTGTAAAATATTAAATAATAGATTTTGTTTTTGCATTCTACTCTCTTGAACGAATGGAGTTGTTTTTCACTGTTAAGTAATTCTTGGGGGTTTTCCAGCTTACTCAGGAATTCTTCCATATAGGGGT
This sequence comes from Yponomeuta malinellus, assembly GCA_947308005.1. NCBI lineage: Eukaryota > Metazoa > Arthropoda > Insecta > Lepidoptera > Yponomeutidae > Yponomeuta > Yponomeuta malinellus. The sequence continues at coordinate 820,042 of OX371009.1, read as the reverse complement.
TTGACTCGTCTAGGTCCACTGAGGTAGGGATGATGATTTCTTGACATTTAGCTTTTAATAAGCTTTCGTTGAGTTCAATCGCGTTGGTGTTGAAAGACGTGTTCTTATCTGAGCAAGCCTTAAGGAATTTAGAGTAATTAGATCGACTGCCAACGTTCACTTCCGAACTTTCGATTGGAGTCGGGACTTGCTCTGGGGATGGTAAGTTTGAAAAATCAAGGTTTCAGTCTTCACTGCGTGGACTGAGATTCAAAGGACCAAGGTCTAATAAGTCATCGGTCTCACTGGGTAAGTACAAAGGATTATTATTTTCATTTTCAGGTATAACAATTGGAATTTCAGGATTAGCTAAACTGGTTTCAGGTATTAGCGGATTGACGGGATAACGAGAGAGTGCGTCAGCAACCGAGTTAAGCTGACCTTTACGATATGATATGTCAAAGTCGTATTCTTCGAGTTTCAGACGCCAGCGTTGGAGTTTGCTGCTGGGGTCCTTGTGGTTGAAGAGCCACCTAAGAGGCCTATGATCAATTATGATCTGAAATTTGCGGCCATACAAGTATGGACGGAAGGTTTTACAACCGAAGATTATGGATAATAGTTCTTTCTCCGTGGTGCTATAATTTGTCTCGGCTTTGTTCAATGTTCGCGAGGCAAATGCGATAGGTTTATCCTTGCCTATCACGCCTTAGGACAATACACAACCAATAGCGTGATTTGATGCATCACTGTAAGTATAAATGGTTGTGTAAAGTCGGGATAGCTCAGTATTGGAGCTGAAGTAAGTTTGAGTTTGAGTTCGTCGAAAGCAACTTGTTCGTTTTGCCAATGGAATTCAACGTCCTTTTTTAGTAGTGACGTGAGGGGCTTAGATATTTTGGAAAATTCGGGAATGAAGCGACGGTAATAGGATACAAGTCCGAGAAACGATTTCACATCTTTAGGACACTTTGGTGCGGGAAATTCGGTAACGGATTTAACTTTGTCGGGGTTTGGTTTTACGCCCTCTTCCGTGATGATGTGGCCAAGATAAGCGACCTCTTTTCTAAGGAACTCGCACTTATCTGGTTGGAGTTTTAGGTTAAAAGCTCGAAGCTTCTGGAAAACGGAGGCCAATTTTTGGCAATGCTCCGGAAGGTCGTATGAATAGATCACAATGTCGTCAAGATATACGAAGCATTGAAGACCTTGAAGGCCTGAAAGAACTGTATTCATTAGGCGTCGGAATGTTGATGGGGCATTCTTTAACCCGAAGGGCATGCGGGTAAATTGGAAGTGTCCTTGTGGTACACTGAAGGCTGTTTTGGAAGCATCCTCTTCATTCAGGGGTACTTGGTGGAAGCCAGATGCTAAATCTAGTGTAGAGAAATACTTACTATTGCCCAACTGGTCCAGGATCTCGGAAATTTGAGGAATGGGGTACGTGTCGCCGACTGTAACGTCGTTCAGTTTCCTGTAATCGATAACTATGCGCCATTTCCGCTGCCCAGAAGCATCGAGCTTCTTTGGGACTATCCAAATTGGAGAGAACCAGGGGGAATTGGAAGGTTTTATAATGCCTTGTTCGAGCATGAGGTCCATTTGTTTTTTAACTTCGGATTTGTGGACCTCTGGGAAACGATAAGATTTAGTATGGATAGGGGTATCCGTAGTTGTTTTTATTTCATGCTGCATAGCAGTTGTGTAGGTTAACTTTTCGTCGGGAAGGTGGAATATATCAGAGTAGTCCGTGCAAACGTCTCGGAGGGCCTGGATTTCTTCGTTATTGAGATGAGACGTTCTTAGTTGATTTAATACTGATTGAGTCCGATTATAGGAGTTGTCTTTTCATTCAGTGGCATTATAATTGATGAGTTCAGCTTCATCAGTTGGTGAAAGTGTCACCTTAAGATCGGAATTCAAGGGTATAGGAGAATCGGATACATTCACCACTGAGATATTGATTCTTTTATTATCTTTTACCTTTACAAGGCAGTTCGCGACCAGAAGTTCTTTCGAGATGTTATGATCAAGGACAAGACCTTGTTCAATATTGGGATTTAAAACAGAACACTCGATAATACATTCTGTCCGAGGTGGAATTATATAGGTAGGCTCGCAGAAATAGAGCTTGATCGCGAATTTCTTTATTCTTAGGATGTCTTTGGTGTAATCAATGTTGCAACCAAAAGAGGATAACAGATCCGATCCAATTATTCCATCATAGGGCAGGTTGATGACATTCACAGAATGGAATTTATGATGAATATAGTCATTGGAAGAGTCGTTTGGGAATAATTTCAGTCTAAAATGACCGGAAGTCTCAGTTATTTCGTTGTTGGAATTAATGCCTTTAAGTTTGATTGGCTCTTTTGTGAGAACCGGTCTTTTTTGGATACAAGATTCCTTGATGAGGCTTACAGAAGATCCTGAATTGACTAATAAGGACAATGGGACGTCAGAAACAGAGGTTTTGATTAAAACGTGTGGTAGCATCAATTTAGACGGGTCATTCGTTATTTCGAAGACAGGTTTGTCGACTTCAAGTTCATGGGATGGGCGTATATCACGCGATTTTCCTTTACGTTCATGAGATTCTACGACATTTGCTGTCGTGATGGATATAGGACTTTCATTTTGGGGCTGGTTACCCGGTCGCGTAGTGCTGAGGCTTAAGGACGCAAGACTGCCATTTTGGGGCTGGTTACCCTGTCGTATAGTCTTGGTATTTGAGGATGCAAGACTGCCATTTTGGGGCTGGTTACCCTGTCGTATAGTCTTGGTATTTGAGGATGCAAGACTGCCATTTTGGGGCTGGTTACCCTGTCGTATAGTCTCGGTGTTTGAGGATGCAAGACTGCCATTTTGGGGCTGGTTACCCTGTTGTATAGTCTTGACTGGATGGGTGTCGGTTATAGGACATTGCCTCGCCCGACACCTTGGCGAGACATTTATTCGTTTAAATGATCATCATCGGATGTGGATGGGTGGTCGACTTCGTCGTAGCCCTCTGGTTCGGGCTCATCTTGGATAAAATTTACTCGCTTTTGAAAATTAGGATTCTGTTGATTTTGAAAGCGATTTTTATTGGGATTTTGCGAATTCGGGAAACGGTTATTATTGTATTCCCGTTTTTGGCAATTTAGGATGTCGTGCCCGTTTGATTTGCAATATCTGCAGTATAGCTCCTTCTGGTAGCCTTGAGACTGCTGGGTATTTCTTTGAGGGTTGAATCGGGCTGGATTTGGGTTTGTATTAAAGTTGCGACGGGTTGCGGGTCGGTTTTCAGGGAAAGAGGGAGAACTCTTTTTATAAAGGGTCTGCTGAATGCGCTCTTCGGAAATAGCTAGATTGACGGCTTCATTGAGGGTTTTAGGAGAATTACATCGGACAATATTTGAAATTCTCGGATAAAGTCCCATGACAAAATGGTGGAGGGCTAAATCCTCCATGGCCGCCGTCCGGCCTGGTATCTCTTTGACCTTGGAATTACTCAGCGAGATTTCGGTTAATAATTGGGAAAGGCATGTTTCAACACGTAACGCAAACTGGCTCACATTTTCAGTCACACCTTGTTTACATTCTTGTAATTCCATCAATAAGTGGGTGTAGTGTTTACGCTCGAAAAATTGTGTTTTTAGGAATTCCTTCAGTTGCTCGAAATTGTTAAACTCCTTGATGGAGCAGGCTACTTCTGCTTTGCCCGTTAATTGGCTGAGTATATACTTAAAAAGGATTGGTTTTTGAGCCTTTGTGGCCAAGTCAAATGCATTGTTACAATTTATCAAGAATGAATTTAGAGTAGCTCTATCTCCATCATAGGGTTTCACGAATTTCAGCAGAATTGTAAGGTCAAATTCGTACTCTGTCGAAACTGATTGATTGGATTTTGTTACGGATTTCCCTCTAGACGTTCCTGGTTTAGGCGTCGCTGGGGTATCGATATCGCCTTCCTCTTCTTCTTTTTCAATTGCTAAGAATGGCATTTTAAGATCTTCTGATTTCTGACCCATTATGAAATGGACTTGAGAGCGCCTATAGAATTGAGCTTAAATATAACGAGTCTCCCCAATGAATAACAATAATAAATAATTTATACGGAACAAACGACTGTAACTTCGCTATATGGATACCAAGAACTCACAGTGTTATCAGTGCAAGCGCGTGCAGCATTCTTGGCCTTGGCGCCGTCGCGTCGAGCAGACAGGAACGGTCACGTTGAAAAAATCGATGCTGGAGTGATGGCCGTTTATACAACAAGGATGATGCCTCACGGTGCGGTGGTCGAGTGACCAGCAGGAACGGTGCTTTACGCACGGCGGTGTATTTCGGAACAGTGGAAACACTTTGATTTTATCACTCCTTAATTTTTTTTTTTGCACAGCTTTCATGGATTTTTCAATGCACTCACTGGATTGTTCACTTCAGAAATCAGTTCCGGGGATTTGATTTTCGAAAATCCCTTTGCACTGCCACCAAATGTTACAGGAGTCTCTGTAGAAGTCTTTTTTTAAAAAAAAAGACTTAAGTAAAATCGAAAATGGAATTTATTGAAATTATTGAGAGGTCGCAACCCGCGCGGAAGAGGGATGATTAGAGACTGACTCGTGTCGAGTGCCCGCGGGAGCCTGAAGCCTGAAAGTGCTGACTGAGGTCTAGGTTTGGGGAGCAAGCATTACTGCTTACATATTTAGGGTATAACAGTACGCATTGAACTGGCTTTAATTCCAGACATCATTCTCATCTACATAATTTTTAATGTTATAGTAGCCCTTTTGGCACAAAGTGTGTTTTATACATATTTTGAACCGCGTTTCTGGCAAGATTATTATATACTCAGGGATCTTGTTTTAGAAACGTATACAATACCCCATAAAGGATGTATTATTAACCTTTGCGAGCCTATATCTTGGGAAAAGTTTATGTCTATATTTAGTATTTACGCTGTGTTGGCTACCTACAGTTTTAAAAGTTACTGATATTTTTCCTAACGTACGTAATATTTTCATAGATATACTGATTAGCAGCTGTTAAGATGTTAGTTTCTATAAAGAAATCTCTTAACGAATCTTTACTGCCTAGCTTATATTATATGAATATGATCGCTCTCTTCTGCAGGACGAATATGGTCTCTATGTCTGCTGCCCGACCCCACAGTAGTATACCATAGGACATAATACTATGGAAGTAACTAAAATAAACAGCCTAGCAGTTGCGATATTAGTTAGTTCCCGGATTTTTTTAACTGCATATGCTGCAGAACTAAGTCTATTTGCCAATTTTTCTATATGAGGACCCCATTGAAGCTTTACATCAATTGTGATCCTAGAAATACAGTTTCTTCTACAAGGTCGAGTTTATTATTCGACAATATAACATTGCTGTCAACCATTTTGACATTAGGTAAAGTGAACTATATCACTCTACCAAATGTCAAAAGGTAGATTGAACAAACTAATCAATACTCTAATCTAATCTAATCCGTAACATAAACTTATCGGACATTTATACGCGAGTCTAAGTTATGAAGGGCAAAACTAATATGGAGATTTTAATTTCTACATAATATTTAGTTAATAACTTTCTTAACACCACCATAAGTCTAACTGAGGCAGGTTTAGTGGTACTTATAACTTTTTTTTAATAATACTGTAATACTTTATCTTCTACTTTACCGTTAAGTTGTACCGCGCGCCTTTTCGCACAAAACCCCGGACTTGTCAAACTCTACATTGATAATGTCGTTGCTGTTTCATGTGTGCGGGGATGGTTTTAGTGACGGGGTCCAGAGCGAGGGCTGCGGTAATGGTGACTTCGCATGTGCAAACATCACTGAAGCTGGATGGCGTAAGCTCAGGGGTGAGCCAATTGGAGATGTCACCATGTCTGCCGAAAAGCACCAGCAGCATCTGTGCCAAAATACGTGCAGGAGCATCCAGCCACCACCACTGCAGCTGATGCTGCTGCGACTGAAGCTGTTACCCTGACGTCGACTATGGACAAGCCAGTTTTCATGGAATGTCAATTCAAGGATAAATTTAAGTTGAAATGCAGGCACTGTCAGAATTTTCCCAGTTCAAGTCGAAGAGCTAAAAGCGTCGTGTCAATTTACTAGTGACGAAGTTGATGGTTTCAAGAAGAGGGTGACTGGCATGGAGAGTCGTCTAGCAGTGCTTGAGCCGACGATTCCTACCACGAAAAATTTATGGCACACGCTCGGGCCATGAAGAACCGTGAATAATCACCTATCATCCAGCCACGAGAAACTACTCACAAACGGAGGAGGCTGCGAAGAACAAGGTACCTTTTTGACATTCGGCGCCGCTTAGGAAAGTTCTCAAAGAGAGGTATAAGTTCTATAAAAAGTATGAAAAACTATAAGATGACACCATGTAATTCAGTTTTATATTACAGACCCCTTTTTTAAATTATGTATTATTATCAAAGGTATTTGAGAGAATCATCTACGACCAAATGTGGTCCGCCTTGTGTCATTTAGTCCTGTTCATCATGGTTTTCTTAAGGGCCGTTCCACTGTTATCAATCTTATGTTGCTAAATGACACTATTACCGGTAACATGAAAAAGGGCCTTCAAACTATTCTAGACGGATTATAGCAAAGCCTTCGATAGAGTGGACCATTCTCAGCTTTTGTACAAATTAAGCGCTATTGGCATAAGAGGTGATCTTTTCAGGTGGTTTTCGTTCTATATCGATAACCCATCTCAAGCATTGATCATTAGTCATTAGCAACCATATTTCAAGCTGGACTAAAGGTCCTAGTGGCATTCCTCAGCGCTCCTTGCTTGGCCCTTTATTATTTGCTATTCTAATTAAATATAAATGTTTCTCACGTTACGTGCGGTATCAAGTTGAACAAACCTTATGCGTTTCTGTCCTGCAGGACGCGCGAAGAAATGATCGTCTGTCCCACGGGACGGGACTCGTAATTTAAAAATATCGTGAGTCAGAAAGTGATGGATAGCTTGTTCTTATTGTCTCGTCAAATAAGTCTAATAAAGAAAAAAAACGTATCAGGTGTGTTCCGCCTGATACGGCCTGGAAGGATTTTTTTTCATCTGGTGCAGCTATCACATCTTTTTTTTTACATCTAATCGACCTGCTACCCAATGACCGCACTGTGTGACGAGTTATTTTTATTAGTACTGTCATCGAGTGACGTTGTTACGTACAAAAAATGAAGCGTTCTAGAAGATTGTTACAATGGTGCCCGGAGAACGTTGAAGGTTCTACACAAGCGGCCAGAGAAGATAAAAAGGAAGAAAAGCTGATTCCAAAAGCCTTTCGACGTCAACATGCTGTAAGTCCGTCAATCTATACAAGCCCAACATCAGGACAATCTTTGCGAATTCTGCAGATTTCCACTTTGAACGTAAGAAAACTCTATGTCGCGAGTGTTTTAATAAAAAGCATTTTTCTACCTCTAGTAATAAGTAAAGTTTTTTGTGTATGTTTCTAAAGTAAAATAAGCTTGAAACTTTTATGGATTATGGTGTCAACCAAGTATTGTAAGTTAAATTTTCTACGTTAAAGATACCAACTAAAAAAAAAAAAAACACCAAATACAATTAGATCGATATCGACGTTTTCTTGACAACCCTACAATTTGGGCGACAAATGCTTCATTCTGTGCTGTTGTCGGGTCGAAAAGATCCTACAAATTAAATATTTTTTTTTTTACTTTTAGGTATTGTATTTAGGGGCGAACTCAGATTTAGTGAAAAATAGTTATTTAAAAACACTTTAATACACTATAATTACATAATATAAAATTAGCATCAAACATAAATTGTAGGAGAGGCCTACGTCCAGCAGTGTACAAGCATAGGCTGATGACGATGATGATGATAAATTGTAATGAGATATTTTACTTCAAAGTAAAAGTGCCGAGCAGGTCCTTCCAACCAGATAACGCACAGCAATTAAGTTCAGGAATAGGTCTAAAAAACCTGAAAGAGCACGAACGGAAAGTAAGGGAAATTGGCTGATGCACGGAACGAACAAAAATATTTTTTTTTGCAGACGATATGAACGTTTTTAAATCTATTTTTAGTACCGCTGATGCCATTGTTCTGCCGTAGAACCTGTACAAGCTAGATGATTTCTGTAATGCTACTAAAGTGGACATCAACCCTTTAAAGTGTCACTCTATAACGTTTACAAGGAAAAACAATGCTATATCACATCGCTATTCACTAATAGGCCATAATCTCAATCGAGTGGACCAGAGATTTTTAATCTTTTTAAAGACGTGACCCCGTTTACAAGTACAAAATTGTAGCGACCCCCAGGCCCTCAAGACAATACTTATTAAAAGTGTCAGTAATTTCAAAGGCGATGTAGTTAGAACCTACAATAAAGTGCTGTCATATCCTTCTTGCGGGACTTCAATGAAAAAAAAAAAAGTTGCACCAGTCTCTCTTTAAGTCTTTCGGGGTTGTAACTTAAAATGCCTCGATGATCAAAGCAATTTGAGCGTCAGTGCGGCCGAAAATATATTAAATTATCGATGGCATTTTGATTTAGTCCCGTGAAAATTAAGCGAGTTCGAAAATAAAATACCTGTCTTGTCGATGCGCGTAAGCGCAACCAAATAGAATTTATTTAGTTGCATATAAACTCCTGCGCCTTCAAAATTGCTGCTAACTGCTAAATCCAGCCGCGATTAGAGTTTTTTTTTATGACGATGATTCCTAATAACGGTAAAACTATTGTACATTTTAATGCAATAATGCAATCGCGCCATTTTGTGCAGCGTAGATTTCATCCCAAAAGTCAAGACGTTCCTTCAGGGGGCTGCGCGCACCCTGGACTACTGGGGACAATATACCATCAGTGATTTCGAGATAATTGGCCGTTTCGTTTGAGACTGGCAGCCATCCGTTGTTACAAAGCGCGTTCATTCTTAAACTGGGAGACCTGTAAATGAAACGTCAGATCATCAGACCATCAGTGAAGTGATTTATCTCTTCTAAAAATACTCGCGGAAAAATACGACGACTTTTCGAATCTATGGTTTTAAGAGAGTTTTATACAGTGCAGAACTTGCACTAAAAATGTTTTGATAGAATAGCAGGGGTGTTGATAGAATACCATATGTCTTGGACGCATCGGGTCTGCGTACCGATCATTTAGCCAATCTCGGCCACCATTTTGTGACCTCAGTCCACCGCTCGTCTTGCTGCCTAAACCACAACAGTAAGTACCTACATACATACGTTTACTTTTTAGTCCCCATTAAATGTGAGTGTGAGTAACCAGGGTACAGTATAAATATACTATAACGTCCACACAACACAATCACTTGTCGTGCTCCCAAACTAGGATACCCTGTGCTACGGTAACCGGGTATGGACATCACAAACATGAAAATACACCTATATTTAGGCCAATTGTCCAAGTCAAGTACGGAAGCCTCCGGAGGGAATCGAACCCACGACCTCTGTTTTAGCAGTCAGGCGTGTTAAGCGTTGACCAACGAGGTAGTCAAACAGGCTGATGGTGATAAACAAGATATAAAAAGCTTAAAGTAAACTTACCCATCGCGCATGAAATCCCCATAAATCCAGTGCATATACTGGGTAACAAATGCGTCGCCTCTGGTAACGTGGGCGTAGATAGTTTTATCGTCATATTGTTGTAAGTACAGGCTTTGTGCTCCATGTCCAGGACCCCAGATCGGTGAAGTCGACATCGGGGGCAAGTTAATCGAACCGTTGTATCTGAACAGATACATGTAGACTTGAGCAGAGTTCAATGCATGCTTTCTTGCTGAGGCAAACATTGGGTACGCTATGAATGTGTCCGTGAAGAAATCCGTGAACGCTTCGTACGTAATTTCGTCATTTAGGTGATAGAAAGATTTTATTCTCGTTTCAATTTGAGGAGAATACTTTATGTCCGTGGGTAAAAATTGAGATAGGTTATTTGCCATGGTCAATTTCCATGTGTCGTAATTTCCAATGAACAGTAGTCCTTCCATAGCAGTGAATCCTGTTAGCAATTGACGTTTTTCATAGTTTCCGCTTCTGATGATCGCTCTTGGAGATTCTGTTAAAAACTTTTCAACACCAGTGATATTGTGGGTTTCGATACACAGTCTAAAACCTACATCTAGTCCTTTACCGCTGTATCCATCGTTTAGTTGGCCATCGGAGAGAGACTTGTAAAATTGTTCGAGATTTTCTACATCTCCTTCGGTATCTACTTTGTGTTGGCTCGCGAAATTGGATGCCGTTATAATCGGTGTCTGATCTGTGGCAATGCTAGCCAACGCACTGCCGCTTTCCAATGCTACTTTTTTGAACAGTCCGGTTGCCATTGAACTGAGCATTAGCAACTCTGCGGACATACTTCCAGCGCTACTGCCAGCTAGGAGTACGTTGTCTGGGTCTCCCCTAAAGTTTCTTATATTATCTCGCACCCATTTAAGCGCTGCTACTTGGTCTTTAAAACCAGCGTTACCGGGAGCGAACTCTGTGCCAAGACAGAGGAATCCGTGGACTCCTAGTCTGTAGTTTATAGTGATAGCCACGATGCCTGTGCTTGCCAGTTTCTCTGGGGAAAAAATCATTCCATAACCTTCTTGGAATGAGCCGCCGTGTATGTAAACCATGACTGGTAAGTTCTTCTTGAGTGTAGCAGGCGTGAAGATATTAAGCCGCAAACAGTCTGTCGTCCTATTTAACTCAAGGAAGGTATCCGAATGGAAATGTCTTTGGGGACAGATTATGTTTCTTTCTGTTGCATTGAAAATCTCAGTCCGTTTCTGGGGAGGGAGAGGTGCCTACAAAGATAAAAAAGAAGCGTTAAAATAATCAAACAGTGTCAGGTGACCACGATAACCTACGATAGCTCTCTGTCTTCGCTCTGAGTAGTAGGTAGGTATTTAAAAATGCTTATGAAAAGATTTTATTGTTTTTGTTCGCAAGATGACCTAGCTTATACTCTTTGACCTAGCTATCATTGGACGTATTCCATAGCCATTAAATAAACTGAGAAAAGAGGAATGACGAAAGTGAAATAAATAAAACTGTTGAAGAAATAATGCAGTGGGTGGCTTGAGTGCAACTGCTTGAAAGTTAACCTGAGTTTGACAAAAATCTTTAATTTCCATCAGAGAGTAAAAACTCTATCAGTAAAGTTCTTGTAAGTTATAATTTAAAAAAGAATAAGTACCACCAGATTCCTAGGTTTGATAATTGATAAGATCATGAAACCTCAGTGCAATAAAATAATTTGTTATTATTTATCACACACTCTTATTTATTTTTCTTTCTAAATTCAAACACCCTGTGCTACGGTTGGCTGGAAGAGATTAGAGATAAGTTCACCTTTGTAACAATGCTATGTAATTATTTTTCTTATTTATGATTTGCAGTAAAGAATATACCTATATATACAACATAAAGTGGCACGCGTTTCTACATATCAAAACCGACATTCTCATGAAAAATTGAATTAAAACAGAAATTTAAAAAAGTACCTGTTCATTTTAAGGCAACACTTAAGCTGTAGACATTAGAGAAAAAAAAACTTTTTTACGCCCACTAAGTACAAAAATCAATTTTATGCTACCCATATAATCTGTATATGGGTAGCATAAAATAGCGACGGGGACCTGAAAGGCGCTGCACAAATGTTATTCTCCAGCGATGCAATCGCCCCCGACTCCGCGGAAGTACTGTCGACCTTGAGGGAAAAACACCGCTCTCCCCTCGACACCCTCCGCCTCCCGCCAGCACCACTTCCCGGTGATCAACACATAGAAGTCATCGGGAAGGACGTCCTAGGAGCCGTGATGTCTTTAAAAAACGGGTCAGCTGGCGGCCTGGACGGCCTCAGCCCGCAGCACCTAAAAGACCTGGTATGCGGGGCGACCGGCCAGGCCGGCGAAACTCTACTGAGCCGACTCACGGCCCTAGTGAACCTGATGCTGGCTGGGGAGGTAAACCCAGAAGTGACCTCACTGCTCTACGGGGCGAACCTATGCGCACTAAAAAAAAAAGACGGTGGGATCCGTCCCGTGGCAGTGGGGTGCACCATACGCCGCATAGCGTCCAAGCTTTGCTGTCGCAGCATCCTCCCTGGCCTGAAAGACCTCTTCCAGCCTATACAGCTTGGGTTCAGGTCTAAGGGGGGATGCGAGGCAGCAGTACACGCTATGCGGACATATATAAAAGAGAGAAGAGGTGAGGTCATCCTCAAGGTCGACGTAAAAAATGCATTTAATTCGGTCGACAGAGGCGCCATGCTGGCAGAGGTGAAAGAAATCACCCCGGAGATATATCCATACCTTTGGCAGGCCTACAGGTGCCCTTCAAACCTGGTATACCGCGATCATCTTATCGACTCCGCTGTAGGCTGCCAGCAGGGCGACCCGCTCGGGCCGGCCATCTTCAGCCTGGCTATACACAAAATTATCACGTCCTTAAATTAAAAATTAAATATATGGTTTCTGGACGACGGCACCCTAGGAGGCGACATAAATACGGTTCAAAACGACCTAAAGACGCTTTCGGACAAATTTAAATCCATAGGCCTGGAGCTTAACCACAGCAAATGCGAACTGTATATTTTCGACCACATAAGATCCCAAAATTCAATAGTTTCAGAATTTAACTGCTTGGCCCCAAATTTAAAGGTAGTAAATAACGAATCACTTCGTCTCCTAGGAGCGCCAGTCATGGATGAAGCGTTTCCTCTATTTTTAGACGACGAAAAAACAAAATTTTTCGATACCATTCCCCTTCTGTCCAAAATTAACACACATATGGCCTTCCAAATTATACGTTTTTGCTTTTTTGTACCAAAATTTACCTATTACCTCAGATGCAGCCCACTATTTAGCCAGGTGGCTCTACTAGGACCAATCGATTCGATGATCCATTTGGCCTTAATCCAAATTCTAAACTGTCCAATTTCAGAACGTTCCTGGCTCCAGGCATCACTCCCCATAAGATATGGAGGCCTAGGAGTCAGGAAGGTAAGCAGCGTCGCATTGCCTGCCTTTTTGTCTTCCATCCACAGTATCGAGGCCTTGTACAAGAAAATTGTTAGCTCTTCTCTGGGTGACATTGAGGCCTCATACTGTGAGGAAGCCAAAGAGGCATGGAGACTGGCCTGCCCTAATGAGGATCCGCCGAAGGATCCTACCATCCAAAGGCAGTGGGACGGGCCCCTCTGCGAGCTGGTGCAGAGCAGGTTAATCCATTCCTGCACCAGCGAGGTGGAACGCGCTCGCCTACTGGCCGTGTCCGAGCGAGAGGCGGGATACTGGTTGCAGGCCCACCCATCAGCGTCTATAGGGACCCTGATGGACAACACCTCTTTTAGCACCGCCATCGGTCTGCGACTGGGTTGCCCAATCACTGTGCCCCATCGCTGCCCCTGCGGTACCGACGTCGATCGCCTGGGCCACCATGGTCTGTCGTGTCAGCGGAGCGCCGGCCGCCTTTCCCGCCACGCGGCTCTCAATGACATCATCCGGAGGGCCTTTGCCACAGCCGGGGTTCCGGCCACGCTGGAACCTCCAGGCATCATCCGCGACGATGGTAAAAGGCCCGATGGTATGACATTGATCCCCTGGAAACATGGGAGGCCGCTAGTATGGGACGCTACATGCGTTGACACGCTGGCACCCTCTCATGTTTCCCAGAGTGGAAGAGCTGCTGGTTCAGCGGCTGGCGCGCCCGAAAGCCTCAAACGACGCAAATACGGTTCAATAGGAAACAATTACATATTTGCGCCGTTTGGGGTCGAAACCATAGGCACTTGGGGCCCAGAGGCACGCCTGCTGTTCAAAGACTTAGCGGCGCGCCTAATCGACCCATCGGGAGACCAGAGGGCTGGCGCGTACCTCGGCCAGAGGATAAGCCTGGCCATCCAAAGAGGTAACTTCGCCAGCGTCCTGGGCTCATTACCGCGGGACAGTGACCTGGGGCAGGTGTTTTATTTGTAAATATAGAATTTATGTTATTTGTATATTTTTATCATTTATATATTAATTAAGTCCAGTTTCTTTAGTTATTTTTAATTATAAAAATATTTCTTAAGTAAGCTCAAAGAAAATGTAATGCTACAAAATTATAAAAAATAGAACTTAATAGAATTGTACATATTTAGCATCTATATAATTTTGCAAAATTTGGAAAAAAAACGTAGGTACTTGGCTGCCGGAATTCGTTGCCTTTCGCCAAGCCGTGACGAACACCAATTTGACAAGAGACACCACGGTTATCCGCACGAGCACCAAAAAGATAAAAGATTTTTTTCGTCGCGTATTCGCCGAAACGACGAAGGTTACGTGTCTAGGGTTAAAACGTTAGTATACATGTACAGGTTGACCAGCTGTCTATTGTACGGTGCGTAGACGAAGAAACAAAGGTACACACACAGTACATAAACTCACACCTGTCTCCCGAAGCGGTAGGCAGAAAGTAGGATTTGCCACTTGCCACGATCCGGACATACCTCTGAGGTGTTACAGAAATAACACAAAACCTGAATTTCGTTAAATAATTAAACAAACTACGATAAGCTAAAGTTTACGTCAAACAAGCAAAACTTTAAAGTATTAATTTGGTTATTGTCAAAGTCAAAAAAATTTATTCACTATAAAAACAAAATGTTTACTTAATGAACGTCAAAGCTGTTAGTTTCACAATTAATAGATTATGCGGAGAAGAAGCTAACAAAGGAACTCCACATTTATTCTTTTCAAAACAGGTTTGCTTAATTAACAGAGTTTTCAACTTAAAGTTACACTACACTAGATACAATCGTTCCTTTTAACATTATTTAAATACTAGACATCCTTGTCTTCCAAATAATCCTTTTTTGCACAGAGTTTGCTTAATACATTTTTTAAACTGCGTCGGTGGTAACTCTAATATATCTTGAGGAATCTTATTGTAGAACCGTACACAGTGCCCCATAAAGGATGTATTAACTTTTGCGAGTCTAAAACGTGGAAATGACAATTTATGTTTATTCCTTGTATCAATATTGTGATGGCTACCAACATTTTCGAAATTGCTGATGTTTTTTCTAACATACATTATATTTTTATACATAATATTTTCATAAATATAATGTATGTTAGAAAAAACATCAGTTTTGATTTGTTTCAGTGCTGATAAACTTGAGCATGAACTTGTAATAATTATTCTAGTTAATTACACGTAAAAGCTCACAAAATAAAATGGATCGGGAGCGTTTTAGCGAAATGACAGTCAATTTCCTTCGAGCTTATGCCGAGACGAGCAATTTTGTCATTGCTCCGCCGTCTGACATCGTAATACAACTAGTATGATGAGCAATGAAATTGCTATAGCGTTCGTTGCGCTAGAATGATCGTAGAAATGGTCGCAGCGATGTTTGGCTCTGCGTAACGTCTGCGCTTCTTTGTAATCCCGCCAGTCCAGCGGGATCCCGCCAAATTTTCGACCCAGATTAGTCCCGAAAAATGTATATACGCGATCCCGGTATTTCGGGATCACGGTATCCCAGGATTGCATTCTCTAGTTCTATGAAATAGTGAGCAGCTGTAGAGTGAACCTATTTTAGCTGAAGCTTGAAGCTGTCCTCGCCCTGGCGCCGAAGTGTAAGGGACTCCATAGAAGCAGTACCTAAACGTCCGTAAAGTGCAGTTAGTATAGCCGGCAACATATCAATCTTTCCACTAGCACCCGCATCATCATCATCAGCCTATGCTTGTCCACAGCTGGACATAGACCTCTCCTATTGCACGCCACTGAGCACGGTCCTCGGCTATTCTCATCCAGCTCTTTCCAGCCGCCCTGCGAAGATCATCGCTCCACCGAGTCTGAGGACGTCCTACCAGCACCCTACTCACTTGTATCACGGCTTACTGCAATAAGAATGTAAAGATTGATGTGCTGCTGACCCTATCTATTTTAGGAATACCTTGAATCTGTCCTTGCCCTGAGGCGCCGCAGCGTAAGGGATTCCATAGAAGGTGTAAACGTCGGGAGCATCGGAGTTGTATCCGCGTACGATGCCCTGCTCCGTTTCCACATCGCGGTAGGACACGTTGCGTTCCCGGATAGGACTCTGTTGCGTAGAAGCAAGCTCAGCCCGAGCTACACACGCCAAGGCTAACACTAAAACACGTCTTAAGTCGACCATCGCTGTCGAAAACTGAGTGGAATCGCTTGTTATCAGTTATTATTACGCTTAATGTTACTCTATCATTCGTTCCTTTATTTATGTGAACCGGCTATGCATGGTTTTCCTGTTTTATTTTTAAAAGGATGTTATCTCAAGGTTTTTACCGCGAGTGGAGCACGTTCATTCCACTGACTCCGTGTGAGATGCTTTTATTGCTTTTTGTGTGTGAGTGAGAGAGACAGTAATGAAAACGATGACTTACTTAAAAAAAACATTAAGTCGACACAAAAAAACAAGCGGCCTTATTTATAAAAACACGATTCTTTTTGAAAACCTTAAATTACGAAGATACCGAAAACCTTTTTAGTAAAAATAGGTACCTAAAAATGAATTTATTATGTAGTAATTCTAATTTGTAATGGAGCTATTAGCCTTAATTATAATGCATGTTCAGTTTTAAATGTCTATAACGAATTGTTAAGTGTGCTGTAGACAGTCGTTTATTAAAGTAATTAATATTTTAAAACTGAAAAAGAGTCCCCAAGATACAGGCTCGGCCGAGTTTGGGGGCTGTCGTTGAATTCTAGATTTTAAGCAAATTTCTTTTATATCCACGCATCTTAACGTTCTCTTTCATAACTGTGTAATTTTAAACAAATATATTTTTACTTTTTTTTACTCTAAAATCAATCTAAAACTCTGTTTATTTAATCTGCGATAAACACTGTGACACGAAATTTTGTAGAGTTCCGTACCCGAAGGGTGCCAAACGGGACCTTATTACTAAGACTTCACTGTCCGTCTGTCTGTCTGTATGTTCGTCTGTCTGTCTGTCACCAGGCTGTATCTCACGAACCGTGATAGCTAGGCAGTTGTAATTTTCACAGATGATGTATTTCTGTGGCCGCTATATCAACAAATACTAAAATCAGGATAAAATAAATATTTAAGGGGGTTCCCATACAAGAAACGTATTTTTTGCTCGATATTAATAACGGCAACAGGTAGACACTTCAAATATTCACAGAATATTTAGTTCTATTTTCGGTAAAAATATAAAAAAAATAAATTAAAATAAATATTTAAGGGAGGCTCCCATACAACAAACGTGATTTTTTGCCATTTTGTCCCGTTCTTTGCGTCTAATAGAAGAAGAAGAAGAAGAACATTTATTTCAACAACAGAAACACACACATACATTAACAAGTTACAACATAAAATATTAAATTACAATACAAAAGGTAAAAAAGAAAGAAAACAATAAAACACTTTATATTAACGTAAGTTGCGGTGTGTCCCTGTTGCTGGAAAAGACAACTGGCTCAGCATTGTGCTGAGGGTATTCACCCAAAGCGCTGATTTTCAGCCAGTGCCTGTCCGTCTCACAAATATAGTAAGTTGCGGTGCAGTGGCATAACAATAAAAACATAGTTAAATAAATGAATGAATAAATGATTAAATAAATAAGTAAATGAATAAAATTACATAAAATACAAATAAAGTTAATGACTTACAAGGTTAATGATTATGATGCGATCACATTGTCAGTCACTTGCGGCGAGAAGTTTGGACAGGATGGGAAAGTCTCTGCTGCTCAAGTAAATATGCCCTGAGCTTGCGCCCAAAGGCAAATCCACTAGGCGCTTCACGGACTGGAGAAGGAATATCATTCCAACACTTGGACGCCGCATACCTAAAGCTACCACGGAATGCCATAGTTCGGTGCGCGGGGACGCACATTTTATTTTTATGCACGGATCTCTGTAGGGACGACCACTCGAGCTTTTTATAAAGGTAGTCCGGTGATTTGGAACGGACTACTCCAAAAACGACGAAAAACGGCCACACGGCAAGGTGAAGTCGTCGCCGAGCCTCCATGTTTAGGAGCTTTGCAGCGTTCAAGTATGGAGTGACATGGGATCTAGGTGGGACTTTGAAACAAAACCGAGCGCATGCGTTTTGCACTCGTTGTATTAATCTCTTTGTCCGGCCAAGTATACAACTACCATAGAGAGAATCACAATAGTTTAATCTAGATAATATCAACGATTCACTCAGCCTGACACGCAAATCAGTGCTGAGGTAATCGCGAATATTATATAAAATCTTAAGGCGGTAGAAGCAGTTGCTAACAACATTTCTAATGTGGTTTTCAAAACGGAGCTCACCGTCCATGTTGTATAGATAATGGTACGGAACCCTTCGTGCGCGAGTCCGACTCGCACTTGGCCGGTTTTTTATTTTTGGTCGGACTTCCTACAAAAAATTAAGTGAGTGAATCCCGAATTAAGCTAATAATGTGTAGTGTTTACGAACGTTTTTGTTCGAAAATAAAAATAAAACTTAATAAATAAACTTCTTTTTAGGGTTCTGCACCCAAGGGGTAAGGGTCCCTATTACTAAGACTCCGCTGTCCGCCCGCCCGTCCGTCCGTCCGTCTGTGACCAGGCTGTATCTCTTGAACCGTGATTGCTGGGCAGTTGAAATTTTCACAGATGATGTATTTCTGTTGCCGCTATAGCAACAAATAAATAATATAACATTATTTGCTTACTTAGTTAGTATTGTGTGTACTATAGGTGTCTTATGTATGTATAGTTATATGTGTTTCATGTTAATATATACATAGTCTAAATAATTTTCCCAATAAATTTCTTCCAGCACTACCCCATTATCCCCATCACAAATATCTTTTAATGTGCAATAAAGGATTTTGACTTTGACTTTTGAATCAGTCAAATACTAAAAACAGAATAAAATAAATATTATAGATACAAAAAGGTAATTTTTTGCCTTTTTTGCTCGATATTGATAACGGCAATAGGTAGACGTTTGAAATATTCAAATGTTGTATAGATTATGGTATAGAACCCTTCGTATCCGACTCCAACTCGCACTTGGCCGGTTTTTTTTTATTAAAAAAGTTTGTGTTTAAAATTCGCAATTTGGTTTCCTGTTGAAAAATTCTGGCCCATTGGCCTAAAGCATTCGCCTTTTTTTTTCTTCTATTAGGTATAATGAAAAAAAATCTATTACTTAGATGTTATCTGTATTCTATTTCACACCTATATTTGTAAACCATGTGATATTGGATACTTGTCTGCGTAAAAAATAATAGTAGGTACATTTTACAAGTGCACAAAACGAACCATTTTGATCCGAGACTTTTAGCAGCCCGAGCCGTAGACGATGGCTGATAGTAATGTCGAGGATAAAATGGTTTTGTGGACGAGTTATAAACTCTGCTTTTCACTTCGATTGCGAGAAAATAAAACAGTAGTATAATTTAGCAAATTGAAGAAATTAATAAACGCACGAAAAAACAACAATTTTCCCGCCGCTTTATTTTTTTTAAATCTGATGACATTGATATTAGGCTTTGGCTGCAGACCTATACGGCTAAATAATTAATTAATTTTGTAATAATAATTTTCTTAAATTAATTAAATAACCTACCGTACTTGAATTTCATCATCATCATCAGCCATTTGACGTCCACTGCAAGACACAAGCCTCCCTTATGGTTTTCTAACCTTGAAGGGTTTTGCCATAATCGCCACGCTTGGCAGGCGGGTTGGCGATCGCAGTATGCGGTTGGAATCTCAGTAAGACGCTGCTGCCCGTCTCCTGGTAATTTATTTCCTCAGTCGCCTTCTACGACATCCACGGAAGGAAATGGAGTGACGCTATTCTTAATCCGGCGCTACACGGAACTTAAAACTACTTGAATTTAAATTTCGATATCTTTTATGTCTTAAAATCACATAAGGCAATTAAATTAAAGTAAATATTATAAAATAACAAATTCTATCTATGAACTTCGTATTGTGTTTGGCTGTACGGCTGTATGGCTCATTTTCTTTGCCTTAATACAGACACATTTATGAGTAGATATGTACGTTAATGCACTAGTGCACAAAATTCGATTTTGTGCAGCTTATATCCTGCACAAATAAATAAGCACTTTCAGAGCTTGAGAAGTGAAAATATATATTTGTTTAATTCAAAGCAGCACGGAAACTAAGACTTAATGAACTTTACAAGTTAAACTAGGAGTGAATTTTAAAATCTATATAGTTTTGGAGAAAAAATGGACAATACTCTAAACTTAGTCTTTTCAAAGTCCTTAATAAACAGAGTTTATATAAATATTGTAAAACCTGGAACTCATGCATTGAACTGGCTTTATTTCCAGACATCATTCTCATCTAAATAATCTTTAATTTTATAGTAGGTAGCCCTTTTGGCACAAAGTGTGCTTTATAAATTTTTTGAACCGCGTTTCTGGCAAACTTATTATATTCTCAGGGATCATATTGTAGAAATAAATACAATGCCTCATAAAGGTTACATTACCCTTCGCCAGCCTAAATTTTGGGAACGGACGTTTATGTCTATTTCTAGTATTTACATTGTGTTGGCTACCTACAGTTTTAAAGATTTGTATATTTTTCCTAACGTACGTAATTTTTTCATAAATATACTAACTAGCAGCTGTTAGGATATTAGTTTCTTTAAAGAAATCTCTTGACGAATATCTACTGCCTAGCTTATATTTGAATACGATCGCTCTCCTCTGCAGGACGAATATGGTCTCTTATGTCCGCTGCCCGACCTCACAGTAGTATACCATAGGACATAATACTATGGAAGTAACTAAAATAAACAGCCTAGCAGTTGCGATATCAGTTAGTTCCCGGATTCTTTTAACTGCATATGCTGCAGAACTAAGTCTATTTGCCAACAAGAAAAGTCCTTAAAGAAAGTTTCTATAAAAAATAAAAACTATAAGATAACAGCTGATCTTTTATTTTTATTTTATTTTATTTTATTTAGAACACAAAACAGGTTACAGACACATTTACCAAATTTTACATACATTACAGATCAGATCTGGCCTATGACCCTAAACTTGTGTACCTAGCATGCATTTAGACTACTTGTAATTTTAACCTTAACTTAATTACCCTTATATTAATTTACTTTATTTTATTTTCTCAGGGTGCTCTGAGGGCGCCTCGGACAGCTTTTATAAAGACGTAAAAGCTCTGAAAAATATCTATGTCTACATCTTTGTTGTCTGCCACCAGATCGTTGTAAGTACGACGCATCCTAACAATAGGGTTGTAAAAAGAAGTGTCATTTTTGTAGGTTTCTAAAGGGAAGAGTAGAGGTTTGCGACTGCGATATCTAATATTAAATTTTATCTGAGATACGAGAGAGGGAGAGTCTATCTTTGAGTGTATAATTTTGTGAAGTAAAGTTAAATCGTGTTGTTTCCGACGTAGCTCGAGAGAAGTTACATTGAATTTTAGTAGTCTATCCTTGTAATGTGGGACTGAGCGCCCACAATTAAGTCTATAGCATAATATCTTTAAACATTTCTTTTGCACCTTTTCTATGTTATCTATATGTGTTAAGTAAAACGGGGACCATATGGGGCAGGCGTATTCCAATATACTTCGAACTAGACTATAATACAAATACAAAACACTAAAAGGTTTTTTGAATCCTTTTGTAGCCCGTAATACGAAACCTAGCAATTTATTAGCCCTGCACACAATGTACTCATAGTGATCCCTAAATGATAATTGTTCATCAAATAGAACACCCAGGTCTTTGATGACTGACTTGCGAATTAGGGTCACATTGGATAAAGCGTAGTTGAAAGAAACCTTATGTCTTTTCCTAGTGAAGGAAATCACAAAACATTTCCCAACGTTGAGGTACATCCCATTACGCTCACTCCAGTCTTCTAGGGTTTTGAAGTCTCTTTGAAGTCTCTCGCAATCGGTTATATCTGTAACTGTAGTGAACATTTTTAAATCATCCGCGTATAGGAGGCTAGGGCACGACAGTCGGTCAATCAAGTCATTGATGAATACGATGAACATCAAGGGGCCCAAGTGAGAGCTCTGCGGTACTCCTGAAGGTATCTCTGTAGGCGAAGAAGATAGGTGACCCCTGATAGCTATCAACTGACTTCGTTTGCTTAAGTATGACCTAACCCATCTGAGGAGATTACCGTGAATACCGAACAATGACATTTTAATGCAGAGCAGATTATGGTCTACCTTGTCAAATGCCTTGGAGAAGTCAGTATATACTGAGTCTACTTGTCCGCCGGATGCGAACGCCGAGCACAGATAGTTTTTATATTCTAGTAAGTTACTTACAGTGGACTTGTTTTTCATAAAACCGTGCTGTTTCTCCGATAGATATGGTGCGATGTGATAGTAAAGGCAATCGTAAACTAAAGATTCAAATAACTTTGCCAAACACGAAAGAATACTTACTGGCCTGTAGCATTGGCATTTTGACCTATCCCCAGATTTATAAATCGGTACTATGAAGGCCTTCTTCCAGGGCGTGGGGAATACTCCAGAGGAGAGTGATTTATTGAAAATTGTACATAAAGGGATGGATAGCTCTTCTCCGCATGCTCGTATGAGAGATGGGGGAATATCATCTGGACCAGCACCTTTATGGATATTTAGTTCTTTAATTTTTCTGCAAATAACGTCCTAAGTAATTCTAATTTTAGATAAAATGTTTCCACTATCACGTTCTTGTTCTTGGCATTCCCCTCTGGTGTCTCTGGAGGAAGGATCCTCGAAAACTGAGCCAAAGTACTCTGCAAATAGATTGCACACTCCTTGACTACTGGATGCAGTTTTTCCATCGTGTGACATGGTTTGAGGTATGGTGACGTGCCCTTTTTTGTTATTAACAAAGGACCAAAATGCTTTTACATTTGTACGGAGAGTCTTCTACGGATGATATGAAGTTGTTATAGCATGCCTGTGTTATTGACTTAGACCTACTTCTTAACAGAGAGAACACATCGTAGTCGCGTGGGTTGCCGTATTTCTTAAACAAGCGATGGTATTTGTTTTTTTCATCCAAGCATCGGATTAAACTGTCACTATACCAAAGGGGATATGACCGAATACTGCTTCTTCTCAGAGGAGTATGTTTCCGTATGATTCTATTTAAGTACTCATAAAATTTCTCTAAACAGTTGTCTACTTCAGGATATACCAAGATATCAGACCAGACTGTAGACCTAAGTTCAGACTTGATCTGTTCAATATTGCATTTGTTGTAGTTAAGTTTTCTAATCTTACTGGGTTTTATTGGCTTTAGACTATTGAGTTTAAAAATTTTTAGTAATAAGGATGGATGGTACCGATCTTCGCGACATAAAGGTTCAGCGTCATTCACTTTGATATTATCAGAACGTAATGTTGATAGTATGAGATCCAAGTATCGGTTATCTTTGTTCGGTATTCTATTATGTTGTGAAAGATTGCACAGAGACATTGTCTGTGATAACAAAATGGCTTTGCGGTCTCTAGGATCGCTTGGTAAAATATGGTCCTGTTCTGTAGTAATTATCCAGTTAAGGCACGTGGTATTGAAATCTCCTATTAACATAAACTTATTGCCATGCCCCGCGCTAAGTATAATTTTTTGACAGTTATTGTAGAAGTCTGATAAATTTTGCTGTGGTAGATCGGGTGGCAAATAACAAATGCAAATTTTTAAATTTGTACCGCTTTTCTCATTGGATAGTATAGTGATCCAGATATCCTCGACTCCAGAGCACCAATTTCTTTTGTAAATTACATTAAAATCTTTCTTTACAGCTACAAGCACTCCACCTCCATCTTTCTTGTAGTTGCCAACAATTGTATCCTGACGATCTCTGCGGAAAATATTGTACCGCTTATCAAGAACTTCACCATCAAAAACACTATCATTTAAGTTAGTTTCAGTTAAACAAATCAAGTCGTAATCACAGTTAACTGCGTTAAGGTACAAATCCGTTAGCTTCGTTCTAATCCTATTAACATTTTGGTAGAATAAAGAGAGCTCGACTAAATGATAAAAAGTTATAGTAGTATGCACTTAATGCGACCAAAAAGGAAGAACTATAACTAAAAATTACTCCCTAGACATTTTTATATTGTTTAGCGTATCAGAACTTTTAACTGGAATCGCGGCAGAGTTGTCGTCTTTCCGTAAATATATCTTGTCGTATTTCACCCAGACATACTTGAAATTATTGTTCTTCTTGAAATGTCTGGCTTCAGCGTGCAGTTTTTTAAGTTCTGGTGAAAGATGCTCGCAAATATAAATTGGCTTACTCTCTCCCGTTAAACCAGCGTGCTTCGTGTTAAGCTTTGCTTCCCTGTTTGACTTGTTGAAGCGGTGAGTGGCTGATAACACCGTGTCTCGCAGTCTCGGGGTGGTGAGGGTCACCAAGATGTTCCTTGGACGGTCCGAGTTAGGATTGATCTTGGCAACGCGACGACATGCACGCACTTCACTCTCCACGATCGGTACGTCCAGTGCGCTGCAGATATTTCTGAATACTGCCATAACATTTTCGCTACCTGAGCGAGTCTCAGGTACAGCTTGTATCTCAAGATTGCACTCTCTTGATATCTTCTCCAGTGTATTCAGTCTGGAGCCCATACTGTGTAACTCATTCTGTAGTCGTGCATTTTCCTGTTCCAGCACACTTATTGATTTTTCCTTAAGCATAATTTCCTTCTTAATGTCCCTCTGCTCCGCGGCCAGAAAATCGGTACATTGGTTAATGTCTGCGGTGAGCGTATTGACAGCTTCCTTAACCTCCTTAGCGATAACCACCTTTAAGTCATCCTTCAAGGTTGTACGCAAGTATTGCATGAAATCCGATGACATCGACAGCTTCTGATCGAAAAGCTGACTAATCCTCTCAATTGTCAGAGGTCCAGGTGCAGCAGTTGCAGGCACAGCCGCGGCAGTTGCCTTAGGCATGGATGATGAGGTACCATTACCAGCCGCAGTTCCGCGCGACATATTCATAGAATCATCAAATATGCTGGGTGATTTCCGCGGGCTGGCTACCACTGTATCGTCACACACCCTGCGCCTAGTAATATTCATACATCCAGGGCAATTCAGGGACTGCAGCTGATCCTTGCTTATGAAGGCCTTGGTGCTTATGTTTAGGCAACTATAGCAGAAACCCATGTTACAGGAGTTGCATTTCAGAAACTTAACTTCGCCATCAAATTTACATTTACATCCATTACACTTGTCCATGCTGGTAAATGTCTACGCCTGTCTCTTACTGATGGCAACAATTCTCAAAACTAAAACTTTGCTTTTTTAAAATTGCAGGCGTTCGGTAAAGGCGGTGGTGTGCAATAAAATTTATTTTGTTATTGTCTTACGAAGTGCACAATTCTTGCTCAAATTCTTGTGAATACAGTACTTACATACGATGATTACATGTATTACCGCTTCACAGACACTTGTCGCACGAAATTTCACACTAATTGCACAGTTTTCGGGATTATTTACGTTGTTACAAATCTAATTCGCGGGACGCTCGCAAATGAATCTAGTCACGTCAAACGATCTTCAGAGTCTGCAGTTTCTAACTGAAAGAGCTAAATTACTTGAAGCCGAATGCTACAAAAAATACATATGTAATGTTGAGAGTCGTATTGAAAAAAACCCGAAATAGTTTTGGGAGTACGTAAAAAATCTTTCAAAATGTAATGGTATACCAAGTTCTCGGATACAATTATATATTGACCACTTCTGGTGACCATATATATTTGTAACCTTTTTTCGGATTATTCCCAATCAATATTCCTGTTTTCCGACATCAGTCATTCCATTGCCGACTTTGAGTGTGTCAGAGCAGTAACTGTGAATTATCCACTATAAAAATCTCGGTCTTTTAAAGAAGAAATTGAAATTGAAATTGAAACGACGTAAGTCAATCGGCAGGACTTGATGAGATTCCAGCTATATTCATCCGGAATTGTGCTAACACCTTATCAGAACCCATCGGTAAGCTCTTACGGTTGTCATCAAGGAACAAGGCATCATAGTACCAATCATGTGGAAACGTGCATTTATCTCCAATATTAAAAAAAAACACCATGTAAGCAGGTTTTAAATTACAGACCTCCGTTATAAATTGTGTATTATTATCAAAGGTATTTGAGAGAATCATTTACGACCAAATGTTGTCCGCCTTGTGTCATTTAGTCCTTTTCAGCATGGTTTTCTTAAGGGCCGTTCCACTGTTATCGATCTTATGTTGCTAAATGACACTATTACCGGTAACATGGAAAAGGGCCTTCAAACCGACATATTCTATACGGATTATAGCAAAGCCTTCGATAGAGTGGACCATTCTCAGCTTTTGAACAATTTAAGCGCTATAGGCATAAGAGGTAATCTTATCAGGTGGTTTTCGTTCTATATCGATAACCGATCATTATATATATATATATATATATAACGTGCGGTATCAGTCTGCAAAATATATGTGCTGGTCTGGCTGGAAACTGGGCACCAACTACAAATTATACTTCTACAATACCGACATGTATAAATACTTCTAATTATTTAAATTATTTCTAAAAAAATGATAACCTCCTCCTTTTCTGAAGTCGGTAAAAAAAAACAAACTATAATTATATCTATATCGACGTTTTCTTGACAAGCCTACAATTTGGTCGATAAATGCTTCATTCTGTGCTGTTCATCATCATCGTCATCATTCAGCCACAAAAGGTCCACTGCTGGACATAGGCCTCCTCCATGGCTTTCCAAAAAGACCGGTTGGAAGCGGCCTGCATCCAGCGCCTTCCTGCTACTTGGGTGAGGTCATGTTGACTTGGATGGTGCTGTTATCGGGTCAAAAAGATCCTACAAATAAAATATATATATTTTTTAATTTCGGCTATTGTATTTAGGGACGAACTCAGATTTAGAAAAAGTTATTTTAAAAACACTAGTACACTATTATTACATAATATAAAATTAACATCAAACATAGATTGTAATGACATATTTTACTTCAAAGTAAAAGTGCCAAGCAGCTCCTTCCAACCCGATAACGCACAGCAATTAAGTTCAGGAACAGGTCTAAAAAAACCTGAAAGAGCAAGAACGGAAAGTAAGGGAAATTGGCTGATACACGGAACGAACAAAATTCTTTGCAGACGATATGAACGTTTTTAAAATCCATTTCCGTTACCGCTGATGCCATTGATCTTCAGGAGAACCTATACAGGCTAGATGCTTTCTGTAATGCTCATAAAATGGACCTCAACCCTTTAAAGTGTCACTCTACAACGTGAACAAGGAAGAATAATGTTATATCACATCGCTATTCACTAATAGGCCATAATCTCAATCGGGTGGATCAGAGTTTTTCAATCAACGACCTCGTTTACAAGTACAAAATTCTAGCGACCCCCAGGCCCTCAAGACCATATTAAAAGTGTCAGTAATTTCAAAGGTGATGTAGTTAGAATTTACAATTATGTGTTGCTATTTCCTTGTTACGAAATATCGGGACTTAAATGAAAAAAATAAGTGGGACCAGTCTCGCTTTAAGTCTTTCGGGATTGCAACATAAAATGCCTTGATGATAAAAGCAATTTGAGTGTCAGTGCGGCCGAAAATATACTAAATTATTGATGGCATTTTGATTAAGTCCCGTGAAAATTCAGCTAGTTCAAAAATAAAATACCTGTCTTGTAGACGTGCGTAAGCGCGACCAAATATAATTTATTTAGTTGCATAAAAACTCTGCGCCCTCAAAACTGCTGCTAACTGCTAAATCCAGCCGTGATTAGAGTTTTTTTTATGACGATGATTCCTAATAACTGTAAAACTGTTGTACATTTTAATGCAATCGCGCCATTTTGTGCAGTGTAGATTTCATCCCAAAAGTTGAGACGTTCCTTCAGGGGGGTGCGCGCACCCTGGACTGCTGGGTAGAATGTACCATCAGTGATTTCGAGATAATTGGCCGTTTCGTTTGAGACTGGCAGCCATCCGTTGTCACAAATCGCGTTCATTCTTAAATTGGGAGACCTGTAAAAGGAACATTAGATTATCAGGCCATCAGTGAAGTGATGTATCTCTTCTGCAAATACTCGGAGCAAAAATACGAGGACTTTCGATACAATCTAAGTTTTAGTAGAGTTTTGTACAATGGAGAACTTGCACTAAAAATGTTTTGATAGAATAGGAGAGGACACGTTAAAAGATAAATAAGTGGGGTTTTTTTTCTCTGCGACTAATACTTTTTTATAATATAACCAGTTGAAAAGTCAATATAGTCACGTGGTACTAAACGCGCCGTAAAAATCGACCTTAGACTATGACTTCACTCCCTAACGTAACGCTTATAATGTAGGTATGAAGAGTTTATGGACATTTCAGTTATCTCGTAAAATACCTAAAGTTTTTATGCATGTACACCCTTATAAGAAAACGTTTAGAATTCTATGACAAAACGAATAACGAATAGAAGTTTTATGTTATTAGAGTAACTTTATTTTTCACATATTTTGTGACCCCGAAAATCCAGAAAAAAATATTGCTATTGGTTTATTTTTAAAAGATTCTAGGTTTTTATATGAGTTCTATGGTATGAAAGCAAAGTGACTCCAATCTAAGTTAGACGCAAGTTCCCCATTTAGTTTTATTTTACGAGAAGAAAAAACAAAAGAAGATTTACATAAAAAGAATAAGTTTGAACTAGCAAGGCGGTTGCATACTTTTTGACAGGCGGAAACAATCAGTAATAATGAAATATCTACAAAGTTAGGTTAGGTTAGGTTGTTTAACCCATGAATAATAATAATAATAATAATCTTTATTTGACAGAAAATACACAGAAAAGCAAATTTAACATCTTGCTACAATATGGTATGACATTAAATTAAATAGATAGAGCCCACTGCTGTGCATAGGCCTGATTTCCTATTATGTGAACCCCTCGGTCCTCTGCCAATCTTGTCAGTTCCGAGGGATACATCGGGTCTGCGTACCGACCATTTACCCAATCTCGCCCACCATTTTGAGACCGCCTCAGTCCACCTGCACCACCCGTCTTGCTGCCTAACCACCTGCCCTATGAATAGTAGAATACATGAAGTCCAGCAGTACATATATACTTTTACTTTTTAGTCCCCATTAAATGTGAGTGTGAGTAACCAGGGTACAGTGTAAATATACAATAACGTCCACAATCACTTGTCGTGCTCCCAAAATAGGATACTGTGTGCTACGGTAACCGGGTATGGACATCACAAACATGAAAATACACCTAGATTTAGGCCAATGGGGTAGGTCAAAATAAAAAAAGTGTTTGTTTTTGTTTATTATTTAGAAAATATAGGCCATTTCAGAAATACTATTTCAGTAACATATTTTTCCTTGCTTTTGTTAATATTATATTAATATTTTAGTATTTACCGGAAGTGACGTCACCATCCCAGGTTGAATAGTAGCAAATCCATACCCACCAGAATAAAAAAAAAGCTGTCAGTTTTGTAAATGTCAAATCTGTCAACTTCATAGTTCAACGAAACAAGTGTGACAATCTGTGACAGACAGATGCATCGGTGTGGTGTGGCCATCACAAATTCTTTAATTAGTAATTTTTGTTTGTCATGATTCTTCATTAGAACTTACCTCAGGGGCACCGATGATCTTGCCGCAATTTTTTTATGTTTTGTATAAGTTTCTTTTTCTCGGTTATTCTTGTTTTAATACCTAGATTGTACTAATGATTTATAAGTGATAATTGCATTTCTACGATATAATATAGGATTTTTAACAAATCTGGCAACACAAGTTCGGAATTTTGACATATTTAAAAGACAGAAGTGCAAAAATACGATTAAGCTACTTTAAGGTCAAGTTATAAAATAACTATAATACGTAACTTTACCAAAGCACACTCTAAAGTTATAGTAGATCATTGGCTTGATAAATAAATTTTATTTCACGCATTTTATTGCGTTAATTTAACGTTAATAAATTTTACTATACATGGTTTTACCATGGAACTGTCGATTTCTGTGACGTCATAAAGATCAAACAAGGTTATAGGGTTTTTTTCGTATATGTAACAAAATACGACTCTTAAAAATACATTAATTTTTTTAATCTGCTAACTAACCTTATTCCTCGAAATGGTTTTTGAATTAGAGACATCCGATATTTTTTTGGATAACCGAATTGTCCAAATCAAGTACGGAAGGAATCGCTCGTAGCCCCGGCTGCCTGAGTGATCTTAAACGATCACGAAGGTTAAGCAACACAGGGCGCGTTCAGTGCATGGATGGGTCGCCGTCTATGCCTAACGCTAGTGGCATTTTTCCGAGCGGTTCCGTGCTTCGCAAGGCACGTTAAGCTGTTAGTGCCGGCTGCCGTCGATAGATGGCAGTCGTTAAGCCAAGTCAGAGGCCTTAGGGCGGCTTGACAACTTCTGACAGTAGACGAGCCACTAGTCTACAAGCCTCCACCAATCCAGACTTGGCCCCCGTGGTGGAGTATGGCCTATACCTTCCTCAGGGAAGAGACCCGTGCCCCTCGGTGGGGACATAATGGGTTGATGATGATGAAGTACGGAAGCCTCCGGAGGGAATCGAACCCACGACCTCCGTTTTAGCAGTCAGGCGTGTTAAGCGTTGACCAACGAGGTAGTCAAACAGGCTGATGGTGATAAACAAGATATAAAAACTTAAAGTAAACTTACCCATCGCTCATGAAATCCCCATAAATCCAGCGCATATACTGGGCAACAAATGCGTCGCCTCTGGTAACGTGGGCGTAGATAGTTTTATCGTCATATTGTTGTAAGTACAGGCTTTGTGCTCCATGTCCAGGACCCCAGATCGGTGAAGTCGACATCGGGGGCAAGTTAATCGAGCCGTTGTATCTGAACAGATACATGTAGACTTGAGCAGAGTTCAACGCATGCTTTCTTGCTGAGGCAAACATTGGGTACGCTATGAATGTGTCCGTGAAGAAATCCGTGAACGCTTCGTACGTAATTTCGTCATTTAGGTGATAGAAAGATTTTATTCTCGTTTCAATTTGAGGAGAATACTTTATGTCCGTGGGTAAAAATTGAGATAGGTTATTTGCCATGGTCAATTTCCATGCGTCGTAATTTCCAATGAACAGTAGTCCTTCCATAGCAGTGAATCCTGTTAGCAATTGACGTTTTTCATAGTTTCCGCTTCTGATTATCGCTCTTGGAGATTCTGTTAAAAACTTTTCAACACCAGTGATATTGTGGGTTTCGATACACAGTCTAAAACCTACATCTAGTCCTTTACCGCTGTATCCATCGTTTAGTTGGCCATCGGAGAGAGACTTGTAAAATTGTTCGAGATTTTCTACATCTCCTTCGGTATCTACTTTGTGTTGGCTCGCGAAATTGGATGCCGTTATAATCGGTGTCTGATCTGTGGCAATGCTAGCCAACGCACTGCCGCTTTCCAATGCTACTTTTTTGAACAGTCCGGTTGCCATTGAACTGAGCATTAGCAACTCTGCGGACATACTTCCAGCGCTACTACCAGCTAGGAGTACGTTGTCTGGGTCTCCCCTAAAGTTTCTTATATTATCTCGCACCCATTTAAGCGCTGCTACTTGGTCTCTAAAGCCAGCGTTACCGGGAGCAAACTCTGTGCCAAGGCAGAGGAATCCGTGGACTCCTAGTCTGTAATTTATAGTGATAGCCACGATGCCTGTGCTTGCCAGTTTCTCTGGGGAAAAAATCATTCCATAACCTTCTTGGAATGAGCCGCCGTGTATGTAAACCATGACTGGTAAGTTCTTCTTGAGTGTAGCAGGCGTGAAGATATTAAGCCGCAAACAGTCTGTCGTCCTATTTAACACAAGGAAGGTATCCGAATGGAAATTTCTTTGGGGACAGATTATGTTCCTTTCTGTTGCATTGAAAATGTCAGTCCGTTTTTGGGGAGGGAGAGGTGCCTAGAAAGATAAAAAAGAAGCGTTAAAATAATCAAACAGTGTCAGGTGACCACGATAACCTACGAGAGCTCTCTGTGTTCGCTCTGAGTAGTATTTAAAAGTGCTTAATAAAAGATTTTAATGTTTTTGCTCGCAAGATGACCCAGTTTATACTCTTAGACCTAGCTATTATTGGATGTATTCGCAAACCATATTACGATAGCCATTAAATAAACTGAGAAAAAAGGAATGACGAAAGTGAAATAAATAAAACTGTTGAAGAAATAATGCAGTGGATGGCTTGAGTGCAACTGCTTGAAAGTCAACCTGAGTTTGTCAAAAATCATTCATTTCCATCAGAGAGTTAAAACTCTATCAGTAAAGTTCTTGTAAGGTATAATTTAAAAAAGAATAAGTACCACCAGATTCCTAGGTTTGAAAATTGATAAGATCATGAAACATCAGTGCAATAAAATAATTTGTTACTATTTATCACACACTCTGATTGATTTTTCTTTCTGTTTACAGTGGCACGCGATCTACAGATCAAAACCGACACTCTCATGAAAAATTTAGTTAAAACAGAAATTTTAAAAAGTAGCTGTCCTTTTTAAGGAAATACTTAAGCTGTAAACATTACAGAAAAAAAAAACTTTTTTACGCCCACTCAGTACAAAAATCAATTTTATGCTGACCATAAATTTTATTGCCATAATTTTATATACATGTTTTGTAAAATTTTGAACAAAAAATTGTACTTGGCTTTCGGAATTCGTTGCCTTTCGCCAAGCCGTGACGAACACCGAGTTGACAAGAGACACCACGGTTATCCGCTCGAGCACCAAAAAGATAAAAGATTTTTTTTGAAAAAATGTAAGTTGACCAGCTGTCTATTGTACGGTGCGTAGACGAAGAAACAAAGGTACGAGTACACATATACAGTACATAAACTCACACCTGTCTCCCGAAGCGGTAGGCAGAAACTTTAGGATCAACTTTAGGATCATTCAAAAATCATTATAGGTTATTGTTGTTGGAGGACCAGCAGAATGATTGAAATTGTATAGCTCTGCCCTATTAGATCAGACGTGTCATCTGTAGTTTGTTTTGCTGCTGTGTGTGTGGTGCGTATTAGTAGGTTATGCCAACGAAAAAAGAAAACAAAACAAAATAAATTAATTAGAATGGCTCGCTTAAGATCGGTAAAACTAACCTATTTCATCTTTTCATTTACTTTAGGATCGGTCGAACTAACCTATTTAATCTTATCATTTACTTTATTTGCTTAATTTATTATATTATATTTAAAAATATCTGCTTATATACCATGATCATAGTTCTATGTAAGGAATGAAATCCCGCAAGATAATTATTTCAATCCAGGTATTTGCGTGACTGGACCCTCCTATGCCCGGTTCCTATATTAAAAAACGACTCGTTTTGCTTACGGATGATTACAATGTCTACTCAAGTATTCCACTTAAAATCGGTTTTGAATAACGTACCATACGATAATGTATGGAGATAACAATTTGTAAAGTTTCTATACATTTTTTTAAACATTAACCAGCTATTCAAGTTATGGGACGCTTTTAAGGATAAGTTACCGATTACCAATAACGATTTGTTAAATACAGGAACCGGCTATTAGTCCCGCTAGATCCAGGTATTTGCGTGATTCAGCAGGGTGGACTTAGTGCTCTGAAATCAATCATAATAAAGAAGGAATAGACCTCATCATAAGCAGTCTATATACGTCCCACTGTAGGGCACAGGCCTTCTCTCAGGGAGAGAGTATGGGCTTAATCACCACGTGTGTCCACCGCGGATTGGCGATTTCAAGCGCTGAGGCATGTGAATAGCTCAGACACCCAGGTTTCCTCACGATGTTTTCCTTCACGGTTAGCGAGTGGTATTGCTACTATAACTTCACAAATGTGCATAACTTAGAAAACAAAGTCATAGGTACATGCTCGCAATGGGAATCGAACCTGGGTCTCCCGCTTCCGAGTCCAATGTTCTACCCACTAGGCTACCACCGCTTCCTCCAATAGACCTCGTTTTCATGTTATTAAATTTAACCAAAATTAAATAAGCTTTTTGGTATTAGAATTGGTTTATTAAAACTTGTCTTTTAGACACAAAGACTTTTTTTAATTTAGCTTCACACAGGCAGAAAGTAAACTTATAGTACTAGTTTATGATACTGTTGCATAATAAGGGTTCTTATAACACGAGTGTGTTTTAAAAAAACGAGCCGTAGGCGAGTTTTGTTATAGTATCACACGAGTGTTATAAGACCAAGCTATGTACAGTGTCATACACTACTTTATCTGCTCTCATACTATAATAAAACGCTGCAAATGTGCAAACGCCGCATTGCAAATAAAACGCTGAGTATCAACAAATTCATTTTTACTTGTAATAATTATTGATGTTCTGAATATTACAATTATGAAATTGAATTTTAACCGGACAGGAAGCGTTATTGGAGTTACTCGGAGAGGGTATGTTAATGTTGACCTCATTTCTGTTATTTTCAATACTGTTAACTAATTAATTTTACAAACAGAACCAGAATTTGTTTAAATATTGAAATTTTTTTTTAATGTAAAATGTTGGCGCCAAGACGCAAACATCGATTGCACATACGTGTTGCGTCACCGCGGACTCGTTCATTGAAACCTTTTTTTTAAAGTAGAAGTTCAACCTCCTTGGTCCAGCTGGAGATTGTATAGGTGTATCGTTATTATTAAAATAGTAGTTTATGTGACTGTCACATAATGAGGGTTATTAAAACACGAGCGAGATTTTAAAAAAACGAGCCTTGGCGAGTTTTTTAATAGCATTCGCGAGTGTTTTAATACCAAGTTATGGGCAGTCTCATACACTACTTACTTTATCTACACTCATAATGAAATTTTTGAAACAAAATGGCGCAATTTCGACAAAAGTATCTTGACATTCAATCGTCTGCACTCAGTTTTGCGCGCGCAATTTTAGGTATTTTTAGTTGCACTTTTGGTACCACGAAAATGAAATTAGGTTTTTTATAGAGTCAACTTTTGACATAAAAAAAAAAACTTAAGTTTTGTTCCGTGATCACAGCAACACTTTAAAAAAAAAAACTGTAACATAAAGTGAAAAATCTGACCTTTAATGTAACTTTATATTACACTTTTTTTTTATTTTCTTTAAATTTATGTATTGTTTAAAGCCTGTCAATATGTGTTTACCTTTGAATTCTTAATTTGAAGATTATGATATGAGTGTAGATAAAGTTATATTATGATACAGGTGTCCATACAAGACCTGTATCGTAATAAAACTTTTTTTATTTTATTTTTGGCCTATGCGTAATGATTGTCATAAGAGTTTTGTTTTCAGGTTTATAATATTTGTATTATAGTATCAGAGTAGATAAAATATCTTATTCTACCAGCGGGCGAAAAGTACAAACGGTTTATCTACCGCTGTTATCGCTCGGATAGGTAAGATACATTTTTATTCCTAAATACATAGATCTTTTTACATTGCTGAGACTTCGGCTTTATTTATAGGTAAACACACGATTACTCTAAAACCAATTCAAAACATTATTTATTTAATCTGTGGCTACATCTTTTCCTTGTAAAAACTCCACCACAGACTATTTTAATCAGCGTTTTTGAAATGTTTTAAGGAATCGAGTTTTTATAAATAAGACCGTAAGACTTAAGCTGACATAATAACATGAACATTAGAAACACAAATTGACATTTGACTTAATGACGGAACGTAGACATCAAAAACATAAATTGCCATGGTCACTTAAATCATCTTAAATGTTACAATTATTATCAAATTGACATTAGTAGGTACACGCCCCGCGCGCAGAGTAACACGTAACATCTACGCTTCTTTGTAATCCCGCCAGTCCAGCGGGATCTATGCTGTATGCAGAATGTATGCTGATCCCGGTATATCGGGGCACGGTATCCCGGGATTGCATTCCCTAGTTCTATGAAATAGTCACAAGCTGTAGACTGTGCCCCGAGGCGCCGAAGTGAAGGCCGGTTACGGAAAATTCATAAATCGTGCAGTGCTAGACCGACCGTACGCACGCGTATATTGCTTGCCACGCACTGCGTGCGCGTACCGTCGGTCGAGCGCTTGCGCATGCGTGCCGTCGGTCGGCTGACGCGCAACGGAAACAAATAAATGCGTTCAGTGTTCCACCGGTCGGTGGGCTTACCGTACGGATGTCACATCATCTTCGTTAAAATGTGATTTTGGTCAGCTTGTTGGTCAGGAGAGCACTGAATGATAAAAGATAAAAACTGGCGGTCGGTTAATGCGTATCGTCAGGACGGAACGTACGCACCGACGGTTGGTGGAGCACTGTAACCGGCCTAAGGGACTCCATAGAAGGAGTAAACGTCCGTCATGTGCAGGTAGTATAGCCGGTAACATACCTATCAATCTTTACACCACCACCCTACTCACTTGCATTACGACTTACTGCACTTACAATGTAAAGATTGATGTGCTGCTGCATGACCCCATCTAGTTTAGGAATACCTTGAATCTGTCCTCGCCCTGAGGCGCCGCAGCGTAAGGAATGCCATAGAAGGTGTAAACGTCGGGAGCATCGGAGTTGTATCCGCGTACGATGCCCTGCTCCGTTTCCACATCGCGGTAGGACACGTTGCGTTCCCGGATAGGACTCTGTTGCGTAGAAGCAAGCTCAGCCCGAGCTGCACACGCCAAGGCTAGCACTAAAACACGTCTTAAGTCAACCATCGCAGTCGAAAACTGAGATGAATCGCTCGTTATCAGTTATTAATACGCTTAATGTTACTATCATTCGTTCCTTTAGTTAAGTGAAACGGTAATGCATGGTTTTCCCCGGAATACCCAACATCTTGACTTACAAAATACCCACAATACCTAGCGTTTTAAGTAGGTATTTTGGCGTCGACGCATAATTTTTATATTTAGAATGATATTGATGAGATGAACAATTCATCTCAAGGTTTTTTCTGAGTGAGTTGCTTTTATTGCTTTGTGTGAGTGAATGCGAGAGACGGTAGATTTAACGACTAGGTACTTACCTAAAATAACATTGTAATTTATTACATTAGGTAATTACATTTTACCTGATAAATAATCGCGGTTAGAACCGTTTAATAATTACTATGATTGAGCATCGCGAGTCACTAAAGAAACTAAAGACACTAAAAACAGCGGCCTTATTTAAAAATACGATTCCTCCAAAACCAATCTAAAACTCTGTTTTTTTAATCTGTGGCTGCATCTTTTTCTTGTAAAATCTCCACCACAGACTATCTGAATCGGCGTTTTTGAAATGTTGTAAGGAATCGACTTTATATAAATAAGACCGTAATTCTAGATGGGTCAGTTGGATTTACTTTCGTGAGTCTGCGAATGAGTCAAGCAGGAGGTTCGGACAATTTACGAATAATTTTTAAGAAAGTAAAAGTGATTAAAATTGTACAATATACAACTGTTTTTACATTCTATCAACATTTAATGTGTCTTGACAAAGAGGGGTGTTGGGAATAACGGAAAATCTGCATAATGGGAATTGGAAATCTGCGTACGCTGCCGAGCCGGGGAGTTGATGTCTCACGTACAGTAGATAAGATTTATTGGTTATTGTATTACGAGCTGACTCGACAAACGTTGTTTTGCCATATTAATTATCCTACGAGCCATTCCTAGACCTACCAAATATACACAAAAAAATCATAAAATTCGGTGCAGCCGTTTCGGAGTTGGATAACAAACGCTGCGACACGAGATTTTTTGTATATTAGAGTAGCTGACTCGGCAAATGTTGTTTTGCCATATTAATATTAGCCTACGACCTTTTATCAGACCTACCTAATATACACAAAAAAAATCATAAAATTCGGTGCAGCCGTTTCGGAGGAGTTCGATAACAAACACTGGGACACGAGATTTTTATACATTAGACTAGGGGGTGAACCCCCTGCGCGCTTACGCGCGCCAACCCCCAGCCGCTCCGAGCTTCGCTCTCCGCGGCGCTCGGCCTAGGGCCTCGCTAGACACTTGACGTTGGGATTGTTTGAGTGGGAACGTGTATGGTCTCGGCCTTCGGCCTCGGCCTGGACGGAGCTCGGCCTTCGGCCTCGCCGCGGCGGGGTTCTTCGTGCCCGCTTCGCGAAGCTCGGCCTCCGGCCTCGCAAGTTTGTCCCATCTGGCTTTTGCGTTGTTGCTTGTTCGCCAAAAATGTATAGTCTCGGCCTTCGGCCTCGGCCTGAACGGAGCTCGGCCTTCGGCCTCGCCGCGGCGGGGTTCCTGGGGCCCGCTTCGCGGAGCTCGGCCTTCGGCCTCGCAAGTTTGTCCCATCTGGCTTTTGCGTTGTTGCTTGTTCGCCGGAAAATGTGTGGTCTCGGCCTTCGGCCTCGGCCTGAACGGAGCTCGGCCTTCGGCCTCGCCGCGGCGAGGTTCCTCATCCCGGCTTTGGCCTCGAAAAATGTTTTTTTTGAAAAATTGTTCATTTTTGTTTAAAATTTTGTACTAAAAGTCGATTTTCAGTACAAATTCTCCATACAAAATTTTCTCATTTTCAATCGTCGATATCTCGGCCGCCATCTTGAAAATTCAAAATGTCCGATTTTTCTCATATACCTGGGTCCTTTGACAACCCGATGCCGTTTAGGGCACGTCTCCAGCATGTGCCCAGTTGGCTGCCGACTTTTTTGCGCAGAGGTCGATTTTTCGGGCGGCCATATTCTCGCCCCTATTTTGAATTTCGAACGTTCAAAATTTTTTTTCACAATTAGATCGCGAAACAAACGCCCGTTTCAAATTTCATCCAAATCGGCCGGCAAACAAAAAAGTTAGCACATTTGTATGGAAGAACGCGTTCGAAATTCAAAAATCGGCTTCATAGGATGGCTGTATATCATACATTTCCTACAACTTTCTCATACAAAATTTTCACTTAGCTCTTACCGTTTCCGAGGAAATCTATAGATGATCAGTCAGTCAGTCAGTGAGTATACCGGATTGTAGCTATATATATTAGTAATAAATTTAATGTTTACGTAGTTTGTAGTAGTACGAAGTAGTGTGGTTCCGCCTGCTTGTTGTCACGTTATTATTATTATTATACTTTATTGCACACAACACATTCAACAGGACATTGCATAAGAAATTACATGTATAAAGGCGAGCTTATCTCTGTAAGAGATATCTTCGAGAAACCTTCGGATATAGGAGAAGCAGTAGAACAACGGGTCAATACCTATATGTGCACAAAATAAACTTAATGAACTACAAAAGGCCTAAATAACAATCTATTTACACAAAGTAAGAAAAAAGGAAAACCAAAACTACTTAAACTAGATATCAGAATAAGAATACATACCTACTTAGATATACTTATTATATACATATATATCTAAAATGCGGGCAAGTTAATATTTACAACTGATACATGCCGCTGGTAGCGCAGAGCCTCACATTCGGAAATCCCCGCATGTACCATTAACCTTTTTTTCTGAGTTACTAACGGTGAAGGAAACGTCGTGAGGAAACCTAAGTGTCTGAGGTGTTCAAATACCTCGGCGCTGGAAATTGCCAATCCGCGTTAGGCACGCGTGGTAATTAAGCCCATTCTCTCCGAGGGAAGGCCTGTGCCCTGCAGTGGGGCGTGCAGTCGACCGCACGTCAACCTCTTCTTTTTAGTTGCAAAGTAGCCCGTAGCGCAACGGAGTAGAGTGCATGGATGTATAGCATAATGTATTGTCGACTGTACAAGGGCTACATACAAATATTTAGAAGAAAGAAGAAGAAGAAGAAGAAAGACATTTATTATACCAACAAGATACATCACAGAAACAAAATAAGCACATAAGTAATATAATATGCACAACAACAGAAAGAAAACTAAATACACAACAGACAAAACGAATAAATAAAACAGGACCATAGATGCAGCCTGTGGTGTATCTACATTGCCACAAAAGGCAGCTGATGTGCAGGGTTGGAGCGGGTCACTAAAACCCTGAGTCTTGGTTCACTTGCGCAGTATGTTGAGTTCCATTTATAAAAAATCGATTCTACTAAAAGACTCTTAAGAAACGAAATGAATTTGAAACGAATGACATAATACAAAGGTATAATAACTCAATAAAATCGACAGCAATTCGATCCTCATATTATAATATAATAATATTATGTAGACTTTATTCGGTTTCGTTACGTGGGACCTCGTAACCTATGTATAAAGATTGACCCAAAGATTGAGACGGAGTTAAAATCAGTTTCTGAGGGGAATTCCTGTTTCAAACCGCCTTTAATTCTGTCTTAAAGGTGTTTTAGTATCTCCCTTTTTATAAATAACTCAGTAAAAGATCACTTAATCACTCAAAAAAGTTCACTTGCACCCCACTTCTCTCGCATTCACTCGCGCTACGTCCAGCAGGGGAAGTCCAGCGTCCGTGGTCGTGTCCAGACCACAGGAAGCATAGGGAAGAGCCAGAGTAGGCCCCCCAGAGTTCAACTGGCCCACACATAGTGGCGTACGGAGTTCCCAAGCTTGGGACTTCCTATTAGCGTAGGAGTTCGATACACAATTTAATTGGTACCACTGCAAACACTATACGACCAAGGGCGTTGCAGGCAATAAATTCAGCAGAATAGGCAGAAGTGTAACGTTGTTACAAGAAGGAAGATCCGAGCGACTGAGCCACGACGGCAGGCCGGCCTACGCCCCACCATGCGAAAACAAGTCGCAGTACTAGTGTTTGCGCCTGGCTTCATCTAGATATCAAAAGCGTGTCGTTAGATCAGTTTGTCTGTTAAAATTATTATTTGTTGTGTAATTATGTACATAGTTTTAAGTGTATGTAGGGTTGAGTGCATTTAAGTTAATTAACTTATGTAGTATACTTACGAGTAAGTCATCATCATCATCATCTGCACTGCAAGACATAGGCCTCCTTCGTGGTTTTCATACCATGAGGGGTTTTGCCATAATCGCCACGCTTGGCAGGCGGGTTGGCGATCGCAGTAGGTACTAACTAACATAACTTATGACTATCATGACTTGTTTGTAATTGGGCACTCATTTTAAACTTACTTGATTTTTAGGGTTTCGTACCCAAAGGGGTTAGACGCCACTGTCCGTCTATCCGTCTGTCTGTCTGGCTGTCCGTCACCAGACTGTATCTCATGAAGTGTGATGGTGATAATTTGAAAATTTCACAGATGATGCTGGCAAAAGTACCGAAATATCGGAAAATTGTAAAATGGAAAAGTAAACGAGTAAATATCCGTTTGTATTCAGTTTTTATTATGTCTAGAGCTCGCGTTAACCTCAGAAAATACAGCAACATGTTTATTAATTTTAAGTTCCTTTTTATTGTTAGTAAGATTGTTTTCCCAAAGAAATGAAATAAAATTGTCCCACATAATATGTAGAACAACGATCTACCGGAGAATATGATAATAGTAAATCGCGTACATCGGGAATTATAAAAAAAATAATAAAAATTGGAGAAAAAACGCGCATGGTACAAAGGTGGTTTTAAAACACAAACTTTAATTAAATGGTGTTTCAAGAATTATGCATTTTGATCATCCATTGACAAACATGATGGCGATGTAATTTCTATAAAAATACCTACCTACTGAAGAACATTTTTATACTTCTAAGGTACTATTCATTTGTACGACAAGAAAGGGCATATAATAAAAAGGTTTATTTTCTTCCTATGTTAAGTAGTTGTCTTTGAATTTTTACTATGCCATGCATCTTCACCTAGGACTAGAATGATTTATTAGTTAATTTTCTATTTTCATTATTAACTGGCTGTCCCGGCGAACTTCGTACCGCCACAGAATCCGTTTATACGATTATTGCACAACGCCATCTATTTTAAACTTAAAATAAATATTTATCCCACGGGAACGCATTACCGGGATATCAAGTATGCTATGTCTCAATTCAGCTCTTCGTCTATCTGGACGCCAAGTTTCATGTAAATCCGATCAACCGTTATTGCGTGATTGGGTAACAACCACAGAACAGAGAAAATAAGTTCTGTGGTAACAACAGTACAAACTGAGTAACCAACATCTTCATAAACTTTCACATTATAATATGTAT
The DNA here is from genome assembly GCA_947308005.1 of Yponomeuta malinellus. Taxonomy (NCBI): domain Eukaryota; kingdom Metazoa; phylum Arthropoda; class Insecta; order Lepidoptera; family Yponomeutidae; genus Yponomeuta; species Yponomeuta malinellus. Next base: position 777,966 of record OX371009.1, on the reverse strand, counting down.
TAGTAGGAAGTAGGATATATCGTTAGAGCGATGGTAGCGGAGCGGTGGAACGCCGGCTTCTTATTCGGGTGGTCGTAGGTTCGAATCCCGGCATTTACCATTGACTTTGTTTTCTAAGTTACGTACATTCGTACGTACAAGTTATAGTAGCAATACCACTCGCTAACTGTGAAGGCAAGCATTGTGAGGAAACCTGAGTGTCTGAGGTGTTCACATATCTCAGCGCTTGAAATTGCCAATCCACGCGACGTAATTAAGCCCATACTCTCTCTGAGAGAAGGCCTGTGCCCTGCAGCGAGACTTATGTTCGATTGCGACCCAAACATAATAATAGCAATTTCGCGAGTAGGTACTTACATACTACAAACAGAGCTCGCTGAGCCGTCCGTGTTTATTTTATTATTTTAAGCAGTGAAAACCCTTAACAAAGCTCGGCACAGGCTTATATTTCCAGTTGAACGCTTGACGGAGTACCGACTCCCATTATATCAAACGCGCGACTGAGCGGATGAGTTGTTATTTCAGTTACTACTCAGCTGTAAGAAAGCATGTGAGGTGACATACTTATGTCAACTTGCAATGTAGGCAGTTGTTCGTCAGAAAATCAAATCAAAATCGTTCATAGAACTGAAGAGAAAAAAAATCACAGATTTCGTGCCTCACAAGATGAATCATGAATGAGTCATGAATGTCATGTGAATAACGGCGTTCTGACTTCTGGACTTTTTTCAGCTTAACTCGATCGTCTTTGTTTTAGGCTCAAATTGTAGCTGACTAAATTTTCCAGAGGAATTTTTCTCAAATTTCTGATATCATTCTTCGTTTCCATAATATCGAGCGCTAAAATAAAAAATTCGGAACAAAATAATTATTTTTTTCACTATTTCGGCCATAACTTTTTTCTTTTTTAACTTTCTCAAATAATTCTTTTGCACCTCTTTTGAGCCTGTTTTGAATATCACATCTGCACAACTCTCCGAGATATAAGGGGATCGCACTTTTTCGTGAAATCGGAGCCTACACTGGAGCGAACGATGAATTTTTTTTTAATAAAAAATAAAAACCGACTTCGACTAAAGCACTAAAAAGCTAGAGATAATTTAAATAATTAGACCTATGTAATAAATGTAGATATTTTAGAAAAATAATTTGGAGTCGTTGCCGAAAATATATGTGCTGGTCATGAAACTGGCACACTATCTCGAAGACGGTTTTATTTTTTATATAAAATTTTTTTTTTCCAATTTTTAGTGGTGGAGCGGGAGAAATATAAACAAGTTCCTTATAACAATAATTTAACCTACTTAATTCGTTGACGTTCTCAATTTCCGTCTCCGAAAGTCTTCACCAGAACATCACCAAATTAACTTGAGACTACTTTTACGCTATTTTATGAAACATACGGATATTACTAAAGGATCGGCCCCATTAGGCCTTATTTACTGCTGTCCATTGAGGAGTTCCGTTCTCCATCTCTGAAAGTCTTCATCAGATCTTCACTAAATTAAAATGTGACCAACAAAAAAAGAATTGTCTAAATCGGTTAAGATTTGACGGAGTTATGCGATAACATAGCAAAAAAAATATATAAGTACGCGTCGAATATCTCCTTTGCGAACCTCCTCCTTTTTTGAAGTCGGTTAAAAAGACATTTCCTATGTCAAAATACAACATAGTTATATACATTATGTACAGGCTTGTTTTTGATTGTCCGATTATAACGACCCAAGTACAGTTCGCTATAAGCGTTGTACGTATAAGTGCACAATAATTATCTTTTGTGCAATACAGAATTAATAATAATAATGTTCATCCGTCCGACTATCGATCACATCCGACGCTAATGGGGTACCTCCGTAAAGCATACGGATGTTGACATCGCTAATGACCCGTATATCTCGATTGCTCGCTCTGTGTGCATATCAATCAGACCGTACTTGTCGACTGCTGGACATAGATCTCCCCCGTGGCACGCCAGTTCTTTCTGTCCTCGGACATCCTCATCCAGCCGCTGCCAGCGATCTGGCCACATCGTCGCTTCAGCGAGCTAGTGGACCCTACGCAGCGTTTGCCAATTCGTGGTCTCCACTCGAGAACTTTTGCATCGCACCGACTATCTGCTGTCGTGTCCAGCCCACTGCCTCCTTGGGGACTAAAACTTAGGTCGTGGGTTCGATACCTACTGGTGGACGCTGTTCTTGAATAGCTTGTGTTTGGTATATTTCCATATTTTTAATGCACTTGCCTGGTTAACATCGCACAAGGCATGTAACCAGTTTTGGACATTTAGAAGTTTGGGACCAGGACAAGTGATCGTTTTGTGTGGAAGATATTTATTTATTATTGACTCGACAAACGTTGCTTTGCCGTATTAATTAGTCTACCACCTATTATCTGTCCTAACAAATGTACACAAGAAAAATCATAAATATCGGTGAAGCCGTTTTAGGGGAGTTCGACGACAAACACTGTGACACGAGATTTGTCTACTTCAAGCAATCTTATAGACTATTTATACGCATACTATGGGAGCACTTCATTTCGTAGTGGAAGGCCTGATGCCGACGGCTCAGGGAGAGGAGTCTTCAGTTTTAATCCGAATTGCGGTCGTTTTGTGAAAGTCAATATGCACAGCTGGTTGGAATATTGCTGAATCAATATCCGCCGCTAACTTTGTTTGGTTTTGCCATTTCGACGTGAGTACCGGCTGCGGTGAGCGGTGACCGATCCCTAAGTATTTGGCCGCTTTATTGCTTACATCGAGTTTCAATGGCATTGTGCAATGTTGTTAGATAGATGGATAAAAAATACTTTATTGCAAGGCCAAAAAAGAATTACAGTTATGATATGTAGAATTACAGTTATTTTAGATGCCAAACGTGGTATCGTCGCAAAACGATTTTCCTAATCAAAAGACGATTGCATAATTTGATGTTTGAAGGTGAATCTTAGGCCTTGTCCAGAAAGGGCGGTTTCGCCGCGAGTCTCGCGCGAGTCGAGAGTCCAGCGAGGTGCACGCGATTAACGCGCGTATTTTAATTCGCGCGATGCTTGTGGACGCGATGCACTGGCGCCTAGTAGCTCGCCGACGCGCGTATAAAGTCGCGCGAGACGATTCGCGGCGAATTCGCTCCTTCTGGACAAGGTCTTAATCGTGAGAAAGTTGTTTTTTAAATTCTAAACTTGTACGGGGATGCCGTACACGGGAATACGCGGCGTCAGCACTTTGCGCGCCCGCGATGTTTAGTTTACTTTATCGACCTAACTTCAGTTTACTATAAATCATCATAGCGTAGACGCGTAGCAAAATAAGATCTGCCGTGTCATTATCAATGTATCGTGTGTTATCAATACCAAATAAACTGTACAGTGTTCTCAATATCAAGATCTATCATTTCTATCAATTAAGCAATAAAATCATCAATTGATGCTTGGAAAAACCCGTACAAAACTCATCAACGGGTATAGAGGTAATATCCAGACTATCAGCGCGTGTATGCACGCACAATGATTTTTTCGAGCGTCAAAAATGCGTTTGGTGTAAAAGGTTATCATCATCATCAACCCATTATGTCCCCACCGAGGGGCACGGGTCTCTTCCCTAAGGAAGGTATAGGCCATACTCCACCACGGGGGCCAAGTCCGGATTGGTGGAGGCTTGTAGACTAGTGGCTCGTCTACTGTCAGAAGTTGTCAAGCCGCCCTAAGGCCTCTGACTTGGCTTAACGACTGCCATCTATCGACGGCAGCCGGCACCAACAGCTTAACGTGCCTTGCGAAGCACGGAACCGCTCGGAAAAATGCCACTAGCGTTAGGCATAGACGGCGACCCATCCATGCACTGAACGCGCCCTGTGTTGCTTAACCTTCGTGATCGTTTAAGATCACTCAGGCAGCCGGGGCTACGAGCGACCCAAAAGGTTATAATTGCTCCAAATCCAATCATGGGACTTATTCCTTCGGCTATATAGAAACTTAAGACCTAAGGTACATTATTGTGTAAAAGAAAACATATTTTTAATTCATCATCAACCCATTGTGTCCCCACCGAGGGGCACGGGTCTCTTTCCTGAGGAAGGTATAGGCCATACTCCACCACGGGGGCCAAGTCCGGATTGGTGGAGGCTTGTAGACTAGTGGCTCGTCTACTGTCAGAAGTTGTCAAGCCGCCCTAAGGCCTCTGACTTGGCTCAACGACTGCCATCTATCGACAGCAGCCGGCACCAACAGCTTAACGTGCCTTGCGAAGCACGTAACCGCTCGGAAAAATGCCACTAGCGTTAGGCATAGACGGCGACCCATCCATGCACTGAACGCGCCCAGTGTTGCTTAACCTTCGTGATCGTTTACGATCACTCAGGCAGCCGGGGCTACGAGCGATTTTTAATAGTATGAGGAAAAAAATGACGACTGACAGGTTAGACGATATTGATACAATTCAAAGCACTATGCAAGAAACAATAACGACCTGTCCCCTCCCGGTAGCATGATATTATAATAACCGACAGATAAGTCGACTACAAAATCCGCGCAGTCGGAATGAGTTTGCATTGGACACGTAAGAGCAACTTTTTTAAAATTATTTGTTTATATGACCACACTATGTCCAAAATCCCGAAGAATTGTTTAATCACATCCCGCGTCCCTCTCCAAGGAGACCATGCAAAATCAAAGTAACATAGGTATGCCAAAGAACCGAAATGGGATGCAAAGGTTCTCGAGTGGAGAGCACGAACTGGCAAACAAAGCGTAGGACGTCCACTAGCTCGCTGGACTGACGATCTGAGGCTGGTTGTCGGCAGCGGCTGGATGAGGATGGAAGAGGACCAAAGGAAGTGGCGTGCCTTGGGGGAGAGCTATGTCCAGCAGTGGACGGGTTGACTGATTGAAAGTCAAAATCATCTGTTCAAGTTATTTGTCCCTTGCGGCAACAGCCTAGTGGGTAGAACATCGGACTCGGAAGCGAGAGACCCAGGTTCGATCCCCAGTGCGGGCATATACCTATGACTTGGTTTTCTAAGTTATGTACATTTGTGAAGTTATAGTAGCAATACCACTCGCTAACGGTGAAGGAAAACGTCGTGAGGAAACCTGAGTGTCTGAGCTATTCACGTACCTCAGCGCTTGAAATCGCCAATCCGCGGTGGGCACGCGTGGCGATTAAGCCCACACTCTCTCCCTGAGAGAAGGCCTGTGGGAGGTATATAGGCTGCTTATGTATGTTATGTATTTGTCCCTTTCCCGCATGCGAGGAAACCTGCAGCAAATACTGAGCCAGATGCCATTTTACCACCATAGCCATGGCAAGTGTCCACTGAATGTGTAATAATAATAATAACTTCCACACACCACAATCACTTGTCCTGTTAGGCAAACTAGGACACCCTGTGCTATCGTAATCAGGTAAGGACATCACAAACACGGAAATACACTCAGGCTGAGGCCATTTGTACAAATTTAAATACGCTCGCATTGGGAATTCACGACCTCCGGCATAGTAATCAGACGTGAAATCGTTAGGTCAACGAGGTAGCTAGAGTGTTGTTCTAACGTTTTAGTACTTTTTTTGAGAACAATTTTAAAAACCTATTTAGAGGCAAAAAAATTCACCCATGCCGGGACTTGAACCCACCACCTCTGGCTAAACTTTTTTGATATTTTTTTGATCTTTCATTCTGTCTATCATGTTAAAATCAAAATGAATAATTGCGTCACCCACTCTAGATTTGGATTTTCATTGCTATTTCGTCGCTCGTAGCCCCGGCTGCCTGAGTGATCTTAAACGATCACGAAGGTTAAGCAACACAGGGCGCGTTCAGTGCATGGATGGGTCGCCGTCTATGCCTAACGCTAGTGGCATTTTTCCGAGCGGTTCCGTGCTTCGCAAGGCACGTTAAGCTGTTGGTGCCGGCTGCCGTCGATAGATGGCAGTCGTTAAGCCAAGTCAGAGGCCTTAGGGCGGCTTGACAACTTCTGACAGTAGACGAGCCACTAGTCTACAAGCCTCCACCAATCCGGACTTGGCCCCCGTGGTGGAGTATGGCCTATACCTTCCTCAGAGAAGAGACCCGTGCCCCTCGGTGGGGACATAATGGGTTGATGATGATTGCTATTTCACCTTTTGACGAAACCGTACGATTGGCAGCATCGACATCAAATTTATTATTCTACTTGTGAAATAATAATAATAATAATAACTTTATTGATAGTTAACAGGGTTGATGTACATTCACTTAACCGTTTAAACATAAATAGAAAAACGTGAACGAAACTGGTTGGTATCTGCTGCTATAGCTAGGTTACAAAGTAGCCTGTATTAACAGCAGCAGGCCCGTGCCTCTTACGACAAATTCTAGTTAGTAATTAAACAGTGGTGGCATTATTAGAGAGTTGTTACAAGAAGTGAAATAAAGTTTGCTTAATATTATAAAACTAACATGCATTGTGTGTGTGTGTGTGTGTGTGTGTGTGTGTGTGTGTGTGTGTGTGTGTGTGTGTGTGTGTGTGTGTGCGTGTGCGTGTGCGTGTGCGTGTGTGTGTGCGTGTGCGTGTGCGTGTGCGTGTGCGTGTGCGTGTGCGTGTGCGTGTGCGTGTGTGTGTAAATAATCTTTTATTCCTTTTTTTATGATTCATCAAATAAAACACAGTATTGGAGGGCGTATATATAATTGACAGTCTATCATTTACCTACACCCCCACAAATGGCGCCCAACGTGAGGCGTTGTGTGGAAGTTATTTATTTGTATAAAATAATCCTAAAATAAAATAAGTTTTTTTTAGTTCACTAGATTCAACTCCCTTATACTGGCAATTTGTGGTAACTCTACAGGCACTAAATTAGATTGTAGCAATAAAAAATTGTCAGGGGTCAGGGTCCTATTTTTGTAAAAGCCTTTCTAACCTACGCCTACCTGAATAGCTTTTGATTCCGGTAGGTTTCAGTTGAAAGCTTTCCTAATGCCGTTGAGGATATAATGTTGGATGCTACCTTTTTGTCTGTTTTTTGGTCCAAATACGGAGCAGAACTTAATCCCTGTCTAGTAACGGTGTAACCTCTGTACACCATTTTTTTGACATTTCGTTCATTCTGTCTATAATTTTTAAATCATAATTTAAAATTACGTCACCCACTCTAGGTTTCTCTTGGATTTTCATTGTTACTTTACCTTTTGACGAGACGTTGTCACTGACAACTTTTACTTGCAAATTATCTTTTATTCTGTTTTCTATTTATCATTGAAATAAAAGTCAGTTTTGGAGGGTGCATATATTAGCCATTAAAAACATAAGTTGTAAAAAAAACAAGTCTCGCAAGTCAGTTCTTCTACCGTAAAAAGTTGTGAGATCCCCGTAATACCCACAACCACAACGAAGTTTATCCACAACGAAGTTAAAGGGAGTCGAAAATGGGCTGAACTGCTTCGAAAAGGATGGTACAGCCGAGCCGTGCCGCTTTTTCGCTGTTTTGTTCGACTTGGCGGAGGCACTGCCGTACCCCTAGATAATATTGTATCTGTTAAATAAATAAAAAAAAATAAAAAAAATATTATCCAACGTGGGGCGAAGTGGGTTTCAGTCAGTTTCAGTTTTTCAGTTTCACTGAACTTTCTTGTGTATTAAACACGTCATATTACTTAATAAATTGAAATAAATCTTTAAATATTACTTTGAATTAATAAATGCTTGTGTACGGCATCTCGGAAAGGGCACCAAGGACTTCGTTAAAAGGGTTTTCGGATGTGACAAATGTATATAGCCAGGTCTCATATTCAGTCTTTTTTCCCCATGATTTCCCAATATCAATAGAATGGTAATTTCGCAACCATCCATAACGTTATAATAGTTAAGTCGGAAAATAGCGCGTTCTAGAATACCTAGTTCGAACCAAACACCGCGGATTGGCAATTTCAAGCGCTGAGGTATGTGAACACTTGACACTCAGGTTTCCTCACGATGTATTCCTTCACGGTTAACGAGTGGTATTTGATACAAAAACTTCACAAATGTACGTAACATAGAAAACAAAGTCATTCGTACATGCCGAGATTCGAACCCACGACCCTGACGAACGTGAGCCCGGGGCGTTCTACCGCTGCGCTAACACTGCATTCCTCCCCCCATTTAAGAGTCGTTATTTTATTTAATTGTTTGAAGGCCTCATCCATGTTGAGCAATACATATTTCATCCGCTTCATAAATATTTAGAGATGAGCGATAAGCAGTGAGCGGAAAAGGTATGCTTTTTGAACTGAATGGCGTCAAAATCTATGTTGATATGGACATGCGCGCGGGCATTTTTACCCGCCTGCGAAAGTAAAAGGAGGGCTCTGTCTTTCGCGCGTATGCATGTAAGTATATATTACATTGCATAAACTCACTCCTGTATCCCGGAAGGATAGGTAGAGTGCGGGGTTAAAAAATTAAAAAAATGGATTTACTGTAAAGCTAGTAAATTAATTAAAAAGATAAAGATAAAAGCAACAAAGTTTGTCCTCATACTATGATGAGTCGCTTCCCTTAATCTTATTGATCAAATTAAACAACTTAGATATTGTTGCTAAATGTTTTTTAAAAGCTTCACTTCTTGGCAATTTTTGTCGGGGCATGTCGTTAAAATGTGTTCGGACTCAGGGATGTTTTCAGATATATTCTCAAGATTGACATATATTTTTCCACTGCTGTAAACTAATCAGATTTTGCTTAGAAATTGTTTAAGTTAAGCTCAGTTACCTCAATTGGCTATTATCAGTGCCTTTAAACAAATATTCAAGAGCTGATCTCGACAGGTTGATAAATTGGTCTCAGAGTCCCGGCCAAGCGCGAGTCGGAATTGAGCATTTTTATCACACACAGTTTATATGTGTATTTATGTTTTTATGGTAGGTATACATACATACCTATAGATACTATGGTATGTTTATGGGTTCGATTCCCACTGGGGGCCGCCGTAAATATGTACAAATGACCTCAGTCTGGGTGTATTTTCATGTTTGTGATGTCCTTGCCTGGTTACCATAGTACAGGGTATCCTAGTTTGGAACCAGGTCAAGTGATTGTGTTCATCATCATCATCAGCCCTTCGACGCCCACTGCAGGACATAGGCCTCCCTCATGGTTTTCATAACCATGAGCGGTTTTGCCATAATCGCCACGCTTAGCAGGCGGGTTGGCGATCGCAGTATGCGATTGGAATCTCAGGAAGACGGTCCTGGAAATTTGTTTCCTCAGTCGCCTTCTACGACATCCACGGGAGGAAATGGAGTGACGCTATTCTTAATCCGACGCCACACGGAGGATCCGGCACCACACGCAGATTGTGTTGTGTGGAATTTATTACTATATATATATTTTTTATTTTTATTTATATGTCTTACGTACTTACCAAAATATACAGTAAATATCCATGACAAGATCCTTAGGTCCGTGTGACTCATACCTGATCGAGCCTTAGAGTCTAGTACTCACGTAGTTTTTCAATAAGTAGAATGATTTACCTTAGAACGACAATAGTTGTCACTAGCCTTTATTTGGTAGACTACAAAGCAATGGCCGCACAATTTCTTTCCAATGGTACAACCCTTGGCAGTGGGCGGGGCACATAGCACGCAGAAATGATGGCCGATGGGGCCGAAAAGTTCTCGAATGGAGACCACATACCGGCAAGCGCAGCGTAGGACGACCAGCTACGAGACGGACAGATGACCTCATCCAAGTGGCAGGAAGGCGCTGGATGCAGGCCGCTTCCAACCGGTCTTTTTGGAAATCCATGGAGGAGGCCTATGTCCAGCAGTGGACTTCTTGTGGCTGAATGATGACGATGAACCCGCGCAAATTAAATAGGCATCTCTCGCGAAGAAGATCGAATCGCGCGAGGTTTATACTATTGGAATGCGATTGGTCGCCAATAGTGACAATGAAAACCACCATTACCGTAATAAAAACTGAATTTGCACGGATGTTTACCTATTCGTTTCTTTTTTTCATTTTACAATTTTCCGACTACGAAACCACGGCACTTGCAAAAGTACCGAAACGAGTGAATATCCTTGCTAATTCAGTTTTTATTATGTCTAGAGCTCGTGTTAACCTTAGAAAATACTAAACCATTACCGTATTAATACCATACTATTTACCCGCCAATTGTACATTTTTTTCTAGTACAATAAGGATATTTTAATAATAATAATATGACTCCGTTGAACAATTATGCATTTTAGAGTCTTACCCCCAGGTTATTTGTTATTATAGATAGTAGGGTTGACAAGTGTGTACCGTTTTTTTGTCACATCTGTGTTTACAACATTTAAGAAATGTATTTATTTTTTTTTCAAATTCTAAATTATAATATGAATATTTTAGATATCCTTATAAGCATTGAATTTACTTAAAAGTCAATGTTTTACGTCCCCTTAATAAGGCGTTGGAAGCTCAGCGTATGTTTTTTACCAATTTCAATTAATATCAAGAACCACGTGTGTTCTTAAAATACACCGTTCATGTGTGTTCTATACTCGTAATAAAAATTATGCCTAAAATTACAAAATTCCTGTAATTTGTTTTTTACTAGTTGTGCGTTTAGATTATTGCATAAAATGCATATACTTTTGTTATTTCTGTTCATGCACCAAATCCTGAAGGATACCTAACATTTTTTCTGTTAATTCATTGATAATTGAGATAGCTAACTTAAGCAATCTATATGAAATCGGTGGGCTTGAACAGATTTAACCAAAGTATAATGTATTTTGCAATAATTATTCAATCAAAAACTAGATTGTCAGAGCGAGTGGGATAGAAGAGCCCGGTCTTAAAAGTTAGACAGACATACAGACTGATGGATTGGAGGACTGACGGACTGATGGACTGACGGACTGACGGACTGACGGACTGACGGACTGACGGACTGACGGACTGACGGACTGACGGAGAGAAACACATAAGAGAAACGTATAAAAGGGATCTCGTTGGCACATTTTTCGTAAGGAACCCTGAAAATAAGACGGTGAACGAAGGAAAGGTCAGGCAGGACACGCAAGGCAAGACAAATTCTCGTCTGAAGTGTGATTTATCCGATTTAGCGAGAGATGGAGGCAGACTTATTACCCAATCCTAAGCGTCGATGGATCACTTGGATAGATTCCAAGTGAAAGATTGTATAGCTCCGAGCAGGTACACACGACATCAGCACGCCTTTACATTTTTGTTGCAAAGTCAACCTTAACGCCTCCAAGGCACGGAAAAACGCGTTCAAAGTTTTACCTCCTATCCACCGTCGTAACACTATGTATAAAAGGGGGGAGTGGGGCACCCATATTATGGAGGCTAAGTAAAAAAAAAACCGGGCAAGTGCGAGTCGGACTCACGCACGAAGGGTTCCGTATTATGCGTATGCCATATTATGTTGTATTATCTATACAACATTAGTCACAATTATCGGGAAAAAAAACCGCGAAAAATCACGTTTGTTGTAGGGGATGCCCCCTTAAATATTTATTTTATTTTAATTTCATTGTTAAATTAACATAAATTACCAAGGAGATGGGCAGCAGCGTCTTCCTGAGATTCCAACCACATACTGCGATAGCCAACCCGCCTGCCAAGCGTGGCGATTATGGCAAAACCCCCTCATAGTTACGAAAACTATGAGGGAGGCCCATGTCCTGCAGTGGGCATCAAATGACTGATGATGATGATGATGATGAATTGTTTATTTTTGAAGGGAATTTCGAACTAAATATTCTGTGAATATTTCAAGCATCTACCTGTTGCCGTTATTAATATCGAGCAAAAAACGGCAAAAGAATTACGTTTGTTGCATGGAAGTCCCCTTAAATATTTATTTTATTCTGTTTTTAGTAATTATTATTATAGCGGCAACAAAAATACAATATCTGTGAAAATTTCACCTGCCTAGCTATCATGGTTCATGAGATACAGCCTGGTGATAGACAGACAAACATACGGCCAGTAGATTCTTAGTAATAGGGTCCCGTTTGGCACCCTTCAGGCATGGAACCCTAAAAAAAAGAGGAAATAAAATATGTATTTTTTTAATAAGGACAAACTTTTACTTAAAAACTTTCCTATACATTTATAAATATTTACATTGTCTAATATATAAAAATCTCGTGTCACTGTGTTATCTATCGAACTCTTCCGAAATGGCTTCACTGATTTTCATGTTTTTTTTATATTTGGTAGGTTTAAGAATAGATCATAGGTTACTTAATATGGCAAAACAACGTTTGCCGAGTCAGTAACTAAATAAGAGGCATTACGCAGAGTAAGAATAAAAACCGGCCAGGTGCGAGTCGAACTCGCGCACGAATTGTTTCGTACCTGGTGACGCCAAATTACTTAGTCTATATTAAATATTCTATGGTACGTTCCTTTCCATCTTTTTTCCTGCACCTTAAACACGTATGCATGACGTCGTCGCTACGCGCTGCCAGCGCCACCAAGCGGCGAAGGACTACAGTTCAGTTCACATTTGAACCTTAACCGCCGCGGTTCTAGCAATGCGCTAAAATCGTTGATTACCGCTTAATTGACGCTTTTTGGTATTAAACCACCCCCTGTAAAGTGTGTCGCGCCCTCCGCGAGTGCTACTGAAAAGGATTCGATTGTGAAATATCTTAAATTACTGTTTGTGTGAGTGGTGGGCCCACCGCAGCAGCTGCTGCCTTATCTGGAGGGATCTCGTCTTCCTGGATGCTGCTTTGCGAGGTATGTGCTGCGTGTTCCTGTTCTCACCCTTATATTCCTCATCCCCTTGTTCAATTGTACGTACCAAAAAATACAGTCCACTTAATCTAAGAGAAAACTAAAAGTTTGGCGCGACCAGTACCATTATCTATACAACCTCTCGCCGCAAAAACAGACTCGAGCCTGTAATCGCATGGTAGGGCCAGGCAATATTGTATATATCTATATAGTTTTATTTATTTTTCTTTTATTAAGTATACCTATATATTTATATATATTTATGTACACATAAATTTAATTATATTCATAATTTTTAAACATACTTTAAGCTGGCTATATACCTTTATTCATTTGTGTATGATTTTATTTAAGTATATAAAATAGTTTATTCAGTGACTAAATAAAAACAATTTAAGTATATGTTTCATACTGTATACATAATACGTATCCTATTGTATATAATTTTTATTCTGTATTACCTACATAGTATTCTACTATATATAGTATCGCTCACGGTTGTACCACACCGCAGTATGTGACGCTCGCGGGGTAACTCCTGGCACTGACTGAAAATCAGCGCTGAAGGCTTGACCCTCAGCATACTGCTGAGTCAGTTGCCATTTATAGCAGCAGTGACACGCCGTGACCTTCCGTTTTCCTTTCTTTTTTATAACTTTTCTGTTGAAATATTTTCTGGGTTGTTTTTTGTTTTGTTATTGTGGCGTGTGCACTGTTTTTATAATAAATGTTTTTTCTTCTTTCTTCTTCTTCATTGGACAAAGATCGAATTTGGGAACAGCGCCATCTATAGAAACCAACAAGAAGCATTTAACATTGACATTTAACGACATGACATCGGCGCTGTGAAGGTTACATAGATGGCCGCTAGATGGCGAGCACTGTCTTTAGACAAAGTTTGTTGTATGGGAATAATAAAAATGGAATAAAATAAATATTTGAATAAATAAACGAGTATTTATTAGAGTTACCACCGACGCGGTTTAAAAAATGTGTTAAGCATACTCTGTGCAAAAAAAGCCATTAAGGATTATTTGGAAGACAAGGATGTCTGGTGTCATGAACGAGCGAGCGTGAATACACGTACTTACTGACGATCCGTCTGTTTTTAATCCGTTAGTTACAAAAATGGATGATTCCGCGATGAGTGAAATCGAAAAAGCAGTGAGAAGTGTTGTGGCTCCTTTGGAAGCGAAAATTGACACCCTTATGGCAATAATAAGGGAATTAACGCCAAATAAACAAGTGCAAATAGCCGTTGGAGATACTGAAGTAGCACCGCCGATAGTGTCTAATCCCCGAACGCCCGCGAATGAAACCGAAACACCCGAACGATGGCAAGAACCGGCCAATAATACGGCATCGCGCTCAAAAGCAGTAAGCGCGGCACCCAATGCGCGCGAGGAACGCAGAATAAAGCGGTCACAGTCTGGCCCTACTACTATAGCTACACGCACACAGCAACGCAGAACTTCGACGTCATCACTGTCGGTGCCGGTGAAGAAGACAGCGGGTGTCCCGAACTCTGCCGAACCTGCCCAACGATCGAGCAGTACACCCTCAGAACACAAAAAGAAGAGTACACCGAAACCGGCACCCGATTTGTCCCTCCCACCGCCGCCGCTGGCACAGGCGGCGCATGCGCTCGATGACGGATTTCAAATAACTACGAATGTAGGTGATGTTGACGGTGAATGGAAAACTGTCAAAAATCACAAAAACCGTCATGTTATCGTCGGTACTGGTAAGTCAGACGACAGCATTGTAGCGGTGGAGAGGCTGAAGTATCTGCAAGGTTGGATGTTTAAACCCGAAACTACAACAGAGGCAGTCTTAATCTATCTGAATAAAATCCATAAGAGTGAGGAATATTCCGTACAGAAGCGGGACATCCCGACGACTCGTCACTCTTCATTTGTTATAAGCTTTCCCGAGTCCCTATACGGTAAAGTAACAGATGCGTCGAAATGGCCTGCTGGGGTAAGGTTTAGTGACTGGTTTCCTGCACGCGAAAGAAAGAAGAGTAACTCTAGTCCGACCAGTAGTGATAAGCTAGAGATTTACTACCAAAATGCCAGGGGCCTGCGCACTAAAATGCAACTGGTACAGACCAACTTGTCTTCAGCGACAGCGCAATTATTTGCTATCACAGAGAGCGGGCTTAACGATTCCCATCACGATGGAGAAATGTTTCCCAGCGGCTACAGTGTACTGCGATGTGACAGGACGGACGGTCGCAAGCATGGCGGGGTAATGCTGGCTGCGGCTCCCGGGAGTTTACTGTTTTTCTTGCTCTGTTGTCCTGTTTATGATGAGCTGCATGATCTGGTAAGAGTTTGTTTTATTGATACGTGTACAAATCCTGGTCAATAGCTCAAGATAGTGAAACTTTAATTAAATAACTGACCATTCTCTGAGCTGTTACTTTATGCAACCCTGATAATTATTGGCTGAATATTGGTTGCCATTTAACCATAAAAAAAAATTACAGACCATTAAAATTCACAGATTTTGTGCCTCACATGACTATTGAGCACATTGGAAATGAATCGAGTTACATGTGTAAATGTCATGTGAAAAATGTCGTTCAGACTTTTTGACTTTTTCCAAAAAGGTTAGGCAACAGGGCAAACCCTTAACCCGATCGTCTTTGTTTTAGGCTCAAATGCTGACTAAATTGTTCAGGGGGATTTTGTCAAACTTTGGTTATCATTCTTTGTTTCCAAAATATCATCATCATCATTCAGCCACAAGAAGTCCACTATTTCAGCCTTAACTATTTTCGTTTTTAACTTCTTTTTGCACCTTAAAGCTCTCATTACGGGTCTTTTGAGCTTATTATTAATGTCACATCTGCACAACTCTCCGAGATATAAGGGATCGGACTTTTTCGTGATATCGGAGCCTACGCTGGATCGAACGAAAAGACATTTCCAATGTCAAAAATACCAAGTAGCTCCGTTTGGTGTTTAATTGCCTTGCAAAGGGCAAGGTAAAACCCCAACTCGACACCGGCGTGCGTGCATGCAACGACTAATGAATGTTGAGGAAGCGAAAGTGATCTGCCAGGATCGTGGTAAGTAGCAGTCCCTGGTCTCTGCCTACCCCTGTGGGATACAGGCTTGAGTTTATTTTATGTTATCGTCATCATCAGCAATTTGACGCCCACTGCAGGTCATAGGCCTCCTTCGTGGTTTTCATAACCACAATCGCCACGCTCGGCAGGCAGGTTGGCGATCGCAGTATGCGGTTGGAATCTGAGGAAGACGCTGCTGCCCGTCGCCTGGTAATTGATTTCCTTAGTCGCCTTCTACGACATCCGCGGAACGAAATGGAGTGACGCTATTCTTAATCCGGCGCCACACGGAGCTATGTTATGTTACATACTATTTGGCAGGCGCAAACAGAAGGGCGTCTTCCGCTGCGTTCGGCATTTCATGGTCTCCCCTCGAGAACCTTTGCTCCCTATCAGCCATCGGTCCTTTGGCCACATGTGACCAGCCCACTGCCACTTGAGCAGTAGAGTATGACGTCCACCAGCTCGCTTGACCAACGTTCTGAGGCAGGTTGCTGACAGTGGGTGGATGAGGATGGCCGAGGGCAGAAGGAAGTGGCGTGCCTTGGGGAGGCCCATGTCCAGCAGTGGACGAGAACGGGCTGAGTGATTGATTGACACAGAAGGGGCCAATGCGCGTCAACACATCGTTAAGAACATACTTAGTAACTTTTCTGAATAGAAGCTTACGCCCCTACGTAGAAGGCGTTTCATTCATTCTATAGAGGGTTATTTTTAAAACGCACAATTCCTGTTTGTTTACAACAACTTTTTTGAGTTTTTTTTTCAGATTAATATTTTTCTAGACATCAGTCAAAATCGTGCCAGACCCTGGTCTCTGTCTACCCCTCTGGTATACAGGCGTGAGTTTATATTACGTTGTTATTTTTCTAAATATACATAGTTTTAAGAAATTGGCGCTTTACGCGGTCTATCAATCATCATCATCAACCCATTATGTCCCCACCGAGGGGCACGGGTCTCTTCCCTGAGGAAGGTATAGGCCATACTCCACCACGGGGGCCAAGACCGGATTGGTGGAGGCTTGTAGACTAGTGGCTCGTCTACTGTCAGAAGTTTTCAAGCCGCCCTAAGGCCTCTGACTTGGCTTAACGACTGCCATCTATCGACGGCAGCCGGCACCAACAGCTTAACGTGCCTTGCAAAGCACGCAACCGCTCGGAAATATGCCACTAGCGTTAGGCATAGACGGCGACCCATCCATGCACTGAACGCGCCCTGTGTTGCTTAACCTTCATGATCGTTTAAGATCACTCAGGTAGCCGGGGCTACGAGCGATTGTCGTCTATCAATGTCGTGACCCAAACTATCTCGATTCAGTGTCACTGATCGACTAGAGCCGATTATGCCCTATTCAGTGTCACTGATCAACTGAAGCCGAGTATACCCGATTCAGCGTCACTGATCGACGGGATCAGAGAATGCCCGATTCAGCGTCACTGATCGACTGGAGCCGAGTATACGATACAGCGTCACCGATCGACCGAAGCCGAGTATGCCTAATTCGGCGTCGAGGGTGATCGTTCAGTTTCGTTCATTGTTCAGTGAAAGTAGCGCCCAAAGAAGCATTCACCTTTTAACTTTCAAAACCCTACAAAAAAAAATATTTTAAAGGTATTGTATAAATTATAAATTCAATGTGTGTGTTACAGAAATTGGGTATTTTAGAAATAACCCGATAGGTATATTGAATACCTTAAAGCAAAAAGCCAAGTCATATTTTTTTCACTGGCCTAGTTGTGCATTGGGCCATGATGAGTCAGCTTGGCGTGTATCCTTGGGGGGTCATTAGTCCATGATTGAATTCTCCACGGGGCAAGAGATGTGTTGTCAATATTTACACGCATGGTTTCTATTCAGATACGTTGAGGGTGACTTTGCAACAAAACTTTTTAACCACTAGTTTAACGTTTAGTTTAAGTTGACGGTGTTATTTATAAAAACTCGATTCTTCAAGAATACTCCTCAAATGCACTTTAAATAGTCGTGGGCAAAGGGACACACCATTCTACACAGTATTTGAGTAGTCTTTTAAGGAATTGTGTTCTTTATAAATAACACCGTTACACTTTTGCTTAAACTCTTTAGTAATCTGCATTACGGATTCGAATTCCGGATAGGAAAACTTTGTGTTCTAAAGTGAATTTGTCCATTTAATGTAGGACTCCCCTCGCTAAGTGAGGGAAAACATCGCGAGGAAACGCGAGTATCTGAGGTATTCGTATACCTTAGCTTTTAAAATGAAATCCGCGTGGTTTTTAAGCCCAAACTCTCGATTTCAAAAAGAACGCTACAGTGAGACGGAAAGGTTTTTGTTTTTTCTAAAATGCACATATCCTGAGACACGTCAGATGCAGATGGCACAGTGAATTCTTAGTGATCGGGTCCCGTTTGACACCCTTCGGGTACGGAACCCTAAAAAGGGACCCCAAGGGAAGTACAATAACATATTGCTTCTGCTAATGTTTTGCGACAAGGAACAACAAAAGACGACATGACAGGTGAAGGACAAATTAAAACAAATAAATTAATTACCAAGGAGCTTTTTTTCGCTTTACACGCATGAGCTTAGTCACACGATTATAAGTGGAATTTGGCTCTTTCTGAAAGTTTAGAGTGAATTTACTGTTTTTCTTGCTCTGTTTTCCTGTTTATGATGAGCTGCATGATCTGGTAAGAGTTTGTTTTATTGATACGTGTACAAATCCTGGTCAATAGCTCAAGATAGTGAAACTTTAATTTGTCTCTTAACTTTGTATAGTATACCTTAGCTTTTTAGATTAAATCCGCGTGGTTTTTAAGCCCAAACTCTCGATTTCAAAAGAACGCTACGGTGAGACGGAAAGGCTTTTGTTTTTTCTAAAATGCACATATCCTGAGACACGTCAATTAGAGTTCGTGTTCCACACTCTTCACTTTTCACTTTTCCTGGCCGCAAACTGGGATAAAAACAAGAACATACACCCAGACTGAGAAAACGACAAACTCTAACCAGCATATTATTATTATAACGCTGTAAGTGTAGTTAGTGTGTCCTGTGGTTTCTGCACTTAGGGCCGGTTTCTGAATCAAGATTTTCACTAACCAAATACTTAAGTATTTATTTCGCTTCCAACCGGTCTTTTTGGAAATCCATCGAGGAGGCCTATGTCCAGCAGTGGACTTCTTGTGGCTGAATGATGATGATGAAATACCTAAGTAACGTTCTGTCACGCTCTTTTCTGAGAAATTCGAAGAGACAGCACTAAAGTTAACTATTTACTTAGCGAAATTCTCAAATCAGAAACTGGCCCTTAGCCTCATAATTGGGCCATTGTACGTAGCAGGGCTATGAGATCACTCCAGCCAGCCAATTTCTTAACAGAAAGCCAGCAGTGTACAAATGTTACAGCTGGCCTCCTAAAGGGATTCCAGCTTTCCGACGGTGGATGTCCGTTGCACTTCCACGCTCCCTCAGTGAATAGTCACGTGCGCGAGTGCTTCATCTTCCTTGAGGCATCCTCGGCATAGCGGGCTGTCGGTCAGCCTCATGGTGGGAAAGGTTTTATTCAGGGGGCAGTGGCCGGTTATAAGTGCCACACCTTGGCGCAGATTGCATCTCCTTAGACGCAGCAGGCTGCGTTTGAGGCGCTTCGACATTGTTGGCAGAGCCTATGGACTGCTTAATATGTAGCAATATTTTTAAAATTGTCCTCAGCACGGGTTCATCATAATCATAAGCAGCCTATATGCGTCCCACTGTAGGGCACAGGCCTTCTCTCAGAGAGAGAGTATGGGCTTAATCACCACGCGTGCCCACCGCGGATTGGCAATTTCAAGCGCCGAGGTATGTAAATAGCTCAGACACTCTGGTTTCCTCACGATGTTTTCCTTCACTTTTAGCGAATGGTATTGCTACTATAACTTCACAAATGTACATAACTTAGAAAACAAAGTCATAGGTACATGAATCGAACCTGCGTCTCCCGCTTCCGAGCAAAGTCATAGGTACATGCCCGCACTGGGAATCGAACCTGCGTCTCCCGCTTCCGAGTCCAATGTTCTACCCACTAGGCTACCACCGCTTCACGGGTTAGTGCAACAAAAACAATATAATCATGTAGGTACAGCGATATCATTCCATTCCAGTTAGGTTTTTACAACTGCAAAGTGGGTTACTGGGGGCTGCAAGTGATGTAAATTGTTTAGGCCAGATGTCGCTGCCTGTACGTAATACAGAGAAATTTGTAAAGAGGCTCGAAATTTTGCTAATGCCTGCACTTGCCCATTAGCTCAGTTGGGAGAGCGCTGCCACGGTTAGCGGTTAGAGGTCACGGGTTCAAGTCCCGGCATGGGTGGAATTTTTAGCTTCCAAATAGGTTTTTAAAACTATGTAGCAATAGTCATAACAAGAGGGACCAGTGAGGGACTAGAGAGGATGTATTGTCGAAGAGCAAGACAAAAAGTACCTGAAACCGGCGTGCGTACATGAATGTTGATGAAACGAAAGCGGTTTGTCAGCATCGTGGCAAGTGACAAACTCTGGTCTTCGCCTACCCCTCCGGAATACAGGCGTGACCTTACATAATGTAATGTAGTTACGACAATCATAGCCTTGCCCAAACGACAGCCGATACCTTGGTAAAGCGTCGTCTAGTGTATTAGTTACGCGTTCTTCATTGAGTCAAATCACAAATTGATTAGAGACTAGGTTCCATTGAAACCTTCTTAATAGATTTGCTCGCTTTTTGGGACCCGAGGTCGTAATTACGAATTAAACTGAAATCTATGCCAAACGAAAGAAGCCAATTATTTCTGACAAATTATCTTGTCTTTTACACGTAAATTAGGGACGCAATTGTTTTTTTCGCCTTCACCATACTGTGTGTCAGATTGGTAGTTTAAAAAATTGGTTTTTGCTAAAACGGTCTGCAAAAGAAGATGCGATTTGTTTCCATTGGTGGCACTAGCGTTACTGCATGTAACCCTAGACACCTTCGTCGTTCCGATGAATACCTACGCGACAGAAAACATATTGTATATTTTTCGTGCGGTTATCCACCGTGGTGTCTCTTGTCAACTCGGTGTTCGTCAGGGCTTGGCGAGAGGCAACCAATACCGGCAGCCAAATACTTTTTTTTTTAACTTTACAAAAATACGTACAATATCGCAATTTGTGGTGAACATAAAATTGATTTTTGTACTGAATGGGCTTAAAAAAAGTCATCATCATCATCAGCTATTTGACGCCCACTGTAAGACATAGGCCTCCCTCGTGGTTTTCCTGACCATGAAGGGTTTTGCCATAAATTTAATACTTTACTCAAATTTACATGTGACAATGTTGTGTGTGCATGCTTTAGACCACAACTTAGTACTCATGTCATATTATTACTTTTATATCGTGTAATGGTTGTGATCTGTTTTGTACACAAAATAAAATAATCGCCACGCTTGGCAGACGGGTTGGCGATCGCAGTATGCGGTTGGAATCTCAGGAAGACGCTGCTGCGTCTCCTGGTAATAAATTTCCTTAGTCGCCTTCTACGACATCTATGGAAGGAAATGGAGTGACGCTATTCTTAATCCGATGCCACACGGGATGAAAAAAGTAAAATATATAAAAAATATATATATTTTTCTAAATTCTACCGTTTAAGTTTGCTTTTTTATTCCTTTTTTAATAAAAAAAATCTTGTCATCTGTCATGACAAACCAATATTCTATACTCAGTTTTCTGTCAGGATCGTGGCAAGTAGCAATCCCTACCCCTCTGGGATACAAGCATGAGTTTATGTATGTACGTGTCGGTTTTGATCTGTAGTAACGCGTGCCATTTTAAACAGAAAGAAAAAAAAATAAGGGCATGTTTTAAATAACAACAAATTATTTTATTAAAAAATTTGAAATAAGCCTGAAATCTCAGTGCAATAAAGGCAAACTTTTATTTAAAACTAAACACTACAAAAAATGCTTTAGGTATTTATGGGGTATGTGAGAAGGTTAAGTGTCTAGGGAAACACCCACTGCACGCTAGGTATATCGGTATTTCACGTGTTTGGTACTTAGGTACATATAACAGCTCCATATGGACGATTCCAGGCGACTTGGCAAAGCCGTATAGTATAGCCTGTGCGCTCGACATAATCTTAGGCATTCAAATGTCAGTCTCGCGATGCGACTTACGACTGCGACTGCTGTGATATCATATCCTGCTTCGTTGGTCTGGCGGTATCACGTCTGGTTACCATGCCAGTGGTCGTGGGTTTGGCTCACTGGGTCCAGGACAAGTGCTTGTATCGTGTGGAAGTTATTATTATGATTTATAATATGATGACGTTTCTTTCATTGGTGGCGCTTGTGTATCCCCTTTTTTATGTAGCCTCAATTGTGACCCGCAGTGGGCAAAGGCCTCCCCTTGTGTTGTCAACGCCTCTCTAATCTTGGCCACCACCTGGCAGGACGAAAAAACGTGACTTCGTTCCGCCATCTCCGCTTGGGTCGGCCTCGTTTGCGAACCTTATTAAGTCCCTCAATCTAATATTTTGTTGACTAGCGTACCTAAGTACCTACGCGTATTAACTGTAAAAAGCTATCAGTCGCAGGTCGCGTCGTGAAATGGGCAGTCCACTGACTGCATATTTGCCATACTGCAGTATACTGTCGATTTCTGTATCGGGATTTGCACCTAAGTACCTACTTCCAACTGTGATGTGAAGCAAATCCAGCGTCGCCATTATTCGTGAAGAAATAGGTCTCTTAGGTACAGTTGGTAGAGATATTGTAGAGAGTTGGTAGATCAAGAGCAGTGAGAGCGCAGAGGTAGAACGCGAGCCTCACATCAGCAAGGTCGTGGGTTCGAATCCCGCATGTACATGTGACTTAGTTTTCTAAGTTACGTAGGTGCATTTGTGAAATGAAGTTGTAGTAGCAATACCATTCGCTAACGGTGAAGGAAAATATCGTGAGGTTACCCTACTGTCTGAGGTATTTACATACCTTAGCGCTTGCTACGTACAATGGCCCAACTATGAGGCTAAGTGCGGAATTCTCAGGTCTAAGTTAGTTGACAGCGGGGATTAAGTTTGGCCTTTGCATCTACGTAATGTGGGAACAGATTGTTATTGTAAAAAGACTACGGACACAGCAGTGCCTGGGACATTGTTTTTGTTTAGATGGAGTAGGCTTGCCCAGCATTCTATCATCCTGACAGCTTAGTCAACCTAGCCCATAGGAAAGAAAAGTCAATACGTGCAGAGCCAACCAAGCCGCGGGTTTACTCACGATGTTTCCGTTCACAGTTAGCATGATTATTACAGCAGGGATTATTACTTAAAAATCACCTGAACGGGACATTCTTTCAGTAAGTTTTTGTTGTAAGTATTATAATAGAAATTTCAATAGAAATTTCAAATTTGCGGTTAAAATGACCTCTCGAGGCGTTTCCCACACAAACGCAGTTTAGTTTTTATTAACAAATTGGTAATGTTTCCTCGCGGTCCAGCATGTCCTTTGAAAATCTCAAATTTGCAACTTAAGAATTTTAAAAACCTATTTAGAAGCTATAAATTCCACCCATGCCAGGACTTGAATCCGCGACCTCTGGCTAACCGTGCCAGAGCTCTCCCAACTGACCTAATGGGCAAGTGAAGGCATCGGCGAAATTTCGAACCTCTTTACAAACATCTCTGTATTATGTAGTTGTGCTCAGCACGGATTAGTGCAACAAAAAAGAATATGAATTAGGAATTATTAATTAATTTTCCACCGAGCTACGCTTGTGTGAGAACTGGCTCGTGACACGACACCCTAATGAATGCACTGGCGCGACCTCCAAGTCACTTCGCCACAAAAGCCCTTTGATTCGACGAGACAATGCCTTTACTGGTAGGAAGGGGCACTGTAGCTCCCTCAAACTACCTTTAGAGGCAGGGAATTCATGTGTCGGTCGATAGGATTATTATGGCCGTCGACAGAATCCATAACATAATTTTAGTAGTACACAGTGACATAATTTCGGCCCAGTAATCAGTTAATTATTTACTTTCTAGTAGCTAATTGTAGGCACTATCTATATGTTAGCAAATAATATATCAATTATCTTCTTATGTATGAAAATTAATTGCTGGTTGTTAGTCTCGCTAAAACTCGAGAACGGCTCGGCCAGCTGGAAAATTTTTGTAGGTATTTATATTTCTAGAAGTCCAGGGAAAGTTTAAATGGTGAGAACAAAAAAAAGATAGATGTAGGTGACAAGAAGTTCACGGGGTCATCTAGTCTAAGATATATTTTTGTAATAACAGTTGGGAATGGCAATACTATATAGGGTAGAACAAAATAGCCATATAGTATTCATCATCATCATCATCATCAGCCATTTCACGCCCACTGCAGGACATAGGCCTCCTTCGCGGCTTTCATAACCATGAGGGGTTTTGCCATAATCGCCACGCTCGGCAGGCGGGTTGGCATCGCAGTATGCGGTTGGAATCACAGGAAGACGCTGCTGCCCGTCTCCTGGTAATTGATTTCCTCAGTCGCCTTCTACGACATCCACGGGAGGATCGATATATTATTATCATTACATATATCTCAAAATGGTGGTTCTAAAGATGACGCTAAAAACGGACGTTTTTTGTATAAATGCTATTAGAGTGTCTTTCTATTCTCTTAATAGTGTAAATAGTGATTTTTAGAAGCCATCTGAGAAAGTAGGTTCAAGGACCAAGATTTACAACAGACACGTTCTGTAAATGAGGATAATATTATGATTTATTCATTGGTGGCGCTAGTAAAGCTCAGGGACCTCTTCTATTATCTATTTTTATATTATTATGTTTTGTAAGCAGATCTGAATAAGGAAAAAGAAAGAAAGAAATGCATTTGTTTGCAGCAACCTTCACACACACAAAGGCATAATAAACTTTACTGCAGAGAGGTAAAAAACTTGGGTCTCCAGTCTCCAAGATAATCTGTCACGGGAGAAACATGTTGCAGATTATACGAACCCCCCATAACTCTATGGCGCCAATGGCGCCGATTACTCGTGTAGGTCGTAAACACCGAGATGGATTTCAAAGCTATTTTGCATCACAATCACGGCGATCTCCGGTCCTCGACGCATTTATCATAAATCTCAATTATGTTAATTGCTATTTTCAGAACCTCTTCCAAAGATCCTTTGGACTAATAAAGATAATACTTTATTCATGTATTTGCTTCTGAGCTAAGTAGGTGCAGAGTAGAGCTAAAAATAACACGTATAATTAGATTTTAACCTCTACAGTTAGTGGGTATAACTCTGGTCCCCTCACTGGGAAAACCTGTGTGGAGAGGACCACAGAAACGGACAAACTTACATCCATCTGTTCATACATAAACTCACGCCTGTATCCCAGAGGGGTAGGCAGAGACCAGGGACTGCCATTTGCCACGATCCTGACAGATCACTTTCGCTTCCCCCACATTCGTTATCTTGCCCAGACAAAGAAACGGTAAAACTTTTGATTGTGAAAAGAAAATAGGCACAGGATTAGAAAAAATGTCGTGAATCTTCGTAATTTTTTTTATCTATCAAACGCTCTGACCGAATTTGTTAAAAGTATACTAATTTTTTACAGTAATGAGGGCTTAACAAATACTATACTAACAAATACTACAAATACTGAAACGTGCATTCGCTGTAACGTACTTCGCAGCTATTAACTTTCGCTGTAACGTACTTACATCGCGGTACCATAGTGGAGTCTTAACGAAGCGTCATTTATCGGAACCCACATTGTCTCCACTTGATACTCCAGTTTGACGATAGAACTTACAAACTCATTGGAACACTTTGAAGTGTTTAGGTGCGTTCTAAGAGTATTTGAGTTGTAGAATCTAGTTTGCATAGATTTCAATAACGACTATATTAGACTTCACTCGATGTCAAAAGGCGGGTATGCACACCAATTTCGCTTTTGCTCTGGGGTTTTCGAAAAAGACGATAATTCCAATTCTATTAGCACTTTTAGTTTCGACTCGTTGTTTCCCTAGGAGTTTGGCTCGTGGAACGGAGTATCATCATCAACCCATTATGTCCCCACCGAGGGGCACGGGTCTCTTCCCTGAGGAAGGTATAGGCCATACTCCACCACGGGGGCCAAGTCCGGATTGGTGGAGGCTTGTAGACTAGTGGCTCGTCTACTGTCAGAAGTTGTCAAGCCGCCCTAAGGCCTCTGACTTGGCTTAACGACTGCCAGTCGACGGCAGCCGGCACCAACAGCTTATCGTGCCTTGCGAAGCACGGAACCGCTCGGAAAAATGCCACTAGCGTTAGGCATAGACGGCGACCCATCCATGCACTGAACGCGCCCTGTGTTGCTTAACCTTCGTGATCGTTTAAGATCACTCAGGCAGCCGGGGCTACGAGCGATTTGCCACTTGCCACGATCCTAACAGTCATTTTTGGTGTGCTAATACATCCCCTATTTCCCCTACAACAGTATGTTAGTATACTTACTGGTATTATTATGAGTTAATTTATTTTGGGAGCCTTTTGTATTCTGCGGTCTATTGGTTTCATATCGTAGGTAGAAAGACTTGGTTAAATTGTATCAAATTTTTTGCACACTCAATTGCGTGAAATAAATATCTAGGTAGTTATTTCATCTAGGTCTAAGGGACTGATTGCACTTGCGAGCTCTTACGCCCAAACTCGTGCTAGAGACATTAATGAAAAAGCTTAACCGCAAGTACGCGAGATTAATCCCCGGTTTCTCGTACACTAACAAGCTGTTAATCTGCTGTTAACAGCTGTCGGTGGGTTTTTTTTTTGTATGCACTTTGGTCAATTGACAGCTGTTAACAGTAGATTTACAGCGTGTTAGTGTACGAGAAACTGGGGGTTAGTACATTTTAATACATTCTATAAATGTAAACACAAGCAGCCTAATACGTCCTACTTTAGGGCACCGGCCTTCTCTCAGAGAGAGAGAATGGGATTAATCACCACGCGTGCCCACCGCGGATTGGCGATTTCAAGCTCTGAGGTATGTGAATAGCTTAGACACTCAGGTTTCCTCACGATGTTTTCCGTCACCGTTAGCGAGTGGTATTCCTACTATAACTTCACAAATCTACATAACTTAGAAAACAAAGTCATAGCTACATGCCCGCACTGGGAATCGAAACTGGGTCTATCGCTTCCGAGTCCAATATTCTACCCACTAGGTTTCCACCGTTTCCCCACGGTGGTAACCTAGTGGGTAGAACATTGCTGTCTCTTCGAATTTCTCAGAAAAGAGCGTGACAGAACGTTACTTAAGTATTTCATCATCATCATCATCATCATTCAGCCACAAGAAGTCCACTGCTGAACATAGGCCTCCTCCATGGATTTCCAAAAAGACCGGTTGGAAGCGGCTTGCATCCAGCGTCTTCCTGCCACTTGGATGAGGTCATCTGTCCATCTTGTGGCTGGTCGTCCTACGCTGCGCTTGCCGGTATGTGGTCTCCATTCGAGAACTTTTCGGCCCCATCGGCCATTAGTTCTGCGTGCTATTTGCCCCGCCCACTTCCACTTACTAATCCGCTGGGTTATGTCGACGACTTTCGTTCGTCTACGGATCTCATCATTTCTGATTCGATCTCGTAGAGAAATTCCGAGCATAGCCCTTTCCATGGCTCGTTGCGTGACCTTGGGCTTTCTTATGAGGCCCATAGTGAGAGATCACGTTTCAGTGCCATAAGTCATCACTGGTAACACATTTGATCATCATTATCAAAATTGTATGGAATATCAAGCTATGTTAAACTCGTGTCCTAGTACATGCATTATACAGTAACTCCAGCTACTGTGTACTGTCAAAATAAGGAAGCTAACGAAAATAAATATTTAGTATTTTTGTATTTGTATTTTTGATCGCATGCCAAGCAACCGCTAGTGCGTTCCAACCCTTAAATTGATAGTATTGCGGCGGAACTTCGCAGACGCGACGTCTTAAGGAGCTCTGAGTGCATTGACAAGGTAGACAGACTTAAGTCATGTTTCAAGCTCCTGTCTAGCCTGGAGACCAATTTGTAAGTGTTTACAGAGATGTTTTTATTTACACTCTCGCCGGGATTGTAAATGGTTGGACCTCCTTCCCCAGACTAGATAAGACTCTTCCTATATACAGCCAGCTTGTGTAATGGAAGGGAGCGAGTGATTGAGGAATAGGAGACTAATCCCCAGTTTCTCATACATTAACACGCTATTAATCTACTGTTCATCATCAGCCATTTGACGCCCACTGCAGGACATAGACCTCCTTCGTGATTTTCATAACCATGAGGGGTTTTGCCATAATCGCCACGCTTGGCAGGCGGGTTGGTGATCGCAGTATGCGGTTGGAATCTCAGGAAGACGCTGCTGTCCGTCTCCTGGTAATTGATTTGCTTAGTCGCCTTCTACGACATCCACGGAAGGAAATGGAATGACGCTATTCTTGATACGGCGCCACACGGAGAATCTACTGTTAACAGCTCTGCTGTCAATTGACCAAACTGCATACAAAGAAAACCACTGACAGCT
This sequence comes from Yponomeuta malinellus, assembly GCA_947308005.1. Classification (NCBI taxonomy): domain Eukaryota; kingdom Metazoa; phylum Arthropoda; class Insecta; order Lepidoptera; family Yponomeutidae; genus Yponomeuta; species Yponomeuta malinellus. Next base: position 749,635 of record OX371009.1, on the reverse strand, counting down.
GTTAACAGTAGATTAACAACTTGTTAGTGTACGAAGAACCGCGGGTTAATATGAAACCACTTTATATGATAGGTACACACAATTAAATTTGGGTACAAACTAAACGCTTATAGCAAAATGAACATGCCTTAACATTAGTCAGGTATCGAATACGGTCGTTAGTTTTTTTAAACGTATTTCAAAAATATCTCGACACAAACTCGAATATATTGGAACTATTAGTTGCCAGTCGTGCGTCCGCGGGTTATGGTTCAGACAGACGGCGAGGCGGTACTAATTATTCACGAATTTTTCGGAACAAGATTTCTCAACTCAAAAAATGTACTATTTTTAAAAGCAATAGTCTAAGTAGATGCCACTTTTAATGACTAATTACATAACCGCCGCTTTCAAACCACCCAGATTTCAGCGTGTATATACTAAGGTTTAAGATACACCCGTGAACACCCTTTCCACCCATTTGGAATACTCGTGGGCAAGTGGGCCACACTAGCGCTATAGATAGGCGTCTCGACTTTGTGGTATAAGCCGACGTTTTATATTTAACTCACGTACTGTGGCTGCGGTCCTAAAGGCGGGATAAAAATCAACTATGCCGGCTAGGTTTGTTTGTAAGAGAGTTAATTATCTTTAGACAGGCCTTTGATTGATACTAATATAACCGTTTATACCCTCGCTAGTTTCATAACTTTACTAGGCTTATAGAGAGGTCATAAGCGCCTAAACACGTTTTTATTTATATAGGTTTACATAACATAGGTGCAGGTTAAGTGGATTCGGACCTCCTAAAACCATTACTTGTTTGTCTCGAGGTCCGTGTCCTCATATCTGGGTGCACGGCAGTGTCCCTGCCAAGTCGAGCAAATACCATCCTTTTCTCGAAGCAGTTCAGGCCTCGTTCGACCCCCCCCCCCTATAACGTCATTGTAGATAAAACTGGAAGCCTGAATTTTCAGTAACCAAGCAGGAATTGAGAAAACACAGTATACTTAAAGTTCCACTCAATTTAAAGCAGTGATTAAAGAATTATAACTAGTCAAAGCTAGTTTCTTAATGTTGTCACTCACTCACTGACTAACTGACTGACTGACCGATCATCAAAACTCTAAGGCACTTCTAGCAGAAATAGAAGCTTCAAATGTAGAATGCAATTAGTGTTTAGTGTATAAATTAAGGAAAAACTAAAATATTTTGCAATTTCGGTCCAGGTTTCTGGATACACCAACTGAAAAAAGATTGTTTAGTGCGATTACCACGTCAATTTATTTATTTAAAAAATAGAATATTTTTAACATCGATATGGTCACTATAACATGACCCGGCTGGGGAAAAAAACCCCACATCTTGGATGTTTACATGTTTATGATGTCGTTGTTTCTGGTTCCCACGACACAGGGTATCCTAGTGTGGGGCCAGAAGCAATGTATATGCATGTATGTAAATGTTTATGTTTATGTTGTTACGTTAGCTAATTACTTAATAACTTAGGACCGAAGGACTGAATAAATTAACCGACTTGGTATTACACGGATCTCACAACTTTTTACGGTAGAAGAACTGAGTTGCGAGAATTGGTTTTTTTTTACAATTTATGTTTTTGATGGCATAATGATATTCAGAATCTATAACTATATAAGATCGACGGTAGCAGAGCGGTAAAACGCCGGCTTCTTATTCGAGAGGTCGTGGGTTCGAATCTCGGTGTGTACCAATGATTTTGTTGTCTAAGTTACGTATATTTGTAAAAGTTATGGCCACGCGTGGTAGTTAAGCCCATACTCTCTCTCTGAGAGAAGGCCTGTGCCCTGCAGTGGGACGTATATAGGCTACATAAAAAAACTAAGAATCTAACGCCGAAAACTTAGTGCCTATTAGATAAAAACGGCGGTTTTGCTATCTAGCCTCGGGTCTTCAATACTAGGTCTTCTGCCGTGGGTCTTAAACATCGCTATATACATAACTGAGAGAAAAGAAAACCCGGCCAAGTGCGCGTCGGCTGACGAGCGTTGTCGGTTCCATAGTGAGTCGACAAAATATACGAACTTAGAAGGAGGGGTTTTTAATTGCTATTAGGATTTAATTTTACTTGTAATAACTACCTGCATTACACAAGTAAGATAAGATAAGAATATTCTAACAACAACTCCATCGAAGTAGTTACTCATTAACCAGTAAGCCGTGATAGTTTTCCTTTTAACTTCTGTATAAATGTGCTACTGCCCTGAATTATTTCACGCTCCCGCAATCAAGCCGCGAGAGGGGGCTTACTCTAAAGAAAATTGGCGCTTTAAAGCTTAATATTACGCATACGAATTACGGATCCCTACCTCGAAAAATTATTTTGGTAGACCCACGCAATATTTTTGAGCGAGACGGATGTTTGACGTAATAGCAGCCTTAAATAAAAAAAAATACTGCTATAGTTTTAATATCCGGACCGCATGAATGATACAAAGTTCCCATTCTGAAGCTGATTTCCCGCGGGTCGCAATCCGCGAGCCCTAATGATGGATTCCGAATGTGTAATGGCGTCCCGGATTCGAATCCCTTCACTTATTTACAGAATATTTGCATTGGGCTCGACAAATAGTCCGTCCGACATCTCTGGGTCCTTCCTAGCTTATTGTTAACTGAGTAACCGAACGCTAACAAACTGCACCGCAGTTTGGCAACCTGTGTAAAAAAAATGTAAAGATTTTTTAGTTGTGAACAACTAGAAACACACACGTGTGCGTGTGTGTGCGTGTGTGTGCGTGTGTGCGTGTTTGCGTGCGTGCGTGCGTGCGTGCGCGCGTGTGTGTGTGTGTGTGTGTGTGTGGTATTTGTTGTGCACGACCGATTCATAAAATTTAGTAGTAGAATAGAAGTGCCATATGGCAGAGGACGTTGGTTCGATTCCCACAGGAGGCTGTAGTGCTTTAATTGGTATATGGGAAGCGTCAGCGCTTGAAATCGCCAATCCGCGGTGGGCACGCGTGGTGATTAAGCCCATACTCTCTCTATGAGAGAAGGCCTGTGAGAAAAGATGGTCAGAGTGGAGTTTTTTTTCCCGCTGCCTTTTTCTCCACTACAAATGCGGCCCGAAGGCAGCGGCTAACATAGTAACATAAGAACATAGTACATTGACATTCGGCAAACAGAATGTAAATTCTTTACGTTGAAATAAATTATTAATTTCTGATTATACACACGAAACCGGCGTGCGCGCATGCGACGACTAATGAATGTTGTTGAAGCGAAAGTGGTTTATCAGGATCGTGGCAAGTGGCAAACCATGGTCTCTGCCTACCCCTCCGGGGTACGTGAGTTTATGTAATGTATGCAACGTACTAGTTTCATCAACCTTTACATATACTGTATAGTCACCTATAAACATATATGCCATAATAAATCATAATTACATCTGAGACCATGAATGTGTATTGACTGTCTATTTATCTATTTGTTTTGAAGTGAGTGAAATATTGTCTCCTGTGTGTGCTTAGGCATTTTGTACTATAATATTTCTACCAGTGAAAACTTGTCATTGGCTCTCTGTGTCTATTTCATTTGTAATGTAGGTATGTTTTTCATAGCTGTAAGTTTTCCTATTATAATAAAATAAAATAAAATAAAATAAAATATTAACTTCCACAAAACACAATCAGTTCCAACTAGGACTCCCTGTGCTATGGTTACCAGGCAAGGACATCACACTCACGAAAGTACACCCAGATGGAGCCTGAATCCAACCCACGACCTCCGGCATGGTGATCAAACGGGATACCGCTAGACCAACGAGCCAGACAAAAAGTTCTATATGAGGACAAAAGGAGGAACATACCTATGTACGTATGTCCTACATACATCCAGCAAACGAAAAGCAGTGGTAAAGTTTGTATGAAGAATTTATCATTTACGTCTAGGAAGTCGCAGGCAAAACTTTAATAATTTGCCAAAGGAATAGCTGGCACGCTTAAAACAAGAGTTTTAGCGAACTTGTCTCATTTTCCCAGCGTTGGCAAAGTATTGAATTTCGCCCGTGGACGTTAGATTCCTTATTTGTGGTGAATGAATGATGTAATCGGGTTTTCGTTCAATGCCGACGATGAATGTTCGGCATTACTGGTGGGAAATTGATTAACTTCCAAATTCTGATTAGGCACAGTTGATTGGAGGTCAACCTTTACATTTTTGTCGCAAAGTCACCCGTAGCGTAACTGGTTAGTGTGCGCGTGTACAAAGGTCGATGTGCTGAAAGGCGATCTTTGCAACATTGGATGCATAAGCAGCCTATATACGCCCCAATGTAGGGCACAGGCCTTCTCTCAGGCAGAGAGTATGGGCTTAATCACCACACGTGCCCACCGCGGATTGGTGATTTAAAGCGCTGAGGTATGTGAATAGCTCAGACACTCCGGTTTCCGTACGCCGTTTTCCTTCACAGTTAACGAGTGGTATTGCTACTATAACTAAGTAGATAGATAGAGAACACTCTGTATATATCTATACCAATATTATAAGGAGGAATAGTTTGTAAGTTTATGTGTTTGTAAGTTTGTATGTAGGGGATAGTCACCGAAAGTCTTAACCGATTTCAAAAATTCTTTCACCCGTAGATACAGGGCGTCCCAAAAAATTGTGTCAAGCGGAAGTCCAGAGATAGAGCACCTCTAGGGGTACCCGAATCACCCCCATGTATACCCCGCGATTTTTTGTAGTTTTCGATTTATAACTCACTAAATATTTTAACTAACTTTGCGATTCTTCATTTTTCTATAGCGCTGTTGTATCAGATTGACCCACATTTAAGTTTGTGTCTGCAAAGCACACTATTCACCTATTTCAGGGCAAAATAAAGCATGTATCTATCTTACATACATACATGGGGGTGATTCGGATACCCCTAGAGGTGCTCTATCTCTGGACTTCCGCTTAATACTATTTTTTGGGACAACGAGTATAATGGGCCTTCAGAGCGGTTTTTCACTACGTCCGATCCGAATCCGTGAAAATACGGGTCTAGAAATCTCGGACCGAATTCGGAATTAAAATAAAATAAATATTTAAGTGGGATCCCATACAACAAACGTGATTTTTTACCGTTTTTTCTCGATCTTTGTGTCTAATGTTGTATAGATAATGGTACGGAACCCTTCGTGTACGAGTCCGACTCGCACTTGGCTGGTTTTTTAAAGTAGGTTGAATAAGGGGCATCATTCCAAGAACGTAAATAAGTAAAGCTGTGCGCGCCACACCACTTAGTCCAGATGAGTGGTTGTGGTTGGAAAGGTATAATAGGCAATGGTGGTCCTCCTTTTCGGTCCGGTCCTGTGGTCTATAACAACGAAATAAATAGGCTAAACCAGCGATTCCTGAAGTCGGTTCCGCTGAACCCAATTTTATTTGTAGCCTATACACGTCTCATTGCAGGGCACAAGCCTTTTCTCACAGAGAGGGAGTATGGACTTAATTACTACGCGTGCCCGCTGCGGATTGGCAATCGCTGACGTATGTGAACACCTCAGAAACTGAGGATTCCTCAAGACGTTTTCCTTCACAGTTAGCCATTGGTATTGCTACTGTAACTTCACAAACGTACGTAACTTCGAAAACAAATCCACATACATAGTACATGCCGGGATTCGAACCCACGACCTCCCTAAAGTGAGGCCGGTATTCTACCGCTCCGCTACCACCGCTTTCCCAATATCCGTGAAAAAGTCTTTATTCTGGGAATCACTGAATCGTAAGATTAATTAATTGAGTTAATTACTCAGCTACAAATACATACATACATAAACTCACGTCTGTATCCCAGAGGGGTAAGCAGAGACCAGCGGCTGCCACTTGCCACGATCCTGACAGATCAATTTCGCTACAAATAGTATTTTGGATTATTGTAATTGGACGGCGTTTAGTAGCTTGAAGCTTGGTATTTTAAAATGAAAAAGTAAGAAACATCTTTCACGGTCATAACACTTTTGGAACTGCTGGACTAAATAACCCATGAATGAGTAATCAGCACTTAAGTACCTACTTGATGAAGCAGCCTTTGGATCGCGTTTGGAAAATAATCATATCACCAGGCAGGATAACTGTACTTCGTCATAAGATTACGTACAAAAAGAGACACGAAAATATTACTGTTTTAAATAATGAAACAAATTCAATTATTAATTAACTTAATTTCGTTCATCTACGGAACTCATCATTTCTGATTCGATCTCGTAGAGAAATTCCGAGCATATCCCTTTCCATAGCTCGTTGCGTGACCTCAAGGTGACTCAAGTCGTCGACATAGCCCAGCGGATTGATAAGTTGAAGTGGCAGTGGACGGGGCACATAGCCGCAGAACTGATGGCGGAGAAATAATGTAAGATTAGATTAGATTAGAACACTTTATTTTACACACCAGAAAACAAGATACAATGTTGAAATGTTGTTTTAACTTATAACAGAAAAGGTCTATTTATTTATCTATTAGTGCTTTTATTGTACGTGTAGTATGTAGAATACAACGAATTAACGCTATGAGCATTTTGTCAGTTAACTGCTGGAGGAAAAAGTTTAAACGCAAATTAAAATCTGCTTATAGGTATAGGGCATAATTAAATATTAAATTATTAATTAGCATTAAATATTTATTATTTTTAAATATTAATAATAAACCTATATACAATCTCAAAGCTACTATACCGTCTCAGGTCATTTACCTTTAAACCGGCGAGGCTCACAGAAAGAAAGAGAAATAATAAAGCTGTTAAGATAAGATAAGAATATTATTTATGACAAATATAAAATATTATTGCGGCCTTGTTGCTTATAGCAATTTCTTCCAGGCAACTGACGTTGGAGACTTGCTGAAGGAAAAGTGAGACGGGCAGTCGGTGAAAATATGAATATTGATTTACATACTTATAGTTAATAATAATATACTTAGGTATAACAATTATAAACATACATAATTTAGAATAAAGTTCTACCAAAGGACAAAAGAAAGTACATACCAACCTTCAGGAAAACAATAATAATTGAACTATTTAACCGTGTAATTTATTTCACCGTGTTATGCAATACAAATTCTTTTTGACAAGTCGTGTGATAGAGGAATGAAAGAGAAAATGAACAATCACTCGAGTGAACGTTCGTCCGAGTGAATCGACTGAATTCGCCTTTAGCGCAACGGTAACCTCTTCTGCATAATAGATCACACTTAAACAGACGGTTGACTTTAAAATAAAGATGCAAAGGTTGAGAACCTTTCGACTGGGTTTGATAGCATTCCCACTGTTGCACTTTATTATTAGAATTTTATTTCAATACAATCCGTAGTTATACTGGTAATGCCACTCGCTAACGGTGAAGGAAAACACCGTGAGGAAGTCTAAGTATCTCAATCCTTGTCAATCCGCGGTGGGCACGCGCGGTGATTAAGCCCATATTCTCGCTCTGAGAGAAGGCCTGTGCCCTGCAGTGGGACGTATATAGGCTAAATACATACAATCCGCAGCACAATGACAACTTTTGCAAATCTTCATACATTAGATCACACCGAAATGTTTTCGTTTCCACCTGAAAAGGAAAAAACGGAAAAACCTTCATAGGATCACTTTGTTGTCCGTCCGTCCGTTTGTCTATCAACAAGACCCTTCTCTCGGGAACGCTTGAAGGTATCGACTTCAAATTAAAACCATATTACTCAAGTCTACGTCGTTTATGCCGCAAAAAACGTATATTTCGACACTCAATGGAATCAAAATTTATTGGGTACTTTCCGTTGACATAGAACTAGGAAATTTGGCAAGTAATATCGTCGTATACTACAAAATACTGCACGTCAACGTCAGCGAATAAAGAACTGCTTACTTGTGGCACCGGCTGGTAGCTTCCGTTTATTTTATTTTATTTCCGTCTTTATGCTTTTATTTTGGTTCAAAATTTTTATTACTTATTTGATGCCTAACTGCTTTTTATTCATAAAGAATAAGTGTAGGAAATCCCGGCGGAGGCTGAAAAACAGCATTAATGCTGAGGCTCCGACCATTTTAAGAGTGTACTAAATTAGCCTTATCATCGGCAAATTTGTAACTTTTGACAGGGGGTACCCACGTCGTACATTTCTTGCATTACATTTCATAAAAAAATATCTTTGAAATTCGGGAAAAGCTCGGAAATAACTGCGAGAATCGATTCCCAAACTATTTCTTTGTTCTTGATTGTACAAATTGGTGGCCTTCCCCGCATTGAAAGTATTGTAGACAGTATACAAAAAAATTAAACAACAAATAAAAACCGACTTCGATACACTACAGCACAAAAAAGTTAGAAATAATTTAAATAACTAGAAGTAATGTATATATGCAGGTATTGTAGAAAATATGTATGCTGGTCATGAAACTGGGTATATATATATTTGCTATGTTTTCGCATAACTCCGTCAAATCTTAACCGATTTCGACAATTTTATATTACGCGTCGAATTGATAACCTCCTCCTTTTTTGAAGTCAATTAAAAGTTGAACCATTTTTTATTATTGATTGTAAAAATTGGTGGCCATCTACGCATTCAAAGTATTGTAGACAGTAAAATTAGCACTGTGTGACTAAACAAACCCTTCAGGGTAAAAGTTGGCTTTATGCTATTTCAGGCAAAGTGCGATCTTAGTTACGAAAATATGTAATTAGTTGGCACTGTCATACCGATTGGATTGAAAAATAACATAAATACATACATAAACTTACGCCTGCATCCCAGAGAGGTAGGCAGAGACCAGGGACTGCCACTTGCCACGATACTGACAAATAAATCACTTTCACTTCCTCAACATTCATTAATCGTTGCATGGACGCACGCCGGTTTCGGATACTTTTTATCCTGCCCTTTGCACAAACATCCCCTATTTGGTCAAAGTATTTCCCCTTACTGGCCCTTTATCTTTCTTCCTTCATCCTCTCCACAAGTTCAAACAAACGTAACATTCCTTTCTCAATTCTAGTCACTACATCCTCCTTCAGTCCACGACGTTCTCTAATCAAACTATTGCGTACACAGAACACACGGCTTTTGGACAGGATAAGCACAAGCAAGCTTTTAGTGGCTTATCCCAGCTGTAGGTAAACTCAGGTCCTGTTAATTGAATTCACCAACTTCGAGAATTTTTCAACTTGTTAATTGCCTCTACAGGTCTTTTCAGTTTGTTTTAGGACAAAATTGACTGCTATCTAACTACGCTAAATAGGCTAACAACAAACTTTAGCTTTCAGGTAAGTTTTCAACAATTTTGCTTGTGTAAAGCTCACTGAAATGAAAGTTCTTTTGGCAATTTAGGTTCCATAAATGTCGATGTGTGCGCGGGTTGTGAGGCACGAGGTGGCGCAAACGCTCTATTACTTATTTAGAGCCTTATTTACAAAAACACGATTCCTCTAAAACAAATCTAAAACTCCGTTTATTGATTCTATTAATTATTCTACCCTACCTTTGTCTTTATCATTATTTTGTTATATGTGTATATTACTTAATATTTCATATTTTACATGTATATGTAGTTATGTATATGCACGGATATGTATCTATATCGCTGTAAATGTAAATTTATTGATGTTTTTTATGTTACCTATGTATTTTGTTTTATTTATTTGTTAGCAACAGGCCACACTCTAGAGCATCTAGAGCACGTAGGTCTATCGGCACTGACTGAAAATCAGCGCTGAGGGTTCACACCCTCAGCACCAGGCTGAGTCAGCTGCCATTTGCGACAGCAGAGACACACCGCGACTAAGTTTGTAAAGTGTTTCTATTGTTTTTTGTTGTCCATATTGTTTCGTTTTCAGTTTTAATTAATGTGTGTTGTCTGTTGCAGCAATAAATGTTTTTCTCTCCCTCTAATCTGTGGCTACATCTTTTCCTTGTAAAATCTCCGCCACAGACTATTTTAAAGGGTGTTTTTCAAGTGTTTTATGGAATCGAGTTTTTACAAATAACCGTGTTTGTTTAGCAATGCTTAATGGTCGTATGCTCATCATCGAAAACTTGATTAGCATACACCTACTCAAGTTTTCGATGATGAGCATAGGTATTCAAACTTCAAGCGTTGAGGGTGCTTCGGGTAATTAAGCCCATTATCTTTCTCTTCGAGTGAAATTTGAAAACCTTTGAAAGGTGACAGAGAAGAAGAATCCAAAGACAAAACCATTAGAAAATAAACATTTATTTATTGAAATATATAAACAATAGACAATTTTACTACAATTTATTTACAGAATCCTTAAGGAAAAATAAACCATTTTTTAATCCTAATATGAATACAGAGTAAGGTACAAATAGAGGCTTAAAAGATAAACCAATAATACAGGTCCGGTGTATAGAATCCAAAAGTACCTACTATTTTTACTTTAAGCCCGGTACGCACAAATATTACCGGTCGTTTTTATAAAAAAACACGATTCCTTAAAACTCTCCTCAGAGATAGTTTAACTAGTCCTTTGCAAAAGGCTTTCCTTTTACGTCTTTACGTAACTACAGATTATTTAAACTGCCTCTGAGAAGTGTTTTAGAGGAATCGGGTTTTTGTATGTATAAGACCGTAAGTCTTATTAATGAAAAATCACGTGCAGTCAAAATATAACTAACGTGTTTTAAGGGCACCTTGAGAAAAACTCCATACAATTCTCCAGACTTCAACAACATGAATTGCTCTTTCGGGCTTAAAGAGCTTTTCAAGTGAAATCCTGTTTCTGAAGACAAATCGCGCTATTTTAACTAAAAAATAATGGGTTTTAGAAGAATGGAATTTTTGCAAATAACATTGGACTCGGAAGCGAGAGACCCAGGTTCGATTCCCAGTGCGGGCATGTACCTATGACTTTGTTTTCTAAGTTATGTATTTGTGAAGTTATAGAAGCAATACCACTCGCTAATTGTGAAGGAAAACATCGTGAGGAAACCTGAGTGTCTGAGCTATTCACATACCTCAGCGCTTGAAATCGCCAATCCGCGGTGGGCACGTGTGGTGATTAAGCCCATACTCTCTCCCTGAGAGAAGGCCTGTGCCCTACAGTGGGACGTATATAGGCTGCCTATGAAGACTGTAAGTTAATTTTCCAAGAAATTTGCCTAGGAAGAAGAAGTGGTATCAACAGAACGTTTACTTGTACAAAATATTTATTTGTTAAAAAAATACATTGCACAATAAGACACTAGCCTAAAGTACAAAAATCGTTTCCCAATTTGGCAACAACTGTCACCTCCACTGGCCTTTTGACCGTTACGCAGAGTGACAGTCATACAAGTAAAGATGGCCCAGAGCTTTTGGGATAATTACGTGTGACTGAAGATTGAATTTTAATTTCAAAAACTAATAATCAATATTTTTGAGCTTATACAAAATAATTATTGTTTTAAGATTGAATTTTAATTTCAATAACTAATAATCAGTATTTTTGCGTTTATATAAAGTTATTGTAGTGTCAATTTCAATTTAAAAATTTGCCAAAATATTTATGGAAATATGGAACGTAACTTAATAATTTCTGCCGAGGGTACTAAACTAACAGTTAATGCTTTCAAAAAGACGCCTGTCACCTCAGTCTACCGTGACCACGGCGCTTGCAAAAGTACCGAAAGATCAGAAAATTGTAAAATGGAAAAGTAAACGAGTGATATCCGTTAAAATTCAGTTTTATTATGTCTAGGGCTCGTGTTAACCTCAGAAAATACTACACCTAATTACTCCCTTTACTTAAAAAAGAGCATAATAATAAGGTGATAAAGTTAGCAAAAAAATTACTACAACAACATTACAATTATAGGTCTTTTTAAAGACAATACATACTTTAAAGTGTACGCAGTAGAAATGAGTCCTTGAGAAGTATGTCTGGTGTTACCTACTTCGAATGACAGGAGACGCAATAGTTTGATTAGAGAACGTTGTGGACTGAAAGAGGATGTAGTGACCAGAATTGAGAAAGGAATGTTGGTTTGGACATGTGGAGAGGATGAAGGAAGAAAGATTGACAAAACAAATATATCATATCGAGAGAATGTGGGTGGAAAGGCCAGTAAGGGACGTCGCAGGCGGACATACTTCAACCAAATAGGGGATGTATTAGCAAAGGGCATGATAAAAAGTACCCGAAACCGGCGTGCGTGCATGCAACGACTAATGAATGTTGAGGAAGCGAACATCGTGGCAAGTGGCAGTCCCTTGTCTCTGTCTACCCCTCTGGGATACAGGCGTGAGTTTATGTATGTATGTATGTATGTATGTGTAGGTTGTTGAAAAGTTGAGAGAGTACACAAGTAAAAGTCGATGTGTCGTCACTGTATCTACGTATGACTGGAGGTACCTACAAGAAATATTTTTGAAAATGTGTAAAACAAATTATATTACCGTACAGCCGATAGAAAATAATACTTTTCCTAAATATGCTTTCTGGAAATATATAATAACTAATATTTTTTTATTAAACGACTAGCTTATTGGCTAGAGAATGAAATAACTAGATAAGATAAGATAAGATAATTGTTTATTTGAACACAAATAGTTAAATTTGTTTACAATATCATTGTGCCCTGACTCCTGAACTAGGCGGGGACCTGTATCTCAGGAGCCAGTGCTGTCCCGAAAGGTATGATACAATGCTATTCTGTGAAGAATGACAGATAAAAACAATCAATCAATAAGACAACCACAATACATCCCATGTATACTTTCTTCGGAAGAAAGTTACAAATTAACATCAAATTAAAGTAGGTTACTATTAATTACATAAAAATTATCAAAAATAATAAAATTACATGCAAAATGTGTGTGTGTGTGTGTGTGTGTGTGTGTGTGTAAGTGTGTGTGTGTGTGTGTGTGTGTGTGTGTGTGTGTGTGTGTATGTGTGTGTGCGTGCGTGCGTGCGTGCGTGTGTGCGTGTGTGTGTATTTAGCCCAGTACAAACAAATTGTTCTCTGTGGAAATATAATCTTGAGTAATAAGCCAGTCGAAAAGTTTGCGCCTGCATTCAAAGGAATTGAGAAGGTAAATATCACATACTTTATTCAGTTTATTGTATAGAAAAGTGCCAAGAAATGGAAAGAATTTTCTGAAGAAGGATGTTTTGAATTGAAATTTATATGAAATTTTGTTGTTTCTTTTTTTTCTTCCATCGCGTTGTTCGGGTATCCGAACGATTTGCGAATGCTTTTTAAGGACTGTATGAAGTATAAAAAGTTGGCGTACAGATAGCACTTCGCAAGACTGATAAAGCTCAAAAGTGGGGAATTTGAACGGACGGAATGTGCTCACCTTGAGAACTGCCCTCTGGGCCCTCTCCAATGCCAGAAGAGGTGTTTTACACATACCGCCCCAAACAGTAATGCAATACACAAGCAGTGACTGGCATAGTGCATAATACACGGTTTTCAGGAGTTTTGGTTCTGCTGCAACTCTCAGATTTCTGAAAACGTAAATCAGCTTCCGCACCCTACCAGTCAGACCCTGTACATGTGCATTAAAGTTTAGGTTTTGATCTATAGTTATACCAAGATATTTAACGTCACGAACTTTTTTTAGTTTGGAACAAAGGCAACCTTCGTTGCGGGACTGAGAACAAGTGTGACCGATAAGATGCATTGATTGGGGAGGTTGCGTAGAACTTCGCATTGTGAAAGTTAGATAAACTGTTTTTTTGGTATTTAGTGTTAGAAAATTTTCGTTCAGCCATTTTGTGACAGAATTGAGACCCGCTTGAGCTAAGCGGTAAGTTTCACTCCAGTCTTTGGAATTGAAGCTCAAAGCTGTATCGTCGGCATAAGAGACTATAGTTCCACCCTGCAACGAGAGCCTGGAGAGGTCATCAATGAAAACCAGAAAAAGGGTTGGGCCCAAAATACTGCCCTGCGGGACGCCCACGGTCACTGGAAGGTCGCAGCTAGTATATTTACCTATCCTGACACACTGAAGTCGATCCGAGAGATAGTCTTTGAGGAGGTCTAGTTGTAGGGCTCTTATTCCCATAAGTTCCAACTTTTTTAATAATCGTGTGGCAGGGACCGTGTCGAACGCCTTCGCCAGATCCAAGAAGATGGATAAGCACTTATCACCCTTATCTAAATTACGCACTATTCTGTCTGTCAAGTCGTGCACTGCGTCCTCTGTTGATTTACCAGGGCGAAATCCAAACTGGTGTTCAGAAAGGAGATTATTATTACAGAGAAAATTCATGAGCCTGGTGTTAATTATACGCTCCAGAATCTTTGACATGGCAGGAAGGATAGATATTGGGCGGTAGTTATCGACACGGTCCCTGCTGCCACCCTTGTGTATGGGACAGATTACCGACCTCTTGAAGACCTTTGGAAAAATACCCTTTGAAAGACTAATTCTGCACACATGTGTGAGGGCCGGGACTATTTTATTCTTGAATGATTTGATGAATTTAGCAGAGATTCCATCCCAGCCTACAGCACAATCATCACGAAGTGACATTACCAGACTCTCAACCTCGCCTTCGTCCGTGTCAATTAGAACAAAAGAATTTACGCAGGGAAGATTGTTCTGGTCTCCAGTCAAATAACTTGACGGATCGGTTTTTTTTATTTTCTCAGCCAAATTCTTACCTATGTTGGCAAAAAATACATTCGCTTCATTAACTGAAGAGTGAGGAGAGCCATTAGCTTTCAGTAACTCGTATGCCTTCTCGTTTCCTTTTTGAAAATTCGCTATGTTTTTTATCACAGACCATATTTTTTTGCTGTTTTTGCCCGCGCTTTCTAGAAGTTCTTTATCATATGCTCTTTTAACTTTTTTTAGTAGTTTTGTGCAGAAGTTGCGATACCTTAAATAGATGACTTTGTGGTTTTGGTTATCTGGATATTTTTTTGTTTTTGCATGGAGCTTATCCCTATTCCGCATACAACGGAGCAAACCGGATGTAATCCAAGGTTTGAGAGCTTTTTTCCTTCTAGATAATTGGCAAACTTGACTGTTAGCGTCAATAATATTTTTTAAAGACTCTGTGAGGATAGTAGCGGCGACATTAGGGTCCTCCGAATTAAGGACCGGGGAAAGGTCAAGATTTATCATGCTATTTTGTAAGCCACTTTGATCAATTTTTACGTAGGTATCCGAGATTAATTCTCTTCTTGTACCTAAGGTTAGTGAGACCAAAACAGCATTATGGTCAGACACAGTTGTTTCTATTACTAGGGTTTTAGATGGCAGTTTGGTTCTTAGCAAAGCGTGATCGAGACAGTTGTTCATTCTAGTTGCAATTTGATGTCCAGGTAGTAGTCCATGAAAAGCAGTTAAATCAAGATATGGAGGTGCGTTTCGATCTTGGCTTAGTTGTTTAATATCAATGTTAATGTCTCCAATGATTGTAATATTTTTAAAAGAAGACAGTGATTGCAAGGTAGTATCTAGTGATTGAAGAAATTTGTCTATATTTTTTATGCTTGGTGAACGATATATGGCTATAATAGCAGTCTCTTTATTAGGTTTAATTATAACACAACTAGCGTCCATAAAGGTTATCTCCTCTATGGCAACGTCAATTTCACTTTTGCAGTAGACTACAATACCGTCATTCTGATTAGTGTTGTTTTTAGTTGAGTAATGCCTGTATCTGTCCAGCATAGGTATTTGCGTCGAGCATTGAAGCCAGCATTCTACAAGGATGATTATGTCTAAATTCAAGTCCATTCTGGTCATTAGAGTTAGAAAGTTGTCAAAGTTGCAGTGAATGCTCCTTATATTTTGCATCAGTATATTAAAGTTAGAGCTATTGCAAGAGACATGTTTCTTACAGTTCTCAGGTGGAGATAGCACTGCCTCTGACACGGTCATCACATCCAACTCGAGACCAATGCTGTCGTTGTTATTAAACATAGCTACATTTTAAAATGGCATATCTCACAGGGTTCGGTGCGGGCTGAGGGGTAAGGGTGTTATTGCAGTATGTTTTGTGCTTGTGATTTCCACTGTATTCTTGATGGTGTGTGTACGATTGTGTAAACTTGTGTAAGTGTGTATGAGTGTGTGCTATGATTTTTTTATTTTTCTTTGTGTAGTGTAAAACATGTTTGTATACTTTGCATGATATTTTAGGGCATTTCAATTTATAGGCTATTATAACTGAGACTAGTCATTGGATTTGATTCAACCGAAGTTTATCCAGGTGGTCTTCGGATTTTATTTGAATGTGCGGTGATCCTTGTTGTTTTCGGACATAAACCTTGCCATTTGTAGACCAGCAGAAGGTGAAGCTTTCTCTTTTTGCAAACTCTCGTGCAAGGTAGAACAATCTCTTCATCCGCGCGGTCAGGAGTTCTGATACGAAAATAGGCGTTTCATCCCCAGGGAGACCAATGTCAATGGCCGTAAGACGGGACTCCTTCCTGCAAGCTTTAACTTTCTTTATAGCTTGCAGTATATTATCCTTATCTAGAGTGTTTTGCAACTCAAAAGCAATAGATGACGTTTTGTTCTCCCTTTTGCTTGGCAATCTATAAACATTTCTGATGTCTTTTGTAGTTAGATTTACCTTCAGCGTTTTTGAAAGAGTTTCTACATAGTTGAAGAGTGTTTCTTTGTTCTCTGATGGCTTTTTTGGCACGTTCCTTATTTCAACGCAGGTGATTACTGAGTTAGTTTCAATTTGGTCTATGCGTGACCCAAGAGCATTGAATTCTTCCATTATTTTGGACCTCTGGGTATCATATGTTGAAATTTGGGTCTCCAGTGCTACCAGTTGCTCACTCAGGACGGTCATAGATTTTTCTAAGTCTCTATTTGTATTTTCAATGGATTGGTTTGAGTTTTTCACGTCTTTGATGTGGGTTTCCAGCTGGTCGAGCCTGCCAGTTTGAGTTGCCAAATACTCATCGAACATTCCTTGAAGCATTTCTTTAATTTCGTGCTTGAAAGAGGTAAGCTCGGTTGCGATTTCTTCCCCAGATAGGCGACGCTTTTTGTTACGGAGTGAGAGAGTACTATTCTCTCTAGCGCCTTCGTCTTGGTCTATTTGTGACGTAAGGGATGGGTTTGCAATAGGGTTTGAATTTGGCTGAGTGGACGTAGGAGGAGTGCGTTGCAATCCCCCACGCATTTTACTAGACATCCGCTTTCAGCCAAGAAAAAGCAAAAACAAAAAGAAATCCCGTCCTCGTCCAGAGGATCGAACCGGCCACACTCCGAGCGATGCGTAACACTCAAGACCCAGGCGTCTTAACGACAGAGCTATTCAGTTGATGCAGCAAGGACCGAAAATTGCTAGCATATGTAGGTGAAATGCAATGCAGTGCGAGTGTGGCTTAGTTGCTATTCAAGGTCAACCGGTTTGTCGACACCCGTTGCTAGCGATTTGTTGTTGATAGAATTTTGCGCACTACTACCGACCAAAAAACTCGACACTATTTCACCTTTACACTTAAATACACACTCTTAAAATTAGCCAAACCCGGCGGGCGTTCTTGCAGCGACTGGTCTCCACTTCGGAATACAGGCACAAGTAAAACCCTAAAAAAAACCGAATCAAGCAAACTAGGATACCTTAAATAAAATTACCGAAACTTTTCTCTTCCAATGATATCAAAGGCAGATTACAGGCAGATTAAACAGGTACCGTCTAAGTATTCCTTTTGTATAATAAAGCATATCATTGTCTATAAAGAATCACGAGTGACATTAACAAGACTAGGACCTGAATAAGCTTAGACGCGGGTAAAATGCTGGTAAGAATGTTTTATCTGTCACTGAACGTAAGAATCTTTTATCTGTCAGTGTAGTATTAAAGAAACGTCTCGTTTACTTCGTATCAATCAAATGTCCTCTAGATTGTAATATCTCGGTACGGCAACATTTACGAAGTGAAAACCACTTTAAGGGGGTCCAGGGATTACTCCCTTTTTTACAGATCAATTTTGCTAAAAGTGTCAGTACAATCTCTCAATCATGTTAATAGTGATTTTTAGGACCCATGGCCCTGAACCTAAGGCAAAAACCCTAGGACTACAAAGCATTAACGCCAGAAACGGCCGTCTAGTCCCAGGTTCGTTATCCTAGGTTCTTTGTCGTGGGTCCTAAACATCACTGTTAACATCATTGAGAGATTGTACAGACACTCTTTGCAAATTTGACGTGTAAAAAAGATACGATATTTTCCTTGGTGGCGCTAGTGTCACTCCCTGGACCCCCTTAAGCATATTTTCTCTGAATATTTAACGAAACTGAACCATTTCGGTGACGTCGCCATCTTCTTTCATCCGGGCTCTTTTTTCTTTTGACTGAAAAGTCCTAGAGGTGCTTTCAAGAGATTTATTTATGTTGTCATCCGTCGCCGGGCAAAGGTCGCAGACATTGGCGAAATAGTCTCGATATTTAATTGAAAATGGGCAGGACCCTGGCGAAGCGGGACGACTGCAGGTGGACCTTTTGCTTTATCAGAATTCATTTTATTAAGATAGTTAAGATAATATTAAGATTAAGATTGGAAGATAAGATTCATTAATCATTGCATACCCGCATGCCGGTTTGGGAGGCTTTGTCAAGATCGTCGTCTCCCTGGTCTCTGCTTACCCTTCCGGGATACAAACGTGAGTTTAAGTGATATATTTACCTGTATCATTTTACCTACACTTTTGGTTTTACTAATATTATTATTAAGTGATCCATACCATAAGTTTTACTGGACCCTCCCGAAGTATGTTATATACTGTAATCCGACCTTCATGTAACTAAAATCGATTTAGTAAATAATAATAATTGTTTATTTTCTAGAACTAAACATATTTGACAGTTTGTTTTTAATAAATTAGGCTAGCATAAAACAAGTGTTTCCTAAACTACGTTAGATTTGTTTAGATTTGATTGATTTTTGCTTACTAGCTGTTCCCCGCGACTTGGTTCGCGGGGAAATTTTGTTGTGTATTTTTCCGGGCTAAAGAGTAGCCTAATAATTATTAACTTAATTCCGGATTCACTTACTTTCTTTATAACCGGAAGCGTCAGAGACGAGCACCCGACGACGTGAGCTCCCTCTCTACTCACCATGATTAAGCTCTGCGAATCAGTGCGAAACCTGGTCGGTCTATTCCGACAAAAAAAGCAAGTAAGTGAATCCGGAATTAAGTTAACAATGTGTAACAGTGCTTACGAAAGATTTAGTTTGAAAAAAGTAGCCCATGTAGGTACTATCCCAGACTATAATCTATCTTTATCATATACTTTATTGCACACGAGACATTGAACAGAACATTACATAAGAAATAGCATGTACAAAGGCGGGGTTATCTCTCTCTGTAAGAGATTCTTTCAGCAAACCTTGGGGCGTCGGAACAGCGGTAAAAAACGGATCTAAAATACGTGTACAAAATAAACTTCATAAACTGCAAAAATCCTTAACCATGACAAACACTAAGCAGAAAATCCTTTTTGCCAAACTTCATGCAGATCCGTTTAGTCATTCCACAGTGATTGAGCAACTGTTACTCAACCACACTAGAACGACAAAACGGATCTGGATATTCCACCATGGATGGATATCAAGGTGGACGTTTCTTCTCGAAAGTCTGATGTCACACTGACAATAAAAATTCAGAACCGTGGTCGTTTAACCACGGTAGGTGGCACGCGGGGAATAGACGAAGACGTCAACTGTGTCGCGTCCATTGGGTAAAACGTTCTCGATGGATATAGATCCATCCACCCAAGCATTCGCGTGTTAAATAGTAGTATCTAATATTAACAACAATACTAATACCTTCCACACAACAGTAAGATAGATTGTCCAGTAAGATTGATTTACCAGTAGTATTATTGATTAGAGAACGTTGTGGACTGAAAGAGGATGTAGGTAGTAACTAGAATTGAGAAAGGAATGTTGCGTTGGTTTGGACATGTGGAGAGGATGAAGGAAGAAAGATTAAGGGCCGGTAAGGGGAAATACTTTGACCAAATAGGGGATGTATGTGCAAAGGCAGGATTAAAAGTACCCGAAACCGGCGTGCGTGCATGCAACGACTATTGAATGTCGAGGAAGCGAAAGTGATCTGTCAGGATCGTGGCAAGTGGCAGTCTCCGTTCTCTGCCTACCGCTCTCGGATAAACATAAACATAAACATTTACATACAGGCACATACATTGCTTCTGGCCCCACACTAGGATACCCTGTGTTGTGGGTACCAGAAACAGCGACATCATAAACATGTAAACATCCAAGACCTGGGGTTTTTTTTTTGTCCCCAGACGGGATTCGAACCAGGCCGGGGGTTGATGTATGTGGAATGGTATTTATTGTAAGATAATAAGAAATAAGAAATGTATTGTGATACGAACTTCTGCACGACAAAAAATAGATGTCTTGGATACATTGGACTTAGTAGGTAGGCGTGTAATAAAATTGTATTATTATGTTTTCACATCGAAAACCATACTAGGTGAGCCTGTGTCATGGCTTTCGACGTCTCTCGCGTCTCGGATCCATTTTAGCGGATCCTTTTTCAGGATTTTGTTTTCCAATGGGACATTTATTCTGCAAAGGCGCTTTAGTTACTTAATTCACCCAGACAAGTTGGAATAAGTCTTTAAAAGGTAGCCTTAGATAACGAGGGTCAATTTACCAAAGATTAGGGGTTCGGATAGAGAGTTTTACTATCTGCGGTTAGCAGCCACCATCACAGTGTTACTGGCACTGTGATGGTGGCATTCACATAAGACACACACGTATACTAAGCAGCCTATACAGTACGTCCAACTGTAGGGCACAGGCCTCCTCTCAGGGAGAGAGTATGGGCGTAATCACCACACGTGCCCACCGCGGATTGGCGATTTCAAGCGCTGAGGTATGTGAATAGCGTAGACACTCAGGTTTCCTCACGATGTTTTTCTTCACCGTTAGCGAGTGATCTTGCTACTATAACTCCTTACCCGTGGTCCACCCCCCGAGACCACCTGGGTGAACCGTGGGATTTTTTTTACAACGGTTCACCTCTCTGATCAAACATTAACGGCTCAATTTTTTTATTGGTGACAGTCCACATCAGACTTTATATCAAGGTCTCCAAGAAACACCCAGGTGAACAAAGGTGGTCCATTGAAAAAAAAAACACACGGTTCACCCAGGTGGTCTCAGGAGGGGGGCCGTGGGTAAGTAGGTGACTCAGCATGTGCTGAAAGTTTGGGAAGGACTTCAGCGCCGATATTCGCCGCCGGTACCCGGTGTGAGCGGCACAGCGCCAAGAGAGCTGAGGTGAGGTGGTCAAACCGTTATCGGACCATTTAAGGAAATACATTTTACTCTCTGATGGTTATCACTTAAAATCTGAAAAAATACAATATTCCTTTTCAATGTCCTGTCCTAGATCGCCAACCCGCCTGCCGAGCGTGGCGATTATGGCAAAACCCTTCATGGTTATGAAAACCACGAAGGAGGCCTATGCCCTGCAGTGGGCGTCAAATGGCTGATGATGATGATGAATGTCCTATCTAGGGCTGTCGGTCATTGTTTGCGTGTTTTTTTAAACTTTACGGCATCAAAAAAATCGCGAAAATGAGCTAAACTATAACTAAATTCGGTTTTAGTGGAGCTATACAGACTTTGGCAAAGTAAAAAATATAGACAAACAAACATAACAAACAAACATAAACATTTACATACAGGCACATACATTGCTTCTGGCCCCACACTAGGATACCCTGTGTCGTGAGAACCAGAAACAACGATATCACAAACATGTAAACATCCAAGACCTGGGGTTTTTTTTTGTCCCCAGCCGGGATTCGAACCCGGGACCTCTCTCATGGTATGCAGATACACTACCGCTTCGCCACGAGGTCGTCCAATAGGTACCAATATTATTAACACTCAATGTGTCAGTATCGCCATGTATCGCTTTGACAACGTCGGTGGACACAGAAATGGTCATCGCATTATCGCATTTCTGTGATTACTTTTCACTCGGGTTTTCTGTTTGTAAGTACAAAAAAGGGTCTATTTCTATGGAAGGTGTACGTGCACTGTGTAAGATGCTTAATACCCCACAGTGTAACGAAAGTGAAAAGGAAGCTTTCCTTCGGTTGAGTTTCCTCGCTGATAAGCACGTTGATTCTATTACCGTTTGATAAATGAGCGCGTTTCGAGAGCCGCGCCGTCGGTATTATACCGATGCAAGCGCGGTAGGGATGGGCTACTGAAAAAAAAATATATCGATAAATCGGTATAAGTAGTTTTGGAGCGGCTACCATCGCTTTCACATTTGAGAGGTCACATTGAGCATGTAAAAAAGATTTTGTTTTCTAATTATTTATTAATACTTTTACGTACTACATTAGGGGATTAGTATGAGCCTACGAATAAAAAAAACCATAGAGTATTTATTCCTACAAAATTTATACTAAAAAACGGTCCTAGTCCCCTCGATCAGGCTTTACCGATGATATGAGCGGAACATGTGCTGCAGAGTAAATCACTCTGTGATTGGTTCATTCTGTGCGCCATGCGTGACGTGAACGTTTAATGGGCGATAGCAAATGACAGCGACTGATGGTTGGTTTTATACAAAAACGTCTAACCAATTTTGCATAGATATTTTGCCGGATAAAATTAAACTCGCTCCGATTGGTAACACAATTGACAAGCCCCGCCCGCCTTCCCACGATTGAACGTGGGGTCATTCTTTTGCGTTAGTTAGATATCTATGTTTTTAACTATCACTGATAGGAGCGATACTACTAGCTAACTGTGAAGGAAAACATTGTTATGAAACCCAAGTGCCTGATCTTAACCTATTCTCAAAGATATACCTACTTTTTCTAGTATAGTTGATCTAGATAATAGTAATAATAAATTGTTTTTTTTGAAACCAAACATGACAACAATTGTTCGGTGCTAAATTTCTCAAACTAAGATACCCCCGATAAAATACAAACTATTGCACAAATGGCTTGAGTCTGAGTGTCTGTACTCGTTTGAGATGCGCTTGTCTGGTTAACAACTTCCTTATAAAGAAGAAATTTAACGTGGAGTTTCTTTGTTAGCTTCTTCTCCACATAATCTATACTAAGCTGTGAATCTAATCACTTTGAAATTCAGTAAGTAAACATTGTTATTACAATGAATAAACATATATTTGACTGGAATTAAATTAAATTATCCTACCAGGTGGTTGTGTTGGTTGGTAATTGGTATAATTTTAAATTGAAATTTAAAATATTGGCGTTAAATATCGAATATTTTCGGAAAAAATATCGATATTTTTTACGCTAGCCTAATTTGTGTCGGTGAGACCAGTTTTTTATAAGCAAAATCGTTAAATTATTCATTGCAAATCCTGCCTTTGTCATATTAAGCAGCTTTGAAGAAAGCTAAAGATTATTGTGGGTATTTGATTTTTGTACAATCTATTGCACGATAATCTTGTCGTTGCATCCTATCTCCTAAACTAGGCAAAGAACCTATCTCTTAGGAGAAGTTGAAATTAAATTAAAACCTTTAAAAGTGCGTACATTCGAGAAACATTGGGTTGACGACTGTCAGTCAATAAAACATCTATCACATGAAAAGAAAAACAGTAACACAAAAAGGTATAATGATAGCCACGCAGATCATTGTGTGTGTGTGTGTGTGTGTGTGTGTGTGTGTGTGTTTTTGTCTTTGTGTGTGTATGTGTGTGTGTGTGTATGTGTGTGTGTGTGTGTGTGTGTGTGTGTGTGTGTGTGTGTGTGTGTGTGTGTGTGTGTGTGTGTGTGTGTAAGAAAGTTAATATTTTCATTTAGTGATACACAAAAACTCAACAGCACTATACATCAGAACCTGCAGCCAAGTATTAATTTTAACAGTGTAACAGTTTTATTTTATAAATTCACGCTGCCTTGAAGCACTCCTTAGAGGTAGTTTCAAATAAAATAAAATAGTCTGCGGTAATGGGAAAGACGTAACCACACATCATTTAAACTGCCTTTAAGGAGTGTTCTAGAGGAATCGTTTTATTATAAATAAGACCGTCAGCAGTTGTTTAGGTTCAGTTAGTGTCAGGCAAGTACATATACTAGATACTGCTGATATTTTTACCATAAATACATTAGACATTGAGTCAGTATGTATAGCTTTATTATTATTATAAACCTATAATAAGTTACTTATGTGTTACAGTGCAATTACATGTTATTACATTACAGGGCTATTATTTTATATTACCACGAAATATGCACCACATAAACGATTGCACTTTTATAAGTTTCGTGGTTGTATACACATTACTTTACAAATACAAATACCTACATTATTTGTGAAATATGGGTAGGTACAAACATAATGATGCGTACAGGTATGGAATAAAAAGTTATAGGTGCTCCATATTTTACCTTGTGGCGTACAAATATAAAAACAAACCTATGTACAATGTTTAATAAACTATTACATCGATGTCACTAAGGTAGTTGGTCAATGATTAGTTAATACAAATTATAGAAACAATTGA
The DNA here is from genome assembly GCA_947308005.1 of Yponomeuta malinellus. Taxonomy (NCBI): domain Eukaryota; kingdom Metazoa; phylum Arthropoda; class Insecta; order Lepidoptera; family Yponomeutidae; genus Yponomeuta; species Yponomeuta malinellus. Next base: position 725,187 of record OX371009.1, on the reverse strand, counting down.
TTATTTTACAATTATTTATAGAATTGAACATTATAAAGTCACACCATCAAAATAAGCTTTGTAATATTGCTATTGACATCGAGATTAAAATGTAAATAGTAGTGTCTGAATACGAGTTCAATTACCACGTGAACATCATGATTGCAATGTTGCCGAAGTATTAGGAACTGAGATTAATTTCTCAAACTAAAATAATTAAAAGTTGGCTTTATGCTATTTCAGGCAAGGTGCGATCTTAGATACGAAAATATGTAAATAGTTGGCACTGTCATACCGATTGGATTGAAAAATAACATAAATACATACATAAACTTACGCCTGCATCCCAGAGAGGTAGGCAGAGACCAGGGACTGCCACTTGCCACGATACTGACAAATAAATCACTTTCGCTTCCTCAACATTCATTAGTCGTTGCATGGACGCACGCCGGTTTCGGATACTTTTTATCCTGCCCTTTGCACATACATCCCCTATTTGGTCGAAGTATTTCCCCTTACCGGCCCTTCCACCCACTTTCGCTCGATATATTTGTTCTTCTAAAACCCATAAAATACCCCCGATACAATACAAACTATTGCACAAATGAATTCAGTCTAAGTGTCTCTACTCGTTTGAGATGCGCTTGTCTGGTTAACAAGTTTCTTAAAAAGAAGTAACGTGGAGTTTCTTTGTTAGCTTCTTCTCCACATAATCTATACTAAGCTGTGAATCTAACAACTTTGATATTCAGTAAGTAAACATTGTTATTTTAAAAACCTATTTAGAGGCTAAAAACTCCAGATGTCGCTGCCTGTACGTAATACGGAGAAGTTTGTAAAGAGGATCGAAATTTCGCTGATGCTCAGTTGGGAGAGCGCTGGCACGGTTAGCCAGAGGTCGCAGGTTCAAGTCCCGGTACGGGTGGAAATTTTAGCCTCTAAAAAGGTTTTTAAAATTGTCCTCAGCACGGGTTAGTGCAACAAAAAGAATTAACATTGTTATTACAATGAATAAAAATATTTGAATGGAATTAAAATTAATTATCATATCAGGTGGTTGTGTTGGTTGGTTATTAGTATCATTTTAATCGAAATTTAAAATATTGGCGATAAATATCGAATACTTTCTGAAAAAATATCGATGTTTTTTACGCTAGCCTAATTTGTGTCGGTGAGACCAGTTTTTTATTCGCAAGATCGTTAAATTATTCATTGCAATTCCTGTCTTTTAATGTGTTAATTTGTTCCATTAAATGTCTTTCTCTCTCTCTCTCTCACTCTTTCTCTCTCTCTTTCTATCTCCCTCTCTCTCTCTTTCCCCCTCTCTCTCTCTCTCTCTCTCTCTCTCTCTCTCTCTCCTGTGAGTATCATTTTTGGGTGAAAGAAAATTAAATGTCAGAGTTCTTAGGTCGTAATTTTAGTATGGAACAGCGAATATTGTTTCACAGTTTTCAAGTTCGGATGTTATGGGATGTTATACTAGTTACAGCCTGTAATTATATATTCTAATAAAATATAATAAAATCTCGTGTCACAGTGTTGGTTATCGGACTCCTCCGAAACGGCTTCACCGATTATTAAGAATTGTTTTTTATATATTTGTTTATTTGGTAGGGTCGTAGGCTAATTAATAATGCAAAACAACGTTTGTCGGGCCGGCTAGTATTTTAATTAATTTGGTGACGATTTGGATATTATTTCTTAGCACATTAGGTAAGTTTTTGGTAGGCGAATCACAATAAACGACTACTTTGTCGCTCTTAATATCTTTTTATATTGTACCTACCTGTTAACATACATTCAGAAACTAACGCCTGTATCCCAGAGGGGTAGGAAGACACCAGGGTTTGCCACTTGCCACGATCCTGAAAAAACCTCTTTCCCTTCAACAACACCAACAGTCGCTGTCTTACATACGCCGGTTTCGTGTATTTTTCATCTTACCCTTCGCTAATACAAACCTTATTTGGTCTACGTGTCTCCTACTTATTTACTCAGTCACAAAATCTCTTTTCTTTTATGCTGATTCAATTCCGAAACCGCACATAATTTATCGTCAACAAGCCAGACATGACAGAGAAGGGCAAACAACTTTATAAAGTACGTCAAGGGTTTGCTCTGAAACATTAACATAACTTAGAATTAACATGATCACATCAACCTTATTCCTAAGTACGTAACTACATTAAAAATCGTACAACTTCTAATCGGCTTACATAGACTTAGGTTAGGGAGCCTTAAGTATCACCAATACGCGGTGGGCACGCGTGGTGATTAAGCCCAACTCTCTCTCTCTCTGAGAGAAGGCCTCTGCCCTACAGTGGAACGTATATAGGGTGCTTATGAAGTGGAGTCCATGGTCTTTGGCTCAACTTTTGCTTGAATTCAGCTCCTCTACCCTCGACGCTAATCTTGTAACTTTAAACAGCAATTCTTGTCATTCATATGCCTTTGTCAATGTATAATAAGAATCGCGGGAAACAATTTCGATGAAGTTCAGTAAATAGCTAGATAGATTAAGTGTTTAGTGAATCGCGTTTTAAGTTCATGTGCAGGTAAGTAATTTTTTTGCTGACTCTATCTTGCTTTTTTATTGTATAAAAAAAAACAAATAAAAAACCGAAATGTTTTTATTCGCAATCACACAGAAACTGCTTAGTGAACGTTACAAGTTACTAGAACATTACTAGATGTCCACTTCAATCATTTTGGCTCTAATATGGATAAAAACTTCCGAACTTAGTTTTTTTAAATTTGGTCCTTAATTAACAAAGTTTATAGCTACGAGTATATCATTCTCAAACCTAGAACCTGTGGGTAGTCCAAAACGTATACTAAGTCGTTATTTTGTAAATACTACCCAAACTACTGTGGCGCTATTTGGAATACAATAACGTTGAAAGTAGAGGGGGTGGTTTGACTTCCTAATTACAATAACTATTACAAAACATCGGGTACTACTAAAGATCCTACAAGATAACAAAAAATAAAATTAAAGAATCTCTTGTTTTTGTTTCCGATACTTTTTCCTACAGATTTATGGAATTTTGAAAATGGGACTACAAAATGCTTAAAAACTCTTCCTCAATGCCGTATTAACATCGCTTTTAACTTTGAGATCGCTTTTGAGTGCCCATTTCAGGATGTTGTCCCAAACAAAGGAGCAACTTGACAGCGCACTCAAGATCGATCTCGGAGTTAAGATCATTTAATTAATGTGGACCTTGGAGAGATATTCTTTACTTACGCAAATGGATAGAGATTTGAATATTGATATCTTTATCGACTTCACTGTTTACATTGGGTCTCTCGTCGATTTTCTCGAAAGTTTTCTCGGCATTATTGTTGCTTGGTTGCGTCAGGCGCTCCGTTTTTAGGGCATCGCTCTTGTTTTCGTTGAAGCAGTCGTGATTCCATTTGCTGGGCGTGTTGTTGCAGAGTGCTGTTGTTTCTGATGAAAAGAAGCTGCAAAGAATGGGAATCAATATGGGAGAAGTTTTTAAATTGTGCGGAAAAGTCGCCGTCTATATTATCTATATTATAGTCTTTGAAAATAAACCAAGTCATAGGTACATGCCCGCACTGAGAATCTAACCTGGGTCTCGAGCTTCCGAGTCCATTGTTCTACCCACTGGGCTATCACACTACCACACGCTAACGGTGAAGGAAAACATCGTGAGGAAACCCGCGGCTTGGTTGGGTCCGCACGTATTGATTTGTCTTTCCTGTGGGCTAGGCAAACTGAGCTGTCAGGTTGGTATTGGTGCTCGGCAAGCCTACTCCACCTAAAAAACAACAGGCACTGCAGCGTCCGAGTGGTCCCTTCACCCATCTAGTGTGAGTGAAGATGCCACTGGACGCTGTATAAACCATCTCATTACGTAGATGCATAAGGCCAAAAAGGTTAGTGTATGTGCTGTGACGCTTTAGATTCTTCTTCTTAACGTGTCGATAACAAAGCAAATTTAATAAAAGTCTTTAGTAAACTGTTGCGGCGCAGAACTTTGCCACGCTGACTGCGTTGTTAGTTGCATTCGTTAGGTCCTCGTGAGTGCAGATGTTAGGGCAAACAGGGCACGTTTAAAGATGGTGCATCGTCTGCCAAACATTATCATCATCATCAGCCCTTCGACGCCCACTGCAGGACATAGGCCTCCATATCTGGTTTTCATAACCATGAGGGCTGTTGCCATAATCGCCACGCTTGGCAGGCGGGTTGGGAATCGCAGTAAGCAGCTGCTGCCGTCTCCTGGTAATTTATTTCCTTAGTCGCCTTCTACGACATCCACGGGAGGAAATGGAGTGACGCTATTCTTAATTCGTCGCCACACGGATACCGCACAAACAGTTCAAGTACCGCACAAACAGTTCAAACGCTTATATGCTACTATGAAACCACACATATGCTACGCCGATGCTACACCTAGGCTAAGCTGTTGCCTCATCTATGTTATGCAGATGCTGCTCAAGTGCTACGTCTCTATGCTATACGCAAATGCTACGCCTGTACTACGCTTATGCTATGCTTCAAATTGCTTCAATTTAGGTTACACGAAAATAAAACGGTTTTGCGTGCGTTATTTGTATACCTTCATACGTTATGTTGTACACTTATCCCCACGTGACACGGCTTTTGCCAGTGTGGGTGTCAGCTTACAAGCAAAAAATATACCTTTTACTATTTTTTTTTTACCTGGATCGCCTGAACACTTTGTGCTCGATCCTGGAGCCGCGGTGGAGCTGCGAGCGCACGCGCACTAGGTGTGCGCCGTCGTTATGGTGGACGCTGCTCTCGCGCACGCTGGAGTGCTCGCGGTAGCTCTTGCACTTGCCGCGGTCGGCGCGCGCGCAGCACAGCGTATCGCGGAACGCGAGGCGGTACCTGACGGGGAAACGGACATTGTGTAACCGACTGCGAAACCTGAGAAGTATTTAAGTGGACTGTATTGTTACCAAGTCCTGTTTATTAGCAGCGTCCGAGTGGTCCCTTCACCCATCTAGTGAGTTTATACAACGTCCTGTGCGCTGTATAAATCATCTCATTATAACCCCCGGTTTCTCGTACACTAACAAGCTGTTATTCTAATGTTAACAGCTGTCAGTTGTTTTTTTTTTGTATGCACTTTGGTCAATTGACAGCTGTTAACAGTAGATTAACAGTGTGTTAGTGTACGAAAAACTGGGGGTAAGTACATGAGTTTATGCCATGCGTGAAATAAAAGCTCAATTTTCGGGTTTTGGTAACGAGATAATGTAATGAAAATAGTAAAGAACAAAAGAAGTATGAATGTAAATGTATACAATGAATCCTCCTGTCGATGTCAACCCCTGTAATGGCGTAGACATACCTAAATTTTTACTGTTGAAAAAAAAAACACGTCAGTAACGCTTATTATATATATGTATAATGAGCTTCAAAGGAAAACTATCACAGCTAAGTAGGCTTTACAAGTTAACAGGTAATAGGCGACCAACTTATAAAAGGAAAACTTCGTACAAATTTCATTGAAAATTACTTCGGTGAAGTTGTTAGTTGTGTAAAGCAGGTAGGTAAGTAAAATAAAATCCTAGTTTCAATCAATAAACCCTCCTTCTAGGATCGTATATTTGAAATACGAACTATAATGAAGGCTGTCTTCTCCTAAAGAACGCCTTTCCTGCGCTGACTACGAGCGAAGCTTAATCAGTTTCTAGTTCCGTTTTAAACGACACCTTACGATATCAAAGGCTGATCAGATGAAGACTACTGACCTGAATGTTTCGAAAGCCATTCAGGGTTTTAACTTGTGACGGCAATATCATAACAAAACAGCTATAGAGCGCTTCCTCGCTCGGTCGACTGGACTATAGAGTTGAATAGCGTCAAAAATTCATCCATAGACACACATATGAACGAATTCATACTTAGAGCGGCTAAACGGGCGGCGGGTCAACTGGTAGAAAATGCCATTAGCGTTAAGTTCACCTTTTGTACACTTTCTTTTATGCAATAAAGAATTAATATTAATAATAAACAGGTATAATAAAATTGTAAAAATGTCAATTCTGTGCATTTAATGCTTTTTGAAAAATGTTCGAAACTTGTTCGAACGTGGCGTCGGGCATAAACTGCTGGATGGAATTGACTTAAATGATTGATTAAAACTTTATCATCATCATTCAGCCACAAGAGGTCCACTGCTGGACATAGGCCTCCTCCATGGATTTCCAAAAAGACCGGTTGGAAGCGGCCTGCATCCAGCGCCTTCCGTAGCCAGGAATAGCGGAGCTGTCGGGGACTGGGGGCCTGGTTTCCTGGTTTACTGCCGTGAGGGTATTTGCCATACTCGCCACGCTTGGCATGCGGGTTGGCGAGCGCAGTGTATCGTATTTCCGCAGAAGGCGCTGCTGCCCACCTCCTGGTAATGTGTGATTAAAACTTACTATTTATTTACTTACTACCTATTGATTAAAACTTACCATGATTATAACTGATATTACCGGTTAACATCCGGATAAAAGCTAGAAAATATTACCATAAATATCTTCTAGCCGTTAAATCCGTCACTAAAGGAAAACCAATATTAGATGACCTCTAAGCTATCAGTACTAAGAGAGTCAATCGGTTGCTACGGAAACCCGTCAACAAACTTCAATGGGTACCACAGATTTTTTTTTGTTTGTTTATAACTATGCCAGTGTCAAGTATTTGGGGGACTTAGCATAAAGGTATAGGGAATAAACTTATTTTACAAAAGGAATGATTTAAAAAATGTTTTAGAACCAGCTGTTAATGGGGAAGTTGCGTCTAACTTAGATTGGAGTGACATTGCTTTTATACTGTAGAAATCATGTAAAAACCTGAGAAAAATTTAAAAATAAAATATTTAAAAAAAAAATCGATGTTTTCGAGGTCACAAAATATGCGAAAAATAAAGTTACTCTAATAAAATAAAACTTATTAGATTTCGTTTTGTCATTCAATTATGAACGTTTTCTTATAAGGGTGTACATGCATAGAAACATTAAGTATTTTACGAGATAACTCAAATATTGATAAACGCTTCATACATATAAGGCGTTACGTTAGAGAGTGACGTTATAGTCTAAGGTTGGTTTGTATGGCGCGTTTTAGTACTACGTGACTATATTGACTTGTCGACTGGTTATATTACAAAACGTATTAGTCGCAGATTTTCGCTCCATTTTTTTTGTGTAAGCTCTCCATCCTCCTTATGAATTAACAGCTGAACGTCTGTTAATTAAATGTATAATAGAAATTAAGGTTTTTGTATATTTACAACAACATCAGAAAAAAAATAAACTAAATGTAAACCAATTTTTTTATTTAAATAAAATATTTGAGCCAGGTCGCTGTCGGCCTGTAGAGTACCGAGAAGGCTGGCGGCATTGCCTCGCTGTACAGCGAGGCTTAACCTTTGTCCAAAGTGGGCACCAGCCCTCGGGTCTCCTGAGCTGAGGCGTCAACTAGGCGTGACGAGATCTTCTTAAAGAGAAGTCGCTCCTCCGGACCCCAAAGTCCCAGAGGCAAAAAGTAAAAATGTATGGCTAATGCAATATCTATCATAAATGTTATAAATAAGCAGCCTGTATACGTCCCACTGTAGAGCACAGGCCTTCTCTCAGAGAGAGAGAGAGTATGGGCTTAATCACCACGCGTGCCCACCGCGGATTGGCGATTTCAAGCGCTCAGGTATGTAAATAACTCAGACACTCAGGTTTCCTCACGATGTTTTCCTTCACACTTCAAAAGGTAATTAGAGAACCAAATTAATGTTCAAAATATTTAACTTGCCATTTCAATGAGTTTCACACAGTAATGTCAAACAGCATGGCTACACGCAACAGATAAAATTTAATCGACCATAGACATTGATTTTTTTCAAATCTTTAAAGCTTACTTTATAAATCACTCTTTACGATATTTTACCTCAATTTGTATTTTTTACCACGGTTTTACGTGAACTTAGGACTTTAAAACACCTCTGCTAAAAACGGCCCCTGTAGATTAAAGTCCGAGGTTATTTACATACACAAGCTGTAGGTCACCTAAGTGTCTGGGTTCGTTAACACCTCAAACACTCGGGTTTCCTCACGATGTTATCCTTCACAATTAGAACGTAGCATTGCTATCACAAATTCATAAAGTGTGACTTAAGAAAACCTCATTGGCACATATCGGACTCCAACTCATGACCTCTTGTGGCAAGCGTTCTGCCGAAGGAGTACAACACATATAATAGTGTCATGATTTTGAACAATTTTAATGAAAACAGAGTTACATTATTGCTTTACCGGTCAATATTCAATCCGTGTGGCGCCGGATTAAGAATAGCCTCACAATTTCCTTCCGTGGATGTCGTAGAAGGCGACTAAGGAAATTAATTACCAGGGGACGGGCAGCAGCGTTTTCCTGAGATTCCGACCGTATACTGCGATCGCCAACCCGCCTGCCAAGCGTGGTGATCATGGCAAAACCCTTCATGGTCATGAAAACTACGAAGGAGGCCTATGTCCTGCAGTGGGCATCAAATGGCTGATGATGCTGATTCAACATCACGATATTAAGAGTATTCAATAAGATAGTGTCATGATATCTGCAAAATCGGAAGTGACGTTGACACTATTCAAAAGTAACCGGTCGTTAGGTTGGCATCACTGCGACAAAGTATGGCGGGGTGCATCGATTAGTTGGGAAGGTGAGAAGCGCGAGCTGGATCACTTTCCGGTATTCTTGGTAGACTGGGGCAAACATATCTTCACAATAGTGATGATGAATCGTTTTGAATCCACTACCGTACATCTGTACATGAACTCTATGCCTTGAATAAGCCTAGACAGGGCCCTTATTATGACGCAGCGATATGTTCGGAAGGGTCTACAACGTCGCGTTTGAGCCCGCCAACTTCCGAACATATCGCTGCTTCATAATAAGGGCCCAGTTTTATTGACGACGGTCGCCGGACTCGCCGGTGAACTTAGCGCCTGATCTCGTAACGATCAGACGTCATGTGCGTATCGGGCCACGCGAGGTATGGGCTTCCGTTGATGCCCGTCAAAACATTCGGATTTAGAAGGAGGGATTTTTAGGGTTCCGTAGTCTGACAAGGAACTGTTATAGTTTCGCCATGTCCGCCTGTCTGTCTGTTTGTCCGTCCGCAGCCTAGCGCAAAGACCGGTGGTAATAGAAAGCTGTAATTTATATTTATTTTCGACTTTCTACGGAACCCTACATTGCGCGTGGCTAGACACGCACTTGGCCGGTTTTTTAATTTATATTATGAAACATTACTTTAGTTCTCGGTTTAACTAATAACGTTTACTTCATCAATTATTAATGGAATATGTAAACAGCCCGATGGTCAGACGATTTGGTCAGGTCAGCAGGAGGTCCGTGGATGCGAATGGCAAGAGACCACGAAAGATGGCATGATAGGGAAAAGGCTTATACTCCGCAGTAGGCAGAGGTTGGCTGATGATGATTATAATGATGATGACGCAGAAAGTTTCCCAGCTTCACAATTACGCAATTTATTGAAAATATAATCACTACTTCATAATTATGATAGCCGAATAGAAAGAAAAGAAACTCACAGGGAAGAGAAGTTAAATTTCGATTGACTGAAGACGGCTTCGTGTTCGTAGGTAAGTATTACGGACTTTAGATGAAATTCTATTTTGCAGTAAAGGATTTTCTGAATAACAACTTCTCGCAAAGCATTGTGAAGGTTTCTTTTGTACAACGGAAATAGATATAAGTATTCCGAGACGACACCGAGCTAAAACTTCTTAAATTTCAACTCGGAAATTTTAGAATTTTCGTACCTGCTTCAAATAACCTGAGGCAAAGTCTGCTCCTTTGTACATAGCACATTTTTGACGCATGAATGGCCTTTGAATATCACAAAGGACGTTACTTTTGCGAAGAAAATTATCTAAATGTGCTAAGGAGTATTCATTTAAGTTTAATGAAGCGCAGTGGCGCAGCGCATAGACTCGGGCCGCGTTTCATAAAACTACTATCGAAGATTATATTCTTTTTGTTGCACTAACCCGTGCTGAGTACAATTTTTAAAAACCTTTTTAGAGGCTAAATATTCTACCCATGCCGGCACTTGAAACCGCCACCTCTGGTTAACCGTGCCAGCGCTCTCCCAACTGAGCTTATGGGCAAGTGCAGGCATCGGCGAAAATTCGAGCCTCTTTACGTACGTAATACAGACAAGCTTGTTTTTCAGCATTCTCTTCTGACTCGCGCGCGGTTTCTTTATCATATAGCCAGTTATTATCCGGTTCAAATGCTGTTAGAATACGACTTTTTGGAATGGAGCGGCAAATGACGTCAAGTGACGCCTTTCAGTACCTAAATAATTTGTTGAGAAATTAAGAGCCGCCTGCCAAGCGCGACGATTATGGCAAAACCCTGCATGGTTGGGCACAGCCCAGTATGATATGAACTAGTATGATACAATAATTTGCCATTTATTCGCTTTGCCGCAAAAGCGGTCGCGCCGGTCGCGCTCTTAAAACGTATGTTTTTTCTTTATTATCTTTATTCTGATAATAAACCTGAAACCCGACTGAGGAGTTCACATACATCGCCGCTTGAGATTTGCCAATGCGCGGTGGGCACGCGTGCTAATTAAGCCCATACTCTCTCTCTGAGAGAAGGGCGTGCCCTGTAGAGGAATGTATATAGGCTACATAAAAAATATATCTGCATTCTACTTTACCTTCGTAAAGCTTTAGAAAATTTGCTCTGGATGATTTAGGACCAGATAATCTACTCTTAAATGACTGGGCTAAATCAGGACGCACTGAAAATGGCCATCAACTTAACTTTGATACACTGATTCATATATTTATTGCATAGTAATGAGTCGTTACAGTTAGTTTTTAAGATATGAAGTTCTATTAACAAAAACTTTGAATTTTAAGAGTACATGGTACCGTTTGTGCGGACGTATATTTCGCATTCGTCCGTTCGTCCGCTTTGGTCTGCCTGTACCCGGCATGGATGAAACGTTACGAAAAATGCCTCAAAATAATATTGATGACACTGTTTTTATGAGAGGACATAGAAGAACTGACAAGAAAAGAAATTACAAAAATAAGGAGACTTGTAAAATTCCAGATTTTACAAGTCTCCTCAAAAATACTCAAAGTTAAGTCACTTTAATAATATTAAAAAAAACTTATCAGATTTAGTTTTTCCATTGAATACTGAATACATTTTAATATGAGTGCACACACATAAGGAGATTTTTGTACGAGATATATCAAATATTGATAAAAGCTTCACACTTTTATAAGACGCCAGTCTTCTTAGGCATTTTTATTTCTTTTCCTTATTTGTAACGATGAGTGGTAAGCCTTTTCTTTCTAAATGTCTTTCTTTATTTCTTTCGTTCTTGTCATGTGCAGTGCATTGTCAATAAATGAAGTTCTAAAATAATAACTTTTATTCCAATGCAAACACAGATAAATAATTATGATACAACATTTATAAAATATTGTGTGGATGTTATTATTATAATCTCACCTGTGACTCATGACGTTGTAGAGAATCGGGTTGACAGTAGCGGAGACGTAATAGAAGGCGCCGGCGACGCTGAATAGGTATTCATTGACGGTCCCGTAGTGAGGCGAGCGCCGCCCGTAGATGAAGAACAGGCGTTGGAAGTGGAACGGCGCCCAGCACACGTAGAAAGTTATCACCACCGCCGCTGCGGGAGAAGACCTTTGTTAAGGGGATACAGTGGGTTATAGCGCCACCAATGAATAATAAAATGTCTAATTTGTTAGATCGTATTTGCAAAAAGTGTCAGTACAATCTTTTCATCATGTTAACAGGGATTTTTAGGAGCCATGACTAGAACCTTGGATAGCCACTTAAGGGGCTCCAGGAGGTAAAACTAGCTCCACCGAGGAAAAAAATCGAATTTGCAAAAAGTGTGTACAATTTCTCAATCATGTCAAGTCATTTTTAGGACCCATGGTCGTGAACCAAAAGCAAGAAAAACCTAGGACTAGAAAGCATTAACGCCAAAACGGCCCTTTTTGACATAAATGCTATCTAGTCTCAGGCTCGTGATCTTAGGTTCTTTGGCGTGGGTGGTAAAAGTCACTGTTTACATGATTGAGAGAGTGTACAGACATATTTTTTTAAATACCGTCTGTAAAAGAAGACATAATATATTTTTTTTCATTGGTTGACCTGGTCCCAAGCTAGGATACCCTGTGCTATGGTAACCAGACAAGGACATCACAAACATGGAAATACACCCAGACTGAGGCCATTTGTACAAATGTACGGCGGCCCCCAGTGGGAATCGAACCCACGACCTCTGTCTTGGTAGTAAGCGCCTTAACGGCTAGTCCAACGAGGTAGGCGCTAGTTAGCCTGCTGGATCCCCTTAAGGCCAAATTAGACGATCCACTTAGATTCGGGAAATGAAACAGTTATGGATTTATTATTGACTTCACGCCCTCTTACTGCCTTAAAATGAAAAAAATAATGTATCTGACGAGTAGAGTTTGTAAATTAATATTTGTGTTTGAGAAATTACGTAGCAATGCAGGTGCACAATTGAACATCTATTTAAACCGGTCTACTTTGCTTTGTCATCATCATCATCATTAGTCTACTCTTGTCCACTGCTGGAAATAGGCCTCTCCTATTGCACGCCACTGAGTACGGTCCTCGGCTACTCTCATCCAGCTCTTGCCAGAAGCCCTGCGGAGATCATCGCTCCACCGAGTCTGAGGACGACCTACACTACTTTGCTTTGTGCTAATGTATAATCGCATATTGCATAACTTAATGGGGAGGATCGCCCAAAACTACAATATTCCCACTTGCAGGTGAGGGCTGTTCTAAAGGTTTCTACTTCCATATGCTACTTCTTATCCCTCTCCTGTACCATCCTGCAAAGTTCATACAGTTCTGCATTATTCATAATGAGCATAGTACTTAAGAGAGCGGTGAAAATATTGGGCTCAGAAGCGAGAGACCCAGGTTTGATTCCCAGTGCGAGCATGTACCCATGACTTTGTTTTCTAAGTTATGTATATTTGTGAAGTTAAAGTAGCAATACCACTCGCTAACTGTGAAGTAAAACATCGTGAGAAAACCTGAGTGTCTGAGCTATTCACATACCTCAGCGATTGAAATCGCCAATCCGCGGTGGGCACGCGTGGTGATTAAGCCCATACTCTCTCCCTGAGAGAAGGCCTGTGCCCTACAGTGGGACGTATATAGGCTGCTTATGAAGCCTATATACCACTACGGGTAAGAAGGGCTAAAAAATACATATTATATCTACACACTATAAGAGGTCAGGGGAATACATAATTATAATTTGCCATACATACAATAAAATAAATATGATTAATAGTAGAGGACATATTTTATGTTTTTGTTGATTTCATAATATAGCCTATAACACTCGCACAATCGCGACGAATCGACTAAGATCTTATTTGTCAAAATCTGACCATTGGTTAAGGAGCTATGAAGGAACATAGAATTGGACATACCAACATACATTCATACATACATACGAGCCTACGCGCCAAAAACGCATTACCTTTTTGCATTACTGTCGAGTAACTAAGTACCTATATGAAAATTTCAATGTATCGTAAGTGACCGTAATTTTATTTGCTAGTGTACACCCAAGAACATTTTGTGTACACATTTGTCAATTACTTTTTTATCTAGCCTATAATGCGTCCCACTGCAGGGCGCAGGCCTTCTCTCGGAGAGAGAGAGAGAGAGAGAGTGTGGGCTTAATTATCACGCGCACCCACATTGGCAGTTTCTAGCGCTGAGGTATGTGAACACCTCAGACACTCAGGTTTCCCCAAGACGTTTTACTTCACAGTTAGCGAGTGGTATTGCTAATGTAACTTTACAAATGTACGTATCTTGGAAAACAAAATTATTGGCACACGCCGGGATTCGAACCCTTAGGTTACAATTAACCAAAATGCTAGAACGCGGAAGCAAACGGGATGCCAGAATTAAAGGCAGCTTTAAAGTGAGTTTTAATTTATTATTATTACTTTACTTTATTGCACACAAGACATTTAACAAATTTTTAAATTTTATTTGTAACTTTCTTCGTTACCGTCTGTAAGTTTCTAAATTGAATTGAAACTCATATAATTTAATAAATTAGTTCAAGCGTGCTTTTGATTCAGGCATCAACCATGCATACATTTACACGTGTTCCGGCGTAGTTTCAGTTAGTTTGCAACTGCGGAACCCGTCTGCTAATTAATCAAGAGGTCCAGCGCAACAGTCCAACGGACGTAGGGTTGTATTGCTCAAATAAAAATGTACTGGAAATCGTATCAGACTCGTGTACCGAGGGTTCTGTACCGCTATAAAATACAGGCTGACCTCGAAAAGGCGCAATTCTTGAAACACGTTAATAGAGAACAAAAAACATGTTTTAATCTCATTGCAGAGGACAATTTGTTGAAAGATAAACGATCGTGTTTATTTTTTCCTCTGCAACTAGTACTTTTCATAATATAGCTGCCAAAAATAGAAGTTATATAGAGCCATTATACTTCTATATAGGGAAATTTACAGAATGCCTCACATTGGTAGAAGCACAAAGCGATAATTTATATATAATTTTACAAGAAAAAGAATTTATATATATATATATACAAAACATAAATGAGAAAAAAAATCCATTAAATTTTTCAATTATTTTTCTTCTTGTAAAGAGATTTGAACAAAATTCAAGTTCTTGTAAAACACAAACTCAAATTGGGGTCCTTCAGGAATTGAAAATATAAAAGTGTCGTAGAGTGTGTGGAACTCTAACAAATGTTTGGCAGAGTACTCTACGGCGTTGAACTGCCATTTTCATTCCTCGCATTGCAACAAAACAATAAAACAAGACTTGGCGTCAGTATTTCCATTTAGCAGACAACTTCAACAAGTGAAATTGCAGTAGTTGCGTTCATTCTATGCAACACGAAACTAATTACAGATGGCGCGACTGAGATTTGCCCCGACACTGTTTGTTTTGTTTCAAAGTATTGCTTATTTTCGGATTTTTTCATGGAAATTCAACATAAAAACGTCATGAAATGCTTTTCACTAGAAAGGGGAAAGCTATAGTTTATACCATAACTAAAAAACCAAAGTTTTGTACACCGCGAAAGGAATACAGAGTGTAATACAAAGGTAACCTCAAAAACATTTACTAAACATTTCTTGCAGAAGTAATCGCATACCTTTGATTAAATACCTCATTACTGGCTGATTTATTGATTGTAAAGTGCAAAATGTTAAATTTACTTAATAAAGTTACTCAGAAACACCGAAAATCGTTGTAAAATTATCCACAATATGTACCATATAAACTCACTCATAAAATAATTATTTCTACATGAACTCTCTTAATTTTATTCCAGTTTGGAGACGAAGCAGCTTTATGAGCATCATATGATGCTGTAGGACTACTACTTGAAGGTTCCTATCACCAACAAATAAATTGTCCTATCAGAAGTATTGATATCTATTCAGATCTGCCCAGTTCAATGCTATGGGCTGGCTCTGGGTAATTAAGTGCTGCTCCTTTCCTATTTTGAGATACGGGCTTAGGCCTAAAGAAATGCGTGTTACAATGTACGAT
This sequence comes from Yponomeuta malinellus, assembly GCA_947308005.1. Classification (NCBI taxonomy): domain Eukaryota; kingdom Metazoa; phylum Arthropoda; class Insecta; order Lepidoptera; family Yponomeutidae; genus Yponomeuta; species Yponomeuta malinellus. The sequence continues at coordinate 709,549 of OX371009.1, read as the reverse complement.
GTTTACAAGTACCCAGGAACATTGTTTTACTTCACTTACAATTGCAGCAATAATAGCTGGCTTTACATTTACTAAATGGGTTGAATCATTGATATCAAGGCTTGCATTTCTCGATTTAGTTAGTTTTAGGTTTAATAGTCTAGGTACCTAAACACTGCCTCCGTTTTTAACGAGTGTGAGAGATGCGGACCTGAAAATAAACAAGAATGATAAAACATAACTTTTAACTATGATTCTGAATGTATTTGAATGTAGCCTTTTAATGTATTTTGCTTTCTGGTGTGTACAAAAAAGTGTTCTAATCTAATCTAATCTATTTCATTAGTATTATTTGTATTTACCTGCACAGAAATATTTTTTTGGTATTTGTTTATTAGAATCACAATGATAATCTTGATAATCGATTTACTTAATCCAAATGGTTTAGGAGCCACCGTTTTTCAATTGCAAACTGAGCAGTAAATGCGTAGGTACCGTTTTAAAAAAAAAAAGGACACTACACATATCTCTGGGGTTTATATTATAATTACAAATATTGTGTTTTTTCCATACAAATAGTTAAGAAAACGGGACATCCTCCTTTTTGAATTTTTTGACAGTTGCAACCTCCATTATACTTGTAAAGACAACAAACCTTACACCTACGAATAAAAACATAGTATTACTTCTTCCTACAAAATTGACTCTCAATAACGGCCCCTGTCCTCTCGATTAGTCTATACCAATAAAATGAGCGCAAGATGTGCTGTAGAGTAAATCACTCTGTGATTGGTTGATTGGGCAATAGTAAATGAAAGCGTAAGTTATGATTGGTTTTATACAAAAACGTTAAACCATCGACTTCATGATGTATAACCCGTCGAATTGTCTTGGTACCTCGCAAGATGGCGGTCTGACGGTGGCAGGTACATAGATATTTTGCCGAGCAATACGGAACTCGCTCTCATTGGTAACACAATTAATAAGGCGCGCCCGCCTTCCCACAATTGAACATGGGTTCATTTTTAAGCGCTAGTTAGACATCTATGTTTTTGACTATGAAGTAAAAAGTAGGAAGTAGCGTTACACAAATAAAGTAGTAATACTTACCTAATAGGTATGTAAGTTTCGATTGAATTTTAGTCAAATATTTTTATTGATTATAAAAACTAAATTGCTCGATGAACGTCAAAGTTATCAGGTACGAATTCCATAGAAAAATATTTGAATTGAATTCAATTGATACTGACTTTCTTTGCACAGACGGGAGTGACACTTAAAAACAACGACGTTTAACTAGTGCGAAAAAATAGACGTCTTACTATTTATTACATTAATAAAATTCATGAATAAACTAAGTTTGATTGGCATCCACGCAACACAATAACCTGTTGTAACAAACGTGGAAAAGATTAAAAGTGTTTTACACAAGAGAAAAAAAAACAAAATATTAAAAGCCTTACATAATTTTATAAGTTGAAGATGAAAAATACAAAGAGATAAAAATAATAACTTTTTTTTTAAATAGGTAATCTTACAGGTTACAACCACTTAAGTTACAGCTATAAAAATTACGTACAGTCTTGTCTTAGGCTGCAACCAACAAACAGTTTATACAACACGCTAGGTTCTAAGTAACAGAGTTAAACATTGTAATAATTTTAACATTATAACTTCTATAAAGTTTGAATTTGGCGTTAACATTATCTTAAAATAAAAGACAGTAACAAAATTTTTACTCACAAACTAAAATGAAACTAAGCTGTGTTTAAAATATTTTTGACATGCTTTTTAAAATGTAGGATTTTACCGTTAAAGATGTCCAACTCAGATTGCTTTTCCAACAGACTATCATAGGTTCTACACATTCTTGCCAATAACTTTAAAGAAAAGAACAGAATTTTTTAATGACTCGCGTTACATAGACACAATAAATATGTCGAGCGAATGTGGATTGAAGAGCCGGTAAGGGAGGATATACTTTGACCAAATAGGGAATGTATCAGCAAAGGGCACGATAAAAAGTATCCAAAACTGGCGTCCATGCCAGTGCATGCAACGACTAATTTATTAATTATTTATTTAATTTACTACACATAACAATGAATAAGAAAATTAATGTAGGTGAAGCGAAAGTGATCTGTCAGGATCGTGGCAGTCCCTGGTGTCAGCCTACCTCTCTGGGATAAAGGCGTGAGTTTATGTATGTATGTATGTATGTATTTAATCTTCTTCTTGCACTACCCGTGGCCAGTCTCTTCAAAACCAAAGGTTTGCTGGAAGAGAATGCTTCTTGCATTAAGCACGCCCTTGTACACTTACAATGTAATTAGTGCAATAAAGAATTAAAATAAATAATATGTTTGTACATAGTTATAATTATACATTTAACGGATGTAGAGGAAACAAATAGTTTATTACATTTTAATTTATTACATTTCTTTTCGTTTCATTTCAATGGTCTGTATTGGTCTAGAAAATATTCGTCTGTTGCAGAGTATACCTACTTTATTATTTTGCCATCCAACTTTTAATTACAGCGCGGTCCCATTTCAAATATTCTCTTAGCATAAAACTAATAAGGCTCACAGAGGACACAACATGAAGACTCTTCACGTGTACAGGCATGAGGAAAGAATTTCCAGTTTCAAATTGCCAGAGTACGCAATCATCCTTTTGAAGTAACGACTTGCCCTACGCTCCGATCTTCCAGCTGACGATATTATGTTGCACAGAGTCTACAACGTCCTATTCTTGACGTCGGTATTTATGAACTACCCCTATATGACGCGCACCAATGCCTGAGCGATTCCAATTGCTATTGCAAACGTCAAGATTCCGATAGGATTTGGTGGTCATTATCCTGTTGCAAACAAAGTGTCTAAAGCACACTTTGTGCTAAAAGGGGTACATTATTTAGATGACAGTGATTTCTGGAATTAAAGCCAGTTCAATGCATGAGTTCTAGGTTTTAGAATAATTATGTAGGCCGCTTCCAACCGGTCTTTTTGGAAATCCATGGAGAAAGCCTATGTCCAACAGTGGACTTCTTGTGGCTGAATGATGATGATGTAAACTCTGTTAATTAAGGACTTTCAAAAGTCTAAGTTTGGAGTTTTTTTCGTCCATTTTTTCTCCAAAATGATCAAGATTTTGCATTAGATACCTGGTTTAAATTGTAGCGTTCATTAAGGGGGTCCAGGGAATAACACTAGCGCCACCGAGGAAAAATTGGGAAGTTTAGTTTCAGGCAAATTAATTCAAATTCAAATTCAAAAATGTTTTATTCAAAGTAGCACAGAAACTGCGGCTTAAGGGGCTCCAGGGAGTAACACTAGCGCTACCGAGGAAAAAGATCGTATCTTTTTTACAGATCAAATTTCCAAAAGTGTCAGTACGATATCTCAATGATGTTAACAGTGATTTTTAGGACCCACGACAAAGAACCTAGGGCCACAAACTTGGGACTAGATGGCATCTATGTCATAAACGGCCGTTTCTGGCGTTAATGCTATCTCGTCCTAGGTTTTTGCCTCAGGTTCAGAGCCATGGGTCCTAAAAATCACTGTTAACATGATTGAGAGATTGTACTGACACTTTTTGCAAATTTGATCTGTAAAAAAGATACGATCTTTTTCCTCGGTAGCGCTAGTGTTACTCCCTGGAGCCCCTTAAGCCGCAGTTTCTGTGCTACTTTGAATAAAACATTTTTGAATTTGAATTTAAATTAATTTGCCTAAAACTAAACTTCCCAATTTCGGGCACAGGCCTTCTCTCAGGGAGAGAGTGTGGGCTTAATCACCACGCGTACCCACCGCGGATTGGCGATTTCAAGCGCTCAGGTATGTGAATAGCTCAGTCACTCAGTAACCCTATAAGAATGTTCAAACGACGAGCGATGATACTAACGGCATTTGTGGAGGACGCTCACCGCGTTATCAGGGATCTAGCTTTTCCCAAGAATCCAGACCAATTGTACTATAAGGACTTGCTGTGAATTTTTCATACTCACCTTGTGTCGAAGAAGAGTATTCCTCATATTCCGGAGGTGGGTTCGAATGCTGGCATGTACCAATAACTTTATTTTCTAAGTTACGTATATTTGTTTAGTTGAAGTTGTAGTAGCAATACCAGTCGCTAACCGTGAAGGAAAACCTCGTGAGGAAGTCATAAGTCAAAGTCAAAGTAAAAAAAATTATTCACTATAAAAACAAAATGTTAACTTAATGAACGTCAAATCTGTTAGTTTTACAATTAATAGATTATGCGGAGAAGAGGCTAACAAAGAAACTCCACATTTATTCTTTTCAAAACAGGTTTGCTTAGTTAGGAAACCAGAGTGTTTAAGGTGTTCACATACCTGAGTGCTTGAAATTGCCAATCTACGGTGGGCACGCGTCGTAATTAAGCCCGTACTCTCTCTCTCTCTCTCTTTGAGGAAAGGCCTGTGGCCTGCAGCGGGACGTATAAATATGGCTAACTATATGACTACATAAAATGAAAAATTAAACTGATGTAGAAGTTAGCGTTTTGTATTTTGTATGTATGTTAGTGTCGCCAGTCTGACGCACTCGCATTACGAAGGAATGTGCTGGCTCGGAATCCTAATTTCCATTTCCATAGCGATGAAGTGAGGTCATTAAAATCCTCTGGGAAATTTCAATTCATGTAGTCTAACGATAAGATAATGGCATGAGCCTTTAATAATGTTGCTTCACACTGTGAAGCAATTGCTACACCACATAATCTATACCGGATCATCTAAACGACCCAAATAAAATCAATGAATTTTTCCTGGATATTCCAGGAAATCCGGAAGTAAATAAGGAGATATTAGATAGAATAAGAACATCAAGATTTAACGACAAAGATTTTATTATTGAATGCTGCACACAAGAACAAGTAGCTCAAATAATAAATGGTGTTGGTACTAATGCTGCAGGGTACGACAGTATCTCAATAGAGATGATTCGGATGACACTTTCAGTAACCTTACCTATAATCACGGATATTGTGAATGAATCCATTGCAAGCAACATGTTTCCAGACGCATGGAAATTGGCAAAGGTCAAACCACTGCCCAAGAATAATAACATAGAGGCATACAAAGACCTAAGACCCATCAGTATCCTCCCTGTTTTGTCTAAAATCGTGGAAAAAGTTGTGTGTACACAATTAACAAAATATCTAGAAACGGAAAAGGTCATTCCTAAAATGCAGTCAGGATTCCGAAGTGGACACGGCACTGAGACCGCGCTAACGCAAGTAACTGATGATGTAATAACATCGTCCGATGCTGGGGAAGGCAGTATTCTCGTACTTTTAGATTTCTCCCGAGCATTTGATTGCCTGAATACGGAACTTCTACTGGAAAAACTCTATTATTATGGTATATCTCGAGGAGCTTGTGAGTGGTTTAAATCCTATTTAACTAATCGAAAACAGTTTGTTGTGCTGGAAGATAAACAGGGTAACTTAAAAGAATCAGATGTTCGGGTGATACCTCGCGGCTGCCCTCAAGAATCGATACTAAGTCCGCTGCTATTTGTTCTGTATACATCAGATCTAGTTCATAACCTTCAGCACTGCAAAGCACATCTATACGCTGACGATACACAGGTATACCATTCTTTCAAATCGAACGATACATGTATAGCAACTGAACGTATAAATAAAGATTTAAACTTAATCCATGACTGGGCCGTAAAGAACTCACTAGTACTGAATCCACTAAAGTCAAAATATCTGATTTTAGGTACAAAAAACCAGCGTTTATCGATTAAAGAAAGGAACCCTTGTGTAAAAATTGATGACCAGCCTGTTGAAATGGTGGATAGTGCACGAAACCTGGGACTTTTGATGGATAATGAGTTGCGTTTCGAAGGTCATGTGGGCCTAAAGATAAGGGATGCATTTTACAGATTAAAGACTCTATACAATATTCGAAACTTTCTTACGGAGAAGATTCGAATTATTTTAGTGGAGAGTCTAGTGCTTTCCCTTTTCAACTTCGGAGACGTCATCTATGGACCGCGTATATTTGCTAAAACTGAACGTGCTATACAGCGTTTCCAAAATGCGTGCATTCGTTTTTGTTTTGATGTGCCAAAGCGGGCGCACATTACGCCGTTTCTGAAGGAGAAAGAAATTTTAAACATGAAGGCACGTCGTAACTTACACCTAGCCTGCCTAGTCCATAAGGTAGTACACCGACAGAGACCAGCGTATCTATTCGACAAGTTCACGTGGGCCAAAACGTACTACACTTATAATACACGCAGTCGATTTGGGGATAAGTTAATAGTACCAAGGCACATAACGACAGGCTGTAGGGGTGGCTTTAAATATGTGGCCACAAAAATATGGAACGATTTGCCGCCACCTCTGCGCCAATTAATGACTCCAATCTCTTTTAAGCACAAATTTCGCCGCATTCTTCTTCATAAACAACAGAATAATATTAAGTAAGCCTGTCATTATTTTTTATAAGTATTAGATTTTTTATTCATGAATGACATTATTGACTATCTCGCATTATAATTCAAACTTAGTTAAATTAAAATTAAATTCAATTCAATTAACATTTAAACTTTTTGTACCTACAAATTGACATAAACGTTATTTATATTTCTATTTTTCTATGTATACATGTATATTTTTTTTTAACGGTAAGCCCTACCTGCATGACACGTTTTCTTCATTTGGCGTGGAGGTGCTATTTGAAAACCAGCGCTGTTTCAAATAGAAACAGCAAACGCTGAAATAGTATCATTGTCACACGCATACTCCTTTATTTTTTTAATTATTGTATGTAAGCATGTTTGTTTGTGGCAATTAATCATTCATTCATTCATTCATTCATAAACTTACGCCTGTATCCTAGAGGTGTAGGCAGAGACCAGCCAGAGAGACAAATTGTTACTCTCTGTAATAAAAATACATTTGATTACAAATTGATTTCCGTCGCCATAGATAGTGAACAGCTCTCGAATAGATGATTTCAACTGTAAAATAAAGCTTCAATGCCTCTTCGCACTTTGTAAACTACTAAACAGGCGGGACCAACGCAATGAGACACACACAATGTTGAATTTGGGAAATTTCGCTCAGCAGTCGGCTTGTTGGTTATCTTTTATCACAGTTTTGTTTATTTTTATCTTTTTAGTTATTTAAAAAAATTTCATACAGCTGATTATATATATCTGATTTCACGAAAGGCGCGCAAATGCTACGAGTCGATTGAGATCTGATTTGTTAAAATCTGACCATTGGTTAAGGAGTTATGAGTCAATATAGGATTGGACATAACATACATACATACATACGAGCCAAACACATTAACCTCCTTTTGGGCTAAAATGTGTTCCTTAATTTCTCGTGTCTTAATAGCTCCGTGGTATCGTATCAAGATTTTGATACAGAGGATCAGGGTTCAGTAGCAAACTCTTCATTTTAAAGATAATAGAATTATCTTTACACTTAATATTAGCAATTTTAAAGATGACTTGTTTAAAGTTACGACTGATGAATGTTTATCAGGAAAGCGGCAAGTGGCGAACCCTGGGCTCTTTTGGTATCACGTCTGATTACCGTGCCAGAGGTCGTGGGTTCGATTCCCATTGGAAGCCGCCGTACATATATACACGTGGCCTCAGTTTCGGTGTACTTTATGGTAACCAGGCAAGGACATATTTGTAATGTCCTTGCCTGGTAACCATAGCACAGCGTATCCTAGTTTATGACCAGGATAAGTTATTGTGTTGTGTGGAAGTCATTATTATTAGTTTATGTAACGTTTGTAGTTTATGTAACGTTAATAGTTTATGTAGCGTTTATAGTTTATGTTTTACTATCCGTAAAATCATAGAGCAAAACGTTTGTAATCTCTATTAAAAATGTAGGGGTAAGTACACCCCAAGTGTTTTTTATTGAAGGAAAACTGTTTTTATAATAACACAAGTTGAAGATTTACTATCCCGTCTCTGATGATTAGCAGAAAGTAGGCAGCTGGGAACCAACAAACTGTCTTGCTGGCACAATAGTATATTTCATTACAAGTGTGGAAAGGCTGTCATTGCAAAGAGTTCCGACAAATGTCTACCCGAGCCGAGGCGCAGCCGAAGGCGAGGGTTGACAGTCGGAACTAGTTGCAATGACGGTTCCGCACGTGTACTGAACGACTATTTTTAATACAGTTGCGAAAAAATTAAAAACTATTTGCTTTTTTCTCTTCTCTCCACGCAATAAATTCGTCGTATGTAGATATATAGCGACTTTTTGACTTTTCCGGTAAAATGTTCTCCGAAGCATTTTGTGCAATTATACTGCGTTCCGGTGGTGTCAATTCAAAAAACTAGGGTCGAAATTACTCATTTTGTGCAACAAACAACTAAACTCGCAAAGAAAATTTCTGAAAAATGGCGCCAACCGTAGAATATAAGCAGAGTTTTTTTTTCTTCACCCATCCTAGTAGGCAAAGGGAACTATGCCCATACAGCCAAGTCTTCAGTAGAAGTTTTTTATTGATATGAAATGAAAATGAAATTTAGTGAGATGAATAAATGAAATGAAACCTAACCAAAGTCATTCAATCAAATCATTAAATCTGATAGGTATTGAAACAAATTAGTATCTTTTTTTTAGAAATATACGTATTTGCATGAATCATAAAAACTTCTATGAATATTTTTAGTAAAAACTTCATGGTTGGTTTTTCTTTTTAATAGACATTATTTTGACAGTTGGGAAAGAGAACGCACGAGTTCGGGAAAGGTAAAAAAAGCACGAGTGTGTAATAGCCCACATCCCGAACGTTATACGTCCCTGCAATACGCCACTTTTTGAGCAACTGTATTAAAAAGTTACTTACAAAGCCTTTACCTTGACGAAAATTCATAAGAACAACACTTCTTCTTTTGTTTCATATGCCAATGTAATAAAAAATAACTACTCTTTGAAACTTTCGTGGCCGGGTGTCGGCATTACTCGCGCCCCTGGGCAAGATCTATGCGAACAGAATTTAGTATTCATGTGCATAACTTCGCTTCAGAGTAATCGAATATTATGACTTTACCTTATTATGTATTTTATACTATATTGTATTTATTATATAGTTATATTGATTATTAAGTAATAGTATAAGTAGGATGATACATTATTTGTTTACTTAGCAAGTATACAGTGTTTCATCTAGTCTTCCCAATTATTTTCCCAATAAATATCTCCCGGCACTACCCCATCCATTATCCCCATCATCAAAGGTTAGCTGGAAGAAAATACTTATTAGTAAGCTCGCCTACATACAAATGTTTTTATTGTACAATAAAGGATTTCAATCAATCAATCTATGCGATACCGTGTGGCGCCGGATTAAGAATAAATAGCGTCACTCCATTTCCTCCCGTGGATGTCGTAGAAGGCGACTAAGGAAATCAATTACCAGGAGACGGGCAGCAGCGTCTTCCTGAGATTCCGACCGCATACTGCGATCGCGAACCTGACTGCCAAGCGTGGCGATTATGGCGAAACCCCTCATGGTTATGAAAACCATGAGGGAGGCCTATGTCCTGCAGTGGGCGTCAAATGGCTGATGATGAATCTATGCGACGATTTCAAGGCAAAACATTAAATTAAAGAAAGCCGGGTGCACACGGTCTTAGTGCAATCAGTGGTACGCCGACCTCTCATTCCGGAGGTCGTGTGTTCGAAAGCCGGCATGTAGCAATGACTTTGTTATCTAAGTACCACTCGCTAACGGTGAAGGAAAACATGGTGAGGAAACCTGAGTATCTGAGGTATTCATATAGCTCAGCGCTTGAAATTACCGCAGTGGGCACGCGTGGTAAATAAGCCATACTCTCTCTCCGAGAGAAGGCCTGTGCCCTGCTGGAACGTATATGGGGTACATAAAAAAATGTCTTGAAACGTATAAAAACGTAAAACATTACGCGGGTCTTTTCACAGCAAATCATACACCTTCTGTTTGTGGGACGTAAAAATGGAAATTCGGCGTACCTTCAGTCCGGTGGAATAGAGGCTTACGTGGCGACGCCGAGTTGTGAGCCTTTAAGACGGCTGTATTGTACTTGACATGATTTGTGTGCCTCTTAGAGGATTTTTAGACGAACCACGCGTCAATCAGACGACAGGGACCAAAATACTACGGCGAACACGAACGGGGTTCTTTGATTGAAAAAAAAACCGGCCAAGTGAGTGTCGGGCCACGCGCATTGTAGGATTCCGTAGATAGAGGGGGCTTTATCTGCTGTACAGAGCTAACAACGTCATCAAAGTAATTTTTAATGGATTTTGTACGAAGTTTTCCTTTTATAAGTTGGTTGCCTTATATAAGTATAACCGCTCGTAGCCCCGGCTGCCTGAGTGATCTTAAACGATCACGAAGGTTAAGCAACACAGGGCGCGTTCAATGTATGGATGGGTCGCCGTCTATGCCTAACGCTAGTGGCATTTTTCCGAGCGGTTCCGTGCTTCGCAAGGCACGTTAAGCTGTTGGTGCCGGCTGCCGTCGATAGATGGCAGTCGTTAAGCCAAGTCAGAGGCCTTAGGGCGGCTTGACAACTTCTGACAGTAGACGAGCCACTAGTCTACAAGCCTCCACCAATCCGGACTTGGCCCCCGTGGTGGAGTATGGCCTAACCTTCCTCAGGGAAGAGACCCGTGCCCCTCGGCGGGGACATAATGGGTTGATGATGAAAGTTGGTTGCCTATTACTCGTTAACTTGTAGAGCCTACTTAGCCGTGATAGTTTTCCTTTTAGGTTCAATATATGTGCTACTACGCTGAAATGTTTCACGTTTCTACAATCAACCGTTTAAGAGGGCTTAAAAAATTTTTTTGTGTCTTTTTTTTAGGTTGTACAAAATGTAGGAATAAACAGTTTTGATACATTTTAATTTATCATTAACTTTTCATATTATGTTACTTATCTGCTTATTTTGTTTCTGTGATTGCTTGTTGGTATAATAAATGTCTTTCTTCTTCTTTCTTCTTCTTCTTCAATGTTTTCAAGTAAGGATACAGACACATGAAAAATATTAATCGGATAACTGAAATCATGATAAAAACTTCATACATGAAGCAACTTGTGACGTCATTATCGAGTGATTGTGTTGTGTAGAAGTTATTTATTTATTTTATTTATGAGTGATTTCCATGGAGAGTTCGTGTACCACGTGACTTGATTCAGCAGCCTATACATGTCTCACTGTTGGGCACAGGCGTTCTCTCAGGGAGAGAGTATGGGCTTAATTACCACGCGTACCCACAGCGGATTGGCGATTTAAAGAGCTGCATGAGGTATGTAAAAAGCTCAGACACTCAGGTTTCCTCACGATGTGTTCCCACACAGTTAGCAAGAGTGGTGTTGCTACTATAACTTCACAAATGTACATTACTTAGAAAACAAAGTCATAGGTACATGATGTCTGCACTGGGAATCGAACATGGGTCTCCCGCTTCCGAGTCCAATACTTTACCCACTTGGCTACCCCCGCTCGACGCACCACGTCACTACCAATTTTAATTTTCAACAGGAGAAAAAAAAAAACATGCTTTTTTGTCATACATATAACAAGACCTCTCGGTTCAGAGCAAAAACTAAATTAGTCACTTTGTTAGCCTTCATTTGCATTCGGAGGCTCTGTAAGCGAAATTTTAGCGTGAATAATGAAATGCAGGCTTACGCGGTGACGCTCATTTGCGACAATCTTATTTACAAAAAGCCAATTCCACTAAAACACTCGTAAGACGAAGTTAATGCCGGTTTGTTATAGAAATTCCTCTCATAAATTGGCCTTAACTTAAGAGTGTTTTAGTTGGATCGACTTCTTGTAAATAAGACTGTGAGTCTCTTATAAGTATCCACACAGAGCGTTGGTAGCGGAGCCGGCTTCTGATTCAGGAAGACGTGGGTTCAAATGCTGGCATGTTCCAATAGATTTGTTTTCTAAGATACGTACATTTGTTAAGTTGTAGTAGCAATACCACTTGCTCGCCGTGAAGGAAAACATCGTGAGGAAACGTGTCTAAGGTATCTAACAGCTTAGCGCTTGCTACGTACTTACAATGGCCTTACTGTGAGGCTGAGTGCGGAAATCTCAGGTTTAACTAGATTACAACGGGCCGGCGACGTGCACGATTTCAATCTAAAATAATCCTTAAATAGTCAAGAAGTTACAGACTACAATACTAGTGCAGAAAAGGCCCGTTCCCGTGTCGCCTTGAAAGGACTGCTTGCCTCAAATGTTGTGTCTGTCCGAAAACCAAATATGATAATTTGCCGGTAAATACCGTTATTTCGCTTAGCAGGGTTTTAAAAGCTGCACAAGAGAAACGTATAAATAACTGTTAAGAATGACAGTTCAGCAGCGCTGCGAGCGCGCAAAACTGAGCTTATACTCATAGTACGGTAGCAGCGTTGATTAGACCATATAAATTTATAGGATTACAAAGTTATATTTGCAGTGATTGAATCAGTGTAACTGTATATATATAAAATAATGAAATAATAGGTGTAGATCAGTACCTAGATACAGATATGTTCAAAGGTAACTTGTAAAATTGCCAAAGAAAAAAAGTAGGACTATCTACAAAAAGAAATGCCTTTAAAAATATAACTTGTAAAAAAAGCAAGTCTTCCAAGTCAGTTCTTTTACCGTAAAAAGTTGCCAAGTCAATCTATTTATTTAAAACATAAAATATTTTTAATATTGATATGGTCTTATTTCATATATAAGATGTTGTTAGGTTAGCTAATTACGTAATAACTTAAGAAAGATGGACCCTTATTAAGTAGGGACCAAATAAACTTAGCGACATGGTATTACATGGATCTCACAACTTTTGACGGTAGAAGAACTGAGTGGCGAGCATGTTCTGAGGTTGCGAGACTTGTTTTGTATTATATTATTATATTACCATGACCGTGCCGTGTGGCTTCGGCCTAGAATGAGCCACCCCATTTCTTCCCGTGGGCGTCGTAAGAGGCGATTAAAAAAAAATGGAAACCAGGGAACGGGCAGCAGCGTTGACCTGTGACACCAGACCACCAAACACTGCGATCTCCAATTCGCCTGCCAAGCGTGGAGATTACGGCAAAACCTTCCATACAGGGAGAGACCCATGTCCTGCAGTGGACTGCTATGGGTTGATGATGATGATGACCATGACTTGTATTGTATTATATGTAATATTATTGTATATTGTATTGTTTTTTACAAGTTATGTTTTTAATCGCATAGTCCTTTACGCGGCGACGTTGGTTTGTGACAGTTTATAGCTGGCTGTTCACTCTTTGGGGATTTGGTGAGACACATTAAGACAGGTCGAGTGCGAGAGTGCAAACGTGAGTGCTCGCCGTACCTCCATGGGGACAAATTATAATGAGACTTGTGATATTAGGACAGCATTAGCTGTTTTATCGACTCCGTTTATAGTGTACTAGCTGACTGGGCAAACGTTGTTTTGCCATATTAATTAACCTACGACCTATTCTCAGACCTACCAAACACAAAACATTAAAATTTATAAAAAATGGTGTAGCCGTTTCGGAGAAGTTCGATAACAAACACTGTGACACTGGGGCCTCGCTAGACACTTGACGTTGGGATTGTTTGAGTGGGAACATGTATGGTCTCGGCCTTCGGCCTCGGCCTGGACGGAGCTCGGCCTTCGGCCTCGCCGCGGCGGGGTTCTTCGTGCCCGCTTCGCGGAGCTCGGCCTCCGGCCTCGCAAGTTTGTCCCATCTGGCTTTTGCGTTGTTGCTTGTTCGCCGAAAATGTATAGTCTCGGCCTTCGGCCTCGGCCTGAACGGAGCTCGGCCTTCGGCCTCGCCGCGGCGGGGTTCCTGGGGTCCGCTTCGCGGAGCTCGGCCTTCGGCCTCGCAAGTTTGTCCCATCTGGCTTTTGCGTTGTTGCTTGTTCGCCGGAAAATGTGTGGTCTCGGCCTTCGGCCTCGGCCTGAACGGAGCTCGGCCTTCGGCCTCGCCGCGGCGAGGATCCTCATCCCGGCTTTGGCCTCGAAAAATGTTTTTTTTGAAAAATTGTTCATTTTTGTTTAAAATTTTGTACTAAAAGTCGATTTTCAGTACAAATTCTCCATACAAAATTTTCTCATTTTCAATCGTCGATATCTCGGCCGCCATCTTGAAAATTCAAAATGTCCGATTTTTCTCATATACCTGGGTCCTTTGACAACCCGATGCCGTTTAGGGCACGTCTCCAGCATGTGCCCAGTTGGCTGCTGACTTTTTTGCGCAGAGGTCGATTTTTCGGGCGGCCATATTCTCGCCCCTATTTTGAATTTCGAACGTTCAAAATTTTTTTTCACAATTAGATCGCGAAACAAACGCCCGTTTCAAATTTCATCCAAATCGGCCGGTAAACAAAAAAGTTAGCACATTTGTATGGAAGAACGCGTTCGAAATTCAAAAATCGGCTTCATAGGATGGCTGTATATCATACATTTCCTACAACTTTCTCATACAAAATTTTCACGTAGCTCTTACCGTTTCCGAGGAAACCTATAGATGATCTGTCAGTCAGTCAGTCAGTCAGTCAGTGAGTATACCGGATTGTAGCTATATATATTAGTAATTTCAACTGTCTAAATATCACGGTTCATGAGATACAGCCTGGTGACAGGCGGATGGACGGACGGACGGGAACCTTACCCTTTGGGTACGGAACCCTAAAAACTGTTAAGGAATATTTTTTAACGGTGAATTAAACAAAACATTTTCAAAAATTGTAGAAAAGAAGTTGTTCCAAATGACAAATATCAACTGCCATGTTTCAGGAATTGCGCAGTGTGTTAAAAAAAAGTCTCTTGGACCAAGCATGAATGTGGCTTGTCTATTGTGACTCACTGACAGAATCAGGGCTTCGGAGTAGGCGATAATCCTGTACTTTTTGAGAGGGCACAGGCCTCAGAGGGCTTAATCCCCACGCTTGCCCACCGCGGATTGGCGATTTCAAGCGCTGAGGTATGTGAATAGCTCTGACTCTCAGGTTTCCTCACGATGTTTTCCTTCACGGTTAGCGAGTGGTATTGCCACTGTAACTTCACAAATGTACATAACTTAGAAAACCTGGGTCTCTCACTTCCGAGTCCAATGTTCTACCCACTACCCACCGCTCTATCCTGTACTTATCGGTAACGAACTGTTCCCTTTTTTCTGACCTATGTCCAGTATTGGACGAATAGATAGATAGAAAATTTATTTGTAAGTACTAGAAATACGCACATAAACCTTAAAATATGCACAAAAACTGAAACAGTATCATCATCATCAGCCATTTAACGCCCATAGGCCTCCTTCGTGGTTTTCATAACCATGAGGGGTTTTGCCATAATCGCCACGCTTGGCAGGCGGGTTGGCGATCGCAGTATGCGGTTTGAACCTCAGGAAGACGCTGCTGCCCGTCTACTGGTAATTGACTTCCTTAGTCGCCTTCTATGACATCGAAACAGTATAGTGAAAAACAATTAAAATTAATGGACAAATGTACTATGAATTATAATATAAATAAACTACATACCCCTACTCATACTTATTTTATAAGCAAAAGTACAGGAATGCAGAAGAACACTGTATACATGCTTGTGATTATTTAACAATGGAAAACCCTTCCTGAAAGCATTCGTAAACATCCCTATGCCCATCTTGAAATGCTTTCAAAGCACTTATTCACAGGCGCTTTCTCGACAAGTGTTATCCTGATCACCCATAATCGTCACGGGGAGGATATCAGCTGTGTAAGTACCTACTATTTTTTGGTAAGAGTAAATTAAGGCCCGGATAAAGAGTAAATGAAGGCCCCCCCCACCGGATGATCTGACGACCTGGTTACGGTGGCGGGGAGTCGCTGGATGCGGGCGGCACAGAACCGGGAATCTTGGAACACCATGAGGGAAGCCCATGTCCTGCAGTGGGCGTCAAATGGCTGATGATGATGAAGTAGTATTATTAATACTGTACGTGTTAACCTTAGAAAATACTATACTATACGTTCGTTGCATATAGGTAAACTTTCAACAATTTTCGTGAAACATCGTAGTTTATGTTCTACCTACCAGGCTACCACGGCGTGGTAGCTATCCTCACCTAACCTAAGCTGTTAAACCTGTCGAAAAATAAAAGTGGGTAAGTGACGTGGTGCGTCGAGCGGGGGCAGCCAAGTTGGTAAAGTATTGGACTCGGAAGCGGGAGACCCAGGTTCGATTCCCAGTGCGGGCATGTACCTATGGACTTTGTTTTCTAAGTCATGCACATTGTGAAGTTCTAGTAGCAATACCACTCGCTAACGGTGAAGGAAAACATCGTGAGGAAACCTGGGTGTCGGAGCTATTCACATACCTCAGCGCTTGAAATCGCCAATCCACGGTGGGCACGCGTGGTGATTAAGCCCATACTCTCTCTCTCTCTCTCTCTCTCTGAGAGAAGGCCTGTGCCCTACAGTGGGACGTATATAGGCTACTTATGATCGTAGTTTACACATAATATACGCACCAGTATTGCGTATTACTACATGTGTCTGTTCTGACACATACGTAACCAGATAATACTAAACGCTCCCTAAGTCGTTAAAAGGCCGTTGCTAGAAATCAGCGTTCTAGCTGCAAACTAACACCTTATTCTTGGCTCGTAGCCTTCTTTCCGCTTCATGGAAAAAATTAGCACAGTACATTACCTTGGAAACGTTTAAAAAGATTTACTTAAAATGTGTCTTTGAAGAGAGTAATCACATGTCGTATATCATATCTTTTCTCTCTGGGGCATACTATATTTCCATCATTATATAATATCTTTTGAATCTTTGGCTTCTCTTAAGGTCACCACAATACAGACTTGAGCTATCGTTGCGACCACAGGAAGCTATATCTGCTTGTATGTAACCGTTTTTATTAAAAAATAACTTCTTTACTCTCCGAGTCTCTAATTCACATTTATTTCCGACTTTACATCCAGCATCTCGGCTCCGATTTGGTGAGTTGAAGGAGTTGATGAGTTGACCGAATGCATCCGATGTTAGCCGAAGAAATTACGAGACTACAATTTCGAGCGCCTCACCCATTCATAAGGAGTTGCATACGGAGCATCTGAGTAAGTGAGGGAGTGAGATTGTGGTGATATCTCTGGGATATAGCTGAGACAGAATTCAGGTTTTCTGACACGTGTCATATAATGTCACGCTTCCGAGACACCAAAGTCTCCAGCCAAAATGATTCCTTATCTTGTAGACATGCCTATCTTCCAAACAGCTTTTTTATTACTTCCACATAACACAATCACTCTTTGTGGTCCCAAACTGGGATACCCTGTGCTTTGGTAACCAGGCAAGGACACCACAAACATGAAAATACACCCAGGATGAGGCTATTTATACAAATGCACGGCGGCCCCTAGTGGAAATCGAACCTACGACCTCCGGCCAACGAGGCCTAGCGGTGTCCCGTCATACATGAAACCAGTTTTGTTTATGTAAAATTTTGAGTACAACCTGGTTTAGTCGTAAGACAAGATGTCGCCTTTGCCCCTGCGTTGTAAGCCTCACACACACCTCGACCCTATTCTAATAGGTGGCTTGTCATGTCAGTGCGGCGAAAGCTTGAGTTATTACGGTCCGTGATGAATTAGAATCGTTCCCGCTAAGCCTCTGGGCCTTTTCTTCGCGCGAAGTTATGTTTGTAACCATGATGAGGCCCTTCAGTGAACCATAAAGTTGCAATGCTGCTGAATTATACATGTAAAAGTTAGCCGGTAAATAAAGCAGGAGTGTGCCGTTTGGAGAACGTTAGTACCGCGGGTTACTAAAAATTCATGCTCAATTTTCCTGACGGTGCCTACCCCAAAAGATGGACGCAACTTTATGTTATAAATTACTAGCTGTCCCGGCGAACTTCGTACCGCCACAGAATCTGTTTATACGATTCTTGTACAACGCCATCTATTTTTAAAACACAACGTTCGCTCGCACAACGCTATCTATTAAAATGAATATTATCCCACTGGAACCTGTTTTAAATAGGTTTTTAAAACATAAAAAAGTCAACGTCGATTTTTTTTTATTCAAAGTAACACAGAAACTGTGATGTATTGAACGTTACAATTAAAACTAGGTGTCCGTTTCAAAATCTAGATCATTTGGAGAAAAAACGGCCAAAAAAACTCCAAACTTAGTCTTTTTAAACATATTAATAAATAACAGAGTTTACATGGCATATCTTCTAGCTAGAACCTAGTACTAGGATGCATTGAACTGGCTTTAATACCACACATCTTTGTCATCTAAATACCTAATCCTTAATGCTATATAAGCCCTTTTGGCATAAAGTGCGCTTTACACAGTTTTTCAGGGATCTTATTGTAAAAACGTATACAATGCCCCATAAAGAATGTGTTAAACTTTGCCAGCCTAAATCTTGGAAAAGAAAGTCTATGTTTATTTCTAGTATTAATATTGTGTTGGCTACCTACCTTTGTGGTTAGGGAAAACCATGAGGGAGGCCTATGTCCTGCAGTGGGCGTAAAAATGGCATCATGATGATGATGAAGTATGCTATGTCTCAATTCTGGTCTTTATCTATGTGTACGCTAAGTTTTCACTTGGCAAGAAATAGAAAGTCATTAGAGCCGGGTTCAAATCTCACTTTGGCTCACATTTTTCTTTTCCATGAGTAATCAGTTTTTAGGAAGAAGCGCGCAATCGGCCTTCCTAGATGTACGAGTATAAGGTAACATGATGAGACCAATTTACCGTGGTTCTTAAAAAATACAGTGTTATAATGCCCGAAAAATAACTTGACCAAATGCGTTTGACTTCGATAAGGACTTATTGGCGGGACGCGGGATGCGACTTAGAATTCTTAAGTTGAGTTAAATTAAACAAATACCTAATGATAATAATGACATGCACTTTCGCTCTGGGGCATATCTGAACCAAAGGGTTGCCCTCGCTGCAGTGTTGTGGGGACTTTTGGGTCGGATGTGTCTCGGAGCGATTTATGTGGTTCGGTTTATTTTTATTATTTTTTAGATTTTGTCCTACGGGTGTATTTTGTATTGGATATATATTTTTTCGCTTGTATTGTGGTTTGTTTTAACTTTCGATTGTTTATGACTTCCGGACGGTTTCACTATGATTCCGTGGGAGGCTCAACGGCCATTTCTCCTGGGGCTGCTGCGGAGGCGGCAGCTGGTCACAAATGTTTCAAGTATAGCTGGTGCCTACTTGTACCAAAGGTTTAGCTTCAACGGGCAATGCCACCAGCCTTCTCAATATTGTACCGGCCGACAGCGATCTGGTTCAAATATTTTATTTAAATTAGAAAGTAAATAGGTTTAGATCAGCTAATTCATTTCTGGTATTGTAAATATTGTAGAATTTCTTGAACCGTTAAATAAAAAGTTAATATTCAACAGAAAATCGAAAATATATTTACACACATATATTCAGATGACCTTATCCAAGCGGCAGGAAGACGCTGGATGCAGGCCGCTTCCAACTGGTCTTTTTGGAAATCCATAGAGGAGGCCAGTGGCCAGCAGTGGACTTCTTGTGGCTAAATGTTGATGATCTCTTTTAGTCAATTACTAGTTATTACAATTTTTAGATAGATGAAACATAAAAAGAGTGCTCTGAAATGTGACGTCATAAGCAAGTATTTTCATACAAAATTCCGTTTTAAAAGTAACTCATTTGATATTTTGTCAAATACCCAATTGCGAGGAAAAAATAAACCTGTACTATTAGTAACTTGAAGTAGACATTTTCGATAGTAATTAACCAACCACTCATCTGCAACTTTACCAAATATTTACGGAAAATGGCGCGTAAGTATTGTTTTTTTCGCGCGCCGCAGTTTCGATGCGTGCGCAGGTTCAATAAAGGCACAGGAAAAACCGGCTGTTCCGTCGCAGCAGCAGCAATATTAAAACCGGCCAAGTGCGAGGCGGACTCGCGCACGAAGTGTTCCGCACCATTATGTATACAACATTTGAATATTTCAAGCGTCCAATTAACTTAATTGGGTTTCACTCGAGGGTCGTACCTATATTTTTTTATAATTTTCTTAGAGCGGATTTTTCTATAGTCAGATAAAACTTAACTGGAGAATAAAACTGATGTTGTCACTGTCTTGTCGTATGATTTAAACAGTGATAGCATGCAATTTATTCTCCAGTTAAGTTTTATCTGACTATTGAAAAATTGGTCCTTAGTCTGGAATTAAGCTAACAATCACGAAACCATATATCTTTTGGTGGATCAAATTATTAAGGAGTCCTAGATGAACCAGGCCACAAGAAAAATCTAGCTGGGTTAGGCTGGAAGACCTTTCAAAATAGAAAGTCAAGTTGAAAAACCCAACTATGCAAGTTTCTGCTGCATTTAAAAATTTTTAAAAAACCATTTAAAAAAATATTTGCTGACGCCTCTGGAATATAAGCGTGAGTTTTAGTACGTACTACCAGTATTTATTTAGGTATGCAAAGGTTCAAATTCTAATTCTAATTCAAAATAGCCTTTATTCCCCACATATTACATGCTAACGTTTTCATGCATTAAGATTAGTTTTATTTACATAACTTAAATGGTTTGTATAAAAATTTATTACATTAAATAAATTCATTATATTTAGAAATTCAAGACATTACATTGGTATTAAATAAAATTTAGCTACAATGAATTAAATTACATTAATTTGGAATTTGAATAGTTTTGTTTTATTTAATTTTTATTTATTTGGGCTGTCCTAGGAGGCCCATGCAAAGGTTAGTGTCAATAAATGCCGTATGATATTGACTGATGGGCGACGCAGCCGTGTCACATTTGATAAGGGCTGTCCGTTATAGCCGGAGCGTGGGTGTGAATGAACTTAAACTTTGGTATGGAATATAAAAATAATGTATGAAGCAGCGAAAATTAGTGCGGACGAATATTCAAATGTGCTAGTGGCGTTATTATTTATGACAACTTACAAAAACAAAACAAAAAAACCCTCGAAAAAATGTCTCTGCGCATGGAAAATGTAATCAAGGAAGAAAAGGAAAATGATCAAGTGATTAAGACACTTAGTATCGCTATCAACAAAGTTGTGCCACAATGAAATAATACCTTAATTTGAAGTACTGGCTTAGAATTTTAAAATACTATTGTTAGCATTAAAGTAATTCTCCGGACGAGGATGTAATTAGGTCATTAATACTACCGCATTTTTCTTGTCCTATACCATGTCATGACATGAAACTGTCATTCTCACACGTCGTGTGTATACTCTCCGCGTAACTCAGGTGAATTCAGCTAGCGAAGAGGTTGCACCGGGACTAAACTGTTCGTCCAGACTAAATTCTTTCACTCATTCTTCTCCAACCGCTCTTGAGTTGAAATAATAATAAGCCATAACCCACACAAAATGCATGGAAGCTGTTTTATTTAAGCTGTAGTACTATTTATGCCCGGTTCCTATATTCAAGAACGACTCGTTTTGCTTACGGATAGTTAAAATGTCTACTCAAGTATTCCTCTTAAAAACGGTTTCGAATAACGTACCGTGCGATAAATGTATGGAGATAACAATTTGTAAAGTTCCTAACAATTTTTTAAACATCAACCAGCTATTCAAGTTACGGGACGCTTGTTAATGATAAGTTACCGATTACCAATAACGATTCATTAAATATAGGAACCGGGTATTAGAGAAGAAAATGGAAGTTGACGAGTGTTGACGATGGATTTGAGGCGACAATGTTCGTTTGTTACTAACACTTGTTGCAGCGACGATGACTGAGACGTAGGAGAATTCTAAGGGTATTCTTATAGTATAACAGGCCAGCGCAAATTCAGTGTATCATCCATAATGATGGAGTGTGTATTTTACGATAGAATACACACCAATATGGAGACTTACAAAAACACAAGAACTCATTCACTCCGTCACACTCCGTCTCACAAAAATACTAACATTCATGCGAAATAGTTCATAAACAAATATACATTCTGATCATGAAGAAAACAATCGCAAAACTGTTATAATGATAGGTGACAGGGCATAGCACAGATTATGAACGATGACGTTCAGTGCTGCAAAATGTAATTTATATCGATCATCAATTCGATTCCATCAGTCACCATTTCATAAAATATAACTGAAATGTAATATAATTGATTAACGTGATGCGAGTAGAAAGCCCGGTGATTATGCCTCATATCACCTTTACATAATAACATATATAATGTTTAGTCTATGTACATAAACCATGACATTTTAGTTGCAAAGTCACCCATGCGTAGGTACTGATTACGTTATGTGCCCACTTTAGGGCACGAATCGTCTCGCACGCGAGCTCGATGACTTTCAGCTCCCCGAACAAGTCGGTTTCCGATAAGGCTTTACATACGTTGGACCAAATACATACGCTGCGGCAGAATGTACAAAATACCGAGGAGTATAATCTGCCACTATTTTTAGCTTTTTTGGAGTGAGGTGAGGTATGGGGACATGGGGTGTACCTCATACACATGTTTCCTCTCGATGTTTTCTGTAAACGTTGGACAGTCGTACTGCTATAAAAAGATCACATACAATGTCCGATTCGAACCCAACACCTTGGAATGTGATGCAAGCGTTCTGTTAATACATAACCACCGCTTTCCTGATTTATTTAAAGATCAGCATCCGAGCGATTCCGTCAAATTAAGGTCCACAAGATCCACGGATCCTTGTGGCACCGGATTAAGAATAGCGTCACTCCATTTCCTTCCGTGGATGTCGTAGAAGGCGACTAAGGAAATAAATTACCAGGAGACGGGCAGCAGCGTCTTCCTGAGATTTCAACCGCATACTGCGATGGCCAACCCGCCTGCCAAGCGTGGCGATTATGGCAAAACCCCTCATGGTTATGAAAACCACGAAGGAGGCCTATGTCCTGCAGTGGCCTTTAAATGGCTGATGATGATGATGATGAAGGTCCACACTGTTGAATCTGTTATCTAGTGTTAGTACCTAATATATAATGTAAACCACAAATAATCTTAATGAACAGGTGGATAAAGAAATATGCAAATGAAGTAGGTATTATCAAACGAAATAACAAAAGTTGTTAGGTATGCAATTTTTTTCAGCTAAATATGCCTATTTCTTCCCTGTATCGATTCATTCGATTTGAAAAGTAGCGGTCGGTTGGATGGCAACACTACATTATTGAATGCACAGATTGAGATTTAAACAGGTCTGTGAATGGATCAGTAGACTTGTATCAAGATGACAGCGGTCGTTAAACCGGAAGCATTAATTATTGTATAACTTTATTAATTTAGAATTACGGAGAAGTCATGGTTTAATAAGAAAACCCCTATTTTTTATAATTTAAAACATGAATTATGGACACTGAAAACTGGTGACACTATTTAGATTTTAGCGATACTGCTAATGGTCGAGATCCTTTATAAAATGGAAGAAAGTACGTGAAATATAAGACGCAGGAACGTGGATTATACCCGTTTGTGTATGTAAACATAATTACGCGTAGAAAAACAAAATACGTAGACTATGGTATCTGATTTCACTCGTGACGCCGTCGAGTGAAGCCGAGGCGAACCCATCGCCCCGTGACCCGTCACGGGGCGATGGGTTCGGCTGATCAATAAAATTAGAGAAGCGGTTCGTTTGCAAAATCTTTTCATCTATTTATTTATTTATTGATACTTAAATAAAAAAAACTATCGTGAAATGCGGCAAACTTAATGCCATAGGAATTTTATACCAGTCAACCGCAGGAGGTAGAGGAAAGTGTTGGAGGGCATGTAAATGACCTTGTGCCATTTGAACTTTGCGTGTGCGACAAGAACAAGGATTATTTACGTCAAATTGTTTGTCATAATATAAAGTATTATTTCTAAAATCGTCGCTTGGAAAAAAACACCGCATAAGTAATTTATCTCTACTTTACAAGACAGACAAAAAACTTTTTAATAATGCCACATTATTGGAAGTAGCGAGATGCCCCCAAATCCGTATCTCAATATATGATATGACGTCATTAGGCTCAGTTGCATTCAGTGGCAGGAAATTTCGAAACTATTCAAAAGTGAACCGTATTTGTCGCTAGATTCGAGTGAATTGTCGGGCTCAAGCGCGATGTTGACGACCCTTCCGAACATATTTATCGCTTGTTAATAATAAGGGCCCAGTTTTTGCGATGTTCCATAGAAAAAATATTTAATCACGGCTGCTGATTAGTCTGATAACTTGAATCTCATGGGTAGATTGATTCGCGCTTGGAATTCAATCGAGTCGTGCTTAGTTTTTAGTCCAAATTTAAACAAATACTTTTGTCAGTATTGTAACTTTCGAAATTTTTTATTGTGTCTGCTTCTATGATATAAGTACAAAGTAAAACAATATAGCAATCGTTCCCCGACTGCCACGATTCAGGCTCAAACTTGTGTGTTGGTCATCGTGTAACTATAACCACTGCAATAATAATTTTCTGTCAATAAGCTTATTTTTATCTTACAAAAAAAAAAAAACGGTACGCCAGAGGTCGCGGTTTTTAAAATTGTCCTCAGCACCGGTTAGTGCAATAAAAAGAATGTAATTATTTTTATCTTTTTATTTTTAATCGGCACCCAATGGCATTCAACTAGCAAAACCGTCGAATTTTGACTTGAGCGACAAAATGCACAATTCCCGAAAGACTCCAATTAGAGTTAATGTTTAGGAAAAATTAGAAATTAAAGTACGCCGCCGTACTCCCAATGAGAATCGAACCACAACCTATGTTTAATGCTAGGTCGACGTAGCAGTTGAAACTTTTTAGGACTCTTTAGACAAACTTTATGTTAATTAATATCGCGGACGTGGAACAGAAACATTTTACATTTCTCGGAATAAATTAATTTGCAAGGCACCTGTAGAGGTTGGTTAATTGTTTAACCCACAATTTACGTCATGAAAGGGTGGAGCCTTTTAGCAATTTCTTACAATAATAACGATTTCCTTGGAATTGATTTGCGTCGATAATAAAATAATAATAAAATGTTAATAAAGACTTTCTTAACAAAATAGCTGCGAGCTTTGAGAATGACTTTGAATATGAAATTGCCTCTACTGCATGCAAAATGTCGTTCCTCGTAGCGAGCTACGAACACGAGCTACGGCGTAGCGCGTGCTACGAGACGTGCTACGAAACGTTGTAACAAAATAAAATAACTTTGGCAAAGTCTTTTAAAACGTTGGCTTCTCCTAGTTTTTAACCGGATTCGAAAATGATTTGGTTCTCTAAGACTCACGAGTAATTAAAATAAACAACACATTTAAATTCGAAGTGTAAAACGTAGGTATTGATTGCGCTTTCTCCGAAATATACTAAGTACTCCGTGATTTCATTTTAATTTAAAAGGTTTATCGAACTGAAACCTGCGAAAGTATTTCAAGAATAAACTAACACCGGTAAAGCCCTTTCCATTTTAATTATTTCTATATTTAGTAGTATAGGGTGCTGGCTTGTAGTATTGTTTTTTTAAATTTAGTTTGTTTCCATCTTTATTGTTTGGAAGCTTGCGTGGCACTATGTATGCTGATCCGAGTATCGTCTAAGGGCATGCCTTTTTGCGAGATAAATACAAAAGAGAAGCCTTATTGCAAGACATTCACGATCGAGGGAAAGGTCATGAACGTGACAGGCGTAAGCCATATCATCGTATTGGTGAGCTCGCTTGAAATGAATGAAGTGAATCATTAATTTCTCTTCGAGAGATGAATTTTTTTTTTTTTTTTTTTAATTTATTGACTTACTTTGTTATCGCAGAGTTTTAAATTTTATTATGATTCTCTACGAGCGGCGGTAGTCTAGTGGGTAGAACATTTGACCCGGAAGCGAGAGATTCTGGTTCGATTCCCAGGCATGTACCTATAACTTTGTTTTGTAAGTTATGTAAGTGAAGTTATAGTGGAAATACCACTCGTTAACTGTGAAGGAAAACATCGTGAGGAAACCTGAGTGTCTGAGCTATTCACATACCTGAGCGCTCAAAATCGCCAATCCGCGGTGGAGCTCGCGTGGCGGTTAAGCCCATACCCTCTACCCGAGAGAAGGCCTGTGCCCTACAGTGTGACGTATACCTCAGGCTGTTTATGTATTGATTTCTCTTCAATACTTTAAACGAACCGCAGGGTTGAAATTTAATTATTTAATTATTATTTTTCAAAGTTACGTACATCTGCGAATTTGTAGTAGCGATACCACACGCTAAATGTGAAGGAAAACATCGTGAGGAAACCCTCGGCTTGGTTGGTTCCACACGTATTGACGTATCTTTCCTGTGAGCTGGGCCGCCTAAGCTATCAGAAATCAATAATTTATTTCAACGTAAAGAATTTACATTCTGTTTGCTGAATGTCAATGTACTATGTTACTATGTTAGCCGCTGCCTTCGGGCCGTTTTTGTAGTGGAGAAAAAGGCAGCGGGAAAAAAAAAAACTCCACTCTGACCATCTTTTCTCAAATCATCTTAAACTTATACATCAAAACCTATATGATATGATTCCGTGATAGCCACCAATAACTTTAAAAGCCAAAATAACACTTCTTACAAAAGTAGGAAAAACATTAATGCTGCGGCCAGACACACGAACAGCACCCGTTCACGAGCATAACGCAGGGGTCAGCCATCACCAGTCTCAACCATTTTAGAGGGAGATAGGTGACCCGGCCACCACGCCACCATTCAGGATTGTATAGGTGCTGGGCAAGCCTACTCCATCTAAAAACAGTGTCCCAGGCACTGCAGCGTCTGAGTGGTCCCTTCACCCATCTAGTATGAGTCTTAACGGACGCTGGACGCTGCATAGATCATCTCATTATGTAGATGTAAAAGCCAAAGTTTATTACTTAATGGAATTTATTAATTACCATAAGTCTTTTTTTTTAAATAAAACTTCGTAAGCACTTCACATTATTAACATAATTCCGGAATCTCTTGCATGATTTTTATCGGAAGCGTCCGACTAAGTTTCGCTCTTATTAGCTCTTAATCGTGGTGAGTAGAGGCGGAAATCGCGTCTTTGCAAGATTAAGGCCCGGTTTCTGAATTAAGAATTACACTGAGTAAACACTTAAGTAACCTTCTGTCACGCTCTTTTCTGAGGAATTCAAAAAGACAACACTACAGTTAACTATTAGGGGTTAAAGTATGAAATTGCCGTTTTATTGCAATAGGTTCTTTGAATTGACATAGAATCTTCATGGTTTGAGGTTTTCGAATGAAATTTTTTTCAAATGGTTTCTATGATGTTCTTTTTTTAAAAAATGTGAAACATTTGAATATCGACTTTCAATTGTTTTTGTTATTCAATTTAGACAAGAAAGATGGATACTGCGAAAATTCGAGTGATTTTTGAATACGAGTTCCGACGCGGAACTAACGCGGCAGAAACAGCCCGCAATATCAATGCTGCGTTTGGAAAGGGGTCTACTAACATGTTACATGTTACAATTCGATCAAATATTCCTTCATTTCTGTACCGGTTCAACAAGGCAACACAAGTTTCAACACGCGTTTCTTTCTGCAGATCAGTCAAATCATGAGATGAAGATGTTTGGATGTTTGTTTAAAATTTAGATTATTTTGGAGAAAAAATGGACAACTAAAAATTTTTCGAAGTTTTAGAACAGAGTCTACATAATTACTTTAAAACCTAGAACTCATACACTGAACTGGCTTCAATTCTAGACATCATTGTCATCTAAATAATATTTAATGTTACTGACTAGCATCTATCAGGATGTTAGTTTTAACGAATCCCTACTGCCTAGCTTATAAATGAATCTGATCGCTCTCTTCTGCAAGACGAAGATGGTCTCAGTGGGTGCTGCCCAACCCCCCAGTAGTATGCCATACTATGGAAGTAATTAAGATAAATAAGGATAGCAGTGGCCACGTAAGTTGGTTCCCGGATTCTCGGAACTGCATATGCTGCAGAACTAGGCTTATTTGTCAATTTTTCTATATGAGGACCCCATTGCAGCTTTGCATCAATTGTGATAGTAACACCTAGAAATACGGTTTCTTCTACAAGGTCTATTTTGTCATTCCCCATTGAAATTTATACATTTTGTCTTTTTTGAGTTTAACAATAAGTTATTAGAAGTAAACCAATTTAGTACAGCTGAAAGAGAGCATTATTTTTATCGTGAAGGTAATTTTCTTGTCTCAATCAGTGTAATTTTTTAATTTTATTTTATCTCCGAATTATCAAATTCTTCTGTCAATTTTAAATAATCGAACAAATGTACGTTTCCTAAGAGCCAGTCCACACATATCCAGCAGTAGATGAAAATGATCTCATGGCGGGAGTCCAAATGTAAATACTCACCCAGCATCCGTATGATAGCCTTCTTGGACTGAGCCTGCCTTGCCTCTCCGTGCACGGAACCGTTCACGCCGTTCAGCGTCCCCGGACTGCCCGGCTTATGCGCGTGCGTCGATCTGTGGACAAACACTCTCTAGTTCTAGTTAGACCTGAAATTTCCGCACGTAACCTCCTAGCTGGGCCATTGTACGTAGCAAGCACTGATGTATGTAAATACCCCACATGCTAGGGTTTCTTCAAGATGTTTTTCTTCATTGTTAGTGAGTGGTATTGCTACTACAACTTCGCAAATGTATGTGACCTATGCAAAACACTCTCATAAGTTATATGCGTGTTTGTTTAGGTTACGTGTATTTGTACATTTATAGATATAATTATGCAGCCTAATTACTCGCATGTCCCACTGTACGTCACAGGCCTTCTCTCAGAGAGAGAACATGGGTTTAGTCAAATAAGTAATTTGTCTGGAAAATTACTAAAACCACGCTACTGCAAAAGAAATAATAGAATTCCCACTTAATGGGTACAGAATATGGGGACATAAAACGAGGGAAATAAATGGTTTTGATATAGTTTTTTGTTGTTCAGGTATAGAAAGAAAGAAAGAAATACATTTATTGGGACAAATTAACACATCACAAGAAAGAAAAGGCATAACAAGTAACATAATTACAAAGGAAAAACAAGTCGCACAAATACAAGATAGGACAAGGCAAAGTCAGAGCGTCAGAGTGCATCCTGTGATGTGTCAAAGTTGCCACAAAACAAATTTATGGGGTCACAATACAAATTTCCACAGACTGTACTAGTAACTGTTAGTAATAAGATAGAGGGTAGTTGTGTGTACCCGAGATTGTATGGTGCTTAGAGAGGGCAGTCGAATAGATAGCTCGATAACCGACAGTTGTGTGCGTTTTTATTTATCTCCATAAACCACCGAAATAACAGTGGCGACGTTCGGACCAAATTACCGCGTGCGTGTGTACAATGGCAAAGATATCCGTGGGGTCCTTAAACATATTCAATCACGAATCACAGGACTGGCTATTGTACAAAGGACGACTGGAGCAATGGTTTTTTGCCAACGACATCAACGATGACGTGGATAAGTCGGGTGCAAAACGTCGGGCTATTTTATTAAGTAGCTTAGCAGAGCCTACTTACAGACTCATTAGAGACCTAGCATTACCGAAGGAAGTGGGATCTTTGGAGTTTTCACAAGTGACGAACCTACTAGATAATCACTTCAAGACAAAGAAATGTAGTTTTGCAGAGCGATATAAATTTCACAGCGCCGTGCAAAAATCAGAAGAAACAATGCAAGAATGGGCGGCGCGTCTCCGAGGTTTAGCGATGGATTGCGGATTTTCTCACAACACTCTGGAAGAGACACTTCGGGACCGGTTCGTGCTTGGAATGGCCGGTAGCGCCGAGCGCAATCGGTTGTTCAGCGAGCCCTTGGAGGACCTCACAATGAATAAAGCTTTGCAGCTGGCAGAAAGTGTACGTTGCGCTAGAGAAGGCGCGTGCCAAGCATCGGCAGCAGGGGCGCAGGCGGCGGCGGCAGCGGTGCAATTCCCGGTACTCGACGTTCACAAGTTGGCGGCCCGCGCGGGAACGGCCGCGGCCTCGTCCTCGCCCGGCACCATGGGTGGCCCACGCCGTCAGTTCGCGCCGGTGCCCTCGGGCGCGCATACAAGGCCGGCTGAGCAATGTACAGTATGTGGTGCCGTCGGACATGCTAGAAAAGTGTGTAGATTTAAAAATGCTGCCTGTAGGAAGTGCGGGGTCAAAGGTCATTTAGGCAGAGTGTGTAAAAGAGAAGGGAATTACAACCAGCATTTCCTGGATTGTTGTTCAGATGATGGCGGGGATGACGGTAAGTTTTTTGTCTTTAATATTCGCAGTTATCATGGAGAGCCAATGCAGGAATCGGTAAAAGTAGATAATATTGCCTTGCGTTTTGAAGTAGATACTGGATCAGCTGTTACGGCCATATCTGATAGCCTGTATTTTAAATATTTCCGTGACCATCCTCTGATGCAAAGTAGCAAAATATTGCAAAGTTATAACGGTCTTCAGATCGCGGTTTTGGGAGTAATTTCACTGCCGTTTTTATTCAAAAACAAGACCAAGCGAATTGACGTTTTTATTGTAAAAGATGGAGGTCCCCCACTGCTAGGCAGGGATTTTATGTCCAAATTTAATTTACAAATATGTTCGGTGAGCTCTTGTAACGTCATTAATGACGCAGTTAATTTTACAGAAAAGTACCCAGCACTTTTTTCCAATAAATTAGGTTGTTGTAAGGGTGTCACAGTGAACCTAAATTTAAAGCCTGGTGCAACACCAATTTACATAAAAGCGCGATCAGTTCCCTTCGCACTGCGCACTAAGTTGGAGGAAGAAATTAACCGATTAGAAAAGTTAGGTATAATTGAACCGGTCACTTATTCGGATTATGCTAGCCCCATTGTACCCGTGTTGAGACAAGACGGGAAAATTCGTTTATGTGCCGACTACTCGGCAACACTGAACAAGCAGCTAGTTATTGAGAAGTACCCACTTCCTCGTATCGATGAGTTGTTTACAAAACTGCACGGCGGACAACAATTCACAAAGTTGGATTTATCGAGTGCCTACAACCAGCTGAGATTAGGTACTGAATCACAACGTCTCACGTGCATTAACACTCATAAAGGGCTATACAAATATACGCGCTTGGTTTTTGGCTTGTCGAGTGCGCCGGCAATCTTTCAGCGGACACTCGAAAGTGTTTTGTCAGGTGTAGATGGTGTACTTCAATTCCTAGATGACATTTTAATTACAGGGAGAAACCGGGAGGAACATGTAGCTCGGCTACATGAGGTTTTTAAAAGATTGGAGAGTGCAGGATTAGTACTCCAAAAAGAAAAATGTCATTTTTTTCAAGACTCTGTATCATATTTAGGGTTTGTTATA
Source organism: Yponomeuta malinellus (assembly GCA_947308005.1). Taxonomy (NCBI): domain Eukaryota; kingdom Metazoa; phylum Arthropoda; class Insecta; order Lepidoptera; family Yponomeutidae; genus Yponomeuta; species Yponomeuta malinellus. The sequence continues at coordinate 678,217 of OX371009.1, read as the reverse complement.
GATAAAAATGGCTTACACAAATCTCCAGAAAAAGTAAAGGCAATTCTAGATGCAAAAAGACCGGAAAATCAAACAGAACTAAAGTCATTTTTAGGGTTAGTGAACTATTACAGAGTTTTCATCCGAAATGCATCCTGTATTCTTGCACCGCTTCATAATTTACTACAAAAAAAGATAAAGTGGCAGTGGTGCAAGGAGCACCAGGAGGCATTTGTAAATATAAAGCGAGAACTTGCGTCTGAGAATACACTGGCCCATTTTAACCCAAATGCAAAAATTATAGTAACGGTGGATGCGTCACCGAGAGGGTTAGGTGCCGTTTTGTCACAGATTGATAAGGACGGGGCGGAGAGGCCGGTGTCGTACATGTCACGTTCCTTAAATTCAGCAGAAAAACAGTATAGCCAAATTCAAAAGGAGGCCACGGCTATAATTTTTGGAGTCAGAAAATTCCATCAATACATTTATGGGAGAGGCGATCCTTTTATTCTTAGGACTGACCATAAGCCACTTTTGTCAATTTTCCGGCCAGGAAAAGGCGTTCCGGAAGTTTCCGCTAACAGGCTGCAGCGCTATGCACTCTTTTTATCGGCTTATAATTACTCCATCGAATTTGTAAGCAGCTCAAATAACTGTGCAGACTTTCTTAGTCGTTCCATGACGGGCACCGCGTCCGCGTGCGATAACGATAGCAAACCGGTTTTGTCAACAGATGTTTGCGACGGAGCGAGCTACGTAAACTTTGTTTGGGAGGCTGAGCCGGCGCTTATTTCTTTGAGTGACGTCAGGCGCGTGTCGCAATCAGACAGTACTATAGCGCAGGTTATGCACTACACATTGGTGGGCTGGCCCAGTAAGGTAACAGATAATGCTCTAAAGCCCTATTTTGCTTGCCGATTTCAGTTAGCGGTAGAAAAAGGATGCTTATTAAGAGGATCAAAGTTAATAATTCCTGCGGAACTTAGACGTAGCGTTATAGAGGAATTACACAAGGGTCATTTAGGAATCACGAAAATGAAAGCGGAGGCACGCGTTCGGTTTTGGTGGCCGGGCCTCTCGTCCGAGCTGGAGCGGGCGGCTGCGGCGTGCGACGTGTGCGCGCAGCTGCGCCCCATGCCAGCGCGCGCGCCGCTCACTCCTTGGCCGTTTCCACCACAGCCATGGTACCGCGTCCACTTAGATTTCTTGGGACCCATTAATGATATGATGTTTTTGGTAGCCGTTGACGCGTACTCTAAGTGGGTGGAGGTGTTTGATGTAAGCACAGGGTACGGTTCAAAAGTGGTTATAGAGAAACTTAGTGAGTTGATGGCGAGATTTGGGTTGATACATACCATTTGTAGTGACAACGGGCCGTCTTTTGTATCAGCTTTGTTTGAAAATTTTTGTATTCGTAACGGGATTAAGCACATAACTTCTCCAGCATACCACCCGGCCAGCAACGGCCAAGCGGAGAGTTACGTAAAGATAGTTAAGAGGGCAATTAAAAGTATTCTACTTTCTGGTACAAGAACTTCAGACATGAATATAAAAATGAATGAATTTCTATTTAATTACAGAAATTCCATTCATTCTTCTACTAACCGATCTCCTGCAGAAGTTCTTTTTGGCTGTAAGTTACGTAGTCGGTTGGATTTATTAAATCCATTAACACCGCCATCATCTGATACAGCATTGTCGGAAGCTGTAAAGGAAAGTCAGTGTTCGCAGGTTAAATTTTATCGCGGAAAAAGAAATATCAATTTCAACACAGGAGACTTTGTGTTGGTAAAAGTGCATAAAAATCAAAAAACATTTTGGGAAAAAGGTATAGTCTACGAGAAACTCGGCAGAACGGCATATTTAGTCAAGTTATGTGAGCTGGACCGCATCGTTAAACGTCATACAAATCAGATTTACGAACTGAAGGGGGAGAAGAGTGAGAGTGTTATAGTGTCACCAGCGGAGTCTGGCGCTTCTGAACCAGCCAGCGAACCAGACCACAGCACTCCTCGGCCAGAGGAAATTAGCGAATGTCTACCTCCGATCTTCGTAACATCTGGAACAGAAGCTACATCCATGACACCAGCTATAGCGACCACATCTTCAGCCAGACCGATGCCAAGCTCAGTAGAAGCCGACCCTGCGACTAACGCGGCTTTGGCGGAACCCGCAACAGCTGAAGTTGCTAGATCATTAAGACCGCGCAAGGCCGTAGATTATAAGAGATATTTTTAGTTTTTTTATATTTCCTTAAATATTGGTGGAGGGGTGTTAGTAATAAGATAGAGGGTAGTTGTGTGTACCCGAGATTGTATGGTGCTTAGAGAGGGCAGTCGAATAGATAGCTCGATAACCGACAGTTGTGTGCGTTTTTATTTATCTCCATAAACCACCGAAATAACAGTAACAATGAAACCTTGCAACATTTTGGCTCACCAAAAATAAGTCTTCTGTGACAAAGAACCAAATAACGTCATATTACTGCATGCTCATTATGTATCCTAGACATGGCGGATTCTTACCACAAAAAACATATTGAAATCTAAAGCGAGGTTTTCACTCTACGTTGGCAATATTATGGTCGTAACGCTCTCGAATACAAGTTTTGCGAGCCGGTACGTACTGCCTACATTACAACATAAAACTCGACTCCAATCGAGAATTCAATACCGCTGCCGGCAACGCTCGTTTACGCTCTAGTAACTTAAAATGTTCACTTTATTCGAGAAAAATGTGCAAACAAAATCGAATCAACTGCTGGCATACTCTCAGGTTTTAAACGTCATTGAAATATTTCTAGTTTTTGATATATTGATTGCATGTTCTCGTTCCCTTATATTATGTAAACTTTTCTCCTACTAAAAGCTGGAACGCACTAGCGGTTAACTTCTCATGGTGTTAAATATCGGGCATAACTGTGCCCAACTAACGTAGGATACTACCCTCCACGGCTCGAAGATCGTGTAAGGAACACAATTCTGTCAATACAAAAGCTTGTGACATATAATAGACATATTCAATGATAATTTATTTTAGGGTTCCGTAGTCAACAAGGAACCCTTATAGTTTCGCCATGTCCGTCGCTCTGTCTGTATGTCTATCCACGCCTTAGCACAGAGACGACAAGTACTTGAAAGCTGAAATTTGGCATGGATATACCTACATACTATTAATCATGCCGACAAAAAGCTGCTGTAAAGCAGGTATAAAGCCCTTTCTACGGAACTCTACACTGCGCGCGGACCGACAGGCACGTGGCCGGTTTTTTCTTTGTGCAGTGGATTGACAGGTTGTTAGTGTACCAGAAACGGGGGGTAACATGTTGTTAGTGTACAAGAAACTTGGGATAACACTTCTACAGTGTCTTTATAACTAGATACCTACCCCATAACGTACCTAATCCGCAGACCCATGCGGACGTAGAGAGCCAGAATGATAATCCCGGGTAGCACGAAGAATAGCAGGCTACTCAGCTCGCACAGGTACCAGGATGGCAACTCCAGCATCGCACAGAAGGCTGACTCCAGCGACCGGTTGCCAGACCCTGGAGAACAATGGAGAACTTGCACAAAAAAATGTTTTGATCTCATTATAGGGGCTACGTTAAGAGAGCCAACTGACGTTGCAGCTGCTACGCTTGTTTGTTTTAGTTACTTCCATAGCATTATGTCCTACGGGATACTACTGTGGGGTTGGGCAGCAGACATTGAGACTATCTTCATCTTGCAGAAGAGAGCCATCCGATTTATTTAGAAGCTACGTACCTTGTAGGGATTCGCTCAGAGATTTCTTAAAGGAAACTAACATCTTAACAGTCGCAAGTCAATTCATTTATGAAAATATTATGAATAGTACGTCAGAAAAAATAGCAAAGATCAAAAATATTGGTAGCCATCATATTGTTAATACTAGAAATAAACATACTCGTAAATTGTCATTTCAACGATTTCACTGCCTCGTTGCTCTAGCCTTTAAGGCGCTTAGCTACCAGAATAGGTCGTGGGTTATCAAACCCATTGGGGCCGCCGCACATTTGTAGAAATCGTCTCAGTTTGGGTGTATTTTCAGGTTTGTAACATCCTTGCCTGGTTGGTAGTGTTGGCAGCTGACATTAGTATACCTAACTCGCCTGGTAATAAATGTTGGCTACTGACAGTGTAGTTAACTAACCTGGCGGGTAATCGTAATAGTTGACTGTGGTATAGAGCGCGAAGGGTGAAGCAGCGACCAGCGACACTACCCAGAGCCCAGCAACGATACGCAGCGCTCGCCGCAGACCAGCCATGGCGTACAGGTGCAGTGGGTGGCAGATCGCAAGGTACCGCTCCAGGGAAAACGCCACGATAGTCAGCACTGACACGTAGGACGCACTGTTGGCGAGAGAAATAACCACATGTTCAAAGGTCCTTGACATAATAATATTTTGGTATACCTAGCACGATGCAACCATTTTTATGTGGTCTATATATTATGTCCCACTCCACAGAGGTAGTTTAGGCCTAATTACCACACCGGGCCCACCGCGGATTGAGAAAACCAAAAATTTACGTTTTCGTAAATTTCACTTCGTAAAGTGGCGAAGTGGTAAAGTACACAATAATGTTCTACCTTCAGTCTAAGCACTATTTAATTACTGTTAATAGCCTAGGTATATTATTTATTCTTTACGCAAATAAACATTATTTGATATTTTGATAATTTAAAAATATAATTTATATTGGCGAGCGGAGGTATCAGAAAACATAAAAAAGAAAATTGCACAGATATTTCTTAACGTAAGAGTACAGGCGACGGCGATAGAACGTTTGTCTCACGCATGCCCATAAACTTCTCACTGCAAGGAACATGCCTTCCCTCGGTGTATTGGCTTAATCGCTACGCGTGCCCACCGCCCATTGATTGACAAAGCCCATATTCCGAGAGCAGGCATATTCCCCGCAGTGGGACGTTTATAGGTTGTTTATAAAGCATATGTTACTTGATAAATATTGACTGACACAACTTGCACGCCCTACGTAACAAACATACCGTCAGATAGGATAGAAAGCTTCTTCATCAAGATTTAACTCTTGAAGCATACAAAACCATTACCGTGCTCTATAAGACGTATGCAAATTACTTTCTTAAAAAGTTCAGCATCACTGTTGAAGTCTAGATATCTCTTCTTCATTTCAAGTAACACCTTTCCAGTTAATGAGATTCGGGCATTATTCTTGGAGATGTTTAGTATGTAATGTGTCTTATCTCTCCCTAAATGCAAGCGTAATGGTTTCAGTAGCTATTATATGAGGTACATTTTGGTCTTTATTTCTATATATTCTTCGGCGAAAATGGCGCAGATATCACCGGCAAAACACCATCCATGACACTTAATTTCATTTACACACTTTTTTTCGCTTTTAAATTTTGTACACACACCATACAAAAACTGAGATATTTACACATCACATTTGTATTATTGCCCGTCCATTTTCTAACTGTATTCCACAATTTATGTTTTTTTTTTCACAAATACGACTAACCCCAACATCGCCACGACAGAATATCAGTGTTGTAGGTGTATCTCGGTGCTCCTGCAACAGATGCTGAGTTGGAGCCATTTTAGGGGCTCAATACTTTAAACCCGAACTTGAAAATGTAAGCGGATGTAAATGTGTTCATATTGTTGTATCGTATGTTGTGTTTTCAGTATTGTGCCGTTAAATAAATAAATTATCAATCTATTTATTTATTTGGCATACAAATCAGGCTACCATCCATTATTACACAAGAAAAACAAAGAAACAATAATAACTTATCTTGATGTAGTCTTTAACCCAAAACTTATGCGCACAGCATGATTAAAAGTATAAGATACGAAAAGGAAATGGTATGAATAATAACAGGCATTACAATCGGATCGTAATCGAAGTCGACTGCCTCGTTGGTCCAACCGTTAAAGCGCTTAGCTACCAAAACAGAGGTCGTGGGTTCGATTCCCATTGTGGGCCGCCGTACATTTGTACAAATGGCCTCAGTCTAGGTGTACTTTTATGTTTGTGATGTCCTTGCCCGGTTACCATAGCACAGGGTATCCTAGTTTTGGACCAGGAAAAGTCATTGTATGTGTTGTGGACGTTATTATTATTATTATTTATTCAATTTGCAATAAAACTAGCATATGGAAATAACATAACAAAACTAAACTACGTTCACTTACTAATAATAATAATTATACTTTACTTATCTTTAAATATTAAGATTAGAAGTTAAGTTCATGCCATGTAATATATATTTTTTTTTTTTAAATAAACAGCTTAAATTTTAATTTTTTATTTTTTTTTTTTTTTACTTTTAATTAATTTAGACAAAGTATTCCGCGCTTTTTGGTTCGGCCACGGAACGTTACGAATCTAGGTCTAACGTTAATTATCTTTTTTGGCTGTTTAAGTACTAAACGATGTCGGTAGGTACCGACAAAAGTCTTTTTTAGTATGTACCTATTTAACTATAATTAATTTTCGACACTCGGTAAAATTTATTCTTATTTGGTTGTGAACGTCTGACTATGAAATTTGCAATTTTATCACAAGCTTGATGAATCTCAATGTTTTGACTAATAATATTTACACATTTGTCTGTAATCACTGTTATTGCGTCATGACTTTTTAGTGAATATTAAACAACCGAAGTTTCATAAAAAAAGCACTTTTTCGATATTAGTAACTTACAATCGGATCGAAATGTCGTTTTGAAATTAATATGTCAGGAATTAAATATAGCTTATTGTTTCATGAACTTTTGGTAAGAATTTGATATTAATTTCCAAATTGATAGCTTTAGCTAGTATTGAGAATTAGAAATAGCATGTGGATAGATAACAAAAGTTTTTTTTCCTTTTGAGGTACAGAACTCTATAAATCCCTCTAATATTATAAATGTGAAAGTTTAATCATTATTATTATAAATACTTTATCGCACACAAAAAACAGTACAGGAAATATGACAATATGAAATTACATGCACAAAGGCGAGCTTATCTCTGTGAGAGATTTCTTCCAGCAAACCTCGGGGAATTGGAATGGGGGTACAAAACGGGTCTATGCATGTGCAAAACATACTCTACATAATATACCCTTACACGGATAAAAAAATTATATAAATATCTACCCAAAAAAATATATATGCTAATAAGTTTGTCAAGTTATTTGAATGTTTGTTACTCAATCACGCAATGACGGCTGAACGGATTTACATGAAACTTGGCGTACAGATAGACAAAGACCTGAATTGAGACATAGCATACTTGATATCTCGGTAACGCATTCCCGTGGGATAATATTCATTTTAAGTTTATAATAGATGGCGTTGTGCAAGAATCGTTTTTATGGATTCTGTGGCGGTACAAAGTTCGCCTTGACAGCTAGAGTTTTAATAAAATGATGAGCGAAACAAGGTAAAAAACAGAAAGTCTTCGGATGTCAAGGAAAAGACGTTCAACTGTCAGCAAAAGAAAAAAAATAATAGAATTACAGAAGGAGGTCGTAGTCCTCTTTGCCGATGAAGGCAAAAATAAGTCTTGTAGGCTCCTTGCTTTTGCCCGCGACATCGTACCTCAGATCATCAGAACAAATTAGAGATTGTTTGTCTCAGACTCCTATTAATATTGCGTACACCGAATTCTGAACTATTCCAATTGACAAACATTTCATATTTTACAACGCCTAAAACTAAAAATACCGTTTCTTAATTTTGCTATACTGATTACGAAAAAAATATTTACAATTTTTATTATTGCTTAATTTTGGATTAAATAAATAAAAACCAAAAATTGTGTGTTGACGTCTCGTGGAGTTAGGCAGCGGTGCCTAATATTAAAAAAAAGTTGTTATGACAGATGTCATTTTCAATTTCATTCAAATGTCATGTCGGACAAAGGTGAGTATTACTATGCCGTATGTGTGACGTCATTTGGCGTTCACGTCCTTTTAGAATAAGACGAAATTCAACCAGAAAATTATGAATGAAAATCATCGATGTTCTGAAAATAAAAAAATATGGGTCGTTTTATTTTGTATCTAGTTTCCTTTAAGACAATAAAATACGTATGCTACAAAATTGAAATGTTGTCAATTGCTAAAAGGTCGCTGGCAGCGTCTGAATGATGATGGCCGAGGACACAAGGAAGTGACGCGCCTTGGGGGAGGCCTATGTTCAGTAGTGGACGGATACGGATTGATTGATTGATCATTCGCATGTGTGATGATTTTGTCGTACTAACGAGGGGTCGTTAGTAGTAGTAATAGTACGACAACTTGACGACCCCTTTTCCCTTCGTTAGAAAAGAACTCCACTGCTGACATAGACCTTCTCCGAGGCACGAAGCTTCATTCTGCCCCGGCCATCCTCATCCGACGATTTGTTATAAAAATCAAAATTAATCTAGATCATTTTGGAGAAAAAACTCCAAACTTAGTTTTTTCAGTTCCTTCTAAGATTTGTGTTTTGTGCTTAACTCGGTCATGCCAGTTTGGAATATTTTCTATTTTATTTCTACGTGAGTATAAAAAAAAATATCAGACAAAATGTAATTATAAGTTTATTGTTCTGAGCTTGACTGCCCCCAAAACATACGCACATGTTAGTTAAGGCATAAAATCGGCCAAGTGCGTATCAGGCCACACGCAGTCTAGGGTTTTATACCTGCTTCTAACAACATCAAAGTCTCAATGGAATTCGTACGAAGTTTTTCTTTTATAAGTTGTTCGCCTACTACCCGATAACTTTTAAGTTCATTAAATGTGCTACTACTCTGAAAATTTTCACGTTTTTATAATAAACCGTTGTGTTCGGAGAGGGGGAGAGGGATGCCTGAATGTAACCAAAATGTTCGCTTAATATTTCGCTAACAGACACCTAAATAGAAAAAATATATTTTCACTTCTCATGCTCTGAAAGTGCTTGTTTGTGCAGAATATAGGCTGCACAAAATCGAATTTTGTACACAAGTACATTAACGTATCTACTCATAAATGTATCTGTATTAAGGCAAAGAAAATGAGCCAAGCAGCCAAACACAATAAGAAGTTCATAGATAGAATTTGTTATTTTATAATATTTATTTTATTTATTTGCCTTATGTGTTTTTTAAGACATAAAATATATTAAAATTTAAATTCAAGTACGGTACGTTATTTAATGGATTTAAGAAAATTATTATTACAAAATTGATTTAAGCCTCGCCTTCGGATCGGGCTGCTAGAAGTCTTGGATAAAAATGGTTCGTTACGTGCACTTGTTGTAAGATCTACTATTCTACACTGAAAATACTTTTTGCATCCCTGCATCCCTGATGCAAGTGTAAATATTTTTTTAAAGATTTAGTGCTACCGTTTTTTCGGCTTGATTAATATGTACATCTGTGCCGAATTTCGGCTTTCCTGTACTTGTCTCTGTGCTAATCCGTAAACAGACAGACAGACGGACGGACAATACGAAATTATAAGGTTTGATGACTACGATATCGTAAAAATATAACTTAAACTTATTTAAAATATATTCTAAAATAAACCTTTTGGTAGCTAAGCGCCTTAACGGCTAGACCAACGAGGCAGTCTAAGTCGGTCCAATCGGCTAGACCAAATCGGTCGTTATCGGCTGTAAAACCCAAATTATTAAGATATTCACAAAACCCCCGAGCTCGACCTCCTTCATCCTTTCACCTATTTAATTGCGAGACAGCGCTTCACCCTTATCATCGGTTTGAAAATTACAAATTAATTCCTGAAAAACACCCTCGAGCCAATTTTATAATAAACCGTTTATCGCTTCGCCCGGATTTTTTTGATCTATGCAGCAATTGATTGACACCCGAGGCAATAAGTTTAAAGAATAGATAAGATTAGATTAGAATGGTGAATGCTACACGCTCGATATTTATCACGATTATGATGTGGTCTCCATTCGAGAACTTTTCGGCCCCATCCGCCATCAGTTCTGCGTGCTATGTGCCCAAGTAATGTAACAAATCAGGTTCGAACGTACATGCGATGCGAATGGATGAAATCAGCGTGATAGGACCCAGCTTTGTGTGCATTCGACGCACAGAGCACTTTTGAATAAAAGTGTGCATGGCGCCGAAAATATTTAATTAAGTTCCAACGTCAATTAAAAATCTTTTTTTTTTTACGTAGCCACGTTTGTGTCCCACTGCTGGGCAAAGGCCTCCCCCAACTCAGACCAGATGTTTCTGTCTTGTGCCACCTCAAACCACTCCGGCATGTGTCGGTCGAGGTCGTCTCGCGTCACGTCTTTTTGGCCTACCTCTCCTGCGACGACCGCCTTGTGGCACCCACTCGGTGGCAAGTCTCGCCCACCCTGTCCGGGTGCATTCTACTGATATGCCCTGCCCAGCTCCACTTCAACCTTGCAGTCTGGACACCCACATCAGCTATGCGTGTTTTTGAGAAAAATCTTAACTCAATAATTTTCAAGAAGAGGATCTGCTGATAGAGAAAAATATTACACGAGAAATTTTTTTTTAGCTGACAAACTATAGTCTTACTTGACATTACGTTAATTATTGACATCATATTCCTACTTGAGATTACTATATTGTTTGTTTGACAATAGTGTAATTAATCATACTAGCACAATTTTTTAATATTCAGAATGAGATCTATAGACTTATATAAAATTGTTACCGTTTAACGGTTCACGTAGTAATAAGCTACGCATAAATTTGTACGCCAAAATAGCGAAACACGAAGGAACTCATTATAATGTACATCTGCATGTGTCAATGCTCGTGTTTAATGCAAATAAAGCAATTTGATTTGATTTGATGATACGTGGGTGTGGCAAATGTAAATGGGTTCCGGCTCAGCGTGTTGGAAAAGCTCTAGCACGGATATTATGTCGGTGTGTGCGTGTGTGGGTGTGTGCGTGTGTGTGTGTAAGTGAGCGAGTGAGTGAGTTCATACATGTATGTATGTAAGTAGTTTTGTTTCTTAACGATGTACGTAATTAGGTAATAAAATAACGAAAAATTCACTTTTATTTAGTGACACGACACTACGCTCTGAGCTGTTTTAGTTTAACGCTCCCCAATTGACACTTAGTGTAGGTGACCCCTGTAAGCCCCAAAGGTAAGCTTCGGTGCTTTTAGATGGCGTAAACAACTGGTGACCGCTTGTTTCGTTACATTTGTTCAGCGAGTCGGGGAACAGAGATACTACCGAAACGGGGACTCGTGATGGTCAAGCTTAGGACAAAGTAGATAATTAAGATAGCTAAATGGCAGTCCCTTTTTGAATCTATGTGAGTACTGTATGATCTAGACAAAGGGTGCTACTATAGTAAGTTCTTAAACCACAGTACGGTCGGATATAATAGGAAGAAAATAATAAAAGTCAGAAAATACCGACTAAAAAAAAACTATTTCATTTCTTATAGGAAAGAAAGTTGGAACACATCGTGTAGAAAAAAGAATTACTGTTTTTAATCAATTTCTTGTTTGAATCATTTTCGTTGATTTTTAACCGACTTCAACAAAGGAGGAGGTACTCTTTTTTTTCATCACTCAAGACTCCTGGACCAACTTGAAATTTTTTTTTTCTTTGAATGTCCACCCTTTCTTTTTTGTTTGAAAGGGTAAACTTTACAGAAGGTCCCATAGTCATTAAGTCAGTATCTGATTATACAATCTTAGAGAAAATGAGGAAACTCTTCAAATTTTAAAGGCTCACCTGAAGCGATTTGGGTGTTATTTATAATTACTCGTGCATTTGATTTGAGAAAACACAATTTGGCGGAGGCGTAGTGATATACACAAAAAGATGTGAAATAATATTTTTTTTATTACAAATAATGACCGATTTCGAAACACTATAATTATTTAAACGAATATGACCTTTAAATTTTAGGTAGATTCTTGTAGGTATTGCAGAAATATATTTTGGAGGCGCTGCCCAAAATGAATGTGCTGGTCATCTCAACTTGGCACTGGCTCCAAATTATACTTTTACAATACCTACATGTATCTACTTCGAATTCACCACACGATTTGACCGCGTCAAGCTTCAAGATTCAGTAATTTATTCATTATTAAAAACGAAGACAATTACATTCCTTATACTATATTATTGATGCTTGTAGTGCATAATTATGTAAATTCAAGGAAAAAATCGAATTTAAAAATCATTTTGTAATAAATTATTTCTGTGATCGTCGATCAATCCGCGGTGGGCACGCGTAATATCAATACACGTCACAAAGAACCACTAAACCTACCGCAATCGAGACTTAAAATGTTAAATTGTAGCCCATACTATAATAGGTATGGCAATAAAAATATATAACAAAATTTCAAAATCAATAAAATACGACACTAATATTACGTCAAATAATTATAAACTAAAACCACAGCTAATTCAGATTGGCCCCCAAAACAGTTGAAGGATATTTAACGCAATGAAATATAAATTTAAATTAAACTTAGTAGGTATATTTTAATTAATTATACTATATTGTAAATTGTTTCTATTGTTTCGATGCCTCTGCAGTGATGACATAAGCCAATATGTCAATATGCCAGTCGCAGATCCCCAACAGTGGCACGATTTCGCCACGTCAGCGAAGTGACAATGCTGTATGATTGACGCCCCCAACCGTTACGTAATAATGATTATGCATAGAACGCTTGTATGATAGAGCCAAAATATAGACAAAAGATCCCTGAGTCTGTTTAGGTTAAGCAAATCGAGTCGAACGACTAGAAAATAAGAAGGGATAAAAAAAAAACTTAAAGTCACGCCTGTTCTTCGGAGAGGTAGATTAACAACGTATATAACAACGTATATAATAAGACCCTTGCTCACGGCAACGTTTCGTGGTGAATCGCCACAACTATTCTATGTAATACCAAGAAAAGCGAACGCAGTGCTAGCTAAGCGACCTTTGATGTCTGCAGGATATGCCGATCTCCGACGGGAGTATTTATATAGATGTTAAAAATACTGTGATCATAATTAATTATATATACCGTAACGATACAGCGGCAAAGAAACATACAAACATACCTGAACAGTGTTTGGGATTGTTATTGTGGCCAAAAAGACGTAAATTGATTGGGGCGCACGTCACTTATTATGACAATGGCGGTTGAAAGAGAGAGCGAGCTGGCAACAATGCTGGCAAAAGCAAAATTCATGAAAATATAATATCGATACATTTTGTTGTATTGAACAACAAAATATAGACCTCCTTTGCTTCCGCAGTCGGAGAAGAGGTTCATGACACGGCGACAGAAGCGCGGCAGTGATTAATCCGCAACCACAATCCGCAATCCCAATAAATAAATAAAATAAACTTGTAATTAATCACCCTCTATTGATACCTCCGAACGCGGTGATTGAATCCGCACCCGTTTGTTTGCATTTAATTGCTTTCTTGTATCATCAGTTCGAAAGGTGTATGTACCATTATTTCAATGCAGGCTGTTAGCGCGTTCTAAGTTTGATTCTTTCACAGCTTCGAGGAACTCTAGACTTGAGTTTATGATCTTTTTGCAACTCGATACCTCAACGCGTTCCCGAGATAAATCTTCTTCCGAACGACAGACAGACGGACAACAATGTAATCCTATAAGGGTTCCGTTTTTCCTTCTGAGGTACCCCTAAAATCCACTTCAATATAGATTAACTCAAAATTATTGTAATTTAAGATTGTTTTTAAAATATTTTCCGTGGAGTTACTTTGTCGCTTCTTCTCCAAATGGGTCCGTTTTGAAGCTGGCAAAAAAATTATCCATTATTAATGACTTTCTATAAGTGAACGTCGCCGAACTGCCGCGCATTTAATCTACAACCTTACATTGGTCCAGGTAAAAGTCCACCTCTCAAAGGCAAGCCATATTTTTCTGTCTTCATCCATCCGCGTAATAACTGTTACGTCAGGGCAGGAACAGAATTTACACAATTCAACGCAATAAACCGATCAACACAATACCTACGTCCGGTACAATAAAAAAATCGCAACGACGTTTTTAACATTTTCAGCGCTTTTTTCATGCCGACAGGATTGAATATTGAACCCTTAACGATTCAAACATGATCCGCTAAACTGAAATCGATTGTGTTCAGTTTTAAGTTTCCCGCAATAAAATACACGCAACACACGAAACGAATAAATAAAGCAGGACCATAGATATAGCTTGTGGTGTAACTAAGTTGCCACAAAAAGCACCTGACTCAGCGTTGTGCTGAGGAAGTGATCCCTCAGCGCTGATTTTCAGTCAGTGCCTACAGTAACCCATAATTGTACTATGTAGATACATAAATGCTATCGCAGACGTCATTCCGACAGGATTTAGTGCGCCTAATTAGCTTGGGGTTAGTTTTTATTTTTATAAACATGAAATAGATTTTGATTTCTGTTAAGTTATGTAACATTCTGAGTTAAGATTTTTCCCTGTGCCGATGACCTTGAGCGTTTGACACAGGTGTGCAGCACTTCAACATTTCGCCGCTAGATGACACGACTGAATTAATTCCTAGTAGTAATCTCCATAGAAAGACGCTCGCGCTGCCGCACACACACAGTCTCATTCCCTTCGCGTAAGCACACGCCGCCAAACGCACACATATATAGCCGAATTTCGAACGCGTCGAGCGAGCCCAGCGGTTTCTACTTTTCTAGCCGGCTCGCCAGCCCGCCCGCGTACGCGTAGATTGAATAGACTTCAATCTAATGCCTTCTTGTATAGCATGCGTCATTACAAACAAAAAAGATAAAGGTAGGTACATCTCTTCAAAACTTATCTATGCTTTGTAGAAAGAATAGCTTTCAAACAAAAATCACATGTTTAGTAAGTGCGTATTTATTTACCTACCTACTTATGAAATAGTACATGTTTTTGCACAACAACAGGTTTTTATGTCAAAAAGTGAAAAAAAATCATCTTATCTTTTTTCAATAAAGTGAATTTGACTTTGATTTCACATGGATGTATTTCGGGACTCAGTGGCAGAATTGGAACGTAGGAAGCGACTTCCCCATATGAAATAAAAAATATATTTCTAATGCCAATTCCATGGAAAGTAGAAATTACGACCATTTTAATTGTTATCCGGATTTTACGTCGTTAGGGTTGTCACGCTCTCAGATAGTAATTTATAATCCGGATCTGATTTGATTTTGAAAAAAATATGTAAATACCTGGTGCCGTTATTATTGATATTAATTAAAATAGTAACATGATATACATCGCATATAACAACTTTATGTACACGGTGTGACGTGAAGAATGTATATAGGTACATAAAGTTGATCAGCGAAAAACACTTAGATAAAATTGTTGTCCCATTTTGATATTACTAACTTGAAATTTTCTATACGATTAGTTTTTTTGCTAAAACCGACGGAGAAAATCGAAAACTTGGAGAAGCTGGTCTCCATGAGTTTCTTTTTTTTCAACGGCTTGGGATAATGGTAACACTTAGGGGTGGTCTTTTAAAACAACATAAACTCGTTGCATAAACCCTAGATAGGACGGTGACGTAAA
Organism: Yponomeuta malinellus; assembly: GCA_947308005.1. Classification (NCBI taxonomy): domain Eukaryota; kingdom Metazoa; phylum Arthropoda; class Insecta; order Lepidoptera; family Yponomeutidae; genus Yponomeuta; species Yponomeuta malinellus. Next base: position 662,694 of record OX371009.1, on the reverse strand, counting down.
TTAATTTTTATGGCAAATTTAATAGTGCCGATTGAAAAGTAAAATTGCTTAAATTTTCAACCAACACCTAATGCAGGTTTTGCCACCGGGCCCCGCTGGTCTAGCGGCTGGACTAATATGGTATCAACTTTATAGTCACACAGCGTTTGAATGCTAAAATAACTAGACGTGTGAAAATTCTTGAATTTTTGGTTGTTCTAATTTCGGTCTTATCAGGTGCTAAAAGATTTCCAAGTTCCACATATGGTGTAAACTTGGAATTTTCCATCCTTACAGGGTGATCCCTCAAACCGATAAGAAAAATCTGACTTGGAAAATCCGGTCTCTACAGCTTTTTTGTCAAAGCCTGAGAAAACGGTAACATTACGGGGTAGTCTTGTCGAACAAATGTTGAATAAGACCTTGGGTTGGATGACAACGTTAACTTACTTTTTACAAAATGGCGTAAGTCAAATTTCAAGCTGGCTCCTAAAAATTTAAAAATTCTGATTTTTATCTCTGGCTCCGTTTTTCTATGAAAATTAGTATTGGAGGTTTTTGTGGTCGCTGATGACTACTCTGCGCCATGTATTGAACGCAGGTTTGATGACTTCCAGCCTCCCGAACAAGCCGGTTTCCGAAAGGGCTTTAGTACCATTAGACCACATCCACACGTTGCGGCAAATTATACAGAAGACTGAGGAGTATAATTTGCCATTATGCTTTGCGTTTGTGGACTTTGAGAAAGCCTTCGATTCGATCGAGTTATGGACAGTGCTCGAGTCTCTCCAGCGTTGCCGTATTGACTATCGGTATATCGAGGTGCTGAAATGCTTGTACAACAGTCCACTATGACCACAGAACCACTATGTCGGTCCGAGTACAGGAACAGAATTCGGACGCAATTCCATTAAAAAAGGGCGTAAGACAGGGAGACGTTATATCTCCAAAAATGTTCACAAACGGACTGGAAGATACCTTCAAGCTTCTGGAATGTCAGGGACGCGGCATCAATATCAATGGCGAGTACATCACTCACCTTCGATTTGCCGACGATATAGTAGTCATGGCAGAAACGATGGAAGACCTCGGCATAATGCTCAAAGACCTCAGTCGAGTTTCCCAACGGGTGGGCCTTGAAATGAACATGGACAAAACGAAGGTCATATCGAATGCTCGTTTTGTGCCCACCCCAATAACATTGGGGAACTCGACTCTCGAAGTTGTAGACGAATACGTCTACTCAGGACAAACAGTCCAACTAGGCCGGTCCAACTTTGTGAAAGAGGTCGAATCCAACTTGGCTGGGCAGCATTCGGGAAACTTAGAAAAGTCCTTTCGTCTAATATACATCAATCACTCAAGACAAAATTATACAACCAGTGATGACTTAAGGCACTGAAACGTGGCCTCTCACTATGGGCCTCCTAAGAAAGCTCAAGGTCACGCAAATAGCTATGGAAAGGCCTATGCTTTCTCTACGATATCGAATCAGAAATGATGAGATTCGTAGAGGAACGAAAGTCACCTTAGCCCAGCGGATTACTAAGTTGAAGTGACAGTGGGCGGGGCACATAGCAAGCAGAACTAATGGCCGATGGGGCCGAAAAGTTCTCGAATGGAGACCACATATCGGCAAGCGCTGCGTAGGACGACCAGCCGACAGATGACCTCATCCAAGTGCCAGGAAGACGCTGGATGAAATCCGCTTCCAACTGGTCTTTTTGGAAATGCATGGAGGAGGCCTATATCCAGCAGTGGACTTCTTGTGTTTCCATGACTCGAGAGGTTTCTTTACAAAAGCTGCTGAAAACTTAAAATATAGTGTAAAAATACAGAGGTTTTTATAAACATTTTAAAATAGTGGAAATTTTGATAAATTTGAAGCTTGGATTAAGATTTTGGCTCAAAATCTTTGAATTTAAATCATCGACTTTACGCATTTTTTTATTTTATTTTACACTACGCGCATTCACTAAAGCGGTTTCAAAAGGGTGAATATGTGTCATCGCTATCGTGCCTGTGTGGCCAATAGTCCATTGAGCAAATCTGACTCGATAATTTTTTTTCTATGGTATAACACAAACAAAATTATAAAAATTTTAAGAACAAAAGCAAAATAATTAATTTTTTACAGAAGAAAAAAAAAACATTTCAAAATGGATATTGACCAAAGAAATAAAACAAAAATTATGAAAATGGAAAAAGACTTCGTTGCTAAGGATGTTGGTAAAAGAGCTACAAATGGATTTGAGTGCTTATTTGGCCTGCATCCTTGTTTCAGCACAAAGACTGATAAATATAATTATTAATCAACAGTGCCTCCTCGTCTTAACTTATATTGGTATATTATAACAGATTAATCTGTTGATAATCGTATTAATAGTGTAATTCATACCATTTCTATTATTTCATTCCAATAGCACAGGAAACATACAGCATTTAAGTGATTTTTGGCGTTAAAGCTGATAGTTAAATACTATACTATAGTGCAGGGAATTCTAGTTATTATTATTATTATAATTTTGGAACTCCCCACCGACGAATATTTTCAAGATACATTACACTATTCATTGTGACACTTAAATAAAAATATGTAATATCGGTAAACCAGGAACGCAGATTTTTGTTTAATCTACTGTGTGATACAGTACTTCTATTTCTATTTGGTTACTTTTTGTTACACTTTTCCTTTTTGTTAAGGTTTCAGTTGTTTTTTTTTTGTTACGTGTACAAAAAATTACCTACTTTCTTTTGTTGTCATTATAATTACGGAACCCAAAAAATATTATGCGCGTTAAATTATATATTTAAATTAGGTTGTACCTAAAAATGAGCACCGAATAAATCTTGAATAAAAAAAACCCGGATTTTGTGCCAACCCTAGCAAAAACAATTGAATAGGATCAACTTATACATGTCATGGAAGTGTGATTTATATTACATGTAGGGAAGGTAAAGAGCATAATTATTGCAGTGTAGATAACTTATCCCAATACAGCGGAATTTCGAGAAAATAAAAAAACTAAAAACAAGTACCTACACACGTATATAAATTATAATTCCTACAAAATTTTTAGCATTACGCCATTGATTCTTCTAACAATACTTCCGCATGTACAATAAAATGCGTGATAAAAATATACAGCGTTTTATTTTATTTAAAACAGAAAAACATGTCAGGCAGATAGAAAAAAAATTCAGAGACGAAATCTACACAGATTCGTTTTGTATGTTTAGAAAAGGTTCTAAACAACATTATTGACACAATTCATATAACTATGTAAAATATTTTTCTATATATCCGGATGGGAACGACCGAGCCGAGTTCGATAGCGCTATCTTCTTCTGTCACTACGGAAGTGAGCGGTGCGGAAATACTAAGTACTGTAATTCGGCTTGGTTCACTCAAAGGTTATGAATCAAGTATTATTCGTAACGCCCCAATCGAAATTATTATTTACCAACACATTATTTACCGCCTATGTACCCTACAATCTAACGAGGAGGCGAAGTGCGAGCGCAAGGAGTGAAACAAAACTCAATCAAACTAAAATGAACCTTAAATGCTAGTAATTAGAGACTACAAGGCTCGAGCAACAAGTCTGGCCGCGTGCGGCCGACCTAATCGCGACAATAAATGGATTATAATACATAGGTACCGTGATTTAGGCACAAATAGTAAAACGATGTTTCGCTTAGATTGGTAATGTTACAATAGCTCGGATGGGAAGAGGCGTCCCTTGAACGGCAGAGAGCTCTTGGTTCGAATACTAGTAAATGATCGGTTTCCTTTTTACTTTTCTTTTTTAGTTATTTACTTAAATAAAAAAATACAAGAATTGGGATTTTATATTGTATGTTTTTCTAACGATTGAAGCTCGATCACTACTACAAAAATCAGTTGCCGTGCGTTGGTCTTGCAAACACTCGAAAATGTCTCCACCGATTGGACTAATAGCTATGTAATATTTTTTTGTTTTGTTCGGACATGGGACGTGGGGCGAGGGCGCGGAAAAGACCCATCCCTTCAGGAGCCTGTTTCATAGAACTACAATTCATTGTGACTATGACAATTCGATGTACATTGCAAAGCCGATTAACCCACAGATTAACAAATAGACTCTGCTGCGCAGTGTACTTCGAATTGTCATAATAAACTACGAAATTATAGTTTTATGAAACTTGACCCAGTACATTTTGTACGAAAGTGAATTGGAAAGATGCGGCGTCTTTTTCGGTCCCTCGCCCCACGTCATTAATTACACGGTAATTTTGTATGAGAATTGCTACTTTGAATTAATTTCACTATATGGCGCTCGAGGTGAACTTTGAAAGGTTGATTTATGATTGATAAATCGCTTATGAAAAGTTACAATGAAATCAATGGTGATGCGAAGAGCGCCTGGTCACAGACAACAGGCAACGAGTAGGCTGGGCGTTCCTCGTAAGGCGTAATGTGATAAATTGGTGAAAACGTTTTTTCTGAATGAGTAACTATTGTTCCTGTTAGTTTTAAACATTAACATACAAGATTTTGATATTGCCCGTAAGACTGTATAAGCTTAAACGTAATCCACTGCGCATTTAAAATGGTATATAAATTCTTAGCTTTTTTTTAAGCATTCTTACGGAATATATTTACTCATAGAAGGCGTAAGGTTATGACAGTTGTCAAACATCCAATAGGGAATCAAGGAGTTAAATTATATCATATATTAATTTCAACGGTCTGCCATATTCCTAGAGGATGTCACAAGCGATTCAAAAACGTTTGCTAGCCAGTTCCAGCACACTGTAGCCCCTTAATAATCAGTATACGGAGCTCGCGTCTTCGGTTGCTTGTCATTTTCTCCGGAATTAAGCCAATAATACTTAGTGCTTACGAAAGTTTCAGTTTCATAATAAATAATCTTCTCTGATTGTGTGAATAAATACATAAGGCTACTCTTACGTGGAGCATGCTGCCTCGCTCTCACAGTTTAACATTTTTTAATATTGTAACATTATGAGTAAACTTTTGATAAATGTGATCTGAGGGTTTGATGCATAATTAAATTACGGACATTTCAAACATATTTTTGTTTTCCTATAAGTAGTTTTTAATAAATAAAAGTTTTTCCCAAAATTATATATTTTGCAATCTTTTCTCAATCAAAAACTTATCACATGATACGAAAAATATGCCTTGAATATCCGCAATTTAATTGTTCATCAAACCCTCAGACCACATTTATCAAAAGTGCTCTCATTCTATTACAATCAATAAAATTATTAAATTGTGCAGGCGAGATAACATGCTTGAAGTATTCTGTGAAGCACAAATATACTGTGAAAGATATTATATATTATTCCAATACCTGAGCATTGGCTCAGTCAACAGCGTTCTCCGTAATCCTATTACACGAGGGACATTTGAGTTATTTATTAATTGTCTTGTAAAGATAAGTGAACACAGTCACTATAGACGAGCGTGGGTTGCAACCCTCGGTCGTCATGTTGATAAAAGACGTAATTCATCTTCTTTGCAAGCAAATATCGTTAATTTTATTCCATTGAATTCGACAAAGTACTGTTTTGGTTTATATCTGGTAAAGACGCCTTATAACATCAATTGATAGAATGAAATAACAGCGTAACGTAATATTAAATTATTATTTACTCACTAATAACGTTGATGCTTACGGTATTAGCTTTTGTGCACGTAAAAGATAATTTCTTTGAACGAACTTAACACGCCTTTCCCTAAGTTTATAATTTTGTATCGTATCGTATCGTATCGTACCGTACCGTACCGTACCGTACCGTACCGTACCGTACCGTACCGTACCGTACCGTACCGTACCGTACCGTACCGTACCGTACCGTACCGTACCGTACCGTACCGTACCGTACCGTACCGTACCGTAGCGTACCGTACCGTACCGTACCGTACCGTACCGTACCGTACCGTACCGTACCGTACCGTACCGTACCGTACCGTACCGTACCGTACCGTACCGTATCGTATCGTATCGTATCGCCTGACACGCACTTGACCGGTTTTTTTACAGTGTGTATAGCATTACTTATTCTAGAACCACTGTGATTTAATAGTAGATTGTACAACAAGTGCATAAAACGCACCATTTTACTCGAGACGTTTATCCATCCGAGCGAGCTTGCGAGCGAGGATAGATATAAAGTCGAGTGTAAAATGGGTTTTATGGACGAGTTGTACACTCTACTTTTCACTTCGATTGCGAGGAAATGAAACAGCAACATGTAAAAATAATTATGGTTCCCGCCAATTAACTTTTTTTTCTTTTTTTTTTCTGTAGGGACGTGACACCTGACTTAAGGTCGTTACATACTGCTCAGTTATAAAAACATTTTCTTTTTATAACTATGATAAGTTGTTGTTATGGCTTAAATACTATACTGTTCTACTAAATTGAAAAATAAACAAATATAAAAAATAATAAATGAGACGAAATACAATGAAGTTTTATTGTGTACTTTGGCTGTTGGTATCTTTGCCTTGGTCTTAGAATAGGAACGAAACGAAATAAAATAAAGAGGTTGTTGTATGAAGTTAAAGATGTTCGTGTGGCTGTTGCAGCGATTGCCTTGGTCTTCGACGAAGATTTTACTTTATGCTCTAGAGCATAAAAAGCGACTTTATGTCGCCTACGCACGACATAAAGACGAACTTTTAGAGCATGAGAAGTGAAATAGTACTTTATGCAACTGTCATATAATGTATTGTGCAAGGGTATTAAAACACGAGTGTGAGTTTATGAAACGAGCGCAGCGAGTTTCATAATAGTAACGAGTGTTTTAATACCCGTGTTATATGCAGTTGCATACACTACTTTATCTTCACTAATGCAATTAATCAAACAACAAATTTATTAAATTAAATTCACGCGTACGTGTATAATCACAGTGATTTTGCCGCCATTAAAATTTAACCAATGAGAGCGCAGCTTCAATAAAGCGCGACCAACCTGATTGGCCCTGCAATCTAGTTGGTCGCGTTTTGTTGATGTTATAATGAGATTTTACGATATCGATGTGAATATTATACCATCATGTGAAATTGCTTAAATTGAGTGTTTTGTTGTCTGCGCTATAACAGTAGTAATTATAAGTCAAGTATTGAAAACATAAGTAGAATGTTACAACATTAGTGTAGATAAATATTTTTTTATCACACCTGCTCTGAAAATACATACTAGTTATACCAATTAGAGGGAAGAAACGCCTTTATCCCGCCCTTCAAATCCTTTCATCCCAAGGTATGGAGGTTTGTATGAAAATCCTTCCGACCCAAGGGTGGGAAGTATGTATGAAATTCCATTACATACCCGTTTTTTTTTTTTAATTTGTCAGCAGTCATACTGCAAAGAGACTTTAACTGTCTACTAATTAAATTTCAAGTAAATTGTTACTGGCCACATACAGTTTTTTTTTACCAGTTACCAACCTCCTTGGTGCATAGGTACCGAAAATTAAAAACGAAATTATTGTTGTATATAAAACGCGCGGAATCACGGAAGAAGTGGCTGCATGACCTTATGATCTTAGCCTACTCCAGAAACGGGCGAATAAAAAAAGGAAAAGCCCGCGCATTTTCGCAAAAACTTCGATTGATTTAGCATTTATCTTTGTGTTTTTTGTAAACATTTCTATGCATTTATGTCTATAATTTTCCTTGTAGGTGTAATAAAAAGCACTATACATACCTCAGGATAAAGTACAGTTCCATACCTCAAATGGTTTGCGCCCCTCGCAAGCTCGTGGCGCAAATGCCATAATCTCGGTATGGAACTGTCACTTTCTTCCCTCTGAAATAATGTACTATTTTATAACCATTATTTTGATGTGATTTCCCTTTAGGCCTTTTAAATTGTTTTGAGCCTATCCCGGCCAATACGCGGTGGGTACGCGTGGTGATTAAGCCCATACTCTCTCCCTGAGAGAAGGCCTGGGCCCTACTGTGGGACGCATACAGGCTGCTTATGTTGACTCCAGTTTCTGGCTTTGTACAATGTACATGGACCTGGTTTTTGATAACCGGCTCCACCATCGCCAGCTGATTAAATTCCTGTTAATCCAAAAATTCCATAGCTGGAACGTGGTACTCGGTGTCTACGAACCTGGGCCTCGATTCTGTTAGTCCGTTATAGTTCTTATGGATGGACTTATGAACAGACTCATATGGGCCTCATAAGACCGAGCAATAGAGAGAGCTATGTTAGAAGTTTCACTGCTTGATCGAATCAGTAATAAGGTGATCCGTAAAAAAACCCGGGCTACTCATGTATCTCGAAGGATTGCTCAGTTGCAGTGACAGTGGGCGGGGCACATAGCTCGGAGAACTCGTGGGCGTTGTGGCGAAAAATTCTGAGCTAGCGACCGCGGACCGGACGACGCAGCGTGGGCAGGCCCCCCACAAGATGGTTTGACGACCGGGGCCTAGATTCTGTTAATGCATTGTAGTATCATCAATTTCATTTCATGGCTGCTTTAAGTCTACGCGGGCACGCGTATCAAACCTTCTAGGCGTCAATGGTATGAAAAAACACGTCACGTGACCCGACAGTGTATCTGTCATTATACTACAATACACTAACAGAATCGAGGCCCTGGTTACGATGGCGGGGAGTCACTGGATGCGGGTGGCACAACACCGGGAAGCTTGGAAAACCATGAGGAAGGCCTATGTCCTGCAGTGGGCGTCAAGTGGCTGATGATGATTACAGTACAATGACAGATTTATGGTCGGGTCCCGTGTTGTGTTTCTTCATACCATTGATGTCTAGAAGGTTTGATACACTCATGTAGACTTAAAGCGGCAATAAAATGCCATTGTTATTGCACCCACTACAAATATTTATCAAATGTTTTGAGCTGGGAGGCCTGGAAATCTAAAATACAAATCATTGACTTAGTTTAGACTTCAGACTTTCCACAAATTCTACTATACGCATCTTCCATGTGTACCTATGTAAATTACACTTGATTGTGGAATGAGAAATAAACATGCCCGAGAAAATAAAATAATTTACCCGGCCGCGGCGGAGCCCAAAATGAGGGTAATGTGTTTGGATACGTATATATGTGAGTAATTCCGATTCTGTGTTTCCTCATAACTCCTTAACCAATGGTCAGATTTTCACAAATAATGGCTCAATCGATCTTTCGTATTTACGCGAGTGTCATAAGCTACATGAAATCAGCATAAATCCAACAAAAAAAACACTAAAGAGACAAAAACAAAAACTCAAGCAAACAATAACCAACAGAACAACCCGACTCATACACATACTCATAAGCAGCCTATATACACTGTAGGGCACAGGCCTTGTCTCAGAGAGAGAGTATGGGCTTAATCACCACGCGTGCCCACCGCAGATTGGCGATTTCAAGCGCTGAGGTATGTAAATAGCTCAGACACCCAGGTTTCCTCACGATGTTTTCCTTCACCGTTAGCGAGTGGTATTGCTACTATAACGTCACAAATGTACATAACTTAGAAAGAAAAGTCATAGGTACATGCCCGCACTGGGAATCGAACCTGGGTCTCCCGCTTCCGAGTCCAATGTTCTACCCACTAGGCCACCACCGCCGCAACAACCCGACTGCTGAGTATTAACTACTGCTTAGTAGTTAACTCTCGCTTGAGCGGGACCCAAATTCAACCATGTAACTCCTTTCGAGGTATCTAGGTAGTTAATGCCAGCAGTCGGGTTGTTGGTTAATTTTTATTTCAGTTTTTTGTATTTGTACTACAATACGTTATAAAAACTGAATTTGCACGGATATTTACTCGTTTCTTTTTTCATTTTACAATTTTCCGACGTTTCGGTACTTTTGCGAGTGCCGTGGTCTCGGTAGTCTACCGTTCGTAAAATAAAAAAGCAAACGAGTAAATATCCATGCAAATTCAGTTTTTATAATGTCTAGTGCTCGTGTTAACCTTAGAAAATACTATACAATACATTAACAGGCTCTAGGCCCTGTTTGCCTGCAACCAGCGCATGGGCGGGCGGCTCTGTGGCATGAATCGAGTTCAAAAGCGCGTTGTGGTCTCGCTTCACGCAGTTCAAAAGGACGCCGGACGGCACGCGCCAGCGAGCGTGTTACAGCGTGCTACAGCCAGAAGCTCGATAATATAATATCAGTCGAGAATTGTGCTTCGAATTGTATTCGGATAAAGCTCGCGAAAATCTGTGGTTATTTGGTAACTTCATCCAATTTGAATGAATGTTGATGAAGCGAAAGAAGTCTGTCAGGTTCGTGGCAAGTGGCAAATCCTGGTATCTGCCTGGTCCGGGATGCAGGCGTGAGTTTATGTAATGTGTATGAAATCATAGGGTGTATGAAGTCAGCAAAAGTTTGCTAAAAAGACAAAATAAAAAACTGAAATAAAAGTGTTTTTTTTTTTCAACATCTACGTAGATACATAGTCTCTGTTAATTTTGTATAAAATAAATAAATGAAAGATTAAAAAAGGCGAAAAATGAATAATATAAAACATATACACGTAAAAAATCGAACACAGAAAAAAACTTAAGGGTTCGAATACTACTTTCTACTTTCGAAAACTCACGACTTCTCAAAGGATTATAACGTCATCGATAGTGACCAAATTATCGTTATATTTTAATCATAGTGTTAAACAGTTATAAGAAAAATGTTAATTACTTATTTTTCAACACAGTTACTCGTAAATTGACTCTTATTACACCGTTTCTAGGTTCATAATTCAGCATATTATTACCATACCTGTGCTTAAACACATTACTGTACAGTGCTGTAATAAGTGCAAACTTTTTTAAATTTCAGCAAATATTTATGTCTGAGAACATTGAAAATTTTTGCAAATATTAAATTATTTTAGAGTTCAGATAACTAATAAACATTTAATTTCATCAAAATGTATATTTATAAACACAAATTAACTTAATTACCGTATTTAGAAACATAAATTTAATAGTTTATTTTAGTTTTTATATTGCTGCTGCTCCGGCGTGCCTTTATTGAACCTGCGCGCGCATCGAAAGTGCGGCGCGCGAAAAAAAAAAAAACTTACGCGCCAATTTCTATAAATATTTGGTAAAGTTGCTGCTGTGTGGTTAATTACAATAAAAAATGACCCTATTACTAAGACTTCACTGTCCGTCACCAGGCTGTATCTAATGAATCGTGATAGCTTGGCAGTTGAAATTTTCACAAGTGATGTATTTCCGTTGCCGCTATAACAACAAATACTAAAAACAGAATAAAATAAATATTTAAGGGGGGCCTCCCATACAACAAACGTAATTTTGTGCCATTTTTTGCTCGATATTAATAACGACAGGTAGACGCTTGAAATATTCACAGAGTATTTAGTTCTATGTTCGCTTCAAAACTAAATCAAATTAATACATTTATCTACACTAATGTTGTAACATTCTACTTATGTTTTCAATACTTGACTTATAATTACTACTGTTATAGCGCAGACAACAAAACACTCAATTTAAGCAATTTCACATGAAGGTATAATATTCACATCGATATCGTAAAATCTCATTATAACATCAATAAAACGCGACCAACTTGATTGCAGGGCCAATCAGGTTGGTCGCGTTTTATTGAAGCGCGCAGCTGCGCTCTCATTGGTTAAATTTTAATGGCGGCAAAATCACTGTGATTATACACGTACGCGTGAATTTAATTTTTAATTGCATTTGTGAAGATAAAGTAGTGTATGCAACTGCATATAACACGGGTATTAAAACACTCGTTACTATTATGAAACTCGCTGCGCTCGTTTCATAAACTCACACTCGTGTTTTAATACCCTTCATTATATGACAGTTGCATAAACTACTATTATGTGTCCAAACATAGGTATTGTGCTTACATTATAGTATAGTGTAGCCAATTAAAATAAAATAAAATAAATGTAATAATAAAATTAAAATAAATATTTAAGGGGGGCTCCCATACAACAAACGTGATTTTTTGCCGTTTTTGTCTAAAGTTGTATAGATAATGGTACGGAACCCTTTGTGCGCGAGTCCAACTCGCACTTGGCCAATGTGTAAGCAGAAAGACTTATTTCTGCTTACACATTAAGAATCACTATCTGTAATTAATTTAAATAAATTCAAATTCAAGTTATTTATTGCAACTAAGTGTATGGACAAAAGGTAATTAGAAACAGAGTACTTGGAAACTTAGCTTCCTTTTACTGGTATTGCAACATATTACTTATAGTGAGATTGTACTTATAACTAGTTATCTACTTACAATACTGTAAGTAATTAAAATCTACTAAGTCTAATATAAATTTATATCTAATGAAGGAATCATAAGCAAGCCGAGTGTGTTTAGTTTTCAGGTTTGTATGAATTTACAGCGTTCGAAATCTTGAATCGAACATTTCGAATCGAAATTCCGAAACGGAATTCTGACTGTATGTAGCCGGCCTTAATAGGTGAGTCTTTTTGCGCTCTGCCGGCTTCGAATTACCTTATTAGGCCCAGGTATAGGGAAAATAAAGGCGTGTATGGAAAACTGTTTTAGCTGACGAAAAATAATGCATTGTGTTCAACCAGCATTAACTAAAGGCTGCTGTTACGTCAAGCATGCTATCTCTGTCGCACAATCAAACAATTTTTGTGATTTAGAAGTATACAATTCGTATACTTTTGATAAATGGAGACGTCTGAGGGTTTGATAGATAATAAAATGAAGGTGCTAATAAAGAAGGTTGAAAGAAAGTACGGTTGTTTCCAAAATGATTAATTTTAGTACCAAATTTTCTGAATCAAAAACTTCATACGGGATAGTAACAAACATATGTCTTGAATGTTCGTAATTTTGTTATCCACCAAACCATCAGATCACATTTTATCAAAGTATATAATTTTATTACAATAAATAAAAATATTAGATTGTGCGAGTGAGACAACAAGTCAGGTATAAGAGCAACCTTAACGAATCTGATGGAGAATTAAATAAAGCTTGGTTTCTCTATTCTAGGGTTCCAAACCAACGGTCCAACGGGATCCTACTACTTTTTTTTTTCACTAAAAAACAAAACACCTTAGTGTGGTACACAATTTCGTCAAACTGCGTAGTCTGCGCTACCCTGTCCGAGGCTGTCCGTCTGTCTGAAATTACGGATATTCAAGGCTTTGTTTTGTTATCCCGTATTTAGTTTTTTAATTAAGAAGTTTTGATACTAAAATTAATAATTTTGGAAACAAGTTTTCCTTGTCCAAACCTAAGTACAGGGAAACAAAAATTTTAGTATTTCGACTTTCAGAATGGACACGCGAACGAAGTCACGGGCACTGCTAGTTACTATATGCTGGTGGTACGGAACCCTCTTTGCGCAAGTCCGAATCGCCCTTGTTCAATTTCCTCAGTACTTTGTAAGCATTTCTTTTCAAGTATAAAAGTCTTTGTGGGTAGAAAAGGACTTATACCTTCATTCAAAGGTTTCGCTCGGTTCTTCAGCGCAAAGCTAAGCAAATTGACGAATACGTATTTTTGATGCCAGCTAAGTGAATTGAGCTACCTTTCTCCTTTTACATGCTGCAAACTTGAGAATTTCAATACCATTATTTTCCATAGAAATATATTTCAGATTTAATACAATCAAATGAAAACTAAATTTTTAATTATTTTTTTAAACGTTTATTTAATACTAGCTGACTCGGCAAACGTAGTTTTGCCACAATAATTATCCTACAACCTATCCTCAGACCTACCAAATATACACCAGTTCGAACAAACAAACACTGTGATTTATATATACATATATATTAGACATTGTTATGTTAATGTATTTGGTATGTTATGAATTATCGCAATAAATTGAATTGAATTGAATTGAATTATGCTAAAACTGTAAAATTTTGTTATATTATCATGATCTATGTCGTCATCATCATCAGCCATTTGACGACCACTGCAGAACATAGGCCTCCCTCATGGTTTTCCAAGCTTCCCGGTATTGTGCGCATCCAGTGACTCCTCGCCACCGTAACCTGGTCGTCAGACTATCTGGTGGGGGGCCTTCCGGTCCACGGTCGCCAGGTCAGAACTTTTTTGCCCCAACGGCCATTGTCTACGTAATTTTTCGCAATAACTCTTTTCTGGCACTACACCTTCCACTATCCACATAGCCTGTAGCTGATAGAAAATACTCATTAGTAATAAGCTCGCCTTTGTACAAATAAGCTTTATTGTGCAATAAATAATTTTCAAACCTTATCTAATATGAATTGCTCTGACAAGGTCATGGTCTATCAGTGATTTTGTAATTTGAAACTGTTTGCAAAATATTGAAAAACGCAGCATAGGGCGCCCATCAGCTCACAGGATCGATGATTTAAGGCAAATTGCTGGTAGCGGCTGGATGAGGATGGCGAAGAACAGAAATATGTGGTGTGCTTCGCGGAGGCTTATGCCCAACATGAATATTTGCGTGTATTTCAATGTTTGTGGTGTTCTTGCCTGGTTACCATAGTACAGGGTGTCCTATTTCGGGAACAGGACAAGTGATTGTGTTGTGTGGAAGTTATTAATAATAGGGGTTAAAGTATGAAATTGCCGTTTTGGTTCTTTGAATTGACATAGAATCTTCATGGTTTGAGGTTTTCGAATGAAACTTTTTTCAAATGGTTTCTATGGTGTTCTTTTTTTAAAAAATGTAAAACATTTGAATATCGACTTTCAATTGTTTTTGTTATTCAATTTAGTCAAGAAAGATGGATACTGCGAAAATTCGAGTGATTTTTGAATACGAGTTCCGACGCGGAACTAACGCGGCAGAAACAGCCCGCAATATCAATGCTGCGTTTGGAGAGGAGTCTACTAATGAACGCACCGTGCGATTTTGGTTTAAACGCTTTCATGATGGAAATTTCGACTTAAAGAACGAGCCACGAGGAAGACCGCCCGTGAATAACGATGAATTAAGAGAGATAGTGGAAGCCGACCCTAGTTAAACTACCCAGGAATTAGCGGCATGGTTTAACGTTACCTTACCCACAATATTGACTCACTTGCGTCAAATCAATAAAATAAAAAAATACGAAAAATGGGTGCCTCATGATTTGACTGATCTGCAGAAAGAAATGCGTGTTGAAACTTGTGTTGCCTTGTTGATATTCAATATTCGATATTCAAATGTTTCACATTTTTTTAAAAAAGAACATCATAGAAACCATTTGAAAAAAGTTTCATTCGAAAACCTCAAACCATGAAGATTCTATGTCAATTCAAAGAACCTATTGCAATAAAACGGCAATTTCATACTTTAACCCCTAATATTATTAATGTGGTGATCCTGCGTCCAACGTAAGCTTGCAATGCAATGCAAGGAACATACAACTACATATTCCACATAATAGTCCTTTTGTTAATACCTGTGGTAATACTCGCTTCCGCAACCCGCCTAATGGCCTATTAGAGCACGGCTGAACCCTTATTCCGGATGTTGCAACGCTTTATCATGGAACACACTCTACGCCTTACAGACAAATGTGAAAACACGATTCACTTCCCTTTCTTTATACAGGGTGAGCTGGCGCACTTCTAACGAAAACACGGACATTCAAACTACTAAAAAGAAAATCATCAAACGATCTACTTGGTTCAAAACCACGGAGCCATTATAAAGTTATATATGGATATGTCACAGGGCATATTATTACCGTGCAAGCCCGCTACGATAATGAAGTCAAAATTCGGAATGTCATTAAACAGATTGCGAGACAAAAAGAAGGCAAAAAACAGGGTGTTAAAAAGCAAACAATAACACTATGTACTAAATAATACACACTATAAACATAACAAACTACTTTCTTTATCCATAAAGTTTGGCTGGAAAAGCAATTAAATGTTTTTGGCCTTGGCAGTAAATCAATTCCACAACCTGTTAGTCATTGATATTATACGTAACTTGGTCACTTTTTATGAAAGTTTTTTCTTAAATTAAAGACGCGTTCGGCTGTGGCTGCAAGTCAATAACTAAGCTATTATTTATTACTGATAACTGACAAGAAATAATTGATCTCAGAAGTTTGCTAAGGGCCATGCGAATGGTGGCGTTGTGGCCGAGTCGACTATCTGCTTCTACAGCGCCCCATGACGATGCGTCCACACTCCAAATGGACTGCCAGCATTTCTCGTCAATGTAGAAAACGCCGAAAACGGCATAAGGCGGCGTCCAGGAATGGATTTATAATCGAATGTAAATGCCCACGCCAAATGGACGCATAGACCGTCAGTGTGAAAAACGCACTATGAATGCCGTCCAACCCACACATAAATGCTCAAAACAGCGTCCATTTTCCTTCCGTTCCGCGCTTCGACGCGCTGCTACATGATCATATCGGTCGTGTTTATAAACCATATCATTTTAGCGATGCCATTGATGCCATCGGTATGTAACGTCAAGAAATTTTGTTTGGGCATTTATTGACAGTGGACATATTGAGTTCTTTGTGGAAAATCAATGACGCCGACTACCATAATAAATATGAGAGAAATGCCGCTCGTCTGAGGCTACAAGTGGCAGGAACAGGCTGGAAGCAATCCGTTTCCAACCGGTCTTTTTGGAAATATATGGAGGAGGCCTATGTCCAGCAGTGGACTTCTTGTGGATGAAAGATGAAAACGCAAATTCCGATACTGTCAAAAACTTAATTGCATCATTGATCAATCTTCATTTTGAAGAACGCGGATGGATGCACCATCAGTGGGCTTTAAATGAAGCGTGCATCAATTTGGATTAATCAATTTGGATGCCGCCATTTGGTCGTATGGCTGAATGGGAGCCTTAATAATGGTTGAGACTGGTGATGGCTGACCCCTGCGTTATGCTCGTGAAGGGGTGCTGTCCGAATGTTTCCACAATTTTGTATATAAGAATGTTTATTATTGTTAGGTTGCTGGTGCCAACTTTATTTATTTTTAATATTATACTTAAGATGATTTGGGAAAAGGTGGTCAGGCTGGAGTTTTTCTAACCTTTAGCCTTAACCCCAAAAGGTTAAGGTACTCAAGACTCCGCTGTGCATATGTCTGTCTGTCTGTCGCCAGGCTGTATCTCATGAACCATGATAACTAGACAGTTGAAATTTTCACAAAATGATGTATTTTTGTTGCTGCTATTATAACAACAAATACTAAAAACAGAATAAAATAATTATGTATGGGGCTCCCATACAACAAATGTGATTTTTTGCTGTCTTTTGCTCGGTATTTATAACGGAAACAGGTAAACGCTTGAAATATTCACTGAATATTTAGCTGTATATTCACTTTAATAATAAATAATTAAATTAAAATACAATAAATATTTAAGACAGCGGTAGTAGCCTAGTGGGTAGAATATCGGACTCGGAAGCGAGAGACCCAGGTTCGATCCCCAATGCGGGCATATACCTATGACTTGGTTTTCTAAGTTATGCACATTTGTGAAGTTATAGTAGCAATACCAATCGCTAACGGTGAAGGAAAAACATCGTGAGGAAACCTGAGTGTTTGAGCTATTCACATACCTCAGCGCTTGAAATCGCCAACCCGCGGTGGGCACGCGTGGTGATTAAGCCCATACTCTCTCCGTGAGAGAATGCCTGTGCCCTACAGTGGGACGTGTATAGGCTGCTTATGTTATGTTATAAATATTTAAGCGGGCCTCCGATACAACAATGCCGTTTTTTCTCAATCACTGCGTCTAATGTTATCCGAGTCGCACTTAGCCGGTTATTTTTATTTCTGATTTCAGCACACACAAAGGATGAGAGCCCATACAGCAAACGTGATTTTGTTGCCGTGTATTGCTCGATATTAATAACGACAACAGGTAGACGCTCGAAATATTAAAATGTTGTATAGATAATGGTAAGGAACCCTACGTGCGCGAGTCCGACTTGCACGAGTCCGACTTGCACTTGGCCGGTGTTTTCGCTAACATTGTGTACTGACTTTCAACAAGAAGAATGTAAATTCTTTACATTGAAATATTTTTTTATTATTATTCATACGTTTGTTGCACATAATTTAAAAAATACAATGGTATTTTGGCGAACCTTATGCTAAATGTATAAAAAAATTCTACCAG
Source organism: Yponomeuta malinellus (assembly GCA_947308005.1). Lineage (NCBI taxonomy): Eukaryota > Metazoa > Arthropoda > Insecta > Lepidoptera > Yponomeutidae > Yponomeuta > Yponomeuta malinellus. Next base: position 644,594 of record OX371009.1, on the reverse strand, counting down.
TCAACCACAGGTGGTGCAAGAAAGTACACGGCACGCGAGATAAACGGATAGGAAAGACTGCTTTTCTTAAACATGCGCGGAAATATTGTCATTACTTTTGAATAAAGAACACGCGAAGTATCATATTTATGTAGACTGAAAAACCAAAATCACTTCCCGGCGCGTTCTTTGAATTTGGAACGAAGAGCGCGCTGGCAATGTTGTATGAAACGGTGTGCTTTTTGAATTTAGAACTCTTTCATCTATCGTACACATTGCGTTCTCGTGGCTGTATAGCCACAAATGCGTTTACCTTTCAGCACAAACTGTAAAATAAAAATAAAAATTGGCGGTAAAGCGGAGTTCGTTGTTATATTGTTTATAAAATAATTAAAATGAGTTCCGATGATTCCGAAAGTGAAAATGAAATGAACATTGACTGCACTCCACCAGATTTAAGATCGGAAGCTAAATTAGCGATGGAAAACCTGCTTCCAGCAAAATCAAAAGAAAATTTATTATGTAAAAGGCCCCTTTTTAATTCCTTGCATTTTTTTAAAAAAGCACTATGTATGCCTCGGCCGAAATGGCAGTTGCCTGTCTCGTATCATGCCTACCTAATTAATTATAACAAATTTAAAAAATGAAACATTGTCTTAACATTTTAAATTATTTAACCAGCAGTAAAAATCTAACTAGAATATGGGGCATAAGCGAGGATTCAGTATACAGCCTATATACGTCCCACTGCTGTAGGACACAGGCCTTCTCTCAGGGAGAGAGTATGGGCTTCATCACCACGTGTGCCCACCGCGGATTGGCGAAATCAAGCGCTGAGGTATGTGAATAGGTTTCCTCACGATGTTTTTCTTCACCGTTAGCGAGTGGTATTGTTACTATAACTTCACAAATGGTAGAGCGGTGTTAGCCTAGTGGGTAGAACATTGGACTCGGAATCGAGAGACATTCCCAGAGCGGGCATGTACCTTTTTTGACTTTGTTTTCTGAGTTATGCACATTTGTGAAGAGATTGATTAAACGTTTACTTTTAGTGATTTTTAAAGTGATTTTTTTTATCTGTTAAGAATTCATAATTTCTTAAGCAGGTTAGCAAATTTTTACATAGGGTTAGCAAACATACATATGGTCTTTTACATAAGACATAGTAACATTTTATTCACAGAAATACTTAAAACTGCATGCATGCATTAAGAAATTACATGCATTTAACGACAGAGGTATACAGAGTTTAAATGTTGAGCTAGGTATGCGGTTTGATAGTAATTGCAAGTTTCTGAAAGTGTTGTCTAGGTTGGTAATCATGGAGAATCTTTCAAGAATCCTTCAAGGCCCTTCAGGGACTTTCAAGGTTTTTTAAGCAATCAGTTCCGGGCCAGTCCACTGAGGCGTTGGCAAATCCCACAAGGTGTGCAATATCATTTATCTCTCGCCTGACTTCCTCGGTAAGAAGTGGTAACAGTGACAGCGGTACTCATAACCTTTGGTGGGCTGTCAAGGATCATTTCTTATATGTATACATATAGGTGACTAAGGAAATCAATCACCGGGAGACGGGCAGCAGCGTCTTTCTGAGATTCCAACCGCATACTGCGATCGCCGACATATAAACTGTAACGTGTGAGATTGCAATTACGCAACTGAGATCCTCCTCGAGAGGGGATTGGGGGGCTCGTGAGAAAGTGTTTGCGGACGAGGGCTTTGTAAGCATTCCGAAATGGGGCTTTCCGAATGCTTTCAGGAAGAGCGTCCCATTTTTAGAGTTCCGTACCCGAAGGGTGCCAAACGGGACCGTATTACTAAGACTTCACTTTCCGTCTGTCTGTCTGGTTGTCTGTCACCAGGGTATATCTCATGAACTATGATAGCTAGGCAGAGAGAAATTTTATAGAAATTTTCACAGATGATGCATTTCTATTCCGTTATAACAAAAATACTAAAAACAGAATAAATACTGAAATAAATAAATAAATATTTAAGGAGGGCTCCCATACAAGAAACGTAATTTTTGTTGCCGTTTTTTGCTCGATATTAATGACGGCAACTGGTAGACGCTTGTAATATTCACAGAATATTTAGTTCTATGTTCGCCTTAAAAATAAATAGTTAAATTAAAATAAAATAAATATTTAAGGGGCTCCGATACAACAAACGTGATTTTTTGCCGTTTTTTCTTAATCTTTGTGTCTTATGTTGTATAGAAAATGGTACGGAACCCTCCGTGCGCAGGTCCGACTCGCACTTGGCCGGTTGTTTTTATTTATGATTTCTAGAATGTTAGCACACACAATGGACGGGTCACTTTCAACGTCCATGCCACGAAGCGTAAGGCTAAACCAGTGCTACGCTTGTATAAATCCAGATGTGAATGTATTGTTGAAAGGGGTTTGAAGATTTTTGTTGGAAGACGGGCATACTGGCCAGCTGCCATTTTGTTTTTTTTTTTTTTCAAAATGGCGGCGCACCATAATACCTATGTACATCGACTGGGGTCACTTATACAAAATACATGAAAGTAATTATTGGTTTTATTGTAAATAAATCAAGTTGAATAAGATTTTCTTTTTCTGCAATTAACTCTGCAACGTGACGTTTTCAGCCATATTGACCTTAGTATTTTTATGTTTGTAGAAGTGTCCCCACTCGGTGTACATAGGTATTATTGTGCGCCGCCATTTTGAAAAAAAAAAACAAAATGCAGGCAGTATGCCAAAATCTTCAAACCCCTTTCAGCTAGCGTTGAAATTTCACATTCGTTTTATCAAAGAAATCTTTAAAAAACTGAGAACATATCTGCCCGCGGGTTTTCGGGAAGAAATGTTCGTTATTTGATACTAGATTCGTTTTTGCAAAACGTTTAATAAAAAACCGGCCAAGTGTACATCGGGCCACGCACAGTGTAGGGTTCCATAGAAAGAGAAGGTTTTATCTGCTTTACAGAACTAACAACTTCATCAAGTCAGTTTATCTATGAAAATATTATGGACGTTGGGAAAATATCAGTAATTTAAAACTGTAGGTAGCCAACACAATGTAAATACTGGAAATAGACATAAACTTTCGTTCCCAACATCCTTTATGGGGCATTGTATACGTTTCTTCAGTAAGATCCCTGAGGATATATGTGTAAATCACACTTTGTGCAAAAAAAGCTACTATAACATTAAATATTATTTAGATGACAATGATGTCTGGAATTAAAGCCAGTTCAATGCAGGTTTTAGAGTATTTATATAAATTCTGTTTTTTGTCCATTTTTTCTCCAAAATGATCTAGATTTTGAAATGGACACCTAGATTAACTTGTAACGTTTATTAAGTCGTAGTTTCTGTGCTACTATGAAAAATAAATTTTTGATTTGATTTGATTCAAAGTAATTTTCCATGGATTTTGTACGAAGTTTTTCTTTTATAAGTTGGTCGCCTATTACTCGCTGAGTTGTAAAGCCTACTTAGCTTTGCCAGTTTTTCTTTTAAGTTCATTATATGTGCTACTACCCTGAATTTTTTCACGTTTCTTTAATTAACCGCTTAGACAGGAGAGGGGGGATGCGCTACTCGGACAAAAAATTGCGCTTCAAAGCATAATATTTCGTAAACGGAACCTTAAATCAAAAAATTATCTTCCTACACCCACAATATTTTTAAACGCCCAATTCAACGATACCCACACTATGGTCTAGGCGGAAAAAAATACATCCCGAATTAAAAAAAAAAAATTTAAGATTTTACTCTACCTTTTTGTCAATATGATATGTCCGTGCCAAATTTCAGCTTTCTCATACTAATCTTCTCGAAGCTAGGCCGCCGACAGACAGATGGATAGACGGACAGACAGACGGGCGGACATGGCGAAACTATAAGGGTTCCTTGTCGACTACGGAACTTTAAAAAGAGCGACTCTTAAGCTCAATATTTCTTGAGCCAAGCATTGTATTTTCCTTTGGAAAAAATATCATAAAGGGCGTTAGTTAATTAACACCCGCTATGTAATTCCCTGTGGAATATAGCTGGAAGCGGTCAGAATGACCGACAAATGCCGAATTAATTCATTATTTCAACCTTCGAAGCCGAGCGGGAATTCTTCTTTACTTAGGACAGATTATTCCACTGTGCAGAGCAAACTTCGAGAAAGAGGCCGCGAGAAGGGTCGAATTGGGTTTCGTTCGGAACACTGCGCAAGGATTCAATTCCTCAGAGCTTAAGACCAGTGCATCCTGCCAGTTACATAACCTACAATACAAAAAGAAGACACTGATTTATTGATTTATTCTTCTTTAGAAATGATTTTCTCAAGCTTTTCTATTTTTGCTTTCTTGAATTCTCACTTTTATTTAACTTTTTTTGTCTCGTGCACTGGTTCACTGTTCAGCAATAACTTGCGTTCTATTGTAACACTTAGTTAAGGGAAGGCACTTGCTCCTGACGCACATGTTTTCCTTGTTCGAGAGCAAGGGCTTCAAAATTGACTGTGGCAAATTGCATTTCCCAATAAAGATATTTGTATTTGTATTTGATGGTATTCTGGTCCACCGATTCAAAGACGCTCTGCACTAACTATCTGAACAGAGCCCACTGTTGGGCATAGGCCTCTTCTCATTCACGCCAACCCATCAGGTCCTCTGCCAGTCTCGTCCAATGTTTCCCAGCCGCTTTCACAATTTCGTCGGCCCACTGGGCTGGTGGTCTGCCCACCTTAGTCCACCGGCCATGTTCCCGCCAAATCAAAGCCCGCCCGTTTCCACTTTAGCCCGACCTCTGCATGTTCATAATCATGCATAAACTTAAAAAAAATCCTAAGTGTTTTATTCAAAGTAGCAAAGTAGCCACTGCAAGTTAAACTCGGTGTCCATTTCAAAAACTAGATCATTTTGGAGAAAAAAATGGACAAAAAAACTCCAAACTAAGTCTCTTCAAAGTCCTTAATAACAGAGTTTACATATTTTTTCTGAAACCTAGAACTCATGCATTGAACTGGCTTTAATTTCAGACATCATTGTCTTCTAAATAATATTTAATGTTATTAGTAACCCTTTTGGCACAAAGTGTGTTTTACACATTTTTTAACCACGTTTCTGGCAAGCTTATTATATCCCCAGGGATCTTATTGTAGAAACATATACAATGCCCAAGTTTATGTTTATTTACATTGTGTTGGCTACCTACAGTTTTTAAGTAACTGATATTTTTCCTGACGTACATAATATTTTCATTGATATACTGTCTAGCATCTGTCAGGATGTTAGTTTCTTTAAAGAAATCTCTTAACGATTCCCTGCAATTCAATTCAATTCAATTCAAATATTTTTATTCATTGTAAAAACAGAATGTTTACTTAATGAACGTCAAAGTTGTTAGTTTCACAATTAATGGATTATGTGGAGAAGAAGCTAACAAAGAAACTCCACATTTATTCTTTTCAAAACACGTTTTAACTTAATTAACAGAGTTTAATGCAGAGTTTAACTGCTGCCTAGCTTATAAATGAATTTGATCATTTTCTTTTGCAAGACGAAGATGGTCTCAATGTCTGCTGCCCGACCCCACAATAGTATGCCATAGGACATAATACTATGGAAGTAACTAAAATAAATAAGCCTAGCAGTTGCGAAATCAGTGACTTACCGGATTCTTTTGACTGCATATGCTGCATAACTAAGCCTATTTGCCAATTTTTCTATACGAGGACCCCATTGAAGCTTTGCATCAATTGCGATACCTAGAAATGCAGTTTCTTCTACAAGGTCTGGTTTGTCTTTCCTCTATATGTAACATAAATAAGTGACGTGTCATCTGCAAATAATACTATCTCTGACATGTTTTGAACCATGAACGGCAAATCATTTTCATAAATAATTTCGCGCCAGAAACATAACCGTTCTTTGCTATCGCAGTGGCAAAAAGTTAACAAGATCGGTCGGTATCGTCGGAGCAGGAAATGAAACGGCCAACGTGCGGCATCTTATCCGATTTAGTGCGTGAGCAAAGATCCTCGACGAAGAAAAAAATAGCGACGAGGATTTCCGCCCTCGCAAAAGAAACAAAACTTACTGCAACTTGAGACTATCTTCATCTTGCAGAAGAGAGCCATCCGATTTATTTACAAGTTAGGTAGTAGGGATTCGCTAAGAGATTTCTTCAAAGAAACCAACATCTTAACAGTTGCATGTCAATACATTTATGAAAATATTATGTACGTTAGAAAAAATATCAAAGACTTCGAAAATGTTGGTGGCCACCATAATGTTAATACTAGAAATAAACATAAATTGTCATTTCCACTATTTAGACTTGCAAAAGTTAACACATCCTTTATGGGGCACTGTATAAGGTTCTACAACAAAATTCCTCAAGATATATTAGAGTTACCTCCAACGCGATTTAAAAAATGTGTTAAGCACATTCTGTGCAAAAAGGCTTACTATAACATCAAGGATTATTTAGAAGACAAAGATGTTTGGCATTAAACAGTAGATTAATATTATTTAAAGGACGATTGTGACTAGTGTTCAACACATTCATGACTAATATTTTAAGTTGAAAACTCTGTTAATTAAGTTAAAACGTGTTTTGAAAAGAATAAATGTGGAGTTTCTTTGTTAGTTTCTTCTCCACATAATCCATTAATTGTGAAACTAGCAACTTTGACGTTCATTAAGTAAACATTCTGTTTTTACAATGAATAAAAATATTTGAATTGAATTGAATTGAATTGTAAAATGGCCGTTATTGATAATACGCAGAAGGTCGGCTTTCGATCACCCGTTTTATCTTTGCTTTGCTGAATCGTTGAAAGTACGAAAGGTTAGCGAGGTAGGTAGTACTAAGCATGTACTGAGAGTAATACTTCATCGTCACGTACAATATTTTGTGACTGGTGTAGTTACAAATATTTTATGTATTATTTACGTACATTTAAATTAAAAAACAGATTTGACAGACTGAAAATTTTGAAGCAGTAGTGTCACTAAAGTACATTTTGCCAATATGCTCGTTGAGTCACATCGAAATGGATTAATGCATATATTTTCCATAGTATTTGACCTGACAAAACTAAAAATATCGATTTGAATACATAAAGTAGAGGATGGCTGTAGAAATTTTATTTAAAGATCTTGTTTTTAATCTTTGATTTGAATATCTAAAAATTGTTATTCACCATTTTCGTGACGTCACTAATATCGGTCCAATCGTTTATTTAACTTTTGACAGACGCACACCCATGAAGTTCCTTGTTTATTCGACAGGAAACCATAGGCAAAAAATGCAACACTTCATGGACACCTTTATGTTTTCACAATAGTGATGCGACGTGTTTTGCTACAATATTGTTACGACGGTGGATAGGAGGTAAAACTTTGAACGCGTTTTTCCGTGCCTTGGAGGCGTTTTCAGCAGGCTGAAATACCGTTTCAGGCCGTTTCAGAGGGTGCTCTGTCACATACCAGTTAAGCAAAATTTCACCCAAGTTACCATGGTTTTCAGGCGCTTGAAACATGTTTTCAGTACGTTTCAGGCCACCCTCTATCCGATGACGCCATAACCTGAAAACCCGTTTTCAGGCATTTTCAGGACCCCTTATGGGCCCTTGAAGTACATTTCAGTATATGACGAAACTTTCAATAGGAGTGAAAGAGATAGCCCTGTTAGAGAGGGATAGCTATAGTCCGAACATTCCGGAAGGGTGTGACAGAGACATCACGATCGAGCGAGACGGCAGAACCTTCCACGACTTGATGGAGTTTTCGAGAACACCTCAAACGGTATATAAGCGGGGACGACGCCAGTTTTACTTCGGAAGCGGAAGCGAAACGAAGTACAAGCGAAGGAAGAAGTACCTACTACGAGTATTATCGGATCAGTGCAGTGTGATTAAAAGTGTTTGTTTTAAAGTGTTGTGACGTTAAGAAATAGTGCGGAAATTAACCTACTCTTATTCATCGGTGTATCAAATCAGAAATCAGAAATCAATAATTTATTTCAACGTAAAGAATTTACACTCTGTTTGCTGAATGTCAATGTACTATGTTACTATGTTAGCCGCTGCCTTCGGGCCGTATTTGTAGTGGAGAAAAAGGCAGCGGGAAAAAAAACTCCACTCTGAGCATCTTTTCTCAAATCATCTTAAACTTATACATCAAAGCCTATATGATATGATTCCGTGATAGCCACTAATAACTTTAAAAGCCAAAATAACACTTCTTACAAAAGTAGGAAAAACAGTAATGCTGCGGCCAGACACACGAACAGCACCCGTTCACGAGCATAACGCAGGGGTCAGTGCTTTTGGTATAAAGTGCTTTTCCGATCACGAACCCGGAACGTAACAATATTATAACGAGTAGATTATGTAGCGAAGACAATTCAAGTCGATTTTCTATAAAAATATAAGCCTATCTTATTACAAAGATCTATCCTATAAGAAATTAGGTTTAAATATTATAAAAAGAAATTAATACGAAAACTCGTTGGGTAGTTTTTAGTTTATCACGCTCAGATAGACATACTACAAACATATCAAAATAAAATAGCAATGCAATCAATCGATTAAAATTTCAACATAATTTAAATCGATTATCATAAAAAATCGAATGGGTACCTTCATAGAACATCACTAAATTGAGCTGTCAAAAGTTAAATCAACGGTTAGACCGGTTTTAAGGTAGTAAAAATTCGGATCACCATGGTTACGTCATCACCTTTTTTATTCTTTATTTATTTCGAACCTTTGTGAGGTGAGAATGTCAGCTCCATCTTAATCTACCAATAAAATTCTAACACACGGTTACAAAAAGTTCTTACAGCTAAAGGTTCTTATAACTAATGACGGATCGCCCTGAAAGAAAGACTTTGTTTAACAAAATGATAAATGTAAAATGCGGAAGGATACAATGGTTCTGTTAAAATTGATTGGATGTAACCCAATTCAAGTGAGTTAAGCCTACGTACATCACCACCTTACGTGTTTGTTTGCAAACTTAATGACGACAAATCTGAAGTAATCAAGGCCCTTATTATGAAAATCATGTCATATCCCAAGATTGATATGATTGTGATAACAAAGAGCCATGCATTTCTAGCGTTCATTACTCAATGGCAGGAAATTTCGAAACTATTCAAAAAAGAACCGTATTTGTCGCTAGATTCGAGTGAATTGTCGGGCTCAAGCGCGACGTTGACGACCCCTCCGATAATGTCGCAGCTTCACAACAAGGGCCCTTCCAACATCATGGCTGACAGCGTTTTGTACCACGTGACTAGAATTATACTACTTTGACAGGTTATATTATGGAAGGTAAAAGCCGTATAGAAAATAAATTACCAAGATTATTTATCTCTTAACACGGCCTCTCCAATGAGATTAAAATATATGTTTTGGGCAAGTTCTACCACCAAGCGGGTAGAATATTGGACTCGGAAGCAGGAGACCCAGGTTCGATTCCCAGTGCGGGCATGTACCTATGACTTTTCTTTCTAAGTTATGTACATTTGTGAAGTTATAGTAACAATACCACTCGCTAACGGTAAAGGAAAACATCGTGAGGAAACCTGGGTGTCTGAGCTATTCACATACCTCAGCGCTTAAAATCGCCAATCCGCGGTGGGCACGCGTGGTGATTAAGCCCATACTCTCTCTCTCTGGGAGAAGGCCTGTGCCCTACAGAGGGACGTATACAGGCTGCTTAGGAAAAAAAGTTCTCCATGGTTTATCTATCGGAATAACAAAGGTTGTGTGAATCCCAAGGCTTCATACAATAAGTATACATGTGGGCCACGTAACCTAAGCGTTAGAATTAATTATAAGATCACGTTGTTTTAGGGTCAGTAAACAGTAGTCGAGGGCGTCAAAAAGGAGAAATGATGAGGAAAATGATATATTTTAATTAAATTCCTCAAACCTTTTATCGCAACGTTGGCGTTTTTCAAAAGGCATCATATTTCAAAAGACAGTTTTTATCAGATATCCTTTTAGTTACTAATCTCTTCTACTTTCTGATAATCTGGAATGTAATAAAATCAACGGAAAGAGAATCGAGATATTACAGACAGTCTTCGATCCACTCACAATACAAATTCTGCCAACTTCTGAAATCGAATACAACATTATCCTAACATTATCCTCGGTATTGTAAGCGATGATAGCGGAGCGGTAAAACGCCGGCTTCTCATTCGGGAGGTCGTGGGTTCGAATCCCTTTGTTTTCTGAGTTAAGTACATTTGTGAAGTTATAGATGCAATACCACTCGCTACCTGTGAAGGAAAACATCGTGAGGAAACCTGAGTTTCTGAGCTATTCACATACCTCAGCGCCTCAGCGCACGCGTGGTGATTAAGCCCATACTCTCTCCCTGAGAGAAGGCCTGTACCTTCCGCCGTTTAGCCGTTATTGCGTGATTGAGTAACAAACATCTAAACATCCAAACATCGTCACAAACTTTCACATTTATAATATTAGTAGGATATTATAGTAGGATTATATAGGTACAGTGTTGGTTAAGTGGATTCGGATCTCCTAAAACCATAACTGGTTTGTCTGTTGGTCCGTGTCTTCACATTAAATTTGATTTAGAAGTGATCTGTCAGGATCGTGGCAAGTGGCAGTCCCTGAACTCTGCCTACCCCTCTGGGATACGGGCGTGAGTTTATCTATGTATGTGTAGAATTTATAAAAGAAATAATTTTAGTTTAATGCTGCTTAAGCCATACTTCGACCAAAAAGGCATGTATTAGCAAAGGGCAAAATAAAAAGTACTCGAAACCGGCGTGCATGCGTGCAACGATTAATGAATGTTGAGGAAGTGAAAGTGATCTGTCAGGATCGTGCAAAGTGGCAGTCCCTACTACTCCTCTGGGATACAGGCGTGAGTTTATGTATGTACTAGCTGTTGCCCGCGACTTCTTTCACGTGGTAATTTTGATGTGTATTTTACCGGGATAAAAAATAGCCTATGTGCTAATCCAGACTATATATAATCTATCTCTGTGCAAAATTTCATGCGGATCCGTTCAGACGTTTTTGCGTGAAAGAGTAACAAACATCCATTTATACATACAAACTTTCGCGTTTATAATATTAGTAAGGATGTTATGTATGTCGGCCTTAGTGGACGTAAATATGCTGATTACCTACATGTAGGATAGCAAACGGTCGGGCTGGCAACAAGGCCCGGGAGGGTCAGCCGGCGGTACAAACACAACACGTGCGACGTATAAATGTACAGGATACTGAGTGGTCCGTGACGGCCTAATGACGTATTTGAGATCCATAGGTGGGACGTCATAACATAGAATTATTGCACATAGACAATTCCTGAAATATGTCAAATAGAGTTTGTTACTTACAACAACTTTTGTTCGACGACGTTTAATTTTTTTTAATGTTTTGTTGAAATTTCCGATTTTTTTTTCGCGTTTGACGGTTTTTCTGCTTCATATTTTTTTATTGGCGTTGTACAGTTGATTGCAGTGCAGGGCCCTTATTATGAAGCAGCGATATGTTGGGAAAGGTCGTCAAAGTCGCGCTTCAGCCTGACAATTCACTCGAATTTAGCGACAAATACGGTTTTTTTTAATAGTTTTGAAATTTCCTGCCACTGATTAATGAACGCTAGAAATGCATGCCTCTTTGTTAGCCCAATAACGTCATATCATATCATGAGATACCGATTTGCGACCACCTCGCTACTTCCGATAATGACGCATTTTTCGTAATAAGGTCCCAGGTCAACTTTACCTGTTAATCAAGTTTCATTTTTTTATTTTTGTGCAATAAAGCGTAACAAGCAAATGTAAAAGTAAAAAGGTATTTATTTCCATAAACGTTTACAAATTGAATCGAGTGACTCTTCACAAAAGAGTGAAGGTGCCACTGGACGCTGCATAAATCATATCATTCATCATTATCATCATCATCAGCCATTCGACGCCCACTGCAGGACATAGGCCTCCTTCGTGGTTTTCATAACCATGAGGGGTTTTGCCATAATCGCCACGCTCGGCAGGCGGGTTGGCGATCGCAGTATGCGGTTGGAATCTCAGGAAGACGCTGCTGCCCGTCTCCTGGATATTGATTTCCTTAGTCGCCTTCTACGACATCCACGGAAGGAAATGGAGTGACGCTATTCTTAATCCGGCGCCACACGGAATAATATCATTACGTAGATGCAAAGGCTAACATACACAATATCGGGAATCAAATAAGTGCCTGATTTACATGAAACAATCGGTCCATTGAACGAAGCATCGACATGTTACCATTACGTCTACTGAGGCCGTTGTGCGAACGATGTGTAAACTTTGTATTTAAAGTTACTGAGGCTATTGTGCATACGATGTGTGAACTTTCTACTAAATTTTACTGCGGCCTTTGTGCGTACGCACTTTGTATAAATACCTACTACAAAAAGCCGCCGCATTTTAAGGGGACATTCTGTACGGGACCATGATTTTGTTACCTAAAATACTTCACCAAAGCATACACCACCAATATCAGGATAACAAGTAATAATAATTAAAAAAAAACTATGTTTGAGCGTCTTATGGTCGGCGCCGGCCAACTCAATTGTTTTTTTAAATTGTTTATGCATATCGGACGTCAGAATCATTCAAGCATTTAACATAAAGGAAACATTTTTTAACGTTACGGCACTTCCTACCACTTCGAATTTAGATTCACAGTTTGGAGCCAAAAGACGAAAATCAAGAATATTTACAAATATATTATGTACCGTTGCTGATAAATCATTAATAATACTGTTTTTCACAATAAAATGAACATTCCCTCAAAATACGGTGAACGAATTCAACGTCACCCTGTAGTCCAACAATGTCGAGCAGTTACGGTTATCAACCAATGTGTAACTGGCAATTGCGTTGCTACCTTTGAGTCACATAGATTCAACCTGAATTTTTGTTTACCAGCTAAATTTAAATAACAAAATCTTTTTGTTGCACTAACCCGTGATTGTGATGTAAATTGCTTCGGCCAGATGGCGCTGCCTGTACGTAATACAGAGAAGTTTGTAAAGAGGCTCGAAATTTCGCCCATACCTGCACTTGCCCATTAGATCAGTTGGGAGAGCGCTGGCACGGTTAGCCAGAGGACGCGGGTTCAAGTCCCGGCATGGGTGTAATTTTTAGCCTCTAAATAGGTTTTTAATAATATAGTCACTAAAAAGATTGCAATACGTCTGCCTACACAAAGTTGTCTAAACAAAAAACTACGTTTGTGGTACATACATCCAGGCAGACTTCAATTCTGAATAAAAACATATTGTTAAGATTTCTGAGGTTAAGATGGAGTCTTTCTCTAGAAAATTGGACAGAACGACTAAAAAGTCTAGTCGCGTAATAAACGCTTGACTGGCAGAAACCAATAGGAGTGGGCGCCAATAACAGTAAACATTACTGATAGATGGTTAGTGGCTTAATAAACACTTGCTAGCTCAGAATAACTGTCTATTTATTTAGCCACTCCATAACGCTTTACGTAGCTCCCCGAATGAAACGGGTGCCCGGAACGTGGTCGGCTGCTGTTCATGTGTCTAACCGCAGCATTAATGTTTCGCCTACTCTTGTAAGAAAAGTAACTAATGTTTTGGAATTGTAAGTTATTGATGGCAATCATGAAATCTTATCGGCAACAACTGATGTATGACTATACCGGGTGGCATTTTAGTCAACTGCCAAACTTTTGAGGGAATTTTGCTCATAAATATAAACAACTTTTACTATGGGGCCAAACAAATCAGAGCAAAAAATAAATGAGCTGTTCCATACATAAGATAGAAGCAATGGTGATACAAACAAATAACAAATAATATTGCACCAAATGTATGAAACAGCTGATTTATTTTTTACTCTGATTTGTTTGGCCCCATAGTAAAAGTTGTTTGTATTGACGAGTAGAAAGGTACGTCAAAGTTTGTCAGGTGCCTAGAATGCCGCCCGGTATTTAGGATGATTTGCGAAAAGATGGTCAGAGAGGAGATTTTTTTTTTCGCTGCCTTTTCTCCACTACAAACTCGGCCTCAAGGTAGCGGCTAACCAAACTAACCGTTACCAATCAACAAACAGAATATAATTTGTTTACGTTGAAATAATTTTTTTATTTGATTTGAAATCGATAAGCGGTTATAGCGGCAGGCAGCGCTTCCTAAGCTAAGGAGGAGCTTTTGATGGATTCGATCGAACTAGGAGCTTTATGATGACTTATGGCACTGAAACGTGGCCTCTCACTATGGGCCTCAGAACAAAGCTCAAGGTCACGCAACGGGCAATGGAAAGGGCTATGCTCGGAATTTCTCTACAAGATCGAATCAGAAATGATGAGATCCATAGAGAGTGAACGAAAATCGTCGACATAACAAAGCGGATTAGGAAGTGGCAGTGGGCGGGGCACATAGCACGCAGAACTGATGGCCGATGGGGCCGAAAAGTTTTCGAATGGAGACCACATATCGGCAAGCGCCGCGTAGGACGACCAGCCACAAGATGGACAGATGACCTCATCCAAGTGGCAGGAAGTCGCTGGATGCAAGCCGCTTCCAACCGGTCTTTTTGGAAATTACGCGTCGTATAGAAATGAGACAAGATTAGATAATAATGCTTTGTGTTACAGAAAAAAATTACCTAAACAACTTTACTGTTATAAAATAAAAGGTACAATCGGTGGCAATATTGCTACCAATTTCTTCACCTCAAATTGGACAGTTTTCCGGAGGAGAAAGAGATACAGGTAGTCGGTGCAAATACAAATATTAATAAGATAAATATGAAAGATGAAAGATAAAAAAGTATTTATTGCCTCATCAGAAAAAAACTTAAAACAAAGTAAGGTTTAACTAGTGATGACATAAAATAAGGCAAAAGGTAGAGGCTCAGCTGGTACACATTACATAGTTTATATAGCAGTTATTGATATGCACATGGTAAAGTCCAGTGGGTGGATTCTCTACTCTCAGTAGGTACGTCGCTCCTAAATCAACGCAATGGCATAAGCAAATATCGGTCTCCAGAGAGTGAAAAGTTTAAAGTTATCATCGAATTCACGTTTCAATTTCTGGTCCCGAATGAAAAAGTGCGCCGCCCTATTTGCTCAGCCATATCGCGGAGCAAATACCTACGTAAGTACAAGTATACATACATAAACTCACGCCTGTATCCCAGAAGGGTAGGCAGCGACCAGGGACCATTGCTAATGCCCTATTTGGTCGCAGTACATCCGCCTGGGCCGTCCCTTACCGGCCCTTCCACTCACAATCACTCGATAATCAGGTGACAGCAATGTTATATTGGGGAATGATAAACTAGACCTTGTAGAAGAAACTGTATTTCTGGGTATCACAATTGATGCAAAGCTTCAATGGGGTCCTCATATAGGAAAATTGGCAAATAGGCTCAGTTCTGCAGCATACGCAGTTAAAAGAATCCGGGAACTAACTGATGTCGCAACTGCTAGGCTTGTTTATTTTAGTTACTTCCATAGTATTATGTCCTATGGTATACTACTATGGGGTCGGGCAGCAGACATTGAGACCATCTTCGTCCTGCAGAAGAGAGCGATCAGATTCATAATTATATAAGCTAGGCAATAGAGATTCGTTAAGAGATTTCTTTAAAGAAACTAACATCCTAACAGTTGCTAGTCAGTATATCTATGAAAATATTATGTACGTTAGGAAAAATATCAGTGACTTTAAAACTGTAGGTAGCCAATACAATGTAAATACTAGAAATAGACATAAACTTTCGTTCCCAAAATTTAGGCTGGCAAAGGTTAATACATCCTTTATGGGGCATTGTATATACGTTTCTACAATAAGATCCTTGAGGATATAATAAGCTCGCCAGAAACGCGGTTCAAAAAATGTGTGAAGCACACTTTGTGCCAAAAAAGCTACTTTAACATTAAAGATTATTTAGATGACAATGATGTCTGGAATTAAAGCCAGTTCAATGCATGAGTTTTAGAATATTTATATAAATCCTGTAAATTAAGGACTTGAAAAGACTAAGTTTGTTAAATTCTCATATGTAATTCCTGGTGTACATACATTCTATCTATCTATCTAAGTATGGAGTTTTTTTGTCCATTTCTTCTCCAAGATGATCTAGATTTTGAAATGAACACCTAGTTTAACTTGTAACGTTCATTAAGTCGCAGTTTCTGTGCTACTTTGAAAAAAAAAATTATTTGATATATTTGTTTCGTCAATCTTTCTTCCTTCATCCTCTCCACATATCCAAACCAATGCAACATTCCTTTCTCAATTCTAGTATGATGTAGTGACATCCTCTTTCAGTTCACAACGTTCCCTTATCAAACTATTGCGTATTCTGTCATTCAAAGTAACAGAAATGTTAAGTTTTCAACATTTAAGAGCACATAGTGAAGCATAGTCGCTTCAGAGTTAAAACTCAAATAAAGAGTTCATTTTCATAATATAGAACACGCAGTCAAGCATAAGAGCTTCCAAGTATAATTAGATATCAAGTTTTCAACCATCAAAGACACATCATATTCCACGTTAAAACTCGATTCAGTTATTAAGTTTTTAACTAGTAAAGATCTAGCAAAGCATAAGAGCTTTCAACATAATTCAAAGTCAAAGTGGTTTTCAAAGCATAAAAAGCACACAACGTACCTAGTAGCTTCCAAGTAGAACTCAAGTAGCGTATGAATCATTTCCAACCATCATCATTATGTGCTAAGTATAAGAAACAGCGAAGCATTATTGGCTTTCGTTTTAATATTTTAAGTACTAGTCACAATACACAGCGAAGTGTTGGTAGCTTTAAACCGTTTCAGCATGGTAAACAGTTCTCATAAGTCACACAGTGAAGCGTTCTTCCAACCGATCAACATTTGAAGTAGTAGTCACAATACAGCGAAGCGTTGCCAGCTCCCAACCGTTTCAGCATGGTAAATAGTTGTCATAAGTTTCACAGTAGAGCCTTGCTGGCTTCTAACCGTTTCAGCATAGTACCTAAGCAGTACTCATAGTCACACAGTGAAGCGTTGCTGTCTTCCAACCGTTTCAGCATAGTAAGCAGTACTCATAGTCACACAGTGAAGCTTTGCTGTCTTCCAACCGTTTCAGTATGGTAAGTAGTATTCATAGGTCACACAGCGAAGAGTTGCTAGCTTCCAACCGTTTCAGTATGGTAAACAATACCCATAAGTCACATATCGACGCGTTACAGACTTCCAACCATTTCAGCATGGTAAGTAGTATTCATAAGTTACACAGTGAAGCATTACTGACTTCCAACTAACACAGTAGAATCAGCAAAGCGTTACTGGCTTCCAACCTCCGCGGCGAAGCGTTACTAGCTTCTAACTGACACAGTAAGTAGACTCAGCGAAGCGTTACTGGCTTCCAACCTCCGCGGCTAAGCGTTACTGGCTTCCAACTGACACAGTTAGTAGACTCAGCGAAGCGTTACTGGCTTCTAACTGACATAGTTAGTAGACTCAGCGAAGCATTACTGGCTTCCAACCTCCGCGGCTAAGCGTTACTAGCTTCCAACTGACACAGTTAGTAGATACAGCGAAGCGTCACTGGCTTCCAACCTCCGCGGCGAAGCGTTACTGGCTTCTAACTGACACAGTTAGTAGACTCAGCGAAGCGTTACTGGCTTCCAACCTCCGCGGCGAAGCGTTACTGGCTTCTAACTGACACAGTTAGTAGACTCAGCGAAGCGTTACTGGCTTCTAACTGACATAGTTAGTAGACTCAGCGAAGCATTACTGGCTTCCAACCTCCGCGGCTAAGCGTTACTAGCTTCCAACTGACACAGTTAGTAGATACAGCGAAGCGTCACTGGCTTCCAACCTCCGCGGCGAAGCGTTACTGGCTTCTAACTGACACAGTTAGTAGACTCAGCGAAGCTTTACTGGCTTCCAACCTCCGCGGCTAAGCGTTACTGGCTTCCAACTGACACAGTTAGTAGACTCAGCGAAGCGTTACTGGCTTCTAACTGACATAGTTAGTAGACTCAGCGAAGCATTACTGGCTTCCAACCTCCGCGGCTAAGCGTTACTAGCTTCCAACTGACACAGTTAGTAGATACAGCGAAGCGTCACTGGCTTCCAACCTCCGCGGCGAAGCGTTACTGGCTTCTAACTGACACAGTTAGTAGACTCAGCAAAGCGTTACTGGCTTCCAACCTCCGCGGCGAAGCGTTACTAGCTTCTAACTGACACAGTAAGTAGACTCAGCGAAGCGTTACTGGCTTCCAACCTCCGCGGCTAAGCGTTACTGGCTTCCAACTGACACAGTTAGTAGACTCAGCGAAGCGTTACTGGCTTCTAACTGACATAGTTAGTAGACTCAGCGAAGCATTACTGGCTTCCAACCTCCGCGGCTAAGCGTTACTAGCTTCCAACTGACACAGTTAGTAGATACAGCGAAGCGTCACTGGCTTCCAACCTCCGCGGCGAAGCGTTACTGGCTTCTAACTGACACAGTTAGTAGACTCAGCGAAGCGTTACTGGCTTCCAACCTCCGCGGCGAAGCGTTACTGGCTTCTAACTGACACAGTTAGTAGACTCAGCGAAGCGTTACTGGCTTCTAACTGACATAGTTAGTAGACTCAGCGAAGCATTACTGGCTTCCAACCTCCGCGGCTAAGCGTTACTAGCTTCCAACTGACACAGTTAGTAGATACAGCGAAGCGTCACTGGCTTCCAACCTCCGCGGCGAAGCGTTACTGGCTTCTAACTGACACAGTTAGTAGACTCAGCGAAGCTTTACTGGCTTCCAACCTCCGCGGCTAAGCGTTACTGGCTTCCAACTGACACAGTTAGTAGACTCAGCGAAGCGTTACTGGCTTCTAACTGACATAGTTAGTAGACTCAGCGAAGCATTACTGGCTTCCAACCTCCGCGGCTAAGCGTTACTAGCTTCCAACTGACACAGTTAGTAGATACAGCGAAGCGTCACTGGCTTCCAACCTCCGCGGCGAAGCGTTACTGGCTTCTAACTGACACAGTTAGTAGACTCAGCAAAGCGTTACTGGCTTCCAACCGCCGCGGCGAAGCGTTACTAGCTTCTAACTGACACAGTAAGTAGACTCAGCGAAGCGTTACTGGCTTCCAACCTCCGCGGCTAAGCGTTACTGGCTTCCAACTGACACAGTTAGTAGACTCAGCGAAGCGTTACTGGCTTCTAACTGACATAGTTAGTAGACTCAGCGAAGCATTACTGGCTTCCAACCTCCGCGGCTAAGCGTTACTAGCTTCCAACTGACACAGTTAGTAGATACAGCGAAGCGTCACTGGCTTCCAACCTCCGCGGCGAAGCGTTACTGGCTTCTAACTGACACAGTTAGTAGACTCAGCGAAGCATTACTGGCTTCCAACCTCCGCGGCTAAGCGTTACTGGCTTCCAACTGACACAGTTAGTAGATACAGCGAAGCGTCACTGGCTTCCAACTGACATAAAACATAGAAAACTAAGTGCCAAATGTAATAAATACAGAAAAAGTAAGACGATAGCTTTTTTTAAACAACAAGAAAGTTTAAAGAGCAACTTTAAACAGGCAAAAGATAATAATTATGCAATTTTATGACGATAATAAATCCAAAAACTCCAATTTAATTTTTGTTTAATCAAATTTCTTTGTATTCTGCTTACAGCATTAAATTAATGCTGTAATCAGTCCTTTAAGATTACAACATTAATTTCGTAACATTATACCTTAAAAATTACTTACAGTTCGGACCACAGTCATAAAATACGATTAATAGAATAGAATAGAAACAGTTTATTTGTTGCACACTAAACACACAAAAGAATTTTAACACAGAGTCAACCAAAGAAATACATATATAGTTAAAACTAAGTTTACATATACAGCCGGATGTGAAAACTGTGTGTCGTCGTGGCAGTAAATGGGTACCAGACTCAGCATGTGCTACGGGTTATCCCGTAACGCTGATATTCTGTCAGGCTAATTAAGACTATTAATTTCCTTCTTCTCAGACACTCTTGAAGCTACACCGTAGCTGTATTTTGGTTTGTAAAGGTATCATGAATAGGCAGTCCTTTGGCTGTTAACACAATCCACAATAGGTTACAATTATAGCATACTGTTTGTTGACTTTGGTGACTTTACATACCCGGGGAATAACTACTATTTTTAATCAGTTTAATGGTCTTAGCCTTAACAAGTGGTAGAAGTTACAAAAAAACACACAAATGCTTTGTAATGCCATTGTACGTAATAATTGACCAAGTGTTTAACGAAATTGTAAAAGTTCCCTATTAGTTGTATTTTTATATGTTGTTCCTACCTACTTAATAATTAAACATAAAGCGCCAATTTAATAAGCAGGTAAAATGCATAGTACTTAATTACGTACACCTAGTTAGTAGTACTTTATTAGCTATATTTAATTAAGCTTCACGGGCTGCGCTGAAAACCAGCGCTGTTTTAGGATAGATATATCCAACAGCATTATGCTGAGCGTACCTATGTCCGATTGTCATGCATTCCTACTGATAGGACCTTGTGCAAACCACATTAGTTTAAGTTTGTATAGTCAAGTCCTGTCTACTAGCTATAATTTAATTACTGTAAATCTTGCATGGCAATAAATGATTATTCGTTCTTTCTTTCTTTCTTTCAAATAGTATACATTTAATTACCGGTTACCACCTATCAATACCGTTACCCTTTTTACCATTACCTTAAGCAATACCTTTGTTACCAATCAGACCTGTCAAATGTATTTAAGTATGTTATCATGAGTCTAGAATATCCACTTCCAAGAACAAAGAAAATTATATTTTCTGTTCATATTTCCTCTTAAATTAATTCATTCCTTTGATACTATAATAAATGTTGTAGTTTGTACAATTATAATTGTAAGTTTCTAAATCAAAATTATGAACTAGCTATAGCTAGTTAGATAGCGGGGTAGCCTGTAAAGGTTAATGCTCCTTACTTAATTTGTAGAAGCACTTCTCAAGCGTACGATTGTTTTAAAATCAAATACAACTCATTTCAGAAGCTTCCCAAGCAAAACGCTATTCAAATGAATGAGCATGATAACCGCATATTTATTAGTTATAAAAATTTACGGCCAAAACATTGTTAAATTCATTTATAAGTTAAATTCGTGTCTGGCCGCAGCATTCATGTTTTTCCTACTTTTGTAAGAAGTGTTATTTTGGCTTTTAAAGTTATTGGTGGCTATAACGAAATCATATTTTGATGTATAAGTTTAAGATGATTTGAGAAAAGATGGTCAGAGTGGAGTTTTTTTTTCCACTGCCTTTTTCTCCACTTCAAATACGGCCCGAAGGCAGCGGCTAACATAGTAACATAGTACATTGACATTCAGCAAAGAATGTAAATTCTTTACGTTGACCCATTCACCATCCACAGATGTGACAAGAAAGTCTTAGATCAATATTTTTGTTCCAATATAAGTTAATTCTCAACTTGACTACCTCTTGACGTTCGTGTATTTTGTTTGTGTACCTTCGTGTTTACTTTGTTTTTATGTGACAATTTAAATAAGAGTCTTCTTTCTTTCTTTCAATAATCGGAACTTAGTTATATCCTGTTTCAAAACCATTTCGATTCCACTCAAAGCGCCTCAGTGGAATTGACCTTTTTTAAATAATACTGCAAGTTCTCTACAATAAAGTACTTGCTCGACCATCTTGATTCCAAGAAGCCTTAAGCTATTAGCCTTATCTTAGAAACCGGGATCAAGATTATGAAAGTCCAATTGGATCAGCAAAATCCCGTTGAAATAAACTTCAAGGGAAGATCGTAGGCGCTATCCCACCGCCGCTGAGGCAGAATCCAAGATCATTCAGTTAGAACACAGTCTTCTCAAGTATATTTCATTAATCCAGTGCGCACACCCGGCGCAGGCGACTAACCACACGGTGGCGGAAAATCGTAATAATGACATTTACACAGATTACGTTCTGAGCCACAGATTAGCACTGGTCAGGCTCGTTTCCTGACATTTATTTAATTAGAATTTTTGAATGCGTCCGTGATTGTTGTCTGTAAGTTTATGTACCCTTTTCAATAAATCAAAAAAACATCTGTAACATCACCGAAGCTTGGCGTACAGGATGAACCGACCACAGAGTGATTTACTCTACCGCACATCTTACGTTTTTTTCATTGGTAAAGACTAATCGCCAGGACTACGTAACTGGTCACTGTATTGGGTGATCTATTTTCACGATTCCGAAACGTCCAAATATGTATGTATTTGACAGTTCGTTCGAGTAAGTTAAGTCAGACGAGACGAGTAGAACAGTATAGAATAGAACAGTATAGAATAGAACAGTATAGAATAGAATAGCATAGTAGCGCCGCTGGTGCTGTATTTGCGGGTGAATTTGTAGGAAGCTATACTTATATAGCATAACGTAAACTCACGCCTGTGTCCTGGAGGGGTAGACAGAGACCAGAGTCTGCCACTTGCTACGAACCTGACAGATCTCTTTCGCTTTATCAACATTCATAAAGTTATGGACACACCCGTATTTTCCTAAGTTTGACTATGGAAATAGTGACAGGGGTCCCTATTTGAAATAAAACACTTAAAGACATAATCACATTTATATTTATACTTGTCACATTGTCAATCAGTTAGCATTATTACAGTAAATAATCCTCAGAAGATAATAAACTTATTACTCGAGAAATTTACTTTACAAAATTACAACTAAGACGTTTCCGCCAAAAAACGACAAGTCAAGATGGCCCCTCCCTTTCTTTCTTTACAGTGACGTCATCACATAAAGGTTTCACGCCTTCATGCTTATCTTACTCGTAAATTTGTCAAATTGAATACTCTTAAGTTGTTATGAATAAAATAAAGTTTAACCACTATTAATAGGTAGGTACTTAAGTCCCAAAAGTGTCGCTGACAATTAGTCGTTACATGCGCGCAAGCACGCAGCTATACTTAGTTGTAGGTATTTTTTATTCGTAGGTTTGAGCCGTTGAAGAAGAAACCTATACTCTGTATACACCAGGATTCGAACCCGCGACCTCTCGATTATGAAGCCAGCGTTTTACTTTGCCCTAAAACTAGAAGTATTTGGTGAAATCACAGCAACCATACTATCTCAGAGTTTGTTCATAGCGTGAAGGTAATACTTCTGCAAACAATTTAATAAATGCGATTAGGCTGAGTGGGATGTCCTAACAGTGGCCTAATTATGCGCACCAAATCCAGAGCGATTCCAATCGTCTAACTGTCAAATTGCATACTAATTTGACAGTTAAACGATTGGAATCGCTCAGGATTTGGTGAGCGTAATATAGGGGCAGATAACTGTTGAGTATTCGGTAATTGGTCGCTGTTATCTTATCAATAATACCCACGCCAATACGAAAACACAGGGCCCTTATCATGAAAACGGCGACATTAACGGAAGGGTCGTAAACGTCGCGCTTGAGCCTGACAATTCACTCGAATCTAGCGACAAATACGGTTCTTTTTTTGAATAGCTATTACTATTCAACTATGGAAACTATTCAAAACCAGCCAAGTTCGAGTCGGATTCGCGCTCGAAAGGTTCCATACCATTATCTATACAACATTAGACACAAAAATCGAGAAAAAACGCTATTTATTTTATTTTGTTTTTAGTATTTGTTACAAAAGAAATAATACATCATGTGCGAAAATTTCAAGTGCCTAGCTGGCGACAGACAGACAGACAGACACACGGACAGACAGACAGATAGACAGACAGACAGTGAAGTCTTAGTAAAAGGGTCCAGCTTGGCACCCTTTGGATACGGAACCCTAAAAAAAGAACAGTGTTAATTTCACAATTAATAAAAATAAACTATTTCTTCTTGTGTTTACGACACGCTGCGATATTTTGAACTCCGGCGAAATTGGCCTCGAATAACTTCGATCTGATCACCGTATGAGTTCGCGTCTGCAAACGACATTTCTCCAACTTCAAGCGAACAAAATATAGTTTAATAATTCTGCATATACAACCGAATAAATGCAAATGGAGGCACTCGTTAATAATTCCCATCTCAAAAACATTTTTCAGTTGACCTTAATCGCCTAAAGGTTCTTTTATTTTTATTTAATTTTATTTACTTAACAGGAACCTACTTACGTCATACTGTAGAGGATGGAGGACGGTAAGAAGGAAATTATATCGAGATACAGTTTTGGGTCGTGGATGTCCAAATAAAAACGTAAAAGTCAGAGCGTCTAGTTCCTATAATTACGCGTACCGTATCCCGAGCGATCACAATCGTCTAATTGTGAAATTCTATACTAATTTCTATCACAAACGAGAGGATTTTGACAGAATTTGGTGCACATAATTAGGCCTTTGATCTTTGAGAAAATTTTCAGCAACAAAATAATGTAGCCGCCCCTCCCGCTCGCCAGAAGTCCCAGGGGGTGAGGTCACCGGTGCGGGGAACAGTTTTGTACTTAGTAAGAAGGACACCGTTCGCTCTCATTTCGATAATCATTGACTTTTTAACAGACTTGAAAAAAGGAGGAGGTTATAAATTCGACGCGTATGTTTTTTTTATTTTTTTTTTGCTATGTTCTCGCATGACTTTGTCGAATCTTAACCGATTTCGACAATTCTTTTTTTGTTCAAATAGATTTAACGTCCCATTGGTCCCATTTTAGTTTGGTGAAGATCTGATGAAGACTTTCAGAGATGGAGAACGGAACTCTTCAATGGACAGCAGTAAATAAGGCCTAATGGGGCCCATCCTTTAGTAATATCGGTATATTTCATAAAATCATTAGTTCATAAAGTAGTCCCCAGGAAATAAGGTGATGTTCTGGTGAAGACTTTCGGAGATGGAAATCAAGAACTTCAAATTTTAAACCAACGAATTAAGTAGGATAAATTGTGGTTATAAGAGACTTGTTTATTTTGTTTTATCTTGTGTATCCCCCACTAAAAATAGAAAAATAAAAAAAATTAAGTAAAAAATAAAAACCGACTTCAAAACATTACAGCACTTAAAAGTTAGAAATAATTGAAAAGAATACCTTTGAATTAGAATTATGTATACATGTAGGTATTGTAGAAGTATAATTTGTGGTCGGTGCCCAGTTCCATGACCAGGACATATATTCTGGGCACCGGCTATAAATTATATTGAAATTGGTTTTTATTTTTTATTTAATTACTTACTTTTAAGGAGGTAGGTACCTACGAAACAGATTTTTTGTCCTATGTAATGGGCGTTATCGTAAATATAAAAATATAATCCTTAATGACAATATTGATTACTTCACTTTTTTGTATGGCCTTCTGTTGCTTTGTAAAAAACGCCAAGATGGTGATTTCTCCGTGTCGTATTATAAAAAAAATTCACAGATTTCGTGCCTCACATTGGAAATGAGTCAAAAATGTCATGTGAAAAACGGCGTTCTGACTTTTTGACTTTTTTCAAAAAGGTTAAGCAACAGGGCAAACCTTTAACCCGATCGTCTTTGTTTTAGGCTCAAATTGTAGCTGATTAAAATTTCCAGAGGAGTTTTTCAACCTGTTTGATACCAATCTCTGTTTCCAAAATATCGAACGCCAAAATCAAAAATTGGGAACTAATTTAATTTATAACTTTTTTCGTGTTTGATTTTCTCAAATAATTCTTTGCGAGCTGTAAGGAGCTCTCATGAATACGCATCTTTGAGCCTTTTCTGAGTAAGGGGATCGCACTTTTTCGTGAAATCGGAGCCTACACTGGAGCGAACGAAAAGACATTTGCAATGTACACAGTCATTATGTAACCTCTACGTTTACACAGATTAGGATTCTTTTTAGTTTTGTTTGTAACCATGAGAGCTTTTACTCACTTCACGACATTTCTATCGATGATATAGTCAAATTGAAATAACGTGCTCCCTATTTCGTAGACTTAGATTATTTTTTTTCGCTTTAAGGTTTTTAAAATAAAAAAAATAATAATTTTAACCGAACTTTTTCTTGTAAGACAATGCCCATTGCGTCCCCAACACTTACGCTTCAGAGATGAGTGCTCGCAGCTTGCAGAACACCACGCCGAGACTGTATGGATACTGGTGCCAATAGACTGTCAGGTCGTTGGGGAGTCCTGGAACAATAGAAATAACACGTAAAAATAACAAGTACAATAACAAGACAAAGTTCTACTTTGTTGTTTCGGCACTAACTTATTTAAAATCATTTATTTCAAATAGAATACAATAGAATAGAAAACGTTTATTTGGGACCAACACAATCAAACTAAAAACAGTTATGGTTTAGCGTGTAAATTAGGTTATACATACTTTCGCTAAGTATCATAAAAAATAAATATGCAATTTCCTGTACAGTTGTCAGTGATCTTATTCTGGTGTCAGTACATATTCTTATTCTAGGATTTACAGCGCACTGTCATCGCTCGCCACTTAATAATAGTAGTAACTTCCACACAATACAATCACTTGATCTGGTCCCAAACTAGGATACCCCGTGCTATGGCAACCAGGCGAGGACGTCACAAACATGAAAATACACCCAGACTGAGGCCATTTGTACAAATTTTCGGCGGCCCCCAGTTGGAATTGAACCCACGACCTCTGTTTTTAGCTAATCGTCTTAACGTTTAGACCAACGAGGCAGTCTGAAGATGACAACAATTTATGTTTACTGTTTGTTTACTTATGCTTAGTTTATAAAGTGTCCCACCCAGTTACGTGCGGTTACGGACTACGAACAAGTATAATGCGACTGCCTCGTTGGTCTATCGTTAACATGCTTGACTGCCATGCCAGAAATCGCGGGTTCGACTCTAAACCCAATCAACCGTCAAAATAAACCTTAATTTATGGGGACGTAGCTGAGTATAGGTTTCGTTTTCGAGGCATATTAGAGTAATCAAGCAGGATTTATCGATAGTAAATTATGAATTCTATAGCTCTAGCATAGATTTAAAACTTGGCATACCAGTTTTGTATTTAAACTTTGTAATTAAAAAGTATGTCGCTTAGGGTATGTTTGAAAGCCGATTATTCTGGAACAGGGGACTGAACAAATTTCAAACTGCATGTACTTTCGTAGAACAAAACAAATACGGCTCTAAAGCCTCCATAAAGCTAGTTATCCTATAAGACATGGTCAATCTTTAGGACATTGAATATTTATTTTATTTTGAGACTACGGTCGCCATCTTGTGGAATTATCACTGAATTGAATTAAATTGGTCATTCGATAAAGCAGGCAATTCTAATAGAATTATTCTATTATGCGTAGGACATAGGAAGGACGCGGGACGAGGGTGTAGAAAAGACGCAGCGTCCTTTAAATCCACATTCATAGAATATGTACAAGCGATGGGAAATAGCCCACACATATAAGTAGGGGCAAGGGCGCAAAATCTATACAACAAGTCGCGTCTTTTCCGCGCCCTCGTTCCACAACCTTCCATGTGCATCTGCAATTTGTTCCAATCACCTCAGTCTAGATGTTTTTTCCATATTTTTAGTGTTCTTGTCTGGCTTGGACTGGACAAATGGTTGTGACATGTGTATGATATACTATAATATCAGTCAAAACTAGTACAATACCGCTACACCGCCGATACAATATAATCAAGAACGTTTCCTTGAATATAATACATAAAGTATAAGCAGATAAAATACGCGGAGAACAATGCGCCGGAACTTATGGAATGCAATAAAGTTAAATACTCAATGTATTGGGTTTCAGGTACAAAGTACTCAAAACCAGCGTGCGTACAGCGAATGTGCGAATGTCGATGAGACGAAAGAGGTGTCTCAGAACCGTGGCACGTGGCAAACCATGGTGACTGCCTACCCATACAGGTTACAGGCGTTTTATACATATTTGTAGCCAATGAAATCAATTTATTATTGCTTACTAGAAATGAACTCTCGTGAGATCCGAGTACCGTCATTTACTCGAAATTCTACAAGGCAGTGTTACTTCAAAGTGTCTGCACAGCTAAACCCTCTCAGCTCGAGTTGAACTTTAATTCAATAGTTCAACTCAATGTAAATCACCGGACTGGCATCTTGGATATAACAGAGTTCAGAGCCGTAAACGAACCATTGTCAGGGGCTCGAGCTCGATGATACTCAAAACTTGCCAGCTCGGTTGACCCGGCGTATAATTTCAGTTCAGTACAATAGCGAGATTAAGTGCCAATCCCACGATTCAAACTAAACGTCGTTGCGTCGTTTGTTAATATGCACGCAATTTACGACTGTAATCAGCGGCACAAAAGAACTATCAAAATATATTTGATCGTTTTTGGACTAATTTGGAGAACTTTTCTAATTTCTCCAGTGGTTTCTGGTCTATAGTTCATCATCATCATCATCATTCAGTCACAAGAAGTCCACTGCTGGACATAGGCCTCCTCCATGGATTTCCAAAAAGAGCGGTCTATAGTTAACAGAGTTTAATTTCTTATTCCAAGACCTTGAGCGAATGCAGCGAACTGCCTTTAATTCCAGACATCGTTGCCATCTATATTTTTTTATGGAAATCGACGTTCAATTTCGACGATGAAATTGGGACTCAGTTGGGACTTTAAATTGGTCATTTGGGGCTGGCTGTTTGGGAAGCTTTACAAACTGCGAGGTATTCGAGCATATTGCAAATTGAATTAAGGAACACTGCAGTTAGTAGGTACAGTGGCAAACTACGTTGTGGGTAGAATAGTTTTGCTAACGAACACGCGAAAAAGTTACTGTGTAGTTGCAATTCAAGTTCGATTGTTTGTAGTTTTGTCCGTTAAATTATGTCGGGTCACGAGCATTGTAGGGTTCCGTAGTTTGGTAGACATTGCTTCGATAAAATACGTTTATCGATTTCTATCAATGCTTCGTTTGCATGTATACAATGAAATTAGTTATGTATGTAAGTACTGCCTCGATGATCTAGTGGTTAGACACTTGACTACCAAAACAGAGAGGTCCTGGGTTTGGTTCCCACTACAGGGAGCTTTATTTGATATGTACGAATGGCCTCAACCTGTATGTATTTCCTCGTTTGTGATTTCCTTACCTGGTTACCATAGCACCTGGTATCCTAGTTTGGAACCAGGACAAGTGATTGTTGAGTGGATTTTTAGGGTTACGTACCCGAAAGGCAAGGGACCCTATTACTAAGACTCCACTGTCCGTCCGTCCATTCGTCTGTCTGTCACCAGGGTGTATCACATGAACCGTGATAGTTATACAGTTGAAATTTTCACACATGATGTATTTCTGTTGCCGCTAAATACTAAAAACAGAATACAATAAAATTAGGATGGACAATTTTGATTAGACTATACATAGGCCAATTACAACATTATGTTGTATAGATAATGGTACGGAACCTTTTGTGCGCGAGTCCGACTCGCACTTTGCCGGTTTCTTGCTACAATATCGGTCGTTCTAGGAGCGGCTGATAACTACCACAAGTACCTCGACCCAACTGCCATAAAACTGATACTGGTTGTGATCACTACATAAAACAATATCTGAAAGTAATTTTAGTCCCTGCAGGAGACGACGCGGATACTTCCATCAGTGATGGGTTGTTATTGAACGTTTTATCGGGTATTATTATGACGCGGAGAGTGTTCTGAGCTCTACTATTTCGAGCATCAGTGTATTGTGAAGTGAAATGGAGTGAAAAGTATATTTGCACACACATCCAGGGCCCTTATTATGAAGCAGCGATATGTTCGGAAGGGTCGTCAACGTCGCGCTTGAGCCCGACAATTCACTCGAATCTAGCGACAAATGCGGTTCTTTTTTGAATAGTTTCCATAGTTGAATAGTTTAATTTAATTTTAATAGCTATTCAAAAAAAGAACCGTATTTGTCGCTAGATTCAAGTGAATTGTCGGGCTCAAGCGCGACGTTGACGACCCTTCCGTTAATGTCGCATTTTTCATAATAAGGGCCCGGCGTATCCTGGCTTCCAAACTAAATATATGCTGTACTAATGGATAATCAAGCATACAATGGTTTTGGCAGAAAAAAAATGTCTTAAATGTCCCTTTTCCCAAAAGTAATGTGAAGTTAATGTGCCTTTAACCCTGAATTTATTTGTAAACTTTTTAAGATCGTAATAGCATGATTCATAATAAAATTCATTCTCATCAGCAGGGTCGTTGTAGTGATTTCCATTATTTTTACAGAGCCTAAATGGATTCCTTTAGATAGTTGGTATTGATGGATAGAACTCCCCTTTTTAGAAAGGTAAGGGGACTTTGGTACACCCTGTATATCTCCAGTAGACCTAAAGCTTCCTGAATGTTTATAGTGTCCCACGCGGGGTCGTTAAACTAAATTGCTTGCAACATGTCTGGTCGTTCTCTTTTGCGAACTGTTTCTTTGTTGCCGATTTACCGCCGGTTTCTCGTACACTAACAAGCTGTTGATATACTGTTAACAGCTGTCAGTGTTTTTTTTTTGTATGCACTTTGGTCAATTGACAGCTGTTAACAGTAGATTAACAGAGTGATAGTGTACGAGAAACTGGGGGTTAGTAACGTATATCATCTTAGAAATGTATAATGAAAAAGTAGAAAAAGTGAAAAAAATGTCTCAAAAAAAGCTAAATATTAAATTACTGTATTTAATAAAAACTTATAAGATTTCGGTTTTTCATTGAAATTCTGAAAGTTTTCTAATTGGAGCGTAGACGTATAAAACATAATTTTACGAGATAACTCAAATATTGATAAACGCTGCATAAATAGTAAGCAGTTGCCTGTTGCCAAGTTGTGACGTCACAGTTAGAGCCCGATTTGTGTGACATTTTTTGCACCAAGTGACTAGAATGGCTTTTTGACAGGGTGCCTATATCATGAAAAGAATAATTAAGTGCGGTTACTTATCTTTTAACGTGGCCTCCCCAATAAGATATTTTTTAAAACAGTTGCTCAAAAAGTGGCGTATTGCAGGGACGTATAGCGTTCGGAATGTGGGCTATTACATACTCGTGTTTTTTTTTTACCTTTTCCGAACTCGTGCGTTCTCTTTCTCAACTGTCAAAATAATGTCTATTAAAAAGAAAAAACCAACCAAGAAGTTTTTACTAAAAAAATTCATAGAAGTTTTTATGAAACATGCAAATATTTTTAAAAAGAAGCTACTAATCTGTTTCAATATCAGATTTAATGATTTGATTCAATGAGTTAGGTTAGGTTTCATTTCATTTCATCTCATTAAATTTAATTTTCATTTCATATCAATAAAAAAAATCTACTGAAGACTTGGCTGTATGGGCATAGTTCCCTTTGCCTAGCCAGAATGGGTGAAGAAAAAAAAATCTCTGCTTATATTCTTTTACGGTTGGCTGGCGCCATTTTCCAAAAATGTTCTTTATTAAATTGCTTCATTTTTTTGCAACTGAATTAAAAATAGTTGTTCAGTACACGTGCGGAATTGCAGCTTGTTCCGACTGTCAACCCTCACCTTCGGCTGCGCCTCGGCTCGGGTAGACATTTGTCGGAACTCTTTGCAATGACAGGCTTTCCGCACTCGTAATGAAATATACTATTTAGCGCAGGTTCTCCATTGTATGATTATCATTAAGTTGTTGTGCGTGTATTCACAAAGTTAGAAGAAGAAGAAGAAAAAGAAAGACATTTATTATACCAACAAGATACATCACAGAAACAAAATAAGCACATAAGTAACATAATATGCACAACAACAGAAAGAAAATTAAATACACAACAGACAAAACGAATAAATAAAACAGGACCATAGATGTAGCCTGTGGTGTATCTACATTGCCACAAAAGGCAGCTGACTCAGCGTTGTGCTGAGGAAGTGATCCCTCAGCGCTATTTAGTAAAATCTACTCGTAGTACAGCGTACACAAAACAACATTTTACTACCTATCTTCAATGCAGTATAGTGTTGCAGAAACGACGACGTACATTTACTTCAATGCAGTATAGTAAGGTTGTCTGGAAGAGCTTTTAGCGATAACACCGCCAATTATATACGGCAAAACTTAGACATGTAAGCCTTTTAATGTATTTTGTTTTCTGGTGTGTACAATAAAGTGTTCTAATCTAATCTATGGCAGGAACGATGAAATACATTACTTCAATTCAGTATAGTGTATTATGTCCTACGGCATACTACTGTGGGGTCGGGCAGCAGACATTGACACGATCTTCATCTTACAGAAGAGAGCAATCCGATTTATTTACAAGCTAGGTAGGAGGGACTCGTTAAGGGATTTCTTTAAAGAAACTAACATCTTAACAGTTGCAAGTCAATATATTTATGAAAATATAATGTATGTTAGAAAAAACATCAGCAATTTCGAAAATGTTGGTAGCCATCACAATATGGATACTAGGAATAAACATAAATTGTCATTTCCACGTTTTAGACTTGCAAAAGTTAATAAAAGGGCACTGTGTACGGTTCTACAATAAGATTCCTCAAGATATATTAGAGTTACCACCGACGCGGTTTAAAAATGTATTAAGCATACTCTGTGCAAAAGAGCCTTATAACATTAAGGATTATTTGGAAGAAGTTTGATATTTAAATAATGTTAACAGGAACGATTGTATCTAGTGTAGTGTAACTTTAAGTTGAAAACTCTGTTAATTAAGCAAACCTGTTTTGAAAAGAATAAATGTGGAGTTACTTTGTTAGAGTCTTCTCTGCATAATCTATTAATTGTGAAACTAACAGCTTTGACGTTCATTAAGTAAACATTTTGTTTTTATAGTGAATAAAAATGTTGACTTTGACTTTGAACGACGAGATACATTTACTTCCATGCAGTATAGTGTAGGAGGAACGATGCGATACATTTATTTCAATTCAGTATATTGTAGCAGGAACGATGATGAATCCGTTTGGGTATTTTTCCTCAGGTTGAGAGTGATAAACTGCTATTTAGCTACATTTAGTATAAGCAGATTAGAAGAAAACCAGTCCATAACAACAGATAGGATATGCTCTTCATGTTTTTGGCTTCACACCAGGTTTTTCCATGTATAAGAGCGGTATCATCGGCATAAGCAAACAATTGACAGAAACTTGAAGTTGCAGAGGTTATTTATATACACAAGGAAAAGTGTCGGGCCAAGTAATAATAAATAACCGCGGTTCATCATCATCATGATCAGCCATTTGACGCCCACTGCAGGACATGGGCCTCCTTCGTGATTTGCATAACGATGAGGGGTTTTGCCATAATCGCCACGCTTGGCAGGCGGGTTGGCGATCGCAGTATCCGGTCGAAATCTCAGGAAGACGCTGCTGCCCGTCTCCTGGTAATTCAATTCCTTTGTCGCCTTCTGCGACATCCACGGAAGGAAATGGAGTGACGCTATTCTTAATCCGGTGCCACACGGATATCTTAATCCGGCGCCACACGGATACGGCGCGGAAAATGGCCTGAACTGCTTCGAGAAAAGGATGGTATGGCCGGCCGCTTTTTTGCTGAACTTGGCGCGGGCACTGCCGTGCTTCGAGATACAGGTAGAGGACAAAAGCCACTCAAGTTTTAATGATAGAACCGCTGGGATAATAAAACATACATCAAAAGAAAAAACGTTACCTCTCAGACCGTATCGCAATAATATCTAAATTATGTTGCCTTTGTTGGTAAATCCCTCCCTCCCTCATGTCCCTCGTTACTAAGAATGTAATAACGTTCACAAGTTGGTATGATTTGTTGATCAAAACATAATGGGGAAGTTGCTACAAGGACTCAGGAAAGAAAACAAAAAAAGAAAAAACATTTTTCTCTTAAAGCTTACAGGTCTAAGAAGTAAGACAAATGAAGTTACTCCAATAATAAAAATCATGAAATGTTCTATTGAATTCTGCTAATATAATATGGATACGTGTGTCTGAAATAAAATAAATAATTATTGTTAATTATTGTCGATGGCAGACCCTGGTGTCTGCCTATCCCTCCTTACATGCAGGCGTGAACGAGACCCGTGCCCCTCGGTGGGGACATAATGGGTTGATGATGATGATGAATCACTTTACCAGGGATGGCAAGTGTAAAGGTGATATAGAAAGAAGAGTAAAAGCGGGAAGTTGTGTTAACGGTGCCATGGACCCCTTTGTGAGTGGCTAAAACATCTCCAGAAGAGCTAAATTGGCTATCCATAATAGGGAAGAGCGGGTGATCGTGCTCTTCCACTATAAAGGGAAATTTTCCGCCAGGCAGATCGTGTGCCTGGGGACGGCCGGTCCGACTAATGTTCGTCGGACGTTATATTTATGGTATGTCATGTGAAACATTTTGCTTGCGCGATGCAGGAATGTTGGAGTTTATAGTGCGCGCGCAGAGTTTGACATGTGCTCGCCACATCACTCCCCTTCAAGACTCTGATAGGAATCGAAGTCTGTGCTCTAAAGCCTGCAAGTGCCAGGAGGCGCTGAGTCAGTGAGTCGACTAGCGGTTGAGGGTGTTCGGCGGCTAACAGTCACTTCACCGGCGACAGTGCCATGGGGACCGCGCATGTGTTAGGAACCGGTGAAGGCTGCTGTACCACTGGCAACGTGCGCTGTTGCTGTGTGGCTGCCGTGCCGAGGGGTTGGGGGAGTTCACCATCAGTGCCAGTAGTCGGTGCATTGACTGTAGTGGAACTGATGAGGTGAGAGGGAAGAGGATGCTGGCCTTGCTTTGAGACTGATTGTATGTGGGGTATGGCAAAAGAAGCAAGAAAGTAGGAATAATGCAGTATAAATGAGGTCCTTGAGAAGTATGTCTGGTGTTACTTGGAATGACAGGATACGCAATAGTTTCATTAGAGAACGTTGTGGACTGAAAGAGGATGTAGTGACTAGAATTGAGAAACAAATGTTGCGTTGGTTTGGACATGTGGAGAGGATGAAGGAAGAAAGATTGACGAAGCAAATAACAGAACAGCTTTTTTTAATGACTCACGTTACATAGACACAATAAATATATCGAGCGAATGTGAGTGGAAGGGCTGGTAAGGGACGACCCAGGCGGACATACTTCGACCAAATAGGGGATTTATTAGCAAAGGGCAAGATAAAAAGTACCCGAAACCGGCGTGCGTTCATGCGACGAATAATGAGTGTGAGTGATCTGTCAGGATCGTGGCAAGTGGCAGTCCCTGGTCTCTGCCTACCCCTCTGAAATACAGGCGTAAGTTTATGTATGTATGTGAATCACTTGCGGTCTCCGAGATTTGAGAAAATAACCTACCGCAATTTACATGCCTTTCATTTGATCAACGATCAACTAAATTAAAAAAGTGCCTAATTTAGTTTTATGGACTTTGCACACAACGTTTTTTTATGCCCCAACGACACGCGGTATTGATGAGCGCGTCCTCTGTGCGTGTTAGCAGATTACTAACGCAAGGATCGTGTGCTGAAATATTATTGCGTTTGCTGAGGGACCTGATTGCATTCTAGGCGCGTCCTCAGCGCGTTCAAAGAACGTCGTGTGCAAAGGCCCTTAGAGTTATTTTAAAACTTTATTAAAGTATTCACTTAGCATTAAAAAGATACCCAATAACTCAACATAATCAACCTTAGAAGGTGGAAAAAGTCATTACATTAATCTGGTCTCTCTGCCAAGAATGAAAATTCGGTAAAGAATTTGCAGTCGGGTTTTGTTTCGCAC
The DNA here is from genome assembly GCA_947308005.1 of Yponomeuta malinellus. Lineage (NCBI taxonomy): Eukaryota > Metazoa > Arthropoda > Insecta > Lepidoptera > Yponomeutidae > Yponomeuta > Yponomeuta malinellus. The sequence continues at coordinate 608,974 of OX371009.1, read as the reverse complement.
TACATTGTTTTACATTTCTTGGTGACTTCGTAACATGAAAACTAACTTCCGCCATTTTCATTTCTTCGTGACGCCATACTCCCAGTGACACTTGCGTCATCGATATATTTCATTTGACACCGTGTTTTTTAACTTTTTCAATGTTTGTAGAAAAAAAATTTACATTTTTGATAAATGTGGTCTACGGCTGGCAAGAGCTGGATGAGAGTAGCCGAGGACCGTGCTCAGTGGCGTGCAATAGGAGAGGCCTATGTCCAGCGGTGGACAAGCGTAGGCTGATGATGATGATGATGATGGTCTGAGGCTTTGCTAGATATTAAAATTTCGTACATTTAAGACAAACTGCTGATAGATAGTTTTAGTACTAAAATTAATAATTCTGGAAACAGCTTTACTTTAACAAAACCGATTTGATTTGACAGCCGGGTAAAAAACACAATCATCATCATCATCATTCAGCCACAAGAAGTCCACTGCTGGACATAGGCCTCCTCCATGGATTTCCAAAAAGACCGGTTGGAAGCGGCCTGCATCCAGCGTCTTCCTGCCACTTGGATGAGGTCATCTGTCCATCTTGTGGCTGGTCGTCCTACGCTGCGCTTGCCGATATGTGGTCTCCATTCGAGAACTTTTCGGCCCCATCGGCCATCAGTTCTGCGTGCTATGTGCCCCGCCCACTGCCACTTCAACTTACTAATCCGCTGGGCTATGTCGACGACTTTCGTTCGTCTACGAATCTCATCATTTCTGATTCGATCTCGTAGAGAAATTCCGAGCATAGCCCTTTCCATAGCTCGTTGCGTGACCTTGAGTTTTCTTATGAGGCCCATAGTTAGAGACCACGTTTCAGTGCCATAAGTCATCACTGGTAACACACACTGGTTGTATAATTTTGTCTTGAGCGATTGAGGTATGTTAGACGAAAAGACTTTTCTAAGTTTCCCGAATGCTGCCCAGCCGAGTTGGATTCGACGATTGACCTCTTTCACGAAGTTGGACCGGCCTAGTTGGACTGTTTGTCCTAAGTAGACGTATTCGTCTACAACTTCGAGAGTCGTGTTCCCCAATGTTATTGGGGTGGGCACAACACGGGCGTTCGACATGACCTTCGTTTTGTCCATGTTCATTCTAAGGCCCACACGTTGGGAAACTCGACTGAGGTCTTCGAGCATTATGCCGAGGTCTTCCATCGTTTCTGCCATGACTACTATATCGTCGGCAAATCGAAGGTGCGTGATGTACTCGCCATTGATATTGATGCCGCGTCCCTGCCATTCCAGAAGCTTGAAGGCATCTTCCAGTGCGTTCGTGAACAGTTTCGGAGAGATAACGTCTCCCTGTCTCACGCCTCTTCTTAATGGAATTGCCTCCGAATTCTGCTCCTGTACTCGGACCGACATGGTGGCGCTGTTGTACAAGCACTTCAGCACCTCGATATACCGATAGTCAATCCGGCAACGCTGGAGAGACTCGAGCACTGCCCATGTCTCGATCGAATCGAAGGCTTTCTCATAGTCCACAAACGCTAAGCAGAATGGCAAATTATACTCCTCAGTCTTCTGTATAATTTGCCGCAGCGTATGGATGTGGTCTATGGTACTAAAGCCCTTTCGGAAACCGGCTTGTTCGGGAGGCTGGAAGTCATCAAACCTGCGTTCGAGACGATTCGTGAGGACCCTCGAAAACAGCTTATAAACATGGCTCAGAAGCGAGATGGGTCGGTAGTTCTTCAATAGAGAGTTATCCCCTTTCTTGAAGAACAGCGTCACCACGCTTCTGTTCCATGCTTCTGGCGTTTTTCCTTCGACCACGACGGAATTGAAGAGCTTCTGAAGGACTTTAAGTACTGGTGTTCCACCCGCTTTCAGGAGCTCTGATGTGATTCCGTCTTCTCCTGGTGCCTTGTTATTCTTGAGCTGTTTCAGGGCCATCCTAATCTCGTACAGGCTGATGTCCGGGATGTCTTCGGTATAATGTCGGGTCAGTTTGGCTCTCGGATCTTTGTTCAAACTGCTAACAGGTTTTGCGACTGAGGTGTATAGCTGTCCGTAGAAACTCTCAATCTCCCTCAGCACCTCTGACCTGGTCGACGCTATACTGCCGTCCTCTCTCTTCAGCTTCGTCAGCTGGCTTTGCCCAATAGACAAGTCTTTTGCGAACACTTTGGAGCCCTTGTTCCGCTCTATAGTCTCTTTAATACGTTCGGTATTAAAGGACCGAATATCGTGCCGCATAGACTTTGAGATATGTCTATTGAGCTGCCTATATGACTTAGCATCCTCGGAGGACTGCAGTTGCAACGCGCGACGTTTAGCCATGAGGTCGAGAGTATAGTTTGAGAGCTTTTGTGGTCTACTCGTACGGTTGGGTCTATAGAACCTCGAGCCCACTGAACGGACAGTTTCTACAAACCTGTTATTGATCTCGTCCACCGATGCGGCGCTCTCCAGGCACTCAAAGCGATTTGACAATTCGAGTTGAAAGTTCTCGGGGTTCTGGATATGGGCACGAGTAGGTCGGAGCGTGGACTTCATGAGACGAGACCTCTCAAGTTTGACATTAATATTCAATGTGCCTCTTACTATTCGGTGATCGCTTCCGGTTTTCACCATGTTGATCACAGAGACGTCATTGAATATTTGTCTCTTGGAGGTCAGGATGAAGTCTATCTCGTTTCTCGTGGAACCATCGGGACTCAACCAGGTCCATTTCCTGTGAGGTGGCTTCTGAAAGAAAGAGTTCATCACAAAGAGTCCCTCTTTCTCCAGGAAGTCTGCCAACCTTTGTCCTCTCGGGTTCCGTTGCCCATAACCAAATTGCCCCACTCTCATCTCACCCTCGCTTCTTGTGCCCAGCTTCGCATTGAAGTCCCCCATAACCACATTAAAATAGGTCTCCGAGGTATGTATGGCCCTACTAATGTCCTCATACATCGCCTCTACCTCCTCATCGGAGTGTGACGAGGTCGGTGCGTATACCTGAATGACCTTCAGCGAATATCTCTTAGATATTCTGAGTATTAGGTACACCACCCTGCTCGACACACTGTTGATGGCCAAAATGTTATTTACGAGGGACTTGTGGACGAGAAACCCGACACCACCCTGGGACTGTTGCTCGCCCTCCCGGTAGTAGAGCAGGTTACCGGATTTCAGGGTAATCGTGTCCTCGCCCTCTCGACGGACTTCAGATAACCCTAGGATATCCCAGTGTAACCTACCCATTTCCTCTTCCAGCTCAATTAGCTTTTCGTCTGTCCTCAATGTGCGAATGTTGTGTGTTACCAGGGCCAGTCGTTTTCGTTTTTGGGGGTGGTAGCCAGATCTCTGCCGGAGATTCTTAGCACCCCCTGCTCCGCCGTTACCGTGGCCGCTACCGTAGCCGGGAATAGCGGAGCCGCCGGGGACTGGGGGCCTGGTTTTTTTGTGTATTGCCATGAGGGTATTTGCCTTACTCGCCACGCTTGGCATGCGGGTTGGCGAGCGCAGTATATCGCATTTTCGCAGAAGGCAATCAGTGAATAATTAAATGAACAACACAATTGAAAAACACAATCAGTGAATAATTAAATGAACGCTCATCGCACAATAAACCGAATTACGAAGAGAAAATTAAGCAATTCATAAGAAATACGGAAGTGGTTGCTTTACAAGTAAACTGGTTGATTTGCTGTTCAAGTTTATTAGAATACAAAACAAGTTATTTCTTATTTGCAACAAACAGATTTACTAGAAGTCCTTTAGAAGATTATAACATTACATTTTAGTAATTTTATAGTCGGCACTGAAATTGACTTGGCCGTCAAGATTAAACACGAAGGTATGAGCTTCATTTGATAACATTATGTCAGATTATGCAAATCATAAATCGTTCAGAACAAAAGTAACCACAATAATTTAACATGGCCTCTCCAATGAGATTATTATATTTTTTTTGTGTAAGTTCTCCGTTGCAGTTTGTGATTTACAAAAACTTTTTTTCTTTTCCTGTTAAATTTTTAATTTTCCTAAAATTTATTTTTATGATTTGTATGGTTTGTCTGCTTTGTGGTGGCGCCACTTATAACTAACGTAACTCTATAAACAACGTAGGTAATTCTATATAACACACGCTATATGTTGCAATGCATTCTATGTAGATGTTCTATCTAGGACAATTATTTACCGGAGGCGAAGTGAAAATACTTCGAAGAATGAAAATCTAAGAATAAACTCACTAACTCATGCAAAACTTTAATTGGCGTGTCTGGAACTAGGCATTTTATTTTATTTCTTAAAAAACTTTACTGGCACTACCTCTTCTTCTATACAGGTCACCTATAATTTGCTGGAAGAAAACACGTTTTGGCACTAAGCTTGCCTTTGTGCAGATTGATTGCTTGTGCAATAAAGATTTTTCAACTCAAAAATAAATTTCCGTCTAGACTTTAATTTTATTGCGTGCTCTACTCAACTCGATTTCTCGTATAAATCGTTTTCAATCGGGGAGTTGATCACATCTTGCGGTGATTTCATTAAAAAACACAAAATTGCCTCGCTGAATAAACGCTGGATTAATGCTATGTAATCATCCCAACAAGGTGATCTTTTTCCGACTGCAAAAGCAATGGAGGGTTATGTTTAACGCGCGTTTGTATGTGTGGACGTACTGTATGTATGTTTATACGTTTCTTTATGACCACTAGAGGCCACTAGAGGTCAGACGGCTTGACCGATTTCGAAAAATAAGATGTCAAATGAAAGGTATAGATGACGCGAGTGTCACCGTTTTTCGCGGAAAATTATTAAAGTATTAAGTATTTGTATTGTACTGTACCGTACCGTACCGTACCGTACCGTACTGTACTGTACTGTACTGTACTGTACTGTACTGTATTGTATTGTATTGTATTACATTACACTACATTATATTGTATTATATGTATTATATTATTTTAATTACAATTATTGAAATTTATAATATTCACTTTTTGCAAGACCGTCTTAAAAACCAGCCAAGTGCATGTCGGGCCACGAGCCTTATAGGGTTCCCTGGAACTACTGCTTTACACAATTAACAACTTCATCAAAGCAATTTTCAATGAAATTTGTACAAAGTTTTCTTTTTGTTAGTTGGTCGCTTATTACTCTTCACAATTAACAACTTTATAAAAGCAATTTTCAATAAAATTTGTACGAAGTTGTCCTTTTGTAAGATGTTCGCTTATTACTTGTTAGTGTTGTTCACGCCTACTTAGCCGTCATAGTTTTCCTCTAAAGTTGACTGTACTGCTCTGTCAAGAAAGTATCAGTAAAAGATCAATAACACACAAAATGTTAGTTATTCATCCAAATTATTTTTTCGCTTTCCAAGTATGCTCCTTCAGGAACGATGCACTTACGCCAACGAATAACCAAATCACCAAAACATTTTTTAGACGCGTATTCCGAAATTGAGTTCAGTTCTCGCTGCGAATTCTCCTTTATATCTTCTACCGAATGGAAACGTCTGCCACAATGTGGTAATTTGAGACTTAAATAAAGACAGCCAACTAGACTTCTTGTAAGTGGAAGCTGTATTGATAATTTTACACATAACTTTAGAAAAACCGGCCAATTGCGAGTTGGACTCGCGCACGAAGGGTTCCGTACCATTATCAATACAACATTAGACAGAGATCGGGACAAGATAGATTAGGTACATTGAGAACAGCGCCATCTATAGAAACCAACCCGAAGCGTTTAACATTTAACGACATGAAATCGGCGCTGTGAAGGTTACATAGATGGCCGCTAGATGGCGAGCGCTCTCTTTAGACAACGTTTATTGTATGGGAGCCCCCCTTAAATATTTATTTTGCACTAACTTTAGTATTTGTTTTTATAGCGGCAAAAGAAATACATCATATGTGAAAATTTCAACTGCCTGGCTTTCACGGTTCATGAGATACGTGACAGACAGACTGACGGACAGTGAAGTCTTATAATTCAATGGTCTTGTAATAGGGTCTCGTTTGGCACCCTTCGGGTACGGAACCCTAAAAAATGTAAGACGGATGTGATAGAGTTCTCAGTAGTTAACCATAATACATTCATTGAACCAAAATTCATTCAAATTCAAATTTCGTTTTGTAGATTTTAGAAAATGTCAGAACATAATAAATTCTCTAAATTCTTCGTATTTTCTTTATTGTAATCTCTACGTTTGGTGCGCCAGAAAAGTAGGAGGCACACTTTTTTTGGTGGACATTTTAGCAGCTGAGTGTTATGGTTCATCATCATCATCATCAGCCATTTGACACCCACTGCAGAACATAGGCCTCCTTCGTGGTTTTCATAACCATGAGTGGTTTCGCCATAATCGCCATGCTTGGCAGGCGGGTTGGCGATCGCAGTATGCGGTTAGAATCTCAGGAAGACGCTGCTGCCCGTCTCCTGATAATTGATTTTCTTAGTCGCCTTCTACGACATCCACGGAAGGAAAAGGAGTGACGCTATTCTTAATCCGGTGCCACACGGAAACCACAAACTATATCAAATGCATTTAACGCCTTTTTCATTGAAAAAATTAATCCCATAGACATTTCCTACCAATCTCGCTTGTCAGCACCCGCTTACAACGAGATGAAAATAGAGTATGTACACGGAGAGCGAATATTGCAATTATGCATAATTTTGTATATATATTTTGTATGGGCTATTTTTGGTGTAAGATTACCCTAAATATATATTTTTTAACATTTCATCCTACGGTTTTGTCGGCGTAATTAAGATCTATATTGTATCAAATTTCAACTCTCTAGTACTTGTCGTCTTTGTGCTAAGTAAGATAATATAGGAGAAGCATTTTTTATTGGGCAGATAAAAAGTACCCGAAACCGGCCCGCGAGCATGCAACCCCTAATTAATTTTGGGGAAGTGTCAGGATCATGGCAAGTGGCAGTCCCTGGTCTCTGCCTACCCCTCGGGGATACAGGCGTGAGTTTATGTATGTATGTATGTATTTTTTATTGTACACCGAAAAACCTGCGGAAACAGCATCACACACAACTTAATTGGATGTTATTCTTACTGCAGGGCACCGGTTGTCTCTCAGAGAGAGTGTTGGGCTTAATTACCAGGTGTGCCCATCGTGCATTAGCAATTTCACGCACTGAGGTATGCGAACACCTCAGACCCTCAGGTTTCCTCACGATTTCCTTCACGGCTAGCGAGTGGTATTGCTACTACAACTTACATGTTCGTATTAATAAGAAATTGCTTTATTCTAACTTGTTCCTAAAAAAAAATTCGCAAATTTTATGTACGTAACTTACAAAACAATGTCATTCGAACGTGGTACATGTCTGTACAATGTCCAAATAGAAGAAGAAGAAGAAGAAGAAGAAAGACATTTATTATACCAACAAGATACATCACAGAAACAAAACAAGCACACAAGCAACATAATATGCACAACAACAGAAATATAACTTAATACACAACAGACAAAATGAATACATAAAACAGGACCATAGATAGCCTGTGGTGTATCTACATTGCCACACAAGGCAGCTGACTCAGCGTTGTGCTGAGGAAGTGATCCCTCAGCGCTGATTTTCAGTCAGTGCCTACGGTAACCCATAATTGTACTACGGAGTGCGTGCTGTGGTGCAGTCAAAGAATTAAGACAAATTCAATTACCTAATAAAGTAAAAAAAAAAAAAAAAAATTAAATATCGTCATAAAATACTTACATATATTATTAGTTTTAAATTAATATGTGTGAAATATAGAGGAACACCATATTACATTTTATAGCACATATGGTGCTACATTACCGCACTAGTGCGATAATGAGCACTTTACGTGCCTATGTCGAAACTTCAAAGGGCCATATTATGTACTATAAAACGTTGTACGATACACGTGCGAATAGGTAATCCGCAACTCGTGTCGATATAAAACACTCCCTTCGGTCGTGTTTTAATTTATCGCCACTCGTTGCGAATTTCCTACTTTTCGCACTAGTATCGTAATGTACTATAATTTAATAAGTACATATAAGTGAAGGAGAAGAGAGGAGAGGAGAGGATTACGCCAGGATTGTACAATGAGTGGTGTGTGGGTATTTATGGACGTAAATATCTTATCTTAAATTCGGCCAACGAGACTCGGAGTACAGGCTCAGTATCTTGACTCATTTCATAATCCCAAAGATCACGGACTCTCGCTAATTGAAGTGGATCTCGAAGCTGGAAATCCTCTCATTTGTCCGGAGTAGCCTTAGAAATTTCTACTCCTAATAAGTCTTCATTGTCCGTCAAAAGAACGAGATATCGAACGAAAAAATCTTGATATACGTCGTTGTAAATAAATAACCTCTACACAACAGAATCACTTGTCCTGGTAGCAAACTAGGATATCCTGTGCTACTTTAACCAGGAAAGACATTAAAAACATGGAAATACAAACAGACTGGGGTCATTTGTACAAATTTTCGGCGCCCCCAATGGGAATGAAACCCACGACCTCGGTTTCAGTAGTTGACTATTGTTTACGGCCTAATCAACGGACCCCTATTATCAAGAAATCCATAATAGGGATTGACATCTTGAATTAATGACCTGCGATGAGCAAACCACTTGGTAAACATGATTACTTTCCGTATTTTAGCGATTTTCCTCAACGATTCGTTTATGAAAAGCTGAATGAAACAGAATGTACGTCCCATTTTAGGGCACAGGCCTTCTCATAGAGAAAAAGTATGAGCTATACATATACGTATACACATACATATCTAATATGTAAAAATCTCGTGTCACAGTGTTTGTTATCGAACTCCTCCGAAACGGCTTCACCGATTTTTATTTATTTTTTTGTGTATATTTGGTAGGTCTAAGAATAGGTCGGAGGCTAATGAATGTGGCAAAACAACGTTTACCAGGTTAGCTAGCTTAGATATACCTATCGTTAACAAGATGGCTCTTTGAATAAATTATGTGCTCTAGCTAGGCCTTAGAACGACATAAAAGCCATTTAATGTCCCTTCCTTTGAATAATCAAGCTATTTCAACCAATCCAATCAAATTACCAAATTGTCCCGACGTTTAAACGAATGTGTTTGACTATACAGGGTAGAACACCATTCTAATATCAACCCGAAAATTTAAATTTTATTTCAGGTGTGAGGGTATGGTACATACATTTCTTTACAATTCAATCAATCAATTTGCTTATCATTTATTTTTTGTAACATAACTGACGTTCGTGTTGGTGTTAAAGCAATTTTATGTTTCTATATGTTATACCCATCGGGTACACCCAAAAACTATGGTTACTGGCTATGATGCACACATGCACTGGCGTTACATGCAGCAAAAAAATATATATAATATCGTAAATCAAGTCCACTATTGAGATTTAGACTGGATAAAACAGTGAAAAGTTTTGTTTTTTCAGATTTTCATTACTAACCATTATTTTAAAACAGAGGCTTACCATAATCTCGAAGTTAGCAGGACAAAAGCAGGGCAGTATATTTTCAATGTTCAAAATAAACTGCTGCTATAGTGTACCATGAGCCGAAGGAAGTAGGCCTGCAATAAACCTGCTAAAAAAAAAGGTTGTCTCTGGCCTGTTTGCCTTAAATGTTGCGTGCGTTCGAAAACCAAATATGATAATTTGCCGGTAAATACCGTTTTTATTACGAAATAAAAATAAAACATTTTGATTGTGAAAAATGTAATAAAAAAACATTTGTAGCAGCACTGCTCATTGTGCGGATAAAAGTTGCAAACACGTTATGAAAAAATAAAATAAATGGCTGCGGAAAAAAAATTTTTCTTAAGTTCTACATTACTTAAAAATTACGTTTTTTAACGTGTCTCGAAAGTTGTTTTTGTTTACGTCAAAATATGTTTGAAGAAGTTTTTGAATTGATAAAAAAGGTTTTTGCTAAACTACGATTTTGAAGGAAATGAAGTGGTGTCGCGGTGTGTCGGTTCAGACTACTTTCAGCAATCCTAAAGAGTTACCTACGAGGTTATAAATTACTAGGAGACGGGCAGCAGTGTCTTCCTGAGATTCCAACCGCTTACTGCGATCGCCAACCCGCCTGCTAAGCGTGGCGATTATGGCAAAACCCCTCATGGTTTTCATAACCATGAGGAAGGCTTATGTCTTGCAGTGGGCGTCAAAAGGCTGATGATGATGATTATGATGAAAGAGTTTTAATACCTAAAACACATATTTGAAATGCCACTAAAGTTCGAGCAAAAAAGAAGTTTCTATGACTTGATATCGGATCATATACCCAGCAATGGGCAGAGTTGGACTGACTGAATTATGATGAAATATAACTTATTTTTTATTATAAATAAGATAAGATAACATATTTATTTATTTTCTGTCCACAAAATACGTAGAGGAATAGAGCTCATCTTCGTCTCCACGGATAAAAAATCTGTGGATTTCGTTGGCACCGGTAACAAAGCTCTAATGTCTACGCACAGATTTTCCACTAAAACCTTAGAAAGTTGATACCTCCGAACATAATACAATTCGTCGTAAACTTCGAATGGATTAATCTGCAGTCGTATAATTTTACGCCACGCTTTTTCCTCCCTATTGCGAAAAACGTATCATCCTCCAAAACCATAAAATTTCTTCATCACTCATTTTAATACGTAAATTAAACAATAACTCGCTTAGCAGGGTTTTAAAAGCTGCTCAAGAGTAACGTATAAATAACTGCTAAGAATGACAGTTCAGCAGCGCTGCGAGCGCGCGAAACTGACCTTATAGTACGGTAACAGCGTTGATTAGACGGTGAACGTCTTATAGTTAACAGCGCTGCGGTTGTATGGCTCATGGTACCATTAAGCAGGGCAGTTTTTTATAAGGCTTAAAAATAACTTCTAATAGTGCTTGTGGTAAGCCTCCAGTTCACGCTAAGAGATAAAACTCTTTGAAGTTTCTTACTAAGTTATAGCGTTATTTAGAAGCTTTTAGTGCCTACTATTGTATCAGCGACCCGACCTTTTAAACCAGTAAGATAGTAAAAAAAACTTAATAATTATATTACTATCAATAATTAAAAAAAAAACTAAGAGTCATCGCCCACAACGACTTTTGTACGCACTGCCAATCGCGTTTTTAAACATTTTTGCACTGCAGCATAGCAAAAATATCTTTGCTCCATTTTTACCAAACCGCTGCGCCTGCGCGCGTGAATCGCGCTTGAATCGCGTCTTAAGCCGTCTCGGGCGAGCTATCTCGGTCGGAAGAACACTTGCCGTGGGTTAATTCGCACCTCGGGGAAGTAATGCAAAAGAAAGGCTTTTCTAAGTTGCGTACATTTGTGAATGTGTAGCAGCAATACCACTCGCTAGCTGTGAAGGAAATCATGGAGAGGAAACCTGAGTGTCTTGGAATTGCTAACCCGCAGTGGGCACCCGTGGTGATTAAGCCCATAGTTTCTCTCTCTCTGAGCGATGGCCTGTTCCTTGCAGTGGGACGTAGATGGGTTTTCTTTCTTCTTTCTTTCCGTATCGCTGTAAATTTACTTTAAATGAGCTGAGACTCGGTGGAGCGATGCTCTTTGTAGGGCGGCTGGCAAGAGCTGGATGGGAGTAGCCGAGGACCGTGCTCAATGGCGTGCAATAGGAGAGGCCTATGTCCAGCAGTGGACCAGCGTAGGCCGATGATGATGATGAGCTGAGCTACAGTAAATTTATGTTCATCATCAACCCATTATGTCCCCACCGAGGGGCACGGGTCTCTTCCCTGAGGAAGGTATAGACCATACTCGGCCATACACGGGGGCCAAGTCCGGATTGGTGGAGTCCGGATTGGTGGAGAAATGTTATTTAAGAATTTATGATATAGAAATTTATGTTAATGTTGTGTTTTCCGTAAAGTGCCGTTAAATAAATATTTTTTATCTATCTATCTATCTATCTAATCGCTGGACCTACGCTCTGAGACAGATGGCTGGCAGTGGCTGGATGAGGATGGCTCAGGACAGAAGGAAGTGGCAATGAGTGGTAATAATAGTAATAACTTCCACACAATACAATCACTTGACCCGGTCACAAACTAGGATACCCTGTGCTATGTATGGTAACCAGGTAAGAACGTCACAGACATGAAAATTAAAATCAAAATCAAAATCAAATTTTTTTATTCAAAGTAGCACAGAAACTGCGACTTAATGAACGTTACAAGTTAAACTAGGTGTCCATTTCAAAATCTAGATCATTTTGGAGAAAAAATGGACAAAAAAACTCCAAACTTAGTCTTTTCAAGTCCTTAATTTACAGGATTTATATAAATGTTCTAAAACTCATGCATTGAACTGGCTTTAATTCCAGACATCATTGTCATCTAAATAATCTTTAATGTTATAGTAGCTTTTTTGGCACAAAGTGCGCTTCACACATTTTTTGAACCGCGTTTCTGGCAAGCTTATTATATCCTCAGGGATCTTATTGTAGAAACGTATACAATGCCCCATAAAGGATGTATTAACCTTTGCCAGCCTAAATTTTGGGAACGAAAGTTTATGTCTATTTCTAGTATTTACATTGTGTTGGCTACCTACAGTTTTAAAGTCACTGATATTTTTCCTAACATACATAATATTTTCATAGATATACTGACTAGCAACTGTTAGGATGTTGGTTTCTTTAAAGAAATCTCTTAACGAATCTCTATTGCCTAGCTTATATATGAATCTGATCGCTCTCTTCTGCAGGACGAAGATGGTCTCAATGTCTGCAGCCCGACCCCACAGTAGTATACCATAGGACATAATACTATGGAAGTAACTAAAATAAACAAGCCTAGCAGTTGCGACATCAGTTAGTTCCCGGATTCTTTTAACTGCGTATGCTGCAGAACTGAGCCTATTTGCCAATTTTCCTATATGAGGACCCCATTGAAGCTTTGCATCAATTGTGATACCCAGAAATACAGTTTCTTCTACAAGGTCTAGTTTATCATTCCCCAATATAACATTGCTGTCAACCATTTTGACATTTGGTAGTGTAAATTTTATACATTTTGTCTTTTTTGAATTTAATAATAAGTTATTAGAAGTAAACCAATATAGTACCTTAGAGAGAGCATTATTTGTACCCGCAAGGTCATTTTCTTGTCTCTTAATCTTAAAAATAAGTGACGTGTCATCTGCAAACAATACTACACCCAGACTGAGGCCATTTGTGAGGCCATGTACGCGGCCCCCAGTGGGAATCGAACCCACGACCTCTGTTTTGGTAGCTAAGCACCTTAACTGCTAGTCCAACGAGGCAGTCAGCCTATGTCCAGCAGTGGACGAGTATGGACTAATGGATTGATTGATTGATTGCTCTATCTATCAAGCTTAACAAAGTAATTTGGCTGATTTATTTATTTATTGATACTTTCATTGCACCTAAAGGAATCGTACAATGCGGCGGACTTAATGCCATAAGCGTTTTTTACCAGTCAGCCGCAGGAGGTGAAGGAAAGAGTTGGTAGGCGTGCAAAACAAAATGTTAAAATAAATTTTAAAATATACTTTTATAAGGTGTAATTAAATTAACGGTCGTGTTCAAAGAACTAAGTACTCATATGTTGCCATTGTTATTGTTTTGTGAAATTTCATGAACATTTTTTTTTGTATTGTGTGCGAAGACATTATAATGTTACCAAATTTATTGAAAAATAGCTAAAAAAAAAGGTGCTATTCTATTGATATTCCACCTTAATTGTAACGGTCCCTGTAAACAGTAAGCCATGTCTAGCCATGCACCGCCATACGCCACGATAGGCCAGCTTCGCCAACGTTATTTTAATCTAAGCCTCAGCGCTTGATATCGCCAATTCAATGTCCTTACGCGATGCTACGAATAATATGACTATGATGTATTTACGCTCCGCAAAACACCAGTCAAAATGTCCACACCGACAGGTAAACGAAATTACGACTCTCTGAACTTATTGTAAGAGAAACAATGAGAATTTGCGGCATTTTCTGAGAAATTCCTGCCGTATTTTGCATTCGGTTTCCTAGTTTAAATGGTAAATAAGTTAACATAACATTTACACAACACTTAAGCCGGTTCTAAAGTAGGATACACTGTTATGTGCTAAGCAGACAAGGACATCACAAACATAGATCAGATTGCACTTACCACTTTACAACAAACATTGCGTAATTAACATTCAAGTTTGAAATAAATGTTTGTACTGACTGCAACAGTAAAGGAGCGTTATGTATTTATGTGTGTGTCTTTACGACCACCCAGACAGCGGCCAAACGGCTATACCGATATTGGCAAATAAGGTGTCAAATGAAAGCTATTTACGACGGGAGTGTCACTGGCTATATGATGTCATAGAAAAGCAAAATGGAAGATACCAAAGACCTTTTTCATAAAACTACAATTCGCACACCTAGTTCTGAACAGGTATTAACTCAAAAAAACACTTTTTTCAGAAAAGGCATAAACCTGATTACTGCCTATTACTCGTTAACTAGTAAAGCCTTCTTAGCCGTAATACTTTTTCTTTCAAGTTTATTATATGTGCCGTCAACCGTTTAGCCAAGAGAGGGGGGACACCCTACTCGGACAAAAATTTGCGCTTTGAAGCTTAAAAAAATAGTGTTCCTACACTCACAATATTTTTCAACGATCAATCCAACGATACCCCACATGATGGTACAATAAAAAAAAATCCAACATTTTATTGTTTAACTTTGTCGGCGTGATAAGTATGTATACACACACCAAATTACAGTTTTCTATTACCGGTCTTTGCGCTAGGACGTGGACGGACAGACAGACAGACAGACGGACATGGCGAAACTATAAGTGTTCCTTGTCGGACTACGGAACCCTAAAAATACCGAGCAAAGCTCGATCATTCAGGTACTTATTATAATTACCGCTAGAAGTTATAATAATAACTTCCACACAACACAATCACTTGACCCTGGGCCCCAAACTAGGATACCCTGTGCTATGGTAACCAGGCAAGGATGTCACAAATATGGAAATACACCCAGACTAAGGCCATTTGTACAAATGTACGGAATGAACTCACGACCTCTGTTTTGGTAGCTAAGCGTCTTGTTGGCTAGACCAACGAGGCAGTCGTATAATATTGAAGTACTCTACCATCATCATCATCAACGGCCTTTACATCAGATAATTTATGCAGCGTTTTTGGAGCATTAATTACGCTCGTGACTATA
Organism: Yponomeuta malinellus; assembly: GCA_947308005.1. Classification (NCBI taxonomy): domain Eukaryota; kingdom Metazoa; phylum Arthropoda; class Insecta; order Lepidoptera; family Yponomeutidae; genus Yponomeuta; species Yponomeuta malinellus. Next base: position 593,773 of record OX371009.1, on the reverse strand, counting down.
AAGTCATATTCGGAAGAGGACTCTACCATACTTTGACACTATTAAAGATCCTTTACGATCGCAGACGCATGTATCGATCACATGATGAATGTCAAATGATGGCTATGAAACATTTTATCAAAGAACCATAAACCAATTATTCAATTTAGCTTATGACTGTGTGATAATTATAGTATTCTCTGCGGGAACTGTAATTTTTATTATGTAACCTATTTACGTCCTACTGCAGGGTACAAGCCTTCTCTGAGAGAGAGAGAGAGAGAGAGAGAGAGAGAGAGAGAGAGTATGAGGTTAATCATAAAACCGCCTTTATATAAGCAGTGAAAGGTAACAATAAATTTATTTCTTAACGAACTTAACTTTTGGAATTGGTGCCATGCCTCCTCTTATAAATTTAATTTTATTTTATTTTTAACACAAAACAGGTCACATTTACCAAATTTTACATACATTACAGATCAAATCTAACCTATGACCCTAAGCCTAGCATGCATTTAGACTACTTGTAATTTTAACCTTAAAACCTAAAACAAACAAAACAATTCTAGAATTTTGAATGTTGTTTAGCCCCCCGACCGCTTAAAGCAGGGGAGTGAACATTGTATGAGACCTTTTCCTAAAGTAAAAGTGAAGAGTAGCATCCCCATTTTCGGATGAATTTAAAGATTTTCTTACACCCAAGGTAGAATCAGCAAGCGTGGCCCCATTATTCACTTCCATGTCATAAATTTTTGTATTCACTCCCCGTTCTTTTTGATGGACAATAACAACATTATCGAGTTCTCAAAAAACTGTGTCCCCTGAGGGTTCCGAACAAATGATTGACAACTTGATTTTCCTATTTCCTCCTCATGATTCGTGCTGTACGAGCAGAGAACTAAATAACCGTTTCATTTTTAAAGTAAAATCTTCTCTATCCTGAACAGTGAACGAAACTGTGACGTCACGCTCGAATCGGAGACGCTGAACTTGATATCTTTGGCTCCAGACAGTCGGTGACGCTGACTCATTTATTCTCGGTTCAACGACACTCCATCATTTTAGAAGAAACAAAAACTAGAATATCATTCACATTGCCTCTTTTATCGTGTGATCATTAGCACAATTTTCGTCCCTCTGAGATAGAGAACCCCAAAAACTAAGGAAATGTCATTATACTTTTACGCCTGTCAAGCTTGAGTGGCAGCGGGTGGATCACAAAGAATGGACCTTCGCGGATCAAAGGTTTTTAAGTGGCGAGCACTTCCTTGGATAGACATTGACTGCCTGAGGCGGACTCGCCAAGTCGCTTGTGTGGAGATAGCTGACAATAAAATCTTTAAGTCCAATATTCCTTGCGATTGCGGCTTTCGACCATTCGGACGCTGAAGTGCTTAGTCGGCCTAGCAAAATAAAAAAATATGTATATGACATCCAATATGTTTCAAAACCTGATTCGGTCATAAGCCACGCCTGTATACCGGAGGGGTAGGCGGAGACCATAGTTTCCCACTGGCCATGAGCCTAAAAAAACTTCTTTCGCTTTAACGACATTCATCAGTCGTTGAATGCAGGCGTCCTGGTTCAATTCAAAATTAATACTGCATAGAAAAAAGATTCCATGACCCATGATAAAAATCAACGAATCAATCATTAAAGATTTCTGATTTCTGAATTAAAGACACAAATTAAAGCTGTCGGGCTACGGCTATACAGAACTCAGAAATAAATAAATATTTCATCGTAGATAGACAGATAGATAAATGGAATATTCTTTCTTGTACATAAAACTTACTTTGACAGAAATTGTAAAGAATTTACGTTGTGATTGTTGAATGTCAATGTACAGTGTCATCCGCTGTCTTCGGATCGAGTTGTAGTGGAGAAAAAGACAGTGAAACTACTCCACTATGACCGTTTCTTTTTTTCAAATCATCTTAAATCTAATACATAACTTGGTTGGTAGACACCTAACAAGATCCCATGAATGCACTCATCAACTTGCAATGCTAAAACATTCGTTACTATTCTAATAAACTCACTCTCTCACAACTCACTCTCAAACACACTCTCCACGTATCAAACGTGGTGAATAACTGCGATGTGTATATGTACGCGGACGATACGTGCCTGTTTTTCGCCGGCAAGGACATCCCGACCATGGTTATGACCATAATGTACAGGAGGATTTTGAGAATATTAGGTACCAAATGGGCCCAAGATAATGGTATAATTTTAAACATGAGTAATACAAAATGCATGCATATTTATTCACCGTATAATTAAAAAGCGAAAAATGTTAGATCTTCTGAAATAAAAATAAAAGGTCAGAGTTATGAATGTCTCCACAACAAGAAAGTAGGTTGTATTTGTGAAAGCCTAGAAGTAGTTAATAATTTCAAGTATCTGGGACTAGTAATAGATAAAAATTTTAACTTTCAACTAGATATTAATCAAGTTTGCAACAGGTTGAGATCAGTATTAGGCCAATTTTATCATCTACATAGAATACTAAATAGACGCACCCTGTACCATGCGCTAGCTGACCCACTGCTTAGCTATGAGCTGACTAGCTATGGACTTACCTTTAAAACTTACCTGGACCAAATAAAACAACTACAAATACGGTTGTTAAAATACCTTGTAGATAAAAAAAACCAAAGAAAAATGTAAAAATGACTATGATAAACTGTTTAATGTGTGTAAAGTTCTCCCTGTTCACTGTAAGGTTAATTATATTATTGTACTAGAACCATATTATTCTAAAGATTACAAAACCCCCTTAGCTCATAAACACTTCACCAGATCTGCTAAAAGAGGCCAGTTGCTACAACCATAAGCTAACAACTACTATGGCGAAAAAACTAGAGAATATTACAGTCTCAAATTGATTAATAAATATTTGTTTTTGTTAGACCAGAATAAAGTAAAAATAAGCACTTTAGATGATAAGATAGAAGATAAGATGGACAGATGACCTCATCCAAGTGGCAGGAAGGCGCTGGATGCAGGCCGCTTCCAACCGGTCTTTTTGGAAATCCATGGAGGAGGCCTATGTCCAGCAGTGGACCTCTTGTGGCTGAATGATGAAGCACTTTAAAAGATAAATTCAAGGAAATTATGTTGAAGTAGGTAAATAGTGGCTGAACTAGTGTTGAATACTGTGCTCAGGACTCGTTTAGCCAATCTAGTTAATTTAAGATAGATAGAAGTACTTTTTTATTGTGTACAAGAAAGTAAATAGGTACATTATATATTAAGGCTGACTTGCACCACTGTCTTGGCGACTTTTTGTAGCAATACAGTAGCGATGCTGTCGCGCGTTCGCATCGATACAATCGCGATGCGGGCGCTAGTTGTGTGACGTGCCCTCGCCCACCGTAAACACGATTTAGTCGCGATGCAAACGCGATACCGTCGCGCTTCTGTCGCGATGCAAATGCGATACAGTAACGGAACCAAAATGCTTGCGATCGCTACAGTTGCAAGATGGACTCCGTTGGACCGATGGACAACAGCACTCTCGATCTCTCTGTGTTGCACTACTCATGCGCCACCCTTCCTCCGTTCTCCTCCCAATGTCTTCTGATACGCTCGCGCGTTTGCATCGATACAGTCGCGATGCTGTAGCGCGTTAGTAGCGCGTTGGTATCGCTTCTGCAGCGCGTTGCGAATGCGACTAACGCGCGATAGCATCACTACAAAAAGTCGCCGTGGGCAAGGGGCCTTAGGCATGGCTTGAATAGCATTTAACTAAAACTAAAATTCCTCATACAAAATTCGGTTTCAATGGCGACTTTGAGTGACGTCTGGGTGATGCGGGTAGGTCCGCTAAGTTAAAATACTTAAAATATTAAGAGCTGTAAAAGACTGATTGTAAACCATAAATTATAGGCGCGTAACGCCAATAAACTGCACCGCAGTTTGGAGAATGTGAAGGTATTTATTAATTAAACAAAAAAAATACATCTTGTAGAAGACGGCAAGGCATGCGACCTTACGACGGTGCTCCAGAGGCCGTGATCTTCCCTTCGTCAATTCTTCATCTCCAGTCAGTTAGATAGCTTGGCGTTCAATCGCGTCCAAAGTCGCAAGCTGATTCTTGACTGAACCATCCCATAGCTGGCTGCAGTTACTTACAATACGAAGAAGCGGTGGTCGCGGAGCGGTAGAGCAATGTGATAAGTTTACCACAGAAATTGGGAAAAATATTAAAGCTTACACTTGAACGCTATTGGACGCTTGAAGAAGGATGATTCTGTTTCTGTTTTTAGGAGTTAAGTATATCTTTTATATTGTTTACTGGTATGTTTAATTTTCCAGTAACCACTTTGTTGAGATTTGGTATTGGCTGTAAGGCACAAATATAAATAAATAATAAAGCGGAGCGGTGGTAGTGGAGCCGTAGAAAGCCGGCTTCTCATTCGGGAGGTCGTGGGTTCACGTACTAATGACTCCGTTTTCTAAGTTAAGTACATTTGTTAATTTGTAGTAGCAATACCACTCGCTAACGGTGAAAAAAAACATCGTGAGGCAACCTGAGATATTTACATACTTCAGCGCTTGAAATTTCCAATCCGCGATGAGCCCGCGTTATAATTAAACTTGTACTCTCTCTCGGAGAGAAGGCCTGCCCCCAGCAAGACGAAGATGACTTGGACTACTAGTTAAAACTGAGTTGCGGCAGAGTAGCATCGCAGTCCTCTACGTGACGAGTATGCATACAGTATCAAACTCACAACACGATAATACATGCAAGTATAGTAAATCTGTAACGTAATCTATAAATTATATTAATAATTATTGTAATAATTGATTATATACATTATAATATAGTATAATACAATTATTATTATTATTATAGTAAATATCTAACTTAACCAATAAACTAAATAAATAATAATTGTACATTATCAATTTAAAAAAAAATGTTTTTTCGTAGTAACGTAATTTTGACAGTGTATTTTGTCGAAAAATACCGTTTAAACAGAAAGAATCAACCACACAGAAGTCATTGGGAGCCTTCTCACTCAAATTCCGAAATCCAAATTAGCACAATATAGTGTGAAGTTGCCATAGTATTAAATACAAATAATTGTAAAAATCTATTTGGAAGTTATTATTTCTATAGCCAACAGAAAGCTCTAGTAGCAGCCCTTGAAAATTGTAATTTATTTTTCGTATCTTTCTAAGATCTTTCGTATCTCTGTGTGCGCCGTATTAAGAATAACGTCTCTCCATTTCCTTCCGTGGATGTCGTAGAAGGCGACTAAGGAAATCAATTACCAGGAGACGGGCAGTAGCGTCTTCCTGAAATTCCAATCGCATAGTGCGATCGCCAACCTGCCTGCCAAGCGTGGCGATTATGGCAAAACCCCTCATGGGTATGAAAAACACGAAGGAGGCCTATGTCCTGCAGTGGGCGTCAACTGGCTGATGATGATGATGAATTGTAAAAATCATAACGCTCGGCTTTTTTATTAGGCACGCTTATCTTTAATACGCATTTTAGTGGAAATTTCACGGACTCACCAAAGAACAGTAGCAGCAGGTCACTGACGGCCAGGCTGAAGAGATAGTAATTCGTAGCGGTTTGCATCGCCTTGTGCCGCGCAATGACAACACACACGGCGGCATTTCCTACGGCCCCGGTCAGGAATATCACCAGCAGCACCAGAGATATTGGCACAATCTTCGCCAGCGGCAGCCGGCGCGGCCCCATCATCAGCCAGAGCATCTCCTCCTCGCTGCAGTCGAAGGTCGAAAGGTTCGTGCACCGGTCGTAGAAGTCCGAGCCCGTCTCGTTCTTCCGGTGGAAGGTGTCCGCCATGTTGGTTGTTCTCTTCGTTAATTTGCCATTTGGGAATTAGGACCTGGCGGTCGGTAAAGAATTCAACGTTTCGCGCACGATTTGACGAGCGCGCTCCGCATGGGAGAGGTTTTAAGTTTTTTAATATCGAATTTTAACCGGTCAAGTTTTACGGCACCTGTCTGAATATAAACTTTAGCAATATTCTAACTTAAAATTCACAGCTTACGCCTAAATGATTTAACCAAACTTCACTTTTAGGAGCTTAGACAGTAAAGACACCAAATAATCGCCAATTCGTTACTTATATTCAGTTATATTTTCACGCAATTGTCCGAAATAAGTGCGCTACACCACATATTAGAACACGAAACTTATTAAAGCATCCTCGTAGGACCATTCAACAGATCAGATACAAAACTAGAAAGCGCTGTAAGAGTTCCCCGCAAAACTTTTTCGTAGCACTCGGGTCGGGCCGGCGTAGCAGCGCTACGAGATGCTACGACCGGTGGCTTCGCGCGCTACGTCGCCACTGGAAGGGAATGCGAGCGAGTGTACTTGCAGAGGGTGTGGCCGGCTTAGGTATAGTACAGAGGGCTCGCTTGAGTGGTTTACCACAGTCTTTCGACGCTCGCAACCTATTAATCTACTTATAGTATTCTTTGTTGCACTAATCCGTGCTAAGGACAATTTTAAAAACCTGATTAGAGGCTAAAAATTCCACCCATGCCGGGACTTGAGCCCGCGACCTCTGGCTTGTAAAGAGGTTCAAAATTTCACCGATGCCTGCACTTGCCCATTAGCTCAGTTGGGAGAGCGCTGGTACGGTTAGCCAGAGGTCGCGGGTTCAAGTCCCGGCATGGGTGGAATTTTTAGCCTCTAAATAGGTTTTTTAAACTGTCCTTAGCACGGATTAGTGCAACAAAAAGAATAATAGATTGCAAGCGTCGAAAGACTGTGGTTAACCACTTAAGTGAGCCCTCTGTAATTTCGCGTTAATAGCTGTCCGTTGTTCTTTTATGTACGAACTTTGATAGATACATAGATAGATAATCACATACACACACACACGCTTTATTTGTAAAACATGTGTGTTGTGTTTAAACAAGGTGGTGTTTTTGTTTAAGGTACAGAGCATGTTTTGCCTGTGAGGCAAACAAAGTAAAAGTTCGACATTCATGACAAATTAATTCTAACAAAAATTCAACGATGAGAGCAGGTAAAAACTCATACATGGCGTGTGTGTGCTTTGTCCAACTAATAGGCTGTTGAAAACTAATAGAAAAGATTGAAAAAACGAAAAACAGTTTAGAATTTGGGATCTTAAATTAAGTAATGTCTCAAAAGACTCAACACGGTTTACTACGGTAGGACAAGACTTTTTTAAGAACTTCCTAAACTATCAGATTTTTCCGTACATAATAATTATAATAGACAAGCAGTGCCCGCAACTACTTTCGCGTGGTAAACAGATTAGTCTATAGCCTATGTGTACCTAAGATAAGATAAGAATATTCTTTATTGCACACAAGAAGCGAGAGATAAAATATAAAAGTAATAATTAAAAAGTACAATGGGCAGCCTTATTACCTACGAGGTCCATTCTAAATACTCGTAAAATAATTTTTGATACTGGATAAGTACTTTCGAAGATTACACACCACACACAAAGTTATAAACTTTACGAACTTTTCCTCTTTATAATATTAGTATAGATATAATTATTGTATGAAATATAGATTATTACATTAGTAGCGGTATTAATGAAATTATTTGCCCGAAAAATCACAACGTGATGTCACCCCTTGATATTAAGTTCATAGCTGTCCAACAGTTATACTATTGCATAAAAAACAACTTTGTGAAAGAGGTCAATCGTCGAATCCAACTCGGCTGGGCAGCATTCGGGAAACTTACAAAAGTTTTCTCGTCCAATATACCTCAATCGCTGAAGACAAAATTATACAAGCAGTGTGTGTTACCAGTGATGACTTATAGCACTGAAATGTGGTCTCTTACTATGGGCCTCATAAGAAAGCTCAAGGTCACGCAACGAGCTATGGAAAGGGGTATGCTCAGAATTTCTCTACGAGATCGAATCAGAAATTATGAGATCCGTAGACGAACCAAAGTCGTCGACATAGCCCAGCGGATTAGTAAGTTGAAGTGGCAGTGGGCGGGGCACATAGCATGCAGAACTGATGGCCGATGGGGCCGAAAAGTTCTCGAATAGAGACCACATACCGGCAAGCACAGCGTAGGACGAGCAGCCACAAGATGGACAGGTGACCTCATCCAAGTGGCAGGAAGACGCTGGATGCAAGTCGCTTCCAACCGGTCTTTTTGGAAATCCACGGAGGAGGCCTATGTCCAGCAGTGGACTTCTTGTGGCTGAATGATGATAATGATAAAAAACAAACATCATTCACCATAACCACAGACTACATAGGAAATATTATGTCACGTTCGTAAATCTGAGTGGCTGAGGCGTGCACATAACTTAGCGCTCGAAATTGCCAATCCGCGGTGGGCACGCGTGGTGACTAAGCCAATATTTTTACTCTTTGAGAAGGCCTGAGCCCTAAAGTGGGACGTACGAGTATATTCTGTTTCATTCAGCTTCTGTCTACTTGTAAACAAATAGTTGAGAAACATCGTTAAAATGCGGGAATCATTTCAATCAAGTTGTTTGCTCAAACTAGGTCATGAATTCATCTCATTAATTCAGTGTGGCACCGGATTAAAAATAGCGTCACTCCAGTTCCTTTCATGGATGTCGTAGAAGGCGACTACGGAAATCAATTACCAGGAGACGGGTAGCAGCGTCTTCCTGAGATTCCAACCGCATACTGCGATCGCCAACCCGCCTGCCAAGCGTGGCGATTATGGCAAAACCCCTCATGGTTATGAAAACCATGAGGGCGGCCTATGTCCTGCAGTGGGCGTCAAATGGCTGATGATGATGATGGTTATGAATTCAAGATAAGAATCCCTCTCATCAATTTCTTTGTAATGGGGGTTCGTTAGTCTAGCGGTAAACATGCTTGACTACCAAAACGGAGGATGTGGGTTCGATTTCAACGGTAGGTGGCCGTGCTTGATTTGTTCAAATGGCCCCAGTTTGGGTGTATTTTCGTGTTTGTGATGTGCTAACCTGGTTATTATAGTATAAGGTATCCTTGTTTGGGACCAGGACAAGTGACAGTGGTGTGTCGTGTGGAAGTTATTATGCCTAATAACGAATATATAAATAAAATAGATAATAACTTCCACATGAGACAGGGACATGGGATTGTGTTGACAATCACATGTCCCAGTCCCAAACTAGGATATCCTGTGCTATGGTCACCAGACAAGGACAACACAAACATGCAAATACACCCAGAGTGAGGCCATTTGTGCAAATGTTCGGCAGCCCCCAGTGGGATTCGAAACCCACGTCCTCCGACATGGCAATAGACGTAACGCCGCTAGACCAACGATGCAGTCAATGTCCAATGGAGAACTTGTACTAAAAAAATATTTTAATAGAATATGAGAGGACACGTCAAAAGATAAATAAACGCGTTTTTTTTTCTCTGCGACTAATACTTTTGATAATATCACCAGTCGAAAAGTCAATATAATCGTATGGTACTAAAACGTGCCATACAAATCGACCTTAGACTATGACATCTATCAATATTTGAGTTAATAACAATATAAGAAAACGTTCAGAATTCAATGACAAAACGAAATCAAATAAGTTTTATATTATTAGAGCAACTTTATTCTTCGCATATTTTGTGACCCCGAAGAAATATTTTTATTGTCTCATTTTTAAATTTTTCCAAGGTTTTTATATGATTTCTATGGCAAGTTCCCCATTGTGTTGAAATCCTATTATAATAATTTTGGGAGTTACTATCTGACGGAGACGCCATTCTGCTAGTAAATTTATATTAACTGTCGTAACCTAGAAACTAGAAAATATGCTTGTGATGTTTATTTTTATCTTTATACCTGAAGTCAGACGTTATGTTTATTGGACATTTATTGGTTGTTTAATAGCATATAGATACTGTCGGTAGAACTGAAAAAATAACACTAAAATAATAAGTACTTACTTAAAGGAAAAGTACGTCAGTACTTAAGCATCGAAATTACAAAAGTAATATACATTTCTCCGTGGCGACAAATTAGGGCATTGCAGCTGCATGGCAACAAAAAAGGTTCACCACCTCAGCATGCATTGCTGGTGTGTGCTGTTAACAACACAGCACCAGCTAAACTGACACAGTTTTTAGACAGTTTGTTATATTAGTTCTTTAAGTATTTTTACAGTAAATGTAATCTCTTCTCAATGGGATGGTTTTTGGATCAGCCATTTGGGTGGATGCGGGCGGCACCAGACCGGGAAGCTTGGAAAACCATGAGGGAGGCCTATGTCTTGCAGTGGGCGTCAAATGGCTGATGATGATGATGATGATATCAATCTGAGTGACGATCGGAGCTCCTTAGGTGGAGATGCTAATGGACATAGGCCACCCCATGGCACGCCACTTCATTATGTCCTCGGCCATTCTCATCCAGCCACTGCCAACAATCTGCCTCAGATCGTCAGTGCAGCGAGCTTGAGGACATCCCATATACTGCTTTCGCCAGTTCGTGGTCTCCACTCGAGATACTTATTCTCTTATAAATTTATATCGGTCCTTCGAAGAACGTGACGGTAGATGTGCTCCGGGGGATACACTGTCGTGTAACACAGAGCCAAAATATATGATGATTTTTTTTTTATTATACATGATATACAGTACGTATTGGAAATTATTTTCTTTATTGTCTCAGGCAGCGGTAATGGCTAGTGGTTAACTTCATGGGCCTAATTACGCGCATCAAATCCCGTCGGAATCCTGACGTTTGTTTAAATCAAATTAGTATCGAGTTTGATAGTTAAATGATTGGAATCGCTCAGGATTTGATGCGCGTAATACAGGAGCAGCAAATTTTAGTATAACTATTCCATAGGCTACTTCACAGATTTTTTAACAATATTTTTGTATAGCAGTGTTTTGTAAGCCTTTGAGATGGAAATTAAATATCATTTAAGGGGTGTTTACAATCTCCGTTATTGCAGCGTGAAAGGAAGACAAAGCCAACAAACATACTTTATTTATCAGAATAACAGGTTCGATTAATGAATGTAAGATAATGCTAGAGAAATGTTAATGAGCGATTGTCTTAGTTCTGTAACGATTTCGTATTAACTGTTATGTCATAAGTTAACATAATCAGTAACTAAATAATGATATCACAAAAACCGCACAAGTGCTGAGGATTTCGTACCAATTTGTAGGTTACATATTAGAAATAGTTCAGGAATCGAGTCTCGCAGTTTTTTCCGAGCTTTTTTCCAACTTCGAAGAAATTTTTTCTATGATTCAATTGCAAATGTATGGCTTTCAGATTATTCTTGTACTGGTACTGTAAGACAATATTACTTGCCTCTTAGGTCAAAGGAAAGTACCCTATGAATTTTAATTCCCTTGAGTGTCGAAATATACGTTTTTTACCGTATCTTTTTTTGAAGTTAACTTAGAAGTTTACTTTTTCACAGCTTCATGGGACTGTAGACTTGACTGTGATTTTAATTTCAACTTGTTACCTCCACGCGTTCCCGAGATAAAGGGTCTTGACAGACAGACGGACGGACGGACTGACGGACGGACGGACGGACGGACGGACGGACGGACGGACGGACAGAAGGACGTATGGACGGACGGACGGATGGACGTACGGATGGATGCACGGACGGACGGACAGACGGACAACAAAGTAATCCTATAAGGGTTCTTTTTTTTCTCTTGAGTTACGGAACCCTAAAAATACCCATCACCCGGTTACGTTGATTTCACCCGGTTACTTTGATTTGACAATTCGTGGAAATCAAAGTAACCCACGACCCTGGTCTTGGTAATCAAGTGTATTACCGCTAGACTAACGGGACACACACACTCGTACCACTGCTATTTGTGCAAGTGGACAAACACATAAATGGCCGAACACGGGTTTATTTGTCTGGCATACGTTTACTATTAACAATTTCAGCGATAAATAAGACGAAGTAAGGTCTACCCGAATATTTGGGATATTAATTTGTGGTTTGGCCCGTAACTACCCTTATGTGCAACTATAACAAGATTAGCAAATTATAGTATGTTATTTTTAAAACGGACAGTTCCTGAAAACTACCGGTTAGAGTTTGTCATTTATAACAACTTTCGTTCTACGACTTTAACATGTTTGCTCAATTTTCCGTTTTCGAAAGGGAATATTTAAGAAATTCTAGATTTCTAGTTAAGTAAATAAATAACATTCACACAACACAATCACTTGCCCTGGTCCCAAACTAGGACTATGGTAACCAGGCAAGGACATCACAAACATGGAAATACACCAAGACTGAGGCCATTTGTTCAAATGTACAGCGGCCCCAAGTGGGAATCGAACCCACGACCTCTGTTTTGGTAGTTAAGCGCCTTAAAGGCTAGACCAACGAGGTTAATACTTAAATCCATATGTATTACATAGCATGGACAACCATCTGCGTAGAACAGTAACTTATTAAAAGCTGCGAAGTTAGTTGAGTGCGTAAAGCTTAAATTCGTGCTTAGACAACCAGCCTATATACGTCCCACTGTAGGGCACAAGCCTTCTCTCAGGGAGAGAGTATGGTCTTAATTACCACGCGTGCCCACCGCGGATTGGCGATCTTAAGCGCTGAGGTATAGGAACAGCTCAGACACTCAGGTCTCCTCACGATGTTTTCCTTCACAGTTAGTGAGTGGTATTGCTACTATAACTTCACAAATGTACATAACTTAGAAAACAAAGTCATAGGTACATGCCCGCACTGGGAATCGAACCTGGATCTCTCGCTTCCGAGTCCAATGTGTAATTTCGTGCTTAAATTATGTAAACCCTGATATTTTGAAAAATATGAATCTGAGGAAAATCAATAGAAAAGTTGTTGAAGACTCCAATTGGGGTTTAGTTTGCATATATGGAGAGAGTGAAGGAAGAAACACGGTGCAAACCTTCTTCTTTCTTTTTAAACCTGGCAAGCGTGGCAATTATGGCAACGAAGGAGGCCTATGTCCTGCAGTGGGCGTTAAATGGCTGATGATGATGACGATGAAACCTTCTTAGACCATTTCTGTTATTTTCTTTCATTCTGTCTATCATCGTAAACCAAAAATTTAAAATTAAGTCACCCATTCTAGATTTCTTTCGGATATTCTTTGCTCCGCTTAAGCGGTGGTAGCCTAGTCGGTAGAACATTGGACTCGGACGCGGGAGACCCAGGTTCGATTCCCAGTGCGGGCATGTACCTATGACTTTGAAGTTATAGTAGCAATACCACTCGCTAACGGTGAAGGAAAACATCGTGAGGAAACCTGGGTGTCTGAGCTATTCACATAGCTCAGTGCTTGAAATCGCCAATCCGCGGTGGGCACGCGTCTTGATTAAGCCCATACTCTCTCTCTGAGAGAAGGCATGTGCCCTACAGTGGGACGTATATAGGCTGCTTATGATGATTCTTTGCTTCTTCACCTTTTGACTTCAGATCATCTCTGACAGCTATCTACTTGCAAATTATATCTTTATTAATCTTCACCAATAACCCCAGAATGGCGCCCAAATAATTGAAGAAGCCAAGCGGCCCAAGGGCCCAGTACGACGATAGAAATACCAATATCGAGCGGATGTGGGTAAGGGACCTCCCAGGCGGATATACTTCGCCCAAATAGGGATGGATGTATAAGCAAAAATAAAAAGTACCCGAATCCAGCGTGCGTGCATGCAGCTGCTGATGAATCTTGATGAAGCAAAAGTTATCTGGCAGATCGGTCTCTGCCTTTCCCTCCGGGACCCAGGCGTGAGTTCATGTTTTGTGTTATGAAAAATAACTTTTACTATTATTGAGTTTACTTAACTGCTAAATTACCGCTGTCCGAATGAAAAGTAGGTACTTCTGTCACTGATATTGTTATTATTATTATTTAACTATTTATTGCACAAACACAGTGTACAAAAGGTGGACTTAATGCTAATCGCTATTCGTCTCTGGAACGCTTTTTCTGAAGGCATTGGAAATGAAAATTAGATTTAGTAATTAAATTAAAATGTGCCAGGGACAGAAAATACACAATAAGTGTAATAAAATTGAAAGCAATTTTATCCTCACGTACTTTTGTTAATTTTACTCAGTTTTCTTATATAAAATAAAAATTTAAAATAAGATTTTATGTATTTTGTACCCAATAAAGATTTTTTTTATTTATGTCACATTATAACCAATGTATACCCGCTCCCGACCGTAAGTAACTAGCTAACAACTCTTCAGGGATAGCTATTTTAACGTAAGCTACCAAAACAGACCGTCGGGACCCATTCAGTTGTTACCTGAGGTTGTTACCCTGCCTACCAAACTAGGTTGCCGTTTATTATGGAATATAATGTTTCTACGTGGTTTCTACCGTCTTTTATTGTAGTGATTATTTATGTGCAATAAACGAATAACGAATGCATTAAAAATTTGGCAATTTCATGAAATTTAATTTAAATTTAATTTTATAACAATGCTATATAATTAATTTTCTAATTTATGATTTGCAGTAAAGAATATAGAAATTGTGGTTTTTCGTGTTTTATTGAAAATAAATATGTATGTGTTGGCCTTTGCACCTGCGTAAACTGATAATTTCCCTCACTGTACCACAGACTAACGGAAAATAAATAAATAATTGATACTTAATAATGTCACAATTTCCCTTGGAGCACGCTTAGCCCACATAGTAGAGAGCTACACATGAGCTACGATGCCGAGCCTTTCGCTTAGGGATGGGCAAGTGAGAAAATATGTCGATTAATATCCTATCTCCACCGATATTTCACGCTTACAATAAGAAAAACATCGTGATCAAACCCGCGGCTTGGTTGGCTCCGCACGTATTGACTTCTCTTTCCTGTGGGCTAGGCCGACCAAGCTGTCAGAATGGTATAGGTGCTGGGCAAGCGTACTCCATTTAAAAAACAATGTCCCAGGCACTGCAGCGGCCAAGTCGTCCCTTCACCCATCTAGTGCGAGTGTAAAGTGTAGATTTATTTACGCTTTGAGACACACACACATATTATTACTTTTATATCGTGTAATGGTTGTGATTTGTACACCAAATAAAATAAAGTAAAATAATAAAATAAAATTTGTTGCACTAATTACGTAATACAGAGAAGTTCGTAAAGAGGCTCGAAATTTCGCCGATGCTTTCACTTGCTCATTAGCTCAGTTGGGAGAGCACTGGCACGGTTAGCCAGAGGTCGCGGGTTCAAGTCCCGGCATGGGTGGAATTTCTAGCCTCTAAATACGTTTATAAAATTATAAATTAGGATTAAATACATTAGGAATTCAAAAATAAATCATAAAAAAATCAATTATATATTTATGCTGCTTCTGAAAAATACGGTTGATAAGATATTTTTCGCCAAAGTTGCTGGGTAACAGTAATTTTGAGTTAGTTAAATTCATTAAATAAAGACAGTGATATTGTGTAATAGTTATAGAAAGTTAAAATATACTTTATACCTAATGCATACAAATACTTAGATATTTAAGAAATTTCATTGCGCTTGCATGATGTGTGGTGCGCATTAAAGAGTTTTAATTCTATTTAATACTGACCTGCATACAAATACAAAATACCAACATTGTTTTTTAAATTAACACTGAAAAACAATATCGTTATTTGATATTAAAAATATCTACAATAATGTATTTTATTTATTTTCACAGGTAAGTTCTTACTAAATAGTATTTATTTTCTGCTTAATGTTGGTTATGGTTAAAGATTTTTGCAGTTTGTGTAGTTTATTTTGTACACGTAATTAGACCCGTTTTTTTTACCACTGTTCCGACTCTCCAAGGTTTGCTGCAAGAAATCTCTAATAAGATAAGCGATCAAGGTCTGCTGGAAGAAATCTTTTACAGAGATAAGCTCGCCTTTGTATGTGCTATTTCTTATGTAATGTCTTGTTCAATTTCCGTGTGCAATATAGTATATTAAAGTTTCCCTTACTTTCCCAAAAACAATATTTTAATACATCGTTGTAATTATTTTGTCGCTCTTTGAGCACCTACTTGTACTTCTTCTTACGCGCTGCTCTTTTCAGGGATACTTTCATATGTATGACTGTAGGAACCTAAGCCTCTCATCTAACCCTTTTACGACGAGCCTAAACGTTCTTTTTTAGGGTTCCGTAATCTACAAAGAACGTAGATATACCTAGTTCATAGTCTCTCCATGTCTGTCCATCTGTCTGTCTGCAGCCTAGCGCAGAGATTATTAAATGTTTTAAAGTCACCTTGTAATTATAAATGTTATAAGTACAAGGTGACTTTGAATTCGTTCACCGTATTTTGAGGGACATTATAACCATGATATAGAAAAAAAAAGCGTCAAAAAGAATTTTTGTTTGTCACCCAAAATTACTTCACTTAAGCATGAAGAAACAATGTCAGGACAAAAAGTAAAAGAAGTCAAGAAAAAAACTATGTTTTGTCCGTCTTATGGTCGGCACCGGCCAACTCAATTGTTGTTTTAATTGTTTACGCATATCTGACGTCAGACTCTTAAGCATTTGACACATAAGAAAACAATTTCAACGTTACGGTACTGCTTCTACTTCTAATTTGGATTCAGTGTTTGGAGCGAAAGGTCGGGAATCACGAATATTTACAAATATGTTTTACTGCTACTGATAAATAATTAATAATACTATTCAAGGTCACCGTGTACAAAGCTAAAATTTAGCATAGATAAATATTAATCTCTTCGAGTAGAGTTAAATCTTATATTTTTTATGTTCCTCATAAGCAGCCTATATACGTCCCAATGTAAGGCACAGGCCTTCTATTAGAGTATAGGCTTAATCACCACGCGTGCCCACCGCGGATTGGTGCTTTTAAGTGCTGAGGCATGTGAATAGTTCAGACACTCGGGTTTCCTTACGATATTTTCCTTCACAGTTAGCGAGTGGTATTGCTACTATAACTTCACAAATGAACATAACTTAAAAAACATAGTCATAGATACATGCCCGCACTGGGAATCGAACCCGGGTCTTGCTTCCGAGTCCAATTTACTACCAACGCATTTTTTATGTTACTTTTTTGAAATGTTTAGTTAGAGTAAACCGTCCCCACCGTCTCACGGTTAAACGGCTGTTTGAAAAAAACTCGTAATCAGAGCAGTAGCCCATACAATGATGTTAAAAGGAAAACCTTCACAGCTAAGTAGGTATTACAAGGCTACCCACTGTACTTTTTCAATGTAATTTTCATATTTTATGTCTCTTGTGTCTTGTGTGCAATAATAGTACATTGTTCACCGAGAGGAGAAAGTGACCGATTACCGTCGAGGGTGTCGTTTGAAGCCCGAGCCTTAGGCGAGGGCTTTAAAACACCCGAGATCGGGAATCGCAGTTTCTCTCGAGTGATACATAGTGCTTTATACTACACCTACAAGGAAAATAAAAAACGAAATCTTTACTAATTGAAATTTATATTGAAATTGTTGCAGTTAGTGAAGCTTAATGTAACACTTTTTCCATTAATGTTTGTTTGAGATGTTTGTGATGGCGTCTGCAATTTTCACATGTTCTTTTTTCAAATTGTTTATCCTGCCGCCGCAGGGTCGCACTGCCAGCCCGACACCATCGAACACACAGCTAGTGGCCAGTGTCATTTTGCGAACTTGGAGATAAAAACTCACTGTAAAAACTTTTTGGCTTTTGATATTTAGGTTACCGGCGCATAGTCTTACCCAAAATTAAAAAAGAAAAACCACGTAAGAAATGGATTTTCATACACTTTTCTCTCCCGCTCAGATGCGTTTTCTCTCCGCATATTTGTTCGATATGCAATGACGTACTTTCTACCGTAAATTTGATAAAGTATCAAGGTACTTTCCAAGCAGGTGTAGTATAATAGTACATTGTTCACCGAGAGGAGAAAGTGACCGATTACCGTCGAGGGTGTCGTTAAAACACCCGAGATCGGGAATCGCAGTTTCTCTCGAGTGATACATAGTGCTTTATACTACACCTGCCTATCACTACTTATCATTTTGATAGTTTTATTTTACTTTCTACGAAAACTGAATCCTCAAACAACACACAAATTGGAAATGGCGCCAATGGCGTCTGCAATTTTCACATGTTCTTTTTTCAAATTGTTTATCCTGCCGCCGCAGGGTCGCACTGCCAGCCCGACACCATCCAACACACAGCTAGTGGCCAGTGTCATTTTGCGAACTTGGAGATAAAAACTCACTGTAAAAACTTTTTGGCTTTTGATATTTAGCTTACCGGCGCATTGTCTTACCCAAAATTAAAAAAGAAAAACCACGTAAGAAATGGATTTTCATACACTTTTCTCTCCCGCTCAGATGCGTTTTCTCCCCGCATATTTGTTCGATATGCAATGACGTACTTTCTACCGTAAATTTGATAAAGTATCAATGTACTTTCCAAGCAGGTGTAGGATAAAGAATGTTCTTGTCTTATCTTCTCTTACAAGTTAAGGAGTCCACTAGTTTGTAAAAGGAACTTTTCCTTCAAATTGAAAATTACTCTGATGAAGTCGTTCGTTGTGTGAAGCAATCAAGAAACCTCTCGTCCTACGGATCCTTACTGCGCGTGGCCGGACACGCGCTTGGCCGGTTTTTTTTTTTTTCAGTAAAGATAGACATAACAAGGCATGCACGCACGCACGCACACCGGTTTCGGGTACGTCTTACGTAGTAAATGAACTGACTCTACATTGACAATAGTCGTGCATAGCTAACTAAGCGAGAGGTAGCTAAATTATAAAGAAGATTGAGGGTTCTGATTGACTGATTTTATGTTGTTTGTATTGTGTTTGTGTGCGTGCGTGCGTTATTTATTTTCTTCCGGCTCTCAAATTTGTCATGTTTTCCGAATCTATATAGTTCATAGTTTTAATTTTTGACAAAACAATTGTGGCTGTAATAGGTATTTTTCCACGTGTAAAGTGTGACTTTTTTTGTAATGAATAAACAACTAAGAGGATATAGTGACTAGAATTAAGAAAGGGATGTTGCGTTTGTTTGATTGACATGAGAAATATATCGAGCGAACGTGTGTGGAAGGGCCGGTAAGAGACCAGGTGAACATACTTCGACCAAATACTGAAGGTATTAGGAAAGGGCAAGATAACAAGCACCCAAAACCGCGTGCATGGAAAGAGTAAAGAATTTTGATAAAGCTAACGGGGTCTGTCAAGATCGTGGCAAGTGGCAAATCCTGGTATCTGCCGACCCCTTCGGGAAACAGGCGTGAGTTTTGGTTATGTAATGTTGTTAACTCTACGTTAAAATAACTTTCTCATAGTTAACTCCGCTAGCAAATAGTTTGCAGCGGGGGTCATATAAATGCATCCATTTCAGAGAAGACCAGTAAATGCTACATCGAAATGTTTACATAATGCCCGTCAAACTTTAATAATACAACTTAGTAATAGTTACCAGGTTTTTATTCGGTTAGGTTACGGATTCCACTGGGCCCGATGTGATGTCGTCGCGTTTCATAAAACTACAATTTATAAGCAGAGCTCACCATTGGACATATACCTCTTCTGCAGAGCTCGAATAGAGCTTACCCCTGGATGAACAGACAGATATTGCTGTCAGATATAGTTGCCGCAAACGGGCCCAACTAAAACCCATGAATAATCCATTAATTTGAGATCTTCACGAGGACAAATCCGCAGCTACGGAGGGTTGCCATCAAATTAACATTTACAGACGTCCACTCGGTCCCTTCCCGAAAAATGTTCTACTTAGGCCTACGCAATATGTACTGAAACATCCCACGAATAAAATCAAAATCAAAATTTTTTATTCAAAGTAGCACAGAAACTGCGACTTAATGAACGTTACAAGTTAAACTAGGTGTCCATTTCAAAATCTAGATCATTTTGGAGAAAAAATGGACAAGAAAGCTCCAAACTTAGTCTTTTCAAGTCCTTAATTTACAGGATTTATATAAATGTTCTAAAACTCATGCATCTCAGGCTTTAATTCCAGACATCATTGTCATCTAAATAATCTTATATGTTATAGTATACCATTGTATAATCTTTAATGTGTAATACCTTATCGACATAGGTACAATCAATAGAACTTCAATCTTTACATTTATAGTTGAAAAGTCACACGTGACGTAACTGAGTAGAGTGCACGAGAGTAAAGGTTTACGTGCTGTCGACTGTACGTTATTAACTGACGGTTGTCGCGAATTTCATTTTATACGTGCTTGTCATGTCCTTGCCTGGTTACATAGTACAGCGTAGCGTAGTTTGGGATGTGTGGATGTTATTACAATTTTATTGCATTGTATTATTACATACATGCATAAGCAGCCTTTATACATCCCACTGTAGGGCACATGCCTTCTCTCAGGGAGAGAATACGGGCTTCATCACCACGCGTGCCCACCGCGGATTGATGACTTCAAGCGCTGAGGTATGTGAATAGCTCAGACACTCAGGTATTGCTTCACAAAAGTATATAACTTAGAAAAAAAAAGTCATAGTTATGCCCGCACTAGGAACCGAAGCTGGGTCTCTCGCTTCCGAGTCCAATGTTCTACCTAGTAGGCTACCACCGCTATGTTATTAATTTTTTTAAATTTTCTAACATTTTGTACAAATGAGGTCCTTGAGAATGTGTGGTGTTACTTTGAACGATAGGTTACGCAAAAGTTTGATTGGACAACGTTGTGGACTGAAAGAGGATATAGTGATTAAAAGTGAGAAAGGAATGTTACGTTGGTTGGGACACATGGAGAGGATGAGGGAAGAAATATTGAGGAAAGAAATATATCTATGTATGACTGACAAACCTGCCAAACAGATATTTATCTGTTACTTACTTGTATAAGTATTCGTCTATTTACTACCTTAAATTATCCAGTAATTTGGCGCAAGTCACCCTTCGTGAGATAAAATTAAACCAACTTAAACTCACATAAAATAAGCTTGAGGGTTGGTGCATTCGTCTTACATGAGTAACGTCCCAGTGAACTATTTAGCTAACCATCCTCTCTGATATGACTTATAGAATACTAGCTGTCCCGGTGAACTTCGTACCGCCACAGAATCCGTTTATACGATTCTTGCACAACGCCATCTATTTTTAAGACACAACGTTCTCTCGCACAACTCCATCTATTTTAAACTTAAAATAAATATTATCCCACGGGAAAGTTTGCTATATCTTAATTCAGGTCTTTGTCTATCTGTACGCCAACTTTTATGTAAATCCGTTAAGCCGTTATTGCTTGATTGAGTAACAAACATCCAAACCTCTAAACATCGAGTTATCTCCAAAAACTTTCACAATTATAGTGTTGCTAGCTCTTGCCCGCGACTTTGTCCGCATGAAATGAGTAATTTCCGGGATGAAAAGTATCCTATGTCCTTCCCCGGGACTCAAACTATCTAGACACGAAATTTCATCTAAATCCGTTGAGCCGTTATTGCGTGATTGAGTAACAAACATCCAAACATCTTCACAAACTTTCAAATTTACAATATTAGTAGGATATTACAGTAGGATAGTAGGATGGTTGATGCTGGCTCGGAATATGTAAAGCGACGATGCGCTTGCGTCTGCAAACATGCCGAAAACACTACAGAACCAAGGCAGCCCCAGCAGCACCCTGAAAGCATTATTATACTGGATACGCAGAGCATTCCAGGATTTTCAAGTATGTATAGTCAACGGATTCACAGGTATGTAGGCCCAGGTTCGATTCCCAGTTCGGGCATGTACCTATGACTTTGTTTTCTGAATTATGTACATTTGTGAAGTTATAGTAGCTGTACCACTCGCTGACTGTGAAGCAAAAAATCGTGAGGAAACCTGAGTGTCTGAGCTATTCACATACCTTAGCGCTTGAAATCGCCAATCCCCGGCGGGCACGCGTGATGATTAAGCCCATACTCTGTCTCTGAGAGAAGGCCTGTGGCCTATAGTGGGACGTATATAGGCTGCTTATTTATAGTCAACGCGCAGGCTGCAGGTATAGAAACATATACAGTATGCTTGAAAAAGTGTTAATTATTTGCAAAACAAGCCGATCTGCAGCTATAAAGTACAGGGTTATTTCCGTAAATTCCTTCTATTTCTTTATTAAACTTCTGTAAATGTTCAATTCCTAAAACTTCCCAACTAGAATTTGTGCATATCAGAGTTATGTGTAATTTTATTTAATTCACGCTTTTCCAATGTCTCAGCCTTCAGTAAATCATTATCCTATAGAAGAAGAATGTCTATTCTATTTAACACATTGTTTTAAGCATAATAAAACAGCGCCACAGGACTGTAAAAACTATGTTTTATGTTGCCGGTATACTGCAGGGCACAGCCATTCTCTCAGACAGTAAGTATGGGCGTAATTTCCTCGCGTGCCCACCGCGAATTGGCAATTTGAAGCTCTGAGGTATGTGCACACCTCAGACACTCAGGTTTCTCTACGATGTTTTCCTTCGCCGTTGGCGAGTAATATTGCTAGTAAATGCTAGTAACAAACGTACGTTACAAAGTCATTGGTATATGCCGGGATTCGAAACCTTCTAGCACTCCGCTAAAAACCGGCCAAGTGCGAGTCGGACTCACACACAAAGGGTTCCGTACCATCTATACAACATTAGACAAATTTCGAATTTGAGAACAGCGCCATTTATAGAAATCAACAAGAAGCGTTTAACACTGACATTTAACGACATGACATCGACGCTGTGAAGGTTACATAGATGGCCGCTAGATGACGAGCGCTGTCTTTAGACAACGTTTGTTGTACGGGAGCCCCCTTTAAATATTTATTTAATTCTAATTTTAGTATTTGTTGTTATAGCGGCAACAGAAATACATCATCTTTGAAAGTTTGAACTGCCTAGCTATCACAGTTCATGAGATACAGCCTGGTGACAGACAGACAGACAGACAGACAGTGAAGTCTTAGTAATAGGGTCCCGTTTGGCACCCTTCGGGTTCAACAGGCTCAAAAGACGCGTATTCACGAGAGCTGTGAACAAAATACCCTCGATAGTACGTACATTGCACCTTTCATTTAATAAACCGTGTATATATTTATGCTCAGTTACGTTATTGATATCGAAAGTCGATCTGCTATCAATCGTAGTACTTGTGACACGCAATCCATTTCCAATTAAGACCGACCGGATCCGCTTAGAACTTTAATTAATGAACGTGTAAGTTAAATTGAATTGCAATGAAGCTTGTTGCAATGCTTCGGGTGTTGGACCCGCGACCAAAGTGAGACTTTGTATGTAAACATACACTTACAGTCTTTTTCTTGTGTAGCCTATATACTGCAGGGCACAAGCCTTCTCTCAGTGAGAGAGAGAGAATGGGCCCACCGCGGATTGGCAATTTCAAGCGCTGAAGTATGCAAACACCTCAGACACTCAGGTTTCCTCACGATGTTTTCCTTCACAGTTAGCGAGATGTATTGCTACTATAAATTCACAAAGGTACGTAAGTTACAAAACAAAGTCGTTGGTACATGCCGGGATTCGAACCCACGACCTATTAAAGACTGTTTGCCGCAGCACGCTGGTGCACCGGAGTCATCAGTTGGTGGCGGAAAATGACAAAAATTTAAGATTTCAGCGGAAATGCAATTTGGTTCCAGGTTACAATTTTCTGTCCCTGATGGAATTGATTATTCATTTTTATATACAGAATAGTATACAAAATGTTTATGTGGTACTTATAAAGTTATACAAAACAATAGTTCAACTAACATTTTTAACTTTATAGCCAATATATGGTACATTATGTATGATTGTATTGGGTTAACATATAGTACTTAATAAATTATTGTAGACTTTCCCCCCTTGTTTATAATATTCGTATCACCACATCAAGGGTTGGCTGGAAGAAATTTCTACTGAAATAAGCTCGCCATGTACACTTTTGAATTTTTCTGTAAATGTTGTGTTTTATTCATGTATGTGTTTTTATGTGTGCAATAAAGTATAAAATTAATATAGGTAAAAGTAATAATTTAAACGGGTCTAACCGCGATTATTTATTAGGTAGAATTGAATTACCTTTGATTCCCGACGTTGAAGGTAAAGTGGCGAGTACAGTCAATTGTAGTGAGGGTAGGTGGTCTACTCTCAAGTCACTCTTAATTTTTCGCAGCGGGCCGACACACAACACTCACCACGTCCGCGGACAGGTCCGGTGATATGGCGCGAGATTTGTATTTGCTTAACCCTGGTATCCACGTGCTTGAACGCATGGCAGCTGCAACGTTGCCGAAACGTCGGAAATCAAAGGTAATAAAATTTTACCCAATAAATAATCGAGGTTAGACCGGTTTAATATATTACTATGTGTGAGCATCGCGACTCATTAAAAAGTACTGTAGGTAAAAGTACCAAAAATGTTTCCGCTCACCTTAATGCCGTAGTAGAGCTTCGGCGCTGATTTCCAGCGGATGCCTACGATGCCTTGTGGTGTATCACCACTGAAATTCCCTGAAATGAAATGTTTCTTGAACTCAAAAAGTTTGCAGAAATCGGTCAGGAACAGTGTTTTTATATAAAAATGTATATCAGCTGCTCCATACATTTCAACGGCGCAAAATAACTTTGTATCTTGGTATCTTTGAATGGTAACTTTAGCACAGAACTGCTATTAATATTTTGTCACGATTTCGAAGTATCCACAAAGTAAAATTTGTCCGAGTAGAACCCCTCGTTTCCGGATGTAAAAGGGGATTTGGTTAAAACCTGTATAATTATGTGCACAGTTAACTGGGCCCTTCTTAAGTCCCTAATAAAGGGCTGAAATTTTCCCTAAGTGTAGATTAGTAACGCTTCAATTATCTTGCTAGCCAGCCACTAAGTTTTAATGACCAAACAGACTACCCACAGACCTCTGCTAATTTCGTTTTTACTTTCTTAATTAACAAAGAGAGCTCTCAGAACTTGGACCTTTTACTTCTATAAATAGGCATTTTACTAATACATGCTCAAATCTGGGTGGTTTAAAAGCCGCGGCTATGTAATATTTAAGTACATTTAAGTACAGACGTAAGCGGTGGTCGCCCAGTGGGCAGAACAATGGACTCGGAAGTGGGAGACCCAGGTTCGATTCCCAGTGCGAGCATGTACCTACTTTGATTATTATGTTACGTACATCTGCGAATTTGCAGTAGTAATACCGCACGCTAACTGTGAAGGAAAACATCGTGAGGAAACCCGCGGCTGGGTTGGCTCCGCACGCATTGACTTATCTTTCCTGTGGGCTAGGCCGATTAAGCTGTCAGGATGGTATAGGTGCAAGCCTACTCCATCTGCAGCCTCCGAGTGGTCCCATCTAGTGTGAGTGAAGGTGCCAGTGGACGCTGTATAAATCATCTCATTACTTAGATGCAAAGGCTTGTTTAGTCTTGTTTAGAAAATTAGTACCGCCTTTCCGTCTATCAGAACATTGTTCCGCGGACCCGCGGCACGTACGCACCGCAATGACTGGCTACTAATAGTTCTCATAGATTCGAGTTTGTTTTTGGAAAGTGCCTTTTTCATAAAACAAACTAGTGTATTCGAGGGCTACTGTTTGGGCACGTTCATTCTGATAAGGCTTTAGAACCACATAAAATTCACGGTGTATATATTTTATTGCGTTACTTTGTTGCTACGGTCAGGGTCGGATTTTCCTTGAGGCCTTCTGAGCCCAGGCCTAGGGCGACCAATCGAGAGACGATTCAAATAATTAATGAGAACGAAAAACAATGAGATGATCTGGATAACGGGACAACATACAGAAAAATCATAGAACGTCGTAATACGTCGCTCAGAAAATAAAGGACGTTGGCGTCTAGTACAGTCGACAGCAGGTCAATCTTTACTTTAGTCGCGAAATCACCCGTAACGTAACCGAGTAGAGTGCACGCGTCTGAATGTTGATGTCCTGTCGACTGTATCTACAACGTGGCCTAGGGCGACCAATTCAGCTAATGTGCCTCTGATTACGGTGTTACTTTGTATAACGGGATTCGCAATAGACTGATTAGAGAAGATGTAGTGACTAGAATTGAGGAATGTTGCGTCGGTTTCCACATAGACTGGAGAAAGAAATATTAACGAAAGCAATATATCGAGCGAATGAGGATAGAAAAACTGGTATGGGACATCCCAGGTGTATATACTCCGAAAAAATAAGGGATGTATTAGCGGAGGGCAAAATAAAAAGTACCCGAAACCGGCGTGCGTGCATGCAACGACTAATGATAAGATATGATAAGAATATTCTTTATTGTACACCAGGAGAAACACAATCATAAGATATCAATAATATAATAATCAATGTTGATGAAACGAAAGAGGTGTCTCGACACACCGTGGTTAGTGGCGAGTGGCAAACCGTGGTCTCTGACTATCCCTCCGGAAAACAGACGTGAGTTTTTGCGATACAATGTATGTGTATTTGAATTAAAACGATTTTTTTAAGCAATTGATTTCGTGGTGCGCCGTTTTCTGCTCTCAAGCCTAGAGTACCGCATAAATGCTGTAAATCCTTACTGGTATTATAAACGCGAAAGGTTGTATGTATGGATGGACGTTTGTTACTCTTTCACGCAAAAACGGCTGAACGGATCTGGAAGAAATTTTGCACAGAGATAGATTATAGTGTGGATTAGCACATAAGCTATTTTCGATCCCGGAAAAATACACATCAAAATTACCACGCGAACGAAGTCTCATTTATTCAAATTCATTAAAATATTTGTATTACGGATTCTTCTTCAGCGGAGACTAAAGTTTTATGTGGCCGGCACCTTCAAGGTACTTATATTTATTGCAGCAAGACACAACTCAGCAATTACTCCATTTCAGGAACAAAGGAATACGTCATTAAAGTGATTTAAATTCCCTTCATTATCCCAAGCATCACGACGAACAGTTTGGGAAGCCCTGCTTTATCTACTAGCGGAACAAGTGACTGATGGAAAAACTCTCTGAGAATTATTAATTTAAGTCCGGATATACTTCAGTGTAATTTTGTGGGAAGAGCCGGAGGTCTCGCTCTGATTCGCAGAGCTCAAGGTTCGACCCGGAACTAACTAGTGCTACCAATCGAAATCACATTTTCTTTTTTTTTTATATAGCCTATACGTCACACTGCAGGGCACAAGCCTTCACTCAGAGAGAGAGTATGGGCTTAATTACCACGCATGCCTCATACGCTCAGGTTTCTTCGCGATGATTTCCTTCACAGTTAGCGATTTGTATTGTTTGCTACTGCAATGGATTGTATTAAGTGTAACTATTATGCATTTTCTGTCTGTGGAAAATTAAATTTCGGTTAGTAAATAAATTCATTTCCATCTCATTTTCATTTCAACTTAACAAATGTAAGTAAATGAACACATAGTCATTGGAATCTCTCTCTGAGAGAAAGCCGAAGTAGACGTATTATAGGCTACATATAAAAAAGATAATAATATGATATTATTAAGTTCATTCCGGATTCACTTTTGACAATAAACTATTTCATTTCATTTCATTTCACTTGCTTGGTCGGACTCTTCACACAAAAAACTACGTAAAGTATCCGGAGTTAAGTTAATAATATGATATTGTTTTTTTTTTTTTCATTGTTGTCGTTAGTAGGCTCCGGGTAGCCCCTTAATCGTGGTGAGTAGTTGCAGAGCCCTCGTCGGCAATTCGTCTAGTAAATTTGGACTTAATTTATAATGTGGAGCTCGGTCTTACGAATGTTTCAGCTCGAAAACCGTCGGAGAAAACTTTTTACCTTTTTACTACAAATCAATTTTGATTGCCTCGTTGGTCTAGCGGTTAACAAAGTCGTCGGTTCTATTTCCACTGGAAGCCGCCGTACTGAATTTGCACAAATGGCCTCAGTCTTGGTATATTTCAATGTTTGTGACGACCTTGCCTGGTAACCACAGCACAGGGTATCCTAGTTTGGGATCAGGACAAATTATTGTGTTTTGTAGAAGTTATTATTTACGAGACTCGTCTGAAGTAGTTTGCGTGGAACTCTGATAAGACGTGTCCTATGTATAAATCAAAACCAAAATGTGATATGAACGTAAAAAATTAAACGAGGTGTCCATTTCAAAATCTAGATAATTTTGGAGAAAAAATGGACAAAAAACACTCCAAATTCAGTATTTTTAAAGTATTTTCAGAGTTTACACAATATTATTTTTGTAATTTTATGAAACTATGGATCTTAATAAATAATTTCATTTCATTTAATTTCATAATTATGTTAAATCTTAGAACTCATGCATTGAACTGGCAGACATCTTTGCCAGCGGCCACTCAGAAGGGACGTGGGGCGAGGGGCGCGGAGAAGACGCGTCTTTAATCCAATTCATTTTCATACAAAATGTACTACAGGGACAGGACGAAGCTCACACAGAAGATACATCTTTTCTGTGTGGGCTACGTATGAGCCTCTTGATGATTTAGGAAATGAAATAGTACATAGTTTATTAACTATGATATAAATTCTTTACACTTGATCCGCCATGCATAGTTTTTAAGATTTTCTTTTTTCCCCCCGATTTGTACATAACTGCATGTATTTAGTTTTACCAATTATTGCGTGCGAGCCTGATTGCCTGACCTAAAGCCTTATTAATTTCTTCATTGTACGTCAGTCTATCAGTACCTACCTTCTATGATTAAGGTCGTATCATCTGCAAATAGGATACATTCATGCGATATGTGTTGTGGCAAATGGTTAATGTACGTTAAAAAAATATACCACATTGTGGCACCCTAAAACTAGTTTTAAGGGATGATGATCTATATTTCTGAACAGATTTGGTTTTTGCACAGTATTTTAAAGTACCACGTATACCATATCTATACCGTTTAGCGAGCAATCTTTTATGGCCAACAAAGTCAAAAGCTTTGCCATGTCCATAATGATAACTGATAATTATTGTTTTATTGTTTTATTTTCTACACAAGCCGTAATGCAAGAACAGTTATTAATTCAAAAGTGGCAGGTGATGTGCTTCTATGCTTTCGGAACCCATTTGTGATTCGGTTATAACTTTATTTTTCTCAAGGAAGTGTAAATCACTTATAAATCGCCTAATAAACATAACTTTTTCGTATAGTTTGGAGAAGATCGGTTTACGCCGAGTCTATCGACTCTTATGAGTCACGGGTCTATAGTTTTCCAAGCAACACTTGTCTCCTTTTTTAAATAATGGTTTTACTATAGATTGCTTCAGAATGTCTGGGAATATACCCTTTGCCAAGGACAAGTTTATGGCATGTATGAGTGGCAATATACATCGAACGATTTTTAATACGTCGGTTCTTATGTCATCGTGCCCTACAGCTTTAGAATTTTTGAGGCTGCTCATTATTTTTAATAGCTCCTCTGGATATACTGGTGCGAGAAAAATACTTGACTCTATGTTATCAATTTGTGTACCATTAGTCTGGCCGACATTTGCTGAGCAATTTTTACTTACACTGTGTACATAAATAAAAAATAAAAACCGAATTCGAAACACTACAGCACTAAAAAGTTAGAAATAATTTAAATAATTAGAAGTATTTATGCATGTAGGTATTGTAGAAGTATAATTTGGAGTCGGTGCCCAAAATATATGTGCTGGTCTTGAAACTGGGCTTCACCAGAACATCACCAAATTAACTTGGGACCACTTTTACGCTATTTTATGAAATATACGGATATTACGAAAGGATGGGCCCCATTAGGGCTTATTTACTACTGTCCATTGAAGAGTTCCGTTCTCCATCTCTGAAAGTCTTCATCAGATCTTCACCAAATTAAAATAGGACCAATGGGACGTTATACCTGTTCGAACAAAAAAATAATTGTCAATACGGTTAATATTTGACGGAGTTATGGAGGAACATAGCCAAAAAAATAATATAATCGTCGAAATAATAACCTCCTCCTTTTTTTAAGTCGGTTAAAAATAACAATTAAAAGATTAACTGTGGATATGTAATTTCTAAATGGTTATCTAAAATTTTGTTTAGTTAGGAGTCGTATATTGTTTAATGATTTCCCAAGCATCTTAACATTTATTTTTTGAGTCTGATATTAACTTAGAATTTTGAGTCTGTTGTATTGCAATACATTTTTTTAACATTCTAGAATAGCTTTTATATTTATTTTTTAACGATTTGTCATGTCTAATCTTCAAAAATATGTCTCTCTTTGTTTTACAACAGCGACGTTTACCCTTTGTTAACCATTTTGTCGTATTTCTTTTACTAAAGATTTTTAATCCTGACCGGGAAACACAGATTATAAAATAATACGTGTAACTCATAGAAGGCATAAAAAGCTCGTGTGGCATCAGATTCATTGAAGACTTCCGTGAAGGAGAGGAAGGATAGGCATTCGAGAATTTTTTGTTGGTTTTCTTGGCTGTAATCTCGTGTATTTTCATACCACCATTTCAATGACGGAGGCTGCCGTTTTGCGATTGGAAAATGATATGACTGATCTGTATGGTCTGAAAGACCTCGCCCTCGCCCTCTTTAATATAATATTATCAATACACGTAGCTGACTTTACAGAAAACCTTGTGAGTTAGTGTATGACAGCGGTTTAGTTAAACAATATATTTAGCAGATATTTGATGTCTTTACCAGCTCTGTCTTTACCATGTGTTGAACTGTCTAGACACATTGTAGTAGCCATATACAGGCCCCCTACCAGCGATTACAGTTCATTT
The DNA here is from genome assembly GCA_947308005.1 of Yponomeuta malinellus. Classification (NCBI taxonomy): domain Eukaryota; kingdom Metazoa; phylum Arthropoda; class Insecta; order Lepidoptera; family Yponomeutidae; genus Yponomeuta; species Yponomeuta malinellus. The sequence continues at coordinate 563,118 of OX371009.1, read as the reverse complement.
GAATCCATATTAGAGGATGTTTTGAAGGTAGCCTCTAGCAGTAATAAGAAAGTCATAGTCTGTGGTGACTTCAATATCGACTTATTGGTAGACTCGGCTTTAAATACCAAATTGACAATAATTTTCAAGTCGTTTAATTTAGTAAATATTTTCTTGGAGCCTTCTAGAATAACCGAAACTACTGCCACCTGCATAGATAATGTTTACTGCGATTGCGACTTTTCAGATAATTCTACAGTAAATTGTTTGAAGTCAGACCACAGTGTGTGACGGACCAAGCTCCGTACAAGTGCTCACGATCGTTAATATCATGTTAAATTGTGTTCTGCACGAGAAGATTAAGGATGGGAGCTAAAATAAACCGAGAAATGATAATCGTATACTTATATAGGGATTTTAAAACATTTAAATAGCGTTTTATAGAATCGGATAAAGCGCCGAAACGTATTTGGTTCCCCGACATAAAATACAGCTAGGTATATTTTGTTTGTATCATTTGTAAATATTTAAGCAGTTCTTGTGAGACATTGCGTTGTCTTTTATAGATTAAATTTTTACGATAATTGAGATTAATTACAACGGCATCTATTTTGCGAGATGGCACAACTAATGAATTATGGATTGAAGAAAGTTTTTCACCTAAAACCTGTTACAATACATGACAGTTCATCGCTTTGTTCGTAGGTGACGCTACCGGTCTAAACGCGTGGGTCTGAATTCATTCTCTAAAACAAAAATAAAAAAAAAGTGCATCCGAAAAGCTTTTGTTTTGTAGCATTTGTAAACATTTAAACAGTTCTTGTAAAATACTTATTGCGTTGTCTTTTGTAGATTAAATTATGCAACTGGTTTTAGGGATGGTTTACGATAATTGAGATTAATCACAATGACATCTCTCTTGCGAAATAGCATAACTAATAAATTTTGGATTGAAGAAAGTCTGTCACCTAAATCTAATACAGTACATGGCAGTTCATTATTTTGTTCATAGATGACGCTTTTTTAATTCATTCTCTAAAACAAAACAAAAAATTGTATCCGAAAAGTTCGGTCATTCAGGTACTAAATAAATAGGGAACTTAAATCATATAAAACTTTAACAAAACAACATAGACTCACGCCTGTGTCCCAGAGGGGTAGGCGAATGTCGGGGACTGCCACTTGTTGCGGTCTTGACGGATCGCTGTCGCTTTCTCAACATTCATTGGTCGTTGCTTGCGCGCGCGCCGGTTTCGGGTGCTTTTGTCTTGCCCTTTGCTGATGCATCCCCTGTTTGGTCGAGGTGTGTCCGTCTGGGTCATCCCTTGCCGGCCCTTCCACCCACATTTGTTCGATGGATTTGTTTCCTCCTCTCCACATGTCCAAACGAACTCAACATTCCTTTCTCAATTTTAGTCACTGCATCCTCTTTTAGTCCACAACGTTTTCTAGTCACACGGTTATGTGTCCGGTCATTCAAAGTAACACCAGACATACTTCTCAAGGACCTCATTTCTACTTAAAAACGTAGTATTTAGTTTTTCATTGAACTCTGAACGTTTTCTTAGAAACATTATTTTACGAGATGACTCATATATATTGATAAACGCTTCATATATTGTAGGCGTTGCGTTCATACGTTGGGGAGTGACGTCATGGTCTGAGGTCGAGTTGTGTGCCGCGTTGTGGTGCCACGTGATTGTATTGACTTTTTGACTGTTTGTATCGTAGGGAGTGTATGGTCGCGGAAGAAAGAGATACCACGTTTGTTTGCCTTTAGACGTGTCCTCTCATACTTTATTAAAGTTTTTCTTAGTGCAAGTCCCCATTATCGAATATCTTCGCATAAGCTCTAGAGTTAGCTCCATCTAGGAGTGAGTAGCGTATCAGTATTAGTTCTTTGTTAATACGATATTAACCGTTAGAGTGGGGGGGCGCCACTGTTATTTCCGTCCGGTTGACGCCAACCAAATAAATCATTATAACGCTTCAAATCCCAATTGTAGATAAAGTAGAGTATGTTTAGATGAATATAGACTGAATTAAAGAGATGTTGTTCTATATACGAGATACGAAACTTTGTTACTAGTTTTTCGAAAACACCACCGCGTCATTCAAATGTGCGTTGAATAAATTGATAAAAGGATTGTAGAAAAATAAATCAATCGGGAAATATCGAGATAAATAAATAGAAACTTAATTGACAATATAATTGCAGACATTAAATATTAATTTATAAAATAGCATAATATTAAAGTTCTGAAATTGATTGAGAAGATAGTGGCGCGATGTGGTACGAGTTTGACGAACAAAAATAGAATTACCAATGTTGAAGTCCTTAAATTAATAGCAATAAGGAATAAAATTCTTAGTTGGCGGGATTTCGTTATTGGTTTCGCGAGCGGGAGAAGTGGCATCATATTAGGAGGGGGCTGCGAGGTTATAAAAGCTGGGTTCGGGAAGCGCTCGGGGCTTTTTCCGGAACAGAAAATTGAACAGTAAATACGTCTGCTGCGCTCGTAGGCAAATTCGCCATTTTGTGAATTTATTACTATTAGGGAGTTTCGTTTGCATTTAAATTCGAAAGTAGGAGAGTGGTTTTGGATTTGTAACCTAACATCACCTGTGGGCATTGCGTCCCAGACTATCAGCTCTGGTGTGAAGTTTCAGGTTCTGAATTACTTTCTTAGCTAGGGAATGAGATTTGAAAGTGAAAGTGTAAGGTTAGAAGCGCCCTTTGATTCCTAAACCGTTTGTATATTTAGCTAGAAGTTTTCCGCGTAAAATAGGGTTTTCAGCCTTAGTAATTAGGGTAGCTCTCGCGAAATAAAAGTTTACTAATCCTTTTCTTCCACAGTACTACGTTTATGCGGAAATAAATTTGTGCAAAGGATAACTCACGGTGACAAAGGTATGCTATGGATAATCCGTGTGTCTAGCCTTTGTCAAATAACCAAGGCTCGGCGGGGGCACACGAGACGATCGATATCATTCTTGCGTCATAGCTTTCTGAGCCTTTGCAGACATTTAATTCCACTTATTGCTTTAGCTTAATTCCACTAGCTAGTGGTAATTGAGTTTCAGTATACAAACGTGTGAATTTAGAGCGAATTCACTTGGGAGCCTTAAGAAGTTTAAATTAATGGACTAAGGAACCCAAAATCTAGCTCTGCTTACTATGCTACGGCTGAATCTGAGTCTGCTTGGGTTGAAAGGTTTAAAGAATCCCTTCACCGGAGGCGTTCCCAATTTAATTTAATAATAAAAAAAGTAATACTAACAATGATTTTGAATTGAGATAATTACATTAATTATCTTGTTTGAAGATTGGGATAAAATGCTTCTTGTGAATGCGGTGTTAGATCTTCTTCCGTTAGCATACGTGGTGTAGCAATTTTCCCCCTGCTTACCCTGAGTGACAGACGATTCTAGCCCTCTGGCACTTTGCACCCATAACATATTTATGTATTATATTCCGAATATTCTTACCTTGCGGGTGGTTACCGAACCCATAAAACCACCTGCGCATACACATCCTAGGCTACACACTCTGGCCGGCCAGAAAGTCTGAAAGCTAACTGAGTCAAGTTACCAAGTAATTTGAAACAGTCTGGTTTTCCGGAGTTAGGGAGGATAGAAGTAGGAAATAGCTGTGACTAGGGAGACACCTTAGGCACTCACGCATACACACGATTAAATGTAAATGGGGTTTGTTTTGCTGAAACAATAATAATTTTGATGGGTGGTTAAATATATTAGCTTACGGGGTTGGGAAAAATTAGGCAGGCTCCCCCTTTTCTTTCAGGGTATCCAGTTGTATGATGAGAGTAAGTATTTACCCAAGTCCCCACCATAACAATGCGGTCATTAGATGCGTTTAAGGTTCATTTAATAAAACTAAAATAAGTGAAATTGGTGCTTCCACAATGTTTTGTAGTGTAGTGATATTGTAATCAATATGTCGCAATAGGTTTAGTGTTCAATAAATCTGTTTCCAAACCCGTCTGTAAATGATAGCGTTAAGTAATTCTCTTATCACCTACTCGTAAGGATGTAGATGTAGCCCCGCAAAAATTACGCGTCGCGCTAATGTAAACCTGCAACACTGTCTAAATGATTGTGTTCGTTATTTAATTGTGCGAGTCTTGAATTAGTAGCTACTAAACTTACTGCTTATCTATGTCTCTGGTCCTTACCTTAAAACTAGACGTAAAGGTTGGTGCGTTTCATCCACACGGTGATAATTTCAAACTAAGGAATAGGTAAAACGAAACGAAAATATAAGCTTCATAGGTACTTATCTTTTGACCTTCGGGCGGGACATTCCACTATTGCAAAGAGGTAGGAACAATTTATGTAGGTGCGTAGATACTCTTCCTTCCGACTGTAGTTTCTTTAGTATTATTGCATTTTAGGCGCAATATAGGGTGAATAATATATAGGGTGGTCAAAACTCGGATTATTGTTAGGAATTGAAAGACGTTATGGGACGTTAGGGAGTAGTTAAGAGCCACTATAGGCTTTGTAGTAGTAAGGCTATATTCATTTTAAGTATATTGGCTTAATACTCTGCTTAATCTCATAGTTGCGTGAGCGCGGCTGGATTGTTTCAGTGTTGGTAAGCTTCGATGAAGTCTTATTCCAACGTACTTTGTGCATTTGGTTATTACCTCTCTCACACTCGTCAGCCAATGCATTGTACTGCTGAGCATCCCTTTGCCGTTTCTTGCGTTAATTGTGTGAAGCGTCTTGAGTCTTAAGATCTCTATACCTGCTTAAAGCTTTTATTATGTTTGACTTGTCCTTGAGTGGCATCTCATAGTTGCGTGAGCGCGGCTGGATTGTTTCAGTGTTGGTAAGCTTCGATGGAGTCTTATTCCAACGTACTTTGTGCATTTGGTTATTACCTCTCTTACACTCTCGTCTGCCAATGCATTGTACTGCTGAACATCCCTTTGCCGTTTCTTGCGTTAATTGTGTGAAGTGACTTGAGTCTTAATGCCTGCTCAAAGCTTTTATTGCTTCTATTATATTTATTTGTATGACTTATGTCTTTGGGTGACATTTCATGGTTGCGTGGGTTTGGCCGGACTGTTTCAGTGTTGGTAAGCTTCGATGAAGTCTTATTCCAACGTACTTTGTGCATTTGGTTATTACCTCTCTCACACTCGTCTGCCAATGCATTGTACTGCTGAACGTCCCTTTGCCAATTCTTGCGGTAATCATGTATGTTTTCTTAAGGCATAGACTCGGAATAATGAATCATTGTATTCTTATTTCTAGTCAGTCATAGTTTTATTATTTATAAGTATATATTAACAGTATAACGTAGTGGTGGCCAATCCCCATCCACGGTAGATATGATTAGCACTATCGGCTAGTAGATAATTGAGTATTGCACTCTCTTCTTCTTATCCAATATTATCTACTTAGCTGGCTAATAATGTCTGCCTTAACCGGCCTTTGGTAGGGGACGTTATACTAAAACACTCACATGTGTAGTAGTATGACAAGTAGTTATTTCAAATATTTTGCTACTATAATCTTATTTTATTTACATGGAATTTATTTTATTTAACCTTTAATTTATTGTCTTTAAACTTAACTTCTTTATTAAAATTTTCCTCCTTTATCCCAATTTTGTCTCGCTTCTGCTTATTTAATGTTGCTTTATTGCTATTTTAGTTTCTTCGAATCTTTCTAAAATTTACCTTTTCTAATAAACATTTGGTTTGAACTGAATGTTCTTAGTTCCACTTTTATTATTTTAACGGATCTCTTACATGCACTCATTACTCAATCTCATATCCTAAAAGTTCTTGGGTTATTAATACGTTCACAATGAAGGGTTCTCACTAGACTAGACGATTACAGTTGGCCATTGGAGTGTTTTGCATCATAGTAACTTTTCTCCTTTACTATCGGGGTCATACGTTTAATATTCCGGGGTTGGGGGTTACAATAGTGTTGCCGTGACCATGATATTTTAATACGAGTTTGAGTAGTTTGTTTGTATGTTTTATGATGCAGAATATTCTTATTTTTAATTATTATCGTTGGCTTTATGCCACAATTTGATGTTCGTGAAATGGAAAGGTTTGAGATTGACGATGCGGGTATGATTGAGATCCGTTCATTTTGCTTTCGCATAGATTTATGGATGTATGCACGGGTAAAAACAAATATTTGATTCGTGTATGGATCTATTTATCTAATTTTTTACGTGTAATCACGTTATTTTAACTAACGTTCCGTAGCTTCTTGGTGATTTCTATTCAAATTTCGTTACTTTACAATAAATCTTTAGTTGATTCAATGCTTCCGTGTCGGTTTTTAATAATAGTCTGTAGAGGTTATACTGTTCGATCGTTTTTAAGCAGGTACGCTTAGGGGTTTTTTATTCAGGGGGTTGTATCAAATTATGTTTTACGTCAGAAGTTGCGTTCATAGGTAAACTAAGGCCAATAATAATTCCAGTTTAGTTAATTAAGAAGATAATTAGGGAATTAAAAAAAAAATTGAATGTCATCGGGTTACATTAATTAGTCAAAGGTCTGCTTTGTGGGGGGTTGTCAAAATATGGATTTTCTTTTACGCGATTTTAAATTCTTAAATACATTAATACTTGTTTTGCTTATTAATTAATAGTTATTATTGTGAATGATCTTTCTTAATTTATTTTATTTGTAGGTATTTCATTTTAAATATTTTCATGCTGGGGGTTGATATCTTTACATTCGGTTTAGCATTCCATTACGCGGAGACTTGTCTTTTATTTGGGGGGTTGTTGGGTTGTAAAAGAAAAAAAAAAGCAACATAATTAACAAAAGTTTTCTCGACGGGGGGTTGCTATTATTACAGTATTGCTAGGAATTTAGTATTGCGTAATTCGGTAGATTCGTATAGTGGTGGCGCAAATGAATTCATGAATTATAAATTATTCCATTGGACTCGAGATTAATTTTAATTTGCTAAATTATCGATATGTCAAATAAATTTAGTATATTTTATTCACATCGATTCGTGAATTTCTTGATAGACATCATAAACTAATTTATTAATTAAAACAAAAAAGAAAAAGGAATTATTTTATTTTAGTAATCCGCTTACCCATAATAAAGTATAAATTATAGAAAAAAAAAACAACACATTTTGTTTTATTTTAATAATCCGCGTACAGTAAACGAAAAAAGTAGATAATCGAATATTCTTAAACCAAACTTTGAATTTAAATGTACCTTACCATAATTTACGTCTTACCCAAATACTATTTTTAATAAAATACGGACGCGAGTTAATCTAATCGGGATTTACACTTGATTATTTAATTTTCGTCGTTGACTGTACTTCTTAAACCAGGTAATTGAAACGGTTTTGAAAGGTAATCTGGTAATTGAAATTGAGGTATTGTGTACGGTAATCAAGGTAATTCGTGTGGTACTGTGTAAGGTAAAGCAAATTTAATTTTTAAATTTTACTTGTGTCTCATAACGTCTATCACTAGGTATATTTGCGATCGCGGGCTCTGGTTCAAATGATTTTATTCCTCATATTGGATAGGGTTGTCAAATTTATAATAAAATTAGTAGTTTATTTTATATCGCGGTAATCAAAATCATATCTGCGAAGAGTTCATTCGCTAAATTCTCAGGCTTCATATATCAGTATGTAAGCAAGTAAGAGTAAGCTTGGAAATGATTCGATGAATGGAGAAGGAATTAGTTGGAGTATTTAGAAAGAGAATGAAAAGGGGCTTGAATGGAAGTTCTAGAGTTCGGTGAATCGGTTTTACGCAGATAACTTGTTTTATTTAGTTTCCGAATACAGCACACACCTCAAGCGGATACAAATACTTCTTTTGATTTTCATTTTAAATTAAGTTAAACTGTATTTGTATCCCGGACTCCACAAGAAGCTAAGAACTAGTTTCGGCAACTGAGCAGGCTCCAGAAGCGAAGATGTTGTCGATTGGGGATTTTCATTGATTAATATCGTTTGTTTGATAGCTTCCCGTAGTGATTTCGCAGCTGATTGTTATTTGAGGCTATTGTAAGGGTCGGTTCTACTACCGGTGCACGTTTGCTCTTGGGGAGGCCTCCCCTTTGGAGTTTAAGCGAGTGTATCTGGTACTTAGCAGTCGGTGCCTTCGGGCTGTTCTGCCTCACAACCAGGATCCCTTTATCAAGGTCTTAAATGATAGGCTGTGTTAAAAGCTGCTAAGCGATCCGAATTAAACGGTGTCGATTGAAATTTCACATAGGCAATTATCCGAAGAGTCTGGTTGAAAAACACAACTCACTCATTTCGTCATTTCTGGAAAATAGTGAAACAAGTAATTAGTAACTTATGTAGCATGACCACTCTCGTGATCACTTATGTTTTATTGAAAATTTGATAACGACAGGTCTTATCCAAATTTTGGGGGTTGATTGTGACGGACCAAGCTCCGTACAAGTGCTCACGATCGTTAATATCATGTTAAATTGTGTTCTGCACGAGAAGATTAAGGATGGGAGCTAAAATAAACCGAGAAATGATAATCGTATACTTATATAGGGATTGTAAAACATTTAAATAGCGTTTTATAGAATCGGATAAAGCGCCGAAACGTATTTGGTTCCCCGACATAAAATACAGCTAGGTATATTTTGTTTGTATCATTTGTAAATATTTAAGCAGTTCTTGTGAGACATTGCGTTGTCTTTTATAGATTAAATTTTTACGATAATTGAGATTAATTACAACGGCATCTATTTTGCGAGATGGCACAACTAATGAATTATGGATTGAAGAAAGTTTTTCACCTAAAACCTGTTACAATACATGACAGTTCATCGCTTTGTTCGTAGGTGACGCTACCGGTCTAAACGCGTGGGTCTGAATTCATTCTCTAAAACAAAAATAAAAAAAAAGTGCATCCGAAAAGCTTTTGTTTTGTAGCATTTGTAAACATTTAAACAGTTCTTGTAAAATACTTATTGCGTTGTCTTTTGTAGATTAAATTATGCAACTGGTTTTAGGGATGGTTTACGATAATTGAGATTAATCACAATGACATCTCTCTTGCGAAATAGCATAACTAATAAATTTTGGATTGAAGAAAGTCTGTCACCTAAATCTAATACAGTACATGGCAGTTCATTATTTTGTTCATAGATGACGCTTTTTTAATTCATTCTCTAAAACAAAACAAAAAATTGTATCCGAAAAGTTCGGTCATTCAGGTACTAAATAAATAGGGAACTTAAATCATATAAAACTTTAACAAAACAACATAGACTCACGCCTGTGTCCCAGAGGGGTAGGCGAATGTCGGGGACTGCCACTTGTTGCGGTCTTGACGGATCGCTGTCGCTTTCTCAACATTCATTGGTCGTTGCTTGCGCGCGCGCCGGTTTCGGGTGCTTTTGTCTTGCCCTTTGCTGATGCATCCCCTGTTTGGTCGAGGTGTGTCCGTCTGGGTCATCCCTTGCCGGCCCTTCCACCCACATTTGTTCGATGGATTTGTTTCCTCCTCTCCACATGTCCAAACGAACTCAACATTCCTTTCTCAATTTTAGTCACTGCATCCTCTTTTAGTCCACAACGTTTTCTAGTCACACGGTTATGTGTCCGGTCATTCAAAGTAACACCAGACATACTTCTCAAGGACCTCATTTCTACTTAAAAACGTAGTATTTAGTTTTTCATTGAACTCTGAACGTTTTCTTAGAAACATTATTTTACGAGATGACTCATATATATTGATAAACGCTTCATATATTGTAGGCGTTGCGTTCATACGTTGGGGAGTGACGTCATGGTCTGAGGTCGAGTTGTGTGCCGCGTTGTGGTGCCACGTGATTGTATTGACTTTTTGACTGTTTGTATCGTAGGGAGTGTATGGTCGCGGAAGAAAGAGATACCACGTTTGTTTGCCTTTAGACGTGTCCTCTCATACTTTATTAAAGTTTTTCTTAGTGCAAGTCCCCATTATCGAATATCTTCGCATAAGCTCTAGAGTTAGCTCCATCTAGGAGTGAGTAGCGTATCAGTATTAGTTCTTTGTTAATACGATATTAACCGTTAGAGTGGGGGGGCGCCACTGTTATTTCCGTCCGGTTGACGCCAACCAAATAAATCATTATAACGCTTCAAATCCCAATTGTAGATAAAGTAGAGTATGTTTAGATGAATATAGACTGAATTAAAGAGATGTTGTTCTATATACGAGATACGAAACTTTGTTACTAGTTTTTCGAAAACACCACCGCGTCATTCAAATGTGCGTTGAATAAATTGATAAAAGGATTGTAGAAAAATAAATCAATCGGGAAATATCGAGATAAATAAATAGAAACTTAATTGACAATATAATTGCAGACATTAAATATTAATTTATAAAATAGCATAATATTAAAGTTCTGAAATTGATTGAGAAGATAGTGGCGCGATGTGGTACGAGTTTGACGAACAAAAATAGAATTACCAATGTTGAAGTCCTTAAATTAATAGCAATAAGGAATAAAATTCTTAGTTGGCGGGATTTCGTTATTGGTTTCGCGAGCGGGAGAAGTGGCATCATATTAGGAGGGGGCTGCGAGGTTATAAAAGCTGGGTTCGGGAAGCGCTCGGGGCTTTTTCCGGAACAGAAAATTGAACAGTAAATACGTCTGCTGCGCTCGTAGGCAAATTCGCCATTTTGTGAATTTATTACTATTAGGGAGTTTCGTTTGCATTTAAATTCGAAAGTAGGAGAGTGGTTTTGGATTTGTAACCTAACATCACCTGTGGGCATTGCGTCCCAGACTATCAGCTCTGGTGTGAAGTTTCAGGTTCTGAATTACTTTCTTAGCTAGGGAATGAGATTTGAAAGTGAAAGTGTAAGGTTAGAAGCGCCCTTTGATTCCTAAACCGTTTGTATATTTAGCTAGAAGTTTTCCGCGTAAAATAGGGTTTTCAGCCTTAGTAATTAGGGTAGCTCTCGCGAAATAAAAGTTTACTAATCCTTTTCTTCCACAGTACTACGTTTATGCGGAAATAAATTTGTGCAAAGGATAACTCACGGTGACAAAGGTATGCTATGGATAATCCGTGTGTCTAGCCTTTGTCAAATAACCAAGGCTCGGCGGGGGCACACGAGACGATCGATATCATTCTTGCGTCATAGCTTTCTGAGCCTTTGCAGACATTTAATTCCACTTATTGCTTTAGCTTAATTCCACTAGCTAGTGGTAATTGAGTTTCAGTATACAAACGTGTGAATTTAGAGCGAATTCACTTGGGAGCCTTAAGAAGTTTAAATTAATGGACTAAGGAACCCAAAATCTAGCTCTGCTTACTATGCTACGGCTGAATCTGAGTCTGCTTGGGTTGAAAGGTTTAAAGAATCCCTTCACCGGAGGCGTTCCCAATTTAATTTAATAATAAAAAAAGTAATACTAACAATGATTTTGAATTGAGATAATTACATTAATTATCTTGTTTGAAGATTGGGATAAAATGCTTCTTGTGAATGCGGTGTTAGATCTTCTTCCGTTAGCATACGTGGTGTAGCAATTTTCCCCCTGCTTACCCTGAGTGACAGACGATTCTAGCCCTCTGGCACTTTGCACCCATAACATATTTATGTATTATATTCCGAATATTCTTACCTTGCGGGTGGTTACCGAACCCATAAAACCACCTGCGCATACACATCCTAGGCTACACACTCTGGCCGGCCAGAAAGTCTGAAAGCTAACTGAGTCAAGTTACCAAGTAATTTGAAACAGTCTGGTTTTCCGGAGTTAGGGAGGATAGAAGTAGGAAATAGCTGTGACTAGGGAGACACCTTAGGCACTCACGCATACACACGATTAAATGTAAATGGGGTTTGTTTTGCTGAAACAATAATAATTTTGATGGGTGGTTAAATATATTAGCTTACGGGGTTGGGAAAAATTAGGCAGGCTCCCCCTTTTCTTTCAGGGTATCCAGTTGTATGATGAGAGTAAGTATTTACCCAAGTCCCCACCATAACAATGCGGTCATTAGATGCGTTTAAGGTTCATTTAATAAAACTAAAATAAGTGAAATTGGTGCTTCCACAATGTTTTGTAGTGTAGTGATATTGTAATCAATATGTCGCAATAGGTTTAGTGTTCAATAAATCTGTTTCCAAACCCGTCTGTAAATGATAGCGTTAAGTAATTCTCTTATCACCTACTCGTAAGGATGTAGATGTAGCCCCGCAAAAATTACGCGTCGCGCTAATGTAAACCTGCAACACTGTCTAAATGATTGTGTTCGTTATTTAATTGTGCGAGTCTTGAATTAGTAGCTACTAAACTTACTGCTTATCTATGTCTCTGGTCCTTACCTTAAAACTAGACGTAAAGGTTGGTGCGTTTCATCCACACGGTGATAATTTCAAACTAAGGAATAGGTAAAACGAAACGAAAATATAAGCTTCATAGGTACTTATCTTTTGACCTTCGGGCGGGACATTCCACTATTGCAAAGAGGTAGGAACAATTTATGTAGGTGCGTAGATACTCTTCCTTCCGACTGTAGTTTCTTTAGTATTATTGCATTTTAGGCGCAATATAGGGTGAATAATATATAGGGTGGTCAAAACTCGGATTATTGTTAGGAATTGAAAGACGTTATGGGACGTTAGGGAGTAGTTAAGAGCCACTATAGGCTTTGTAGTAGTAAGGCTATATTCATTTTAAGTATATTGGCTTAATACTCTGCTTAATCTCATAGTTGCGTGAGCGCGGCTGGATTGTTTCAGTGTTGGTAAGCTTCGATGAAGTCTTATTCCAACGTACTTTGTGCATTTGGTTATTACCTCTCTCACACTCGTCAGCCAATGCATTGTACTGCTGAGCATCCCTTTGCCGTTTCTTGCGTTAATTGTGTGAAGCGTCTTGAGTCTTAAGATCTCTATACCTGCTTAAAGCTTTTATTATGTTTGACTTGTCCTTGAGTGGCATCTCATAGTTGCGTGAGCGCGGCTGGATTGTTTCAGTGTTGGTAAGCTTCGATGGAGTCTTATTCCAACGTACTTTGTGCATTTGGTTATTACCTCTCTTACACTCTCGTCTGCCAATGCATTGTACTGCTGAACATCCCTTTGCCGTTTCTTGCGTTAATTGTGTGAAGTGACTTGAGTCTTAATGCCTGCTCAAAGCTTTTATTGCTTCTATTATATTTATTTGTATGACTTATGTCTTTGGGTGACATTTCATGGTTGCGTGGGTTTGGCCGGACTGTTTCAGTGTTGGTAAGCTTCGATGAAGTCTTATTCCAACGTACTTTGTGCATTTGGTTATTACCTCTCTCACACTCGTCTGCCAATGCATTGTACTGCTGAACGTCCCTTTGCCAATTCTTGCGGTAATCATGTATGTTTTCTTAAGGCATAGACTCGGAATAATGAATCATTGTATTCTTATTTCTAGTCAGTCATAGTTTTATTATTTATAAGTATATATTAACAGTATAACGTAGTGGTGGCCAATCCCCATCCACGGTAGATATGATTAGCACTATCGGCTAGTAGATAATTGAGTATTGCACTCTCTTCTTCTTATCCAATATTATCTACTTAGCTGGCTAATAATGTCTGCCTTAACCGGCCTTTGGTAGGGGACGTTATACTAAAACACTCACATGTGTAGTAGTATGACAAGTAGTTATTTCAAATATTTTGCTACTATAATCTTATTTTATTTACATGGAATTTATTTTATTTAACCTTTAATTTATTGTCTTTAAACTTAACTTCTTTATTAAAATTTTCCTCCTTTATCCCAATTTTGTCTCGCTTCTGCTTATTTAATGTTGCTTTATTGCTATTTTAGTTTCTTCGAATCTTTCTAAAATTTACCTTTTCTAATAAACATTTGGTTTGAACTGAATGTTCTTAGTTCCACTTTTATTATTTTAACGGATCTCTTACATGCACTCATTACTCAATCTCATATCCTAAAAGTTCTTGGGTTATTAATACGTTCACAATGAAGGGTTCTCACTAGACTAGACGATTACAGTTGGCCATTGGAGTGTTTTGCATCATAGTAACTTTTCTCCTTTACTATCGGGGTCATACGTTTAATATTCCGGGGTTGGGGGTTACAAGTGGTCAAATTGTTCATTTTGAAATAGATAGAAAAAACGCAGAACAGATTATCCTCTGCCGGCCCGTAACAAGTAAAAAATTAGAGTCATTTAAAGTAGACCTTGAAAGTAGCATAAAAACTCAAGAAAATTACCAAAATGCTAATGCTCATTATGTAGACTTTTTCAAAGTCGTGTCGGGTAGTTTTGAAAAAGTTTTTAAATTGCGGCAGCTAACAAATAATGAGAATAAAGTAGGATTTAGTGAATGGGCAACCTCGGGTATCCGGAAAAGTAGAGAAACACTTTATGAACTGTATGACAAAAAGACTTATACATATGACACCAAATTCATACAGCACGTCAAAAAATATTCCAAGTTATTTAAGGCCGTCTGCCATAAGGCTAAATGCGATCATATAAAGAATAAAATCTTACAGTCACCGAATAAAATTAAAACAATTTGGACAATAATAAATAGAGAAACGGGTAAAACAAAATTAGGAGACCGAGATATTTCGCTTAAGATTGATGACAAAATAATAACGACAAATGAAGATATCGCTGCAGCATTTGAACAGTTCTTCACTAATGTTCCAATCGTGACTACAGCTCCGTTAGACTCGTCACCTGATCGTGCAACAACATTACTAAAAGACCATGTCTCCTCGTGCGAACACGATTTCTCATTTAATTACATTGAGCCCCATAACGTTCTTAAAAAATTTAAATTATTGAATCTTAAAAAAACCGAGGACTTGTGGGGTATGTCGGTAAAAATTGTTAGTTCAGTGATCCATGTCCTAGCTTTACCGTTAGCAAAAATTTTCAATAAATGTGTAGATGAGGGAGTATTTCCGGACCTCATGAAATATAGTAGACTAGTACCCTTATTTAAAAGCGGTGATAAACACGATCCAACCAATTTTAGGCCCGTCTCAGTACTACCAGTATTAAGTAAAATATTTGAGAAGATCATCTTAGATCAATTACTTACGCATTTCAATAATTACCAACTCTTTCATAGCCAGCAATTTGGTTTTACTAAAGGGCGGAATACAACAGACGCCGGAGTTATGTTACTTAAACATATTTTCAGCGCGTGGGAGGATCGCAAGGATGCAGTAGGCATATTTTGTGATTTATCAAAAGCATTTGATTGTGTAGACCACGAAACGCTACTCCTAAAGTTAAAACACTACGGAATAAAGGGTGCAGGTTTAGATCTTTTAAGATCGTATTTAGAAGGAAGGGTCCAAAAAGCAGACGTAAATCGTATTAAATCCTCGGGTTCACTTGTAAAAATCTATCTTAGGGCCGCTCCTTTTCCTAGTCTATATAAATGATTTACCGTTTATGGTACAAAAAATGTCTGAGATAGTGTTATTTGCTGCTGACACGTCACTTATTTTTAAAATAAGGAGACAAGAAAATAATCTTGACGATGCAAATAATGCTCTCTCGCAAGTACTAGATTGGTTCACAGCAAATAATCTGCTGCTAAATTCTAAAAAGACAAAATGTATAAAGTTTTCCTTACCTAACGTACGAGTAGTTGAGAACAACATAGTAATTGGACATGAAAAATTAGAATTTGTAGATGATACTGTATTTCTGGGCATCACAATCGATGCAAAACTACAATGGGGTCCACATATTGTAAAATTAGCACACAGACTTAGCTCTGCAGCATATGCAGTGAAAAGAATTAGGGAACTCACTGACGTTGCAACTGCTAGGCTTGTTTATTTTAGTTACTTCCATAGTATTATGTCCTACGGTATACTACTATGGGGCCGGGCAGCAGACATTGAGACTATCTTCATCTTGCAGAAGAGAGCCATCCGATTTATTTACAAGTTAGGTAGTAGGGATTCGCTAAGAGATTTCTTCAAAGAAACCAACATCTTAACAGTTGCATGTCAATACATTTATGAAAATATTATGTACGTTAGAAAAAATATCAAAGACTTCGAAAATGTTGGTAGCCACCATAATGTTAATACTAGAAATAAACATAAATTGTCATTTCCACTATTTAGACTTGCAAAAGTTAACACATCCTTTATGGGGCACTGTATAAGGTTCTACAACAAAATTCCTCAAGATATATTAGAGTTACCTCCAACGCGATTTAAAAAATGTGTTAAGCACATTCTGTGCAAAAAGGCTTACTATAACATCAAGGATTATTTAGAAGACAAAGATGTTTGGCATTAAACAGTAGATTAATATTATTTAAAGGACGATTGTGACTAGTGTTCAACACATTCATGACTAATATTTTAAGTTGAAAACTCTGTTAATTAAGTTAAAACGTGTTTTGAAAAGAATAAATGTGGAGTTTCTTTGTTAGTTTCTTCTCCACATAATCCATTAATTGTGAAACTAACAACTTTGACGTTCATTAAGTAAACATTCTGTTTTTACAATGAATAAAAATATTTGAATTGAATTGAATTGAATTGCTCTTACAATCATAAGAATCCCGCACCCTGTTATGAGGTATTTATCTGATTGTGTAGTGTGAATATATTTGTAGGGTATCGTACCTAAAAAGAATATATACACACACACACACACACACACACACACACACACACACACACACACACAGATAAATCATTTATTAAAGGTCACTTTTAGATCACTTTTTTGTCCGTCCATCTATGAAGCAAGAGTCTTTTTAGGGTTCCGTAGTCCGACAAGGAACCCTTATAGTTTCACCATGTACGTCTGTCTGTCTGTCTGGGGCATCGTTAGATTAGTCTTTGAAAGATATTGTGAGTGTAGGAAGACCATTTTTTTTAGGGTTCCGTTTGCGAAATATGAAAGCGCAAATTTTTGTCCCTGTAGGGCGTCCCCCCCCCTCTCCTAGCTAAATAATAGCTAGTAGCTAATAGCTGATTGTAGATACGTGAAAAAATTTAGGGTACTAGCCCATAAAATGAACTTAAAAGGAACAGTATCACGGTTAAGTAGGCTTTACTAGTTAACCAGCAATAGGCAAACAACTCATAAAAGTGGAATTTCGTACAAATAATAATACGGAAAATGACTTCGATAAAGTTGCTAATTCTGTAAAGCAGATAAAAACACCCTCTTTCTACGAAACCCGCCATTGCGCGTGGCCCAACACGCACTTGGCCGGTTTTATTTTCAGGAAGGGATAGGAAGATTTGATATTAATACCAAATCGATATTAATATCAATTACCTATCAAAGTAAGTTAATGCCCAAAAGTAAGTAAATGCAATCAAAAAATATAAAAAAAGTTTTTTAAGTGTAACTACAAGTACGTGCCTGATTGCAACGCAATACAGCAATATTGGCGTTAAAAGTAGAGAGGTAAGCGCAGGGCATTAATCACCACGCACGAGCCCCGGCCCACAGAAAATTGGACCTATGATTAATGTTATTTATTTGATTGATTATTCTCTCAGTGAGAGGTCAGCATCCTGCGCTTTACAACTTGCAACAAGACGTTGATCAAAGCTGAAAACTAAAACAAAAAATACTGTTATAAAAATAACCAAAAACCCGACTGCTTTTTAGGGTTGCGTACCGAAGGGTGCCAAACGGGACCCTATTGTTAGGATTCCGTTCCCGAAGGATGCCAAACGAGACCCTATTTCTAAGACTTCACAGTACGTCAGTCTGTCTCTCTGTCTGTCTGTCTGTCTGTCGCCAGGCTGTATCTCATGAACCGTGATGGCTAGGCAGTTGGAATTTTCACACATGATGTATTTCTGTTGCCGCTATAACAACAAATACTAAAAACAGAATAAATAGTTAAGGAGGGGGCACACAAAATACGTGATTTTTGGCCGTTTTTTTTAGATACGATAGACGATTGAAATATTCACAGAATATTTAGTTCTATATTCGCTTTAAAAGTAAATAATTAAATTAAAATAACAAGAAGAAGAAGAAAGACATTTATTATACCCACAAGATACATCACAGAAACAAAATAAGCAGATAAGTAACATAATAAAGGGGGCTCCCATACAACAATCGTGTTTTATTGCCGTTGTTTCTCGATAATGTTGTAAAGATAATTGTACGGAACCGAGTGCCCGAGTCCCACTCGCACTTGGCCGGTTTTTTTACCACTGCTCCGACTCTCCAAGATTTTCTGGAAAAAATCTCTTACAGAGATACGCTCGCCTTTGTAGATGTCATTTCTTATGTAATGTCCTGGTCTATGTTTCGTGTGCAATAAAGTATAAGTAAGCAGGCAGAACCAACCTAGGTTATATTGTTGAATTTCTGTCCAACCTGCTTAATAGGTAATCTCAGCAGTGAGATAGTTGATTATTTTTTATAAAAAACGAACAAACGTATACATAAACGACGAGACCAGGGTCTGTCTATTTTTATAACAGGTTTTATTTTTTTTTTCTTTTTAAGTGATTTTCTAAGTTGGATTTTTGTTGATGCTATAGCCTATGATACTTGCGCAAACATGACGAATCGATTTAGATCTTATTTGTCAAAATCTGACCATTGGTTAAGAAGTTGTAAAGGAACATATAATCGGACATACTTTCATACACACACACGAGCCAAACACATTACCCTCCTTTTGGGCCCCGCTGCAGTCGAGTAACTAAGCTCCGGCCGCGATGCCGTTTGGCTGAAGAGCGCTGAAATTAAGTAACTCAAAAAGCATAGGAACAGATGCATAAAACCTATAGAACATTCATCAGCTCATCAATCTATTCACGTTAAGGGCGACTTTGCAACTAAAATGTAAAAGTTAACCTGCTGTCGACTGTACACCGCTGTACGCCGCGTTATGTGGCAAATCTTGAGGCCTGGACCCGTCGGGTCATCATCATCATTTTACGCCATTTTCAGACATTTTCAGGCGTTGGCCTCTATCAAACATCTCCGATTCGATCTATTTTGAGTAGTGAATATCGGGTCGGAGTACCAGTTACAACATGAGATTTCTGGAGCTTGTGAGATACGGACTCGTCGGACGGCAGTCAAAATGCTGCCCAGAATCGAAATCCAAAATTATTTAATTATTTTTCAGACTTTCTGACTTTCCTGCTATCTAGTAATCCTACTCGAGCCTAACAAATCTACGACGATATAATGTAATTTGCACGACAGCATGATCAAGTTTTACACTAAGGCAAAGTCGAAGTAAAATTCAACCCATTTAAAAGGTCGTGATAGATTATACCAGGCCAGGCCCGGGCCTGGCCTTTTAAAGAAAAACGCTTCAAATTAAAATAATCTAGAAGACGAGAGAAAATTAAAGCCAAACCGGTGACAAACCGGGCAACCGGTGCTAACTATGAAGTGCGTATTCTACCCGTCACCCATGATACAGGCTGCGCGTAGTGTGAGAGTAACCATCGACAATAATTATTGTAATCTTTTCTTCATCATCATCATCATCATTCAGCCACAAGAAGTCCACTGCTGGACATAGGCCTCCTCCATGGATTTCCAAAAAGACCGGCTGAAAGCGGCCTGCATCCAGCACCTCCCTGCCACTTGGATGAGGTCATCTGTCCATCTTGTGGCTGGTCGTCCTACGCTGCGCTTGCCGATATGTGGTCTCCATTCGAGAACTTTTCGGCCCCATCGGCCATCAGTTCTGCGTGCTATGTGCCCCGCCCACTGCCACTTCAACTTACTAATCCGCTGGGCTATGTCGACGACTTTCGTTCGTCTACGGATCTCATCATTTTTGATTCCATCTCGTGGAGAAATTCCGAGCATAGCCCTTTCCATAGCTCGTTGCGTGACCTTGAGCGTTCTTATGAGGCCATAGGTCATCAGCACTGGTTGTATAATTTTGTCTTGAGCGATTGAGGTATATTAAACGAAAACTAGGTTTCCCGAATGCTACCCAGCCGAGTTGGATTCGACGATTGACCTCTTTCAACAATCTTTTCTTATAAATAAACATTTTTTTAATGCTTTGCCCGCCGGCCGGGACGTGCCAGGTGTGGGTGTCACCCGAGCGAATCGCTCGCATCGCAATTTCGCCACCCAGTCAGTAAAAGTCAAGTTAAAGGATTCTCCATCCAAGATCTAATAGATGTAGGCCGTAGAAAATGGGAAAAATGTCATGTAACGGCTTACGAATTTTTATACAATTTAATTTTTTACCGATTTTTATAAATCTATCATAAGCAGCTTATATACGTCCCACTATAGGGCACAGGCCTTCTATCAGAGAAAGAGAGTATGGGCTTAATCACCACGCGCTCCCACCGCGGATTGGCGATTTCAAGCGCTGAAGTATATGCATAGCTCAGACACCCAGGTTTCCTCACGATGTTTTCCTTCACAGTCAGCGAAGTATTGCTACTATAACTTCACAAATGTACGTAACTTAGAAAACAAAGTCATAGGTACATGCCCGCACTGGGGATCGAACCTGGGTCTCCCGCTTCCGAGTCCCATTTTGTACCCACCAGGCTACCACCGCTTCTTATAAATCTATATCTACACTAATATTATAAAGAGAAAGAGTTTGTAAGTTTATATGTTTATTAAGTTTCTATGTAAAGGGTAATCTCCGGAAGTTCTTAACCGATTTCAAATTTCCGATTTCTTTCACCAGTATTTAGAATGGCCTTTCGGAGTAGACATAGGCTATAGACTAATCCGTTTACCAAGCGAACGTAGTCGCGGGCACTACTAGTCTAACATATGGTTGGCATGGTAACACTTCAGGGGTCAGACGAGCAGTCACCGGCGTTTTTCGTGGTGATCCGCCCTGCCGTCGGCGTCGGTTCCAGCCGGTCGCTTCATCATCAGCCCTTTGACGCCCACTGCAGGACATAGGCCTCCCTCATGGTTTTCATAACTATGAGGGGTTTTGCCATAATTGCCAAGCTCGGCAGGCGGGTTGGCGATCGCAGTATGCGGTTGGAATGTCAGGTAGACGCTGCTGCCCGTCTCCTGGTAATTGATTTCCTTAGTCGCCTTCTACGACATCCACGGGAGGAAATGGAGTGACGCTATTCTTAATCCGGCGCCACACGGCGCCAGCCGGCCGTGTGCCTACCGTCAAGCTTGAGGTTGTGATGGGGAGAAACCCAATGGTCTGAAACATAATTCGACTTTACGACAACGTAACGACTTCCCGATAAGAGAGTACAAACTTGGTCCCGTAAATCCTTGTGGGTGTCGATCCGGGGCGCCGCCAGCGGTGATTTATAGCTTTATCTAGTTTGGTCGTATTTAAATGTCTGCCACAGCATGGGTAGTACGACGCTACTTTCCAGTACATCAACTGTCAAATTTTGACGTTTTGGAGCCACAAAACGCTTGACCCGCGTCATCGTCCTACTAACGCGTACTATAAGCCTTTATTTCTCGACAGATAATGTACAAATTTTTACTTACATACTTTTCTTTGCCTTCATACGTCCTTCCCACTACAGGGCACAGGCCTTCTATCTACCTACTAGGTAGGAATACCGTAAAAATGAAAGGAGGATGATCTGCCACAGAACTTTAGAAGAGTAACATTGGAGAGGGTGCCGTGGAAGGACACGAAGGTGGCCTATGTCAAGAGACAACCTGACGAGTATTAGTCTAGTGTCATGTGATATAAAGGGATTACTAATGGTTGACCAAAAAATTATTGACAAATGGTCATTCGACAAACAACGTTTAACCAAATGTTCATTTGGCAAACGAGACATTTGACAAAAGTATCATCTTACAAAAACTCACTTAGCAAATGATCCATTAGCAAACACTGTATTTGTTAAATGTTTTGAATATTAAAATGTCAATTGACCTTTTTTAATTTCACCAAATAATATGTTTCGCAAATGAAGCATTTGTCCAAATGTCATTTAACAAAATGTTATTTTATAAAATTGCACTTCTTTTTTCAACATTACGATTTAGTCTGTTGGGTAAATTATTCCGCTACCCGCGTATCGCCGTGAGCATGAATTTGTTGCACTGACATTTGAGGATAAATGCATTATTTGGTATCATTTTATATTTACAGGTAAGCTACAAGATTAGATACTTAGGCATTCAATTAATTTTTAATTGAATCGTCATCATCATGAATTTAAATGAATGTTCATCATTAATAATCTAAAAATATTGCCCATACATAAATCAACAGTAGTATTTTCTGGCGCTTCGCCGGCCGCTGCCGCGGCACGCTCGCTTCGCTCGCTCGGCTCGCGCGTTTTGTGGTCACTGTTCTAACCTAACCTAACCAAAATTTGTCTAAGTTTTTTGGTACCTATGTTTTTTCCATTCTGTCTAGATAAAATATATCAACTAATACTTAAACTATTTTACTTTTTTTTATTTATTTTCCTCAATTTCTTTATTCGTCTACAAAAATTGGCCATACATAAATCCACAGTAGTATTTTCTGGCGCTTCGCCGGCCGCTGCCGCGGCACGCTCGCTTCGCTCGCTCGGCTCGCGCGTTTTGTGGTCACTGTTCTAACCTAACCTAACCAAATTTACCTATTTTTTAATAAACGAAACATTTGTCAAATAATACATTTTATCAAACGTTTTTAGACCAATAGTAGTTTTGTCTGATAACTCAGTTGTTAAATGTTCATTAAGTAAAATAATTATTTGTAAAATGTAAATTTAAGTGTTGATCATTTGGATAAGTGAGTCATTTGTAAAATGATTAGTAGTAAAATGATCAATTGGCGAAAGCATTTTTTGGCAAACATTGTTTGTCAAGTGTAATTTTGACAAATGACTTTTGGTCAAACAGCAGGACCCCGATATAAAGTGAACACTTTAAAAGACCTATAGTTTTATAGTAGGCCTACCAACCTACCTACCTACTATAACGATAAAACTATTTGAGCGATAATTAAATTGCGGATATTCGAAGCATATTTTTGTTATCCTGTACTAAGTTTTTGATTGAGAAAACTATACCCACCTACCTAGTAGGTAGGCCTGCTATAAAAATTTTAAGTGTTCACTTTTTATCACATGACACTTGACTGAAACTCGTCAGGTTGTCTCTCGACATAGGCCTCCTTCATGTCCTTCTACTGTGAAGGAAAACATCGTGAGGAAACCTCGGTGTCTGAGCTATTCACACACCGCAGCGCCTGAAATGGCCAATCCGCGGTGGGCACGCGTGGTGATTAAGCTCATACTCTCTCCCTCTCTCTGAGAGAAGGCCTGTGCCCTACAGTGGGATGTATAGGCTTCTTATGTATATATGTAAAGTAAAATAAAGATGTTATACATGGCGATATCTTTTACATGGCGTAGTTTTATGCAAAGCGGCCCTGGCTGTAGTCTGCTATACGGATAGTTGTTGAATACAGTGGGACGTATATAGGCTGCTTATGATGTCCTTCTACGTCACCCTCTCCAATGTTACTCTCTTCTAAAGTTCTGTGGCAGATCATCCTCCTTTCGTTTTTGTGGTATTCCTCTCCTTCTTTTCCCGTCTCTTGCGCTATATTCTATTATCGTTTTGGCAGCAGTTCACATAAAACGTAAAAATATTGCGATTTTTGTTGGCCGGGGCCGCCACCCGCGACCGCTGCAGTGTGTGGCAGCTCTAAAAGCAAGTTCTTACTGTCTCGCCCGCACAATTTAACATTTTTAGTGATTGTAATAAAATTGGTTTAGTTTTGATGAATGCAGTCGGAGGGTTTGATGGATAATTAAATGGCGGATATTCAAAGCATATTTTTAATATCCTGTATTAAGTTTTTGATTGAGAAATTCTAAAATTATAATCTTAAAACCACTTTTCTTTATTAAACACTAAGTATAGGAAAACCAAAAAATATGTCCAAAATATCCATAAACTCACACCACATATAAAGATCTATTTTATTTACCCATGTACATGAATAAACGATACTTTACTTTACTTTACTTTACTTTACCACATTTACCAAAAGTTTACTCTTGGTAAAAAGGCTTGGTAAAAAGTGCACTCTTTACTAAATGTTACATCGTGCGAGCGAGACAGCATGCTCCATGTAAGAATAGCCTTAATACAGCACGCTTACCTTTGTGATCCTTCTTAATACAGCACGCTTACCTTTGTGATCCTTCTTAATACAGCACGCTTACCTTTGTGATCCTTCTTACTACAGCACGCTTACCTTTGTGATTCTTCTTAATACAGCACGCTTACCTTTGTGATCCTTCTTAATACAGCACGCTTACCTTTGTGATCCTTCTTAATACAGCACGCTTACCTTTGTGATCCTTCTTAATACAGCACGCTTACCTTTGTGATCCTTCTTAATACAGCACGCTTACCTTTGTGATCCTTCTTAATACAGCACGCTTACCTTTGTGATCCTTCTTAATACAGCACGCTTATCTTTGTGATCCTTCTTAATACAGCACGCTTACCTTTGTGATCCTTCTTAATACAGCACGCTTACCTTTGTGATCCTTCTTAATACAGCACGCTTACCTTTGTGATCCTTCTTAATACAGCACGCTTACCTTTGTGATCCTTCTTAATACAGCACGCTTACCTTTGTGATCCTTCTTAATACAGCACGCTTACCTTTGTGATCCTTCTTAATACAGCACGCTTACCTATGTGATCCTTCTTAATACAGCACGCTTACCTTTGTGATCCTTCTTAATACAGCACGCTTACCTTTGTGATCCTTCTTAATACAGCACGCTTACCTTTGTGATCCTTCTTAATACAGCACGCTTACCTTTGTGATCCTTCTTAAGTGGCCGTTCAAAACAGCAATCTTGACAATGCACTCAGGAGCGAGCTAAGTAAGAGCGCTTTGTTAATACGGCCTTTATGTTTAAATAACTTATATAAAACCTTCAGAACAATAGAATTGAGACAATTAAGTACCCAAACGCGCTTGCAAAAAGGTTATGGTTATGCCAATAGCTATGAAGAAAGTATGGAGCTGGCGCCCTACGCCCGATCGGGCTGTCCTGGAGACGGATTTTTTGGCAGGTTCGGTTTGTAACAAAAAGTATTTCAGGATTATTTTAATTGGTATAGTTGCGCCCACACGTCGCTGAACCCTGAAACTATAAGTCTGAAGAAAATTCCTTGACAAGAGAACTTACCTCGTTAACTAAACACGTTGTTTGCTCACTATCGGGGTGACGCCCTTACAACAAAATAAACTTGTTTCCGTTTATTCTGTTATCCGACAACTTTGCTCGGGGTCGAAAAACAATTTTATTTTTCCCGGATCCACTTAGTTTATGTAATCGCCAAGCAGACAAGCCCTTGAAATTTTGCTCGCAAAAAACTGAAATAAAACATAAGCGCCCCCGATCGCCTGCTTAGTAATTAATGCGAATGCTGAGCATTAACTACTTACTAAGCGGGCGGGTGGTAGCCTAGCGGGTAGAACATTGGACTCGGAAGCGGGAGACCCAGGTTCGATTCCCAGTGCGGGGATGTGCCTATGACTTTATTTTCTAAGTTATGTACATTTGTGAAGTTATAGTACCAATACCACTCGCTAACGGTGAAGGAAAACATCGTGAGGAAACCTGAGTGTCTGAGCTATTTAGGTACATACCTCAGTGCTTGAAATCACCAATCCGCGGTGGGCACGTGTGGTGATTAAGCCCATACTCTCTCTCTGAGAGAAGGCCTGTGCCCTGCAGTGGGACGTATATAGGCTGTTTATGATGAAGCGGGCGGGACCAACGTAGGTTTCTTGCATTGAGATTAGATTAGATTAGATTTATACTCTTTATTGCACACCATACATTATAAAGATACATGAAAAATCTTAAATATCTAAGTTACATAGTATCGAGCGGAAGACTGGCGGTCTTATCGCTAAAAGCGATCTCGTTAGTTACATTATTGAATTTGTGTCCTGCCAGCTTAGTAAGTAATACTCAGCAGTTGGGTTGTAAATTATTTTTAATACGTTTCTTTATTTATTTAAGGCAAACCAACAGGTAACATACACGTACCTATTACACTATAGCTACAGCAGAGTCTATTCTAGTACCTATGTTAGCCAATTACTTACAGGCAGAACATTATCTTAGTTTATTTTTTTAATACTGTTAAGAATACTTTGGGAGGTCTTGACACTATCTAACTAAAGCATCAAACAGTATTCGGTGTGTTATTGACTACAATTTTAACGATATTAACTATAACTAGATATAAACTATAACTAGATATAAACTCTAATGAACCTGGGAATACTATTAGAAGACTTTGGAAATATTACTTTTAAACTTGGATAATGAGTAAGTAAGAAAGTAAGTAATTTTGTTTATTTCCTCCCCACAGAGGTATCAGAACATATAGTAGGTGCAATTAGAATAATCAGGACTTATTTATTATGTGAGAGGCTGGACCATACTAGGAAAGATCCTATGTGACAGATCTCCGACCCTCACTAAACTTATGATGCATTGTTTCTCAATTGTATGTACATTTTTGAAAGTTCTTAAGTTTAATAGGAAATTATAACCGGCAATAAACAATGTAATTTTTAAAACAGTAAATTTACAGAGTCATGAAATATATCAGTGCCATCCAATTTTTCTTGGTTTTATGTTAATTTCGTATAGCCTATGATACTCACGCAGACACGACGAATCGATTGCGATATTATTTGTCAAAATGTGGCCATTTCTTAAGGAGTCGTGAGGGAACATAGAATCGGACATACTCACATACATACCTACGAGCCAGACACATTACCCTGCTTTTGGGCTCCGCCGCAGTCGGGTAAAATGGAAACTGATTTCATTTTCATTGACGAAAATGATTTTCAAGGGATTTTTAATCCGCAACGTTTCGAAGTGAGGGTTTTTAAGAGAAAAGAAGAGCCTCTCCACTGAACAATGTCGACCACTCGCGATTTGCATAATAAAGGACATTTCAGCCCGAGCTCCTCTCTGAACAAAAATAACACAAAATGGGGACAAAGTGACTAAGCTGACTATAAAAAACCTATCAAGCGCGAGTCGGGGCCACACATCGAGGGTTCTGTACTGACCTATCAATCAATCAGCCGGCACTCGTCCACTGCTGGACATAGGCCTTCCCCGAGGCACGCCACTTCTTTCTGTCCTCGGTTATCCTCATCCAGCCACTGCCAGCGATCTGCCTCAGATCGTCGGTCCAACGAGCTGGTGGACGTCCTACGCTGCGTTTTGAAGGACACACAAGTTATGTCTTAATTATACTAGTAATTAACTAGATAGATAGCTAAAAAGTTTATGTGCAATACTAACAACACATACAATAAATATCAGCGGTATCGATTACAAAAATAAAGTACAAACCACAACAATAAATACTTAAAACTAAGAATTAGACGTACAAACAAAAACTATAAATACTTAAACCTAAGAATTAGACGTACAAACAACAACTATAAATACTTAAACCTAAGAATTAGACGTACAAACAACAACTATAAATACTTAAACCTAAGAATTAGACGTACAAACAACAACTATAAATACTTAAAACATTCATTAGTCGTTGCATACATTCTACTTTTTATCTGGACCTTTGCTAATACATGCCCTATTTGGTCGATATATGTCCGCTTGAGACGTCCCTTACCGGTCTCTCCACCCACATTCGCTCAATATAGGTTTACCGTGCTTATCCACTATAAACATGGTTTATTATTATTATTAATACGTTTATTGCACATAAGTAAAAAATACAATGGCAATGTGGCGGACTTAATGCTATAAGCATTTTCTACCAGTCAACCACAGGAGGTGCAAGAAGTTAACTGGTAGGCATACGAAGTAAACGGATAAAACGAATAACTAACTAAAATTACATAAGAAGACGAATACTCAACAATAAATAAGTAAATATTTATGCTATAAACTTACGATACATAATATAAATAAACATATAACATATCTAATATACACATATAAACTGTAGCAACATAAGTAGATATAAATATGTAAGGAAGAAAGATAGTAGTGAGATTGCAATTACACAGCCGAGATCCTCCTCGCGAGGGCTCAGGGGGCTCGGGGTATCACATGTCGAGAAAGTGTTTGCGGACAAGGACTTTGAAAGCATTCCGAGATGGAGCTTTACGAATGCTTTCAGGAAGGGCGTTCCAGAGTCGAACAGCTGTAACAGAAAATGAATTTGAGACAAAACCAGAGCGGTGAGAAGGGGTACTAAGGAGATGATTCTGAGAAGATCGAAGTGGTCTGCTATGAGTGCTAGACAAGAAATCAAATTGGGACTAAGTATTGGGGGGCATTAGGATGATAGAGAATTTAGTATAGACTACGGTTTACCGCGGTACTACGCGGCAACCGTCTTTGCAGGTATGTATTAACTTGTATATGCTCTTATGTCACTGCAAAGCAAATGGGCCTTACATAACTCCACACATAGTTCATAGATACATAGTTCCTGTATTTGCCCGAAAGCAAAACTGGAGTATTTGCAAGTAAAACAACCGTATAGCGCTGTAGCTAGTTTATTACTGGTTGATGAACCGTCACAATGGTGTCGCTAGGCACGCGCTTATAAGTACATACACACCAATTCTCCCTCATTAATTTGTGACTCTGAGAACAATACAAAAGAAACATTAAAACTAAAAGAACGCCTTATAATTAACTTTCTTTCTTATCCTAAGACTACGGCCTTCACCCCCAGCAGGGGGCGGCTCGACCTGCGTGCACGGCTCCGGCGCTGCTTCCTCTCGCGCCTCCGCCCACTCATCCTCTTCCCCCTCAACATTTTCTCGATCACGCTGTTTAACACATCCGTCACTTAGCTCTATCTGTTCTACCTGACCTCCATGAAATGACGCACCTGGACGGGTTTCTACCGGTGAGGACGGCCCGGGTGAAGACGGCCTGGGCGGGGACGCGCTAGGCCCAGGCGGGGTCGGCAGTGGCGGCGGGGAGGGCGGTGAAGTCGGCGCAGCGACCATACCATCGCTGGCTTTACCCATCTCCTGCCCTCCAGCAAAGGCACCGCCCGAATATCTTATAAGCTGATCGAGATGTCGCCTGCAGACTACATTCGTGTCATGAACTAACACCTCGAACATTCTATTGCCTATAACCTTAACAACCTCTCCTGTAGTCCAGGTTTCTTTTCTTGAGACGAACCATCTCAACCAAACCTCATCACCTATGTCAAGTAGTCTACGTTTACTCAAACAGGATTTTTTGTTTTCAACAAGTAGCCCCTTTTCAGGCAAAACTAAATCTAACCTGGATCTCAAATCCCGCCCTAGCATCAGCTTAGCAGGTGTGTCGCCCGATGCACAGTGAAGAGTATTTCTGTAATCGAATAAAAATCCTAGTAATTTATTAGCGACACTCTCGGGTGACGCCGTTGAATTTTCTATTAAAATGCACTTGAGCATTTTTTACAAGTCTTAACAGAATTCTCTGCTTGGCCATTGCTAGAGGGATGGTAGATGGGCGAAGTCACATAACGAATGCCATTCATCATCATCAACCCATTATGTCCCCACCGAGGGGCACGGGTCTCTTCCCTGAGGAAGGTATAGGCCATACTCCACCACGGGGGCCAAGTCCGGATTGGTGGAGGCTTGTAGACTAGTGGCTCGTCTACTGTCAGAAGTTGTCAAGCCGCCCTAAGGCCTCTGACTTGGCTTAACGACTGCCATCTATCGACGGCAGCCGGCACCAACAGCTTAACGTGCCTTGCGAAGCACGGAACCGCTCGGAAAAATGCCACTAGCGTTAGGCATAGACGGCGACCCATCCATGCACTGAACGCGCCCAGTGTTGCTTAACCTTCGTGATCGTTTAAGATCACTCAGGCAGCCGGGGCTACGAGCCATTCTTATTAATGCCATTATTAGCGCAAAAATCCCTAAATTCCGATGAATTTATCTTTACGTCGTTATCTGACACTATGACATTCGGTATGCCAAACCTCGAAAATAAATACTTTAATTTAAGTATCAACGCATGAGTTGAGGTGCCACAATTCATAAGTATGCACTCCAACCACTTACTGTAGGCATCGATCACTACCAGGTACACTTGCTGGCCGACAGTCATGTAGTCGATGTGCACGCGCTGCCAGGCACCGGCGGGGCGCGGCCAGGGAGCAGGGGGCGCGCGCGGCGGGGCTGCCCGTGCGACAGCACATAGCGCGCAGGCCCCGATCCAGTGTTCGATTTCAGCATCGATTCCGGGCCACCACATCCGACTTCTGGCTGAAGTTTTAGTTTTCACTATACCTAAATGGCCCGAGTGCAGTTCCTTTAACATTGTGGCCCGGAAAACTAACGGAATCACCACCCTATGGCCCCTGAATAGGCACTCGTTTTCCACCTCTAAATCGCCTTTACAAGCAAAATATGGTTTTATTGAATCGCAAGAAATTTTCCGGGGCCAACCTTGCTTCATGTATTTTATTACCGTTTGTAACACAACATCCTTCTTCGTGGCCTCTTTTATGGTTTCAAATGATATGGGAACGACATTTGCGTCCAAAAACATCAAAAACGATCTTTCTTCTACCCCCTTATCATTGTTGACGTGCGCGGGAAGCGGCGCCCGCGAGAAATAATCAGCAACTAAATTGTCGGCGCTGTTAATATACTGCACAGTATAATTATATGCTGACAGTATTATCGCGTACCTTTGCAGTCGAGAGGCCGCCATAACAGATATGCCTACCTTTTTACCGAATATAGACAACAAAGGGCGGTGATCCGTTTTTAAAATAAACGGCTCTTGACGCCCGTAGAGAAACTGGTGGTATTTTTTTACCCCGAAGATTATCGCCGTCGCCTCCTTCTGAATTTGGCTGTAGTTACGCTCGCTTGTTGATAACGAGCGTGACGCAAACGATAGTGGGCGCTCCTGGCCGTCTGGCGTGCGCTGGGCCAGCACGGCGCCAAGTCCTCCTGGGCCAGCGTCCACGGCTAGCACGAGCTGAGCGGTCGGGTCAAAGTGCGCCAGCACTCGCTCCGAACTCAGCTCACTCTTGACCGCGTCGAACGCGCACTGTTGCCGCTCGCCCCACCGCCACGGTGAACCATCGCGCAACAATTCGTGTAATGGTCCTAATTGATTGGACGCTTGAGGAATAAAATTGCGATAGTAGTTAACTATTCCTAAAAACCTTTTCAATTCCACGACATTAGTTGGACACGGTGCTTTTGCTATAGCTTCTGTTTTTTTTGGACACGCTCGTAAACCCATCTTATCTATGACATACCCTAAGTAGGTCACGCTGTTTTGAAAGAAAGAACATTTTTCCTTCTGCAAGCGTAAGCCTGCGTCGCGCATTCGAGTTAAAACTTCGCGTAATCTTGCAGTATGAATGTCCCTAGTGGGGCCCGTTACACACACGTCGTCTAACCAGCAGCTTACCCCGTCGATCCCCATAAGCAGTGCCTCCATTGCCCGCTGAAAAATAGCGGGTGCGTTGGCCAGCCCGTATACCAGCCGCGTATATTTAAATAGACCCTTTGTGGTACTTATAGTAGTCAATTGTTGCGATGATTCTTCCAGTACAAACTGGTTGTACGCATTGCTAAGGTCGATTTTTGTATACTGTTCGCCATTGCTGAGGTTCGCAAATACCTCCTCTATGCGAGGCATTGGGTATTTATCTATATATAAGTCTTTATTAAGTGTGAGCGAAAAGTCCCCTGCAATTTTCACCTTTCCGTTTTCTTTAAGTACCGGAACTATGGGCGTGGCGTACCTGGAATAATTTACCGGAACCAGTATTCCTAGTCCTACAAGCCTCTCTATCTCGTCATCAACTCTGTCTTTTAGGGCAAAAGGAACCGAGCGCGGTTTAAAAAATTTCGGTTCTACCCCCTCTTTGAGCTGTAGATTAACTTTGAACTTATTAAACCGGCCGAGTTCATCGTTCCACAGCTCGGAGAACTCACTCAGGAATTGTGGCATCTCACTCTGACACGGCTTTGCGCTGATGATGTTCATATTGTCACACACTATTTTAATATTGAATTTGTTCATAAAATCACGCCCAAGCAGCGGCGGTCCGCAATTGTTAACAACGTAAATTTGTAGCTCTTTTAGTAGCCCAGAATACGAAATTCCCGCCAAAAAAAATCCCAAGGGTGTGATTTTGTGACCATTATATAAGCACATTTTGATATTGCATTGTTCTAAGCGTAAATTGGAAAAATGCTCTCTGTACAACTTATCAGAAATCACCGTGGTTCCTGAACCTGAGTCGAGCTCCATGGAGATAACAACATTGTTTACCGTTACGTCTACAATAATAGGTGCATAACTAACATACCTCATATTAAATACTTGGCATTCCTTGCAATCGCTTCCTCCGGAAGCCTCCGAATCGACCCCAATGCAGTGCATTTGGGATGAACACGGACTTTTTGCGGCACACACCTTCTTTAAATGTCCCTTCTCACCACAACTTTGACACCTATAACCTCTATAACGGCACCTCACTGCGTCATGATTTTTAAGACCGCACACTTTGCATCGCGGACCGGAGTCTCCGAGGGCGGGGGTACGGCGGGCGGCGACGGGCGCGGCTGCGCGGCGCTCTTCCACTCTGTATACCGGCTCCTCCTTGATGCTGGGCGGGGCTCGCGCGGCGCGCGCGCATGCCACCTGCTGAGCTACTTCCATCGCCTTCGCTAAAGTCAGCGCTTTTGCGTCTTGTTCAAAAAGACGATCGCGCTCAGGACCTGCCTTCAAGCCCAACACGAAGCGATCACGCAGTACTGTGTCCAGGGAGGTGCCGAAATCGCAGTACACCGCGAGTCCTCTCAGTCGCACCGCCCAGTCTTCGACACTTTCGCCGTCACCTCTGGTCGCCTCGTAAAATTTAGCCCTGTCGGCGAACGTCGACCGCTTAGGTGTGAAGTGACTGTTGAGTAAATTAACTAGCTCTCCGTAATCCACATCCTCCACTTTGCGCGGATGCACTAAGTTGATCACCAGACGGTAGGATTCATCCGAAAGATGTGTCAGTAGCACTGCCCTTTCACTTTCCGCTGGTATCTTGTTTAGCTTCAGGAATTGCGCTAAACGGCCATAAAAGATTTGCCAATCCTGCACTTTATAATCAAAAACTGACAAATTTCCAATAACGGCAGCCATTATTTTGCACGCGCGGGTAGACTCGTCGTCAATGGAGTATTTGCAAGTAAAACAACCGTATAGCGCTGTAGCTAGTTTATTACTGGTTGATGAACCGTCACAATGGTGTCGCTAGGCACGCGCTTATAAGTACATACACACCAAAAACACTGGTAGTAAAAAAATTTGTACTTATTGAGATATTTTATTTCATTCAGTTCGGTACTCTTAACGGGAGTTCGACTCACAATTGGCTTGAGTTTATAGCATGGAGCACATAGGAAGGATGTGGAAAGAGGACGCGGAAAAGACGCCACGCGTTGTATAGAGTTTGCGTCCTCGCCACGTCTTATCTTAAGCGATAGGACGTAGCCCAGCGCTTCAGTACATTTTGAATTAAAATGAATTTTAAGGATGTCTCATAAGAAAGATCAAGGTCACGCAACGAGCTATGGAAAGGACTATAAAGGGAATCAGAAATGATGAGATCCGTAGACAAACGGAAGTCGTCGACATAGCCCAGCGGATTAGTAAGTTGAAGTGGCAGTGGGCGGGGCACATAGCACGCAGAACTGATGGCCGATGGGGCCGAAAAGTTCTCGAATGGAGACCGCACATTGGCGAGCGCAGTGAAGGATGACCAGCCACAAGATGGACAGATGACCTTATTCAAGTGGCTGGAAGACGCTGGATGCAAGCGGCTTTCAACCGATCTTTTTGGCCGGCTATGTCCACCAGTATACTTCGTGTGGCTGAATGATGATGATGATTATGAAAGGATGCCGCGTCTTTTCCGCGCCCTCGTCCCACGTCCTTCCTCAATGCCCTACGCCTATGATCGCCTTTGTAAAAAATATTTTAGTGCAATAAAGTTTTTTTCGGCTCAATGCGTGTAACGCATAAACAAAACAAAACTTTTTTCAAAATACGTTTCATTTTTATTTTATTCAGTAACACGAAGCTCACAGCACAAATTAATTAAGATGGACAATTTTAATTAGACTTAGGGACACCCCCTTATTTTTACTCTCTGTGTGTTTTACAGTACTTTATTAGCAATCTATACTGCTTCTATAATAATATTATAAAGAGGAAAAGCTTGTACGTTTATGTGTTTGTAAGTTTGTGTGTAGAGGGTAATCTCCGAAACTATTTGAGGCCGTCAGCGCAAAAGTGGCCTAAGCTTAACATAGTTAGTACGGAGATAATGAGGTATCAATTTTCATGAACTTAAATTTAATACATAGTCTGCTTCGTAGGCAAAAACAATACACGCAAAAATAATGTTTACAACGCCATCTGTAACTATGGGTGAAGGATAGGCCGGTTTTACATCAAAATTTATTATGTTTTAAATAAATTGCAATAGATAAATACGTGTGGCGCCGGATTAAGAATAGCGTCACTCCATTTCCTTCCGTGGATGTCGTAGAAGGCTCCTGTTAATTGATTTCCTTAGTTCCAGACGGGCAGCAACGTCTTCCAGAGATTCCAACCGCATACTGCGATCGCGATTATGGCAAAACCCCTCATGTTTATGAAAACCATGAGGGAGGCCTGTGTCCTGCAGTGGGCGTCAAATGGCTGATGATGATGATGAGATAAATACGAATATGAAAAATTTTAGGTTTAGGCCACTTTTGCGCTGACAGCCTCAATTATGTGATTTCATAAATTCTATCACCAGTATTTAGAACGGACTTCAAGGTGGACACAGGCTGTAGGCCAACCCGTTTATTGGCCTACAGCCTACGTCACTGCTAGTCATGTAGGCAATAACATATATTCTGTGATAATTTCAACTCGCTACCTATTACATAAACCCCTTCATAGGCCAAACATACAGAAGTCATAGGCATTGTAATGGGGTCCGGTTTTCACCATTTACGTACAGAACTCTAAAAAGAGAACCAAAGTTTTGCAACGTCGCACAACTGACTTCTATGTAGACACTAGCTTTTTTATCTTCCTGTTGACAGTTTTCTTGTGTTTTTCCTTACTAAACTCATTCTTTCAAAGCTAGAGAGATAATAAACTCGAAAAGGATGTTCATTTGGAAACCGTATTATCTCATAGAACTACAATTCATGGTTTACTGTGACAATTTGATGTACATTGCGAAGTCGATTAACCCACAGATTAACAAGTAGGATCACTTGGCTGCGCAATGTACCTATATCGAAAAAGTACAGTGTATATGTACAGAAAACACAACAAATATGGCGAGCTTCTTTCAACACCACAACGTTGACGTTCATTAAGTTAACATTTTGTTTTTAAAATGAATAAAAATATTTGAATTGTATGGAATCTCTTCCAGCCAATCCTTGATGTGATAATACGAACATTATAAACGAGGAGGAGAAAGTGTACAACATATATTAATTATTATATAAATTTAAATTTATTTATATATTAATCTGACACAATCACACTTACTACGTATGTGTGATTGTGTTACAGCAATCATACAACTACATGGTCACAATAAAGTTATGAATTATGAATTATGAATTATATACCTACATAACTATTTAGGAGCTATAAAATTGTCATAATAAACTAATTTCATAAAAATACCCTTTTCAATCCGCAACAAATTACTCTAATTTTGCTTCCCCTATCATCGAACATATTTTGCGCAAAGAATTGATTATTTACTATATTCTTTTTCGTAGGAGACTTGCCTGTACTTTCCGAATGCAGTACCTATATTCAATAACTACAAAGCGCCAAAGCCTTCTATATACTCCAGATTTTAGAATCTAGTTTCCAACACACATAATAGGCTGGGCTTTCCTGCAGAAACTCGTTAAAATCCGCTTAGCAGGTTTTGAGCAACGCTTAGTACTTCCGGCACAGTAACACTTTTTTCAGTAAAAATAGCTCTCCAGTGCTGAGGGCTCGTGAGTGCTCCATTATATAGGGCTTAGGACAGCGCTGGCGGCTGGAACCGAGCTGTTTTATTGTCGAGTTATAGAGCGAACTGCCTGAGCTCATAAAAGAGTGTGAGAACACTTAGGTGATATTAATCCTCAGTTTCTCGTAAATACATACATACATAAACTCACGCCTGTATCTCAGAGACGTAGGCATATACCAGGGACTGCCACTTGCCACGATCCTGACAGATCACTTTTGCTTCCTCAACATTCATTAGTCGTTGTATGCACGCACGTGTGTGTGGCGCCGGATTAAAAATGTCTTTGTGGCGCCGGATTAAGAATAGCGTCACTCCATTTCCTTCCCTGGATGTCTTAAAAGGCGACTAAAGAAATAAATTACTAGGAGGCGGGCAGCAGCGCCTTTCTGAGATTCCAACCACATACTGCGATCGCCAACCCGCCTGCCAAGCGTGGCCATTATGTAAAAACCCCTCATGGTTAAAGGGAGGCCTATGTCCTGCAGTGGGCGTCAAATGGCTGATAATGTTGATGATGACGCAGGTTTCGGGTACTTTTTATCTTGCCCTTTGCTAATAAATTTACCCTATTTGGTCGAAGTAGGTATGTCCGTAAGTACACAAAAAAATTGATAATTAACAGTAGGTTAACCGATGCCAGAATCGCTCGTAGCCCCGGCTGCCTGAGTGATCTAAAACGATCACGAAGGTTAAGCAACACAGGGCGCGTTCAGTGCATGGATGGGTCGCCGTCTATGCCTAACGCTAGTGGCATTTTTCCGAGCGGTTCCGTGCTTCGCAAGGCACGTTAAGCTGTTGGTGCCGGCTGCCGTCGATAGATGGCAGTCGTTAAGCCAAGTCAGAGGCCTTAGGGCGGCTTGACAACTTCTGACAGTAGACGAGCCACTAGTCTACAAGCCTCCACCAATCCGGACTTGGCCCCCGTGGTGGAGTATGGCCTATACCTTCCTCAGGGAAGAGACCCGTGCCCCTCGGTGGGGACATATTGGGTTGATGGTGATAACCGATGCCAGTTGGTGCACATAGAAAAAACCACTGATGACGGTTCAAAGATATTTATTTATAACTAGCTGTCCCGGCGAACTTCGTACCGCCATAGAATCCGTTTATACGGTTCTTGCACAACGCCATCTATTTTTAAAACACAACGTTCGCTCGCACAACGCCATCTATTTTAAACTTAAAATAAATATTATCCCACGGGAACGCATTACCGGTATATCACGTATGCTGTCTGAATTCAGGTCTTTGCCTATCTGTACGCCAACTTTCATGTGAATCCGTTCAGCCGTGATTGCGTGATTGAGTACAAACATCCAAAGCTGTAAACCATCTATGGTCCTGTTTTGTTTATTCGTTTTGTCTGTTGTGTATTTAGTTTTCTTTCTGTTGTTGTGCATATTATGTTACTTATGTGCTTATTTTGTTTCTGTGATGCATCTTGTTGGTATAATTAATGTCTTTCTTCTTCTTCTCCTTCTCTTCTAAATATCCAAACATCTTCACAAACTTTCACATGTATAATATTAGTAGGATATTGAACTAAATTAATGAGAAAATAAACTTAAAATTAAATTAGAATTATATGCCATGCAAATAGTGTGGTGCGTATGAAATTACTATTAGGCAATTACTAAGATAAAGATAAGATAAAATGATAATTTAATCAAGGAACATTTTACAGTGACCTTATCACTAAGGCAGTGGTACCCTGCTCCCTAAAAAAAATTAAAACCTGTCGTTTAGGATAAGCAGTGCTCCTCCGACAAACATTTTACATTTTCAAGTCATGTAGTCAATTACTCACACACACACTGTAAAGACAGTACGCGATCTGTGACTACGTTCACGTTACCGTCAGAAAAATTTGTACGGACTATACACGGTAAAAACATAAATTAAAACGAATACTAATCAAAACATTAGCATTCATACTTATTTAGAGTAAGTATATTTTATTTGGCTGATCCAGGGTCTATCGAGTTGTTTTAGTGAGCGTCCTAAAAATTATTTCCCTTTGCCGGCACCTAATGGGCCTTTTCACACTCTACAACAAAGCTATGGTTTCCGCCAAAAAATTTGCACCTTATAGCTCTCGTGAATACGCGTGTTTTGAGCCTTTTTAGGGTTCCGTACCCGAAACTGTCCGTCTGTCTGTCTGTCCGTCCGTCTGTCTGTCTTGACAGCCTGGTGACCCAGGCTTTATCTCATAAACTGTAATAGCTAGCCAGTTTACATTTTCACAGATGATGTATTGTGTTGGCGCTACATCAACAAATACTAAAACCAAAATATAATTAATATTTAAGGGGGGCTCCCATACAACCTTTATGGGGCACTGTATAAGGTTCTACAACAAAATTCCTCAAGATATATTAGAGTTACCTCCAACGCGATTTAAAAAATGTGTTAAGCACATTCTGTGCAAAAAGGCTTACTATAACATCAAGGATTATTTAGAAGACAAAGATATTTGGCATTAAACAGTAGATTAATATTATTTAAAGGACGATTGTGACTAGTGTTCAACACATTCATGACTAATATTTTAAGTTGAAAACTCTGTTAATTAAGTTAAAACGTGTTTTGAAAAGAATAAATGTGGAGTTTCTTTGTTAGTTTCTTCTCCACATAATCCATTAATTGTGAAACTAACAACTTTGACGTTCATTAAGTAAACATTCTGTTTTTACAATGAATAAAAATATTTGAATTGAATTGAAAAAATTGAACAACAAACGTATTTTTTGCCGTTGTTTGCTCGACATTAATAACTGCACCAAGTAAACGCTTAAAATATTCACAGAATATTAAGTTCTTTGTTCACTTCAAAAATAAATAATTAAATTAGGTAAAATAAGATAAACCTTTAAGGGGGGCTCCCATACAACAAACGTATTTTTTGCCGTTGTTTGCTCGACATTAATAACTGCACCAAGTAGACGCTTAAAATATTCACAGAATATTAAGTTCTTTATTCACTTCAAAAATAAATAATTAAATTAGGTAAAATAAGATAAACCTTTAAGGGGGGCTCCCATACAACAAACGTATTTTTTGCCGTTGTTTGCTCGATATTAATAACGGCAACAGGTAGACGCTTAAAATATTCACAGAATATTAAGTTCTTTAGTCGCTTCAAAAATAAATAATTAAATTGAACTTGTGAAAAAATCAAACTTCTAAGTTAATGTGAAAAAAATATACGGGAGTTTATGCTGAAAAAAACGGATATTTCGTAGTTTATGCTTAAAACGTATAATCGTTAATATCGTCTTATACTACAAATATAGGAAAAATCTGAAACTATACATTTGTAATTCAATTATAAAAAAGCAGTTCGGGAAAAGCTCGGAAAAAACTGCGAGACTTGATTCCTGAACTATTTATAAGAGCTATAGATGCTACTAACATAAATATAAGTTTAAAATGTACTAACCAAATATAAATCTTGTTATTCGAAGAAAATTGCTTATTATTATTATTATTATTATATGTACCTAATTACTCA
Source organism: Yponomeuta malinellus (assembly GCA_947308005.1). NCBI lineage: Eukaryota > Metazoa > Arthropoda > Insecta > Lepidoptera > Yponomeutidae > Yponomeuta > Yponomeuta malinellus. Next base: position 523,571 of record OX371009.1, on the reverse strand, counting down.
CAAATTTGTACGGAATCCTCGGTGGGGGAGTCCGATTTTTTGTTTTCATTTTACGTCGACACATAAAAGTAATTATACTCGCGCCTCGTCCTCTAGATTAGTAACTGAAAAAGAAGTATTATTAGTATTTAAACACATGTAGTTACACGTAAGTGACACCACTCTGCACTTTAGTTGAGAGAAAAATTGGATAGTTTGATTTATTTTCGAAACTAGATTTTTTATTTTTGCAAGCGGGTATTTTGGTTTTCTTTCGTCTGCGCTGCACCGGCCTGCCTTTGCTACGTCATTCACATTCAAGTGCGTTACCACTCTAGTCACTTTTTTTTCTCGTGTCGATTGAAATTGAAAAGTGAGTAGAAAATGCCGAAAAGAAAGCGTTCGAAGAACTACGAAGAAGATGTTTCGCAATTGAGAAAGAAATTGCGTAAATTAGAACGTAAAATAGGGAAACATAGAAGTAGTAGTGATGAAAATTCGTCATCAAAGTCACCGGCACCGGACACCGCCATAGATTTGGTTCACGAACCAGGTATGTCTACCCTGTTGCAATGTTTACATTCGACGAAACTCATGCTTTTTAAGCGGTTATCCTTATCGCGCTAAGCTTAAGGTCGAGTATTGAGTTTTTTCCGTAGTTATTACTATCACAGTTACTATGAATGTACTCGAGGTATGTCATTGGGACTACTTCACACATTCAAACCACGGTTGGCGTTAAATCCAATGGGGATTGCTACCTAACCTTTTTTGACGGATATCTATCGATACCTACTGTATTGCCTCTATAGACAGGAATAGAAACGTAGTATTATAACGTATTTACGTTATGAACCAATAAGTGTGTACCTGAGCAGTCATTGGGGCTGTCTTGAAACACATCTTAGTATTATACTACAATGTAGGTATTTACTTACGACAAACTTATCTATCTTGATTATTGTGTCCACTTCCAGAAGACTCGGTTCTGAAACCCGATGACTGGTCACCTGAGGTTCCCGATCCTGAAATCGAAATCCTCGATTCTCACGAGTTAACCACTCAAGATAAGTCTCCTACACCTGTGGCACAGTCTCTAACACCTCAACCAACACAGGAATGTCCCAGGACATCATCTGAGTCTACGAATATTCCGCTGGTCCCATCACCGTCGACCTCTGCTGCGCTTGAAAAAGAGTCTGAGTTAGATACGGACATTCTGCAAATACTCGGTGAAGATCCTACATCTTCCGTAAAATATGGACCGGACATACGACTCGAGCTAGCTAACCGTCTTCAATACGTGGCTACAGAGGGTCTTGATAAAGAAATACGTAAAGAGCTTGTATCTAAATACCTGACGCCAGGTAATTGTAAAAATATCGATGCTCCAAAGATTAACCCGGAGATAAAAGCAGCCATTCCAGACAATCTTGCGAAACGGGACAAGGGAATTGAAACAAAGCAAAAACAGATGGCAAGTGCAATTTCCTGTTTATCTGAGGTCATAACTATGCACCTCAATTCCGGGAATAAAAACAACGACGCATTACAAAAACTTATGGATGCATGCCGAATCCTCTGTGATATTCAACATGGAGATTCCGTTACAAGGCGAAACTTCATTTTGTTTGGACTTAAAAAAGATATGAAAGATCATATTGTGCAAACTAAAATTGACTCTTATTTATTCGGCGAAGGGCTTGCCGAGACATTGAAATCAGCCAAAGCTGTTAATAAGTCTGGCGTGGACCTAAAAGCTGATTTTGGTAACAAGAATATGGCGACCAAACCAAAAACACCGTTTGTAAAGAATTTAAACCGGCGAGCTCCTCCCCCCGCACGCAGGGCGCAGGGGACCCCACAGCAGTGGCCGAGGAGCCGCGCGCCTGCAGCCTCGCGCCCGCTACCCCCGCAACCCCCGCCGCCGCCGCCACCGCACGCGTACTCATCGAGACCGTCTTATCATCATCCGCCGCCGGGCCAAGCTCCTCGCCGCCGCTTCTAGATACAGTTAAGTACGGTGGCCGTTTAGCTCACTTTATTAGACAGTGGTCCCTAATTACAAATGATCATACTATCTTATCATGGATTAAAGGTTATAAGATACAAACCTCATTTCCAGTGAGCCAACAATTTGTGCCAATATCAAGACACTTAGAATCTGAAAAACATCACTTTTTGAATGCAATTGAAAATCTTAAAACTATAGGGGCAATAACCGAAGTCGAGCCTTGTGAAGGCCAATATATATCAAGTATATTCCTCACTCCGAAACCCAATGGCAAAATGAGGTTCATTCTTAACCTAAAAAGTTTTAACAAATTCATAAAAACGGACCACTTTAAACTGGAAGATTTACGAACAGCCCTAAAGTTAGTTACTCCAGATTGCCTAATGGCAACTTTAGATCTAAAAGACGCATATTTTTTAATTAATATTCATGAAGAATCTAGAAAATATCTACGGTTTATTTTTGATAACAAACTTTATGAATTTCATGTTTTGCCATTCGGTCTTAACACTGCCCCTTATGTTTTCACTAAAATTATGAAACCAGTCGCTAAATTGTTGCGCACCGCAGGTCTTTTATCGACCCTCTACCTTGATGACTGGCTGCTATTCGGAAAGTCATATCAAAAGTGTCTAGACAACATTAACATAACTAAGAACTTACTTGTTGCACTAGGCCTCATCATCAATGAGGAAAAAAGTGTTTTTCAGCCTTCAACAACCTGTAAATTTTTAGGTATGATTATAAGCTCACATGAATACCTCTTAAGCCTACCCGCGGAAAAGAGACTGCGAATAAAAAAAGAGCTCTCAGACTTTGTTGTCCTAACCAAATGTAAAGTTAGAAAACTAGCTCAGTTGGTAGGGTTGCTAGTCTCATCGTGCCCAGCTATAGAATATGGTTGGTTATATACCAAAGAGCTAGAACGATGCAAATATCTCTGTTTGAAACATAACGATGATTACGACCGTTTTGTGACCCTTCCTGACTCGATTAAAGTCGACATTAATTGGTGGTTGCGTAATATCGAATCCTCTGTTCATCGTATTCGTACTGACGATTACGTTATAGAAATATTTTCTGACGCCTCAACTACGGGGTGGGGGGCGGCCTGCAACGGCGATACCGCAAGTGGACAGTGGTCTATTACGGAAAAAGAACGACATATCAATTATCTTGAGCTCTTGGCCGCGTTTATCGCTCTAAAAGTGTTTGCGCAAGATTTTTATGAGTGTCAAATACTTATGCGTATAGATAACTCCACTGCAATTTCATATATAAATAGGATGGGAGGTGTCCAGTTCCCTCATCTCACACAAATAACCCGAGAAATTTGGCAATGGTGCGAAATTCGTAAACTTTTTATTTTCGCATCGTACATTAAATCAACTGATAATAACATTGCTGACGCTGAGTCGAGAAGGATTCACCCGGACATAGAATGGGAACTGGACACCTGGGCCTTTCAGTCTCTTGTTCAGCAATTCGGCGAACCTAACATTGATCTATTCGCAAGCCGAATAAATAAAAAATGTGTGGATTATATCTCATGGCAGAGGGATCCAGACGCCATTGCAATTGATTCATTTACTGTTTCCTGGTCAAACTATTTATTTTATGCTTTCCCCCCTTTTTCTATGGTACTAAAAGTCCTCCGAAAAATTATCAAAGACAAAGCACAAGGCATAGTGGTCGTACCTTTTTGGCCCTCCCAGCCATGGTACCCACTGTTTACAGACTTACTCATTTCAAATACTGTCACCTTCCCCCCATCAAGTGATGCGTTAATATCTCATTCCAGCTCCCAGATACGCAACTCGCTTACCCTGGTTGCAGGCATCTTGTCAGGGAAGCACTATCAAGACGGAGCTTGCCAGCTGCCTCATTAGACATAATGCTAGCGTCGTTATCACGAAACTCAATAAAACAGTACGACGTATGCCTCAAAAAATGGTGGGATTTTTGTAACGGGTACGCTGTTGATATTTACAATGCATCAGTTCCTAATGTTATCTATTTTCTAACACAGCTGTTTAATGATGGTTATCGGTATGGCACCTTGAATTCCTGTAGAGGAGCTCTTTCTTTACTTTTAGGCCCAAACATGTCAAGAGACGATAGACTGCAGAGATTCTTTAAGGGAGTTTTTCGCCTCAGGGCACCTTTACCCAAGTATAATGTAACCTGGGATACGAATCTGGTCTTAAATCATTTAAGTACGTTATATCCTAACGAAGACCTTACGTTAGAACAACTATCAAAAAAAGCTATAACACTATTGGCTCTTGCAACTGCACATCGTGTTCAGACATTTGGAACCATTAAAGTACATAACATCATAACTTGCAATGACCGTATAAATATTAAAATTCCGGATATCATCAAAACATCTAGACCAGGAAGTAAACAACCTGTTCTATCATTATCCTACTTTACGAATAAACCTTCAGTTTGTCCCGCTAAAACTTTGCTTGCTTACATAAATAAAACGACGAGCTTAAGAAAATCTGCAGTCTTGTTCATAGCCTTTAAGAAACCTCATAATGCTGTTGGTAGTCAAACATTGAGCCGCTGGATTAAACTTACGTTAAAAGACAGTGGTATAGATACCACAATTTTTTCGGCTCACAGTACACGACATGCGGCCACATCGCGGGCCTACGCCCTCGGTGTGAACATTGATACAATCCGCAACACAGCAGGTTGGAGCGAAGGCTCAAACACGTTTGCGAAATTCTATAATAGATCTATTGATATGGGCAACAATTTGTCATTAGAACAAGCTGTTATTGATGGTGAAAACTAAGATACGTAATTAAGATTTATGATTTCATATTATTATTAAATCGAACAATCAATTTTTTAGAGGTTCATAGAATTGTTAATTGCAATAATGTTTTACTATTTATCTGATTAAATATAATCTAATTTGTGACAGTTGTAGCTATTATAATAATAATAATTTACATTCTAGTTACAGAAGACGCGAAGACGCTATTGTATTGTTTCTTTTTATTTCCTTTTCGTTAAATAAACGAAACCGTTAATTTACAAGTATTAATCGTGTGTCATTGATCATTATTTTTCCGATACACTCTCAAAGTCTACATGTGTTTAAATACTAATAATACTTCTTTTTCAGTTACTAATCTAGAGGACGAGGCGCGAGTATAATTTATGATTAAACGAACTTCTAAAGTGAAGTTCTATCATAATTATACGAAGCGCCTCGTCCGAAGAGATTAGTAACCCCCTCCCGCCCAACAATTACTCCCAAATGATAATATCGAAAAATAAATAATCAATGAGGTCAATAAATACTCTAAACTGAATGACGTAGCAAAGGCAGGCCGGTGCAGCGCAGACGAAAGAAAACCAAAATACCCGCTTGCAAAAATAAAAAATCTAGTTTCGAAAATAAATCAAACTATCCAATTTTTCTCTCAACTAAAGTGCAGAGTGGTGTCACTTACGTGTAACTACATGTGTTTAAATACTAATAATACTTCTTTTTCAGTTACTAATCTCTTCGGACGAGGCGCTTCGTATAATTATGATAGAACTTCACTTTAGAAGTTCGTTTAATCATAAATTATCTAAATTTGTTGATGTCTCCAATGTTTCCCACTGTGTCGGATACAAACTAATATACTTGAATTAAATACACTCGTAAATTCGCTGCACAATACGGCGACCGACAAACATGATACGCTTATAACTTTTACGATAAATCACCAGCAATGTGTTACCGACACGCGATTAACGAACGAGCGAACTCTGCGGGGCAACAACACGGAAGGTATTAGGGAACCGTTTCACATTAGCGGAGATTATACTTTTTATTATGTAGCCTATATACGTCCCAAGGTAGGGCACAGGCCTTCTCTCAGAGAGAGTGTGGCCTTAATTGCCACGAGTGTAGGTACACCGAGAATTGGCAATTTCAAGTGCTAAGGTAGGTATGTGAACACCTCAGACAGCCAGGTTTCCTCACGATGTGTGCCTTCGGGCGCAAGCTCAAGGTATATTTGCTTGAACAGCAGAGATTGTCCCGCCCGATTTTTCGTCACTTCTGACTCTGATTGACTTTTACTTTTGCTTCTACTAAAATAACCGACTATTTAATCGCATCAATCACATTGGAGGCCACGTATTTGCGTAATATCGGCCATGTATTTACTTTGGTGTGTATCTTTCTATCTCTCTTCTCCTTATTATTTCACTTCACTTATATTTACCTACTCATGGAATTTGGTTTATTATGGTCTTCCTCTATATTTCACATATATTAATTTAAAACTAGGTAATATATATTTGTTTGTTTGTACGTTGTATTTTGTTTTGTGATTTTATGTTTTTGAGTATTGTGTCGTCAAATAAATATATCTTTCTTTCTAATAATATATTTAAGTATTTTATGACGATATTTTTTACTTTATTGTATGTATGTCATTTGACATTTTAATTAATCTTAATTTTAAATTTAATCTAAAATAAATTGTACGTATGTATCTAATTTTAACGTTCTAATTTTTATAATTTTTAAATGTAATATGACGACCTCGTGGCGCAGCGGTAGTGCATCTGCATACCATGCGAGAGGTCCCGGGTTCGAATCCCGGCTGGGGACAAAAAAAAGAAAACCCAGGTCTTGGATGTTTACATGTTTATGATGTCGTTGTTTCTGGTTCCCACGACACAGGGTATCCTAGTGTAGGGCCAGAAGCAATGTATGTGCCTGTATGTAAATGTTTATGTTGATGTATAATATAAATAAATAATGCAATTACTTACGCAATAGTTTTAACTGTAATGTAATTATTTTTCTTGCAAATATAAATAATAAATTTGTTTTAATTCTTTTAAACGCACCACGGCACGCACTCCGTAGTACAATTATGAATTACCGTAGGCACTGACTCACTTCCTCAGCACAACGCTGAGTCAGCTGCCTTTTGTGGCAACTTCGATACATCACAGGCTACATCTATGGTCCTGTTTTATTTATTTGTTTTGTCTGTCATGTATTTAGTTTTGTTTCTGTTGTTGTGCATATTATGTTACTTATGTGCTTATTTTGTTTCTGTGATATATCTTGCTGGTATAATAAAGTCTTTCTTCTTCACAGTTAGCGAGTGGTATTGCTTCTAGAACTTTTTACATTAGCGCAGTGAAATAACTTGAAATATCTCGTTAGTCTAGCGTTCAACACACTTGACTACCAAAACTGAGATCGTAGGTTCTATTCCCACTGGAGGCCCCCGCACTCCCCATCATCATCATCAACCCATTATGTCCCCACCGAGGGGCACGGGTCTCTTCCCTGAGGAAGGTATAGGCCATACTCCACCACGGGGGCCAAGTCCGGATTGGTGGAGGCTTGTAGACTAGTGGCTCGTCTACTGTCAGAAGTTGTCAAGCCGCCCTAAGGCCTCTGACTTGGCTTAACGACTGCCATCTATCGACGGCAGCCGGCACCAACAGCTTAACGTGCCTTGCGAAGCACGGAACCGCTCGGAAAAATACCACTAGCGTTAGGCATAGACGGCGACCCATCCATGAACTGAACGCGCCCTGTGTTGCTTAACCTTCGTGATAGTTTAAGATCACTCAGGCAGCCGGGGCTACGAGCGATTCCGCCGTACTTAATTTGTTGAAATGACCTCTGTCTAGGTGTATTTCTATGTTTGTGATGTCTGTTAAGTGATTGGTTTGTGTCAAATTTATATTCTCTAAAATAGTATTTACTAAAACTCTCGCTGCCGTCGCAATTGAGGTAAATTGCGGTAAACCAGACTACCTCGTTGGTCTAGCCGTTAAGGCGCTTAGCTACCAAAACAGAGGTGGTGGGTTCGATTCCCTCTGGGGGCTGCCGTGCATTTGTACTTTCATGTTTGTAACGTCCATGCCTCGTTACCATAGTACAGGGTATCCCAGTTTGGTACCAGGTCGAGTGATTGTATTGTGTGGAAGTTATTTCTTATTATTTATTTATTTAAATCGGAGATAGTTCAATTGCAATTAAATCTAATTATCGCACTACGAAGAGACGTTCTGTCGAGTTTTCAGAGACAAAAAGGTTTCCTTTTTTTCGTTAGCGAGTGGTAGTAGTGAAGGAAAACATCGTGAAGAAACCTGAGTGTCGGAGGTGTTCACATAACATTGCGCTGGAAATAGCCAATCCGTGGCGGACACGCGTGGTAATTAAGCCCATTCTTTCCCTCTGAGAGAAGACTTATGCCCTGCAGTAGAACGTATACCTAGTATAGGCTATGTAAAAAAATATACCCAAGCAAAAACACGAATCAAACTTAATACACCTACTGATATTTTGCTACGCAAAGAGTCTTATCAATTAACTTACTGAAGTTCTGTCGTCTTTGCAATATTGCTGCGAGCTACTGCCGTGGGCATTGCACTGACGACGGCTGATCACATTTTACATTTTAGCTTTCAAAACGGCCTTTATATTTTGACTTTAGAGTAGTCCGTGTGGCTCCGGATTAAGAATAGCGTCACTCCATTTCCTCCCGTGGACGTCGTAGAAGGCGACTAAGGAAATAAATTACCAGGTGACGGGCACCAGCGTCGTCTTGAGATTCCAACCGCATGCTGCGAACGCCGACCTGTCTGCCAAGCGTGGCGATTATGGCAAAACTTCCATGGTTATGAAAACCATGAGGGAGGCCTATGTCCTGTAGTGGGCGTCAAATGGCTGATGATGATGAGTAATCCTGTACAGGGTTATTTTCGGAATACACAACGGTGAACTTGCGTCTAACTTAGATTGGAGTGATTGCTTTTAAGCCAAAGAAAACATATAAAAAATTAGGAAAAATTATAAAATAAAAATATATTTTTCGGGATTTCCGGGGTCACGAAAAAATGCGAAAAATAAAGTTACTTTAATAAAAAAAAAACACATTACATTAATTTTTTTCATTAAATTCTGAAAGTTTTCTTATAAGTGTGCACAAGCATAAAAACATTATTTCACAAGATAACTCAAATATTGACAAACGCTTCATACATTATAAGGAGTTACGTGCAAGTGGTGACGTCATAGTTTGAGCTCAATTTGTATTGCGTTCAAAATTTGCGTTTCTGTAGATACCACGTGACTATATTGACTTCTCGATAGGTTTTATTATGAAAATTATTAGTCGTAGAGAAAAAAAAAATATCACGTTTATCTGCCTTTTAACGTGGTCTCTCCGATTATACTAAAATATCCCGTTCCCAAAGTTCCCCATTCCTAAAACACCCCTATTAGAGTTTGTGTTTTACGACAGCTTTTGTTCTGTGCGTTATTTCTCAGAGTTATGTTTTTCGAAATATCAGGCTTTACATATTTTTCTTAAATTTACAAAAACAAGGTGACTTTTCAAGATTCCATCCCAAACATACCTATGTCAGTTTTATTTATCATTGTCGCCGTCACTTCAAAATACTGTTTTCGGCCAAGAGTCCAGCGCAAGTGCTGGCTGGATTGACCCGCGGAATCCACGAAGGGAGAAACCATGATTCTCATCCACTTCTTAGCCTCTACGAGCCACCACCACGCAACTAACACATCCGTGCCAGTTGCCACTCAGGCGTAAACAAGCAGAAGAACACAAAAACATCGAAATAATTTGAACTTTCACAAAATAATTTCAAAAGGCGTTGAACAAAATTACATAATTGCCCTGTTTGTGATAAAACTTCCAAATCACAAACAAATTATCCGGTATTCCGTTTTTACGATAGAATAAAAACAGGGATACCGCCGTTTAGCCAAAGTATTTTTCGCCAAATTTTACTTCCCAATAAACGTATGGCATCAGTTTCATTTCCCAAATGAAAGTTTAGCAAGTTTTCATTTCGCATTTTATTCATTTGGTCAAATTATCATTTCGCATAATTTTACTGCGTCAAGTTTTATTAAGACAAAAAGTGTGTTAGGTTAGGTTAGAACTGCGACCCCCTACAGACACGAACTGTTACCAGAAAAGTGGGTTAGGTTAGGTTAGAACTGCGACCCCCACAGACACGAACTGTTACCAGAAAAGTGGGTTAGGTTAGGTTAGAACTGCGACCCCCACAGACACGAACTGTTACCAGAAAAGTGTGTTAGGTTAGAACTGCGACCCCCACAGACACGAATTGTTACCAGAAAAGTGGTAAAATTAATTTTGACCAAGTATTTATTTGGTAAACAATAACTTGCCATAATAACTTTTGCTAACTGTTTATTTGCTTTAAGTTGTTTTGAGAAATGTTTTTTTGCCAAGTGATAATTTGCGGAAAATAGTTTGGGAAGTAATACTTTGGGAAACGATTTTTGGCAATACATTAGTAAACCATAATAAAACAATAAAAAACGTACAAAAATGTTTTTTTTGTGAGGGTGAGGACCTCCTCAATATCCATTTTATTTCAAAATTAGCCCCGGGTTTTCAGCTTAAGGATCGATGTGTTGTCGTGTGTGTCTACTGACAGCAACAGCGCAAGTAAAGTTTAGTTTACTAACTTTACTGCTGCCGTAAGAGCCTGTAAACTTGCCTATAGGGACAAGTTACGAGTTGAGATTGAAACATTTTAAGGTGCCGTACGCATAGGTTGCCGTAAAGCATGAATTTAATAAAATTATAAGATACTGATATTTTTAAAATTTGTGTTAGCAATAATACTCGCTTCATCATCATCATCATTCAGCCACAAGAAGTCCACTCCTGGACATAGGCCTCCTCCATGGATTTCCAAAAAGACCGGTTGGAAGCGGACTGCATCCAGCGCCTTCCTGCCACTTGGTTGAGGTCAGCTGTCCATCTTGTGGCTGGTCGTCCTACGCTGCGCTTGCCGATATGTGGTCTTCATTCAAGAACTTTTCGACCCCATCGGCGTCAGTTCTGCGTGCTATGTGCCCCGCCCACTGCCACTTCAACTTACTAATCCGCTGGGCTTTGTCGATGACTTTCGTTCGTCTACAGATCTCATCATTTCTGATTCAATCTCGTAGAGAAATTCCGAGCATAGCCCTTTCCACACACACTCCACAATACTCGCTTAAGGTCTAGAAAAACATCGTGAGGAAACCTGAATATCTGAGGTGTTTGAGATTAACCCCATACTCTCTCTCCAAGTGAAGGCCTGTGCCCTGCAGTGGGACGTTTATAGGCTGCATTTTTAGGTATTTTTATTTTGAAAAATAAAAATCAGAGAAAAAAAAACACATAAAAACCAAAGTTGTTGCCAAACACAAACATTAATAATGCGCTGTCTTGGGATTTCCTGTTTTGCAAATTAATAACTCTGTATTTACTGGCCAGTGAGCCAAAATACAAACTTTATTTGTGTTGACTCGGGAATCGAGAATTTTATAAATAACCCTGTATTTCCGGGCCAGTGAGCATGAGCACTATTAAGGGCAACATTTTGTAAAGGACGAGGATCGATTAAGGTGCTGCAAAATATCATTAACTCGTAAGCCGCATACAATACAGGTAAGACGACGCGACGTAGACGGATGACTAGATACCAATCGTTTCCGCAAAGCTTCCGAATTCGTCATCACAAAAGACACGGGGGAGCTTAGACTTAAGCGATGAGACGACACGGGCGGTTCTACCGCCGCGGAAATCCGCTCGTGAACCGTCGGAGATATAAGTTACTATACTTGTACTTTCTCTCTGAGAGAAGGCTTGTGCCCTACAGTGGGACGTATATAGGCTGCTTGTATACAATTACATAAAGTTACAATGAAGTGTCAGTGAGCTGGTCACATATAGCGATGGTCGATGCGGTGCAAAAGTTCTCGAATGGAGACCACGAACTAGTAAAAGCAGTAGGTCGCCCACCAGCACGCCGGACCGACGATCTGAGACAGGTTGCTGGCAGTATCTGGATGAGGATGGCCGAGGATAGAAGTAAGTAGCGTGCCCGGGGAGGGGGGGATGGTGGTGGTATGTCCAGCAGTGGGCAGCGGTGGGATGATGATGGAGAATGTTAACGTACACCATCGAGCAAAATTAACGGACGTATACGGCCAAATCTGTCAGTTTAGGTGATGATTGTACAAAATACTACGCGTAATATGCACAATAATATCTACCTAATGATGTGAAATTGGTTGGCACTACACCACCTCTTTTCTCTTTCAAAGGATAATTGCACCGAACCATTAAATCTTTTTATCTACACTCATATCATAATCTTCAAATTAAGAATTCAAAGGTAAACACATATTGACAGGCTTTAAACAATACATAACTTTAAAGAAAATTTAAAAAATATAAAGTTACATTAAAGGTCAGATTTTTCACTTTATGTTACAGTTTTATTTTTAAGTGTTGCTGTGATCACGGAACAAAACTTAAGTTTTTTTTTAATGTCTATAAAAAACCTAATTTCATTTTCGTGGTAGGTACCAAAAGTGCAACTAAAAATAAATTTATAATTGAAAATTTTGTTTCATTTCGATATGAGTTTAGTTAATAACCGTAGATTTATGTATAATACAAAGCTTGTCAAACGTGTTTTCCTTTGATTCCTTACTTTGAAGATTAAGACATGAGTGTAGATAAAGTAGTGTATGAGACTGCACATAACTTGGTATTAAAACACTCGCGAATGCTATAAAAAAACTCGCCAAGGCTCGTTTTCTAAAATCTCGCTCGTGTTTTAATAACCGTCATTATGTGACAGTCACATAAACTACTATTTCCGGTACACAATAAAGAATATTCTTACCTTATCTTATCTTAAATCTTAGAAACCGATATGAACTAGCACTATCCACTTTAACACTTCAATTTCATATCACAGGTACTCATGTAACGGCAGTTAAGATGCATAATAAGATACCTAGCAATATTTTATAAGAAAATATCTTCAATAAATTTGTTAATAACTTAGAGCAATATTATATAGGCAGTATTTATCACCTACGGTATAAAAGAGTTAATGAAACAAGGTTAACGACACTAATCTAGATTTTGAAATGGACACCTAGTTTAACTTGTAACGTTCATTAAGTCGCAGTTTCTGTGCTACTTTGAATAAAAAAAATTGATATTGAAAAAAAATAATACAAGCTTTATAGTTATAAGATTATTTTTAAAGTTAATATTTTTAAAGTAAATTGTTATAAAATTACAATGATCTTATAAAATTACGGGGCTCGTGTCATGGATCTGTAAGTACCTTATTGTTTGAGAACTGTTGAACCACATGAAGCAATAAACCGATTTGATTTACAAACGAATGTTTGGAAACTGTCCTTTCATCTACTCGCCTGTGTTTGTGTACGGTATGGTTGGCCTGGTTACAGTGGAGCTGAGGAGGAAATTGCAACTCGCTATACGTTATTGTCTGCTGTAGCAAATTATATTTACAATCAATCCTGGGGGACCGCGTGCCGGGAAATATCAGGCTATTTATTCCTGACAGAAATGTGCTCACGGAGCGGCGCAGGCACCAGCTGGGGAGTGTTTTAAACTTCAGTTCACGGTTTACTATGACAATTCAATGTAGGTAGGTACTTTGCAAAGTCGATTAACCCACAGATTAACAAGTGGGAAGACTTTGCTATGCAATCTACACCGAAATGTCATCATAATAACAAGTAAGAACACAAATTGTAGTTACTAATCGGCTACACGATGAAAATCCTACAATAATATTATTAATGTGAAAGTTTGTGGAGATGTTTGGATGTTTAGATGTTTGTTACGCAATCACGCAGTAACGGCTGAGCGGATTTAGATGAAATTTGGTACGGAGATAGTTTGAGTCCCGGAAATTACTCATTCCATGCGGACCAAGTCGCGGGCATAAGCTAGTGAATAAATAATCGTACTAAACTATGAATTGTAGTTTTGTGAAACGCGGCTCTGGAAGTCTACTAAACTTACTGTGGACTTACAGAACAAGGATCAGAATCATAAATTGGTAGTAATTACTCGTAGTTCAGATTTCACAGAATGCAAAATTTTAAGTTATTCGAGTCCTGAGTCAAACTATGTCCACCTTTCATAGTGCCCTGCGTGCCCTAACATCTGCACTCAGGAAGAGTCAATGGAACATGCGGGCATTCAAACCAACGACCTCTCTCATATGAGGCGAAAGCTATACCCTACGTAAAGTATTTGACACAACGTTTTATTGTCAATTATGTGCTCAGCATTTTGTGCACTCTACTTCATTACTTTACGAGTGACTTTGTAAGACTATAAGTTAACCTGATGTCGACCTTACCGCGATTTTCTGCTGAACTGACTGGCTAGATTTATGGGTCAACTTTTGTGATGAAAATATAGAAAATATAGTAATACTGCGGTCAATATTTTTTTTATATGTAGACTACATACGTCCTACTGTAGGGCACAGGTCCTCTCTCAGAGAGAGAGAGTATGGGCTTAATTACCGCATGTCCATTGGCAGTTTCAAGCGCTGAGGTATGTGAACACCGCAGACACTCAGGTTTCCTGATAATATTTTTCCTTTACCGAGTTAAAAGCGCAAGATACCGACTCCATATTGAATCCAGTTTGATCGTAATGTAATTTGAAACAATGTAGAAATTCCAAATTCCGTTCAGCGTCTTTCTATCTATCTAATCAGCCCGTAACAGAGCCCACTGTTGGGCATAGGCCTTTTCTCTTTATTTTATTTATTTTATTTTATTTTATTAAGGATATCACGTCACTCTTTCCATTCAACATGCTGTTAAAGATATCTCGTCTTACCTCCAATCGCATATGATCAGATAAAGCTTAAGTACCTACTGCTTATTTCACAATCGCAGTATCGATCTTGTCAATATATTGTCAAATAGTAAGACTTTTCCAAGTAGGTACAGTCGACAGCATGTCAATCTTACGTGCGCATCAAATCCGGTCGGAATCCTGACGTTTGAGGGAGCGATTTGTATGGAATTTTGAAATCGTCCTGGATTTCGTGCGTGTAATATAGGGGCTAAACATAGTAGCTGGCAGCGGCTGGAAGGATAAAAAGAAGTGGCTTGTCTTGCAGGAGGCCCACGTTCAGCAGTGGATAGTTAAAGCAATTTTTTTTATCACATCTTTTCAAAAAGAGCTAGTTTAGTCCTCGTAAACAGGGACCAAATAGCTCTTCGATCCCTAGGGATGAAAAGTGATTTGAATTTGGATATTTCTAGTTCAAAAAGACCGAAGAGATGAATCACAAACGTTGTATGAACAAGTAACTGGCTGTATGATAAATAAACCGCGCACGGGCCAAATTAAAAAGTAAGTTTGTGAAATAAAAAAAAATAAATAAAAAACGACTTCAAAACACTACAGCACTAAAAAATTAAGAATAATTTAAAAGAATACATTCAAATTAGTAGTATGTAGACAGTAGGTATTGTAGAAGTATAATTTGTGTAGGCCCAAAATATATGTCCTGGTCATGAAACTGGGTACCAATTTCTGGTTCCCACGACACAGTGATACCCCTAGTGTGTGGCCAGAAGCAATGTATGTGCCTATATGTAAAAATAAAAGACGCGCGAAATGGATTCCTTCGCCTTTGTTCGTAATTGCTTACATACTCAAATTCGGATTTTGCTAAGTTCTTACAAAAATGAGTGCGTCTTCAAGTAGTGATGAAAGTATTCTATTAACTCCAGTGAACATTGTATCTGTCTTCTATCTTATCAGCTCATAAATAGAGCCCACAGTTGGGCATAAGCCTATTCTCTTTCATGGTCATATACGGTCCCTTGCCAGTCTCGTCCAATGTTTCCCAGCCGCTTTCACAATGTCGTTGGCCCACCGGGCTGGTAGTGTGGCGACCTACCGTTGACCCCACTCGGTGACTATCTCTGTCCAAGTGTCCACCGACATTGTATCATTGTATAACAGTGTATTGGACGCTAAAAATGTTCAAACGTTCTATTTAATTCTTGTTCATAAGTTGCACTCACAATTTTTTTCATAGTGTAATAAAAAGTTGTGTCCACCTCGGGAGCAAAACTATTTTAAGCTCGCGTGGTGTACTTCGAATCCGTTGCTGCACTCAAGATTCTATTTTAGAATCCCGAGCGTAGCCCGCTCCGCTCTGGATTTAAAGAAACACTCTCGCCTTAAAAATTGTTTGCTCCCTAGGTAAACAATCTGCTATTTTCTTTTTATCTTTTTGTCTTGTAACCGGCGCGTGTCTTTTTTTCTAATAATGCGATGAATTGCAAGACAGGTATTTTATTTTAATTAAATCTGGTTATGGTGTCACGAAAAGGTATTTATTATCTGAGTTATGAATTTTAAATAGGTTCGTTACTAAACTGAGTGTTTTGCAAAATTATTAAAACGGGAAAAAGTATTAATATTTTGACGCGAAAATTATTTCAGTTCAGAAGTAGTTGCTCGCTTTCTATAGCCGCATGCAACAAACATGTCCCCTCGGCGAGGGCTGTAACTCTATAACTCGCTTCGTGGGCAATTCATTTACATCTCCTTAAGTAGAGCAAAGTAGCCATTACTGAAATCCTCTTGACTCAAGCCGCTAGACGGCGCCAGTGCCAGATTGCGCAGTTTGAGCTAAAAATCAAGTTGACCAGCTGTGTACTGTACCTGATGACAGTAGCTTTCATGGATGGCTTGCATGGAGCTACTTTAACCGGCTATGTACAAGATCCATAAGTTAGACAAAATGGGAGCGGGGATGCTGTACATTATATTGGGCTCCGTATTCAAGTCAAGTCAAGCATTTCATGATGTGGTCTTAAAGAAAGGTTCCGTGAGAGGATACAACGATGATAATGCCGGTGTCTACTCAATTTACGGGATCCCTTACGCTTCGGTGCTTCTAAGACCGTTTTAAGGCAAGTATGATATTCTGGGATTTATAGACCTTTTGATATTTTTATACTAAAGTCTGTTCAGTGGCTCCGTTCAACCGGCAAGCTTCTATAAAAGCATTAAGTCGAGTTTTATTTTCAATACTTCACAAGAATTATCATAATAAACTACGCATTATGACACGCGGCCCTATAATTTGTAATACGTTCTTTTGTAAATACTTAATACGCATTTCCATCAGTTGAGCAAGCCGTACTCGTTTACGGCTAGTCATGGGACTCCCTTAAGGAATGCCGCTTTTTTTCTTTCTGTGCTCAGCCACCCCCATCCAGCCGTTACCAGCAACTGCGTTACTACTTATGCATTTGATTTATGTAAAATAAATGCTCTGTTATTATTCTACAGTAGGCTAGACAACTTTAGGTGCTACAGTGCCAATGCTGTAAAATATCAGTTTCTTTTACTATTTTCAGGCGCCATTACCACATCAAACATGGACGGGCATTTTCCACGTGACAGCGAGGAACATCGTCTGTCCGCAAAAACAAATTAACACTGATTCCTTCAAAGAACTTAACAGAACCATGGACTGCCTGATAGTCAACGTGTTTGTTCCAGTCACTAAAGAAATTATACTGTCTGTTTTAGTGTATATTCACGGCGGGGGATTCCAAGTGGGCTATGGAATGCAATTTAATCCAGTAAACTTCGCAACGAAGGGTGTGATTGTTATGAATCAGACTTACGGTTTTCTGTGCCTTGGCACTGAGTTTGCTCCAGGTAACGCTGGTTTAAAGAATCAATCAGCAGCTTTGAAATGCGTGCAGAAAAATATTGCTCTATTTGGAGGTGACCCAGACAACATCCTCTTAGTGGGTAGCAGTGCTGGCAGCATATCAGTGGAGTTACAAATGCTCTGTCCAATGTCAAACGGGCTTTTCCACTAAGCTGCTTCAGAGAGCGCTAGTGCGCTGGCTAGCATTGCCGGCGACTTACAGCCCTTAGACACAGTAGCAACTTTTGCGAAGAGATATCATGGTTGTGAAACGGGCCAAGACGTGCAACAGCTTGAACTGGTTTATAGTTCGCTCACCGACGAGCAACGGAATGATTAGTGGCCATCCTTGGGCATTAATATCGGGTTCAGAGCGTGCATAGAGCGTGCAACTTCGAAGAGGTCGACAAATTTTTGAATGCTCTTCTCGTTGACATTGTCCAAAGCGGAAACTATGAAAAGCCCCTTAACTAGCCGGTTTTTATACCATGGAACGTTTGGAGTTTATAGATCAATTTAAGTTGATAAAACCTACCATGGAATCCAACTTCTCACAGTTAGTGCCAACATCCACTGTATTACGCGCACCAAATCCTGAGCGATAAATTTGGTGCGCGTAAGTAACCGTTAAAGAAATGCTCAGAAAATCATGGAATTTTATTTCCCTGATGGCGAAATCACTTACGGAGGATGTGGGGTCCAGGGCATGTAATTCAAAGCATTTATCTTTTGCAGGACGACGATACAGTAATCTACGAAAGTATGACAACTGATGACTTGTTCCTTCAAGATCGCATGTGAGAGATTTACCTGAACATTGCCAAATACAGGTCAGTGTTATCTTATTTAAGTTTTGGGATTGCATATTTCAGAAAGAAGGAACCGAAACCCGTGCGTGCGTGTATTAGCAATAACATGTAAATTGATAATCAACAGACAGAATGTAAATTCTTTACGTTGAAATAAATTTCTGATTCCTGATTTCTGTAAAGAAAAGGAAAACAGGTTCCATGTTCCTTTTCTTCCTTAGAGTATATATTTCCTTATAGAAATATATTTATAAGGAAATATATTCTCAGGAACGGATAAAGCGTCTGAGGCCTAACGGTAAAAAATCAATCTTCTATATTTTTGCCACCAAAAGACATTTTTATATAAGCTTACACAAATGGGTATATTTTTTATGTTTTTTTGTTGCCTTATAAGTTTTGATCTATCTATAGGTCGCTTGTTGACCTAAATTAAATAAATTTGTCAAAAAAGGTCTCATTGTAGAAAAAATCCAAAAAAAAAGATTTACACACAACAAAAAAGATTACAAACTTATATTTGCAGGTGGATTGTGTTAAGTTGGGTTGTTGAGAGTACATACTATTCCACTACTGATTCGTAACCCTAAGCATGAGGCCTCCTCAGATTTTATTTTTATTTTTTAAGGTTTTGTACCCGAAGCACCTTTCGGAGAAAAAGTTCTAGAAATAAATCCCTTCATAGGTCAGACAGATAGACAACAAAATGGCGTGCTTTCTTTGCAGAGCGCGCGTTTCATCATTCAATTATTGCTAGAGCGCGCATACTTATAAATAATTGTTTTTTTTTGGACAGCAAAGCCTCCTTGCTACTTTGTAATTTTTTAAATTTTATGACTTGCACCATGCGTCACAGAGTCAAAAACTTAAAAAAACACTTTATTTCACGCGTGAAATAAAGGATTTCAGTACTGTTTAATTTCACGCGTGAAATAAGGAGTCGGTTTCCGCATAATTTTGTTACACAAAAAGAAAACTTTACGAGCAACTGCATTGAAAACGTGTTTTACTAGTCATTGAAAATAATGCACATCTAAAACATTAGATACATTTTGCCATTTTGATCGGCTTAGGCGTCCACACCCTCGTCTAAATTCACCCTGCGGGAGAAATGTCACCTTGTGAACTTTGGAGTCGTAGATTAATCTAGCTAGGTGAGTTGAGGTGGTTACTCAGCTCATTTCAAAATTTACAAATTAATTGAATACAAGCTGACTAAAAATTGGGTATTTGACAAAATATCAAATGAGTTACTTTTAAAACGGAATTTTGTATGAAAATACTTGCTTATGACGTCACATTTCAGAGCATTTTTTTATGTTTAATCTATTTAAAAATTGTAATAACTTGTAATTGACTAAAAGAGATACATTTTCCGATATATTTTGTAATTTTTGTTTTAATCGAGCATATGAAATAATTTATTGTTGATCGTGTCAAATACCGTATTACTATTTGGTTTGATAAGGAACCTAAATCTATGTTTGGCAGGATTTCTGAAATGTGAGACCAGAAATAATAAAAATAATAAAGGATTGAGATTTTTTTTACGCAGAAAACAAAAAACAAAATTGTAATTTAAATTTTGTAACGTTAGTCTTAGTTGGGCTCTCTTCACATTATTACAAATTATAAAAATATTTATGTAAGCGTCCTACAGTTCCCAAAATTGATCTAAGTTTATTTTGTTTGACTGTCGGGGGCGCGTTCAGATTTTTGTTATTTTCAAGATTGTGAAACAACCTTTCTGTCCGAATATTCGTCATTGAATTAAAATAACTAACTTTTTGGGTACAAGCTGTTTATCCTACGGTTTCAGTCGGTGACTGAACAAGTGTCTTGGTACAGTATTGTAGGATTGATCCGTCTACCCTTTCAGCTATTTTTTCAGGGTTCCGCTAGTGTTGCCTCGCAGTATGCGCATCTGGGACTGCAGCAGCCACTTTATTACGTATTCTAGCGTTTTTTATTATAGTTTCCAGCCACAGATGGATTTACAAAGGAAAGGCATCAGCCCCTATATTACGCACGCCAAATCCTGAGCGATTCCAATCATCTACTGTCAAATGAGTATGGAATTTGACAGTTAGACGTTTGGAATCGCTCAGAATATGGTGCGCATAATAAGGCTACAGGACATGCCCATTGAACATTTGCATGTGCATATTGCCTGTGCCTTTGTCTCAGTTGCAAATTGCAATAAGGCACAGCTAGGCAATGTGCAGCCGAATAAAATACAACCAATAATGTACAAAATCGCGTACATGACACACGAATTACTGACAAATACTGTTTATGCAAGTTAGGTACGGGCATTGGCAATAATCTGTGTACGCAAATATTGTATTACCTGTCCCTCACGAATATCACAGTATAATGAACACCCAGTAGGCCATCTTGGCCGTCCGCCGGATTTTATTACCTACTACGCTCGCTCGATCGGAGTAGGTGCGACAGGGTTGACGCGCTTGTGTTTTGAATTCGATACTGCCACATTTAAATATTGTCGTCTCATTTACCAGGTATTTCGAGAGTTGTACTCTGTACGTAGATATTTATATTGTGCGCTTGTTTAGTATGAATGAAGTCTAATATTAAGTTGATAGGAAATAATATGTCTAGTTTCTACTCACAATGTAACAAAAAGTCGAAGTTTGTAATACATTCTAATGGTAAAGAGGGAATAAAAAATTTAAAACAAATTAACTGAAGTATGTACTTAGGTACTTACCTTAAAATAGGTAAACCAGTTTAGTTTGGCGTTCGGCAGTTTCCTCAAAATCCTATGCGCATCAATATAGAGTTCACATTTGTATAATTATTGTCTATCCGTATTTTTATTTCAAGAAATTTCGCAATAAAAAAAACCTTTTTCAAAAAAGGAGGTTATCAATATTAACTATAATACGGATAAAAGCTTCACGTAAAACAACACGTGTTTTAACCACTCGTCTGCCGCGACACAGATCTGTGTCCAACTTAGTATGGGCCACCGTGAGGGCAGTTCAGGAGTTAAGGCTTACCGACAAAAGTTTTAGTTTGAAAAAGATTTCGACATTTTTGTCTAGCTAACCGCTCCGACGCATCGCCCGTGTGCACTCAAGCGCGGTGAACACCGGTCTGCCACCGAACCGGAGCGGACCGATATCCTCGCATTTTGTAGTTATGTATATTGTATAGGCGCGTTTCGGACGTTAGTATGAAGATGGGGAACTGTTCATATTTAAACTGTGCCAATATGTATTTGTTGTCCTCCGGATGGTTTATAAGCCATAGCTTGATATACTCAGCTGTTTCTTCTACACTAGTACCTACTGTTTTACTGTTAACAGCTGTCAGAAGGCCAAAGTGCATACAAAGAAAACAATCGATAGCTATCACAAGTGGACAGATCAGCAGTGGATGTTTTACCTTTTTATCACAGGGCATCTCAGCTTGGAAGCCTGCATTATATTTTTACCGTTTCATTTTATTTCAATAATTTCGCGGATTCAGTACGTTTACTAGTAGTTTATTGCGGGAAGTTAGATAACTCAAAAGTTAATTAATAAGGTCTTAATTGAGTTTTTAATATAATAAGAAATGAGTTGACTTGAATTCCGGCTCCGTGTTTCAATTCCACAGCTCAGTGCGCTTCTTGCAATTACTTCCTTTGCACTGTGAAAAAATAACAAAGGTACAAAACCAAACGGATACAGCATCCTCTTCCAGTAAAGAAAACTTGTGAATCATACGTGACTAAACATGAAAACGCCACGAAACGCCCCACTCGCGCCGTCACCTTCAGAACACAGAAAATCGCGATCTTTGACAATGAGGGCTTTTCAATGGCAGCTGTCAGATGAGTTTCATTAAAAAAAACTAGATGGCGCTGCAAGGAGAACAAATGTCATCATACGTTTTAAATGTTTTACATCGTTATTAATCTGTAATAATCTAAACATCTCCTCTCTTCAACGAAACAAGCAAGCAACCTGACAGAAACCACAGAGAAGGTACAGTGATGTCATATCATGTGACGTCAGCACCATCTATCGGTAACGTGCGGTACTGTATTTTTTTAATGACGCTTTGAAAGGCCCTCATTGAGCGCGTAAAAGAGCGCGGCTCGCATCGTCATGTTTACTACACAAAATGGGCTTATTCTGTTAAGACAAAAGTTTTCTGATCCACAAAAGGAAAAGCTGAAATCAAAAATTTATTTCAATGTAAACAATTTGCATTTTGTTTGTTGAAGAAGAAGAAGAAGAAGAAAGACATTTATTATACCAACAAGATACATCACAGAAACAAAATAAGCAGATAAGTAACATAATATCCACAACAACAGAAAGAAAACTAAATACACAACAGACAAAACGAATAAATAAAACAGGACCAAAGATGTAGCCTGTGGTGTATCGATGTACAATGTTATCCGTAATGTGATAGTTAGATAGTTGGAATTTTCACAGATGATTTATTTCTTTTGCCGGTATAACAACAAATACTAAAACAGAATAAAAACCAGATTAAATAAATATGTAAGGGGGGCTCCCGTACAATAAATGTGATTTTTTGCCGTTTTTTGCTCGACATTAATAACGGCACCATGTAGACGCTTAAAATATTCTATAGAACTATAGATAATGGTACGGAACCCTTCGTGCGCGAGTCCGACTCGCCCTTGGTCGGTTTTTTGTCGTACAAGCAGGTCATGTCAGGGTATTAATGACATTTACCAGATGCGAAAGTGGCCCCAATAATCCGACTAAACAGTCGTACAAGACCAGCTTACCTGGCAAAAAACGTCTTTGTAATTATTATACGACACAGAATGGAGAACTTGCACTAAAAATGTTTTAATAGATTAGAAGAGGACACGTTAAAAGATAAATAAGCGTGATATTTTTTTTCTTTGCGACTAATACTTTTTATAATATAACCAGTCGAAAAGTCAATATAGTCACGTGGTACTAAAATGCGCTATACAAATCGACCTTAGACTATGACGTCACTCCCTAACGTAAAGCTTATAATGTATGAAGTGTTTATCGGTATTTCAGTTATCTCGTTTTATGTTATTAGAGTAAAGTAAATTGTGGCCCCAAAAAATATTTTTATTATTTTATTTGAAAAAAAATCCTACATTTCTTTAGGATGTCTATATTATAAAAGCAAATTCACTCCAATCTACGTTAGACGCAAGTTCCCCATCGTTAGTTGGGAGAACAGAGGGGTTAGGTAATGCCTGAAAATTATAGGATCATGATTGTGTGGACTTACCCACACTGTACATCTCAGTCCGTAGCACTGTAAACATAATAAGATAGAAAGAGATAGTTATATCGTGAGGAATGATAATTTAAAGCGTGTTTAATAAAGACAATATTTTTCGACCTTTGTGCCTCTATTATGTAAGTCTCCAATCTTCACTGTGTTGGGTTATACATCTTAGCATTTCCGAAGTGTCAAAATAAAGGACCATCAGGAGAATAAGGACATAATCGCAAAAACGTAATTTTACAAGAAAACAATAATATTTTTCGTCATAAGTAAAGGAAAAGACTTCACCACAGGTCTGTGTAAATTGCATTTGAGGAGTGTTTTAGAATAATCGAGTTTTTATAAATAACCCCGTTACTTTTTAGAATTTTACTTGTCAAATGTCAAAGGCCATCATCATTTACTCACGCTGGCTTCACAGCTATCTCCATCACACTTCAGCAAAAAAATTAAAAGAAAACAATTAGGTCGTTTGAAAAAATTATTAAAGTTAGCCGTAGGTATAAAAGACTGCAGGAACGTAATTAAAAAAAATGTTTCCCAAAAATTAACACTTTTTGTACTTACATTATATTCTTATGTGCTACAAGCTTTTGCCCGCGACTTCGTTCGCATGGTATGGGTCATTTCCGGGATGAAAAGTAGCCTATGTCCTTCCCTGGGACTCAAATTATCTCCATACCAAATTTCATATAAATACGTTAAGCCGTTATTGCGTGATTGAGTAACAACCATCCAAACATCTTCACAAAGTTTTAGATTAAAATCTAAGCAGGATTTATATACGTCCCACTGCAGGGCACACGCCCTAAGCCCAAGTATGGGCTTAATTACCACACATGCCCACCGTTTATTAGTAATTTCAACCGCTGTGGTTTTTGAGCACTAAGGTTTTCTCACGATATTTTCCGTTATAGTTTACGAGCTAGCTTTTTGCACATAACAAAATTAAATGCAAAAATTGGTATTACCACAGAGGTATTACCTTAATCTTATTGTATTCTATTTAAAGTCAAAGTAAATTTGACTGCCTTTTTGGTCCAGCAGTAACACGCTGGACTACCAAGACAGAAGTAGTGGGTTCGGTTTCCGCTGGAGGAATCGGATGTTATTCGTGTTCAAGTGGTTTTTGCTTGGTTACCGTACACAATTTAGAGCCATCTTTCTGCTCACCTCGTTAGATATATACGGTGTTATTAATAAAACCACGATTCCTTCGAAACACTCCTTGAGACAGTTTAATTAATCTGTGATTACGTCTTTCCCTTTACCACAGATTATATTTAAACTCCCTCTGAGGAGTGTTTTAAGGAATCGTATTTTTTTAAATAAGACCGGTAGAGTTATAGAGTACTTACACCGGATTTACAGAAGGAACCCACACACTGTGAACAAAATAAGCATGACGATAAAGCGCAACGCATACACGCGCGGTATTCTGTATCGTAACGCGCTAGAGCACGGTTTAGCTGCCAACAAAATTTCAGATGTCATACAAGAGTGGTAAACTTGAAATCATACGGTCGCCGGCCGTGCTATACTGCGCCTGGGGTGTAAGAAAATAACATAAGCAGCCTATATAGGTCCTGCTGTAGGGCACAGGCCTTCTCTCAGGGAGAGATATGGGCTTAATCACCACGCGTGCCCACCCCGGATTGGCGATTTCAAGTGTTGAGGTATGTGAATAGCTCAGGCACTCAGGTTTCCTCACGATGTTTTCCTTCACAGTTAGCGAGTGGTATTGCTACTATAACTTCACAAATGTACAAAAATTAGAAACAAAGTCATAGGTATAAGCCCGCCCGTGTAAAAAAATCGTCATATATAATTGAAATTTCATGTTTGTGACGTCCTTGCCTGGTTACCATAGCACAGGGTATCCTAGTTTGGGCCCAGGTCAAGTGTTTGTATTGTGTGGAAGTTATCATTATTATTAAGAGAAGGTTGATAATCATTATTATTAAGAGAATAGTTTTCTATTGTTATTTTCGAGGTCAGGACTGAGGAAATTATTAAAAAATTAAGTAATCGTAACTACATACATACATACATAAACTCACTCCTGTATCCCAGAGGGGTAGGCAGAGACCAGGGACTGCCACTTGCCACGATCCTAACAGATTACTTTCGCTTCCTCAACATTCAATAGGCGTTGCATGCATGCACGCCGGTTTCGGGTAGTTTTTATCTTGCCCTTCGCTAATACATCTCCTATTTGGTCGAAGTACGTCCACCTGGGACGTCTTTACCGGCCCTTCCACCCACATTCGCTCGATATAATCGTAAGTTTTTTCTCAAATTCATTCATTCCTTAGTTCCTTCATTTTTGGGTGTTTCAAAAATGAACGAACCTCTTTTAAACGACACCCAGTCTTTAATGCTACAAGAGTAGACACGGGTTATATACAAAAGGACCCAATGTTCTTTGGCAAGAAAAGTATAAACAAAATAAATTCATTTTTTTTAACCAGTGTCGAAGGTTTCTAAAGTGTGTAATCGGCCATAGGGTTCGAAATCACGGTCAGAATGTTACTTTAAAATGTTGCAAATTAATTCGATGTTATTCAGAAATTCAGTCATTCCGAAAATAATTCAGAAAATTCTAAACTCCAAACCGGATGGAAAACAAAGGAAGACTTTAATTGCCTTCGCAATGATTGCTTTCCGAATCATATCAAATGCAATGCGAAGCTTAAAACTCGTATTAAACATCATAAAGTTACGTGATCTGAGAAGAAAAACGAATTTAAAGCTTACCATTGCTGTACAGTAGTCGGTGTAGCACTATAATGTACTAAAGTTTGATTATTTGATCACGTGGCTAAATGACTAAGCGTAAAATTTGACAAAAACATTTCATAGAACTACAATTCATCGTTTACTACAATTCGATGTTTGTTAGGTACAAACTCGATTAACTCAGCTGATTAGCAAGTAGAAGGATTCTACTACGCAATGTACATCATCGTCATCATTAGCAGCTATTTGATGCCTGATAATGATGACGTATTTAAGCTGCTTATGTATGTTATGTAATCAAGTCTTGGGCGCAGCCAAGGGGTACTGGGTATTTCGGTAAGGTCCTGTGAAACATACATACAGTACATAAACTCAACCATTCGGAGGGGTGGGTAGAAACCAGGGTTTGCCTCTGGCCACGATCTTGACAAACCGGGTAAACTTACGGGGTAATTTTATTGATATGTATTTAGAAACATCTTTTGCTGTTACTGCGAAATATGGAAAAAATCAGCTATAAAATACAAAATTTTTATTTCCAGTAATGAAGCTGAGATTTTTTTCGATATTTCGGAGTCACTCTCATAAGAAGTAAAATGAAAAATACTTTAATAAGTCCTAGGTGGTTGGCTCCAGGTTATACGTTCTAAAATAGCTATTACCATATTGAGACTTACGTTTTGCAAAAACGTACCTAAACAATTTATTTTTTTTGTGTAACCAAAATACGTCCCACTGCAGGGCACAGACCTTCTCTCAAAGAGAGAGTATGGTCTTAAGGAAACCATTGTGAGTAACCCTGAATGTTTCAGGTGTTCATATATCTCAGCGCTAGAAATTGCCAACCCGCGAATATATATTTTTTCCCCATCTAGTTAGTAGCGAGTCGCTGGATCCTTCAATATCACCGGACCTTTCAGAAACACCCTCTAGTTTCAAATCCGATTTCAACTTACCCCCGCGGCGCAGGCTAGGTCACGGCACTGACACAGAAAATATACGCAATAAGTCTTATCTTAATTAAACCAACGGAGCCCTCTACAAAATAATGGAGATTATAACTCTGGATAACTCGGAAAATATGTTCTGTCGTAGGTCTCACGATTTAACTATAGTTTTGTCACATTCCCTCGTGACAGGTCTTTGTAGTTAAAAGTGGCAGTGAGCTGGTGACATCTGCGGAAGAATCGATGGTCGGTGGGGTGCAAAGGTTCTCGAGTGAAAACTACGAACTGGCAAACGCAGCTGCGAACGTCCACCAGCTCACTGGACCGACGATCTGAGGCAGATTGCTAGCAGCGGCTGCATGAGAATGGCCAAGGATAGCAAGAACTGGCGCGAGCTGATTGATTGAAACATTGTCGAAAAGATGTAGACTTACGAAAGACTTACGCGATCTTCAGTCGACAGCAAATCAACCGTTAAGTCCATTACTTTTCTCAGTTATATTACGGGCGGCTTCGCTACTAAAATGTTAAGGTCGATGTGCTGTTAACTGCCCGGTTGAAGGTAGGTAGCGCAGAATAGAAAGAGATGAAGAAAGAGACGTCTTTTAGTTGCCATGGTAGATGATCTAGATTTTGAAATGGACACCTAGTTTAACTTGTAACGTTCATTAAGTCGCAGTTTCTGTGCTACTTTGAATAAAAAAATTTGATTTTGATTTTGATATCCACTTAGGGTCTTTGAATCAGTGCGTATGAATAAATGAAGCGGGGATGGAGCGAGTATAAAATTGTCTTTTACTAATGCTAGAGTATAAACCAACCTAACAAATACGAATGGAGCCTAAAGAGTAGCATCGATACATGCCCAAAGAATTAGATTAGGATATAATTTCGAAGATGACCGAAAGCACTCCATTGGTTTTTGGTTGCTTTTCACGCGAATGACGCGTTTCTCTCTTACATGCACTCGCAATGGCTTATTATGCCGGGCACGGACAAACCGTATGTGCGCGGCATAATAAGCCATTGCGAATAAGCCATTGCCCTTCATAATGAGGAATTGAGTATGGCATTCTTTCCAATTTTTACAGCAAATATCAACGCTGAAGGCTGAGTGCAAAGGCCGCGGGGCCTAGCGCTAGCTGGCACAAAAAAAATTTTAGTTAATCGTTTATATAAAAAAAAAATATTGACACTTACAACAGCCGAGCAGTTGTTTCCTAGGATCTAGAATAATATAATTTATATTACGAAGTAGGTATCACGCAGATGGCTAGCCAAATTTAGTTGTAGTTTCCAAACTATTCGTCTTATTTGTCACCATAGAAATATAAGGCACAGAAGCACAGGCAGGACTTTCAATGTGAAGCAACGAAATGGTGGCTGGATTAGCATTCGTAGCGAACCCGGTTGACAGTGTTGCACTAATAACGCGCAAAATAAGTGTCTCGTAATACTCATTACGAGAATGTGTGCGTAACGCTTAGTTTTTGAGCGGTATTTGTTCAACACAGTCTGTCTGTGCGTAATAAGTCTATGTGTACCACATTCCTGTTTTATGAACTAAATGTTTAGAACTGCGGCCAC
Organism: Yponomeuta malinellus; assembly: GCA_947308005.1. NCBI lineage: Eukaryota > Metazoa > Arthropoda > Insecta > Lepidoptera > Yponomeutidae > Yponomeuta > Yponomeuta malinellus. The sequence continues at coordinate 494,652 of OX371009.1, read as the reverse complement.
TAGGCAGCGACCCGACTTTGCGTCGTTGCCATAGGAGAGGGCATCCTAGTTTGTACAACTATTTGGAAGTTATTATTGCTATAGCCAACAGAAAGCTCTAGTAGAAGCCTATGAAAATTGTAATTTATTTTTCGTATCCTTCTGAGTCATGGATGACTTTGGAGGGAAACGAAAAATAAATTAGAATTTTCAAAGGCTTCTGCTAGAGCCTTCTCACAAAGCCCTTATTTATTTTCTAACACCCCGATTTGTGTCAACTAATTATTTTAGCAAAGTTTCATTGCGGTCCGGCATTTCGTTTGTAAATTAAAGCTACTTCTGTATCGGAATCCTCAGCTTCTTCCAATTTCGGTTTAATGAGTATAACTGGGTCGAAACATTATAACCTGAACCATTATAGTCTATAATCCCTAGAGGAAATGGAGATAAATCCATATTACATAATCTGGTCATAGATAAGGATTTGTTTGACATACCCCGGCCTGGCACCTTTGACCCGTACACTAATAAAATCCATAAAAGTTAATTTAACTTAACTAAGAATGTATAATCCGGTTAAATGAAATAAACGGCAAAGTGACTGTCGGACCACGCGCATTGTAGGGTTCCGTTGATGGTCGTCAAAATATATCAACCTAGAAGGAGGGTTTTTTGGTTCATATTAAAGTTTTATTTTACTTAACTATCTGCTTTACACAACTAACAACTTCACCAAAGTAATTTTCAACAAATTCATTTAATCGCATAAACAATACAAAAGTTAAAGCAATACAACAAAAAATAGTAATATTTAAATACCAAAATACACCCGCAGGTTTCGTCAGTGACATTTTCAATGAAATTGGTGCGGATATTTTCTTTTATAAGTTGGTCGATTTATTAATATTTAACTTTTAAAGCTTACTTAGCTGTGATACGAATTGGAGACTTCCTACTGCTCTTTGACGGTTAAAAAGAGCTTTTAGCCTAAAGCCTAAGATGTAAGGGGAAACTCGAGGGAAGCGCCTGATCTTTGTTCGATACTCGCTCTTATACCTCAATCTATAAGAACTACTCTGAAATAGCCATTTCACTACTGCCCAATAGCTTATATTCTATTTTGTACTTCAAATTGCTTTAGAAATTTTCACTTGAGCGCCTCTGGGATAGAGTAGCGAAGAAAGCAATCTTGAAACCGATTTATATTGATGGCCAAGCTGATTATAGAGAATTTAAACCAAAGATGTCGTTTGTTATACTACATATATAACAAAGAACGTAAAGTTTAATATTTTGCTTTACTTTTAATCTAATATATAAAAATCTCGTGTCACAGTGTTTGTTATCGAACTCCTCCGAAACGGCTTCACCGAGAACAGGGCCGAGTTTCGTAAAACTACAATTCCTAGTTTATTATGACAATTCGAGGTACATGCGTAGCAAAGTCGTTTTGTCAAGTGTGTGGGTTAATCCACGTAAACCATGAATTTTAGTATTAAAAAGCAGGCCTCAGATGGTCAGAGTGGAGTGTCTTTCGCCGTCGTTTTCTCCATCACAACTCGACGACAAATACAGCGGTTAAAATTGTACATTGTACATTCAACAAACAGGATGTAAAAATTTCTTTGAAATTTCTTTGAATTTCTTTGAAATCAATTTTTAGGGTTCCGTACCCAAAAGATAAAAGACCCTATTACTAAGACTCCATTGTCCGTCTATCTGTCTGTCAGTCACCAGGCTGTATCTCATGAACCGTAATAGGTAGTTGAAATTTTCACAGATGATGTATTTTTTTGTCGCTATAACAACAAATACTAAAAACAGAATAAACTAAATATTTCATCGGGGCTCCCATACAACAAACGTGATTTTTTACCGTTTTTTGCTCGATATTAATAATGGCAACAGGTAGACGCTTGAAATATTCAAATGTTGTACAGATAACGTTGCACAGATAACCCTTCGTGCATCAGTCTGAGTCGCACTTGGCCAGTTTTTATCTCTGATTTTGATTTCCTACTAGTAATTTTGTCGAAAGAGTCCCGTTCGCTCTGGAGTGTTTACAAAAGTTTCATATCGAAAATATCGTTTCATACACACGCTAGACCAAGAAATTAAATTTAACGTTGCCTCAAATTCAGAGTTTGTCTGTCAATAAAAAAAAAATAATTCTGTAACACCCCGTATAAGAAAGGCAGATAGTACAGACAAATCGTTTATTTGTACCTTGAGACACACGCACATAAAGCATTAATTAACGTTGATTAACCAGCCCAGCAAGGCACAGGCCTTCTCTCAGATAGAGAGTATGGGCTTGATACCACGCGTGCCCACCGCGGATAGGCAGTTACGAGCTCTAAAGTACCTATCAGAAAGAAAAGTCATTGGTACACACCCGGGGTAAAAACCCACGACCTCAACTGTTTTACCAATCGCGCTACCACCGCTTTTTACTTGTGACGTTATTTGAAAAAATACGCGATTCCTATAATCTGTGGTAGTTTTCTCCTTTACCACAGACTATGACTGCATGTGAGGAGTGAAACACTTCTATGTTTTTATATAACACTGTTAGACTATCGTAAGGTAAGTGTCACTAATTGTCTTCTCTCCTTAACGTACGCTGAAACCGAAGGTTTACTGACCATAACCAAGTAGAACCGTGTTGAAATCGGAAGTAATGATATAAGCACTGTTATACAAACACACACACACACACACACACACACACACACACACACACACACACACACACACACACACACACACACACACACACACACGCACACACACACACACCGTTGAACTATGAACTATTTTAAGTAAGTTTATTTTATTAAAAGCTAAGACACCTATGTAACACTATATTAAGAGTGTTATGCCTAGTGTGGTTGCTACTGTATACATTTATGTAACTTGTCTTCTGTTCAATAAACCGATTTTTCATTATTATTATTTACTGTTGTGCAATAAAGTTATGCAATAAATGTATATTGAAGCAAATACTCACTTTAGAATTGCAGCTAGCTTCGAAGTGCTATTTACAAAGAAAAAAGACATGAGATAATAAGCTCATATCTTCGAATAAATCGGGAGTTTTCTAATTCAGTAACATACAGACGCAAAGATTGAGTAACCGCTATTGTAAGCAATGGGGGTCTTTGACATCTTACAATCTTATAATAAAATATAATAAACTTTTTATTAGGTACCTTAGTAAATAGCAGTACATAGCAAAATAGGATCCAATAAATCTGTACTCGCCGCATAATGCCCGGTAACTGCGCTTAGATATCGATAAATTGGCAATTTCACACGAAGATAGCTCTTTCGTTACACTGACTAAAGGTTAGGCTAGACCAAGGTTCTTTCGACCTAAAGTGATCCCACCTTCTCAATGATTAATCGTTTCGTCATCATCAGCTATTTGACGCCCACTGCAGGACAAAGGCGTCCTTCGTGGTTTTCACTACCATGAGGGGTTTTGCCAATCTCAAGAAGACGCTGCTGCCCGTCTCCTAGTAATTGATTTCCTTAGTCGCCTTCTACGACGGAAATGGAGAGACGCTATTTTTAATCCGGCGCCACACGGACAAAAAAATTGATCCCTGGGATTAAGATCCCAGGGATCAATTTTATGAATACCGGCTGTCTGGAAGATATCACTTTTAGTCTTTTAGTTATTTAGCGCGAGTCCAACTCGCACTTGGCCGGTTCTTTTGTGTTACAATGAGTAAAAAATTTAAGTTGGGAGTTAGATAGGTAGCTGCACTTCTCTAAATAGTAGATTGTACAACAAGTGCATAAAACGCACCATTTTACTCGAGACGTTTATCCATCCGAGCGAGCTTGCGAGCGAGGATAGATATAAAGTCGAGTGTAAAATGGGTTTTATGGACGAGTTGTACTCTACTTTTCACTTCGATTGCGAGGAAATGAAACAGCAACATGTAAAAATAATTATGGTTCCCGCCAATTAACTTTTTTTTCTTTTTTTTTCTGTAGGGACGTGACACCTGACTTAAGGTCGTTACATACTGCTCAGTTATAAAAACATTTTCTTTTTATAACTATGATAAGTTGTTGTTATGGCTTAAATACTATACTGATCTACTAAATTGAAAAATAAACAAATATAAAAAATAATAAATGAGACGAAATACAAATTATAAGTTTATTTCATGAAGTTTTATTGTGTACTTTGGCTGTTGGTATCTTTGCCTTGGTCTTAGAATACGAACGAAACGAAATAAAATAAAGAGGTTGTTGTATGAAGTTAAAGATGTTCGTGTGGCTGTTGCAGCGATTGCCTTGGTCTTCGACGAAGATTTTACTTTATGCTCTAGAGCATAAAAAGCGACTTTATGTCGCCTACGCACGACATAAACACGAACTTTTAGAGCATGAGAAGTGAAAATTATATTACGTGCTGCGCAGTTAGTACTTCAATTAGCTGGAGGTTAATTAGAAGTTTCCGCGCGATTGTGAACTCATGTAGACCGACCGCAAGTTTACTGCACAGGAAATTGTATGAACACGGCTTAACTATAATGTATATCCGCGAAGGCGTGGGTTGACAATTGACACGACTAGATTCTTGCAGGGGTACCTTGAATCTCGCATACTGATATCTCCGCTGGAAATATGTTCTCCACTCACAATTTTATTATGGTATTATTGGCAATCATGAGTCATGGGATGGTATTATTATATATCATGCACGAATGCATTACTCTAAGTGTTGCTGTGCCCTAAGGGTAGTTGAGCAAAGCATTTGTGCCGAGGGTCCGGAAGGGGTCCATCATCATCATCATCATGATCAGCCATTTGACACCCACTGCAGAACATAGGTCTCCGTCGTGATTTTCATAACCACGAGGGGTTCCATTTCCTTCCGTGGATATCGTAAAAGGCGACTAAGGAAATCAATTACCAGGAGGTGGGCAGCAGCGTCTTCCTGAGATTCCAACCACATACTGCGATCACCAACCCGCCTGCCAAGCGTGGCGATTATGGCAAAACCCGTCGTGATTATGAAAATCACGAAGGGGTCCATAGTGGTACTTATTACTATACCGACACCTGACAAAGTTATGGTTGCAATAAAAGATGGTGATGATGATAAAATGGTCAGATTCAAATGTAAGACTGCCTGATTCAAACCTAAGCACCAGTTATGACTTTTTTTTAAAACATTAAAATAGATACATACATAGAATATTCTTTATAAAATAATAAAAATAAAAATACACCAGATTGTACACCAGAAATTACAATGAAGCTTAGAAAAATAATAGATTAGAGGACGATTGGCGGCCTCTTTACTAAAAGTGATTTCTTAAAAGCAACCATCGCATCGACGGAAAAGGCTAAAGGCGCTAAAAGACGGATACGACTAACAAACATAATTTGTAAAGAAAAGCAATTTAAATAAACATACGTAGACGATACATTGATAAAATATAAAATAAACATAAATAAATATGTATCATGCGGGAGAAGGAAATAGTGAAATACATACATACCTGCACAATATCTTTGAGTGAGAATTGAGAATAACAGATTTTGTACTAAAATACTTAAATAATAATGTTTAACACCGCTTCTAAAAATGGTGACATGGTAAGCATCTTATTGCAAGAGGAAGATCATTTCACAGTTGGACAGTCGTGATTGCAAAAGAGCTGCTGGGGAACTTTGTCAGGTGACTCAGCGTCTTCAGCGTCATCAGACAGTTAATAAATAGAAGACATCCATTTATTAATTGGTAATTTGGGAACATCTCATATTCATAAAATTACGAATATGTTACCCTTTGCTAATACACTATTTGGTCTAAATATGTCCGTAAGATAAAAAGTACCCGAAACCGGCGTGCGTGCATGCAACGACTAATGAATGTTGAGGAAGCGAAAGTGATCTGTCAGGATCGTAGCAAGTGACAGTCCCTGGTCTCTGCCTACCCCTTTGGGATACAGGCTTGAGTTTATGTATGTATGTGAATCTTTCAAACGCTTCTCAGAGAGAGGTTACGGGCAAGACGTAACCACAGATTATTTAAATTGTCTCTAAGGAGAGTTCCTCTCATAGTTCCTCTACGAGAGTGCGACTGAGCTCCATACCCGCTGTTGTTATCAAGCTGTCCCGACTTGCGCCTGCAGCGGCAGCGAGTTGTGAAATTCTATTTGCAGTTAGTGATAAGTTTTTACTTCGCGTACATTCGAGAGTTTATAATACTCTACGTTTTAGTTGCAAAGTTTCCCGTAACGTAACTGAGTAGAGTACTTACACGTATTTAGATGTTGATGTGCCGTCGCCTGTACTTGACTCCAACATAGTAATATATTAAACTGCAACGTTGCCGAAACGTCGAAACTGCTTTATTCAAAAGTAACAAAGCCCAAACAAGTTAAAAGTATTGACAAAATCCGTAACACAACACTGCGCTCCAGAACCAAAATTGTCGATGTTGGTGCTGCAACTGCTAAGCTGAAGTGGAATTGGGCGGGTCACGTGAGCCGTATGGGCCCAGACCAGACAGGTGGGCAATAATTGTCACTGACTGGGTTCCACGCGACGGATACCGCAAACGTGGCCGACCCAAGCGGAGATGGCGGCACGACCTCGCGACCTTTCTACTGGATTGGCAGGAGGTGCTAAACGGGAGGCCTTTGCCCAGCAGTGAGACACAATCGAGACTACATAAAAAAAACAAATCTTCTTATTTAATATACGTCACTACGCCAATTGTACTATACTATATTATTGTTTAGTTCTCATATTTAATTCCTGGTGTACATACAATACATAATATTCTATCTGTCTATATATTTTAAGAATAATATAGTTTAGTAAACTTTTGAAATCGTCAGAGCATCAGCATTAATGCTGATCAACCTCCGCCGGGATTTCCTACACTTATTCTTTATAAATAAAAAACGGTTAGGTTAGGTTATACATATACATATATATAAACAGGTTATATACCCCCCGGTTTCTTGTACAGATGAACATGATTAAATCTACTGGAAACACCATTCGCTTGACCAAAATCATACAAAAAAAAACGATGTTACCGGGGGGTAGTTGGCAACACTATTCGGTAGGTACGCAAGTCAAGACCGCGCTTGGCTGGTTCTTCAAAGTTGGTTCGACCTTCACATCGCCAATCCCATAGAGTCTAAAGACGAAAGTCTTCAATCAGTGCGTCCTACCCGTCATGACATACGGTGCCGAAACGTGGACACTCACGGTGGGGCTGGTCCACAAATTTAAAGTCGCTCTGCGTGTTGTGGAAAGGGCTATGCTCGAGGGTTCTCTGAAAGATCGAATTCGAAACGAGGTTATCCGACAGAGATCCACAGTCACCGACATAGCTCACCGAATTAGCATTCTGAAGTAGCAGTGGGCCGGCCATATCACCCGAAGAACTGATAACCGATGGGGTAGACGAGTTCTTGAGTGGAGACCGCGGATCAGTAAACTTAGTGAATGACGTCCTCAGAATCGGTGGAGCGATGCTCTTTGTAGGGCGGCTGGCAACAGCTGAATGAGAGTAGCCGAGGACCGTGCTCAGTGGCGTGCAATACTTAGTTTTAACTATCTATGTATTTCTTTGGTTGACTCTGTGTTAAAATTCTTTTGTGTGTTTTGTGTGCAACAAATAAACTGTTTCTATTCTATTCTATTCAATAGGAGAGGCCTATGTCCAGCAGTGGACAAGCGTAGGCCGATGATGATGATGCTTTGTATTTTAGGAATTTGTCAAATCTACTTGAATTAAATTTTTCATCGCGTTATATTCACGCGAGTAGGCTTAACAGGGATAAAGCAACCACAGGGGTGGTTTTATGATTAAATGACTGCCTCGTTGGTCTAGCGGTTAGCACGCTTGACTGCCAATACACAGGTCATGGGTTCGATCTGCACTGGAGGCTACACCGTACTTCATTTGTAGAAATGGCCTCAGGCTGGGCATGTATCCAAGCTTATAATGTCCTTGCCTGGTTATCACAGCAAAGGGTATCCTAGTTTGAGACCAGGACAAATAATCATTAAATTATTATTAAACCTGTGGTAGGTAGGTAAAATTAAGTAATAACAAGGTATACGTATGTTAGTTTATATTAATTAACTCTTTATTTGAACACCGAAAAACAAGGAGAAACAATTTTTTAGTACAGACGACAGCAAGTCAACACGGAAATGTTTGTTGTAAATTCGCCAGACATCATCATCATCAGCCATTTGACGCCCACTGCAGGACATAGCCCTCCTTTGTGGTTTTCATAACCATGAGGGGTTTCGCCATAATCGCCACGCTTGGCAGGCGGGTTGGCGATCGCAGTATGCGGTTGGAATTCTTCAATACTGTAACTGAATAGAATACACACGATATCTGAAGTAACGATATCAATATCAAAGATCTGTAGACTGGCAGACGGCTTGGGATACCTATCTATCTTCTAACATTCAATTTATATACAGGTGGAGTCTGTAACGAAAAGGCTGCTTGCCTCTTTTGGGCTTGAACACGATTTCTTAACAGTGACAGAGACAAATAGTCTTTTCAAGATATGTCCCCCCCGCCGCTGCGCACTTTAACGAGTAGACGCTTTTCTGTCACTCTGATTTAAAAATTTGATATCCTGTTCAAAACTGCTTCTTCAAGTTTTAGAGTGTTGTTAATGTGTCGCGTGAACAGTGAGAAACTTGAAACTCATCATAAAAGCCACATTTATGTGGTTTAAAGTGAAAGACTTGGTAAAAATACAGTGATTGTTTTGGTACTAATGTTCATCGCGTAGTGGGTATACAAATATTCTTTCCGATTGTTTACCGACCCGCTGTGTTGCTGCGCCTGCCAAAATCATCGGAGCAATCTTGATACTCTTTTTACAAGCACAGGCGCACAGGCGCCATGTCCTTCCCAAATGTGGCTCTGCTAAAATGTGGTGGCTGCCTTAGAAAAATTACAAACGACGAGTTCGTCTACTGCTCATTTGAGAACTGCAGGCTGCCCTTCCATACCGACCTTTGTATAGGTGGGCCTATTCCGGAGGAGAAAGAGAAAGAAAACTGGATTTGCCCTAAATGCAGGTCTGCTACAAAAAAGGTAGGACGAAATTGCTCTACTCCGGTGAGTGGCCTCCACTCTACAGATCATCTGAATGTAACCGTTCGTCGCAAGACTAACAACCCTATTAAAGAAACGGAATCTGTCCCCCAAGATTGCATCACCCTCGACAGATTCTCAACTCTACTGGATGCTAAGCTTGAGGCTATTAGATATTCACTGGCCTCGGACTTCGAATCCGCTATTTCAAAGTTGCAGAAAGAGGTAAAAGATGAAATCACAAGCTTAAACACTAGAATAATGAAGGTGGAGGCCGAAAACGTTCAGCTAAAAACTGCTCTTCTACGCTGTGAACAACAACGTATTACGAACGACACCCCATCCAACAACATTGAGCTACAGGAAACAATAAGCCTACTAAAATTAGAGTTGAACGAGAGAGACCAAATGGCTCTAGAGAACGTGGTGGAGATTACAGGCATCCCTGAAACGAACGGAGAAACCCCAATGCATTTGGCGATTGCGGCTGCAACAAAGCTGGGCGTTCGGTTAGTCGAACATGACGTCACCAACGTGATGCGAGCTGGCCCTCGTCGCCTGCAAGCCACCAATGCCAATGGACCGTCTATTCGCCCTCGGCCTATTGTGCTCCACCTGGCTCGACGGACACTCAAGGATGAGCTGATAAAAAACTCCCGCACTCGCCGCGGTGCCACTACAGCCGATATAGGACTTCCTCCGCATGAGCCCCGGTCCTTTTTTGTCAACGAGAGGCTTACAAAGGAAAACCGGAGTCTATTCGGCAAAGCGAAAGAGATGGGCCGAAGGCATGGCTGGCGTTTTATATGGACCAAGGAGGGACGTATTTTGGTCAAACGTGAAGAAAATACTCCGTACTATAAAATTCGCTCCGAGAAAGACCTCGTCCGTGTTTTTGGAGACGACTCGGAAACTAGCTCTAAGAAATAACAAACCATTTTTTGCTTTTCTACACGCTTTACTGACCCTACTCACGCTCATAATTAAATGCAGTTTATTCTTAATTACACTTATATTAGCAACAAAGATACACACAAGACAATTACACTTTATACCTGATGAATTGCGTTGTATTCGTTTGATAGTTTTTAGCGCCCTACTCTACAATCTCTTGTGCCTTTCTATGAGCTCTATAACACATGAATCTTCGATAGTCTAAATATAATAAAATCGATTGAAAATTTTAACGTTGCTATACCGATTGCATGCGATCCTGAAAATTGTAAAAACTACTTTAAAAATCCTAGCTCACATCTAAAAATCGCACATCAGAATATACGCAGTATCAATTGCAACTATGACAGTCTCTATATTATGCTGGCTAAGCTAGAGTTCGAATGCGACGTGATTGTATTATCAGAGTGCTGGCTGTCTCTTACTACACAACTACCGTCAATTAAAGGATATAACATGCATAAATCCAACAACACGTTCAACCAAAACGATGGTGTAGTGGTATATTTCAAAGATTACATAAACTGTGTAGTGGATGAACCGAAATTTATGGATGCTAATTGCCTAACAATCAAAATTGCTGAAGATACCGTTATAATAGCTTTGTATAGACCCCCTAGCTTCTCAAATCTGGACAATTTTCTTAAATCATTGGATAACCTGTTGATGACCCTCTCGTCTACTAAGAACATAATAATAACAGGTGATATTAATATAAACCTAACGGATATCGGCGCAAATACAGCTGCATATCTTGACACTTTGTCTTTTCACGGTCTTCTGCCTGCAAGCTACCTTCCCACAAGAGCAAACAACTGTCTCGATCATGTTATCATAAAAACAAAATTGATGGCTTACAGTTTTACATTAAACACCTCTGTTACTGACCACCTTACTACTCTCCTATGTTTGTATACGGGAAAGAAAGATAATTTAAGAAAAACAAAGTATATTAACAAAATCAACTATGAATCGCTACAATCACAATGTTCGAAGATAGACTTTAAGATAGTTTTTGAAGAAAATTGTTTGGAAAAAGCTACAAACTTATTTATTGAACTAATGAACAAATTATTGATTAACAATTCAATTACTCTAAGATTGCCAAGAAGTAAAATCACTTTAAAACCTTGGGTTACAGTTGGTCTATTACGTTGCATAAAAAACAGAGACAGAATGCATAAACGATCAAGAATCGAAACAACAAATGAAATCCTAAAAATAACATATACAAGATACCGCAACTACTGCAACAATCTCCTAAGAAAGTTAAAAAGGCTATACGAAAGGGATCAAATACTCAATGCAAAAAATAACTCCAAAAAGCTCTGGGATACAATAAAATCCATAACAAATACAAGCAGAAAGCAATCAATTCCGCAAGAACTCCTGACCTGTAATGAAAATTTGGGAATAAATAAAGTAAATAAGTTCTTTGCAAGTATAGGGCAATCCTTGGCTGAAAAAATTAATAATGACTTACCCCCTTTGAGCAAATCATTATCTGACCTCAAACCTCCTTCTGGTTCTTTTGTGCTCCTACCTACTAATTGTGATGAAGTAAAGAAACTCATTATGAATCTAAAAAGAGACTGTGATCCTGGGTGGGACATGATTTCGGCCAAAGTATTTGTTGCCACATGTAGTACTGTAGCTCCAGTTCTTAGTGACCTCCTAAACAGATGCATGCAGAACGGTACGTTTCCACAAGCTCTTAAAAAATCAATAGTCCACCCAATCCACAAGGCGGGGGACAGATTATGTGTTAATAACTATCGTCCTATTGCAATTCTGACCACTCTCTCAAAGCTATATGAGCGCGTAATAAACACTAGGCTAACGCAGTATCTCGAGGAACTCCATCTTTTGTCTAAAACGCAATTTGGCTTCCGAAAAGGAATCTCTACCGATGATGCTGTTCATATGATGGTTGATTCTGTGGTGAAAAAACTTGACAGAGGAGCTAAATGCCTAACTATCTTTCTCGATCTTGCAAAGGCGTTTGACACGGTCTCTGTCCCCCGCCTTCTGGAAAAGTTGGAGAGAATGGGAGTTAGGGGTGTCCCTCTTAACCTGTTTCAAAGTTACCTTTCGGGTAGGACTCAACGGGTAAAAATCGGCGATGCTATCAGCGAAGAGCTACCGATAATCTATGGTGTACCGCAAGGCAGCATTTTAGGACCAACACTCTTCCTATGTTATTTAAACGAATTGTGTCAATTAAACTTAACAAACTGCAAAATAATAGCGTATGCAGATGACACCGCCTTAACTTTCTGGGCCGATACATTTGAGGAACTTTTTGATGTTTCGCAGGTAGGTTTCAGCAACGTCTGTCACTGGCTGGCTTTGAACTCTCTGACCTTGAATGACGATAAAACAAAATTTGTAATTTACCAAATTAAAAATAATCCGCACGTACCTCTCCCATCTATCCAAGCTCATAGGTGTCGCTTTAACCCCGCCATATCTTGTGATTGTCCTTTCATTCAAGAAACAGATAAAATAAAATACCTAGGTGTGATCATTGATAAAAACCTTTCTTTCAAAGAACATATACACACGCTTTCTAAAAAAACCCGAAAATTGAGCTATCTGTTTAAAAGTCTTCGTCATGTTGCAGATTCAGAGGTTATTAAAATGGTGTATTTCGCTTTGGCCCAATCTATCCAAACATACTGCATAAGAACATGGGGTGGAGCTCCCAAGACAACGTTGATCGAGCTTGAGAGAGCCCAGAGAATGTTACTTAAGGTCATATATTTCAAACCCAGACTTTATAGCACCACTAGCTTGTATGCTGACGCTAAGGTCTTAACGATCAGACAACTGTATATCCTAAATACTATCCTTCACAAGCATTCTGCCGTCTCTAATTTTGCTAATAGTGATGATGCAAGTAGCCGCAGAAGACTCTACAACGTTTGCGAAGCGGTATTTGTAAGAACCTCTTTTGCGCAGCGTTTTTACCATTATAGATCAGGCAAACTCTACAACTTTTTCAATAAAATACTTAGCATTCATGATGTTACAAAATATAAGCTAAAACAGAAATTATCTTCATATCTAAGTGAACTAGATTATACTAGAACTGAAAGCTTAATTGAAATTAAAACCTAACGTCTATTCACTCATTTTAACTTACCATCATAAACAAACACACGCACTCACGCACGCACGTACGCACGCACTCACAAACATACACACACACACACACACACACACACACACACACACACACACACACACACACACACACACACACACATACACTCAGTGGCTGAAACCCGACCCCAAGACGTAGTCGTGGGGCTGAGTTATGAGTACCCCTATTTGATTTTGTGTGTTTGTATATTTTCTTTTGTTTGTATATTTTTCTCTTGTTTGTATATTTTCTCTAATTTGATTCCTCCGTCGATTTTTGACTTGGACTGACTTGTGTCTACAGTATGTTTCATACTATGCTGTCCTGGTTTTTGGGAGGCCTGGCATCCTAAGATACAGATCTCTGATCTAGTTTAGGACCCAGTCTTTCCACAAATTGCTTCAGATTGTGCCATATTGTACCACCTCTTTTGTACCTTATTTGTGGATGGAGAAATAAAGTTTATTTGTATTTGTATTTGTATTTGTATTTGTATTTGTTTTCTCACGACAACAGCCTCAGATAACCGAACTGTATTTAATTTTCGGTCTCGCTGTTGTCCCGAGACCCGACAGTCTTTACAAATTGAACGTGATTGATAGGTCTGGAGCTGACACCAGCACAAAGATACAGTATGTTAGAGAGTATGTTGGCGGGTTGGTAAAAAAAATCGAAACTTTTTTTGTATTTTTTTTTTCAACACCGGACCATGTGTTTCTAAATCATGGTTAGAGTGTCGAGCCACACGCAGTGTAGGGATCCGTAGAAGGAGGAGTTTATTACCTGCTTTACAGAACTAACAACTCCTTCAAGAAATTTCCAACGGAATTTGTACGCAGTTTTCCTTTTGTCAGTTGGTCGCCTATTACTCGTTATGTAATGAACTTACCACTACTAGACTACTACTACTTACTACTAAGCTACAAATTCAATAATGTAACTCATTGCGAGGTACCTAGGTTGGTCCCGCCCGCCTGCTTTGTAGTTAGTGCTCAGCAGTCGAGTTGTTTGGTATTCTTTATTCCGGTTTTATTATTATTGTTAGGACGCTGAATAGGAGATACAACTTTGAACGCGTTTTTTGTGCCTTGGAGGCGTTTTCAGCAGACTGAAATACCGTTTCGGGCCGTTTCAGAGGGTGCTCTGTCACATACTAGTTTATCAAAATTTCACCCAACTTACCATGGTTTTCAGGCGCCTGAAACATGTTCAGGCCACCCTCTATCCGATGGCGCCATAATGTGAAAACCCGTTTTCAGGCATTTTCAGGACCGCTTATGCGCCCTTGAAGTACATTTCAGAATATGACGAAATTTTCATTAGGAGTGGAAGAGATAGCACTATTAGAGAGAGAGATAGCTATAGTCAGAACATTCCAGAAAGGAGTGAAAGAGATAGCACTATTAGATAGAGATATAGGCCGAACATACCGGAAAGATGTGACAGAGACAACCCGATCGAGCGAGGCGGAGGTATTGTAGAACCTTCCACGACTTGATGGCGATTTCGAGAACATCTCAAACGGTAATGTAAGCGGGGACGACGCTTCCCGCCAGTCAGTTTTATTTTGGAAACGGAAGCGAAACGAAATACATCGAAGGAAGAAGTACTACGAGAATTATCGGATTCATCATCATCAACCCATTATGTCCCCACCGAGGGGCACGGGTCTCTTCCCTGAGGAAGGTATAGGCCATACTCCACCACGGGGGCCAAGTCCGGATTGGTGGAGGCTTGTAGACTAGTGGCTCGTCTACTGTCAGAAGTCGTCAAGCCGCCCTAAGGCCTCTGACTTGGCTTAACGACTGCCATCTATCGACGGCAGCCGGCACCAACAGCTTAACGTGCCTTGCGAAGCACGGAACCGCTCGGAAAAATGCCACTAGCGTTAGCCATAGACGGCGACCCATCCATGCACTGAACGCGCCCTGTGTTGCTTAACCTTCGTGATCGTTTAAGATCACTCAGGCAGCCGGGGCTACGAGCGATTCGGATTATCGGATTATTGCAGTGTTATTAAGAGTGTTTATTTAGAGAAAATTGTTGTGAAGTTAAGAAATTGTGTGGAAATAAATCCTACTCTTATTCATCGGATTATAAAGTGCTTTTTCAATCACGAACCCACCCCTAGAACGTAATATTATTTTAGTATCACGTTGTAGAGAATACAGGTCTGAGAGTAAAGAAAACACTAACTCAAAGTCGGGTCCAACGGCTCTTGAATTACATAAATCTTCGATCTCGTACAATTTGTCACTCGCGCGACCTTACAGTACTACAGTCGATAGCACATCAAACTTTTCACTCTAGTTGCAAAGTCGCCTTTAACGTGACAGAATAGAGTGCACGGATGTTAGGTTGATATGCCGTCAACTCTACGTTATACATCGTGTCAGATACAGTTCCCTGAATGTTATTTTTAAATACCTATAATTAAAGGCTTTGGAGGTAACTAAACGTGGTTATGAAATGTCTTAGACGTAGAGAAAAAAACATTTCTCTACGTCTAGACTTTTCATGATCTAACCCGTCGAAAATGTATTCTAGTCACGTGGTACAAAAACGCGCAACATAAAACGGGCTCAAAATATGACGTCACGGCTTACATGTAACGCCTTAGAATGTATGCAGTTTATCAATATTTGAGTTGTCTCCTAAAATAATATTTTAAGCACCTACACCCTTATTAAAAAACCTTTAGAATTTAATGAAAAAACTAAATATAATAAGTTTTTGATTATTAAAGTTTTTTGTAAATAAATGATTTGACTTGATTTTGATTTGATTTTTCGCATTGTTTGGTAATCCGAAAACTCCGAAAAAAATATTGTTTTGGTTTATTTTTTTTTTCCTTATTTTGCTGTGTCTCCTATGGTATTTAATAAAATCAATGTCACTCCAATTTACATTTCACGCAAGTTTTCAATTGACTTCAAAGAAAACCTCCTCAATTTCGTCCGTATATACTTACAATGTATCATCAGCATCATCAACCCATTATGTCCCCACCGAGGGGCACGGGTCTCTTCCCTGAGGAAGATATAGGCCATACTCCACCACGGGGGCCAAGTCCGGATTGGTGGAGGCTTGTAGACTAGTGGCTCGTCTACTGTCAGAAGTTGTCAAGCCGCCCTAAGGCCTCTGACTTGGCTTAACGACTGCCATCTATCGACGGCAGCCGGCACCAAAAGCTTAACAGGCCTTGCGAAGCACGGAACCGCTCGGAAAAATGCAACTAGCGTTAGGCATAGACGGCGACCCATCCATGCACTGAACGCGCCCTGTGTTGCTTAACCTTCGTGATCGTTTAAGATCACTCAGGCATCCGGGGCTACGAGCGATTCAATGTATGCAATTACAATGTATGTTCAGAGATAATTCTTTACGATTTTTTTTCTTTTATTCATCCTTTTATTTGGTTAAAAAGAGGGTTTCTCCAGTCATCATCA
This sequence comes from Yponomeuta malinellus, assembly GCA_947308005.1. Lineage (NCBI taxonomy): Eukaryota > Metazoa > Arthropoda > Insecta > Lepidoptera > Yponomeutidae > Yponomeuta > Yponomeuta malinellus. The sequence continues at coordinate 478,010 of OX371009.1, read as the reverse complement.
TCATCATCAGCCATTTGACGCCCACTGCAGGACATAGGCCTCCTTCGTGGTTTTCATAACCATGAGGGGTTTTGCCATAATTGCCACGCTTGGCAGGCGGGCTGGCGATCGCAGTATGCGGTTGGAATCTCAGGAAGATGCTGCTGCCCGTCTCCTGGTACCTAATTGATTTCCTTATAGGAACTGAAGTGACGCTATTCTTAATCCAGCACCACACCACACGGACACGGTTTCTCCAGTGTCCGCACGTAAATTTATTCAAGACCTATTATTGATGAGATCTTCGAGAACTTTCGAAATTCTTATTAAGAAGAATTTTTTCCCTAAGTCAGTTTTGTAATTAAAAACCTGGTTAATATAAAGCTCCAAATAAAATGAAACCAGAAACCAATGAGCCACACACAGCTTATTTGCTGGGTTGAAGCGAAATACTTGAATGGGGTAAGTAGGTATGTCAACATTCTGACGCTGCCTAATGGATCGAGCGAGGCAGGTACAGGGGAGGGTACAGTGTGTGCACACACATTATTCGTGAATCCGAGTATATATTACGCTGAAAGCCGAGGTTAGTTAGTAAATAAAAATGGCATCTATTTAACCCATTATGCTTTTGTAGCGTAGCTGACCAGTAGTGTCCAAAAGACACTACTGGTCAGCTACGCTACAAATGCACATACATTATTTAGTATTTAATATAAACGTTTATTGTATGTACTTACAATATTTAACCTTTAGGTATGACTTATTTACTTACAAATGCTGCCGATGATTCTTATTATTGGGATTTTCAGAACAGACATTTCCGTTGTATTTATTACAAATCTGTTTAGTCGTTCTAGATATTTTCGAAGCATGAATAATAAAAACGCTTCTTTCTTTTTCGATAGCTTCAGATAATTGGGCAGTTTGATCCTACCACGTTTTCCATGGCTGCTAAATGATAACTCGTTAGGTTTTTCTTGTTTTGTCAAAGTATATGAGATGATACCAAAGCAATTGCGATTTCACGCAAAAATATTTTTCGCTCTATTTTTTTCCGTTGATTCCAATCAGCAGACACATTTTCCATAAAATTAACGACGAAAAAAACATTTATATTATTCTGCAAAAATGCAATCGGCCGTCTATTTCTTTTAAGTTAAATTTATTACTCATGAAGCATATCCGCAAGAAGCAAATTTTCATTGGGTTTTTTGGACACATGTGGGTTGTTGAGTTACCTATTTTAATTTATTAACAATAAAAATGAAATTATTTATGCTACTAATGTTGTCACTGTACATATGGATTCATAAAACACTGAAGATAGATTAGATAAAAGATGGTTTCCTAAAAACAAACACTTTTGGTTTTATAAGGATAAGTACGCAAAATGTGTCCAAGAGACACTTAAGTTTTATGGGTTTAGCTTAGACGTAAAATAAAAATGAAAATTTGTTGAGAAATATTGTTTGGAGTTGAAAAATCTTGCTAATAAAATTTATAAATAATTGGTACCACCGATCTATCAGAACAGTGACCTACGGACTCACGGACTGATTGGCTACTAATGGTTCTTATAGATTCGAGTTTGTGGCGAGATATTTTTGGAAAGTGCCTTTTTAAAAAAACAAACCAGCGTTCGATAGCTATTGTCAAAGCACGTTCATTTTGCTAGGTCCATACAATATTTTTTAATATTTTGCAATCCGCGGTGGGCATGCGTGGTGATTAACCCTGTGTTTCAGAAACTAAACCATGAAATACAGAGTAATTTCTAAAATTAGCAATTCTTTGAATACCCTAATTAAAGTTTGTGTTTTACAATAACTTTTGTTCTGAGAGTTTTTTTTCTTTAGGCTTATAATTTCATGAAATATCGAGGTTTAGATAGTTTTATTAAATTCGCGCTTTACGGTTTACAAACTAGCCTTCAGTAAATTATTGTTCTGTGCATAGAAAAATTAAAAATGTCCCGCAAAATGCAAGCTAGAAGAAACCGGGGGTCACCGTGACATATCATAACATAATCGGTTCTTGTTTTGTACTTCTTACCAATATTATAAATAAACATAAACATAAACATTTACATACAGGCACATACATTGCTTCCGGCCCCACACTAGGATACCCTGTGTCGTGGGAACCAGAAACAACGACATCACAAACATGTAAACGTCCAAGACCTGGGGTTTTTTTTTTTGTGTCCCCAGCCGGGATTCGAACCCGGGACCTCCCGCACGGTATGCAGATGCACTACCGCTGCGCCACGAGGTCGTCGATAAATGTGAAAGTTTGTGAAAATGTTTGGATGTTTGTTACTCAATCACGCAATAACGGCTGAACGGAAGGGCTGAATGGAAATCATGAAAATAACAGAGCATAGAAGGTACCTACATAATTATTTAAACTCTCCTTCTTATTATAAAAACATGCGTTAGGCTGGGTTTAAACCAAGACTTAAAAGTCTACGCTTATTACGGTATTAAAGTTTAAGACAGTACTAAAATTTTATCGTATTACAAATCGTAGCCCAACCAAGGACTAGATAGTACCAAAGATCGTCTCTGGTTTAAATCAGATCCACAGATTAAAAGCAAAAAATGTCAGTTTTCATTCAGCCATTCGTTCAGTGATAGATGCACCGTTCCCTTTTACGAAATTTCGTTAATAATTTATAGAAAAAAATATTACTGATAGTTTCTTTTTCGAGTAAAATCCGTACAGTTTTGTAATTCACAGTTGTTTCAAAGTTGTGAAAACTTTAATGTTGGTCCTATTTTCAATATTAAGTAGTTAAACTTTGATCAAATATCTCGGTAACGTAAAACGAAACGAATCCTGGCGCGCTAATTTGAGTTCTTCTGATAAAGACATTTTTACCTATGTACTACAACATTTGCAGTAAAATAATTCGCTTTATTTCCTATTTTTGTGCTACTCAGTACTTAGTACAACATTACAAGTACGATCGTGTGTTAGGTTGGGCCGGCCGGTCCGTTCGGAGCGAATCGCTGTCCGTTTGCTCAAGACATTTTTGTTTCAAAAAAATATTAAAAGTTGACAAGTAGTGTGTTGCTGAGCACCAGTTTGGAGAGGAAGTCCTGCACTTTGCGGCAGTGAAATCCATTTGAAAATCCATCGACGGGTTGTGGATTTATCTTCGGGTTTTTGTCATCAACGGCCTGTTATTTGTGGGCCCCGTGATCAGTACCGGCCCGGAGCGGTGAGTCATCCCGCCGTGCTTCGCCTGCGCGCGCTCTGGTTGGTCCGAGCGCAGAGCCCATCGTCGAGCGCCGTGCGCATGCGCCTCGCCTTGCTCGCGCTAACTCTACTAAGCGCTGACAGCGCTGACTTGGTGAAGTTTTTCTGCTGCAGAGTTTGGCTGTTCCTGACTTTTACTGCACGTTTTCTAAGCTGATTTTTGAGTTTTATTTTTGTCTACTTTATTGAGAGCTTTTTTGTTTTAGCTTTAAGATCTGACATTATTTTTTAGTTGGACTTTCTTGTGGCTTTGTTTTACGGCGTTAAGGTGGCTATACTTTTTAACGAATTTTATCACATTTGACATTCCATAATTTAACTAGTCACGCACGTTTTGAGAGCCTCGCTTTGAGCAAAAATTTTCGGGATTAAAATATTTAATGCTGTTTTACGTATAAAAGATTAGTAGGTAGTATGTAACGCTGCCTTTTTTAGGAGTTATACCGCTTCATTATTTTGCTTTAGTTTTGGAGCCACAAATTGCTGAATGTTTAAGCGTACTTTTTTATTCCCGAGTGACAATGTCTTCAGAACAGCAATGTCATGTAATTTACTTTTTTTAGGATGAAAGCTGTTTTTTTTTTGACATGATTATTTTGAATTTTTTGACATTTTTGTAATTTGATTTTCATATGTATAATGAGTACTTTTAGGGCGGTGTGCCCTCACTGCCCTGGTTCCTCGAGGCAGTATGTCGTTCCGCGCGGCTTAAATGTCCACATCAGTAGGATTCACAGAGGTGGCCCATCTCAGCAGTCTCAGGGGGTTGTACAGGGTGGGGTAGGCGATGTCCTGCTATCACCATCGTTACGGGACTTGCCTTCATTGAGGAAAAGGGTGCGGGTTTTGAAGCATGTTCCCAAAGGCGCAAGGAACATGGCTGCTGGCAAGCTATCAGAAATAATTGAGAAGTGTGTGCAGTCAAATGGTACAGAGGATTGGTTTAACCTGCTAACATTTTCGTACTCTTGTCTACGAGTCCCTTCGTCGGCAGATAGAAGCAGATCCCTGACTTCCAAAGTAAAGGAAAATGTATCTATTGCTAGTTTAAGCGGGTTATCTTCTTTAGATACAGTATCGAGTAGTGGTTCTACTGGCCAGCGCTTTCTTTATAAGACAGTGGAGGCCAAGGTCCATGATGGTGACTTAAGTGGTGCGGTGCGTATTCTGTTGTCAGACAGTTCATTGGCAGATGATAATGACGAGACTTTAGAGTCTTTGCGCCTAAAACACCCGACACCGAGTCGCAACTTGGATTGGCCTCCAGAGCCGAACAGTTCAAGTGATTTCTTGTCCGTGGAGACAGCTGACGTTTCACAGGCTATAGGTTCCTTTAATAATGGCTCAGCGGCGGGTTTGGATGGCATTCGTCCTGAACTTCTTAAAGAGCTGACGTCTGCGGGAGCTGGTGATAGTGGAGTAACTCTTTTGCGCTCTCTCTGCAACCTGGTGAATTTCATGTTGAAGGGGATGGTGAATAGGGAGGTGTGTCCTTATTTATATGGGGCTTCGCTGTGTGCTTTAAGTAAAAAAGATGGTGGCATTCGTCCTATTGCTGTGGGCAGCGTTCTTCGCCGTTTGGTGGCAAAGCTTGGTTGCGGTGCTGTAAGGGGCGTTATGGCTTCGCATCTACAGCCTCAGCAGTTAGGCTTTGGCGTGCCTTTGGGTTGTGAAGCTGCAATTCATGCCACCCGGGCATTTGCAGTTTCTAGAAGTGACTCGGATGATATCATCGTCAAAGTGGACATTAAGAACGCTTTTAATACAATCGAGCGCGATATCATTTTGACCAAGGTCAGGGATATGGTTCCTTCACTGTACCCTTTTCTCCACCAGTGTTATTCAAGACCGAGTAATTTATTTTTTGGTGATAACCTGGTGGAGTCACAGGTGGGTGCGCAACAAGGTGATCCTTTGGCCCCCCTCCTTTTTAGTTTGGCTATCCAGGATGTGGTGACTTCATTGCAGTCGCCTTTAAATGTGTGGTATCTGGACGATGGTACAATGGGGGGTAGTCCTGAGGTGGTGTTGGACGATTTAGGGAAACTAGATAATGCCTTTAATACTTTAGGGCTACGTCTAAACACGCAAAAATGTGAAATATTTCCCTGCTCGGGGCAGCTCAGTCACGAAGTTTTTTCGCAAGTCAACTGCGTGGTTCCTGGAATAAAGCAGTTAGACAAGACTAGTTTTGCTCTTTTGGGTGCACCTATTTTTCCGGAAGGCGTGCCAGGTGTCATTTTAGAAAAAATGAAAATTTTAGCAGAGACCAAGCCGCACCTTGTACAACTTTCGGCTCATGTTGCTCTCACAATATTGCGTAGCTGTTTGTCCATTCCACGGCTGACGTATACACTGCGTACTGCTCCGGTGTGGTTGTACAGGGAGGAGTCACAGTTATATGATAACACGCTCAGGGAGTTACTGGAGAGTGTGATCAACGTCAAGATGTCTGCTCCCCAGTGGTCTCAAGCTGCGCTGCCTATTAGGCATGGCGGGCTGGGCATCCGTCGTTTGCAGGACACAGGGCTGCCGGCTTTCCTGGCCTCGTCGCGGGGGGTGTGGGACCTAGTCACTCGTATTTTAAATGTTAATGGTGACGGGTTTCGCATCCCTTTTGCTGATGAGGCTTTGAGGTTGTGGCAGGTTCTTTGTCCTGGTATTGATGTTCCGCAGCAGCCTGATCGGCAGCGTGCTTGGGATGAAGAGATATGTCGAGTGACTTTGGACGCTTTACTGGAGCGGAGTTCGGGAGTTGAACTGGCACGTTTGAAGGCAGTTTCGCGGCCAGACTCTGGGCTGTGGCTCCACGCGTTGCCATCACCGCAACTGGGAACACTTTTGGACAACAATTCTTTGCGCGTGGCTGTAGCGCTTCGTTTAGGCTGCGACATCTGCCAACCACACCGCTGTATTTGTGGTGCAGAGGTGGATTCACTGGGGCGCCACGGACTCCATTGCGTTCGGAGCGCGGGTAGGATCTCACGGCATCATTCCATCAATGACATCGTCCGGAGGGCTCTTATTACTGCTGACATTCCTGCGATTCTTGAACCACCAGGGTTGTGTCGCAGTGATGGGAAACGTCCGGACGGTCTCACTATGATTCCGTGGGAGAGGGGTCGTTGCCTGCTCTGGGATGCCACATGTGTCTGTACCTTTGCTCCGTCTCACTTAGGCTCAACGGCCATTTCTCCTGGGGCTGCTGCGGAAGCGGCTGCTAACCACAAATGTTCCAAGTACAGCTCGTTAATGAGTAGCTACTTCTTTGTGCCTCTAGCTATTGAGACTACTGGGGTATGGGGAGTCCAGGGAAGAGCCTTTATAAAGGAGTTAGGGCGTCGCCTGAGGAACCGCGGCATGGACTACCGCTCTGGGGCATACTTGATGCAGAGGATCTCTCTCGCTGTGCAGCGGGGTAACGCTGCCGGCGTTATGGGAACCTTTGGCTCGAGTATGTCTCGGGGCGGTTTGTTTGACAGTTAATTCATTCGTCATCTTGATTTATTACTTTGGACGAAACAATTGTGGATGTATTATTATTATTATTTTATTTAATTTTTTTTTTACTTATAATTATTAATTTATGTTTTTAAAAAATTGTAATAAATTTAAGTATTTAGATGACAAAGATAAAGGCCAGTTCAATACAACTTAACATTTGTGTACTTACTAGCTAAATTTACCAAATTATTGATGTCAGTTTACTTTAATTAATACTATCACCATAATTCCAGGAAATACTACGTCAACTTATCGCCCAGTCGGCTAAAATACTTGAGGACAAATCCACAAAAACAAATATAAATATATTAAAATTAAAGGAGTGGAAAAATTTAACAAATAAGTAAATATCTGGTCTACTTATTTCTTTATCCTATGAATTGATTTCGTCATCCAAATCAAAAGGATTTATGCGAATTCGGTGTCTTATAGTACGCCGGTGCGTTTGCAGTTCCTCCAAATCATCTAAATCCATTAAATCAATTGAATCAATATCCATTTTTCCCGATTAAAAAATAAAACCAGCTGTACGATAATATTCAACTGCTATTGCCAACACACTTTGATTTGACGTTTTGAGGTTAGTACCGAATTTAAACTAGGGGTCATGCAGGTTTAACTTTAATACCATAGACGATCCTCGGATCAACGATAAACTTCATTTTGTAATTAAGTTTTTTATAGTCCTTGGTTTAAACCTAGTTATAAGCTCGGTACTAAGTTTAGACTTGGTTTTAGAATAAGACGGATTGCGTTAAAATAAATTTGTAAATTCTTGATATTAGCGTTGAACATTTGCAAAACAAAATGTTGGATTTATCTTATATAGATGATGACTACAACAAAGTAAACAAAGGGATTGTAGGAGTAGAGTTCTTTATGCGTGGGTCACCAATGTAGGAATAAGTCCCCAAGCGTATCCCAAATGTGAAAGCAACTTTATTACTTAAATTACTTGGTTTATTTTGTCACACACGACGTGGTTCTAACGCTACCCGTGTCTCAATGCTGGAAACAATCAAAAGTGCCTACTCGGCGCTATCCGTGTCCAAACAGGATCTCCAAACTCAGTCCGAAGTTTGTGTATTAGAATATTTGATCATTAGTTATTAGTTTGATAGTTTGAAACAAAAAGCAGGCGTCTCACCCCGAAGCGGCGACATCAAATAATGTGTACTTACTTACTTATAATGCACCAAGTTCGCGCAAAGTTTCTAGAGTGTATGTTTTTGCGGTGATCAATAACTAAGTACTTTAGCCACCAAAGGCCCTTCGTCTATTGTCTCACTGCGGCTTCGAAGACGGAGTTCCAGGCCAACAGACAAAATTTAAAAAGACAGTTATTGACTAGATAATAGCAAAGTAACAAAGGTCGAAGACGGTTAATCAGAAGTTTGAGTTTTATTTATAATATTCCGTGTGGCGCCGGATTAAGAATAGCGTCACTCCATTTCCTTCCGTGGATGTCGTAGAAGGCGACTAAGGAAGTCAATTACCAGGAGACGGACAGCAGCGTCTTCATGAGATTCCAACCGTATACTGCGATCGCCAACCCGCCTGCCAAGCGTGGCGATTATGGCAAAACCCCTCGTGGCAATGAAAACCACGAAGGCGGCCATGTCCTGCAGTGGGCGTCAAATGATGATGATGTTTATTTATAATAAAACCCGATTCTTTATAACACCCTTCAGAGGCAGTTTAAATAGTCTGCGGTAAAGGGAAAAATGTAACCACACATTATTTAAACTGCCTCTGAGGAGCGTATTCAATCATAACACCGTTAAAGTCTTATTTATGTAAATACGATTCCTTAAAATACTCCTCAACTTCAGTTTAAATAGTCTGTATTTAAATGGAAAGTACCTCACTCTATTTAAACTGCATTTAAGGAGTATTTTAGAGGAATCGTGTATTATAAATAACACCGTCACAATAATAATCCAGCGCCTTTACAGTCGATAAGTGCAGTCGACAGCATGTCAACCTTTAGGTACATTTGTTGCAAAGTCGCTGGTAGAGTGCACGCGTGTAAAGGTTGGTCGCCGGTCGACTGTACATGCGTTGGGTCTACCTATTTACAATCTATTTTTTAATTTCTGCAACACCAACTATATAAAAGAACTAGTTCAGAGGCGGTTGTACCTAGGAAGTCTATAGTGTAATTGTTAGATACTGCTTTTATTTTATTTATTTAGATAAATAGGCAGGGCTACACAAGTGAAGTACAAATTTAAAGTTTTACATAACAAGTCTCCTGTACACCCAAAGAACTGTTCATCATCAGGGCCCCGTTTTATAAAACTAGAATACATGTCATAGTTTATTATGACTATAAGGTTCTGTGACTATAACTACCTACTTTGCGCTCGAGAGTCTTAAATTATCATTTTAAACCATGTAGTTCTATAAAATAAAGCCCGCTAACAAAAACTTAATAAGTAGATGGGCCAAGGTCCTTAAAGCTGTTTGGAATTTCGATGTTCTACCACGCTTTAGAACTAAATACCGAGGTACCGATCCAACTTGGTAGATTCCATCCAACTCGCAACTTAGAGTAGATATAATATATCCCTACTAGTACGAAATAGAGGCACCTACCTAATTGACAAGTTCGTGGATGGTTTTTAATTAGAGATGGGCTGACTGTGACTTTGGCCGACTGGCCGACAGGCCGACCAGTCGGCTACAAATTAGCCGATATGTCGGCCGGGCCGACTTTGTTTTCGGGGGAGTTCGGGTGACCTCGGCAACGCTCGTGATCACGTCGCGACATGATTTTTTGTTTATATAATAATATGTATAATGTTTTAGTAGATAAGATCTTTCAGATTCCTAATCGAGACTTATAAATAAGACTGATTAAATTCGTTATGATTAAGCCTGAGAGCATAGAGGCCAGCTTAGATCTAGGGTTTGACTGTTGATTACTTTTATACGTATATAATTTTATGACTGATCTGATCTCGTAAGAAGAGTATCTTAGAAGTGGAATATCTTTAATATGGTACAAACTAATAAACGATTACATAACAGTTAAAATAAATACGTATTTCAGTTACCCTAATCCGTCGGCAGTTTTGGCCGACTGTTCGCCGACCAGTCGCCGACTGCAAATATGGCCGACTAGTCGGCTTAACCGACTGGTCGGCGAACAGTCGGTGCATCCCTATTTTTAATGTGTTGCCGAAGAAGAGAGACAATTTTAAACTCAATTGGAATATGTACTTAGTATGTTCTCTGTCTGGTGGTACGATGAGCCACAGAACACGTCTACAAGCGATGACACGTAACCGCGTTGCGGCATCGTACCGCTGACATCGGCGGCGTCACAAAATTTTGATATTTGTGTAACGCGCCGCATATTTCAGCGTAGCGTTTAGCCGTCACACCAGTGCCGGATTAGCCACGTAGCAAGAGTAGCAAATGCAACGGGCTGCGCGCATTTGGGGGCCCCACGCACTTTGATGAATGTTGAATACGATTTTCTCGAAGAGTTTAATACGAGTAATATTATTTCTAAATCTCCACAATCTAAAAATGTTAATTTAATGAAAATTTTATGCAACCATAAGTGAGACATTTCAAAGTATCATAAGAAACAGTCCTTAATGTAGATATTTACAATATTTAGCGATTTGCAAGTCCAGAAAAGTTAATTTGTAACAGTTTTGTTTCATTTAAGTAATACCATACACTTGATAACTTAACGCAAACCAAGGGCCCCATGATTTGCTACAGGGCCTGCGCTAGCTTAATCCGGTACTGCGTCACACACACTTATTGACAAAAAATTAGTATGTAGGCAACTTACAAACCACGTTTCAACCCGGAAGCAGTTTCAAAATTAAAAAGTCTGACGTTGATATTTGATATTTGATATATTTGGTTCAGCCACGCCCTTCTTTATGGGATACTAGTGATGCAAGTTATGGAAACTTTATAAAACAAGAGGCGTGGAAAAGCATTTGTCAAATCGTTTATCATAATTACAGCGAAAAAAGCGCTACAGGAAAACCAAAACTGGGTAAGTAGTACTTACAGTTACACGTACCTAATAACAAACTTATAGGTACCATACATTGGACACGCCAATAAAGATGTTTTAGATTTTGAACGCCCGGCCAAAAAATACGAATGGTTGGGTATAATATATCGATACAAATATCGACTTTTTTTATAAAATAAACTATCTTTAATGTCGATAAGTGAAAAAACGTAAATTTTTCGAGTATTAATTAAGTACCTATCAAATTCGATTATACTGACGCATGACGTTTAACACTCGCTGCCCACAACCTTTGCCCGTTTTCTAATTAGTTTAAAGTATAATGTATTTTCAGTAGCAAAAGAGTAAGAGGTCTTATTTATAAAGACACGATTCCTTAAAACACTGGATAAACGTCGAATAAAATAGTCTGTGGTGGAGATTTGACAAGGAAAAGACGTAACCACAGATTAAATAAACTTCCTCGAGGAGTGCTTTCGTGGAATCGTGTTTTTATAAATAAGGCTGTAATACGTTTATTGAGGTTTGCGATCCATGGCAGAGACACGTCCATATAATTATCAACATTCACAATTTACAAAAAAAATTACTTCACAGTAAGGTGGTAGACTGCTTCGTTTCGCGGTACCGCAAACCAGAACGTAATGGGGTTGGCAACTGTCACAAAATTCAAAATGTAGGATGTCCCGTCTTCTTGACTATTTTTGTGGGAAAAACACGATATTTGTAATTATATAAACACCAGAGATATGTGTATTAGTATCTTTTTTTCAAAAAAATCAGTGCCTACGCATTTACTGCTCAGTTTGCAATAGAAAAACTGTAGCTCCTAAGCCATTTGGAGGAAGAAAATCGACTATAAAGAAGTTTATAGGTTCTATATTCTAGTGAACAAAATACCAAAAAAATATTTCTATGAAGGTAAATACAAATATACCTACTAATGAAATACATTCAGAATCATAGTTAAAAGTTATGTTTTATCATTCTTGTTTATTTTCAGGTCCGCATCTCTCACACTCGTTAAAAACGGAGGCAGTGTTTAGGTACCCAGCTTGTTAAACCTAAAACAAACTAAAAACGAGAAATTCAAGCCTTGATATCAATGATTCAACCCATTTAGAAAATGTAAAGCCAGCTATTATTGCTGCAATTGTAAGTGAAGTAAAAAATGTTCCTGGGTAGGTAACATCGGTTTTATTTAATAAAATCATAATCATATATTGTAACATGCATGTCTTTGGGTCTAAGCCCGTATCTCAAAATAGGAAAGGAGCAGCACCTCATTACCCAGAGCCAGCCCATAGCATTGAACTAGACAGATCCGAATAGATATCAATACTTCTGTTAGGAAAATTTAGTTGTTGGTGACAGGAACTTTCAAGTAGTAGTCCCGCAGCATCATTTTATGGCCGTAAAGCTGCTTCGTCTCCAAACTGGAATAAAATTAAGAGAGTTCATGTAGAAATAGTATGATTTTATGACTAGGTAAGTTTATATGGTACATAGTGTGGACAATTTTACAACGATTTTCGATGTTTCTGAGTAACTTACTTAAGTAAATTTAACTCATAATCAATAAATCAGCCAGTAAACAGGTATTTAATCAAAGCTATGCGCTTATTTTTGCAAGAAATGTTTAAAAAATATTTTTCAGGTTAGGTACCTTTGTATTACACTCTCTGTTCCTTTCGCGGTGTTCAAAACTTTGGTTTTTTAGTTATGGTATAAACTATAGCTTTCCCCTTTTTAGTGAAAAGCATTTCATGACGTTTTTATGTTGAATGAGCCGTTTTCAGCACAAATTCACAAAGCAATTCATAGATGGCGCTTACAGGCGTAGCCATAGAAGAACCGGAATACGACTGTCAAAATTAATCTGCGCTGAGCAAAAGACAGACGTGTCCCTGTTCTTGTATGTCCACGGCGTTGTATGGACTCCACGCCTATAAGCGCCATCTATGAAGTGCTTTGTGAATTTGTGCTGAAAACGGCTCATTTCCGTGAAAAAATCCGAAAATAGTAAGCAAAACTTCTAAAACAAAACAAACATTCTCGAGGCAAATCTCAGTGGCGCCATTTGTAATTAGTTTCGTGTTGCCACCCCCAGTCTAGAAGCCCACCAATTTGATTTATGTACCTACCTAGGAACTAAAAGATCGAACACATTGCCTTGAAAACTTGCTAACATTTCAAAGTAGCCGCACAAAATGCTCACTTTCAAATATTGTTTCTGATTGGCTGGTATATTTGACCTACTTTTCACGATACGTTCAGATTTCTCGTTGCATTATAATAACATCAATTCCCTTAAAAGACGAAGAGACAAAATCTAATAATAAAACCATGCTTTAGCAAATAAAATGTTGCATCTTATCTTTATCTTATCATCATTCAAGCTCTGTATTTCACAAGTATAATCTTTTTGATGTGCAAAAAAACAATTATTTCTGTAATGGTGCCTACTATCTTACTACAATTTAATCAGCGTGGGTTCAGAACGTAACTTGCAGACCGCTGCGACTTGAATTTCTTTATTTCGCTCTAACTCGCTACAATAGCACTGTGTGGAAGCGAGATGCTACTCCAAATATTCCCGCGTATTATTACACATACCAACATAACCACATTCCTTAAAATATGCGTCCCGTTACACGCAAACGTAATGAAGTGTTTATTATTAACACGTACCTATATTTTGTAATTAATTTTTCTATTTACACAGTGACAAATTATTTCGAGCAAAGTAATTTGAATGATGTTATAACTTTTTCGTTTTTAAATGCAGTGTATTGGTCACATTTCGATCCTTAAAATAATAAAATTTGCGTAAAATTAAACAATCCATTCATAAAGGAACAACACACGGAAAACTTTACCTAAGCACGGGCCGCTATAATTCTCTATGGATTTTAATCCAATTTTTAACAAACAAAGTTTATAGCAAAATAAAGCCCGCATTTCGAAACATTTGTGAGTAAATACAATGGCTATAAAGTCACCTAATTGGTCAGAATGATTTTCTTGTTTACGAGAATCATACAATTTGAATTGTGTCTAGAGATAGAAGGAATGAAGGTGTGTTTCGTTTTTTGTGTATATTTTATTTAAAGGAGAGTAATAGCAAAAATGCGTTACAGAAATAGTTATAGAATAAGAGATAATTATCTACCTTCTAAGCTGCACAAAATAATTATTTCGCAGCTCAATTATTTACCTTGTTACCCAATTTACTTTCTGACCCTAGTTAAAAAAAATGGCTGAATATGGTATTTTGTGGACCACTGGTATTAATTCGTTTTCTTAAACTAGGTAAGTAAAGTTAGTCACTTGAGATCAATATAGGCAACTTCACTTTTTTACATTTCTGGTACTTGAGTAAATACAACAAAAATGTTTATGGGGCACTAAGCAAACTCACTAAGTTTAAAATAGTTCGTTGCTCTTATAAAAATACAACTAGCTAATAATAATCGCGGTTAGACTAGACCCGTTTAGTATATTACTGTGACATGTATGAGCATTGCGAGACATTAAAAAATGAATGCGACTAGCTAAAAATAAAAGCAGCCAAGACTTGAAATTAACTTTGGACTTAAATTATGTAGTAGTGATTAAAAAAAGACAAGTTATTTTAAAAATATCAGTAAGATTTAGTAGTTTTTGACGCCAATTCACAGAATTATTGCCGTTCTTTATTTTAATTAAATTAATTTACCGAATGCGCTACTCTGCGCTGTGGTTCATCGAGAGCACACTAGCGCCGTCTTTTGCCGAAGATTGCCATCTTGAGCAGCTATTTTCTATTCAATTTGTGAGGAACATAATTATCCGTTATTGCCATTGAATGTTCAAATTCAAATTATAGTAGCTTTTGCTACAATTTCTACGTTTAGAGCTTTTATTGATAACTTTAGCCATAAGGCTGTTCTGACGTGGAGCATGCTGTCCCGCTCGCACAATTTAATATTTTTTTTATATTGTAATATGTGTAAACTTTTGGTAAATTTGATCCGAGGGTTTGATGCACGATAAAATTGTATTACGGACATTTTAAATAGGTATGTATTTTTGCGTGCGTGCATGCAACGACTAATGAGTGTTGAGGAAGCGAAAGTGATCTGTCAGGATCGTAGCAAGTGGCAGTCCCTGGTCTCTGCCTACCCCTCTGGGATACAGGCGTGAGTTTATGTTATGTTATGTTATGTTATGTTATGTTATGTTATGTTATGTTATGTTATGTTATGTTATGTTATGTTATGTTATGTTATGTTATGTTATGTTATGTTATGTTATGTTATGTTATGTTATGTTATGTTATGTTATGTTATGTTATGTTATGTTATGTTATGTTATGTTATGTTATGTTATGTTATGTTATGTTATGTTATGTTATGTTATGTTATGTTATGTTATGTTATGTTATGTTATGTTATGTTATGTTATGTTATGTTATGTTATGTTATGTTATGTTATGTTATGTTATGTTATGTTATGTTATGTTATGTTATGTTATGTTATGTATTTTTTCTTATAAGTAGTTTTAATAAAGAAAAGTTGTTTCCAAAATTGTATTATATTTATTACCTTAGGAATCAAATTTTATTCTCTCAATCAAAAACACAGTACAAGATACAAAAACATATGCTGGATGTTTTCAATTTTATTATCTATCAAACCCTCAGATCACAATTATTTTTTCAAAAGTATTAGGTAGTACTAATTTATTACAATCACTAACATTATTAAAATATGCGAGCGAGACAGCATACTCTACGTGAGAACAGCCTTAAGATTTTTAACTTAGTTCCAAGACAAATTAATATGTTACTAGATTTAAGCCGATTGAACATTTATGCCTCTTTTAATTTGATTTTTTATTAATTATTATAATTATTTACCAAAGAAGATTTTAACATTTTCGATAATACATCATTAGTTCGAAAATGCCAAAAAGTGAGGTTGCCGTCATTGATTCCAAGCGACTCTATAGTGACTCTACACAGACGCTGTAGAGCCTGCCTGCCAAGTTTGTAGGCTTTATCCCCTGCGTTAGCAATCATTTTAATAATATTTTTTGTTTGGTTTGGATTTGGTTGAATTGGTACTGGCTGAATAGTAATGGCGGGAGCTTCCAATGTTTGACATTTTGAACTATATTAAACCATAGACAATAATCTTGACGTCCGACGCCGCTCGTTTCTCTTTTTCTCAGATTGGCAGCGCTGTTGCTAACGCCATTTTTGTTGTACACTGTGAGCTGCGTAGGGTGAATTTATTTTACCAATTAGGAACTCATATAAGAGCGAAAGAGAGCACACTAGGCTGCGGGCTTACGAAGCTGCAACTGACCTGAATATTTTCTTCAAGCTGTAGGTATTTACGACGTTTCTCATTGTCTATGCAAAAGATACGCATCCCGATACATACGGTGTAAAGCTTTTTAGTGACAAATGTGTAGTAAAAATGAAGGAAAACACCGTACTTAAGTGGCAAAAAGTGTACAATCCCACTGGCCCTCAACCCCGGCCCCGACATGGTCACCGGGCTGTCGCCATCAAAGATTTGATGATAGTTTTCGGCGGTGGAAATGAAGGAATAGTTCACGAGCTTCACGTCTTCAACACCACCACAAACCAATGGTTCGTACCAGTCACAAAAGGTGAGGTACCTCCAGGATGCGCCGCTTACGGTTTTGTGGTGGACGGGACCCGTCTTCTAGTTTTTGGCGGCATGGTCGAGTACGGCAAGTATTCTAACGATCTGTACGAGTTGCAAGCATCTCGATGGGAATGGAAGCGCCTTAAGCCACTACCGCCTAAGCAGGGCCTACCCCCGTGTCCCCGGCTAGGCCACAGCTTCACTCTTCTCAACGGCAAAGTGTATCTCTTTGGGGGACTAGCCAACGAAAGCGACGACCCCAAAAACAACATCCCGCGGTACCTGAATGATTTATACACACTGGAACTGTACCCCAACTCCTCCATGACCGTCTGGGACATTCCCCTCACGTATGGCCAGTCTCCGCCTCCGCGTGAATCCCACAGCGGCGTTGCCCACACAGACCGCACTTCCGGAAAGTCCTCGCTCATCATCTACGGTGGCATGAGTGGCTCTCGACTTGGCGACCTATGGCTACTCGACGTTGATACCATGTCCTGGTCGCGACCTGAGGTGGGCGGGCCCTCCCCACTGCCCCGCTCCCTGCACACAGCCACTGTTATTGGCCACCACATGTATGTCTACGGTGGCTGGGTGCCACTCGTGCCTGACGAATCAAAACTCGCTACTCATGAAAAGGAATGGAAATGTACCAATACTCTTGCTTCCCTAAATCTTGAGTCGATGACCTGGGATGATATTGCAATGGAAAGATTTGATGATTGTGTACCAAGAGCTCGGGCGGGCCACAGTGCAGTTGCTATCCAGACACGCCTCTACATCTGGTCAGGACGGGACGGCTATAGGAAAACTTGGAACAATCAAATTTGCTGCAAGGATTTATGGTACTTGGAAGTGGGTGTGCCTCCGCAAGCAGGGCGAGTGGCGCTGGTGCGCGCCGGCACCACATCGTTGGAGCTGTGCTGGCCAGCTATGAACACTGTTACTACCTATGTTCTGCAGATACAGAAGTGCGGCAAGGTGGCGCCCGCACGTTTCCCCCCCGCTCCTGAGCCCGTGACCGCGCAGCCACCGGCCTCGCCGGCGCCAGCGCCCGCACCTGTCGACGCTGCCAAGGCCTTCGGCCTGGCCTCGCCGGTCGCTCTCGCCAGCCTACCCCCAACCCCTACGCTCGTCGAGCCTCCAGTGCGGCCCGTGGCCGCCGCTGTAGCCGCGGCCGTCGCCTCGCCTATAGCTACACCAATTGCCTCCACGCCACAGAAAATTATTCCCAGCTCCATCAAAGTGACAGGAGCTCCGGGCGCGACAGTGAAGATATCTCCCAACACGCCCACGCTGAAGCAGGCCACCTACCAGGGCAAGACCGTGGTAAAGTCGCCGGCCACGCAGCAGATCAAGATGGCCGCTGTGACGCCGCAGGGCGTGACGCGCATCGTGAGTGGCGTAGGCACGCCGGGCACCGTGCGGGTGAGCACGGCGCAGGCGGGCACGCAGCTCGTGCTGAGCGGCGGCAGCGGGCCGCGTTTCGTCCAGGTCAAGAGCCCGGCTGCTGTGCCCGTCAAGCTGAGCGCCGCCAACGTGCCGATGAAGCTGGCGCCGGGGAACGTGCCACTCAAAATCGGCGCAGCCAGCCTGCAGGGCAAGATCGCCAACAGCGTACAGAAAGTCGGCCAGATGTCCGCGCCGCTCAAGATTGGCGCAGGCAACGTCAAGATTGGCACAAGCAACGTGCTAGTGAAGACGGCGGGTGGTGTGCCCATCCAGGCGGGCGTGGGCGGGCTCAAGCTGGGCGGCGGCAGCCTGCCCGTGCTAGGCGGCGGCGGCGCGCTGCACCTGGCGGGCACTACGCTGGCCGGCCAGTCCGGCGTGCAGGTGAAGACACCGGTGTACAAGATCGTGACGGCGCCGGGCAAGGCGGGGGAGGGCGCAGCCGTGGTGAGCTCGGCGGGGGCGGCGGGCGGCACTGTTCTGCGCCAAGCGGGCGGCAGCGCCGGTATCCCCGTCATCATCAAGAAGAGCGGTGCGGGCGGACAGGCGGGCGCGGCACCACAGTACGTGACGCTCGTGAAGACCTCCACCGGCATGACGGTGGCCACAATGCCCAAGGTCGCGATGATGCAGAACCGCACGGTGACAGCGTCGACGGCAGCGGGCCCGGGGCTAGCGCCCGGCGCCACTATCGTGAAGCTGGTCTCGGCCAACACGGTCGGCGGCAACAAGATCATCACGCTACCGTCCAACATGCTGCAGCTAGGTAAGGGCGGCGTGGGTGGCAAACAGACCATCGTAATCACCAAGTCGGCGAGCCAGGCGCAAGGCAGTCAGCAGCAGTGAGCCGCGCGCTAGTGACTGCCAATTTGTGACAGGACTGTGAGTGCGTATCTCTAGATTGTATATTTTAACATAACATAGTGAGTTGGTCAAACTATACTATATTTTAAATCGTACAGATAGTTTATGGATTTTTTATGTTACATGGGTCTCTGTAGAAAGTGTCCTCATAGAATTTATACTAAAAATGATTTATTTACGTTCATAAAATTAACAATATTTTTAGTAATAATGTCCTTTTTGCACTGTCCTTTTTCCTTCCAAAAAAAATACTGAAAATTCTTGTCTCATTTTGTATTGTTCTATAATAGTTATTGCTGATATGTAGTTTCAAGCTATGTCTCTAGACTCACTAGTAACATATGTTAAGTGTTGAGTGCCTACTGTGCAATTATTAATTTTACTGTTGAGAAACTCAATTTCATCTATTGATCAAAGTGTAACATATTATTACACTGAGCACCCTTATTTTGAGGCAACAGATTTATACCAGAGGGATGATGAGGCTTATCACCAATTCATTGTATTTTTCATTAACTTATTGTTTTTTATTTTATTATTGTGGTTGATGATTGCTGCCTTGTATTTTTAAGATATCTCTTGATGTCATTCAGATTTCATAGATTCTGTTTAATTAAATTTAATTAACTTTGCAATCATGCAAATTTGAAGTTGTAAGTCTTCCAGTCCGCCAGTTGTAGATTGTGAGGAAGACATCTCAATTTTATACTTTTTTTCCATTCATTTTGATTATAATGAGTATGATGGTGGCCAATGGTGGTGACTACGAAAGTGTGTAGTGTGCTAGTTACACTATCTTTGCACAATGTTACCCTCTCTGAAGTGGCTCTGACGGTAAACCATGTCTGCAACACAAAGTGTACCGGAGTGTGAGGTGCAAGCCAGTCTAGACAGGGTAAAAATCCATTGTTTCTTAGTTTTAATGAAATCACGACATAATACTTGTTAATATAACACACTTATTTAAGTTTTGACTGTTTTTTGATGTGTATGGTTAAATTGCTAAGCGAAGGCTGGTGGTACCATTAATATTGCCCACTGCCTCACTTCAGGGCCCCATTTCACAGAACTACATGCATGGCTTACTATGACAATTCGTTTTACACTGCAAAGCCAATTAACAAGTAGGAAAATTCTGCTCCACAGTGTACATCAAATTGTAATAATAAAGTATGAATTATTGTAGTTTTCTGAAACGCCGGTAGTTCTCTGGAATACTTGGCTGCTCAACCTTACTATCCAAATCAATGCAAAACATGTGAAATATGTTTAACTGCAGATTTGAGAAATTTTATACAATATTTGATTTGTAACGTACCTTTTCGTATGGCGTATGAATAGGGCACTTCCATTGTGGACTTTTGACAATTTTATTGATAAGCTAATTATCAATAACGTTACTCCTATAAGATTTGACATACAAATGCAGAATAATTTATTACGATTATGGGTTTGCGCTGGTACACTGGCAATCATGATATGAAGTGGCAAAATGTGGCATGCTCCGCCACCTCTCATGAGGATACTCGTAGAGTGTATTCTGCATTTCTATATTATTTAGGCTAAGCGTCCTAGATATATGTAATCACTACTAAGGTAAGCGAGGTATGGAATGTAAATATCATTAAGTAGATAAATTTAATGTTATAGTTTTGTTCATATTATTTTCATTTGCTTGAATAAACGATTTGGATAAGTTGTGACTTTTCAAAATCAATCCTAATAGAACTCTCGTGCCTGTATCAACTTGCCTAAATAACAGTTGAATACCTACTCGATGCCAGTTGGGGGAGTATCTTAAATGCAAAGTTGTTCAATAGAGAGATATTAGTACGGCAATGTTTGTTTGATCGACAATATTGGTAGTTAACTAACCAATCGCATTCCAATGGTCTCACCCGTACAATTTAACTAGGCGTCTTGTGCGATTCGATTTTCACGAAAGATGCCTATTTAATTTGCGCGGGTTATATCATCGGAATAACATTGAACTACTATTGCTTAGTAAATTACGAAATAGAGGCAAATAACAGCTTTTATCGGGTTAATATAATTGAACAACTATGTGTACCTACAACTAGGTATATTAGACGAGGTCCTGGGACTTCTTTCATAGAACTACAATTCATGGTTTACTATGACAATTCGTTGTACATTGCTAAGTCGATTAATTCCTCAGATTAGCAAGTAGAAAGACTTCTATGTAATGTACATCAAATAGTAATGATAAACGTTGAATTATAATTATAAGAATGCTGGTTCTGGTACACTTGCTGCAAAAAAAGGAAAAACCTTATTGGATTGTTATTTTAAGAAAGTGACTGATTTAGTATTGGCTTTCGCTCACACAATAGAGACAGCAACATAGTATAAGCGAGAGTCAAATAGTGATCCAGTCCCCATCTTTAAAGTAGGCCGCACACCTCTGCCCCTCTACTCGACATGATTGTGTTCCAAATTGCGTAACAATTAAATGCGATATGTAAGAAATAACGACCTGGTTAACGTTTTAGTCTTAAGATAAAGCGCATTGAAAAATAAAGTTATATGTACTTTGGCAACTGCATTCAATTGTAACGCAAGTTGGCCAAATTAGCGTCTTGAATTAACGAGAATGTTCATAAGAATAATATATATTAATTTGTTTCGCATGTAAGTTTTGGTAATAATATTACATGCGATACAAATCAATATGTCATAAGAACATTCTCGTTAAGTCAAGAGGACACGTTAAAAGATAAATAAACGTGGTATTTTTTTTCTCTGCGACTAATACCTACTTTTTATAATATAACCAGTCGAAAAGTCAATATAGTCACGTGGTACTAAAACGCGCCATACAAATCGACCTTAGAACGTAACGCTTCTAATGTATGAAGCGTTATCAATATTTGAGTTATCTCGTAAAATATGCTTTATGCATTACACCCTTATAAGAAAACGTTCAGAATCCATTGACTAAACGAAATATAATAAGTTTTATGTTATTAGAGTAACTTTATTTTTCGCATATTTTGTGACCCCGAAAACCAAGAAAAAAATATTTTATTGTTTTATCTTTATATTTTCCTATGTTTTTATATGATTTCTATGGTATAAAAGCAAAGTCACTGCAATCTAAGTTAGACCACAGATGAAGGTTAGACCACACGTAAGTTACCCATTCACGGGACGAAAGCCCACATCAAAGAGTAAAATAAGGCCCACATTCTCTTTGCCACACAGAAGGGAAGGGCGAGGCGAGAGCACAATTTGTACATAACGCGTCGTCGCGTCTTTTCCGCGCCCCCCGCCCCACGTCCCTTCTGTGGCCACTGGGGCGTATGGAGTTCGCGCCCTCGCCCCGTCTCTTCGTAGTCACTTCTGTGTGGGCTTCGCCCTCCCTTCAGTACATTTTGTATGAAAGTGAATTTGAAAGACCACGCGTCTTTTCTGCGCCCTCGCCCCACGTCCTTTTTGTGTGGCCAGGGCGATGTACAAAAAAAAGTTCCATCTTGTGTCGAAAGTATGTATTACGTAAAAATTAAATTATACACGACCATCTTATTTCTTTCAGAAACAGTTCCGGTAAGAAACGTGGGATGGCGCCACTTGTACTTTCATAAACTTTTGAAGGTAGGTAGGTAATAGTTCTTTAATCATTATCTTATCAATCAGATAGGGCAGGATAGCATGATCTTATAAAAAAATTATTGCCACATGAATGACGGAACGTCGTCACTCGTCATCGTCAGAAGTTATCTACCGATTAGGCTAAAAGAAAATATTTTTTTCGAAAATCCATTAATTTGTGTCCCGATATCTAGCGTATAGTTTAGTAAGAAAAAACCGCCCAAGTGCGAGTCGGACTCACGTACGAAGGGTTCCGTACCATTATATACAACATTAGACACA
The DNA here is from genome assembly GCA_947308005.1 of Yponomeuta malinellus. Taxonomy (NCBI): domain Eukaryota; kingdom Metazoa; phylum Arthropoda; class Insecta; order Lepidoptera; family Yponomeutidae; genus Yponomeuta; species Yponomeuta malinellus. Next base: position 455,389 of record OX371009.1, on the reverse strand, counting down.
AAGATTAAATAAATATTTATTTTCATCATCATCAGCCGTTTGACGCCCACTGCAGTACATAGGCATCCTTCGCAGTTTTCATAGCCATGAGGGGTTTTGCCGTAATCGCCACGCTTGGCAGGCGGGTTGGCGATCGCATTAAGCGGTTTGAATCTCAGGAATTAAGACGCTCCTGCCCGTCTCCTGGTAATTGAATTCCTTAGTCGCCTTCTACAACATCCACGGACGGAAATGGAGTGACGCTATTCTTAATCCGGCGCCACACGGAATATTTATTTTATTTTAATTTAACTATTTATTTTTGAAACAATTGTAGAACTAAATACCTATACTTTGAATATTTCAAGCGCCTACCTGTTGCCGTTATTAATATCGAGCAAAATTACGTTTGTTGTGTGGGAGCCCCCCTGAAATATTTATTTTATTCTGTTTTTAGTAGGTATTCGTTGTTATTGCGGTAACAGAAACATCATCTGTGAAAATTTCAACTGCCTAGCTATCACGGTTCATGAGATACAGCCTGGTGACAGACAGACGGACAGTGAAGTCTTAGTAGTAGAGGCCTGTTTCGCACCCTTCGGGTACGGAACCCTAAAAGGTCAAAGTTCTAGAACAAAAGTAGAAGCAATTCATTTTTTTTGACATTTTGTAAAAAGAAACATTTTGAGAAATTGCATAAGTAATACAAACGGTTGAGAAAAAAACAAAAAGATTAGACATACCCACCTATTAGGTAATGCCCATTTAAAAATAATCATATACTTATACCTACCTACTAGCACAGAGGAAAAAAGTAACTACTAGCACCTTCTAAGCCGACTTTCATCACATCCTTAATGTTCATTAACAATTTCATATTTCTATGTACTTAAGTAGGTATCTATTTAAATGAAATACTTAGAATAGTAGTTTATGCAACTGTCATATAATGAAGGGTATTAAAACACGAGTGTGAGTTTATGAAACGAGCGCAGCGAGTTTCATAATAGTAACGAGTGTTTTAATACCCGTGTTATATGCAGTTGCATACACTACTTTATCTTCACTAATGCAATTAATCAAACAACAAATTTATTAAATTAAATTCACGCGTACGTGTATAATCACAGTGGTTTTGCCGCCATTAAAATTTAACCAATGAGAGCGCAGCTTCAATAAAGCGCGACCAACCTGATTGGCCCTGCAATCTAGTTGGTCGCGTTTTATTGATGTTATAATGAGATTTTACGATATCGATGTGAATATTATACCATCATGTGAAATTGCTTAAATTGAGTTTTTTGTTGTCTGCGCTATAACAGTAGTAATTATAAGTCAAGTATTGAAAACATAAGTAGAATGTTACAACATTAGTGTAGATAAAATTCCTTATGCAATCCACCTTAGCTTCCTGCTTACCACAGAGTTGGTTCATCACTAAAATAAGAATAACAATTACAAGAATTCCTGCCATCCATAAACGAAAAAAAACCCTCTTAAGAGTGTGTTCGTGGAATGGACTTTTTATAAGACTGTTGACTTTTAAGTTGGTACCTGCCCATTAACAGTCATCATCAGTCATCTGACGCGCACTGCAGGACAAAGGGCTCCCTCATGGTTTCCATAACCTTGAGGCGTTTTGCCATAATCGTCACGCTTGGCAGGCGGGTTGGCGTTCGCAGTACCTATCCGCTCAGGAAGACGCTGCTGCCCGTCTCCTGGTAATTTATTTCCTTAGCCGCTGTCTACAACATCCACGGAGGGAAATGGAGTGACGCTATACTTAATCCGGAACCACTCTGACTAATCCAGCGCCACACGGACTAATCCGGCGCCACACGGACTGATCCGGCGCCACACGGACTGAACAGTAAAAACTTGTAACTATTTAGGTAGTAATTACAATTTTTATTTATAAATTAGGATTTAACAATAAAAATGTTCGCGAGTCATAAAAATACGAGTAGTAGCAAACGACATGGGTCTTTCTATTTAGCCCATGCGGCTCAGTTTTTAGCTATGACTTTCCGATACTCCGGTGAGCGTTCATCCGGGTGAAACATCAGGGGCCGGTTTTATAGAACTTCCTTCGTTTACTATGACGTTTCGATGTACTTTGCAAAGTCGATTAATCCGCAGATTAAAAAGTGGGAACACAGCGCTACGCAATGTACATCGAATTGTCATAAATATGCTATTAATAATTGTAGTTTTATGAAACGCGGGCCTGCTTTGGCCTTAAGTGGATCCATGGGGCTCACTAGCGCCACCAATGAGAAAATAATTTCTTTTACAGAGAGATCGTATTTGCAAAAAGTGTGTTAAATGTTACATTGGTTATATTGGTTTAACGGTTTCACTTACTTTTATTAACGTCGGGATGGCCGACTAGTTTCGACCTCGTTCATAAAAGTAAGTGTAACCGTTAAACCAATATTGACTGCCTCGTCGGTCTAGCCGTTAAGGCGCGTAGCTACCAAAACAGAGTTCGTGGCTTCGATCCTCACTGGGGGCCGCCGTCCATTTATACAAATGGCCTCAGTCTTTGTGTACTTTCATGTTTGTAACGTCCTTGCCTGGTTACCATAGCACAGGGTATCCTAGTTTGGGACCAGGTCAAGTGATGTATTGTGTGGAAGTTATTATTAATATATAAAGTGTGTAAAATCTCTCAATCATGTTTGCGACGCTAGTGTAATTCTATGGAGCCCCTTAAGTTAGCCCAGCAGCCCGCAGGCGCAGACGCTGAGACAGCTTCGGCCATCGCCATCGCCATCGGCGGGCACCACCACCTTCCGCTTTTTGCCGCGCGCGTCGTATCGTCTCTCCTCCTGGAATTTGAAAGAACTTCGTAAATACTATACTCTTACGGTCGTAGCTATCGACGCATGCTCAAGATTAGTTGGACCCAAAAGGTGACCAATGTCGAAGACGTGTCAAGAAAAAAACCGGAGCTTTGGGATAACATCAGAAAAAGAAAAGTTGCATATCTGGGAGACGTATTCAGACATGACAAATACAATCTCCTGCAACTAATAATGATGGGAAAAGTTGCTGGAAAAAGGCGCGTGGGCAGAAGAAGGAAGTCCTGGTTAAGGAACCTGCGAGATTGGACTGGAACTGCAAGTGCAGCAGAACTCTTTCACTATTAGCGAGAGACAGAGAGAAGTATGGTGAGCTGACTGCCAACCTTCGCTAGTCGGACAGGCACCGAAAGAAGAAGGTCTTATTTATGAAAAAAAAACAATTAAAAATTCTGTGTGGTATACCTAATAGTCACAAACAATTTTTTTGTCGTATAAGCTGGCCATGTAGGAGCTCTAATAACGTTTACCGGATGCTCAAGTGGCCCCAACTATCCGACTATACAGTCGTACAATATATTCTTACATGACCAGCGTATACTACATAACACAAATTTGTGACTATTTACGACACAGAATTGTCAATTGCGAGATTAACGAGTAGGAAGGCTATTAAAAGTGTACTGGTAATCGGCTACGCAATGTACGTCAAATTGTCAAAATAAACTAAGATTACTGTAGTTTTATGAAAAGCGGCCCAGGTTTTTTATGTTTAGTATAGGTCACCCGTTACAGCGTATACATAAAGTGCAGGAATGTAAAGTTCAATGTGCTCTCGACTGTACCTAGATAGGCCCATCACTATAAAACTTCGTCCATGAAAAGTGGCGCAGATGCCCAAACACAACTGTTCTGCCTCCAGTAGCGAGGGACACGATACAGCCGTTTGGACGAATTGTCGTTTCTCAGTGCCTCTTACTTTTAATCATATAAAGTGGCTGTAACTCAAGTCCATACCTAGTTATACAGCGCGTAATATAACCCCGTCGCGTCATCAAGCTAAAAAGGGGAGTTCTATATTATATTCATCAAAACGAACAACTTGGAACTGACGAAAAAATTACCAGGGATCTGTTTCATAGAACAAGAATTCGTAGTTCACTACGACGATTCGATGTACAACAGTCGATGATCAACCACGGCTACGCAATGTGCCGCGAATTATCATAAAAAAACTATGAATTTTCGTTTTATGGAACTCGGCCGAGCTGTTCCGAGTACAATAGAATGAACCCTATTCTGGGCGATAAGAAGATATGATGTACCAAGTAGGTATAGCGACTGTCACGCGGTCTCGCTCTGACAATCTAATATTTTTGTAGTGTTTGAATTTTTTAAATATATTTTTATGTATTTTTTGTCAAAATTTTTGTAATTTGGTACCTATACTTCTGACAAATGTGGTCTGAGACATATTTCCGTTATTCTGTACCTAAGTTTTCATGAAGGGTTTTGCCATAATCTAAGTTTTGATTTAAAGAAATTAATATTAAAATTAACTTTTCTTTATCAAAAACTAAGAACTTATTGGAAGAAAAAGTTGTAATATTTTCCGTTATTTTATTAATTTACTAATTTATATTTTTATTAATTTAGTCAACTATGTAATTTTATTATCTAGCACCCACAGACCTCAGGCCACGATAGTAAAAAGTGTACAATTAAATTTTATTTACAATCACTAAAAATGTTAGATTGTGCGAGCGAGACGGCACGCCAGACGTAACAGCTCACGTAACGTAACGTAACGCAATAATGTAGGTATATGTTTATTTGTGTTCATGTATATTTGTACAAAAATACCAAAAACCGCTTGGTAGTACCTATACTACGGGAAGAAAGTTTTGCCCGTGATACTACTGGTAATACCACAGGTAGGGTAGTACCCCAAGCCAGTAAGGAAAATACAGTGACAAAAGTATAGAAGTACACACACTTAAAATAGGGCGAGGCCGCACACCATAAATTCAGAAGCAGCATCAGATTTCTATCCCCTAAACTAGGCAAAGCCTGTATCTTAGGGAACAGTTTGTCTTATAAGTTACAAGTCATTATGATACATAGTGGTACAAATACGGTAGCGAACACATATTACGTTAAAGCACATACAAGACTTTAAACAATGAAGAGAATACCCACACACAAATTACTAAGAAAGAAAAGTAAACAAAATGAAGAAGCTGCCTTGCATATTATAGTAGAATATTTTCAATTATGAGTTATTAAGGCCTAGGCAATCTTGTTCAGTAGGTTCTCAGTGTGTTCGTAGCTCAAAACAAGAAGCCATTCGGTAAGTCTACATTTGAGCTCCCATAGCAACACTGTAGGTCGGATCGTCACAATAAAAGGATGGGGTAGATGAGTTCCGTGTGGCGCCGGATTAAGAATAGCGTCACTCCATTTTCTTCCGTGGATGTCGTAGAAGGCGACTAAGGAAATACATTACCAGGAGACGGGCAGCAGCGTCTTCCCGAGATTCCAACCGCATACTGCGATCGCCAACCCGCCTGCCAAGCGTGGCGATTATGGCAAAACCCTTCATGGTTAAAAACCATGATGGAGGCCTATGCCCTGCAGTGGGCGTCAAATGGCTGATGATGAGATGAGTGAGTGTTGTGAGTGTATCTATAGTAACCGTCCTAAAGTAATGCGAGTCATCAATTACCTATGATGTGAGGTTGTAAAGCTCACACCTGACGTGAGAGGGTAGGCAGACGGGCTGATGTGTAAGGGAAGGGAAGGATTTAACGGGATGGGAGAATGAGTTGGCTTTCTCTCCTTGTAGATCTGAGCTGAGCCGACGATGAGACGTTTGATTGGGTGAGCTGATGGGTATAGTCTAGAACTGGCCAGTCTGTTCGCTGATTTCACTGCACGAGAGAGTTCTCGTCGCGTGGGGCGCGGGGTGCGGTTTTCAAGGCGGCGCGTGCGCAATCGATAACGTTTAATGACTGATATACTAAAGTGCCCCTGTGCTCTCAAGGACGGCCGGCTCGCTCGCCCGGCGAGGTGCATTTTCGAATTGAGTGATTGAGAGTTGTCATTCAGTAGTCGTCACGATGGCGTGAACAACCTATTTAGGTACGCACTATTTTTTATCTATATATAACAATTAATTAATACCCGAAACCGGCGTGCGTGCATGCAACGACTAATGAATTTTGAGGAAGCGAAAGTGATCTGTCAGGATCGTAGCGAGTGGCAGTCCCTGGTCTCTGCCTACCCCTCTGGGATACAGGCGTGAGTTAATGTATGTATGTATGTGAATACCCTTAGCAAATGGTTTTCACGTAATGTGTCGTTTATCGCAGAGGGGTGGGCCTGTATCCCAGAGGGGTAGGCAGAGACTAGGGACTGCCACTTGCCACGATCCTGACAGGGTATTCCTTCTAATGTAACAGTTGGTGCCACAATAGACATGTGGCGACATGATACAATCACTCACGCCGCGTGCACACTCTCCGCTCAGCTTTGCCCGCTAGTGGAGAGGTTGCACCAGGACGAAGCCGTAAACTCACTCACTCGTTATCCTTACACGCAAAATAACGTAATAAATATAAAATATGGTGACTGCGTTGTGAGCAGAAAATATAAGTATCTAGTGTCTAAAGCCTATGAATGTTTCGTTGCTATATACACGTACACAATGATTTTAAAGAAACCCTGTTCCTATTAACGAACCTGAACGATTTCAATTTTCAAATTTGTCAAATTCCATACTAATGGCTATCGCAAACGTCAGGATTCAAACAGGATTTAGTGCGCATAATAAGGGCTTTGGGCTGATTCAGACTTTATATTCTCCGTCGAGTAAAAGGGTCGTATGTACGTGGGTTATGAGGGTAGATACAAAATAAACTATCTCATGCGCTCACCGGCAGGCCGGGCTCTCAGTATAAGTCGTTCATTGGACAGGGAGCCGGACGGTCGTGTCAGGAGGGTATGAAACTGATTACTTAGTGAATATTACAGGTAGTGAACGACAATAAGATGGTCTTAATACCTCGATGATCTCTCCGATCTTGAACTTGGCCATGACTGCACGTGCGTCCGCGGAGTGTCCGATGTCCTCGAAAGCCTTCGTGGCGTCCTGCCCAGCCTCCTCCAGGAGAACGTCACCGCCCGGATGCTGAAGACGGGGGGGTTGGAGTACTTTATTATCATAATACAGGGTGACGCCAGACCTAACAGATACTGAATCCCAAAACAAACTACCTACTCATTTTATTATTAAATATTTATTCGACGCGTCTAGCGGTGGTAGCGGAGCAGTAGAACGCCGGCTTCCCATTCGGGAGCTCGTGGGTTCGAATCACGGCATATACCAAAGGCATGGTTTTCTAAGTTACGTACATTTGTGAAGTTCCAGTAGCAATACCACTCGCTTACAGGGCTCTTATTATGAAGCAGCGATATTTTCGGAAGGGTCGTCAACGCCGCGCTTGAGCCCGACAACTACGGAAACTATTCAAAAAAAGAACCGTATTTGTCGCTAGATTCGAGTTAATTGCCGGGCTCAAGCGCGACGTTGACGACCCTTCCGATAATGTCGCATTTTTCATAATGGGGGCTTGCTTGAAGGCAGCTGGAAACTGCGAAGGAGGCCTATATCCTGCAGTGGGCGTCAAATCGCTGATGATGATGATGAAGCGCTGATACAGCCCTCAAAAAAGGTTGTGTTTACAGCCACCCAAAAATCCGCCAAGTGCGAGTCGGAGCATGAACTAGCTCATGATCGATATAGTGCATTTATGCAAAGGAGATGTTTACAAAACATATGACACCTTACCAAGATTCTGTACAGCAGCTTTAAAGTTCCACGTGGGGAATGGGGGCAGGGGGGCAAACACTAGTAAATTAATGAATCTGTAAAAATCTTTCTCACGAAAATTAGAAAAGTAAATGTGTGTTTCTTTCCACATCACCATGTCCTATTTACCCCAGTTTTCTCGTACACTAACAAGCTGTTAATCTACTGTTAACAGTTGTCAGTGTTTTTTTTTGTATGCACTTTGGTCAATTGACAGCTGTTAACAGTAGATTAACAGCGTGTTAGTGTACGAGAAACCGGGGCTGAGACTCTTAACGGTTCGGTAGTCTTGCCCATCGTGCCCACAACGGTGAATCCGCGTCGGCAATGGGTACTATTTAAACAGCACCAAATCAAGAATCTACGTGGCGACGCGACCTGAAACCGCGGATATTCTAAAGTGAAGTAGGTCCTGGACTATACCTCTAAAGTCGGACTCTTCCGGCAAATTCACAAGTGAATCCGGACTTAAGTTAAAACATACCTCTATGATTTTACGTTTCCTTTTCTTTTTATTTTATTTTGTTAATACATACATATACATGCATAAACTCATGCCTGTATCCCAGAGGGGTAGGCAGAGACCAGTGACTGCCACTTGCCACGATCCTGACAGATCACTTTCGCTTCCTGTGATGGTGGACTAGACCCGCCAATTTTAATTTTATTTCTGTTACAATAAAATTTAATAATTACTGAATAAAAAAAGTTCTGGTAGCATTATTATTATATTCTTTTTGTTGCACTAACCCGTGCTGAGAACAAATAGGTTTTTAACATTATTATAATTAATGTTTATTGGCGGAAATCGTAGACATGGTAATCGTAGGTTTACTAAACGAAGTGAAAAAGGACAGGAGACACAGCGAGACGGGAACAGAGATTGGTATTGAGCACTTTTGTACAACCCGACTAAAATAGCTTTAATTCTAGTTAAGTATTATGAAAATTGTTAGTTATCGAGAAAAATCTTTATCACGATTATAATTTCATTAAGACGGCCTCTCGATGAGATCAAAATATATTTTTTTGCAAGTTCCACAATGTAGCTTTTAAAAACAGGGCACTGCAGCAGCACATTATCATGGAGTCGGCGAAGAGTCCGTGGGTCTGCGGGGCGAAAGAGCAAACCCAGTAGGGCAGCGGTAGGCAGATAATGATGCTTGTTTACCTCCTTGACGTAGCCTGTGACGTCATATACGGAGTCCTTGTAGATGATCCAGACCGGGTTGCCCTGGCGACCGTCTCGCGACGCCACGTCGGCCCTGTTCAGTTGCTTCATGGCACTCATCCCTGCTCAGGTGTACTCGTATCTGCAAACAACTGCAAAAATATTCACTATGAAAACAAAATGTTTACTTAAAATGAACGTCAAAGCTGTTAGTTTCACAATTAATAAATTATGCGGAGAAGAAGCTAACAACGAAAATCCACATTTATTCTTTTTAAGACAGGTTTGCTTAATTAAAAGAGTTTTCAACTTAAAGTTACACTACACTAGATACAATCGTCCCCGTTAACATTATTTCAACACCAGACATCTTTGTCTTCCAAATAATCTTTAATGTTATAATAGGCTATTTGCACAGAGTATGCTTAACACATTTTTTAAACCACGTCGGTGGTAAGTCTAATATATCTTGAGGAATTTTATTGTACAGTGCCCCATAAAGGATGTATTAACTTTTGCAAGTGGGAATTTATAAGACCAATACAATTGCTGCATCAAAACTGAAAAAAATTGCATCGATGTGGATCGACGACACGAGCAGAGACGATGAGTGCCATCGGAATGTTGCAAATCTGGTTCCAGACAACCTACAGTCTGTTCATCCTTACTTGTCCAATTTAGTAAACAATATTCTAACCTCAAAATTGACATTTGATGCCGAAACTAGATATTTTCTTACAAGTTCGTGCACTTTGTTTATAAACATAGCAGCGTGTTATCCAAAATGGTGTCCCAGGTAACTTAATTTATGGAAATATGGCAGTTTTCCACTAAAAAGTCATACTTTGCGGGTAGAATCTTGTTTACTAAATTGGACAAGTAAGGATGAATAGACTATACTGTGGCTGCCGCTTAGCACTACACAGAGCGTCACAAGCCGCCTCTGGACACGCTATCGTATCACGGGATGCATGGCCGAGCGACATGGAGGATGATCTCGCATCACCACACGTGGACAGGACCGGTATATCCAAAATACTGCTCGACGGAATCGTACCGTGACCGCCATGATGTTGGCTACGAGACTCCACAGTAGTAAAACTCACCTAATTGGAGTATTTCAAGATTAATGAAATAAAGCTGTATAGTAAACTTGACTAAATGACTTTTAATTCGCATAGTCATCTTTCGGAATGACTTGGAAATCTTCGGAAATATATTTTTAATTAAACTAATAACTAAAAACAAATGGTTTTACGCGTCCATAGCAAACTCATGCAGAATGCGCAGATTTTTGTTCAAGTTATCTGCCGGACATTATATCTACCTACGAATCTAGTTTGGATTGTTACGTCGATCTTCAATCGCGGCTAGGATTCATTAAGGTCCTTATTCCTATTTTAAAAGTCCATAGTGTAAGCACATAACGTTTCTTAAGGTAGGTCAGTATACACATTTTCTTATTATAATTTTATTTTACATGGACTGAGACCCTGTGCCTGAGCATAGGACTACCAGGGTCTATTTCCTAGAACTATAATTCATGGTTTACCATGACAATTTTTTGTATATTGCAGAAAACCACAGTACTAAGTAATTAGCTGTGCAATGTGCATTGAAATGTCATAATTAACCACGAATTGTAGTGTTATAAAATGCGACCAAGTCCAATTTGGACTGACATTAAGGAGATTGTTGACATCAAAGACGCAATTCGCACAAAGGGATAACAATATTGTAAGCCATAAAAGTCTTAAAAACCCGGGCTAAATTGTAAATTAACATACCTTGGAGATTTGAAGGTTGGAGATTGTAACAGCTTCTTTTTACGCCTCTTTACTGACTGTAAACATTTATATTCTCTCTATTCCGATCACTCCTAACAAACCCCTTTGTCGGTTTTCGTTTTATTTTTGTTTTTTTGCAGCCAGTAAACCAATGGTCGCACGCGCAACTCGCGTCAAACTTGTCTTCGGCGCAGAGATATCGGTGCGACTGAGCTTCGCGTGTCTATCGATAATATCGACTGATAGTGGTGCACACCGGCGACGATATCGAAGATAACAGATGTTAGTGAACTTAGCATATCATTTTCCAGCATATCAAAAATAAATGAGAGTTCTTGTCGCATGCAGCAGAGTTCTATAGTTCCTGATACTTTTCAGAAATAGATCTGGCGGTTTTACATAAAAAAAAATCAATTAAAAAAAATTATATGCTATCTTCCCGTAGCATATCACTTCTCAGAAAATCGAAAAAAAAAGTAAGTTCTTATAGCATGCAGCTGTGTTCTACAGTTCCTGATACTTTTTACAAATAGTTCTGGCGATTTTACCCCAAAAAATCAACTGACAGAACTGCGGATCTGTTTAACTCGGCACGAAAATAATAACCGGGTCCGAAACCAAAAGTGTCCTTTGTCTAATGGTCTCTTACTTACTTTTTATGTGTAATCAGTTGATACCAGGCCCTAGAGTCTAATACACATAGTTTTTCAATAGAATGATATAAGCACGACCATAGTTGTCATCTGCCTAGTAGTCTACAAAGTAATAGCAGTACAATGTAATTCCAATGGCATAACAAGGGCAAGTTGAATAAGCATCTCTCGCGAAGAAGATCGAATCGCGCAAGGCGCCGAGTTTAGTTGCACGAAATTAATAATAATATACCATTGGGATGCGATTGGTCACCAGACTACCAATAGTGTCAATGAAACAACCATTACCTTGCTACTACGACTCTATTGAACAACAATTCACTTTAGTGACTCGCCCCCCAGGAGAAGCGTTGTTTTGTTGAAAATAATCCTCAAATTCATATCTCTGCCTCAATCTCACACTTGACCACATTGAGGATCTCAAGAACGACGAATAATTACGCAGACCAATGTTTTTTAACATTCATCATCATCATCATCAGCCATTTGACGCCCACTGCAGGACATAGGCCTCTCTCATAGTTTTCAAAGCTTCCCGGTCTTATGCGGCCCGCATCCAGCGACTCCACGCCACCGTAACCAGGTTGTCAGACCATCTGGTGGGGGGCCAACGGCTATCAGTTCTCCGAGCTATGTGCCCCGCTCGCTGCCACTTCAACGGAGCCATTTTTCGAGCTATATCAGTAACTCGGGTTCTGCGGATCTCCTCATTCCTGATTCGATCACGCAGTGAAAGTAATAACGTAGCTCTCTCCATTGCTCGTTGGGCGACCTTGAGCCTTCTTATGAGGCCCATAGTCAGCGACCACGTGTCGCATCCGTAAGTCATCACTGGCAACACACTTTGGTTATACACCTTTGTCTTGAGACACTGAGGTATTTAGAACACGAAAATGTGTTTTAAGTTTCCCGAACGCTGCCCATCCGAGTTGGATTCGACGAGACCTCTTTCTCGAAGCTGGACTTACCTAACTGGACTGTTTGTCCCAGGTATACATGGCGGTCGACCACTTCGACGTCAGGTTTATAACACTACTTCATTAAATAACACAAAGACTTGACGCGTTAGCACAAACGCGTCAAGTATTTGTGCCGTCAATGTATTTAAAACATCTGTCTAACTCAGATCTTCCACTTCTACTATGCTAATATGTCAGCTACATACTCGTAGCTGTGGTCCTTCTGGTTATATTAGTTGGGGCGAAAATAGATAAAAATTACGTAGAAAAAAAAAATGCCGGCAAAATACAAAAATGCCTTTTCTCGCATGTATTTTTTAGGATGACGATGAACCCAACTAAAGTTGCAGTTCACCTAGCTGCTCATATACATAAACTCACGTCTGTATCCCGAAGGGGGAGATATGGGTTTGCCACTCGTCACGATCCTGACAAACCACTTTCGCTTTATCAACATTCTTAAGGCGAGGAGCCCACTGATCTGGCGTCTGGCTTCGGCATGTCGTGGACATCATTCTGTGTCATTCAAATACCGTACCAAACACACCAGTCATAACATCATTATTTGAACACCCTCAGCAGCCTTTCGTCGGACGTGCTATAGCACGCCATTTCGGCGCCCGATTGCAGTCAGTTCCAGCCTTTCCAGGTCAGTTCGCAGTCAGTTCCTTCGCTCCACGCATTTTAATAGTCGGGACATGACAGTGCCATGTCCGCGCCATGCCAGATCAGTGGGCTCCGCGCCGTTGTTGCGCACGCGCGCCGGTGGATGCTCCATCTCAAATAACCATACTATATTTTTTTCTTATTCAAATCAATAATAATACTTACTACGTAAAACTTATCTTGACGTAGTTATGTCTCAATGTAACACTTAGCCGATATCACGGCGTGACGCGAAATCGGTTAATCAATAGATAATTGCTATTAGTATCACAATAAAAACATAGATTAAGATAATTCCAAAGTGTTATGGAAATGACACATCACGGGACACTAGCATTAAAAAGAAGAGTTCGATGACATTCTCACAAGTACCTGTTTTCTAATAAAGAAATAAATAATAGAATAACGATCTAAATATATCCGATTCGGGCCGCGCCGCGGCGCCCGGCCGTGTTAAGCATGAATCACTTCATCCAAAAAGCATACTATATAGATGTTTAGAATAAATAAGAAGACATTTAATTTAAATTGTTACAGAAACACAAAGTAAACACGAAGGTACACAAACAAAATACACGAACGTCAAAAAAACAAAACTAAAAACAAAATAGTCGTGAAGAGAACTTGTGAGGCATATCGAGTCGAGGGCAGCCGGGTACCATACAGTAATGTATGGCACCCAGCCACCTCGTTTGACCGTATGCCGGCCGGGGCTCGGTTGGGACCCGACCCGGTCGCGACACGGTGTTCCGTAAATCATCCTTTAACCTACTCTGAACTGTCATACATACATATATGCATAAGCCGCCTAAATACGTCCCACTGTAGAGCACAGGCCTTCTCTCAGGGAGAGAGATGGGCTTTCACCGAACGTGCTCACCGCGGATTGGCGATTTCAAGCACTGTACTGTCAAATACATACATATTTTAACACTTTGGAGTCGTCAAAATGGTTTACCCTATAGAGTGTACAGCTACGGGAGTGATTAGTTTATTATGCGAATTCGATGTACATTGCGTAGCCGATATTGACTTGTTATTCAGTGAATTAATCGACTTTGCAATGTATATCAAATATACTCAAGGATTCTGACTACACCACACACTCGTAAATCGGCTCAAGGGCGAGTCGTGAGTGGTAGTGGTAGGTACTACAAATCTACAAATGTACATACCTACACGGGGTTCGAACCCACGACCTCCCTAATGTGAGGCCGGCATTCTACCGCTGCGCTACCACTACGCGCTACGTTGACACTTATTCATAAGTATTCAGCAGAATTCATAAGTGCCTCCTTGAATCAGTACGTGTTGTTCATCACACGTCCTACTCCAGTGGCCGCTAAGCACTCGAGTGGAGTCACTGGGCCGACACGCTCTGTTTCGTCTCCCAGTGGGTTGCAGGAATTGCATTGTCTTACATATAGATGCTCTGAAAAACCGGCCAAGGGCGATTGGGACTCGCGAACTGAGGGTTATGTGCCATATACTATATTAGCTGTTTATTTATTTAGAAAATAAGCTGAGAGCTGGGATAAGCTTGCTGTAGACAGTTCGGAATGGCCGCAAGACCTGCGACGAAGTATGGTGCTCGCCGGCACTGGCGGGCAAGAGAGCCAGGAGGCACTAAATCCGTACCGACCCGACTCCGGACTCTTCCTTTATGTTACCAATAGGCAGTAGGACCTGCCGCTCTCGAAATTGACTTATTAGTCATTCGAGAAAGTGTCAAACTCTTAGGCACTCAGGATATTAAAAACATAGATGTCTAACTGAAGTTAAAAAGTGACCCCATGTTCAATTGTGGGAAGGTGGGCGGGGCTTGTAAATTGTGTTACCAATCGGAGCGAGTTCAGTATTACCCGGCAAAATATCTAAACTTTCTTTGCGAAAACTTGTTTTGTGTGTCTTTTTCTTGAGAAATAAATAAGTAATAGAGGTTTTAAGTAATTATTTTCTAGGCTTGTACAATGCTTCTTCGATGTGACAATATGGCTGAATAGAAATGCACACATGTCAGGCTTAGGTAACCATAGATGGTTTGGTTCCAAATCGACACCGCCGGACCTCCTTGTTTCTGTTAACGTGTGCGTGAACAGGCTCGCCCAAAGAAATAGGAATTCTTATACCGGCATGGCAATATTACAATATTATTCGGTGTGGCGCCGGGTTAAGAATAGTGTGACTCCATTTCCTTCCGTGGATGTCGTAAAAGGCGACTAAGGAAATCAATTACCAGGAGACGGGCAGCAGCGTCCTTCTGAGATTCGAATCGCATACTGCGATCGCCAACCCGCCTGCCAAGCGTGGCGATTATGGCAAAACCTCTCATGGTTAGGAAAACCAAGAGGGAGGCCTGTGTCCTGCGGTAGGCGTCGAGTCGCTGATGATGATGGCAATATATATTCGATAATGTGGATAATATAATGTATGTCCACTAGAAATAGAAATACGCTTGCTTATTCTAAATTTCGTTTGGCCAAGGTAAATCATTTGTAGTTTATCCTTGTCCAAAAATAAATTTAAAACATTCATCAAAAAGTCGCTTTGTAAAAAAGCCTAGTATAGAAGAGACGAGTATAATATGAACGATGCCCTTGGTAGTAAACCAATTCCACTGAGATTTCATTGTTATTTAATTACTAATATTATAATTTATTTAGTTTTAAAAAGTGTATTAAAGAAGTTTTGCTAAAGGTCATTCGAATGGTGGCGTCGTGGCCGGGTCACCTATCTCCCTCTAAAATGGTTGAGAGCAAGTATTATATTCAAAAACAACATCTTAACAGTTGCATGTCAATACATTTATGGAAATATTATGCACGTTAGAAAAAATATCAAAGACTTCGAAAATGTTGGTGGCCACCATAATGTTAATACTAGAAATAAACATAAATTGTCATTTCCACGATTTAGACTTGCAAAAGTTAACACATCCTTTATGGGGCACTGTATAAGGTTCTACAGCAAAATTCCTCAAGATATATTAGACTTACCTCCAACGCGGTTTAAAAAATGTGTTAAGCACATTCTGTGCAAAAAGGCTTACTATAACATCAAGGATTATTTAGAAGACAAAGATGTTTGGCATTAAACAGTAGATTAATATTAATTACAGGACGAGTGTGGCTAGTGTTCAACACATTCATGACTAATATTTTAAGTTGAAAACTCTGTTAATTAAGTTAAAACGTGTTTTGAAAAGAATAAATGTGGAGTTTCTTTGTTAGCTTCTTCTCCACATAATCCATTAATTGTGCAACTAAGAACTTTGACGTTCATTAAGTAAACATTCTGTTTTTATAATGAATAAAAATATTTGAATTGAATTGAATTCCTTGGTTTAGAGTGTTGATGGCTGACCCCTGCGTTATGCTCGTGAACCGGTACTTTCTCAAGAATTATTATTTTGGCTTTTAAAGTTAGTGATGGCAATCACGGAATCAGCTTTGATGTATTAATCATCGGCTTTAATGCATCAACATCGGCTTTGATGTATTAATTTTAAGATGATTTGAGAAAAGATGGTCAGAGTGGAGTTTTTTTTCAAACTGCCTTTTTCTCCACTACAAATACAGCCCGAATTCAGCGGCTAATATTGACATTCAGCAAACAGAATGCAGATTCTTTGCGTCGAAATAAATTATTGATTTCTGATATACTTAAATCTCATCATCAGCCTTTTAACGCCCACTGCAGGACATAGGCCTTCCTCATGGTTTTCCTAACCATTAGGGGTTTTGCCATAATCGCCACGCTTGGCAGGCGGGTTGGCGATTGCAGTATGCGGTTGGAATCTCAGGAAGACGCTGCTGCCGTCTCCTGGTAATTGATTTCCTTAGTTGCCTTCTACGACTACAGTCCCTTGTATCTGTAAAAAATCAAACTTCTAAGTTAACGTAAAAAAAAAGCTACGGCCGTTTATGCAGCAAAAAACGTATATTTCGACACGCTCAAGGGAATCAAAGTTTATAGCGAAATTTGGCAAGTAACATTTTCGTGTACTACAAGTACAGGAAAAAATCTGAAAACTGCACGGTTCGGGAAAAGCACGGAACAACTGCGAGACTCGATTCCTGAACTATTTTCATGTAAGTTCCTACAAGGTGCAGAACCTTCGGTGGGCGAGTCCGACTCGGTTTTTATCATGCCCTTCGCTAATACATACCCTATTGAAGTCGAAGTACAAATTCTTTGGACGTGGTTTACCTGCCCTTACACCCACATTCACTCGATATATATTTTGTAAAAGCAATACTTATAAAATAAAGTCGTCAATCCCCTTCTTCATTTGCTACAACTCTGGTCCGGTATCTCGTACGTGCCAGTTTCCGATGATGCCTGAAATAAGAAAAATCTTGTTAGAATCACCGCTATCACAGCTTTTATCTAACCGTCAAAACACGTTCAGTCCTTCAAAGGGAATAGTATCTAACATAAAGTAGTCTATATATACGTTCCACTGTAGGGCACAGGCCTTCTCTCAGGAAGAGAGTATGGGCTTAATCACCACGCATGCCCACCGCGGATTGGAGATTTCAAGCGCTGAGGTATGTGAATAGCACAGACACTCAGGATTCCTCACGATGTTTTCCTTCACCGTTAGCGAGTGGTATTGTTGTACTATAACTTCAAAAATGTACATAAGTTAGAAAACAAAGTCATGGGTATGCCAATCGAACCTGGGTCTCTCGCCCCCGAGTCCAATGTCCTACCCACTAGGCTACCACCACTCGGAATGAAAGGGAATAATAACGAAGTTCCAATGTCTGAGCAGCCCAGCTCTTCTCTCAGAGAGGGAGAATGGGCTCATTACGTTACATTATCTCTCATTGAATCATGGCAATATTGCTTATTGCTATGGTGTAGGGCGGTAGCTTAAAGGAATCAAAACATGTCGTGAAACGATTCAACGTTTGTGAATTTAAAAAAAACCGGTCAAGAGCGTGTCAGGCCACGCGCATTATAGGGTTCAGTAGAAAGAGGTTCTGTATGCTTTACTGAACTAACAATATTCATCACAGTATTTTTTTCCTTTTATAAGTTGATTGCTTGTTACCTTGTAAAGCCTACTTAGCCGTGACAGTTTCCTATTTAAATTCATTATGTGTGCTACAATCAACCGTTTAGCCGGGAGAGGGGGGACGCCTTACTGTGAGAAAAAATTGCGCTTAATATTTCACAAATGGATCCTTAAATCGAAAAATAGTCTTCCTACACCCAAAATATTTTTAAACGACCAAATCAACGATGCCCCGCACTGTGGTGTAGACGAGAAAAAAATGCATTTCTAATTTCTTCGTGATTTTTTTCTACCGTTTTGTCAGCGTAACAAATATTCATATCTCTGTCAAATTTTAGCTCTCTAACACTTATTGTCTCTATGCTAAGCTAAGCGAAACTATAAGGGTTCCTAGTTGACTATCCGTAGTTAACTAGAAATCCTTATATTGTTTCTTAACCCTTACCCTTTACCCTAAAAAGCAATACCACTTGCCAAAGATGAAAGAAAGCATCGTTAGAAAACCTGAGTTTCTGGTGTTCGTACATACAGTTCAGCGTCTGATATTAAACAGTAGATTAATATTAATAGGCGTTTAAAGGACGATTGTATCTAGTGTTCAATACATTCATGAGTAATATTTTTTAAGTTGAAAACTGTTTTTATAGAATAAATGTGGAGTTTCTTTGTCAGCTTCTTCTCTACATAATCTATTAACTCCTGAACTGCCCTCGCGGAACGCAACGTATAGGTG
Source organism: Yponomeuta malinellus (assembly GCA_947308005.1). Lineage (NCBI taxonomy): Eukaryota > Metazoa > Arthropoda > Insecta > Lepidoptera > Yponomeutidae > Yponomeuta > Yponomeuta malinellus. The sequence goes on along the minus strand of OX371009.1, from coordinate 436,744 downwards.
GCCCACACTAAGTTGGACTTAGATCTGTGTCGCGGCAGACGAGTGGTTAATTCTGAAACTAACAACTTTGACGTCCATTAAGTACACATTTTGTTTTTATAATGAATAAAATATTTCAATTTGAATGTGTGGTGTGTGGAGGGCTTAAGCCATACCCTCTCTCTGAGAGAAGGCCTACGCCCTAAAATGGGATTTATATAGGGATAGAAGCAATACAATGTTCCGGATTGCTATACTGTAGCACGGAAGTGTCGGCGCCACCACCTCGGGCGAGATAGTGTGGTACTCACCAGTTGACGAACCAGGAACCTTCTCAATATCGGAGCTACCATCCCGGACGGGGTATTGCATTACTCACCAGTTGACGAACCAGGAAAAAAATCAGATTTGGCAGTACTTACCAAAGACCGACCAGCCCCTGTATTACGCGCACCAAATCCTGAGCGATTCCAATCGTCCAACTGTCAAATTAGTATGGAATTTGACAGTTAAGCGATTGGAATCGCTCAGGATTTGGTGCTCATAATTGAGCCACAGGTTTGAGTTCCAGCGTTACCATTCTGGGCAGGATGGTGCAGTACTCACCAGTTGACCAACCAGAAACAGTTTCAGCAACGGCGTCACCATCCCGGGTGGCATACCGCACAGCTGGAACCCCACGGTTGCGTCGCGTCCTACGTACTTCTTGAGCACTTTGGGACCGGCCGGGTGCTGTGGGGAGATGACCGGTGGTGAGTTCATTACCTTCAGATCTATCACAAACAAATGGTCAGTCATCTGCCTATTGTGGCGCACCAGTTGCACGTTCTTCTCAGGTTACTGTTTTTCTTAACTACGTTGGTGTTGCTTTTTAATTATTTTTTTGTTACTAAATATTTTGTTTAAGCTCTCAATTCTTTCTTTCGTTCTTCTCTTATGGTTAACAAAGGTATCAGGCACCTGATCAGCGAAGTCGGTGACGTCATAAACTTTCCGGTCAAGCACGAGGCACAGGTGCCGGCCATCTTCTCCGTCCAGTGTCGCCAGCTCCATCCACGTGTAGTTATTTTGTGGCTGAGGAATTTAAAAATATAGAAGATATTATTAAGTAAGTCAAAGTTAGCCAGCATAAGCAGCCTATATACGTCCCACTATAGGGCACAGGCCTTCCCTCAGGAAGAGAGTATGGGCTTAATCACCACGCGTGCCCACCGCGGATTGGCGATTTCAAGCGCTGAGGTTAGGAATAGCTCAGACACTGAGGTTTCCTCACGATGTTTTCCTTCACAGTTAGCGAGTGGTATTGCTACTATAACTTCACAAATGTACATAACTTAGAAAACAAAGTCATAGGTACATGCCCGCACTGGGAATCGAACCTGGGTCTCCCGCTTTCGATTACAATTCTATCCACTAGGCTACCACCACCACCACCAAGTTTGCCGTCAAAAAATTGCAAAATGAAAAAATTAACGAGTAAATATCCGTGCAAATTCAGTTTTTATTATGCTTCGTATACATTAGAGGCGTTTTTGCCGTCTTCAATTTCCGTTGATTACACAAAACCTGGTTACCATTTCTTGGTATGATATTGTCCCAGACATAGGGCCACCACTGCGCACACAGACTACATAGAATAGGTAAATAATTTCGATTACAAAAATAACCGAAGATTCAAATTGGGATGTCACTCCCACGGCCGCTATTACATGAATATTAAATTGGCAGATGCATATTTAAATTGGTATTCTGGTGTCCGATTTACACATAAAACGAAAGGAAATTAACATGTTTTCAAGCGTGACAGGTACCACTCATCGGTGGCTCATATCTGACCACTCAGGTGAATTGGTATTGCCGAACGTGTGCATCCTTTGTTAAGCAGCCTAAAATGCCACACTGGATGGCACAGGCCTTTTCTCAGAGAGAGATTAGCATGTGAAAACCTCAGTCACTCAGGTGTTTCACGACGTGTCTCTACGTCGTCAGATAGATAGATAGATAGATAGAGAACACTTTATTGTACGTAAAAAAGGAAATGACATAGATATTTCTTTGCGTTAGTGAGTGATATTGCTACTACAAAGTCACAAATGTACGTAATAAAACGATCACAGTCAGGAACCTAGTTGGCACCTTGTATTTAATCGGAAAGCTCTGATAAAAGGCCCAACTTTGCAATTCATTCCCGCGGTTTCGTTATATCTGGGTTATATACTAAAACCTTAAATATGTAATCACTGTTAAAGTAAGGAGATCTGACAAAAATCCTTACTCGCTAGGTGCCTTAGCTGCAAATAATATGTCAAAATGTGTAGTTCACTGAGGATCGTGGGCACTATGACCGGGATGGGTGTAAAGTACTCTCCATCTGGACTCGTCGCTCGCTGCGTTGACCGCCTGGCAAAAATTAAGTGTTGTTTCCTTGGTGATCTGGTCACTCCATTTAGCGGGTGTTCTGCCTTGAGCTCTTTTCTACTTTGCCTGACAATGTATTATATTGAAGGCTATCAGGTCATCGTGCAATGGGCCCAAATATGAACTACTTTTCTTAAGGACCACCTCAAGGAAATGGCTCGACAAACTCCTACTAATACTAATTATTATTATTAAGATTAAGCATACTCTGTGCAAAAAAGCCTATTATAACATGGATTATTTGGAAGACAAGGATGTGTGGTATTTAAATAATGTTAACAGGAACCATTGTATCTAGTGTAGTGTAACTTTAAGTTGAAAACTCTGTTAATTAAGCAAACCTGTTTTGAAAAGAATAAATGTGGAGTTTCTTTGTTAGCTTCTTCTCCGCATAGTCTATTAATTGTGAAACTAACAGCTTTGATGTTCATTAAGTAAACATTTTGTTTTTATAGTGAATAAAATTTTTTTACTTTGACTTTGACTATTAGTCAATAATTCGAGCGTAAAGGTGAAGACGTTTGTCCAATTAATGAAATTATAAGTGCATCACGCTGACTGAATCTACCTCTTGCGACTTGTTGGGGTAATCCTTAAAGTCGTTTATGTCTCGGAAGGTCTTCTGGGCGTGGTCGCCGGGATGCTGGGCGACGCTCTCTCCTGTGATAACCGTGTCCTCGCAGCCCTCGATGTGGTCATCCAGCAACGTCTCCGAGTGGCCCACGCTGAGTACTGGGGAGATGGAAAGAAACATGGGTTTATTTTCTGATTTTCTTTACTGGTGTTTCAAACATTTACAATACAAGTTTTGTATAATGAGACCAACTCTAATGTATCGGCAAAACTATCAGATGTTCAATAATGAACTATATGAACCAGCTGGTCTTTTTAGATACTTCGCAGTTGCGCTGAATATAAAAGATGTTTGTAATTATGAGTCGAATTATCTCTTTCAGTTTCACTGGACCGTTCTGAAACACCCTATATTTGGAAGGTTGGAAAACGGTTAGCACTGAAAATAAGGACCCCAAAAATAACAATTAAACTACATATATAGTTTGTTACGAAAAGAGGTTACACAACGGCCCTTCTTTTCTGGCCGCAGCATTAATGTTTTTCCTACTTTTGTAAGAAGTTTATTTTGGCTTTTAAAGTTATTGGTGGCTATCACGGAATCATATCATATAGGCTTTAATGTAAAGGTTTAAGATGGTTTGAGAAAAGATGGTCAGAGTGGAGTTTTTTTTCCCGCTGCCTTTTTCTTCACTACAAATACGGCCCGAAGGCAGCGGCTAACATAGTAACATAGTACACTGACATTCAGCAAACAGAATGTAAATTCTTTACGTTGAAATAAATTATCGATTTCTGATTTCTGATTGATAACTGTCCACAGTATTTGGTTATCCATTTTAACGCTTTCGGCATGTAAGTACAAATATTGTTATGTTCCTCAGTTCCACGTTGTTAGTGCTACCAAACACTATCATGTAAATTATGAACGCATCCTATGGCGTCATCATTTTGTGGGTAGTCTCGTGACGTGAAATTTCAAAGAAGGCAGGTAGTCTGAAATTCGGTTGGAGAGCTTTGTCAGATTTTGTGCATCGTAATGATGAAATGAAATTTACGCTAATTATCGAAATATAAGTTATTTTCATGTTAATTTGAGCATTATCCATCGTGCTTGGCTTTCCCGGTTGCTGTGTGGCATCATAAAGTGTGTGTGATAGTAACATTCAAGAAGAGGTAAGCAAACTATTGCCTTGCGAAGCTAACGAAATGCAACTATTGTTGCAGCCTAAGGTCAAGCCCTTTTTTGGATAACAGCCGTTTTATAATCATACATCGTCCATTGGCTGAGCTAGCCGTCGGCGTTAATGGGCGAGGCAGGTCCCTGCAGTGGCTCAAGTCGTCCTGGCGCCCCCTGTAGATTTAAGTAGTTTTAATGTACGTAGTTTAGCTTAAGCTCTAGTATTAAGTAGAGTTAAGGTCGGGCTACCTGTTTCAGCCTGGGTCGATATTGTTTTATTTGTCGGAATTCATATTATTATTAGAATTATTTGTACCTCGCATTTCTATCTTTTATTTAACACCACACAAACAAATAACAATATGTATGTATTTGAAATATAGAGTAGCTTATAAGAAGCAGAAGTTTCCTTACAAAAATAGCCTGGCTCTGCAGGTATAGCAATTCTCATGCCGCACATTACATGCTAGTACTACGAATTGCACTATCGATCTCCACGTTATTAGGGGGGGGGGGGTCCATGCAGTAATATTAGCACCACCAATGGATAAACAATTATATCTTTTTTTTACATATCGCTTGCAAAAAATGTCAGACCAATCTCTCAATCATGATAATAGTGGTTTTAAATTAAAAAATGTATAAAATAAAATATGACCCAGACCCGCGAAACTAATCTGTCCTTGATACTAAATAGTGGGGCCTGTTTTATACATGTTTACGAGCGGGAAAAGGTTTTTGCTTTTGAAATAGCTTATTGCGTGTAATTTATTTATGTCAATTACAATCAGCTCTGAACCGACACTTATCGGTTCGGAGCACTAATTACGGAATGTGCATTTCATTTTCATTAAAATTCACTGTTCCAGTAAGTTCCTTTGTGATTCCAATACATGACGCCACATCGCCGACACGAATCACTTATAGATATTCGTCCGGCGTGTGTGTAAGCAAACACATAACATAATCTGTCCACAATCAACACGCCCCATGTTGACCGAGATGATTGGACGTGCTCGTAGCACCCATTTGCCTTCCCCGACATTTGAAAACTTGTCTGGGAGACCTTCTAGTTCTAGTTCAACCTGAGATTTCCGCACTTACCCCCGGTTTCTCGTACACTAACAAGCTGTTAATCTACTGTTAACAGCTGTCAGTGGTTTTTTTGTATGCACTTTCCTCAATTGACAGCTGTTAACAGTAGATTAACAGCGTGTTAGTGTACGAGAAACTGGAAGTTACCCTCATAGTTGGGCCATTGTACGTAGCAAGCGTCTAGGGCTTCCTCACGATGTTTTCCTTCACAGTTAGCGAGTGCCTATGCTACTACAACTTCACAAATGTACATAACTTAGAAAATAAAGTCATTGGTACATGCCAGGTTTCGAACCCACGACCTCCCGAATGAAAGGCGGCGTTCTACCGGCCGCTACCACCGCTCCTTATATGGGTGACCTTATTTGATGATTGCAAATTCAAAATCAGAATCTAATTTAATTTATGCTATTACGTGAGATATTTTCCCAAGCCAACTCGTCACTTTTTAGGGTCAAACACCTTCAGGAATATTAGCCATAAAATAAAAGTTACCTGTGTGTTAGGGTCATATTAATTAAAAAGGCCGTTTAAAAAGGCTTATTACAGAATGGATGCTTAAATAATGTAAGCCATTGGCAGCAAACCTTTTTAACGACGTAATCATTGTTATCATCCAATTAGGTATGTTAAGTATGTTATCAACTTTCAGATAACATACTTTTTTAGATAACGTACAGACGCTGTGACTGGATATCAATAAATATACTGATAACTGACAAGAACTTGGTCACACGGGTTTGCCAGAGGCCTCGCGAATGGTGGCGTGGTGGCGTGGTGGCGTGGTGGCGTGGTGGCGTGGTGGCGTGGTGGCGTGGTGGCGTGGTGGCACGGTCCCCGCTATATGGTCGAGACTGGCGATTGCTGAGGGCGTTATGCTCGTGTATGGGTGATGTCCGTAGTCTGGCCGGCCGAAGCATTTTCGTACTGAATCGATAAGATAACATACAATAGAAATTTATTTAAACCACTTACTAATAAAATAATATACATTTTATTAATTATACAAAAGTATGATTAACTTAGATATCAGGATAGGAAATGGTTGATACTGACAATCAAGAGTTCACACTAGACCCCACACTAGACAGTAATCTGTATACTGAGGACCAGGTTATGATGAACTGACAGTGATCAAAGTTGGCGATGGGTACAGAATCATATTTTTACTTAGGTACTAAACAAAAACCGACAGTGGTACGAAAAATGTTGAACATTTACAAAATGAAATTAAGTTGTATTAAAAATATAAAATAATAATAATAATAATTTTCTCGCACCATAATCACTTGTACTGATCCCAAACTAGGATATCCTGTGCTGTAGTAAGCAGGAATGGATTTTCATACAACATTCCTGCAGGAATTAAATTCCATATAACTTTTGCCGCCGCACATTTATAAGGGAGAAATGACGAACTTTGTAACCCGGTTATGAGACTTCTAAGACGAGACTTTCTGAGTGGGTCTGGTATAGCCAACCCGCCTGCCAAGCGTGGCGATTATGGCCAAACCCCTCATGGTTATGAAAACCACGAGGGAGGCCTATGTCCTGCAGTGGGCGTCAAAGGGCTGATGATGATGATGCGGTATAAAAAAAAAGATAATTTACAATTTTATCAAATTTTACGTCCTCGTCATGCGAGAACTAGTTTTGCTTAGTGTGGCAGTCAGCACTCGTGTAAATGTTGTATTCGGCTTAGGTATGTCTGTAAACACCTTTTACTTTACTTTATTATTATTTATACTTTACTGACGTATAAAATTGAAGAAGCATAGTTTATGTGGTACAAAGCTCCAAAACTCGTTGGACTCACAATCTGAGGCTTTCAGCGGCTGGATGAGGAGTGGCCATTTGGGCAAGAACAGAAATTAGTGGCGTACCTTGGAGGAAGCCTATCTCCAGCAATGAACAAATACGGGCTGATTGATTGATTACCATCATAATAATCATGAACAACAAAAAAGAAAACAGCGCCCCCAGTTTTGTAGCTCGAAAACTTTTATGTAAAGTCAACACTGGTCGACTAACAGCCACTAATTCGCAACGAGGAATAAACCCTAATAAACGGTGGCTCGATCAGTTAAGGCTCAGTTAAGGTTTACTGCTGCGTTTATGTCATGCGCTCGTCAAACGGGCGTTAAACACTATCAAGTGTACAGTGGGGTACATGTGGGCCATGTAGTAACCACGTACTGGCAAACTCAGCGTGAGGTACCCACCAGCTCGCTGGGCCGACAATCTGAGGCAGTTTGCTGGCGGTGACTGGATGAGAATGGCCGACGACAGAAAGAGGTGGCGTGACGCGGGGGAGGCCATGCCAATGTCTACGCAGGGTGGTTTTTAAAATGCGCAATTTCTGAAACACGTCAATTGGAATTTCAACTTTTTTAATCTATGAGTTTTTCTCCGATTGATATCTTGTGTCACATCCGGGTTTACGTAATCTTGTGAAATCCGAGCTGTACGGTACTGTAAGGTAGAGCACCTTTGTATTAGCGTTTGCAGCCTCCAGTAAATGGCTTTCTTACAATTTATTTTATATATTATCTATCAAACAGCGTCACTAAAGAGCAGATATTTTTAAAAAAAATTATGAATAATTTTCAAACGTCCTAAAATTAAAAGTTGTAAATGACAATGGAAATATTGTAGCAATCGCGTATATAAAATATAACCCTGTATAATTTATACCATAAATCTAGTCATATCTGAATTTTATGACGAATTCGTTCCGTTTCTAGCTTTATAGCTTTATTGGTAAACTGACGTGGCAGTCACTGGGACACCTTTTTAGGGTTCTGCACCCAGAGGCTACTAATGATTATTTATTTATTTCCGACTATTTGTCCATATACATTATAATTTACAAAACATTGTGTTTACAAAATATTTTACGAACAACAGCAATGTCATAAAAATTAAATTAAATTGAATTCCTAATAAAATGACAAAAATAAAACTACATAATTTTTTAAAACAAACCGGCAACTAGCTAAGTAAAAACTATAGTAAAATTACTTGGCGCATGCCTTTACAGTAACAGTAAAGCAATAGTGATTACTTGCTCCATGACTGAAACACAGGCGCGTTCATTGGCAGCCAGTTTTGCAAGAATGGCGAACCCACTCAACTTGCAACGACTTGGTGGAGGCTATTTCCGCTGGCCCGCAACGTGTTGTTCAGTGAGGCCGTCCTTTTGCGCATCGTTTTGATGCTAATAATATGTCTATGACATCTGTCGTCTTACATATAAAGGCTAGCAAAATTTTACAAACTTTCCTCTTTATAATATTAGTGTATATGTGTCTACGGAACCCTCAGTGCACAATTCCGATTCGCACTTAGTCGACTTTTTTATTTTTGGAGCGTAACAAAATATTTTTTTGTAATTTTAGCCGAGGGTAGTGAACTAACAGTTAATGCTTTTAAAAAGGTACGCCTGTCACCTCAGTCTACCGAGGACACGGCATTTGCAAAAGTACCGAAACGTCGTAAAATTGTAAAAAGAAAAATTAACTAGTAAATATCTATGCAAATTCAGTTTTTATTATGTTTTTTTTAAAGTACCTGAGTACCATAGTAGCAATACCAATCGCTAACGGTGAAGGGAAACATCGTGAGGAAACCTCAATGTCTGAGCTATTCACATATCTCAGCTCTTCATATTGGCAATTCACGGTGAGCACGCGTGGTGATTAATTAAGCCCATACTCTCTCCCTGAGAGGATTCCTGTGCCCTGCAGTGGGACGTATATAGGCTTCTTATTATCTAAGTAAATAGCTGAAAGCTCGGAAATCTGTTTGATGTCGATTCTTCATATTGCAAAATATCACATGTCAAAAAAATACGATTTTTGTTTTTTCACCGAAATTGTATAAAAAATTTATTCTGTCACACGTGCATGATATCGTAATCCTCGGTCTGATTTGATGTGTATACTATTACGACTTAATTTTCTTCTAATTTACTAATGTTCATACTATTTTGATGAAAAAACAAAGTCGTATTTTTTGACACGTGACATTTTGCAATATGAACGACGATATTATCTTGTGGTATGATATTTATCCTATAGACATAAGAGATAAATAAAGAGCTGTGGTAACGGAGCGGTAGAAGGCCGGCTTCTCATTTCCGGTCGTGGGTTCGAATCTCGGCATGTACCAATGACTTTATTTTCTAAGTTACGTACATTTGTGAAGTTATAGTAGCAATACCACTCGCTAACTGTGAAAGAAAACGTATTTTGGTCGGTCAAAATGTTTTTCCTACTTTTGTAAGAAGTGTTATTTTGGCTTTTAAAGTTATTGGTGGCTATCAAGTGGCCCTAAGTGCGGAAATCTCCAGTCAAACTAGAACTAGAAGAGATGTATTCATCTACAGCACCTTCTTGCTAGCGGGCTTACGAGCAGGAGAGTATTATCGATCTCATTAAAGAGGCCACGGTGAATCTAGTTGACAACTAACTCTCGGTTTCTCGTACACTAACAATCTGTTAATCTACTGTTAACAGCCGTCAGTTGCTTTTTTTGTATGCACTTTTTCCTGCTGACTGTTGTTAACAGTAGATTAGCAGATTGTTAGTGTACGAGAAACCGGGGGTCAATCGTTCTTTTATTACTAAAATTAGCATTTGTTTTAAGTTTATTCTCTCAGTTTGTCAGCGAGTGTAGTGTCAAATACTATAAAACTTAATCGTTATTGGACTTCACAGTTTACGAGCAATAATTGTTAGAATAATTTTATTGACAGAGTCGGTAGACTATTGCTTGCGATAGGTATTTGTTTTATTGCTTTTTATGACCTTTTCACACAAACAGGGTGTGGGGTAAAAATGTATAGTGTGAAAATTGTTTCTCTAGTATCGAACACTTTCAATAGACGAAACTTTAAAATATTCAATAATTTTTTTACCCGACTGCGCCAGAAGGACGGTTATTAATTTTTAAATGCAAATTGAGCTCGTCAAGTCTGAGTCCCAGAGCGGTAGGCAGAGGTTCCAAGAGGGTATAAAAATAGGTATAGGTGTGTTTAATTCTTTTACTTAAATTTAAGGTTAGATAAGGTTCACAATATTTTTAAAATTATTGCATTATTAGTCACTTAAAAATTAATTGACCAAATGAAAAAAACGAAGAAAAGTATTTAATAATTTTAAGCTTTTCTTTACTAAAAGCGGTTTAATTATTGATACTAAAGAAATGGTTTGCATGTTATTCATTTGACCATACCCGAAGCCATTTGGACCTCACCCAGACTCTAAAAAATGGTTTAGTTGGTGAAAGCGCTTATACTCTGCTGTAGGCGCGGGTTCGAATCCGCTTCAGTCCGGAATTTTCTTTTTTATGTGAAGTTAATTTTCATTCTCTTGTTTTAAAACTGGCTAAGTGCGTGTCAGACCACACGCAGTGTAGGGTTCAGTGGAAAAAGGGTTTTATCTGCTTTACAGAACTAACAACTTCATCAACATAATTTTCAATTGATCTTGTACGCTTTTTATATTGGTTTACCGGTCTCACTTACTTTTATTACATACACACACACATACAACAAATAATGTAAAATCAGTCGATCAAACCGCTCCGGGACATGTCCGACCATAAAGCTGGCAGCATTAACGCACGCTCAGTAAGGGAGATCTTCCTTTGCATCAGGATCAGGATCATCAATACACCCCAGAGCGGTTGTCCATGCCACGATTCCTCAGAAGGCGCCCTACATCTTTAATAAAGGCTTCCTCTTTAAAACCGACCCCAGCCCAGCGGATTAATAAGTTGAAGTGGCAGTCGGCGGGGCACATAGCACGCGGAACTGATGGCCGATGCTGCCGAAAAGTTCTCGAATAGAGACTACATAACGGCAAGCGCAGCGTAGGACGACCAGCCACAAGATAGACAGATGACCTCATCCAAGTGGTAGGAAGACGCTGGATGCAAATAGTTTCCAACCGGTCTTTTTTGAAATCCATAGAGGCGGCCTATGTCCAGCAGTGGACTTCTTGTGGCTGAATGATGAATGTCGAAAATTCGATAAATTTTCGGCCCCATCGGCCATCAGTTCCGTGTGCTATGTGCCCCCCCAATGCCACTTCAACTTATTTATCCGCTGGGCTATGTCGACGACTTTCGTTCGTCTACGGACCTCATCATTTCTCATTTTTCTATCTCGTAGGGAAATTCCGAGCATAGCCAAAGGGCTAAAAGAAAGCCATAGCTCGTCGCGTGACCTTGAGCTTTCTTATGAGGCCCATAGTGAGAGACCACGTTTCAGTGCCACAGGTCACTACTGGTAACACGCACTGGTTGTATAATTTTGTCTTGAGCGATTGAGGTATATTACACGAAAAGACTTTTCTAAGTTTCCCGAATGCTGTCCAGCCGAGTTGGATTCGACGATTGACCTCGTCTAATAAGTAATGCTTATTAGCAATTAATAAACGTGGTTACCGATAGAAGTATAAAGGCAACGGAAAGGTCACACTATCGTAACACATCGTAGAGGGCGACTCAATCCGCCGATCATACTTGCTTTGCTTTCAGCTCGGCCCATAAATAGCCAATACAATAGCTTACTTCAGCTAAGCATCTCGCTTTCTTACTAACCTCAATAACCTGGGTACTTGAGCGAACATTCTGATAAGCTTTTTAGAATGTTTCAGCGGAAACTCGTTACGGCAATTCACGTACCCATGATTTGGGAAAAATTTTCTGTAAAATCAGTCCTCATATTAGTCCCCTCAAATTCTTTAAAAACGGCCCGGTGAGGAGGGACGCCCCAGGCGGATCTATGTCGACCAAATAGAGGATTTTGCCATTTTCCATTCCACTTGACGTAGTTACTGCAAGCTCGGTACTTTCACGGTTTCAGATACTTTAATCTAGCCCTTTGCTGATAAACCCCCTATTTGGTCGACGTTACGTATTTACTGACATAACATAAACTCACCCCGGTATCCGTGAAGAGTAGGCAGATACCAGTATTTGACACTTGCCACGATCCTGACCAATATCTTTCGCTTCGTCAACGTTCAGCGTCCTTTGCCGGCCCATTTTAAGGAATTTGAAGATACCGCGTCTTCGTTTACCATTAGGCATGACTGGGGTCGAGTGTCAACCAGGCCTAATTAAAAAAAAACTTAAATAAATACAATTTTTATAGGAAATTGCTCGCAAATTATTGGATGGTTGAGTTCCGTGAATATTTCAACTGGGTACCTATTACAGTCCAATATGAAAAAAAAACCCTTCATCTGCTAGTTATACAGACAGCCACTTATTGGCAAATTAATGGGGTCTCTTTGGCACTATTCTAGCACGCCGCCCAAAAACTATCAGCCCTTCTGCTTGGCGGCCATGAAGTTTTTCGACCATCTCGCGCTTTAGGTCCCGTGGCGTCATCAGTGACGTCAGCGAGTTGTCGCTGCTAGGGGCGGAGCCTACGTTCTCGGCTGCGCAGAAGCCCCGCCCCTCGGCGCCCCCGCACTCGCGCGTATAAAGCACGCCGCGGCGCTCCCGCCGGCAGTCCACCCCGAGACGCCGCAGAGGTCCTATACTGCGCCCGACACAAAGTTTGTGACGAACGATCGAGCGGTAAGTTTTGCACGATTCACAAATCTTTCAGGAGGCACATTGCCGGGTGGAACCTGCTGAGAATTTATATGGTCACATATGTTAGGGAGATGGTTCGACGGCATTTTTAGAGAAAATACCGGAATGAATTTGAAATCATCAACAATGTTGTATGGGAACTAAATTGATAAATAAATTAGGGTTGTAAATTATAAAGGTTTATCACACATCGTGTCAAAATCCAAAATCCAAAATCTATTGTTGCAACGCTTATAATTTGTTAAAGATATTTCACGAATTCGTTGATGCCATGTAACATTTTACAATTAACGCCTATGTTGAAACTGACGCTATAAAGTCTACAAAGAAAAGGAAAAAGTTATCAATGGGACTCAAGCGAACTTGCCCTAACCGTATGCTACGCGGTTTCGTAGACATGCTACGCGTCGTAGCCGCTCGTAGCGAGCGATGGACTAACAAAATATCGGGGTGTAAGTATCAAATCACGTTTACTTTCATGACCACAACCGCAGCGGTACAGTTATATTCGCAGATATTGTTTAATATTAACCAGCTTTTAAAAGCACCCTATAAATGAAGAATCATTAAATCTATTTCTATTACGATTTACTTTCATCTTTTTTCAGCGTTACGTGATAATAACTTTAATTAGCACCTTATCGAGGTTTCTACCGGCATATGATACATTTAACACATAATAACATATGCTTAAATTCACAGGAATACGAAAGAAATCCACAAACATTTTGTCCAAAATGTAAAAAAGATGTCATGAACATAAAGTAAAAACACACATGAGAATAAACAAAAATTAACAGTCTATCAAACCGCCTCGAGACATACCCGTTCTAGTACAGGGGAAGGTTAGTATCCACTCCAAGTTATATAAATACATACATATATAAACTCACGCCTGTATGCCAGAGGGGTAGGCAGAGACCAGAGACTGTTACTTGCCACGACCCTGACATATCACTTTCGCTTCCTCAACATTCATTAGTCGTTGCATGCATGCACACCGAAATTATAAATTAAATTATATCCAAATCGATATACTCAAATTAGATCTACCACACATCACGCATTCTAATCGAATCTAAAAGTTTTGTAAAACACTTACGTAGAATAATAAATGCGGTAATTGTATTGTAAACGCGATAGTTCATTATTGCGCTAGAGTTCAACCGGTTGACTTAAATGCGGTACGTTCAGGTTCGGTTTAAAATATATAACTATGGCTTCTGTAAAAACCTATTTAGAGGCTAAAAATTCCACTCATGCCGGGACCTGAAGGTCCCTTAGGTTTTTAAAATTGTCCTCAGCACGGGTTAGTGCAACAAAAAGAATATAATTTTAGCTTCTCTATTTATACCTCATGATTGACGGAGCAAAATGACTAAGACTTAACAAAAATAGCAAGAAAACATAAAATTATGCATTTTAATATCAAAACTTATTTAGAGGATAAAAATGCCATCTATACCGGGACTTGAACCCGCGACCTCTGGCTAACCGTGCCAGTGCTCTCCCAACTGAGCTAATGGGCAAGTGCAGAAATTTCGATCGGCGAAATTTCGAACCTCTTTACAAACTTCTCTGTATTATCCGTTCGCCTCTAAATAGATTTTTTAATTTTTTCTCAGCACGGGTTTGTGCAACAAAAGGAATATAATCATTTTAATATCGTTAATCCACGGTGATTAATAATACAGACCTTTTTAGGGATCTGTAGTCAACAAGGAACCCTTATAGTTTCGGCAAGTCCCTCCGTCTTAATTTCTGTCCCGTTAATGTTCTTCCCCGTTCTCCTGACTAAACGGTTGATTGTAGAAACGTGAAAAATTCAGGGCAGTAGCACATTATAATGAATTTAAAAGGAAAACTATCACGGTTAAGTCAGCTTCATAAGTCAACAAGTAACAGGCGACCAACTTATAAAAGGAAAACTTCGTACAAAATCCGTTGAAAATTACTTCGATGAAGTTGTTAGTTCTGTAACGCAGAAAAAAAAAAACCTTTTTGTACGGAACCTTACACTGCACGTTCCCCGACACGCAGTAGGCTTTACATATAAATTCTATGGATTATACAGCACCTAGTGGCAACTTTTATCTACCCTAGATTGGTCAAGTGACCACTCAGACGGTGTAGTGCCCAGCATCTATCCTCGCAGCTTAGTCGGGTTGAATGTAAAGATCGGGCCGTTTCCTTACGATATTTTTCTTCACTCTTAGCGAGTGGTATTTTACTACATATTACAAATGTACGGAACTTATGAAATCGAATTCCTAGTTCATAGGCCAGGACTAAGCCAGATTGCTGGCAACGGCTGAGCCAGATTGCTGGCAGCGGCTGAGCCAGATTGCTGGCAACGGCTGAGCCAGATTGCTGGCAACGGCTGAGCCAGATTGCTGGCAACGGCTGAGCCAGATTGCTGGCAACGGCTGGACGAAAATGGCCGAGGACAAAAAGTAGTATCGTGGCTAGGAGTGGAATTGTCCAGCAGTGGACAAATACGGGCTGATTGATTAATGTACAGTCCTATAATAATATTTCGTCTTAGTGCTTTTACAAAATGCTGAACCGTTTTATTCGCATACCGAATAACGGTGAATGTCAACCCTCCATTGACAAAGCTTGATGTACATCGCGGGTCCATCGGACCGCCGCGACCCGGCTTACCATCACACCGAGTTAGTACGTTTCATTATATTGATACCAATATTTAAGGACGTCTTTTTATAAATGAAAATATTTGCCCAGCAAAATATTTCTGTATCAAATTATTGAGAGCATTTAGTGGTAGTACAGCGGTAAAACGCCGGCCTCGCATTCGGGAGGTCGTGGGTTCGAACCCCGTGCCTGTAGCAATGACTTTGTTTTCTAAATTACGCATACTTGCGAATTTGTAGCAGCCATAGCACTCGCTAACTGTAAAGAAACCTGGGTATCTCAGGTGTTGACATACCTCAACGCTTGAAATTGCAATCCACGGTGGGCACGCATAGTGATTGAGCTCTACTCTCTCTCAGAGAAAGCCTGTGCCCTTCAGTGGGACGCGTAGGCTGCATTAATATACCACTTATTACTTAGGAAAGTATATTATTACATTACAGGTTCAAAAACCGGGTTTTAACTGCTTTACAGTACCAACCACTTCATCACAGTAATTTTCAATGGATTTTGTACGAAGTTTTCCTTCGACAAGTTGGCCACCGTTTACTTGTAAAGCCCATTTAGTCGTGGTAGTTTTCTTTTTAAGTCCATTTAATGTATTTTTTTAATTGTCCTCAGCACGGGTTAGTGCAACAAAAAGAATATATTCATGTGCGATATCATTCCGATGTAAAAACCTAACTGCAAAGTGGGTTACTCGGGGCTGCAAGTGATGTAAATTACTTCGGCCAGATGTCGCTGCCTGTACATAATACAGAGAAGTTTGTAAAGAGGCCTTAAATTTCGCTGATGCCTACACTTGCCCATTAGCTCAGTTGGGAGAGCGCTGGCACGGTTAGCCAGAGGTCGCGGGTTCAAGTCCCGGCATGGGTGGAATTTTCAGCCTCTAAATAGGTTTTTCTTTAAATCCCGGGAAATACGATGTTTATCTATTTTTATCTCAAACAATAATTATTGTCTCAAAATTTCCAATGAACTCTCTGAATATTGTTATTAAACTTTTTATCTGTCTATAAATGATTGGTTCATTTACAAAGTTAAGTCGAAAACATTAGGAAAATTTTAAGGGAATTAACTTCTTAACGTAACGTAATCATGACTTAGAAACATATCTACGAATTGAGATTAAAAGTTTTCTAACTAAAGGTTGAAGATGAAGAATATTTAAAAAAATATATTACTCCATTGCTATTATCGGTTGCCGTAATAAAAAGAACATTTCCTTAAAATATTGCTAACCATATAAAAATTACTGTGTAATATTTAGGGCCGCTGTACTGTGGAGGGATGCTATTAACTCAATTGTTTAAATCGGGATACCTATCGAGCCTTCATGAAATCTGTTATAAAACATCTACAAGCACTGTCAAATAAAAAATAATACCTTTTAGACGGACCAACTTTTATTCAGTTGAGGGAGGCGCCCCCAGTCACAATTTGACAGAAGCTAAATCCATCGTTCAAGAACTTTTAAACCATTTTCACTGAACGGCCCAGCATGCCCATCACCGACTTTCATTTTCCCAATTTCCTGCGAGATCTTTTTCCTATAATGACGATTTCCCACGAAATCAATAAAGCCTATTTGATTATATACTTTATTATGCTAACTGTGAAGGAAAACACCGTGAGGAAACCCGCGGCTTGGTTGGCTCCGCACTTATTGACTTGTCTGTCCTGTGGGCTAGGCCGACAAAGCTGTCAGGGTGGTATAGGTGCTGGGCAAGCCTACTCCATCTAAGATAAATATGTTACAGGCAATGCAGCGTCCGAGTGGTCCCTTCACCTATCTAGTGTGAGTGAAGGTGCCACTGGACGCTGTATAAATCATCTCATAGATGCAAAGGAGAGAAATTCCGAGCATAGCCCTTTCCACAGCTCGTTGCGTGATCTTGAGCTTTCTTATGAAGCCCATAGTGAGAGACCACGTTTCAGTGCCATAAGTCATCACTGGTGACACACACTGGTTGTATAATCATCTCATAACGTAGATGCAAAGGCCAAAGTTTATTGTCGAACCCATCACATTGCCGCTGCGATGTTTTACTTTGACAACTGCGATTATACGACTCAGTCAGATTAGTTTTTGCCACTGTCACCGACGATGAGTAATGGGGCAAAACAGTTTCAGGCCCGATTGTACGTCGTCCATGACAAAACCACTGACGTTCACTGGTTCGTAGGCATTACTCTATTGATTTTCAGCGTCGGCTGATTGATAGAAGGGCTGTTAACTTGTACTTAGTCCTGTCAAAACAATACAACTGAACACAGCTGGCTACTTCTAAAGTATCTATCGGCGATAGACGAAAGACGTTGGTGTCACGAAACTCGGAGTTTTGATTCCTAATACCGCAGTATACCTGAAGAAGACGAAAAAGAAGAAAGACATTTATTATACCAACAAGACACATCACAGAAACAAAATAAGCAGATAAGTAACATAATATGCACAACAACAGAAAGAGAACTAAATACATAACAGACAAACCAAATAAATAAAACAGGACCATAAATGTAGCCTGTGGTGTGTTTATGTTGCCACAAAAGGCAGCTAGCTGACTTAGCGTTGTGCTGAGGAAGTGATCCCTCAGCGCTGATTTTCAGTCATGTAGTCTTTTTACCTTTCACTTGCCTAGTTTCCATAGCAGACGGTATCCTAGTTTGGGACTAGGACAAGTGATCGTGTTGTGTGGGAGGTCATCTATTTTTATTTATTTATATAAAATAGATAGTTATGATGCCGTATAAATAACTTGAACAAATATATTTCAAATTGCGTGGACGTATTTCGGTTCTTATTGGTGGCAGACACAGGATGTGATATCTTCAGAATTTAGTCACATTAACAAATGACTGAATAATTTACCATTCCGACTATGTAAATTTTTGTTCAAAATATCTACCGGGTATTATACCTACCTCTGTTTCACATAATACAAGACAAGACATGGATAAGGCTGGTTAGTAATAACTAACTTCCACGCAACACAATCACTTATCCTGGTCCCAAAGTAGAATACCTTGTGCCATGGTAACCAGACAAGGACATCAAGGGGACCCAGTGGGCTAACTAGCGCCACCAAAGAAAACAAAATCATATCTTCTTTTACATCGTATTTACAAAAAATGTCTGTACTATCTGTCAATTACGTTAACAGTATTTTTTTTGGACCCACGGCAAAGAACCTAGGATCGGAAACCTGAGACCTAATACCTAATAAGACCTCTTAAGACTTAATGCAAGAAACCTAGGACTAGATGGCATTAACGCTAAAAATGGTTATTGGCGTAAATGCAGAAAAAACGTTTCTGGCGTTAATGCCATCTAGTACTAGGTTTCTTGCCATAGGTTCACCACGGCTATCACTCTTAACATGATTGAGAGAGTGTACTGACACTTTTTGCTAATTCGATCTTTAAAAAGATATAATGTTTTTCCTCGCTGGTGCTAGTGTTACTCTCTGGAGCCCCTTAACATGAAAAACTTATTATCATGAGCCCACTGCAGGACACAGGCCTCCCTCATGGTTTTCATAACCATGAGGGGTTTTGCCATAATCGCCACGCTTGGCAGGCGGGTTGGCGATCGCAGTATGCGGTTGGAATGTCAGGTAGACGCTGCTGCCCGTCTCCTGGTAATTGGTAATAAATAAAACTTGTTAGTTAATAAGTAATTATAATCAGTTTATGCTGTTGTCGTTCCTACGTAAAATAAAATAATCAAGTACGGCAGCAGGAATTTACCCTACGACTTCTTATGAGTTTTGTGCATCGTTTTTTAACGTCAATAAAATTTTACATCTAAATTAACTAGGTAACTCTAATTATGACCTAATCCTGGTCATAATATAATTATGACCGAGTCAAATTTAAACGTATTGCGCGTTCGACAAGAACTCATCTCATCATCAAAAGTTGAGACATACTTCGCATAATTAATTTAAATTCGTATCAGTTGTTCTCAAAATTGTCAAGCGCACTTTTATTTGTGTTGTTCATTTACTAAAGCGTCATCATAATTTAACGCCGTTATATGACACAATAAATTAAAGCGATACCTTTGTGAAATCACAAGCCTAGCGTGAATCTAATTAAACGCAAACAAACGAAAATATACTGTTACCTGAACCACTCACTTTACAAAGTCTCCGAAACACTCGGGCTCCTGTGACAGTCATGCTATCGTGTACTTGATAAAATATATTAAATACTTGAATGGTGGACAGGTGGTAATTACCGTGAAGACTAACCCGCTCAGCCCACAATTGTGCTGAACTACGGTCTGGATAATGGCACGTGTATATCAATAGTTGCGACAGAAGTTTGGCTCTGTCAGTGTCTTTCAATAAGGCCCAAACTTTTTCTGATGCCTGTTGAGCTACCTTGTCTATCTAAACGTCTATAAAAACGCACTGTAAAACCAGATGTTGTAAACACTTGAGCTTATCTGCATGCATTTATGTAGCCTATATACGTCCCACTGCAGGGCACAGGCCTTCTCTCACAGAGAGAGTATGGGCTTAACTACCACGCGTGCCCACCGCGGATGTTTACCTTCGCGTCACTTAGGAAAGCAGCACAATATTTCCCTTTATTTTACCTTTTTAATTAACACGATTAATTGAATTCTTGTAATGTGTTTAAATAATACTTTAAGGTTTTTCTGAAGGTAAAATTTTCCCCGAAAAACTTTTCATTTCTTAATTTATACGTTCATCTCTCATTCTCAAGTCCACTGAATAAATTTCATACTTTCTACGCCGGGGTAGCGGGCATCCCAATCAGGAATATCGGCTACGCCCACTGACTGGGAACTTAAAAATAAAACAGAACAAAAGTTTTCTTTCATTCACATGTTGTGGTAAAAAGGAACGGGCTCACCGCTAGTTTTTAGCCCGCCCCTTTTATTAACTTAAAAAAATAAAATATTAAATATTACATAAGCGTCATTAAAAGTATGCTAAAAAGATAACAAATGCTAATCAATTATTCATTCAAATTTGATAACATACAGAACGGTAGTAACAATTTCACTTCAATGACAAGTAAAAATTTATTAAATATGAAACAATAATAAATTAATAGCAATCATTGGGTACACATTACAGTTACAACTCAAGATAATATAATTGGAAAATAAAAAATAACATTACAGTCATTGACTTACTTATAAGAACACGATTCCTTAAAACAGTCCTCAGACGCAGTTCACGGTAAAGGGAAAAACGCAACCACACACTATTTAAGCTGCCTCTAAGGAGTGTTTTAGAGGAATCGTGTAAGACCTTCAGTGTGTAGTGTA
The DNA here is from genome assembly GCA_947308005.1 of Yponomeuta malinellus. Taxonomy (NCBI): domain Eukaryota; kingdom Metazoa; phylum Arthropoda; class Insecta; order Lepidoptera; family Yponomeutidae; genus Yponomeuta; species Yponomeuta malinellus. The sequence continues at coordinate 415,925 of OX371009.1, read as the reverse complement.
GATGCCGCAAGTATTGTAACTGCAAATTCCTCTTTTGCTAGATAGATTATAATCTTTATCTTTGAGTAACAAACAGAACCGGAGCTGACCATCTAAATCGAGTGCGACAGCCCGCCCAACCGTGCCTGCTTTAGATCTAGAGCCACCGCCAACGACCACTATAATATATATTATGCGGTTCGCCCTTATATTAGGGGTTAAAGTATGAAATTGCCGTTTTATTGCAATAGGTTCTTTGAATTGACATAGAATCTTCATGGTTCGAGGTTTTCGAATGAAACTTTTTTCAAATGGTTTCTATGATGTTCTTTTTTTAAAAAATGTGAAACATTTGAATATCGACTTTCAATTGTTTTTGTTATTCAATTTAGACAAGAAAGATGGATACTGCGAAAATTCGAGTGATTTTTGAATACTGTTGTGGCATTTGACCTGGGGTCAGCCATTGCATTTTTCTTTTCCGGTTATCATAAAGAATCCACTTTTCATCACATGTTACAATTAGATCCAATATTCCTTCATTTCTGTACCGGTTCAACAAGACAACACAAGTTTCAACACGCGTTTCTTTCTGCAGATCAGTCAAATCATGAGGCACCCATTTTTCGTATTTTTTATTTTATTGATTTGACGCAAGTGAGTCAATATTGTGGGTAAGGTAACGTTAAACCATGCCGCTAATTCCTGGGTAGTTTGACTAGGGTCGGCTTCCACTATCTCTCTTAATTCATCGTTATTCACCTGTGTGGGCGGTCTTCCTCGTGGCTCGTTCTTTAAGTCGAAATTTCCATCACGAAAGCGTTTAAACCAAAATCGCACGGTGCGTTCATTAGTAGACCCCTCTCCAAACGCAGCATTGATATTGCGGGCTGTTTCTGCCGCGTTAGTTCCGCGTCGGAACTCGTATTCAAAAATCACTCGAATTTTCGCAGTATCCATCTTTCTTGTCTAAATTGAATAACAAAAACAATTGAAAGTCGATATTCAAATGTTTCACATTTTTTAAAAAAAGAACATCATAGAAACCATTTGAAAAAAGTTTCATTCGAAAACCTCAAACCATGAAGATTCTATGTCAATTCAAAGAACCTATTGCAATAAAACGGCAATTTCATACTTTAACCCCTATTATTACGCGCACCAAATCCTGAGCGATTCCTCTAACTGTCAAATTAGTACGGAATTCGACAGAATTTGAATCGCACAGGATTTGGTGCGAATTAGGCCCTCGAACGCACCGTTCCCGTACGAGCACGGCGCTTCCGTTAAAATGGAACTAAAACGCATGCTATGGCAACGCATTTGCATCGTATCACAAAACGCGCTTAGAAGCGCGTACAGGAGTCGTCGTGGGCAATGGCTCTATTTATTAATAACTAGCTTTTGCCCGCGACTTCGTTCGCACGGAATGAGTATTTCCGGGATTAAAAGTATTCGATGTCCTTCCCCGGGACTCAAACTATCTCCATACCAAATTTCATCCAAATCGGTTCAGCCGTTATTGCGTGATTATGCAACAAACCTCCAAACATCCAAAAATCTTCACAAACTTCCACATTTATAGGTAATATTAGTAGGATTTATATTAATATGTGCTTGACTTTGTCATATTTTAAAGTAGAAAAATTCTATAATGGTACTAACAATCTAGAGCGTGTAGAAACGTTCTGTCGGAGAGAAAGCTTGTGCCCTGCAGTGGGACGTATATAGGCTGCATAATTAAAAGTTGTAATAAAACAAAAAAAATTGAGCCCTCTCTATACACACAAACATGAGAGGCTATACTCGTAAATACGAATAATTACTACTATGGAGAAAATTTTGGTATCCCAAAAACAATATCAAATGTTCCGTACATTTTGAAGAGGCAGATGGTTAGTACGATACAACTGATATTTTTTCACGATTTCGCAGTTTTCCCCGTGGTAAAAGTAGTTCGTCTAGACAGTAGACATCCTATTTTCGGATATTTATGCGTTGGGGATGTCTTATGCCCTGTGTATTCAGTGTGTTTCGGACGAGTCCAGTGAAACTTATATTCGGCACACAATACATTCGCCGTCCCAAATACCAAAATTTACTATTGAACAGCTGATATTCTATCGATATTTGGAAGTTGGTCTCGTAACAAAAGTTATTTGTATTTATGAGATCATCACTAGCTGCCCTGCCCCTCTACTCTCGACGCTATTGTGTTCAAATTGCGTCACAATTAAATGCAATAGTCAGAAATAACGACTTAGAAATCGTTTTAGTCGTAAGAAATATCATTAAAGTTATTGAAACCTCAGAGCGCATCGTAAACTGAATGCATATTTTAGGTGCAATAATAAATAAATAAACACAATTCTAACGTAAGTTGGCTAAATTAGCGCCAAGAGCTATCAGAAGTAACAATTATTGTAAAGGTCGTATGCTCCTCTAGAAGCTAAAAGCACCGATGAAGAAGAAACATGTATGCGTATCACCGTATCACCTGATGAGTATCACTGGATCTTTCAGACAATTGAATATTTACAAATAAGCCTACATAAAAAAGTAGGAAGGAAGTATTTACGGCTTAATTAGCACGCGTGCCCACCGCGGATTGGCAATTTCAAACGCTACAGTATGCGAACACCTCAGACATTCAGGTTTCCTCACGATGTTTTCCTTCATGGTTAACGAGTGGTATTGCTACCAACTTCACATATCTACATAACTTAAAAAAAACAAATTCATTGGTACATGCTGGGATTCGAACCCACGACCTCCGGAATGGGAGCACCTATTTACAATCTTATTAATCAAAAGAAATTGTATGGAATCAGGCGTTACTTTGCGGAAATCCATAATAGCATTAAAATGTGAAAATTACTTTGCTTAATTCCGCCAAAATCCCACAAGCGCCATGCGGTTAGTTGATGCACCGCCCTCCCTCCCACTATTCAAATAAGAAAAATTAAAAGAAAAAAACTGTATCTAGGCCACTGGTGCTAGATAATTTAAGATAATTTTAGATAATTTATTCAAGGAACATTTTACAGTGACCTTATCACTAAGGCAGTGGTACCCTGCTCCCTAAAAAAGGTTAAAACCTATGGTTTAGGATAAGCAGTGCTCCTCCGAAAAACATTTTACATTTTCAAGGTCAACAGACTTCAATACACTAATTTACACAATTAATGTACCTGGTTAATATATTGATATTTAATGAAAAAACTTAAATGAGGTTAGAACTAGGTAATAAAAATGCGTTGTGTGTGTGTGTGTGTGTGTGTGTGTGTGTGTGTGTGTGTGTGTGTAACTGTTACCCAAGCATGTTTATTAAATTATAGTTTTTTAGAAGGTAATGTTTTTAAAAGAAAGCCTACAAGATGTAGATTTTGGGACATGTTTAGGATCCTATTTTTAGCTTACACATAAAATTACGAAACAACGGTTAACAGCTGTTCAGTGCATGCTAAGGAGAGTTTCCAAAAAGCTGACAGCACTTCTTCTCTAAATAACCAAAGTTGATACGCTGTCCGCGGTAGCTTGTTTTAAAGTTGTGTTGGTAAAATCGTGAAATTCAAAAAGGCATTTGCATGAGTGCATTTTCTACCTTGTCACATTGGAGTGCATCGCGGTGCAATGCTGTTAAAATTGTAGCTGACAGCGGAGACCTGAAGGCACTAGGATGTAAGCTGCCCGCGCGCTGGCGGCTGTCTCGAGCCATTTGCCACTGCAGAGCTCTACTTCACCTTACTGTCAAACGGGATTTTATTGCCACAGGACTCTCGGCAAATATTGGGCGCATTGCAACGAGTGACTTTCAAAACTCAAAAAAAGCAGAAGGGCCTGTGTTTAACATGAAACGTCTATAAGTAAGCGTTAATTTTTAGCTCAAACCGCGCAATGAGTTACGCGACACTGGCGTCATCTAGCGGCACGAGTTAAGAGGAACTGAGTAATGGCTACTTTGCTCTACTCAACGATATGTAAATTAATTGCACACGACACGTGGTCACAGAGTCGCTGCCCTCGCCGAAGCGTCATGTTTTCGTTGCAAGCGGTTTTAGCGAACTGAAAGACGTGACAAGAAACTCACGAGAATGTTAGTTTAAACCATGCCTTGCTACTGTTGTAAATGCCAAAGTTTGTATGCATGGATGTCTGTTACTCAGTCACTGATCTGGATGAAATTTGGTACATAGATAGTTCAATAGCCTTGGAATAGCACATAGGCTACTTTTCATCCCGGAAAAATATACATCAAAATCATCGCGGTCAACAACTAGTAAAACGTAAAAGTGTAGTGCTTACAAAAGTGTTATTACAATTAAGGACTAAAAGTTTCTATTAGTCCCTTCAGGGTATTTATTCCGTACCTAGGTAGTGTTTGTCCATCGCACTGTAAACATAGAAATGAAACACAAAAGTCGAATATAGTTCCAGAAAAAGGCCGATCCGATGGTGCGAAGGGAAAAAATATAGTAGTTCGATTCAATAAAGCCTCTTTGATGTCCGGTATCAAAGGCCGAAAGCTCATACGTTTGAATGATAGGTCGACTAAACCTTCGGACAACGTTCAATATTTACACAAATGTTAGCAAACCTATACTTAATGAACATAGCCACTTCGTAACTGTTAAGCGAAAAACATTGCGAAGAAATAACTACTTTTTTGACAAAAATAAACGACTTCAGGGAAAACAAGCACTAAACAGAATTCGAAGACTTTCTTCATGATCTCATCGAGTAGATCTTCACCAATTTTATACGGGATCAACCTGGAGGTATTATATCCCCTTGCTACCAAAAGAATGAATGAAGTCAGACAACTTGGTAAAGAATTATCGCGGTATTGCTACTATAACTTCACAAATGTACATAACTTAGAAAACAAAGTCATAGGTGCATGCCCGCATTGGGAATCGAACCTGGGTCTCCCGCTTCAGAGTCCAATGTTCTACCTTGGTTCTACCCACTAGGCTATCACCGCATATAGGCTACATAAAAATACACAGAGAAAAATATACGAGAGGACTGAAATCCTCCTCCGGTTATTTTTAAATTGCTTAAAGACATTGCAAACAAAAAAGTGCTGAATAAATTTAAATACAAGAGATTAGGAGTAGACACGGAACGTAAAAAGTTTGATGAAAGATGGCCTGGGAAATCCTGCAAGAAGCACGCTCCCTTATGGTAGGAGTGCGGGCTCCATCAATCATGCAGATAGCCCTTGATAACCATCCGAATCGAGTCCAACGCCCCGGCCACTGAATATGAGAGTACAGATAGAGCATTTTTAAAACTCGAAGAAATGTACACTGTTGTAAAAAAAAACCTTATTTATTTAAAATGAACAATATTTAATGCTAGCTAAAAAACCATAAGAAAATAAAAAAGCAGAAAAGCCTACTAGGGTTTGATCTACGGATAGTTACGGATGTTGCGGATAGTTTAAAGATGACTTTTAAATTTGCTACTTTTTACTAACAAAAACTTAAATGTTTTCAAAACTTAACTTTAAAATGTATAAAAAAACTATTTGGAGGCTAAAAATTCCGCCCATGCCGAGACTTGAACCCGCGACCCCCGGCCAACATTGCCAGCGCTCTCCCAACTGAGCTCGTGGGCAAGTGCAGGCATCGGCGAAATTTCGAACCTCTTTACAAACTTCTCTGTATTACGTAGAGGTAGCGACATCTGGCCGAAGTAATTTACATCACTTGCAGCCCCGAGTACCCACTTTCCAGTTAGGTTTTACATCGAAATGATATCGCTGTACTAAAATGATTATATTCTTTGTTGCACTAATCCGTGCTAAAATGTATAAGTTGGGAAGTGAACCCGGATGATCAGTATCCGGATCATCTTTTATTAGGTAGCTTTAAAATAATTGCTTGGTAACCAAACCTCGTAGCCAAGTAGATATTCCTTATCTGGATCTTGACACAATACCACTGAGCCATGAGATTTTGGTGAATTTAAGCAAAGCATGTTGTGGCCACCTTCTTTTTTTTAATGTACAAAACGCGTTTAGCTTTATTTTAAGAGGATTACATAAAACTGTCTATTAAGAAATTATTTGGAAGTAGCATATAATTTTATTACAGGGGGTTTATTTTATTGAATTTTAACAACTGTATCACTGTGTAAAGTAGAATTATTTATGTTTGAGCCATTATTTTTAACCCTAGACACCTAGCCTTCTCACATACCCCATAATACCTAACTACTCGTCAATTCGGCGACTATCTTTGAAGTGTTAAGTTTGAAATAAAATGAAATTAATATCTTTGAAGTGTTATAGTAGCAATACCACTCGCTAACTGTGGAGGAAAACATCGTGAGGAAACCTGAGTGTCTGAGCTATTCACATACCCCAGCGCTTGTAATCACCAATCCGCTGTGAACGCGCGTGGTGATTAAGCCCATACTCTCTCCCTGAGAGAAGGCCTGTGCCCTACAGTGGGACGTATATAGGTTGCCGATGTAATGGGTCCCTTCGCAAAAATATGCAGTTTCAGCATGAAGAGAAAAAAAACAATTTAAGCACTGGTCGTCTCGCGGCTGCTCTCGAGATGAAATTGAAACTTGTAAGGAGCGTCTGCGCAAATATTTAAGACGTGATTACGCCGGAACCGCAATAACGTTGTAATAGCTTAAACCAAATCTTGCAAATCGGAATTACTTGGACTAAATCATCCTTTCAAAGTTATTGTTCACAGTTAGCGTAAGTTGTGTGTCTGACGAGACGTGAGATACGAGAATCTGTTATTAGCTCTTAAGGTGGGACGTTTCCCATACAAATTATTATTTCCAAATATGTTAAAAAAAAAACATAATTATACACTGGAATTATGTCTGTCTGCATTCATTAAGACTTTTATTTGCGCCAATATACAGTTTCTTAAAAAAACACTGGTTCGACGATTTAGTCCATACAAACATTATCGATCTTATTTAACCTATTAATGTACAGTTTTATTCAAGGAAATATGTATTGGCGCAAATAAAAACTTAATTAATGCAGACAGATATAATTCCAGTGTATAATTATGTAATTTTTTTTAACAAATTTGGAAATAATCATTTATAAGGAACAATTCCCACCTTAAGTACCTATTTTTATTCAACTAGGATGAGCTGTAAGCTGATGATTCTCCAATCTATAAAAATATAATTAAATAAGTTAACTTGGCCTTGTAGAGTAGCGAACAATGTACTGGGTGTTTCGAAAAGGTCAGCTGTCAGTTAGCGGTTTACTTCAAAACACCGGCCAAGCGCGTGTAGGGATACGCGCAGTGTAGGGTTTCGTAGAAGGAGGGGCTTTTCACCTGCTTTACAGAACTACCACTTCATCATAGTAAATTTCCAATGCAATTAAGACGAAGTTTCTACTTTATAAGTTGGTCACCTATTAATCGTTACCTTGTAGAGCCTACTTAGCCGTGATAGTTTTCCTTTTATCAACCCCTTAGCTGGTACTTTTTATCTGGCCCTTCAGGGTAACAATTTGTTTTCATTATCCATATTTAATTACGAGTTCACATTTTTTTATTTTAAATAAGACATTTTAAACACCATTTAGCTACTGTAAACACAACAACAGTTTTAAATAATGTTTTAAATATTAAAAACAAAATTAAATACAGTTCAAAATAAATTAAGACTCGTGCTTCAAAACACTTCGTTTTGTACATGCTAACTCTGATCAAATCCAAGTCAATGCATGATTTCAGTGTCAGCTTTATGAAAAACATGTCAGCCCAAAAGTTTCGACACAGTAATTTTTGCTGGAAAAATCAATTTCTCGTTATCCAAGCAAGGCCTTAGTATCAAAATGACAACAAATGCCTTTGACAGGTTGAGAGATTGACTTCTAAATAATAAGCTTTGAGGAATCACTGGGGGCTCATTTTAAGTCACTTTAACCTGTGATTACTGATTAAACCGAATTCATTATTTAATTTGAGAGCGGTGGTAGCCTAGTGGGTAGAACATTGGACTAGGAAGCGGTTCGATTCCCAGTACGGGCATATACCTATGGCTTTGTTTTCTAAGTTATGTACATTTGTGAAATTATAGTACCAATAACACTCGCTAACGGTGAAGGAAAACATCGTGAGGAAACCTGAGTGTCGGAGTTCACATACGTCAGCGCTTAAAATCGCCAACCCGCGGTGGGCACGCGTGGTGATTAAGCCCATACTCTTTCCCTGAGAGAAGCGCCAATCCGCGGTGGGCACGCGTGGTGATTAAGCCCATACTCTCTCTCTGAGAGAAGGCCTGTGCCCTACAGTGGGACGTATATAAGCTGGTTATGTATGTTATATTTTAGCCCAGGTACCAATTTTCCGTTATTATCCGATAGTACTTGGAAAACTTATTTCATTAGGGTATTGCTCGATATTGAAACCACAATATAAATCAAGATTTCACGTATGAAGGACTAAAATCATATGTTATCTTTAGTCTAATCGTACGCATTTAAAACTCACTAATCTCCATTTGCCACAATCATTTTAATTTTTAACCAAACATTACAATTCGAACACAATAAAATGTGACTCGAAATTGACAAAATTATTTTTTAAGGAATTTGTAATACAAGAATTTTTACAATGTTAATCGCAATTAACGTTTTAGATATATACATATATATACATATATATAGCCTTCATGTTTGTGTTCCACTGCTCGACAAAGGCCTCCCCTACTTTTGTCCGGAGTTTTCCCTCCTGGGCCACCTCAGATCGGTCTGGCAGATGATGATTGAGATCATCTCACCAGCGTCTCCTAAGCTGACCTTAAAACATTCTTATCGCAAATTGGTCGCTTAGGTATATCCTTTGTCTAAAGCGGCAAAATACACAAAACGTCTTTAACTGAAGTTAGATAATTCTCCGCTGTGATCAAGTTAACCGCCTCTGTCTAACGTCAACGCGTTTGACGTGACATGGCATATCTTACCATCTCTGGCCGACAACTTGTCTCCCTGCTTGTGTCTTACGTGGAGGGCTTAAAGGCTATTGTCGGCTGGCTGACGGTACGTTGACGTGGTCAAGACGCTCGCTCTCGGCTGAGTGGCAGGTCAATCTTGCAGCATTTGCGGTCAGTAACTAAACGGTCACTAGCAGCGCTGTCAATGGCTTCGAACTTGTTGCTAGTGAAAATTTTCTTCTATGATTTGAACTTCATTGTAACGTCATGATAAAAGATTTTTCGTATAATTGCAAACGTCTGTGAAGGTTAGGTTATAGATGGCCGCTAGATAGCGAGCGCTGTCTTTAGACAACGTTTGTTGCATGGGAGCCCCCCTAAATATTTATTTTATTCTGTTTTTAGTAGTTGTTGTATTAGCGGCAACAGAAATACATCATCTGTGAAAATTTCAACTGCCTTGCTATCTTGGTTCATGGGATACAGCCTGGTGACAGACAGACAGACAGACAGACGGACAGTGAACTCTTAGTAATAGGGTCCCGTTTGGCACCCTTCGGGTGAGGAACCTTAAAAATACGACGATTCTCGTCTGATAAGAATATGTGATTGCTAGGGATTGCTGTCAATACGTTGTTTATTTTTGTGATATCAACGAGGACGTAGTAATATTGTTCTTCACTGAAGTATTACTTTCATATTATTTAATATATCCATCTCCTCGGCTTAAGAAGATAGTTATTTGCTGGAGAGCGAATAGCTCTCGGCATAATTACATCCTTGCGGATTAACAAACAGATTGGTAGAATTAATATCAACGATTAAGTTGATATTTTAGTGCAGCACCTGCGGGTATGTATCTCATCAGTATTGGCTTGACTTGGCGCTACATTAAAAGCTTCAACTTGGTTCTTGTGCTTAAGAGGAAGAAGAGATACAAGAAGCGAGTCCCACAATATTTAAAAGGTAAAGGGTACTTGATTGAAATTTGTCGTTTAAATCATTTAAACACTTGCTGACTATTTCAAAAACCTATTTTGAGACCGAAAATTCCATCCATGCCGGGACTGGAACTCGCAACCTCTGGCAAAACATGCCAGCGCTCTTCCAACTGAGCTAATGGGCAAGTACAGGCATCGGCGAAGTTTCGAGCCTCTTTACAAACTTCACTGTATTACGTTCAGGCAGCGACATCTGGCCGAAGCAATTACTGACTAACACACTAGGCAAAGCCTGTCTCCTGTAAGCGATTCCGTACAATCGTAGGTTGGTTTTGATTTGTAAGCAATATATTGGATCGCTACGAAACTTTAGCAATACCTTAAGAGGACATAAATACAGTTTGATCGTGCTTGGAGTTGAGAATACTTGAATAAAGAATAAATTAAAGCCGCAAAATATTTTTGTGGAAACTTCAATCAAGAATACATTTTAATGACTCACGAAGCTCATACGTAGACATTTAAAGTCTATTTATGATTATTAATGAAATAATTAAATGTTAAATGTATAATTTTTAACAAGGCTGAAATATGTTTTTGTTTACATTTTTCGTTCACTCCAACGTATTGCTAAAGTTTCATAGCGATCCGGTATGTCGTTAGTAAATTAAAACCATTAAATTAAAATACGATTGTGCGAGAATGTAAATGTTAGGAATGTTCGACTGCGATTCGTTTGTAAATTATTTTATGTACATTCAAACCAAACTTTGGTTGTATGGGAATTGTCGTATTAGGCACCCTCATAAGAGAGGTACCTAATCCATAGAAATCACTCATCGTCCTCACTAAGAAATCAACATTAAATTAAATTAAACAACATCCGTGCACTGCACTCAGTTCTGTTATAGGCAACTTGCCACCTAAAATATAGAAGTGTTTTCGACTGTACAAAATACAACCACGACCATAATAGTCCAGTAACTTTGTACATTATAGTATGCGTAAAATCTGGTAGTTATGATTTTTTGCAGACTTTTTTATGATGTTGGCCCAATGAATAATCCAAGTTTGTGACCTCGAGCGCCGAACGCAACTTTGTCAAAAATCGTAAAAACTGCGAAGTAATCGTTTTTTTTTTTTAATTTTGGCGATTATAACCCTAAAGGACTAGTTTTTGAAAAAACTTTCTTAACTCGTTTTTAAAGTAGACTAAATTTGCTACAATATGATACTAGAACTATCTCTGTAGACCGAATAGTTTCTGAGATTAAGCCTTCCAAAGTTTATCATTTTTTTCGAATTTCGCAATTTTTTGCGATTCTGTCGTTTTGAATGAATTTTGACCCTGATTATACTATCGAAGCCCTGTACTTTTATGATCAGATGTTAAAAAAGAAAATGAGAAGTGTGAACGATGATGTTTAAGCTAAGCTACGAATAATGAAGTAAAAAAGATAGGTACTACAAAAGTTAATAAATTTATTTGTTAGGAAATTGAGTAATATTCAAAATCAAAAAATTAAATTAATTTAGCCCTCTTGGAAGGTCCCCGTTGAGGTTCGTCCGTATCTGGATCGACGTATTGGGATGGCATATCCCCATCAAGGGATGGTGATGAATTGTCGACGTCTTGTGCCCACAAGTCATCCTCCATTTCGACATCGGACAGATCGTCGCCTTCTGGGATATCTACTACTGCAACATCAGGTATATTGTCACAAGAGGCCCCGCTTCAGTGCCTGCAGACTAATGAGCATTTTAATCCTGCCTTCCTGCAGCTGCACGCGTTCCCACAACCCTTCGTGCAGCCGCAAGAAATCATCCGCAAGAGGTGTTGTGGGGCTGCATCTCTGGTCATAATTTTTGGGTTGAGGCCTTGTGACGTAGATATCCACCCCCAGGAGAGACTTCACACGAGCAATACTAGCACACTCCGTCGGAGGTAATTGGAACTTCATCCCGCTAGAGTTGTTCGAGTGACGTCTAAAATATTGCAAAAATTGCGAAGTTCGAAAAATTTAAAAACTTTGAAAGGCTTTATCTCGAAAACTATTGGGTCTACAGAGACAATTCTAGTATCATATTGTAGCAAATTTAGTCTTCTTTAAAAACATCCTAAAAAAGTTTTCCAAAAACTAATCCTTTAGGGTTATAATCGCCAAAATTTGAAAAAGAACCGATTATTTCGCAGTTTTTACGATTTTTGACAAAGTTGCGTTCGGCGCTCGAGGTCACAAACTTGGATTATTCATTAGGCCAACATCATAAACAAGTCTGCAAAAAATCATAACTACCGGATTTGACGCATACTACTCCATACTTTCAGGCGACAAAGTTACTGGACTATAACGTGTTCGCGTAACCGTCTCCTTACTTTACTAGATACACTTGCGTAATCCGTCGCGATGTACACAAAGCGTAATCCAGTGATATAATCCGCAATTAGGGAAGCTTGTGACACTACAGCAACTAGACAGAGGTAGAAGACTTATCTAGATAGATAGATGAAACATTTATTTGCGCTTTGAGACACACATATAGCATAACACAAATCATTATTTACCATAAAATTATAGATTTGTGACTAAAATAAATCATAACAATTAATAAAAATAGAATTTTAAAAACCTGTTTAGAGGCTAAAAATTCCACCCATGCCGGGACTTGAACCCGCGACCTCTGCTCAGTTGGGAGTCGATGGTACGATGAGCCAGAGATCGCGGGTTCAAGTCCTGGCATGGGCGGAATTTTTAGCCTCTAAATAGGTTTTTAAAATTGTCCTCAGCACGGGTTAGTGCAACAAAAAGAATAAATAAAATTAGAATTCTCAAGTTAGATCCAGCTTAAATCATAACAATTAATAAAAATAAAATTCTCCAATTACATTCCATCAAATTGAATAAGTTTACATAATTCATGAAATTCTATGGCAATACTTGGCCAAATGCGGGTGAACCACAGCAGGCCAAAAAGGCCGTGTCTCAGCATTATAATATATAAATGCCCGCTTTCATAAAGCAAATATTTTACTGATTTCCAGCTACGGCCGAGGGATGTGAGAACGGAATTGACTATTATCAATATAGGTTTACAAATAAACCCATAGCAAGAAAACAAATTGATGTCGCTCTGTACGTAAAATGAAATAAGTATATTTATATCTATTGAGTTAAGTTTACCAGGGTATTATAGTGTGTATAGTGTGTGTGTGTGTGTGTATTTGTGTTGTGGACTTCGTAAAATTAATAAAATAAAAATAAAATAAAAATAGTGTTGCGTATTGAATTAGTGAATTATTATTTAATATTTTATTTTAATTAACGCATAAATATTACTAATATTACTATTTCACTATTATTATATTGTTATTAATCTCAGAAACTCATAATTCATATCTTTATGTGACCATATAGTTGTTTGGATTTTACATTTGGGATTTGTCTCATACATGATACCCACTTAGGGCACAGCAATTCTAGCATAAAAATAAAGTTCAACAATAAACATGAATCGGTCAACAGAGTGAATTTCCTACATGGCTATTGGATTAAAATTTTGGTTTTGATTGGAGGGAAGCCGAGGATCGTGCTCAGCGGCGTGCAATAGGAGAGGCCTATGACACAGTTTATGTCCTGCAGTGGACAAGCGTAGGCCGGTGATAATCTAAGCGACCACAAATAGAGCCCTCTGTTATAGATAGATAGATAAATAATTTTATTGCATTTTCACACACACGTGCAGAAACCAAAAAAGGATTAAAGTAACGGAACAAACACCGACGACAAGAACATACAACTTACGGCAAGTGCCAAAAAATTACAATAACGTAGATTTGTGGGTGTGGAAAATGCAAATGGGCTCCGGCTCAGCAAGTGCTGGAGGTTTAGGGACACTCCAGCGCTGGTATTATGCCGGTACCCAGAGAAGACGGCGTGCTCAACTCAGAGAGGAAAAAAACAGCAGCCAGACTGAGACAATATTTAATTATATGAAGTGTGTGTAATGTATATAATGTGCGAGAATAACATGTAACTAGACTGAAGTTCGCGTCCACGAAGCCGCAAGTTGTCAGTTATCAGAATAAAAATGAAATGATGAGATATATGAAGCGATAGCGAGAAATTAAATATTTTTGTTAATAGAACAATTAATAATTTAAAATAACAATATCATACTAATATATAGAGTTACTGTTGGGCAGAGGATGCCCTTCTCAGTCTATTGCTCTGTCGACCTATAAGGACTATAAAGCTTAAACCTTAAAGCTTTCAAGGTTAGGTACTGCAATACTAGCACAAAAAAGGCCCGGCCACGTGCGGCCGACGGACAACGGGAACGGGCTTTTTTGAACTTGTATTGTAGTCTCTAACTTAAAGTACTTAAAGATTATTTTAGATTGAAACGCCCGCAATTTGTCAGCCAGTTGTAACGTGGACCTTAATAATATCGTTGGGCCATCGGTATGTTATGTGCTGTTAAGAATTCATGGAAATACTACATCAGTACAGTTTGTAAAAGTGTTCGTACAAGGGCTGAAACGATCTAGCAGTTAGCATACTTAGCAGGCAATCCATATTCCCGCATTTACAGAGTGTATGTAATGTATTGCAGCTCCCAAACTTGCGGTGCGATTTTTTCATTTGATTCACCCGTACGCGGTTGCGGGAGAATAACCGTAAGTGCGATTAGTCAATTAAAACTCAGAAGCACTGTTCACAAAACTGGGCTCTACGCCATTCATTCACCCTTTTAAGGTTTCCAAAACATTCTCAATGACGGAGGCTATTGAATTGGACCCGAGTATTTGTTTCCTGTGGTCTGTACAAGTGGCTGGTCGTTCACATGTGAGTAATATTTTATCGTTATTCCGAATTCTATTGCTTGTATTTTTAAACCCAGGTCCCTGCTCAGCAGGGATACGAGCGATAACATAAACTCACGCCTGTATCCTGGAGGTTTAGGCAGAGACCAGTGACTGCCACTTGCCAAGATCCTGACAGACCCTTTTCACTTCATCAACATTCATTAGTCTGTGCATGCACGCACGGCGGTTTCGGGTACTTTTTATCTTGGCCTTTGCTAATACATCCCTAATACATTTGGTCGAAATATGTCCGCCTGGGACGTCCCTTCGCGGTCCTTCCACCCTCATTTGACCGATATATTTCTTTCATCAATCTTTCTTCCTCCATCGTTTCCATATGTCCTAACTCGCGCAACATTCATTTCTCAATTCTAGTCAGTACGTCTTCTTTCAATATTTGTAATTTATACAAAATTCTTTTGTTTATAACAAGTTTATGTTTAAAATTTAAATTATCAGTAGGTTCACATTTGTGGATACTGATTGCCATTTTAAACCAAAAATAAACCAATAATGTATAATATGGAACTATCACTAGTCTTAAAACAGAACTTCTGCCTAATTTTGTGCTTAGGTTTGTTCCGTTTAATTATTCGCGGTTATTTCATGAGTCTGGTAGAACAAGAGAGCGGCAGGGAACAAGTAGGCAGATTATTTAAGACGTCCTCTGAGCGTGACACATAACGAACTAAAGGCGTGCTTAAAGAGCCCTTTAATCGTTCAGCGACCACTGAAGTAGGCTACAAAATTGAATAATAATAACTTTCACACAACACAATCACTTGTCCTGCTCCCGCACTATTACAAGTCGAAAAGTTGTTCTAGTCTCGTAAAGTAATTGTTTATGCGTCTACGCCCTTATTATAAAACTTAGAATTCATTGAAAAAACTAAATCTTAGAAGATTTTTTTACTATAGTAACTTGATATTTCGCATTTTTGACATCACTAAAAACCCGAAAATAAAATGTTTTTATGGTTTCAATTTGAATTTTTTTCTGAGTTTCTCTATCGTATAAAAACAACGTTACTCCAATATATAAGTTTGATGCGAGTTCACCATTGTGAAATATGCTGAAATCTGAAATGCTTCAGAAGTTGCTTAATTTAATGAGATAAAGGGCGATTAAGCAAATAATACGTCTGTGACCAGGATTTACTTCATTACTAATTTGAGAACACGCTTTTCTATTGACTGCCTCTGCATTCGTCTTTTTATTTTTTGTGCCTTATATACGTCCCGAGAGAGAGAGAGAGAGAGAGAGAGAGAGAGTATGGGCTTAATTACCGCGAGGGCCTACTGCGGATCATCAATTTCAAGCGCCGAAGTGTGTAAAAACCTCAGGCACTCAGGTTTCCTCACGATGTTTTCCTTCATAGTTAGCGACTGGTATTACTACTACAAATTCACAAATGGACGTAACTTAGAAAATAAAGTCATTGGTACATGCCGTGGATTCGAACCCGCGACCTCCCGTATGTGAGGCCGGCGTTATACCGCTCCTTGTTTTTCTTGGTGAAATAATTTTGTAATAACGTCACGTAAACACTGTAATGAACTGTATCTACATATTAAATTTTCGCTCACGTAGATTATTGAGTTTGGCAGAAAGTCGAATCGAGTACAGATGATCTTAACCGACGCCTGAGGCACTATATACAGGGTGTAATAAAAACCTCAATTTCTTTAAAAACTGGCGAGTTATACTAAACATTTGTTTTAAGTGTACAAAAAGTTATCAAATAATCGGACATTACCAATGAATTATTTTGCTAACTTTGAAGCTTACTGTGAAGGAAAACGTCGTAAGGTCATCATAATCATCATCAGCCATTTGACGCCCACTGCAGGAAATAGGCCTCCTTCGTGGTTCTCATGACCATGAGGGGTTTTGCCATAATCGCCACGCTTGGCAGGCGGGTTGGCGATCGCAGTATGCGGTTGGAATCTCAGGAAGACGCTGCTGCCCGTCTCCTAGTAATTTATTTCCTTAGTCACCTTCTACGACATCCACGGAAGGAAATGGAGTGACGCTATTCTTAATCCGGCGCCCCACGGAACGTCGTGAGGACAACCTAGTATCTGAGGTATTTACATACCTATGAGGCTAAGTGCTCAAGTGTAATAATAGAATATAATACAATTGCTCAGGTCTAACTTACTATAATCAGATATTTCAAACTAAAATCACATGTTGTATTCTTAAGAGTACATACAATACAAGGACAAGCCACAAGGAGGTCAAATTGAGGCCAACTCATAAGTATTGTTTGCAACCATTTTATGGATTGAAAACATTTACGAGGCTAAAAATAAGCTTCAAACGTGATCTGTTTAACCGCAGACGCGAACAAAGCGTGAGTTTTAAAAACAACTCGGTTTACAACTTTATTCGGAGTTTGTGACGAGCCCATTGTACTCGCAAACGACTGTTTTGTCACACAGAACAGAACAGAACAGCACTTACCATTTGCCTACTTGTAAATTTATGCTAATTTTTATTATGTTCGTGCATCACAATAATCCTTACTAACATTATAAACGCGAAAGTTTGTATGTATGGACGGATGTTTGTTACTTTTTCACGCAAAAACGGCTGAACGGATCCGGATGAAATTTTGCACAGAGATAGATTATAGTCTGGATTAGCACATAGGTTATTTTAATTTTTAATTTTAATTAAATTACCACGCGAACGAAGTCACGGGCAACAGCTAGTACTTATTAAAGCAGCGCATTAAAAATTACTGATGTAATTCATTGGAATTAGTAAAGTTGCCTTACTTCAATTACAACTCTTCAGGGGCCTAATTACGCGCTCTAACTGCCAAATTCCATTCTAATTTGACAGTTAGACGATTGGAATCGCTCAGCAGATATGGCTTTGATTTGCTTTGAGGCTATTTGTAACAAAAAAATTAGATTGTGGAAATAAGAGTTTTTCTTGCAATTTAAACCATTAAACGTATCAACGTTTGAAACACTATACTCGAGTTCGAGTATAGTGTTAGACGACACTATACTCGAACGTTCTTCGAACAGCATTGTTTTCGCCTACGTTTAGATCTTAGAAGGTCCCATCTGTCGGAGTTTCATAGATATTTTCCTTCGTCTGAAAGCCAATCTCAGACTTTTCTCCTTAATCTGTGAGGTCAGTCAACAAATTAATCTGTGAGGTCAGTCAACAAATCTCAATGGGGAAAGAGTTCCCTTAATCCCGACTGTAATTGGAGGTAAAGTTGACTGCCACATTTTCAGGCACTGGATCTGCACGCATGTGTGCGGGTCCACTAAATATTTAAATTGGTCACACTGGGCTTGAGTCCTTCGCATAATTGAGTCCACCACTTAGTAAGATGTTTTCACTCATTAAATACCGCGGAGAAGAAGAGAGGGATTGTAGTGAGTAACTCAGTTTTTATGCAAAATAAGCAACGTAGTTTAGTGCCCAGAAATTCTGAATAAGTACTCGGGTGACACGGACAGAGCGGAAAATAATTTCATAAATGTTATGACAGGAGCTCATTTGCTTCTTTGCACTTGAGTAGGTAATTACTGCCTCGAAAGTAACCGAAAGAGAAGATAATGATAATAAATTGATACACTCCTTTGATTCGTGCGTCGAAGGCAAATCGAGTGCTTCGTGGTAAATATGGGAGATTTTTGAGGCTGAAGTATTATAAGGGTTGCGGGGGAACGAGTTCTGTATGAGCAGGCAGACGGGATGTAAATCAAAGGTCTCTGTTGTAGTACCAGTAGAGTCTCTCGTAGAGTCTGAGCCGTTTATTAGAGATGTATGTGTCTTTATACAATTCGGTTAGTTGCTCACTCAGCGCTATGCGCTTATGTCGTAACAAGCTTATAACTAGTCATTTACTTGTGCTAAAATACTACAAAGCTCTAGCGTTGATAGTATTTTCAAAGCTGAAATCACAATGTCTACACTAATTTCTCACGTTACAATTTCTTGCGAACAACAGGAGTAACAAAAATCCGGTGAGACAAAACTGTATATTTTGTGACGTTGCTTTGGATGTGGACTGTAAGGTTTGATGGATGATTGATTTGAAATGATGCGCCGACGTTCTTACAACACTGGTTTAATGTATGAATGACTGAATGTATGGGTTACATGGATTGTATGGATAACGCGACATGCTTTGCGTAAGAACGACGAGTGAGTGATCGATGGCGGCGCCGATGGCAGTGCGGGCCCCCCGGCACCCGCGCTCGCTTCTTGATTCCGTATGTAGAAAACATTTGGTTTTGTCTATTTGTCTAATCCGCAACATGCCCCCCGGCGTTGGAAGAATCGCTTCCAACATTAATCAGCTTGGCTTTCGTCCAGGGTTAGCGGACATATCTTGTTGAAGGCTCTTCTTAGTATTCCCTTGCTGGTTCGAATATCTGCTACACGAGCCACTCCATCAGCACCGGGAAAGACGTCTACTATGCGTCCGAGACACCATTTCATCGGAGGTACGTAGTCTTCTTTAATCAGCACCAGGGTTCCTTTGTCTAGACGTCCTGATGATGACCGCCACTTCGTCTTTTGTTGCAATTCTGACACGTATTCCTTTTGCCACCTGATCCAGAAGTGCTGGCGTAGTCTTTCTGCCCTCTCCCAGCGATACAGCCTGTTCGGATTCGTGTCATCCAACTTTGGAGTCGGCAAAGCGGTGAGAGGTCGTCCAACCAAGAAATGGCCAGGTGTTAACGGAGTCAGATCGGTAGGATCGGATGATATCGGGGACAACGGACGTGAATTTAGTATTGCTTCAATTTGTACTAAACTTGTGTATAATTCCTCAAAAGTGAGGTGTGCCTCGCCTAATACGCGTACTAGATGATACTTAAATGACTTTACGCCCGCCTCCCACAACCCACCGAAGTGAGGGGCATAGGCTGGAATGAATTTAAAGTTGATGTTTTCATTTGCGGTGATTTCTGATAATGCCGATGAATTTTGTTTGAGAAAGTTGCCTATTTCATTTCTCGCTCCTACAAATTGTGTACCATTATCAGAGAATATCGTATATGGTTTGGATCGACGCGCAATAAACCTACGCAGTGCAGCCATGTATGATTCCTTGGTCATATCGGAGACCAGTTCTAAGTGCAAGGCCTTTGTGGCGAAGCACACAAAGACAGCCACGTAAACTTTGGTCAATTTGCACCCACGCCCTTTTCGGTCAGCGACGAGCAATGGCCCGGCGTAATCCACGCCAGTGGTTTGAAATGGGTATCCTGGATCAAGGCGCTGCTCAGGTAATTGGCCCATGATTGGGCTAACTGTTTGAGCCTTCATTCGAAAACAGCGCTGACATTTATGTATTATATTTCTTGCCAAGTTACGTCCACCCAGAGGCCAAAACTGCTCCCTAATTGATGCCAGTAACAGTTGGGGTGCGGCATGAAATAATTTTGTATGTTCTTCCATGAATATGAGTTTAGCAATTGGATGCTGACATGATATCAAAATTGGATGTTTTTTGGTGTATTCAAAATGTGAGTTTTTCAACCTACCACCGACCCTGATCAGTCCCGAGTCATCTAAAAATGGTGACAGGGGCAGAAGTTTGTTTTTGGCTGATAATGTCCGTTTGTTTAGTAAGAGATTATGTTCTTCAAATGATTGCATCTGTGACCATTTGATTAAGAATTTGAACGCATTATTTATCTCTTCGATAGTCAGAGGACCAGTTTGTTTTGTACTGTCTTTCTTTGTATTGTGTATGAATCGAATTGCATATGCTAAGGATCGTTTAAGTTTCAGTAGCTTTGAAAATCTGTTGAAGTCAATGATTGTTTGGTTTGTCTCTGTATCGACTACTAACTGTGTTATTACTTCTGGAATTTCTACACTATGGTTGCATTTTGATTTTGGCCAAGTGATTTCGTCATTCTGCAAAAATTCTGGACCAGTCCACCACAACCACGCCTTGGATTGCAGACATGTTGACTCCACGAGTTAGCAGATCCGCTGGATTGTGCGCGGTAGGCACATGAAGCCATGTAAAACCTTTCGTAGTGTCTTGTATTTCTGCTACGCGTGTCTTGACAAATATTTTCAGTTTATTGGGTGCTGTCTTTAACCATCCTAACACTATGGTTGAATCCGTCCACATAATGCAGCGGTCTATCGGTATTCTAAATGCTTTTACTACCTTTTTAATCAATCTCGCGGCAATGAGAGCTCCACAAAGCTCCAAACGAGGAATTGTTACCGGCTTCAGAGGTGCAACTTTGCTTTTTGCGCAAAGAAGCTGCACGTGAACTTTGCTATCACTAGACACACTTCTAATATACACGCACGCACCATACGCATCTTGCGAAGCATCGCAGAATGTGTGAAGCTCGATTTTAACTGGATTCTCACACGTAGCGCAGCGAGATATCCGAAGGTCATTAAGCAAAGGTAGGTCGGATGTGAATTTTTGCCAAGACTCGATGACCTCTATTGGTAGAGGATCGTCCCATGACAACTTGTGCAGCCAAAGTTTTTGTAAGAGAATTTTGGCTTGGATTATGACTATACTAAGCAAGCCCAACGGATCGAATATTTGTCCAATAGTCGACAAGATTGACCGTTTGGTAGGATTTTCGACAAGAGTTGGCTGTACATCGAAATACAACTCATCTTCAACTGGAGACCAACCTAGACCTAAAGTGTGTGAAGAACTCGATTCCCCTAAATTGAGTGTTTTGCAATTTTCTGACTCAGATGATTTTAAATTATGTACGTTCGACCTGATTTTCCTCAGAGGGAAACAACCGGATGATAAAATTCTGCAAATATCGTGATGTATTTTGAAGAGTTGATCAGCCGACTGACTTCCCGTAACAAGATCATCGACATAAAAGTCTTCGCTAATTATCTGAGCTAGCAAACTGTCATCGCACTCCAAAGCCAACTGCTTTAAGCACCTGATTGCCAGAAACGGAGCTGCTGCTGTTCCGTAAGTTACAGTTTTAAGCTGATAGGTTTGTAGTGTCTTGCTAGGGTCGTCTCGCCAAATGATTTTCTGCAAATGCCTTTGGTTTTCGTGAATTAATACCTGCCGGTACATCTTCTCAACGTCTCCGGTCATAACATATACAAAATGCCTGAATCGGATGAGTATAGTAAATAGATCGCTCTGGATTGTAGGACCTACCATTTGTAGATGGTTACATGAAATACCTGTAGTAGTAGGTGCACTCGCGTTGAAAACTACTCTGAGCTTTGTGGTTGAACTGCTTTCACGAAATACTCCATGATGAGGTAAGTAGTATGAATGATCTATGCCATTTTGAGAATCTAAATCTGAATTGGCTGGATCGAGTGACATATGATCCAGCTCTAGGTATTCTGCCATGAATTCCTTGTACATTTGTTTGAGCTTTGGTTGACGATGTAGTTTGCGTTCGAGCGATAAAAAGGATTGCTTTGCCTTTTCGTATGATTCTCCTAGACATGATTCCGGCATTTTGAGGGGAATTGCGACTGAGAATCGACCATCAGATAAACGAGTAAAGTTAGCCATAAAATTCTCTTCGCAGAGACGCTCTTCCTCAGAAAGAAGTGAATTTGGATTATCTGGTTTTATCTCTTCTAGGGACCAAAACTTTTCCAATTGTTCTTGTATTTGTGTGTTTTCGTTTAGAATGAAATTGCATGTGACTAAATTGTTTTTTGTATAACCGAGACCACTGGTCGGCCCTGAAACAATGTATCCGAGCTTTGTCTGCTGTAGAACAGGACTGTGCTCCCCTAAACGTATTTGGCCTTGATCTAGCAGATCCCAAAAGATGTCTGCGCCGAGTAACAAATCGACACTCGACGGACTGTAGTATTCTGGATCCGCCAACTGGATGTCTTTGGATATGTTCAATCGCGATATATTTACACTGTTGTTGCAAAGACTGGCTATGTTTGGTAGGACCAGAAATGACATCTCCACCTCGTATGGAGAGACTCTGGATTTGATGGATGCATTACAACGCTTTGTAATGTGTGACAATGAATTGTTTATGCCTATAACTGACGTTTGTGTATTTCTGAATTTTAATCTCAACTTGTTTGATAACGTTTCCGTCATGAAGGATGCTTGGCTCCCTGAATCGAGAACAGCTCTTGCCTCGTGAAGTTGGTTGTCTTTGTCTGCAATGTAGATGACTGCAGTCGAAAGCAGGACTGGCTCTGTCACTCCGACTGAGAGCGTCGTGGCTTTGTCGACTGGTGCTTCTGGTTTGGATGATGTGTCTATGTGCAGTAATGTATTGTGTCGTTGCGAGCACACTGTACATGGACCTAGTCTGCAAACGCGTGCCTGATGACCTGACCGAAGGCAATTGTTGCATAGCCTATGCCTTCTGACAGATTCTGCTCTCTCGCTTACAGACTGGCTGCGAAAAGTGTCGCAAGCAAATATGCGATGGTCTTGGTCGCATATTGGACACTTTGGGTGACGATATTGTGAATTCGTGTCCGTAAAGGCAGCCAGACCCTTTACATGTTCATATCTTGTTTTAGTGTCTGTTTTAACACTCATGTTTATTGTTTCAAGAAGATCAGCCCTGTCCTTTAGAAATCTTTTAAACTCCGCGAGTGTTATTTTGGCAACACTAGATTTTCGCTCTTCCCACTCACGCAACGTTCTAGCATCGAGTTTTGAAGTCATAATGTAAATAATAAGAGTATCCCATGATTTTGTGGGCTCTCCTAATGTATCTAATGCTCTCAGATTTTTTGAAACTGTATCAATAAGTTTGCGTATGGCTTGAGCGGATTCCCGTTTAATTTGTTCCAAGGAAAACAACGCTTGAATATGGTTCTGTACTAATAATCTGGGGTTGTCATACCTATCGCATAACAAATCCCAGGCAACATTATAATTTTCGGATGAAAACTCCAACGATCGAATAATCTGAATAGCACCACCCTCCAAAGAAGCCCTCAAGTAGTGAAATTTTTGTATTTCGGTAATGGCGTAATTCTCGTGTATCAATGAATTAAAAGTGTCTCGAAACTCAAGCCATTCCTCGTATTGACCGCTGAACTTAGGGAGTTGAATAGTAGGTAATTTTACCCCCCGAGTGGCCTGCCCCGCCCTGGTGTGCTCCGCCACAGGCCGAGCCTGCGAATGGCCTGACTGGTGCGATAAAGTGTCTTCATCGCTTCCGACTGCCTTAGGATTATTTGCATCAAAAAGTTGTTGAGCTTTGGCAAGTACACCATAATAGTTATTCTCGAATTCGGCCCTTTCCGCGTCTTGAGCGGCTACGTCACTCTCGTCAACGGTACACTGGATAAAGGTATGAACTTCATCGAATTGGGTAAATAATTCGTTCATTTTCGACATTCGAAGTTGAAGCTCGGCACATTGCACGGGAGTTAAGATGGATTTTAAAGTATGTAGATAAGTAATGAATGAAGTCAAACGCCCTTTTATCATTCCGCGCTTTCTATTCAATTCTTTAATATCCGTCATGTCGATGGGTTGTGAGAATCGGGCACCGCAAGATATGTGTAGGTATAGATAAAATTTAAAGAATGCTACCAAGAATCGCACAAAGAAAAGTGATAAAGACAGATGCTAGTAATATTTAACTTCAATTAAATAACAAGCACGTCTAGCAATAAAATGAAATATTTAATCAAATTGTAATTAATTGAAAATTATAATTTAGGCTGAGACCTATCGAGTGTTTTACTGAAAAAACATTCACGAAAGACCAGGTGCTATTTGCCAAATGAAATTCAACCTAATCGTAATAAAAATAAAGCCCGGTTGTTTACTACTAGATACTTGCTAATGAGCTTCATAGATAAAAAACACAGTTCGATCGACTGGTTTATCGCGAGAACAAAAGACGTGCGGCCGGTTACCGCGTAGGTACTTGGACCTCGATGAGCTACTATGCACAGTTCTATCTAGTAAACAACAATTTGATTCTATTACCTTCTATAGAAGACGTGTAAAATTGTATTTTTAGGCGAAATTAAATAGGGAAATGAATTGAAATATGAATTTATATAATTGTAAATGATTATGGACGATATCGTGTGTGCAATTGCACCTTTTAAATGGATTTTAATAAAATACAGATAGAAAAATTGGAACGGACTCACTCTGACCACTCGCTTTCTTCGTTGTTTTCAGACTTTGAATTAAGGCTGATGCACTTCTTGTATATTTTCGTATCACTGGTTACTCTGGGTGGTTCTGGATTATGCACCTATGTTTTACTGGATAATAATGACTTGGCAATGACTTCTTAGCTGCATCCGGATCGTTTAGGACCATGTATATTTTTGACGTTGCTTTGGATGTGGACTGTAAGGTTTGATGGATGATTGATTTGAAATGATGCGCCGACGTTCTTACAACACTGGTTTAATGTATGAATGACTGAATGTATGGGTTACATGGATTGTATGGATAACGCGACATGCTTTGCGTAAGAACGACGAGTGAGTGATCGATGGCGGCGCCGATGGCAGTGCGGGCCCCCCGGCACCCGCGCTCGCTTCTTGATTCCGTATGTAGAAAACATTTGGTTTTGTCTATTTGTCTAATCCGCAACAAAACCATGAGAACTTACAAAAAATATATATTTTGGCCTTGTCAGAGCCACATGGCCTGTTAAAAGTTAAATCATAAGCAGCCTATATATATACGTCCCTATAGGGCACAAGCCTTCTCTCAGGGAGAGAGCATGGGCTTAATCACCACGCGTGCCCACCGCGGTTTGGCGATTTCAAGCGCTGAGGTATGTGCATAGCTCAGACACTCAGGTTTCCTCACGATATTTTCCTTCACCGTCAGCGAGTGGTATTGCTACTATAACTTCACAAATGTACAGCAACTTAGAAAACAAAGTCATAGGTACATGCCCGCACTGGGAATCAAACCTGGGTCTCCCGATAAATACAAACAAATGATAAATACAAACAAATAATGTTTAATGATAAATACAAACAAATAATGTTTAGAGTGTAAAAAAAAAACTAAGTAAACAGGTCTAATCTAAATCTTATAAGTATTAGAATAACTTGATTTTTCGTATTTTTAAGACCATTAAGAAAAAATATTTTTAAGATTTTTTTTTTATTATGAGTTTCTCTATGCCCTTTATGGTAAAAATACAATGTTACACCAATCTAATTTTGAAGCAAGTTCCCCATTGTGCATCCTTTGCCGTGGATACATTAAGACGAAGAATTTAGTTGATTTTGAATCTGGACACATCTAGCGCTAAAAGGTTTTTTAAGTATAGCACAAGCCGCCTATACAGGGTTCAATCGTTTAAAACATCTTTAGTTCTACAAGTTTTAAACGTTTTTGTTAAAATTTCCATTTGTTCCATATTTTTATGTGCGCTCACGGTTCTTTTGCTTTTCAAACGCGCAGTTTATACGTAATGCTACAAAGTGGATGTATTAAATACGAAGAAGCTCCAGAGATCGCGGAGCGCGAATTTAATCAAAAATGAGAATTGAATCTCAAAAAAATCTCATAGAAAAAATTTGGTGCAGATCTCTCAAATAAACTCTCATTGGTGTATTTCAGTATTTATTCGTGTATGTACAATAAAGTGTTATCTACCTATCTATTTATCTATTTCTAGAATAACCCTGTATATGGCCTGTACTACGCACGCCTACCGCGAAATAACGATTCCAACGCTGAGTTATAAGAACACCTCAGATACTCGCTTTCCGGTACCTAACGCCGGTGTCAGTTTAATGTGGCATAAAATAATATATCACTGAGTTTGGACACTAAAGCTTCGGTCACATTCAGCGACTAATCGCTGCGAAAGCCTACTCGCTGCGAGTATTCGCTGTGTGTGACAGGCTATTCGCTGCAAATAGATTCACTCGCCGCGAGTTGAAGTCACCGCGACTGGAATTGAGCATGTTCAATTTTGCTGGCTACAAACGCGTACTGACAATCGAAATTCTCGTGTAGAACTCGCTGTGTGTGACAGGCACACAGCGAATTTTTGCTGTGACTATTATTCGATGAGAGTGCTTTTACAGCGATTATATAGTCGCTGTGTGTGACTGAAACTTAAAGCGGAGCCGTCCATATATTTTCTCGGCGGCATTTCTCCTTGCTGTTCCATTTCTACGCCTGCAGTCGCGTAATGAGCTGGTAATGAGCCTGGCCGCGGGCAGCGCTCCACAGTTTGACCGACCACTGCCTCTTCTGGCTAACCACCTTCAGCTACCTCTAGTTAAACACCGCGGGTCACAAATGCCAACGCACCTGCAAAGGAAGACGCGATACGCCTCTTGCGCTAGAATAGGGTCGCGGTAAATTATCACTTACAGTGTAATGACGGCAAATTTGTGCCGTCA
Source organism: Yponomeuta malinellus (assembly GCA_947308005.1). NCBI lineage: Eukaryota > Metazoa > Arthropoda > Insecta > Lepidoptera > Yponomeutidae > Yponomeuta > Yponomeuta malinellus. Next base: position 388,858 of record OX371009.1, on the reverse strand, counting down.
GCTCTGCTATTTCGTCTGGGGTCGAGATTAGTCGACATTTCTGTTTTCACTTGAAGCCTATCTCATCTCATATCTCTAGTTCTTGGAGTGGTTGACGCCTCTTTTCTAACAGAGGATGGGCATCTAATGCGACGCAGCCGACTTACTGTTAAGCCAATTTTTCGGCTGAATAAAATTCTCTTATATATGTATGTATGTATTTATTTATTTCAGGCAATGCCCATAGAGTGTTAGGAACAATGGCGGCGTATGTTTATAAAAAGGTCTAATTATATCACAAACCACTAGCAATTTTTGTTAGCCGTCACTAACAAAATCAAAAAAATGAAAATCAAAACTTTTTATTCAAAGTAGCACAGAAACTGCGACTTTATGAACGTTACAAGTTAAACTAGGTGTCCATTTCAAAATCTAGATCATTTTGGAGAAAAAATGGACAAAAAAACTCCAAACTTAGTCTTTTCAAGTCCTTAATTTACAGGATTTATATAAATATTCTAAAACTCATGCATTGAACTGGCTTTCATTCCAGACATCATTGTCATCTAAATAATCTTTAATGTTATAGTAGCTTTTTTGGCACAAAGTGTGCTTCACACATTTTTTGAACCGCGTTTCTGGCAAGCTTATTATATCCTCAGGGATCTTATTGTAGATCAAATTCAGCGGTAGTAATATTGATATACTTTTTATTATCCAAAACTCAGTACAGCTCAAATAAAACCATAATGGGGTCCTCCCTCATATTGTAAAACTAGCACACAGTCAGCATATGCAGTCAAAAGAATTAAAGAGCTCAGTGACATTGCAACTGCTAGGTTTGTTTATTTTAGTTACTTCCATATTATTATGTCCTACACTATATCATTGTGGAGTCGGCAGCAGACGTTGAAACGATCTTCATCGTACAGAAGAGAGCGATCCGATTTATTTACAAGCTAGGTAGTAGGGACTCGTTAAGGGATTTCTTTAAAGAACCTAACATCTTAACAGTTGCAAGTCAACACATTTATGAAAGTATTATGAATGTTAGAAAAAATATCAGCAATTTCGAAAATATTGGTAGCCATCACAATATTGATACTAGGAATAAACATACATTGTCATTTCCACGTTTTAGACTTGCAAAAGTTAATACATCCTTATGGGGCACTGTTTAAGGTTCTACAATAAGATTTCCTAAGATATATTAAAGTTACCTTCGACGCGGTTTAAAACATGTATTAAGCATACTCTGTGCAAAAATGCCCATTATAGTATTAAGGATTATTTGGAAGACAAAGATGTCTGGTATTTAAATAATGTTAACGGGGACTATTGTATCTAATGTAGTGTAACTTTAAGTTGGAAACTCTGTTAATTAAGCAAAACTGTTTTGAAAAGAATAAATGTGGATTTTATTTGTTGGCTTCTTCTCCACATAATCTATTAATTGTGAAAATAAGAACTAAAATTTTGTTTGTGTAGTGAATATATTATTTGTATTTGACTTTGACTTGGAAAATAAAAAAAATTAGTTTGTACGGGCCAACCCGAACAGTTTCATAGTATACACGAATTGCTTGTCAGCAATTCTGCGAGGCCGCGGACCTTTGCCGTCACCCGCTACCTATCGGTAGCAATCGAAGTTAGTTCACGATATAGAGCAGATCCGTTCAGACGGACACTCGTCGCGTCCTCATTATCAGTACAATACCAGTTCATCTCACCCCTCATCTTAGTCCTAGTACTATTGACAATATATCAGTTATAAGTTCCCAAAGTCAGTTCGTATCATTTATCAGAGCTTAGTGTAAACCCGTACATTAGTTTTTTGGTCCTTCGAGTAAAACTAATGTACGGGTTTACACTAAGCTCTGATAAATGATACGAACTGACTTTGGGAACTTATAACTGATATATTGTCAATAGTACTAGGACTAAGATGAGGGGTGAGATGAACTGGTATTGTACTGATAATGAGGACGCGACGAGTGTCCGTCTGAACGGATCTGCTCTATATCGTGAACTAACTTCGATTGCTACCGATAGGTAGCGGGTGACGGCAAAGGTCCGCGGCCTCGCAGAATTGCTGACAAGCAATTCGTGTATACTATGAAACTGTTCGGGTTGGCCCGTACATGCTCCGGACAGGGAAAGAAACAAAACGATAGCCAAAAAATACAATCTTGGACTACCTTAAACTACTGCTAGCATTACTGATGTGTTAAGTCTACTTGATAAGCAAAAACCTACTGTTACTAAGTTATTACTAAAATGAGGTGATACAGGTGATATGAAACAATAACTTAAATATTTCATTCACTTAAAGTCTCTAGGTACGTGATCCAACGCAAAGACACTTTTATGATACACTGCTCGGGGCCCTAAATCCTCATTACATTCACTGATTGCCTTTGACGCATTTAAATCACTCTCACTTTGCCAATGCCTTTTTTCCCTAATCGTTACACATTTACACTTATCACTTGCACTACTGGTGACCGGATCGGCGCCGGGGGCGGGGGGCCGTGGGCCCCGCTCCACCTCCGGGAAGCGCGAACGGGCTGCGCCTCGTCTGCAACACCGTCGAATCCCGATTCCTGCTGCTACTATAATTGCTAGACAAACTATTACGTATATAGCAACGTAATGGTGGACATCGTGGTATGATACGCGGTAGGCAAGTGGTGAGTCTGCCTTCATGGCTTCTATCCTGCTATGAATCTCTTGTAACTGCTGTTGTACATCAGAATGGGCTGAGATTGACTCAATTTTGGGAATGGTCACATTGAAAATGTTGTTGACTGGCGAAATATCTGGTAGAAGTATGTCTGGATTCGTATGCATCGTACTCATGTCTTGCTTATGAGCGTGCACAGTAAACTGATTAGTCTTGATCATACAACCATGACCTATGCTAACAATCCCTGTGTTGTGTAGCTGTGTCACGGAGACTTGATCTCCGCAAATTATTTTGAGTGTGCAATCGTTACAACAGAAATAAAGGTACTGATTGGGCTTGTTTAGTTCAGACCATCTATTCTGGCATGGTGTCGTAGTTGTTTGGCAGTGGGTGGTATTTACATCTGTTTGACAGAGGTTTTCATCTTGTCTCATGTTGAAGATTGGTTTTTGTAGGCGGCAGATAAAGTCTTGTTCGTGATGTGAACAAGCTCTTACTTCCATCTCCATCATTTCTACATAGGCATCCTTCTTGATGTTCAATGCTATGTACTCTGACTTGGGCTGCACCAAAATAGCCTGATTTCCAACCTTCTCGGGGATAGTTATAATTTTGAACAGTTCGTAACTGTCTCTGCTGACTAATGGTATCTTGATCTCAAACAGCAAAAAGTCATTGGTCATTCTTGCTTTGACGGTGACTAACTGATAGATATTTCGTAGATCATCCTGAAGGTTAGCAATGGGTAATGTTAATTCGGGTGCCAGTTGATTAGATATGGCATTCAGTTCCTTTCTGAGTTGGTCTGGAGTCAATATATGGAAATTGAAACGGCCATGATAAATATCTGTTATTATATCCAAAAGTGCGCTCTGGATGCTCTTCAAAGATTGAAGCATATTGCTTGCTGTTAGGGCTTCCAAATTAAATTCGTTAGCGTTGACCTCGTCTTGAATATTCTTGTTAATATTCATGATGTTCTGCTGCAGGACATGAAAATTCTGATTAATGAGTTTCTGCTGCTTGTTCATGGTTTCTTCTGTCCTTTTTAATAGGTCGTATTCTGATGCAATGATTGAAGTCTGGTTTTTCCATAATGAAGCCAAGTGTTGTTGATTTTCGCGCACGAGAGAAATATCTTGCTCATATTTTTCCGCGAAATTAGCGTCGAGTACGCCGAAGAGAGCATTAGCTACGTAACCGACACCGTTGATAAGGCCGCGCGCGTATCTCGAGCGCGCGCGGGAATGCTGACTCAGGAGCAGTCCATTGTAGTAGTCTAGCTCTGAGTATCCGTGACGTAACTGGAGAGATAACACTTGACAGTGTGTTGTTAAGTTTATTTTGGCGCATGCTCGCTCTATTTGTTTTGTGTAATCGACGAAAGCTGCGATGCCTTGCCAATAGGAAGACAAGTCATAGTATACCACAAGTTTCCAGTCGTCTCTGATAAGTTTTAAGCTTGATATTTTGTCGAAGTATAGCTTCTGTGTTTCTCTCAGATTTGTGACGTTGTAAGCGCCTTGTGAGCTTGGTATCATGAAAAAGGTTAACGCTAGAGCCACCAACGTAAAACTGAATTTGGATCTTCTAGGATGTTTTTTCGGTTTATCTCCTGTTCTGTCTCCGGAGGCTGTTGTCGAGATCTGTTTGTCGTCCGAAACGTTGCTATGGACGGGCAGCGGTGATAACTTGATAATAGGGCGTTTCATGTAGCCGTTTTTCGTTTTCAGCGTAACGACTCGCACTAGCCCATCCTTACCGGGATGCAACTCAACCACGCGGCCCATGGCCCACTTCCCTGCTGGAAGATTATCGTCGTGGATGATAACGACGTCATTCAAGCTTATGTTTTCTTTCTGTTGAGTCCACTTGCTTCTTGTTTGCAACTGGGTGAGATATTCTGTTTTCCATCTCTTCCATACATCTTGAAAGACGCGTTGAGCTAGCTGCCATCTAGTTCTTTGATCTCGTTCTGTTTCAAATACTGTTAATACGGGCCCACTTGCCAAAAAATGTGCAGGAGTCAAGCAGTCGTCGTCCGGGTTTTCTGATAATGGGCACAATGGTCTTGAATTTAGACAGCCTTCTATTTGAGCTAACACTGTGGATAGCTCCTCGAACGTAAATTTTTGCTCACCAATGACACGTTTAAGATGATATTTTAATCTCCGGACCCCTGATTCCATCAACCCTGCTGCTGATGGCCACGATGGAGCGTTAAAATGCCAGGTGATCTCCATCTCTGTTATTTCTGCTAGGAAGGTGTCACTGAAAATCTGTTTTAACTCTTCATGCTCTTGTTGTAAGATGTTATTGGCGCCCACAAAATTTGTGCCGTTATCGCTGTACATGTGAGCTGGCGTGCCCCTTCTAGCAGCCATTCTTCGTAGGGCAGCGATGAAAGACGACGATGTTAAATCGGACACGAGCTCGATATGTACGGCCTTGGTCGCCATACACACAAACACGGTAACGTATCCTTTCGTCGTTTTAATCCCTCTCCCTTTGTTAGCTTTCAGCATGATGAATCCTGTCAAATCCACTCCAGTGTGGTAGAAAGGTCTGGAAGGGTTACATCTGGCTTCTGGTAAATCTCCCATCAGCTGATCCTGTTTGGTTGGTGCATGTCTCCGGCATCTCACGCAAAGCCTTATCCACTTTTTCGTTACTCTGTTGCCACTGATAAGCCAATACTTGTTTCTAAGAAATGACAGCGTCAGCCTTGCCCCGCCGTGAAACGTGAGCTTGTGTGCATGATTCACTAAGAGCTCAGTGAACCGACCGTCCTTTGGAATGATAATTGGACATTTCATGTCCTTGCTGACATGCGCATTTCTCAATCTGCCTGAGACCCTAAGTACTCCTTGCTCGAGATACGGTTTTAAGTTGGAAATGCTGCTTTTTGGGCTCACTTGCTTGCCATGTTCGAGATCTCTGATTTCAGCTGAAAATGCTATTTTTTGAACGTACTTTATTATCATTACGGTTGCTCTGTTGACCTCCTGTAATGTTAGGTGAGTATGACACGGCCTTTCCTCTGGCTTGGTCAAAACTCTCAATACTCTTGCTAACACGTTTACCACTTTGGTAAGTGTACTGTACGTTATTAATAACTGATAAATGATATCACTTCCGCTATTCTGCTTAGCGTAGTTTACTTGCAGCACTTTCTTGACTTCTTGATTAGTCTCAAAACGCTGTTCCTTTTGTTGACTGCTCTGATAAGTGGGCAGCCATGCTGGCCCCTGCCACCATAGAGCGTGTTCTCTTAGTTGAGTGGCAGTCATGCCTCTGCTGGCGCTGTCTGCTGGGTTCTCAGATGATTTTACATACCTCCAGCAATCAGCGGGCATAATTTGGGTTACTTGCTTAACCCGATTGGATACGAAAACTTTCCACTTCTCTGGGTCACCCTGTAGCCACCCGAGTGCTACCATGGAATCACTCCAACCAAACTGTATAATTTTATAGCCACTTAGTGCTTGTTTCACTTTTTCCATGAGTTTGGCTAATAAGTATGCGCTACTTAGCTCTAGTCGTGGTAAGGACACTTGTTTGCTGGATGGCACGAGTCTTGTTTTCCCGACCACCAACACGACTGATGATTTTTCTTGATTTTCACTGTTTATTTTACAGTAAATGACGCATGCGTATGCCTTCGTTGACGCATCGCAGAACCCATGCAGCTCTATGCTGTCATCCTGCTTTGTTTTTAGCCATCTTGGGAGCTGTATCTGATCGATGTTTTGGATGTCATTCTTGATACTGAGCCATTCCTTGATGATGTGCTCGGGAAGGCTATTATCCCAGCCAATGTTCAGTAACCATACACTCTGGAACAGTATTTTCAGTTTTGTGCTAAGTGGAGAGAGCCACCCTACCGGATCGAATAGTTTTGAGATGCTTGATAATAGTGATCTTTTTGTATACTTGGTAGTTGATCCAATCTTGCACTGAAACTCGAAGTGATCTTGAGTTGGATTCCAGGTGAGGCCAAGCGTCTTGGTTGATTCTGCCTGTTTGAAATCAAAGTTTTCGTTTTTGTCGACATCCTCCAAAAGTTCGGGTGTATTTGCTTTCCATTTTCGCAAATGTAAGCCACCGGACTCTAGTAAACTGATTAAGTGCCGTTGTACCTTTAAGGCTGATGCTGTTGAGTGGCACCCATGAATCAGGTCATCCATGTAGAATTTTTCTTCTAGCACGGTGGCTGCTTCCAGTTGATATATCTTCTCCTGGTCTGAAGACGACTGCTCTCTTGCTAATTTCTGTTTTTCCTCGCTCGCCAACTGTTTCAGTGTCATCATAGCGAGAAACGGGGCTGCTTTTGTACCATAAGTTACGGTGGTTAACTGATACTCTTGTATAGGGTCTTGCTCTGTATTCCTCCAAACAATTTTCTGGTACTGTTGATCTTCTTCGTTGACTAGTATGCATCTGTACATTTTGGCTATGTCAGCAGTAAACGCTATCTGATATTGTCTCCATGTGATAAGCAACGCTTGGAGGTCTGTTTGTAAATTTGGACCACGGTACATGAGGTCATTTAAGCTTCGTCCTGATGACGTGGTGGTAGACGCGTTAAAAACCACTCTAAGCTTGGTCGTAATAGAGTCCACTTTCAAAACGCAGTGATGCGGCAAAAAGTAGTCGCACGCTGAGCCAACCGCCGGTTTCATATGACCTAACGATAGGTACTCGTTCATAAATAGCTTATACTCCTTTGCTATGTCTTCCTGTTTAATGAACTTTCGTTCCAATGATCGAAATTGTGAAACGGCCTTGTATTTTGACAAGCCGATTTTTTCACTGATATCTGGCTTAAGAGGGAGTCTGACCTCGAATCTGCCATCATGAAGCCGTTTTGTTGTGGCCTTGTAGAACTGCACACAATGTTGATCTTCTGCTGATAATGATGTTTCTTCTGATATGTCCTCAATCTCCCAGAATCGCCGCAAGTCGTTGGTGTTATGTAAGACGACATTGCATTGAAGTGTTTTCACATTCCCACTTAGTATCCACCCTAATCGCGTCTGTTGTGCGATAGGTACGTTCGGGTTTACCCGGGAAATGCCTTCTAAAATGATTTCTGAATAAATATCGGCGCCTAGTAAGATATCGACTGGACGACTGACGTTAAAATCTGAGTCTGCTAGCTGGATATTTTCCAGATGTGGCCATGATGGTTTAGTGAAAGAGTGTGTAGGTAAGTTATTGATGAGCTGTTTCATGATGTAAACATCGGCCGTAAATGTGAAGTCGCTGCTAACTGATTGGCATGTTATGGTCAAGAGCCCTTTGCAATTGCTTTCCTTGGCACCTACTCCAGATATAACGCCATTACATTTCTGACGTGGCAGTCCCAGCAAAGATGCTGCTTCGTTGCTGATAAGAGACGTCATCGACCCTTGATCTACTAAGGCCCTCATCTGATAATAACTTCCATTCCCTGCTTGTACGTTAATTAACGCAGTGGCTAATAAGGTTTCCGGTATTTCACGTTGCAGGGAAACGTGACTGTTTTGCTTTACCTGGTTCGGTTCTTGCTTTATTCCGTTGAATCGGGAAAATGCCTCGTGTAAAAGTGTGTTATGTGGGGCATCACACTCGCGGCATTTTCGTTCTGATTGACACACCTTTCCGTTATGTGAATACAGACAGTTTTGGCATAACTTTAGGTTGTTGACTGTTCTGCGCTTTTGGTATGGCGACATGTGCAAAAACTGCTGACAGTAATATAACCCATGTTCGGTACTATTGCACAATGGACACCAGTACTTGCTTGTGTCATTTTTTGAGGCGAATGATTGCTTGCTTACATAGTTTGACTTGTTATATTTTGCTGCTTTGTTCGGATTGCCCGACTGATATGAGCTATGTTTTTGCGCAGGGTTCTCTTGCTTCCTGCGGCTCGACTCCATAGCTGTAAACTTGCTTTCTAGGAAGGCGAGAAATTCCTGAAGTACTGGGAGTTGTTTTGGCTGTTTCACTGATGCTGTGTAGTCTTGATGTGTCTCCGTGTCCAGTTTCTGGGTCAAGAGATGAACTAGCATGGGGTCCCACGTTGTGACATCGATGCCTAAATTCTTGATCGCATTTAGGCACTCTAGTGCGGTATCGTGAATACGCTTGATATTCTCAATCGATGCCTGTTGCATGACTGGGAGGCTGAGTAAGATGTTCATATGCGACGAGAAGATTAATTTTTCGTTATTATATCTGTGGTTCAGGATGTCCCAGCAGATATCGTAGTTGGACGAACTGATCTGAAGATGTTGAATTAATTTTTCTGGTTCACCCCGGACCTTACTCTTGAGAAACTGCATTTTTTGCGCGTTGGACATCGACGGATTGTTATGTATAGCTTCCACAAAGAGGTCTTTAAATGGTACCCATTGATGATAACTGCCGTTGAAGACAGGGATGTCCATTTGAGGTGTAGCCTTCTCGCGATGTTGAACAGACCATAGTTTGCTGTTGATCGCCCTTTTCATCTTGTTATACTGAGCTTCATATTGTGTAATTAAGCTTCCATACTGCTTATTTTCACTGGATGCTCCGATTTCCGAATCGATTTCCCAATGGAGCTTGTCAATCGTAGCCCACCTTGACTGCAGAGTACGTAACAAGTCTTCTAGTTCCCATTTTTCGGAAACGGCTCCTATATCCATACCTGATACTGATTTGTGAAACGCTCTAAAGTTACTTGCCTGCTTCCGAAACATTTCGTCTGTTTTTGAACTGATAGTTTGATGCGCCTGTAGTGACTCCTCGAAGCCGCTACCGTCTTCTTCTTGATTCTGATCTGAAGGTGGATCTCTACTACCACTTGCCACCGCTGATAAGTCTGATTGTTTTGGCTCAACATTTTCGAACGCTTTCGTGTTTTCAATAAGCGATTTCACCCTAACATACTTTTCTTGTACTGTTTCGTATTTATTATCGGTGAAATACTTATGATTTTTGGTACCTAGTCCACACAATTCTACATGGTTTGTCTGAAATTCCCTCCACAGATTGTCTAGTTCGCTAAGCTTGCGCTTAAGGTAATCTGCTGTTTTCCTAATAGGGCCATCCTTCCTGAAGTTGACCCATAGATGCTCGATAGCTGCTTCGACCTGCTCTTGGGTCGAAGCGAGAACTTCCATACGCGACATTTTACTTGCTTAAATGTAGGCATAAAATGGAAAGGTCTCACTTGATATGCTGCTGCTGGTGCCCCGCGTGGCCTTGTTGCTCCTTGGGACGTGCTGATATCGAACCGAAGCGGTCTTGCTACGCCATGGTTCGTTGTGCTGCTGCTGCTGCTGCTACTGATAGTGACATCCTAAAACGTCGTGACTGCTCGCACTGCTATTGACGTCGTTAAACGACTACTGCTGTCTGCTGATAGTGTCGGTAACGGTCCTCATCCATTCACCGACTGCTGATACTGATAGAGACGGTCCCCAAATCGTCGGCTGATGCTCGTAGAAAACTGATAGAAGTTCACTGATTGATTCCACTCACGTGTCACAGTATGTGATTAAACTGGGTCACTAAATGTAATGTCACACGCGAGGTCTCGAAGGACCAAAAAACTAATGTACGGGTTTACACTAAGCTCTGATAAATGATACGAACTGACTTTGGGAACTTATAACTGATATATTGTCAATAGTACTAGGACTAAGATGAGGGGTGAGATGAACTGGTATTGTACTGATAATGAGGACGCGACGAGTGTCCGTCTGAACGGATCTGCTCTATATCGTGAACTAACTTCGATTGCTACCGATAGGTAGCGGGTGACGGCAAAGGTCCGCGGCCTCGCAGAATTGCTGACAAGCAATTCGTGTATACTATGAAACTGTTCGGGTTGGCCCGTACATAGTTTAAGAATATTTTTTCGATTTGAAAAATCTTATTTCGAAAATTTCGCAAGCAATTAGTACTGCCTCTCCATCTATTAGAACAATGACCCGCGGCACGCATACACCGCTCTGGCTGGCTAGTAATGGTTCTCACAAATTCGAGTTTGGGTCGACATATCATTTTTGGAAATTACCTTTTTACAAAAAACAAACTAGCGTATTCGATAGCTATTATTAGGGCACGTTCTTTTGCTATGGCTTTCCAACCACCCAAAATTCATGGTGTATAACAAAATTATCGCATACCTTCGTCGACTTTAAGACAAACTGATTGTTTCACAGTTTTCTCGCAAACAAAGCCTTTGTTATTGTCAACCGGTGGGGCTTCCCTCTTAGTCAAGACATCTTCCGAGTCACAGTCTTCAATTTCGTATTCTCCAGTTAAAATATCCAGTATTACACAAATGCCGGAATTTTGTTCCTGGTCATTTGACAAAATAGGAAACGGTGTCGACGATCCTGGAATCGACATTTTTTATACTTACGCGTTCACCCAGACCAGGGTTTGGGTTTAGGTTTGCATTCTTCATACAAATTTAATTTGAATGGCTGTTTAAGGCTGCTGTTCGTCGGGCGTAATGTCTTATTCGCTTAATCTAACATTTTTAGTCCTAGTTATAAAATGAGTGTACTTTTGATAAATGTGGTATGAGAGTTTGATAGATATGACTCGAATATCGAATATCCGAATAGAGAAGACAATTTTCCTCTGATTTTGATTAAGAAAATTTGGATATTTTTCTCGGTGGCGCTAGTGTTCCTCTATGGAGCCCCTTATCAACTATGATAGCTATTTTTAGAACAAATAGTCTAGAACAGAACGTAGGGTCAACCTAGGACTAGGACTTAATCGATTTCCGCTAAATACGACCATTTTTGAAAAAAAAGTCTCTAAAACGCATTCTTGGGCCTATTTTCTAGGCTGTAGAACTTTAGTCAGATCAACAAATAGCTAACAAAATTTTTGCTCTTACGCGCATCCCGACTGCGCGGATTTTTGTTCAAGTTATCTTTCATAGGGCGCCATAAAGCAGAGACGAATATTTGCTACCGAGAAAGGAAACATTGAAACGCAAATAAATATTTTTGAACTAACAGCAAGAATTTCGAAAAAACTCCAAATACAATTTCAGCGCGCAAGATATTTTAATTAGTTCGAATAGAAGTTAAACGCATTCCCGGCTAGAAGAGAATGCACAAATACTTTTGCAGTCTGCTGCACAAAATGTCTCGGAGCAAAACGTTATACGAAGAAAAATCTCCCGTTCTCCAGACGAAATCACCGACGATTTCTTCCTGCATTCGAAAATACACCTTAAGTTCTTTGCGACGACTGTGTGAGCGCTTCGATGTTGCAAATGTACGTCGAACGGAGTCATTTAAACCACTTCATTAAGGCGATCCATCAAGAATTCGCTTACAGGCGTAGTTTGGTTTTATTTTACAAACGGCACGTCGGATCTTAATGACACTTTCCCAATATGTTTAGAGGATACAAATCAAGGTTTGCTCTTGCTTACAACAGGATAATAAGATATAATTAAATTATAACCTCATAAGACTTTTCATAGAAACTATTCATAAGGCTATAATTTATTTTTGATAATTTTGTTTCCAATTCTAAGCACGATCAAACCTCGATTTGTGTCCTTTTAACGTACTGGTTTCATTGCGATCCGGCGTGTCGTATGTACATAAAAACCAGACTACGTTTGCATGGGAATTTCTCCTTGAGCTTCTCAAAGCGGCCCCTTAAGCCGCCGACCTCCGGCTTACTATCAGTGACGTACAGTTCATTCGACGTCGACTTTCCTTTCTATCAATCTATCCAGCTCATAAATAGAGCCCAGTATTGGGCATAGGCCTCTTTTATGTCCTCTTTCCCTACAACAACCTTCTCGGTCCCCTGCCAAGCTCATTGCTTTTATCCTTGGCTTTAGTCACGCTTTAGTAATGTCATTGATGCATCGGTTTTTCTGATTATGATTAATTGATTATTGGCTGTTGTACGTCCCTGCTTACAGAAGTACAGCGGCATAATTATGTTACTTGTCTTTCCCAAAATGTTATATATAATGTTGTGTTTATGACACCAAAGATTGTGCGATTACACTTAATTCTTGCATTCATCTACACCGATATTAGAAAGAGGTAAAATTTCTAAGTTTGGATGTAGAAGGCAATCTCCGATAATACTTATCCGATTTCATAAATGATTTCACCATTATTTATGACCTTGAGGGTATAGCAAAATCCCCAAATGTAACTGACAAACAGAAGTTTTGTTGTCAATACAAACCATTTTTACCATAGGCGAATTCATCATCATCCTCATGAAACATAATACTGACGGCGCATGTTGTGGCTGCCTGTAAGTGAGATAACACTTGGCTTATTTTTGGTTTTGTTGTCTGTTGTGAATGTATTGGTGTGTATCTTGTTGGTGGTCCTAATTAAATAAAATAAATAAATAAAATAAATAAATAAAATAAATAAATCATCATTCAGCCACAAGAAGTCCACTACTGGACATAGGCCTCCTCCATGGATTTCCAAAAGACCGGTTGGAAGCGGCCTGCATCCAGCGTCTTCCTGCCATTTGGATGAGGTCATCTGTCCATCTTGTGGGCTTCAAAATGGAAAAAATCTATTTGCCGAAATGTATGGAGCTGATAAAATCCCGTCTTACAACCAATCGCAAAAATGATTTATTGGCAATTAGCGGTGCCCGCGGCTTCTCTCGTAGTGATATAACCACCTAGAATAAAATACTAATTAGTATTAAGCCCGGCTATTATACAATATTTACTCGATGCAATAAAGAATTATAATAATAATAACCATACAGGGTGTAAAAAAATCCCGGTTCTCTCCGTCAGTAGGAACAACCTAAGTGTAATAACGTGGAATTTCTTCTCCTCTTCTCCACATATAATCTATTAATTCTTAAATTCAAGTCCATAAAGTATACTTTTTATTTTTGTAATGAATAAAATAGACATAAAATATTTATAGCTAAATAGGAGGCTTTTGCCCAGCAGTGGGACACTAAATCGGCTAATTATAACTAAAAAAATATTTAGATTTTTGTATTTACTACGGGGAACGAACAAAATATCATCTGATCCAATACTAAGGTTATGGAACAGCTGACGTGTGAGTGGGACGTGCCACTGCAGGGCAACATAACAGGGCACGCTTCGAACACTGCAGGCGTACTGTGCTTTAAACTAGCGTGAGAGTCGCAAGCCACCAGAGGGAGGAGCGGAGCCCTGTCTCCGCCGCAGACCGCACGACACCTCGCATAACTTGCTGCGACACCAAGTTCGCGCCCGCGCCGCCGCCGCCGCCGCACCGCGCTTTCATCTTAATTAATTCCTATGTACACAACAACACACGATGTTAACACCAGAAATCTGGGACCAAATCTACGGGGTGCTTCAAAAAGGTCGTGTGAAACTTAAGGAGGTTATTTCACTCCTCCATAGAATTATAAAGCACAGAACCGCAATCGGGCTCGCAAAATGAAGTCATAACACGACCAGGGGCCTCTTTCATAGAACTACAGTTCATGGTTTACTATGACAATTCGATGTACATTGCAAAGTCGATTAACCCACGAATTGCCATAGTAAATTATAAATTGTAGCCTTAGGAAACGCGGTCCAGCCGGTTAAAAATCGATTAGCGAAGACAATTAGTGGTGTACTATTTTAATGCGTACATTTTCATAGGTATCTTACAACATGCGGACATATACACTCATTGAGTGAATGTGTGTAAGTATGTCGCTTCGCTTTTGAGCGGAATTTTGTTCGAAACATCTCTCTTTGCGTAATATGTCTTTGTACTTATCAATACGAACAGGTTAAAACGGGGTTCGGTATAGCTGAAGGGTTCTTGATGTAAATTATACGATAATAAAATGTAGAACTTCAATAACTGTGGTTTGATTTCGGAAAACTGTAGTTAAGAGGTGGTAAACAGAAAACTTCGGTCAAAATAAAATAAAATAGGAAAATAAGCAATTCACAAGTTGCCTGATTACCATAGCACAGAGTATACTAGTTTGGAACCAGGTCTAGTGATTGTATTGTGTGGTAATTATTTAATTATATATTTATTTATTTTGTCAGCAGTGGTGTTTCGTCAAAGGGTGAAGTAGTAATGATGATCCGAAAGAAATCTAAAATGGGTGACGTAATTTTAAATTTTGAATATAAGATAATAGTCAGAATGAAATAAAATAACAGATATAGTGTAGGAGGGTTGGCACCGTTACAAGCATAATAGGTAGTACAGTAAAAATTGTTTGTGTTGATAAGCAAAAGAAACCCTGAGTTTCAACTGACTTTTCTGAAACGTTTCAAGTTTCGTATGTAGGTACTTTGTCGTGTTGCAACTTTAGGTGTCCAGGGCGTCATTTCATAAAACTGCAATTCATAGTTTACTGCGATATACATTGCGTGGCCGGGTCTTCCTACTTGTTAATCTGTGGTTTAATCGGCTCTGTAATGTACATCCTATTGTCATAGTAAACCGTGAATTGTAGTTCTAAGAAATGATCTGAGTGAAACGATGTGAATTCGCTGACACGTAAATACGCGCATTAAAAATACACTAAGTACTCACAATCGGCACCGCCAATCGATTACTAACCGGCTGACCGTTTTATGGCTTCACTACAAGAGCCCGCCTTGCAGTTCCGAGCCTTAGAATTCCATGGACGAGTGGAATAACCCCTTAAATCTCACCGGACGTGACTGAAGCATCTGAATGTCTTTATATTTAGAACGTCTCAAAGTTTCGTATGTAGGTACTTCGTCATGTTGCAACTTTAGGAGACCTGTTGCGCGTGGGGGCTTCCGACTGCTTATTTTACGGCTTATTTTTTTAGATTCGCTTATTTTACTGTGAAACTTGACCCTTCAAATTCTAGTTTTATTACTATGCCTGCGACGTCTGTTTGTGTGTTTGATCTATGAAGGGCTTTATTTCTTAAGCCAGTGAAGAGTTAAAACTTTGACCGAGTTAAAATTTTCATAGTAGCAGTATCAACAAATAAGAAAAAAAAACTATAAAAAGTAAAACACAGGGGAAGTTTCATACAACATACTTGGTTTTAGTTTTTACTCCATCTTAAAAACTATAATACATAAAAGTTTTAAACTTAATGTTATTATAGTGCAATCAACAATTAATAATAGAAATTGGCCGAATCGAATTGAATTAAATTAACTTTGTCGTTAGCGAAATAGTAAAAAATATTCCACGTAGAACTTCCACAGTCGTTTTCAAAACCGAAGAGAAAAACGGCCAAGTTTAAAAAACGTAAAAATCAAGTTAGCCTTATTTCCCTGGAGTGGGAGAGGGCCGTAAATTATAATTCGCCGGAACCCTTCCCAGCACCGATCTGCCAACACCCCTCTGCTCTCGGCGTCGATATTGAATTATTGCATTATAACTCTCTGATAGATCACATAATATCACAAACGAAGCGATTCGCCAAAGAATTCAGGTGTTTTACTAAGCCCAGAGCAGTGTTTCCCAACCTAGGCCCCGCAGATAGTATACACATACATCATCATCAACCCATTATGTCCCCACCGAGGGGCACGGGTCTCTTCCCTGAGGAAGGTATAGGCCATACACATACATAAACTCACGCATGTATCCCGGAGTGGTCGGCAGAGACCAGGGTTTGCAGTTAAATTTTCAGGAGACTATTGAAATACTAGCAGGCTGAAGTAGGAGCGAGCTAGTCACATTTGCCGACGGAACGATATCCAATTGAGTAAATAGGCTTTTGAATTGAGCTCGAGAATTTGTAGACGCAACGTGTGATGGCCGCCGACCAGTCAGCGAAATTGCGCTTTCTTTAAAATAAGGCATCTTTATATCACTGTAACGCTAACCCATTATTTTCAGCACACTTGCGCATAAAATGGCTTTAATTTCACCGCATTTAAGCACATAATGACACCTGTAATCAAACTGTGACTTTTTCATTGCTATTATTCACAAGTGAGTTATACGGTTGTTTTTATTTTATTGGTTGAGTTGCTTTATTCTTAAAAAAGTTTCGATACAAAAAATATCGTGTTCAATAGTACAATTAAATTAATGTACCTATTGCTTGCACAATTTCAACTTGTACGTCTTTAATAAATAAAACTCACTCATTTGTAACTTTTGTTTTCTCTGTAATAAAGAAAACTTTTAATTCCCCATTTTATAAGTGGCTAAAACGCTATCCGCGAAAAGCCCAAAAAAAGAAACCTCATTCTTTTAGTCTATGGGCGATCATCAGATAGCGCACGCATAGGAAAACTGATAAATTTTCCCCGCCATTGCGAAATATTTTTCACTGGTGAAATTAAAGTTATTTTTAGTATTATTTTCTTCACAAGTGTGGAAAAACGTCGTATGATACACGTGTGTATTGACGATTACCGTCTTCAGCTCTCTTAACTTCTCACCAGTACGCTGTTTTTATATAAAATAATTTATTAAAAAAAGAATAACTAAATAAAACCATCACGTCACTAAGCTAGTAATAATCTGAATCGCCAATTAGAACCGATAGCGTATTCTAAAACTTTCAATTCTAGATTAAGTCACACCAATCGAAATTGCGGGGTCAGCTTATTTACAATTCTAATATAATTCTAATACAATGAAATAAAGTAAAGTCTGAAAATATTATTTTTGAAGTGCGGCGTTCATATCCGTTGTACAACTTCAACTCCCCTTATTTGGCAACCGCAGTTTTATCGTTTTTGTCCGCGCAGCTGGCCAGATGTGTAAAAAGAGAAAATAATATTCCCTCAAAATATTGCTAACGATTTCAAAATAACGCTTAAGTATCCGTGCCTGAACCTGACAAACCTCTCTCCTAGTAACTCACATCCATTATCATTTTGCTGGTGAACGGAAATAGCGGCCGTCAAAATCTTTTTCCTGTTTATGTTCGGGAACTCGTCAAATAAGATAATAATAACACGTTGACAGTGACATCTTCACCTGCACTTCTTCAACTTCTTTTTCAACAAGACGATGCTATTGATGGAGTTGGATAAAATGTCGTCGCTCCATTCGCATTCACCACTAATAGGATAAAAGGGGTCGTTGGCAGCTATACTCCGTTCCACGAGTCGAACTCCTAGGGAAAAAAATACTCGCATCTCATTGATCAATGCGCGCGGCTAGAGGTAAGCGAAAGAATAATCGAAGGCGGTCCGCTTCATAGGGTAGGTTAGTGGCTATTGAAGGTCACGCGTATTAACCAATTGGCGCACATGGACGATTTTCTTTGGGAGCTCGTTTCATGGAATGGTATATAGAACCGTCTGCCAGTTGAAAAGAGTTCACAATAACAGCACGTCTCTTGCGGCTAACGACCCACCTGTGGACTATATGCTAAACTAACCAGACGTTTAGTTGTTATGTCGACTGGATAAACGTTTTCCTGTGTGTATTAAAATCTCATTATCTTTCCGGGTTCTTTTTATTTGTAGACTAGCATTGCCCGCGACTACGTTCGCGTGGTAAGCGGATAAGCCTATAAGCCTATGTCCACGCTGAAGGGCCGTTCTAAATACTGGTGAAAGAATTTTTGAAATCGGATAAGTACTTTCGGAAATTACATACATAAAAATGAAGATCCATAAACGCATACCGATAAAAATAATATTAAAATCTCCAGTTTTTTTGTCAAAACCAGAATAAACCAGATTTTTTTCTTCTTTTAAGTAACCTATATACGTTCCACTGCGGGGCACAGGCCTTCTCTCAGAGAGAGAGGATGAGCTTAATCACCACGCGTGCCCACCGCGGATTGGCAATTTCAAGCGCCGAGGTGTGTGAATACCTCAGATACTCAGGATTCCTCGCGAAAAAATACGAAGTAAATAATACAGGATAAATATTAAAATAAAAATACCTCTAAAGCTGGCTTGCGTCAACGCTATCTGAACCAATATCTACTTGTTTATCCATGGATAAGCTCTTTCCTCTAACCTGTGAATTAGTCCAAAAACGTCTTGCACCATGAGTTTTGCAAAGCTATTCGTAGATAAATTGTATCACTGACAACCATGTCAGTCAGCTATTTACTTGTTTGTCGCTGGATAAGTGTTTACCTATTTACTTAGTTAACCAGTGACTTGGCGCAAGTCGTCGTGGGCAGGTATTAAGGGAACCGTTTGCCCTTCGGTTCGGAACGCTAAGAAGATAGCATCTTACAGTTTTATGGTTTCTTTACGATCGACGAGAGTGTTGTGAAAACTTATCTCGTCGGTTTGTCGGCTGCGTACAAGTGCTAAACTTGAAAGCGTTGGAAGTGTTTAAACAAATGTCGTCTAGGAAATAACTATGACCGCAATGTTACGTTGGAATATTTAATTAACCTCTCAATAAATAAATGAGCGGTGGTAGCCCAGTGGGTAGAACATTGAACTCGGAAGCGAGAGTCCCAGGTTCGATTCCCAGTGCGGGCGTGTACCTATGACTTTGTTTTCCAAGTTATGTACGTTTGTGAAGTTATAGCAGCAATACCACTCGCTACTATTGAAGGAAAACATCGTGAGGAAACCCGAGTGTCTGAGCTATTCACATACCTCAGCGCTTGAAATCGCCTATCGGCGGTGGGCACGCGTGGCCCATACTCTCTCTCTCAGAGAAGACCTAGGCCCTGCAGTAGGACATGTATAGGCTACAGAAAAAAAAATTCTACCTTAATAGGTAGCGATAATTCGCTCAATATTTCTATCGTTATTATTTTCTCCTACGTTCTCCGTACACGTCGTGGATTGAAGGTGTGGATTATTATTACTATTGGTCTTTTGTTTTCATGCCACGTCGTAATCCGTTTTGATTAAGGATTTCCTATCAATCCACAATCATATCTAACGAAAATAAAAAACGTGACACTCAACTACATTAAAATTGACTGTATCATGATGTACATTCAATAAATTAAAAGGAAAAAATGTTATACCTACATTCCAACAAAAGAAATGTCGGTAACAAAGCCAGCGATTCCACATTTGCCTGTTTCGTGATGTCCTCGCACAAAACAAATATTTCGTGACCTCCTTGCACAAATCAAATATCACTGATGTTAAGCCTCGAGCCCAGCATAGAAAGCCTCTGGACGAAGACGCTAGTATGGTTATGCTTACCGGCTAAGTCTGGATTTAACCGGACACATCCGGACTTTCGAGCTTCAGTCCGGACTTAGTCCAGCTTTACAATCATCACTACTATTCCGGTACCAGATAGGATACCCTGTAACATGGTATCCAAACAAGGTCATCACAAAAATTTAAAAACATCCAGATTGGATCTCGACAGCGCCCGGAAAATTTTAAACAGTAAAAAGAACAATAATTGATAAACATTGAGTTATAAATTTTTAAAAACAAATTTATATCATTTAGCATCTACTATCTGTACCTGCATCAATTGTACTTTATTTGTGGATTAAGAAATAAAAGTATTTGTTAGTCACATTTATCGGGTCTAATCTATTGATTAATTGAGTAATATATTTTCAGTAAGGGCCTATATTTTTAGTCGGTGTCTATATTGTCAATCGGGGCCTTTATTTTCAGTCAGGATTTTTGCAGTTGCAGAAGGGCCGCAGCGTTCAGACATATCGACAAAGTGGACCTTTTAAGTGAACGTTCTGATGCAGTAGACAATTTGATACAAAAGGACACTGTGTACCCGAAACGGCTAGATTATTACGCCGACTACAGTTTCCAAAGCGTCGGCATTTCTAGCGTATTAATTTCCGCGGCGTGACAGTGGCACCACAAAGTATTCGCGTCTGAAATCATTCCATTGAGCTTCAGCGCGGCGCGAGGTGATGCTTTGGCACGGGGTGGGAATTGAAAATTTTAATTTTCCTGCCGCGAACGCGCCACGGCAACAAAGGAGCTCGCTTACAGTCCACACTACGTTGGACAAACCGACAGAAGGTTGGGCTATTGGAGGTTTTATATTGGACGATAACCGGAATTGCATGACCACAACATCATCAGACTGGTAGTTCGGTAAGGCCGTTGACCGCGTGAAAAAAACTTTACTATAAAACGTTCTTCTATGGTATTGTGATTTGGTACTGATAAAGTGATTCGGTTGTATGAAAGCTGGCTCTATTTATAATACTGCTCCTGAAAAAAATAAGCATACCAGAGGTGGCCCACACGCGGTGGGCAAAATACCCAAAACTGGTTGGCAAACCATGGTTTTTGTCTCTCACAGATTACAGTATAATAGATAAACAGGGCAATTAGAGTTTTAAACGATCGATCATAGTAAACAAATAGTTGTTTAAATAGAACAAAAATAATGTCAAAAGATAATAAACATTACGATCTTCGAACTAAAACTTTCGTAAGAACTACCCATTATGAACTTAATTCCGGATTCACGCACTTGTTTGCTTTTCGGACTGTTTCGACAAAAAGCAAGTGAATCCGGAATGAAGTTATTAAATAAACGATCAATTATAATTTATCATTAATGAAGTGATTTATATTGTAATCCATTTTGGCCTATAAAATTGTTGTCTGTCGACTTGGCAGTGACTCTACTAACACCAAGGGGATGTCATGAAATCTAAATACAATTAAAGTACTCCAACCCTCTGTGTCACTGCTTCGCTGGTGCTCACTCTCTTGAGACATTCATTACTATTTGGAGCATTCCCTTCGGAATAATACTCGTACGATTTCAAAATATAAAGCGAGTTCGAGACGTTAATGGCGCCTCTACACTGTCGGCGAGACACCCTGGACAGACTAAATGATAATAAAATCCATTACACATTACTCTGCTTTTGGGTAATTGAACACCCGATGGGTAATGTGTAATGGATGTATTCGTATGTATGTATATCTGATTCTATGTTCCCTCATAACTTAACAAATAAGGTTAATCGATTGGTCGTCATTGTGCGGAAGCCAAGGACCCTTATTATGAAGCAGCCTGATGTTCGTAAGGGTCGTCAACGTCGCGCTTGAGCCCAACAGTGGGGAACTTGCGTCTAACTTAAATTGGAGTGACTTTGCTTTTTTACCATAGAAATCATATAAACACCTAGGAAAAATTTAAAAATAAAATATCAAAAATATTTTTTTTAATAAAATTTACAATATTTCGTTTTATCGTTGAATTCTAAACGTTTTCTTATAAGGGTGTACATGCTTGAAAACATCAATTTACGAGATAACTCAAATATTGAAAAACGCTTCATACATTATAAGCGTTAGGTTAGGGAGTGATGTCATAGTCTAAGCCTAGTCTAAGGTCGATTTGTATGGCGCGTTTTAGTACCATGTGACTATATTGACTTTTCGACTGGTTATATTATAAAAAGTATTAGTCGCAGAGAAAAAAAATACCACATTTATTTATCTTCTAACGTGACCTCTCCTATTCTATTAAAACATTTTTTAGTGCAAGTTCTCCATTCACTCGAATATAGCGACAAATACGGTTCTTTTTTTCGAAATTGTGCCACTGCCATCTGAGAGTGAATCGGCTTTATAAAGTGTCGTATGAAATAAGACCCAGATGTTCCACGGCTTACGCCTAAATGCGACGATCTCGATATACCCAATGAGAGTAATCGGACGAGAGTGTACAGCGGGAAAACACTTCCTCAGTTAGCGGCACGTTGTGAACAGATGATTAGGCATCTCATTGTAATAGCGCTTGCCATATAGCTCAATTTGGAACGAATATTGATAGTAATTTTGCTGAATCGTCGACCGTAAACGTGTAAACAGGCGGGTGGACACATTCGCGTACAGTCGCGTGAAAGGCTCATTGAAAAATGCAGGAAAAAGCGACACGTCCCAGAGTTTCCACTCGACGAATATTTTAATTTACGAATGGTTATTTTATTTATTTATTTATTTACCCCTCCCAGTTTCCAGGTCAATTGATGGCTGGTGATCGAAAAATAATTATCCCACAATCATTTATTCATACAAGCTGAAGGATTTGTAAAACGTTAACTACTTACGAATGAATTGGGTGAATTCGTGAATTTTTGCCGTGAATATTTTAAAAAACCTTTTTATTTATATTGTCTTTTAAACATAGAATAATAAATAAACCATTTCGTTTTTATTTTCATTACACTTTTTAACACTATAATTTATGTAAATAAACTCGGATTCGCATGCAAAATTAATATTCTATTAATATTTCGCTGCGGGAAGCCGCGCGCCCGTCATTTGTATGGAAATTCACGCAACACTATTGTTGTGGGATCAGCTTTTGGTCCGTTTTGTGTTTTAACCGACTTCAAAAAAAGACCATACCAGATTTTCAAAGAAGCAATTTAGCAAAAAAATAAAGCCGCGTTGAGCTTTCATTCGAAACATGACATTCTAATCGAAACAACAAGACTTTTGACTAGTACGGGGTTCGACCCTTAAACAAATTGAAATTTTATTAATCAACAATTTGCTGTCGGGAAACCAAAATTTATATTCTTAGCATGCAGCTTGGGACTCGAAATTGCACTATATTAGTAACGTTTGATTTTAATTGAAAATTCTTTATTCAAAGTTTGCATAACATTACAGTTAAAACCATTGCGCTAAACAAATCATACATACTAATTATTTGCAAGTATTTTTCTCCTTTAGTGGTTGGAAGTCTGTTTTCATTTCATGTATTCTTTTTGTTAATTTGCTGCAAATTTGTCATCAGCCGGCGAGTCCACATGTTTGCATTCGCCGCTTTAATATTCAGTAAAGTTATTGTTGAACGCCCGCTCCTACTTTTTTGTGAAAGCCATTTCACCGTGGCATCGAACTGCAGAAACACCTGCGTTTATTTATATGCTCCATTGCATATTCTGGATCGACCTAACAATGAGAGTTGTGCTACATTTAGCATATCAACTTCCGGTTATGTGTCCATTATGTCCCCACCGAGGGGCACGGGTCTCTTCCCTGAGGATGGTATAGGCCATACTCCACCACGGGGGCCAAGTCCGGATTGGTGGAGGCTTGTAGACTAGTGGCTCGTCTACTGTCAGAAGTTGTCAAGCCGCCCTAAGGCCTCTGACTTGGCTTAACGACTGCCATCTATCGACGGCAGCCGGCACCAACAGCTTAACGTGCCTTGCGAAGCACGGAACCGCTCGGAAAAATGCCACTAGCGTTAGGCATAGACGGCGACCCATCCATGCACTGAACGCACCCTGTGTTGCTTAACCTTCGTGATCGTTTAAGATCACTCAGGCAGCCGGGGCTACGAGAGATTCGTACAGTATCAATCTGTAAATCTATTGTTAACAGCTGTCAGTAAGTGCATACAAAAAAAACAAGTGACAGCTGTGACAGTAGATTAACAGATTGCTAGTGTGTGAGAAACTGGGGGTAAGTCAGTCAATAGCGGTAACAGACCCTAGGTCATGCTAAATTCGTCAGCCAGGCATAAGTCATTATTTGACAGATTATCTGGATCTAAAACGACGATTTTTCTATGACTTTATCTAAGGCCTGTTCAACGATTGGGTTTGATGATTATGTAAAAGGCTGTGTCTGCCGACTTTGTTTTGTACATGTTTAAAAAAGTAATTCCAGCGGTTGGCCAAAGCTATTAGGTCATGGTCAGATCTAAGGATTGGCTAGCCTTAGACTCATTTTCACTAAACGTGTTACCGACGCATCAACAGTGAAATTAGAGCTCATACCGCCGCCGCCGCCGCCGCCGCGCTGCCGTACTCATAGTAAAATCTAGTTATCCTTTATCTAACATGTAAATGTCCACTTCGAGTCCGGACTCGTCGAGTGGACAAATTCAGACAAACAATAGACTTGCGCCGAGCCGAGGGTTTATTAATTACCTCTTTCTACGACCACCCACGAATATATTACGCACTTGTTGGGCTTAACTTTGGGCGGCTTTATTTAAAATTTGATAAATAAGTCATCTATTATACGGTGAATGAATTTGTTAAAATAAGCACAGATAGATAAGTTATCGTACTTTGAGAACAAATACAAATAAACGTAACAGGAAACATTGATCAGCATTAAACTTCAGATTATAAAAACTTTAACCATTACAATAGCTAAAACTCGTATACACAAACATAAACTCACGACTGTACCCCAGAGTGGTAAGCAGGAATCCATTTGCGAAAATCCTGGGAAACCGAATCCTTTCAAATTATAATATTATAAATTTCATTATAGTCGTACTTAGTTTTTCATATAATTGGCCCTTGGTCAATGACAAATTGATGGTAGTTTTATACTTCATAAAAAATAGAGAAATAGAAAAATAGAGAGAGAGTTGAAATCGGGATTTTAAAAGTAAGTGTTTTAACTATCTATACTGAAGAAACGTTTTTCAGATTTGCATTATTTTAACCAAAAATAGGCTGTACGTTATACGAATAGTTGTAATCATCCTTTAACCTGTCTCTATACCTTTAGCATGCATAAGCGACTACATAATAATATATCAAAGCTGTTAGCAAAATCAAAATCATGTAAAGGTCATTTCAGCGGTCCTCTATGCAAACAAGTACCCTCGTCTTCGTCAGCCTGCAGCTAAATTTCAAGTTTACAAATTATACTTGTCAAACTCGTGAACAAATGACCCAATTAAGTTATATGAAGGCTCTCGTTTTGCTATACCTATAGTAAAGTTTGACTTTTCCTAAAACCTGTTTTATACACCAATCAAGTAGAGTAAAATAAAATAAGTATAGTACTCGCGTCTTATTGAGTTCATCTACAGTTAAGTTTCCTGACAATGACAAACGGTCACATGAGGAAACTAGGGATCACTGAAGCAAACAAAGATTAAATTCCAACCAACTAAAGGGACTGCAGCGCCATTAACAGGTTGTCACGTCAACTGATTGTAGGTGAACTTTACCTTTCATTTGACATTTTGTCAAGCTCGGCAACCCTATAAGCCTTTGCTCCTACCTTACGCGGACCAAATCCTGAATGATTCCAATCGTCTAACTGTCAAACTCCATACTGATGCATACGTCAGGAAGGATTTGGTGCGCATAATTAGGACTCTTGGCGGTCAGAAAGAAATATACATACACACGCAAGGAAAAAATTATTATTTGGCGACCACACTACCAACGACACTTCTAGTAGTGTCGTTGCCAATCAACGTTACCCTCCCTTACTCTCGGTGTCGGGTAAAAATGCATCATTAAAAAAGTGCGAAGAGTATAATAGTAATGTCAGAAAGATAAACTCATACCTTGAAAGAGTGCAATGACGGAGAGCAGGGGCGCACAAATCTTCATCATAATTATAAAAACTTTTTCTTA
This sequence comes from Yponomeuta malinellus, assembly GCA_947308005.1. Classification (NCBI taxonomy): domain Eukaryota; kingdom Metazoa; phylum Arthropoda; class Insecta; order Lepidoptera; family Yponomeutidae; genus Yponomeuta; species Yponomeuta malinellus. The sequence goes on along the minus strand of OX371009.1, from coordinate 362,943 downwards.
TTTCTTCACGACTGCCCCGCGATTGCCTGCAACGAAAGTGACAGCGATAAATATGAATTTACGCTTTTTTAAACTACCTCGTCTTGTGTACTCAAATATTCTTAGAAATAGCTACTCTTAGAGCCTACCCTAGCCTAGAACTTAGGCTCAGACTTTAATTGATTTCCGCTAAAAACTAGTTAATAAAATGGCTAACACCTTTATTGAGTTTGTTGATGTTGAATTTTTGTAAAAAACATTGTAAACAATTTTTTTTTTGCATTTTTAATATTAGCTCGAACCGGATAGCCCCTTTAATAGAAGATTAAAAAATCGTTAGCGTGCAAGACAAAAGCGCTTTAATACAACTTGTCACTGATCACCTTCATAGACCTTTTTCGAGCGCTTTCTGTCCAGACCGACGCACACTCTACCTTATTGAACTGCACCGGCATTTAATATCGACGACTTATCTCAGTCTATGTGGTAATCCTCGTCTCGGTGAACTGCGGTAAGTCAAACAGCCGCCGCCGCCGCCGCCGGTGGCTCAGTGTCGGCGGGAATTACATTTTACATGTCCTCGTCTTAGGGTGATTCGAGATTCTTTGTCGGCCATTACGTAAGATACTAGCTTTTTACGCGTGAAAAGTTCCTTGTTTGATGTATTTTCCGGGAAGTTGCTTATGTGCTTCTAGTAATCTATCTCTGCGCCAAATTCAGACAAATATTATTTATAATATTAACAGGATATGCACCCTCAAGGGTACAGTATAAGAGAATAAAGTTATTGCTAGATCAGTCGTTATAGTAGTACTTTATAGTTAGACGTTATAGGCACCCTTCGGGTACGGAGCCCTAATACCGTGATTTTTTACCAATATTTTTTCGAGAAAGTAGTTTGTTTTAGTGTCCAATAAACGTAGCCTATCTGGTCGAATGGTAGGTATTTGCACACCCTGTATAGTGAAATAATGAAACAAAAAAATCGGCCGATTGCGAGTCGGACTCGCGCACGAAGGGTTCCGTACCATTATCTATAGAACATTAGACACGAAGATCGAGAAAAAAACCGCAAAAATCACGTTTGTTGTATCGGAGCCTCCCTTAAATGTTTATTTTATTTTAATTTAATTATTTTCTTTTTAAGCTAATAAAGAACTAAATATTCTGTGAATACTGCAAACGTCTACCTGTTGCCGTTATTAACATCCAGTAAAAAACGGCAAAAAAAATACGTTTGTTGTATGGGAGCCCCCTTAAATATTTCTTATTTTATTATTTTTTGGTTACAGCGGCAACAGAAATACTTTATGTGTGAAAATTTCAACTGCCTAGCTATCACGGTTCATGTGATACAGCCTGGTGACAGACCGACAGACAGACGGACAATCAGACAGACAGACAGACGGACAGTGAAGTCTTAGTAATAGGGTCCCGTTTGGCACCCTTCGGGTACGGAACCCTAAAAATTGTTTCAAAGGATGTCAATTCTCTGTAACTCTCTATGACTCATAATACGCATAAGTATTATTATAATCTAAAAGATCACGACGACGATTTCCGAGCATAATGGATTCGGTGAAAGGTGATGTGTGAAATAATTGAATAATAACTGAATTCTATTAATAGATACGCTGTTTAGGTTTAATTTGTACTTACCAAACAGATTTTGAGTATAGGAGTTTGAAGAAACGTCAGTTCGGTACAGCACGAGTAATTTGACTGACTCGTGAAGAGATGTTTCATTTTATGTATCATAAGGCAACACATGTGTATCATAGCACATTGAAATTCACCAAACTATACACTCAGGCTGTATAAATACATACATGTAATTTTACATCCACACATGTAATTTTAAGCAAATAGCCATTGAAATGTTCGGGAAAATAGTCACTTAATTTCGTTAACTGTTTGGCCATTTTTAAGTAATTTGGAAGCAACTCATAGAGATACAATTCATACCCAAGACCTGTAATCAACAACTATGTTTATGACAAATAAATTATTTGATGTGATTTGATTTGAAAACACGCGACCGTTTTAAAATAAATAAAAATATTGTTGGTTACAAATGGGAAACGCTGATGTCTCTAACACAGATTATTACCTATATAGCGCCTTATAAATCTATAGCGCCTTCTTTGCTATTTTATTGTTATTCATTTAATAAGCAGATGCTTTTATATTAATTTTGTTTCAAAATAGTTGGTGTTAGGTAGGTACAAATAATTTTTTTCATGTTCTTTTTTTTTTTCATTTTTCAGTGTAAGTGTATCAATCATAGCAAACGCCTTTCCTTCATTAATGCTAAGAAAAGCCTGTTTAGCATAACCGGGATACCCAGAGGGAAGGATTCTTACTGCGGACTTAAATATATTGTTAGTTACCTACTTCATTCAATTGAACAAGCGGCGAGTCCGCCCCATTTCTGTCCGATTCTGGCGCTTGACATTTATTTTCGGCAATCATTTAAAAAGACGAGCGGAAAATAACGGTTTTGGAGGTTTTGACCAACGATCAAAAATCTTTTGAACAACTGGTAGTTGGCAGAAAATACTAAATTTAGCAGCAAGATAAATAATTGATGATGAAATAGTCAACTTTTAAATTGTTATGTCAGCAAACGGGAATCACATTATCCTCCTCAGTCCTGACCTTGAAAATAAAAATGGTTTACAATTGTTATTTTCAAGGTCACGATACTAAAAAACACAAGGTACACTCACGCCTGTATCCCAGAAGGGTAGGCAGATAGGTACCAGGGTCTGCCACATGGCACGATCCTGACAGAATTATTTCCCTTTATAAACATTAATTAGTCGTTGCATGCGCGCATTGATATTGGGTTTTTATCTTTCTTTCTTTCTTCGCGCTATTCATTGGTATTAAAATTAAGCTCACGCTGTTTGAAGGATAATGCAATTGCATTATGTATCAAACAGCGTGAGCATAGCATATACTTTAGTTAAGGTTTGTTGGAAGAAATCTCTCGCCTTTGTACATGTAATTTCTTATGTAATGCCCTGTTAAATGTCTTGTGTGCAATAAAGTATAATAATAGTTATGCCACGCAAAGTTATGCGTGGAATGGAATGGTCATTCCTCTCTCCAGGGCACGGCTGAAGGCTGCGACACTGGGAGAGCGCGTAATGCGCGAATTTTATAAAATTATTATATTACTAGTTGACCCAACGTTGTTACTAATATGGCGAATATTAGTTAGCCTACGACAAATTCTCAGACCTACCAAAAAACAAAAAAAATCATAATAATCGGTAAAACGGTTCCAGAGGAGTTCGATAACAAACACTGTGACACGAGATTTTTATATATTAGATTTGAACCCGGATAATTCGAGTTATTGTAAAACACAAACTCAAATTGGAATATTTCAAGAATTTTGTTATGTTAAAGAAAAAAAAAGCATAAAAATTCTTTAAAAAATCGTAATTTAAACAAAAAAAAATTACAAGTCGTAAAACAAAATTGGTTCTAATTTAACCGACATATTTCAGAAATCATGCCTGACGCATGTGTGTTATCTCACACCATATCTCTACTAGAGTATTACGTATTACATACCCGAAGGCCTTTCTTTGCATTCATCATCAACCCATTATGTCCCCACCGAGGGGCACGGGTCTCTTCCCTGAGGAAGGTATAGGCCATACTCCACCACGGGGGCCAAGTCCGGATTGGTGGAGGCTTGTAGACTAGTGGCTCGTCTACTGTCAGAAGTTGTCAAGCCGCCCTAAGGCCTCTGACTTGGCTTAACGACTGCCATCTATCGACGGCAGCCGGCACCAACAGCTTAACGTGCCTTGCGAAGCACGGAACCGCTCGGAAAAATGCCACTAGCGTTAGGCATAGATGCTTAACCTTCGTGATCGTTTAAGATCACTCAGGCAGCCGGGGCTACGAGCGATACATTGCATTGAACAGTTGCAAAATGGAACACAATATAAGTTTCCATCGATTTGTTAATTATTTGCTTGAATAATACACCGCGATCGATCGCCGCTACGCTACCCCGTCAAGTAGGTTGTCGGTGCGGCTCAACGACAAACGACCAACTCAGTCTGTTATCAGACTTCTAGTCTTGAAGCCTTTACAACATCGATTTTGTTAATTATTTTAACTGTTAAACGAGTCCACATTTATTATTATTATTTGTAATTAACACAAAAAAGGAAGAATTTAAAACGGCATTTCTAATATTTTTGTCAGTTGCAATACAAGTAAAGTTAATTACACAAGGTCCGCGTCTAGTTTTAAGATTATATGAAACATTTTACCATTCAAATGTAATTATAGATGTATTTCCATGTTTGTGATGTCTTTGCCTGGATATCCTAATTTAAGACCTGGACGAGTGATTGTATTGTGTGGAAGCTAATCTTAGTATTATTCATTGCCTCTATTAAAAATATTTATTTGCTAACAAAGTAAACGAAACTTCAGACGAAATCCCTATAAAGTATTATCAATTTGATGTGTACAATAAAATGCGTATTAAAACAATTCCGCAGGCCGTAAAAGAGGAGAAAAAAGGCGCAATTTTTATACGTGAGATGATATAAAATATTATGACGCTTGAGAGCGCTCGAACTGAACGGAGAAGAGGTACCTACGGTCTGTGCTGGTAAATAATGGTGTCATACTATCAACATTTCACCTCTTTCACGTCATCAACATTAATTAGTCGCTACATGCACGCACGCCGGTTTTGGGTACTTTTTATCTTGCCCTTCGCTATGTTACGTCCGCTTGGGACGTCCCTTATCGGTCCTCTCATCCACAATCGCTTGGTATATTTCCGATTACCTGATTTTAACGAATTCACTAATAATTCACGATCTGTCGCATGTTCATAAAAAACTTAAGCAAGTCTCAAGATATAAAAGAAGAACGTTGCTATGTTTAGTTAGAGTAAATCTATAAATAAAACCTCTCAGCGATTTAGGTCAAGTGAGTTTTTAAACACAAACTCTAGTTGACAACTTTTCCTCACAAATAAATGTTATACACCATTTGTTACTCTGGTGGTAACAATGCGCCGATCAGATTATAGAAACAACTCGATTGAATTGAATTATTATACAAATCCCTATACGCGTTACAACGAGGCGAAAGTGATCCTAATGTCTCTATGATAAAAGCCCCGCTCTGTTGAAATACGTTTGTTTCATCAAGTGGAGCACGATTCGCGGTAATCCCCGAAATTACAAAACACGATGACAGAGAAGTCCCACTTTTGTGGAGATGAACCGGGAGAATGCTCCCTAAAATTATGTCTTTGCTTAAAATTCTGGAGTAAACATCTTGAAGAAGAAAATCCGTAACATTTCGTAACATTTTTTCAAACCATATGAAGTTGATAATATTAAACAGTCATTTAAATGGCAGTAAAGCAAATTTCGGAACTGCTGTTTGAATTTAATAATTCCTAGATGTAAAATTGTTCTGTTTTGTTTTTTTTTTACGTTCGTGTATTTTGTTTGTGTAGCTTCGTGTCTACTTTGTGCTTCTGTGACAATTTAAATAAATGTCTTCTTTCTTTCTTTCAAATATGTGAGGTCACACTTGGGAGGGGGGTCTCACAAATGTGACCAACTGTGATAACACTATTTATTGTACGGAATTCTTGTGAGCAACTGCAGCTGTCAAACATAAGCTGAGTCTACGCAGCCGGCCATGTTTGGTCTCAACCTAAAATACCCTTTAACCAGACAATAACATCACATAACTGAAGGAACCGGACAAACGCGAGTCGGTTTCAAATTTGTAGGTACTTATATATTATAAATAGTTCAGGAATCGAGTCTCGCAGTTTTTTCCGAGCTTTTCCCGAACTTCAAAAACATTTTTTTAATGATTTAATTACAAATATATAGTTTTCAGATTTTTCCCTGTATTTGTAGTATACGACGACATTAATTGCCAAATTTCATAGTCCTAGGTCAACGGATCCGAATCGGAATTTTGATCCTATAAGGGTTCCGTTTTTTTTCCTTTTGAGGTACGGAACCCTAAAAACACCTACTAATGTTATTTATTTGTACAATTTGAAGTACGATGACTCCCAGCAGGAAATGAACCTACGTACAATGTTTTGGCAATCTAGCATATACCGGCCTCCGAGGCAGTTATAGTAAACAGTTGTTTGGACGCAAAAGTAAGAAGACACCAAACAAATAAAGCTTTGTATCCCGATAAGTGATGGCAAACTTACCATTAAGGCAATGGAAAACCCTTGTATGTATTCTCATATTCATTCTCGCTGTTTCTATGTTTTCGTACTATATTTCTTTATATTTACCTTTTTTCTTTGTTTCTAGTAATCTCTATGTTATGAAGAAACCTTGTTATTATTATTATCTATATTTATTCTCAACAAAACAAGAAAAAAGCCACAATTTAATTAGTTTGCCAAACTGCCAATGCAGTTTTTTCGGCAAGCTCTTGGTAACTTACAAAATCTACAGTACTTTCTAAATCTGAAGTATATGGGTTTATAAACTGCTTAAAACAAAGCCCTTAAGCATTCACAAGCCACAGACGCCTACCATGCGAGAGGTCCCGGGTTCGAATTCCGGCAGGGGACAAAAAAAAACTACCAGGTCTTGAATGTTTACATGTTTGTGATGTCGCTGTTTCTGGTTCCCACGACACAGGGTATCCTAGTTTGGGGCCAGAAGCAATGTATGTGCCTGTTTGTAAATGTTTATGTTTATCCTTTTAAATTGTGCTTTTTTGATTTTAAAAGTTCATAAAGGAAATACTATTGCTACAGATTTCTAAAAGACCGGTGGTTTCTAAAAAAACGTAGCGTGCTTTAGGATCGGCCTGTGTCTAATAGTGGACAATTATGTAGGCTTAAGAGTTAGACAAATGGATTGGATATCATGTTTTTTTGTCGTTTAACTCCTAGGGGATTATAGGGCTTTCACTACAGACTTCCTCTCCAGACCGTGGGTCGAGGTAGCTTTCAATTCAGCTAACGCCGTTCGACGCGGCCTCTTGAGTAATACGAAGGAGAAAAATCATAAAGTAAAAAAAAAACTAGACATAAAAAAGGGAAAATTAATTAAAAACCAAATTCAGACGTAGAACGAAAACTGGTGTACAAATCGGGAATCACAAACTTTAAAAATAACTCTGTAAATATTTCCAAGTGCAATCTTTCGATCTTTTGAATGCCCAAGAAGGTTCATGTTTGGGCTTAGCTGGTCGGCCATATTGTAATTATCACTAGTGACGTTTCATTTGAGTATATAAGGATAAGACTTATCCTCAACGAGGGAAATGTCTACTTTGCGGTAGGACATGTCTTTCTGTGTAGTATCCCAAATAAGATCGTATCGACGACAGGCGTCTGCTATAAACTCGGAATGTCTCTAAACGGTCGGGCGCCAGTAATCGATTAACGCTAAGATTACCGGCGTACTCGCGATTAGTAAGCGATCCCTAAGGACGAGCTGGAGTTAAATTGATTGAAATGACACGCGGGCTACGCCTGTAGCTATTTGCCGAAATGGTCGGTTGTTTGTTAAAACACATTTTCAATGGGCAATTCATTTTAGGGTTCCATTCCCAAAAGGCGTCAACGGTATTCCTATTACTATGCCTACGATGACTGTTTGTAACTGTATCTGACTCACAAGGGGACTTTCTCTTGAGCCGTAATAGGTAGTGGCCAGTTTTTTACAAAATATATTTTGTTGAGGGGTATTGAGCGACAAACAATAAAAAATACAAAAAGTTACAAAATAAGGGCTGGCCTTATACGAGAAGCGTGATTTTTTCACCGTGATTGTAAATAACAGTAAATTATTTCCGTAAAATCTTAATCCTAAAGTACTTGTATCGATGCAAAGTGAAAGTGAAACTACATTTATTGCCAAAAACACACTTTATACATAAATATAGACATAAGCTTACATAATTAAAACGTTTTAAACGTCATAAAGCAGTTGATAGGTTTCATAGGGTGATAGATAATGCTAAGTAGCATTAAGCTCGCCTATGTGCAAAACTTTCTGTTTTATATGCAATAAAGGATTTAATAATAATAATAATCGTTCATAGCTCATTTTAGTTTTCGAAAATGAGCATTCTCCCTGTACAATTTACATAAGCAGCCTATATACATTGGCGATTTCAAGCACTGAGGTGTGTGAATAGCTCAGACGCTCACTTTTCCTCCCGATGTTTTTCTTCACCGTTAGCAAGTGGTATTGCTACTATAACTTCACAAATGTACATAACTTAGAAAACCAAGTCATAGGTACATGCCCGCACTGGGAATAGAACCTTGGTCTCTCGCTTCCGAGTCCAATGTTCTACCTACTCGGCTACCACCGCTCAATATAGACATAAGCTTACATAATTAAAACGTTTTAAACGTCTTAAAGTAGGTGATAGGTTTCATAGGGCGGTTATGTCTCATCGTTATACAAATCACACCGCATTCGGTTGTTTCCAAAGTTCTTTACTAATTGCTTTTAGCCCATAGGTAGACAAGGCAAGTGGTGCCAAGGTCAGATAATATCCCACATCTATCTACACTGTCTACACAGCCCATTAAAGACGCCCACTGTTGGGCATAGGCCTCTTCACCGTCACGGCAACCACATAAATGGAATACAATGATACCATGCCACCGACTAGATCGTATTCACAGAAAGCGTTAAGCATAACAAATTAATATAACACCGAGACCATTATCGTTGACTGGTCATTCGGGTATATCTCAGAAGCGGGTAATGTAAGCGGATTTCATTGTAAACTTTACAAATCCGAGGATTGTGCCGAGTGTTGGAACCATTTTCATAAAACCTTTTCCACTGAGCTAATAACCACTTCAACTGCGGATAGAACGTGAACAGAAGGTTCGGGGTTGGACTTAGAATAATATTCAGACAATTGTATCTACTTAGACAAGAAAGTGTAACATTTCTGCCTAACCCTCTGGTACGCTAGGCGTGAGTGCGTAGTAAAGTGTAGCAGCTATCATATAACCAGATTGTGAGAAAGCTGGCTTCCCAGTTGGAGAACAGTTTGTAGGTGCCATACCCAGTTATTCCAAAAGCTATCACAAAAGACTAGCACTCTTACGGCATCAACCCCACGCATTTCGCAATAGCAAGTAAACTACTAAGCGCTAGACCAACAGAAAACTTATATTTTTTGTCTTTTTTAGAATATCTTCCCAAGGTCACTTCAGTCATTTCGGTTCATCTAACGACAGAGCTGTTTTTGAGGCTCCTATTGTCACTACCTTGTATCGGACAGAAGACAAAACTTCATATTGTAAGCCAGCTGCGCAAACTGTCTTACAATTAATTTTCGTGTCAAAAGCTTCCATCTTGCCATGAGCAGCTATTGAGTTAAGCTGACAGACCTTATCGCAGATGGACAGCACTAAAAAGAAAAAGACAGTAGAAAGTTAAGTGCCTCTTCTCTGTCACGCCCACTCTTATCTCGGCCCCCGGCCAATCTCGTCCATTGCTTTCCGATGGCCTTAGTTATGTCATCGACATCTTTTCTCGTCCAACTAGGCCGGTCCAACTTCGTGAAAGAGGTCAACCGTCGAATCCAACTCGGCTGGGCAGCATTCGGGAAACTTAGAAAAGTCTTTTCGTCTAATATCAATCGCTCAAGACAAAATTATACAACCAGTGTGTGTTACCAGTGATGACTTATGGCACTGAAACGTGGTCTCTTACTATGGGCCTCATAAGAAGGCTCAAGGTCACGCAACGAGCTATGGAAAGGGCTATGCTCGGAATTTCTCTACGAGATCGAATCAGAAATGATGAGATCCGTAGACGAACGAAAGTCGTCGACATAGCCCAGCGGATTAGTAAGTTGAAGTGGCAGTGGGCGGGGCACATAACACGCAGAACTGATGGCCGATGGGGCCGAAAAGTTCTCGAATGGAGACCACATATCGGCAAGCGCAGCGTAGGACGACCAGCCACAAGATGGACAGATGACCTCATCCAAGTGGCAGGAAGACGCCAGCGTCCAGATGCAAGCCGCTTCCTACCGGTCTTTTTGGAAATCCATGGAGGAGGCCTATGTCCAGCAGTGGACTTCTTGTGGCTGAATGATGATGATGATGATCTTTCTTTACGATAATAAATATTATTTGATTTTGATTATTTGATTTGATTATTTGACTCATCATCGACCAATCATTTGACAATACTGTGAAAAGGATTTCCCCGTTCCCACCTCGAGGATATTAGCGCAATATGCCCTCGGGCCGTCCCTAAACTACCTCCAGCAGATCATTAACGCCCAAAGCCCTCAGCATTCAAACCGATTAGCATTCAATTAGATATAATTTTTAGGCGGAATGAATTTTACCCTCTCGCTAGCGAATCTGCATAATTTCCTCGGCTTATGGTAAATAACCGCGAGCGTCCCCGCCGGGGACTCCGGGCTGCGTGGGATAATACGGGACCCCTTCGTTGCCTTCGTCCTGTAGAGAAATACTGACAGAAACTCGATCATTTCGCCGAAGAAGTCAGTCGTTATAGCACTGCTTGACAGATTATATTGCCCTAAATTGCCTAGAGCAATTTTTCGGTGCCTCTATGTAAATTACAGACGTAAAGGTAAAAAAATACATTACCCAAACTCAATCCTGTGTCACGGAGGTGTAGGCAGAGACCAGTATTAACCACTTGCCACGATCCTGAGCAAACTCTCTCGTTTCATGCATTCATTAGCCGCTGGATGAACGCACGCCGGTTTCGGATACTTTTCTTGCCCTTCTAGCAAAGAAATTACATCCTATAGTTGGTAAAAAAGGTAAAAAAATGGTTTTGGTAGTAAATGTATTATAAGTAGTTGAAACTTGCAGCATCATGGAGAAAGTTGCATTTTTATCAACGCTATGAGTTTCAAAAGGATTCGTTATCAATTAACTGAAAAAATACGAAACATCTTGTAGGTGAGTTCTAAGTGGTATTTTTTACAATTTTGCTAAATTCTTAACCTTTGAACCTGACTGTGGCGAAGCCCAAAAAGAGGGCAATGTGTTTTTTGGCACGTATGTATGTAAGAACGTCCGATTCTCTATTCCTTCATAACTCCTTAACGAACGGACAGATTTTGACAAATAATATCTCAATCAATTCATCGTGTTTGCGCGAGTGTCCATAGGCTATATGAATTCAGCATAAAACCAACAAAATAATAAATATCACTAAACAGACAAAAAAAACCTAGGCATAAATAAACAGCTCGGGAAGTTGTATCATGTAGACAAATCATCTTTCGAATTGGTTCGTCGTCGAGTCTGTTCACGATTGTAAATAACAGTAAAAAAAATTCAATAAAAAATAAAAACTGACTTCAAAACACTATTGCACTAAAATCCCAGAAATAAATTACACGAATATGACCTTTAAATTCGATATAGGTATTGTAGAAGTATAGTTTAGAGCCGAGTTACATGACCTGCACATATATTTTGGGCACCGGCTCCAAAATATATATTTCTATAATACCTTCATCAAAAAAGGTGATATAAATTTTAATTTCTTCTCTTCTTTTGGTGCTGTAGTGTTTTGACGTCAGTTTTATTTTATTTAAAAATTCTTTTTTCACGATTTTTTGTGAATATCACTACGACTCCGCCAAATTGTGTTTTCAGAAAGACATCAGAATATCTGCAAGTGTGCTTTTAAAGTTTTAAGAGTTCCCTCTATTTCTCCAGGATTCCTTAATCAAATCCCGACTTGATGGCCTTAGTACCACCTGTATACCCTTTCAAACAAAAAAATAAAATTGATTCATGCGTTTTCGAGTAATCGGGGAACATAGATAAAAAATAAAGTTTCCGATGAGAAACTTCTCTTTTTTGAAGTCGGTTAAAAAGAGAAATATAATAACATAAAATTGGTTACAAAGGCGTTAGAAACTTTTGTTTCATCGAGGTTCATTAGTCGATGCGTACGGGTTCGGGGACTTTCGAAAATGAAAATAGGAAATAGAATTCTATTTCTGAGAGCAATTTTAGTGCTTTCGAAAGTTGGAGTATTTTAATAACAATTTAAGTAAGTTGGTATTTGAACACATCCTTACTAATACGTATTATAAACGCGAAAGTTTGTATGTATGGATGGATGTTTGTTACTCTTTCACGCAAAAGCGGCTAATCGGATCCGGATGGAATTTCGCACAGAGATAGATTATAGTCTGGATTAGCACTTAGGCTATTTTTTATCCCGGAAAAATACACATCAAAATTGGGCAGCAGCTAGTTTGAAATATTTTTTTAAGGCAAAAGGAACACTTATTTCTTAGGATATCGCTCTGTGAGATTTACATACTTAATGGTAAAATTTCCTGGAAGCAGTGAGGATGATACCGGATCCACCCATCCATCCCACAGATATACTGTTTGTGGAACATTTAGATAGTCTCGCCGAGACTAATCCTTTAAGCCATAGCTCTCTGCAAAAACACACTCCGGACAGGCGCATTTTCCTATGTCTACCGCCACGCAGCGATCTTGCTATTTTAAGTGGTGAACAAATACGAGTGCCACTTGCTACCCGATTGCAGTTGAGCCCAAACGGAGTGAAATGTGTTTGGCTCGTGTATAAGTATGTATGTATGTATAAATGTGTGTCCAATTCTGTATTGCCTCGTGATTTTGACAAATAAGATCTCAATTGATTCATCGTAATTGCGCGAGTGACAGTTACTATATATAAAAATGTCGTAGCAGTGTTTGTCATCGAACTTCTCCGAAACGGCTTCACCGATTTAATGAAATTTATTGCGTATATTTGGTAGGTCTGAGAATTGGTCGTAGGCCAATTAATATGGCAAAACAACATTTGCCAAGTCAGCTAGTAAAATGTTAAGAGCTAACAAGAAAACAGCCAAGTTCGAGTCTGACTCGCGCACGAAGGGTTCCGTACCATTAACATTAATAGCAAAAAACGGCAAAAAATCACGTTTGTTGTATGGGAGTCCCCCTTAGATATTTTTTCCCCCATTTTTATTCTTATAGCTCTCCGTTGTGTTGGGTTATCCAACTTAACGTTTCCGAAGTGTCAAAATATGTATGATACTTAAAAAATTAGACACTTAACTCCTGAACTGCCCTCGCGGAACGCAACGTATAGGTGGTCCATACTAAGTTGGACACAGATCTGTGTCGCGGCAGACGAGTGGTTAAAAAATTTAAATTACGTCATCCAACCCAATGGCTATTTAAAATAGAGGCGCTGATCCCAAACTAGGATGAGCGGTTAATATCGTATGATACAAACATGGAAAAACGTCCAGACTGAATTATGCCCTTTCATTTTAAAAATATTGATTGAGAAAATACAAAGCTGACGATATCGTTTTTGTTTTAAAGTCACGTCTATTGTTTGTCTAAAATAAGCGTCACGTCAACAATCAGGTGATTTTTTTTTAGTAAAACCTCTGTATGCAAACCTAAGCCTGGCCTGTACCAGACATTCGAGTGTATATAGGCATCCATTTGTGGGATAAGTTATTTTTTAATTATTACAACAATCAATGGAATATGTGTTCAAATGCTTTGCTTATTCATGAAAAACAAGGTGCCAATAGTTTTTTTATGACTCCCGATGCTCATGCATAGTTATACATTAAAGGTCAGGAATTAAGTTAGATTATGACCTTGAAAGAACAATTAAAAACCATTATTATGGTGGCCACATCGGGTCATTTAGAATTCTACAAATTACCTAATAAATAATAGCAAGTAGAGCCGTTTAATGTACAGCTATGTAAAGTACCAATGCCAATCTTTCCCGCGAAGCATCAACCAGGAAAGCTTTGAGAGAAGTTTTGTATACAAGTGATGTTCCTCTAGTGTCTGTGCCCTTGTTGTAAACTTTGAGTTTTCTCATCTAGTAACACAACAAGAACATACGACGCCGGTGTCTGACTCTCCCTCCAATTTCCGTTGCGGTCGAATGACATTTCAATTCAACTCGGTCTTAAGGGCAACGAAACACTTCAAACTAAACCTATAACTCAACTTAATGACGCACACATATAAAATTGCCGTTACGTAGTATTCTCTTTATAACAGTCTACTTAGATCGACCGTACGTGTTTTTATTTACGGACTACGTAGCAACCAGCTTGCGTTGAGCTCTCCTTGAGCTCATTCTCGAAGTTGCGGTGGACCTAAAGAGCCAGTTCCTGGATGCTTGACATTATTTATAAAAATAGCCCAATCGATGCACTTATATCCGACATCGATCGCTCTCTGTATAGGACATTATATAAGCAAAGAAGCCTTCATGCGTGCCACGGCGTGACATAGGCCCGCTCTCAGATAAAAGTATTGACTCACCTCGCGCGCTCACCGCGGATTGGCGCCTTACATATTCAGGTTTTCTGACAATATTATCGTTTAAAGTATCTCTGTACAGTGAGACTGCATAATCTAGGTATAATAATACTTGATACATACTTAATTTGGTCAGATTCTTATCTAAACTATCGCCAGTCCACGGTGCGCTCGCGTGTTTATTACGGGAGAGATGTACCGTGGCCTGCAGCGTATTACTTTATACAACAACTATGCATTTAAAAGATATCAGCCCTAGGACTTATGTTTGGATGGATCTATCCTCCATCTATACTAATATTATAAAGACGAAAAGTTTGTAAGCTTATAAGTTTGTATGTTGGGGGTAACCTCCAAAAGTAATTATCCGATTTCAAAAATTATTTCACCAGTATATAGAACGGACCTTCGAGGCTAATCCGTTTACCATGCGAACGAAGTCACGGGCACTGCTAATAAATAATATTTATACAAACGCAGACGTACGACATCACCGAAGCTTCGTCATGTACACGAGACACGCGCGAATTACACAATTAGATACTGGTAAAGGTACACGTACGTAACTACTCAGATCTTGTTTAGAGTACCCTTCATCAATTTAGGGCACCTTCATCAGCGGAGGAAGTACGTGACTATTTCTTACATTACAATGTCTAATCTACCTAGATAGGTTCGTTTGTGTATATCATCATCAGCCATTTGACGCCCACTGCCAAACCATAGGCCTTCCAAGCTTCCCGGTCTTGTGCCGCCCGCATCCAGCGTCTCCCCGCCACCAGGTCGTTAGACCATCTGGTGGGGGGCCTGCCCACGCGGCGTCGTCCGGTCCGCGGTCGCCAGGTCAGAACTCTTTTGTGTATATACGTAGCATAAACCAGCAATCGTACATCCAGAGATTAATAAAATTGGTAATTGGCAAATTTTCGGCTATTTACCTCTCCGGGGTGCTTTGTTTTCTATGTTTATGTACATTTGTGAAGTTATAGTAGCAATACTACTCGCTAACTGTGACGGAAAACATCGTGAGGAAACCCGAGTGTCTGAGTTATTCACATACTTCAGCGCTTGAAATCGCCAATTCGCCAATCCGCACGCGTGGTGATTAAGCCCATACTCTCTGCCTGAGAGAAGGCCTGTGCCCTACAGTGGGACGTATATAGGCTGCCCATGCTTATGTACCTCTCCGGGATACATGCGTCGGTTTGTACAGGGCGTTTCAAGAAGTCCGGTGAAACTTAAGCGGCTTATTCTACTTACCAATACAAATGAGCTTTATTATGAAATGACGGCTCTTTATAAGACCAACGCCGAAATAAAAAATATCAGGTATTCCGTAATAAATTTTGCTATTACTCTAGCCAGTGTAGGCAACGGCTGAAATTTTTACCGGTATTTCGAGGTTGCTACTGAATCTTTCCGGAATACCCTATATTTTATACTATACGTAATCTAAAAACTCCTTTGTTCCTACGTCGAAAATAAGTCCGATATAAGCTTCTGTATAAGCGCCCTGCAATTATAATAGAACAAACGTAATCTACTGGTCAGTTATAATGACAAGTACTTAAATGTCAATTGCCTTAAAGTTGAATTGTAACTGCTCTTCAGAAGTCACGCCCCGTATTAACAGTTGTTTTGAATGAAGACGTCGCAGGTGTTTGTTATTAAAAGCCTTAACTTGTAACGAGGCTTGACAGGAAAATCAAATTGAGTACTTGGGTATTTTTCAATAATTTTCTTAACACTTCTGTTGTTCTAAGTAGTAGTAATAGATAGATACTCGTAGATAGTTAGACAACACTTTATTGCATAACCTGGAGAAAGAATTACAAAAATTGTCATACAGTATTAAAGACCATTTCAACTAAAATTGTAATACATATTCTTAAGATATTTTGACAAGATGGTCCGTGGACTTTGTTCGCTGTTTCATCTCCACAAATAGGTGGGCCTTTATTGAAGCTGAAAAAATAGTAGTAACTAATATTGAATAATATTTATGTTTTATGTTATGTTATCTCATATTCAAGTAAAATATTAGATTTGAGATAATTCAGCGTTTGACATAATTCAGAGTTTGAGATATTCGACTGAGCAACGCTGTCCGGCTAGTGCGGAATTCACTGGATTCTAAATTGAATCCCAAGTATCATTACCACGATCTAGCGCGGGAATTATGACTCTAGCCCTTTTGCTCATCAAACGTTTTTGCGCCGAGTGGTGAGTGACACATCTTGAGCAGTCATCACTCACTTCATAAGCGCTGATTCATCTTCAGACGAAAAACTACAATTAATTTGTTTGCATTCTTTTTCCGGCACCTGGTTTATATAAAGGGTGAAGCCTGGTTGATTTGTAATTTTTTGTCTCCCAACGTATGTTTTTTGTATGAAAAGTAAAAGTGTTTGTTTGTTTGTACCCCTTTATGGTAGAACAAAGCCATCCTAAGACTGACTGAACACCAATTGCAAATCATTGTGTTCCTTTAATCTTCGAATAAATATTTACAATTATGATTGTTAGTTTCATCAAAATTAAATACTCTGTAAGGTTATTAAGTTCATTTTGGAAACACTTACCTACTAGAATTGTTGTCGGGAGAGTCCGACCAGGTTTCGCTCTTATTCTAAGAGCTTCCTCTTATAAACTTCTTATTTCTTCTTTGAATTTGGAACGAATTTAATAAGTTAGGTATGTATTAGACTGCCTCGTTGGACTAGCGGGTTCGATTCCCATTTTCTTTGTTTATTGGGAACTCTGATGAAATATTAAAAAGTCGACTTGGCAATACATTTTACCACCAAATTACGTTTAAGGCTATTCCTGTTTAAGGTCCCTCGCTTAACGTTGTTATAACGAACGTTATAACACAGATTATGTTCAGATTTTTTAGACTGTTTTCGGCATCAAAACAATCTCGCGCGGAAATTAGACATCAAAGATGTGGCGGTGCGCCACGTCGCGAATGCTTGGAGGTTCGGCAAAATTAGCTTAAAGAAATTGCCCATTATTTTCGATGAAATAATGTCACTCAACTGTAATCTGTGAAAAAGTTAAAGTGATTGATTATTTCTCAAAATGCTTCAGATCTTGACAAACTTACCTTATTTATTGCTTTTCAGAAGTATAGGCTTTTAACACGACACTACGAAAAACATCAAAAATGAATATGTTTCATCATACGATTGTAAAATTGTCAAACTGTACTTATTAAGTAAGTTACGTAATTCAAATCTCATATTAATTAATTTGATTTACTCACAAAGCGTCAGAATTCCACTACTTTATACAGTCGTACCATGTTGATATCGTGTTGGGAAAATATCTCGGCAATACATAGGTGTCTTTAAAATTCCTTTATAACTTCCATCAACGGTTGCCCCTACTGTACAGTAACATATTCGCGTAGCAACACGCTCGTAGAGCTTCGTAGCGCGTAGCGTCACTCGTGCTTACTACGGCGTAGCGCCCTGCATACTACGTGGCTCTTGCACGCTTTATATTTTTAAACAAATTCGATCTTATTCTTTGAGTTTTATTATCTTGCTAATTGCTAATCTCTGTTACACAAAGTTTTTACAGAGATTTGCAAGACTTTTTAATATTATAAGGCGATTTATTTCCAGTGAACTTTGGTTCTTTATACAGTCAACAGCTCGATAATTCTTTTCATTCCATACTCTTACCTTACGCTTGATTATGCTCTGGCTTCAGAGGTATGTGTACCTAGCAAAAACAACTTGTTGACTTGCTTATTTATTTTCCTACTTCACTGGGCATTGACTACAATGCGGTTATTTGCGTCCCATATAGAGGGATGAAAATCAAATGATTCATCCTTCTATACCGGAGTCATCGAATTAAATGAAACTTATTTCTGTGCCCTGTAGGTTACAAAGAATAATGAACGTTTAATCCACAAAAATAAATCAAAATCTGATGTTACTTAAGACAACAGGTAAATTGTACCATGTATTGAATTTGAACGCGAGTCACGTATTTGTTCGTAATGTTTTATGTATTCTAATAACCGCCCTAAGAGCTTTTCATAAAATATGCTACCAGACAGCACCGTTGCGAACGCGAAAGATACGGTACAGGGTAATATTTGGTTTATTTATTTTCATGCTTTTTAGTAATCTAGTTTAGCAGGACAAATGAAAGTGCGCTAAAATAAAGCACACTGTAGTTATTATTCTGGTTCATATTATTTTAAAGTGTGGACCTGCTGAGTCATATTATTGTTTTTATTCATTGTAGCGTAGTAAGTACTGAATTAATGTTACAAATTAAACTTTTAATCTTATCATTTACTTTATTATATTATATTTAAAAATATTTGCTTACATATTTGAAAATTTACATATTTATTATTATTATTATATTATTTTATTTTTCCTAATTTCTATTGTGTGTTTCTTTTGTTTTTATTTATTTTACTTCTTAGGTGCCGACAGAATACCAGCGTTACAGAAGGTACCCCTTTTGTGACAAACGCAGTGTACTGGCTTTCCTTGCATGTTTCTTTTTAATTTATAATTTAAAACTGTACTCTGTCATTGTGCTGTGTTTTCAGTGAATAAATTATTCAATTCAATTCAAACATAGGAATCCATTTTAAGCAAAATCTAGGTAATTGTGGACATTAATACGAATATTCTATCCGTGTTAGCGAAGTTACAGACCGACTTTTAAAATGTCACTTGGCTCGTAGTTCCTGGGCTGGGTTGACGAGGAAGGAATTTTTCTGTTTAAATTAAGCATTTTTTTTCACCTGTATCAAAACTCTCAAAACAGATACTGGGCGTATCATTCTAAATGGTGGTATATTTCCGGTCACAGCTGTAGGCTGTTAGGTTTGTGAATACCTCAGACACTCGGGTTTACTCATGATGTTTTGCTTCACAGTTAGCGAGTGGTATTGCTACTACTAGAAGCGGTGGTAGCCTAGTGGGTACAACATTGGACTCGGAAGCAGGAGACCCAGGTTCGATTCCCAGTGCGGGCATGTACCTATGACTTTGTTTTCTAAGTTACGTACATTTGTGAAGTTATAGTAGCAATACCACTCGCTAACGGTGAAGGAAAACATCATGAGGAAACCTGGGTGTCTGAGCTATTCACATACTTCAGGGCTTGAAATCGCCAATCCGCACTCGTGGTGATTAAGCCCATACTCTCTCTCTGAGAGAAGGCCTGTGCCCTACAGTGGGACGTATATAGGCTGCTTATGATGATTGCTACTATAACTATAGCTACTAGTCTCTCGCTTCCGAGTCCAATGTTCTACGCACTAGGCTACCACCGCTCGCCTAGTACATTTATTTAGTAAAATTTGCAAAAATCACACTGGAGGTGGTCAGTATGTAGTGCAACCGCTCGCTGCCGTCTAGTAAATATGTCTGGAAATATGCAACCCTTCGCACGCTCTGAGGTCGACGGCTCCGACGACCTATAGAGCCCGACAAGTGACACCATCTGCCGGCTGACATTTACACGCATGAACTACGCTTGATATACCTATAATATGTCCGAAGGTCATGAAGTAGTTACATACATAAACTCACGCCTGTATTTCTGAGGGGAAGTAGTTACTTTTGAAACAACCCGGACATGCCATGACAGGATTCAGTAACATTATCTGAACAAAAAATATCTCGTTGGTCTAACGGTTCACGCTTGGCTACCAAAACAGAGGTCGTAGGTTCGATTCCCACTAAAAGCTGCCGTACTTGATTTATTCAAATGGCCATAGTCTGGGTATTTCTCCATGTTTGTTATGGCCTTGCCTGGTCATCATGGCACAGATTATCGTAGTTTAAGGCCAAAACATATGACAGTGTTGTGTGGAAGTTATGATAACTATACAGAGTACGGACTTAAAATACTACATTTTCTTCCACTTCATGTGCCGTGTATGATCCTTCTCTAGTATCGTTCGTAAAGACAGAAGTCTTTCACCGTCCGTCATCCGTGCTCGGTCCGCCACACTGCGTTCTCCGTCCTCTATTATCGTTCGTGAAGACAAGAAAATCACATTAATGTGCAGAGCAGGTATTAGTAAAACGTAATATTCTCTCTCTTCCTGATTTGTAGCGTGTGTTACGATTTGCCGAAGGTATTTTAGTCTGGCACTCACGATGACGCAAAGCATTTAGTCAGTGATGGATAGGCACTTTCAGCCCAGATCGATCTGTTTCATAAAAAGCACTAAACTGTTATAGCAAGCTATGTAAAAAAATCTGCTAGTTAGTGACAATTCGTGTTTCCTCCTTTCATTGAACTTTTATACTTGTAAAATTTTTTTAGATTGTTAATTATTTCGTTAGAGAACGCAGTCACCTAAATGTAACAATAAAATTATCAGAACAATTCCGTGAAATTTATTTTAAAAAAATATTCATTTGCCCCAAAAAAGCAATTAACGAAATTCATACAAAATTCAAGTTTATAGCTATTTGTGTCGTTTTAGAAGTGCTACAAGGCGACTTTTGGGTCGTATTAATTAAGCGCTCTTGCCTCCGAGATCATTCTTAATTCCGATGTTAAGTTGCTGTATTCTTTGAAACAGCAATTTGAAATGGACACTGAATATCGATCTCGGAGGTAAAAGCACTGTATAAATATCGCCCTTAGTTTCTATTCTAAAAGCCGACTTGTACCACTTCGTAAATGTCACTCAAGTCGCCATTTGAATCGACTTTTGTGTAAAGAAATTTAGTTAAATGCCGTTTAAGCCACATTTAAGAAAGTGGTGCAACTCGGTCTGAGATAGATTAGAGCGTCTACTTACTTGCTGTAGTCACATAAGACTAGGGCAGTGGTTTCTAAACTTTGAAGGCTATGGAACAATAAAAAATATACTATATTTTATAAAAACCCCTAACAAGATGTTTTAAGATCTTTTCTAGCTTCTGTAGGTACTGCTGCCTATCACATTACAGTAATCGAAAGGAATATTTGTAGCTCAGGAGTTATTTACAGTCAAAATAATCCAACGGTTCTGTGATAAGTGTTGTCATTTTAGGACCATTTTAGGAATAACTTGTTCGGAGACTGAAGACTCCTTCAGAGGTTCTTGTTTTGAACTTGTGAATGTCGTGAAATAGTTAAGTAATAATAATAATACCAAAATCTTAACCCAATTTTAAAAAAGTGTATAAATTGCATCTCTTAGAGAAACAGAAATTGAACATTTCTAAATTCAATTCAATATTTTTATTTCGGAATAAGTCCATAGTGTTAGTAATAATAATAATATTACAGAGATTTCTTAAAGTAGGTTAAGCTAGCACATTATTATTTTATTTCATATTATTATTTTCCATGAACTGAGATCCAGTACCTCAGCATAGGGCTGTCAGTCCTATTAGCAATGATAAATCATTTGCGGAGGAGGTGGTGTATCCAAAGTAAGACATTGTAATGAATTAAAGCATTATTCGTTCTAAGTAACAATTTTAGTTTTCTTTTAGTTATAAAACTGGTTCAAGCGCCCTATAATGAACAAGTGTTAGTAACAAATTGTAACTAATTTTATTACTTCATTATTGTTTTTGAACGGGCGGGCAGTAACTGAAAATCTGTGTTCTGCTGTCGGGCAAATACAATCAATCAATCAATATAGTTACGGGCCCCGAGTTGGTTGAAATGGTTAGACGCAGTCTAAAAAAAATGTAAATCTCTGCTATCATTGCTTTTTTAAGTTGTTTGTGTTTTGGTAATAAACGTTTTCTATTCTATTCTATTAATTGTTAGTTTTAAGTATCTACGAGTATATACGAGGCTCTTCCAGTAATATTTATGAGGGCACGATTTCTTGAAACACTCTTAGGATACGGTCTGGATGGTCTGTAGTAAAGGAACAACCTTTACCCAAAATTTAGTCAGCTTCTGGGGAGTAGTGTTTGTCAACGACGCCGTATTTTTTGTTAACGACACTGTTTTTGTTACTTTTCTTGTCTTTTTATAACATTTATTTAATATATAGGCTAAATAATATAGCTGATAGGAAAACTGCACTTCTTGCATATCATGGATGTGTGGCTCCCATAATACGTTATGGCTTGATCTTATGGGGTAACTCTACGGAGTCGAACAGGGCATTTATAATACAGAAAAGATGTATTCGTGCCATCGCGGCCGCTAAACCTCTAGACTCTTGCAAACCGCTTTTTAAGAAATACAACATACTTACCTTACCTTGCATGTATATCTTTGAGGCAGCTTGTTTTGTAGCGAAACATAAAAACTTATTCACAACAAAAAAACAGGCATTAAGCTTTAGAACGCGATATGAAGATAAACTGATATTACCAGCATGTAAAACAACTTTGCACAGCAGAAATTGCGGCTCTATGCTTGTAAGAGTGTATAACAAAATACCTGTTGAATTTCTAAATTTAAGATGGTCGATGTTCAAGAGAGAAATGTATAATTGGCTGTGCCAAAAGTGCTACTATTCCATAAATGAATTTATGACAGATAAGTTTAAGTAAAGTGCCATTTTATTTTTGACATTCCAGCTATTTTTAAATAATTTAATTTTTTATTTTTAATCTATTTGACTTAATTTTATTAATTAAATGCAACTGACATTTCAATTACTGTATTGACCTGGACATTATATTATATTAACATTTGTAGATTTAGCACCTGACATAAAAACTTATTTGACATTTGTAATTCATTAATTTCATTATGGTATTTTGACATTACAATTAAATATTTGCATGTTAGAACATATCTAACAGAATGTGAGCTCATATATAATATCATGCCATCCTTATGTACCACGTTCTAAGCAAATAAAATTATTTTATTTTATTTTATTTTATAGCTGTACCGGTGAACTTCGTACGGCTACAGAATCCGTTTATACGATTCTTGCACAACGCCATCTATTTTTGAAACACAACGTTCGCTCGCACAACGCCATCTATTTAAAACTTAAAATAAATATTATCCCACGAGAACGCATTCACGGGATATCAAGTATGCTATGTCTCAATTCAGGTCTTTTTTTATCTGTATGCCAGGTTTCATGTAAATCCGGTCAGCCGTTATTGCGTGATGGAGTAACAAACATCCAAACATCTTCACAAACTTTCATATTTATAATATTAGTTGGATGGTTGTGTAAGTTTCGTCTCATATTTATTGTGTTCTTTGTACAGCAAATAAACGTTTTTTATCTATCTATTTATTTAATAATTATCTTAATATAATAATAAACACGCAACACAATGGTGTTATTAAGTAATGACTTGCCCTGGTCCCAAACTAACCCAAACTCCCAAACATACCCTGGGTTATAATAACCACTCAAGGACATCACACACATGGAGTAATTTATTCGAACCACCGAGGCAGTCAAGTAGCCACCTAGCATGTACTATTTGCGTGGGTAGCGATTTTCGAGATGTTTTTGTCTGTTATTTTTGTTGCGTATCGCAACCGCGAGGTTCGAGGGTGAAATAATACAATGAAGATGCCAAATAAATACTGACAGACAATAGACTGAACATCGAGAAAAGGCCCACTGAATTTTTTATCAGTTTGAACATAAAACACTTGGATTTGGATAATAACGAATGAGCGTGCTCTCACATTTAAAGATGTTTTTCAAAGCTCTATGATGTTTTTTAAAAGAAATAAGTACTTATAACAATTATCTTCCAAACAAGCATTGTTCACAAGTCGCAATAGTTAACTTTGTTTAGATTTGAAAAACAGCAATATTCATCATTAGCACCAGCCATTTGACGCCCACTGCTGGACATAAGATAAGATAAAAGATAAAATTTATTCATAAAATCGTAGCACTAAAGTGTACATAAGAATTAAATAGGCCTCCCTCATGGTTTTCCAAGCTTCCCGATGTTGTACCGCCCGCATCCAGCGACTCCCCGCTACCGTAGCCAGGTCGTCAGACCATCTAGTGGGGGCTTACCCACGCTGCGTCGTCCGGTCCACATCATCATAATCAGCCGGTGTCAGACCACTGCTGGACATAGGCCTCTCCCAAGACTCGCCACTGAGCCCGATCTTTGGCTCTTCTTTTCCAGTCACTGTCCACTCTACGGTTGACATTGATTAAATCACAGTTTTTAATAAGAATAAACAAAATATGTTACAGAAGTCGTCAGTAGCTAAACTTCTGTAACATTCATTCCAAATTCAGTTTGAAGTGGTAATATTTTCGCGCCAAATAAAACTTAACCTCATTTCAGGGGTACAATAATTTCCCTATCAAACCTTTTATCATTGTTGGCGGTAACGTGAGAAGGGGCTCTCTCTTTTGTATTCCAGTAAAATATAGAGAGTTACCTTCTCGAGATGAAACAAACTGTCGCAAGGTGTGAAATTATTGGCCGTGAGGAGATAAACTATACTCTTTGAAACGTTTTTTGTAACACTTCTATGTATCGAAATTTTGGGGAAGAAATGTAGTAAAAACCATTTTACGAATATCACAGCAACATAAAAAAAATGTTTTGTATACGTTTTCTTTTAAGTGTCGTATTAATGCAATGATGAATATTCAACTTTAAATTATATTTTTGTTAGTTTAGAAGTTATCCAATGGCATTTACAACAAAAATGTACAAATTTTACTGATAGGTTGGATCGCAAGAAATTAAATAGTTGTAGTATAAGCCATGAGTACATGAAAATGTTTTTTTGATTAAAATTGAATTGAAAGAGCTTGAAAAACTGAGTAAGACCGCATTCAATGGGTCGAACATGGTAAGAACTTAAATATATTTAATACCTTTTATATTTGTACCTTAAGGTACGTTAAGCTGTTGGTGCCGGCTGCCGTCGATAGATGGCAGTCGTTAAGCCAAGTCAGAGGCCTTAGGGCGGCTTGACAACTTCTGACAGTAGACGAGCCACTAGTCTACAAGCCTCCACCAATCCGGACTTGGCCCCCGTGGTGGAGTATGGCCTATACCTTCCTCAGGGAAGAGACCCGTGCCCCTCGGTGGGGACATAATGGGTTGATGATGATGATATTTGTACCTATGTTCATGAATAAATAATTCTGATTCTGATTCAAAGTCCATTTTCACCAAGAATCTCTCTTACGATACTTCATCCTCGGAGGGTCGATATTATAATTTTTCTTACGTACAAGGTCAGAACTCAAACCCGTTGGTCTAGCAGTGAAACTTTTGTGTACCTTCCTTCCATAGTATTTGTTTCCCTCTTGGTGCGGGCCGTAATTGAGTTTGCACAAATGGCCTCAGTGTGAGTGTATTTCCATGTTTGTATGTATGAATGGTGATGGCACTCATGGAATCTTATGAATTGCCGACTGATGCCTTCAGCTACCACCTCCCTCGTACACTTTCAGGTCGAAGGCAGCTCCCATTGTATAAATAGAACGTGAATTCTGGTTGTCATCAGCCAATGCCTCTTCATCGCTGAAGATAGGCATCTTCAAGATACGCTACAAAGACGTGCTGACCATGAGGATGATTCACCGTAATCACCACGCTGGGTTGGTGATTACAGTAGAGGTCTATTCTAGTATAATCGACAGCGGTTACCGTGCCTTTCCGTGCATTCCAAACAACTAACATGAAACGTTAACGTAAACATCTGCAAGAGAGATGCTGTCGCCTACCATCTTGATTTCCCTTAATTGCTTCTTACCACACCTTAAGGATGAATCAGGGTGCTCATATTCTTAGATACACAGATTGATAGACAAATCATTTATTCACATAAGAAACACACACGTATACCAAGCAAACCAATACAAGTCTAATTACAAGTCACTGCGCGAAGAAAGCATAGGACAAGACAGTAGCATACATAATTGACCTTAATTGACCGCGTCTGCGGCAGCGCCAGCGGTATCCTACAGGTGTTGGCTGATAGGCCAGATCTTTGGGCCAGATTGTCCCAGTGGCATCATTTTGAGAAGATTCATATTAGTCGGTCAACTGATTAATTAATTAATTAATTAATCAGTTGATTGATTGATTATGTTTTAAGTATAAGTTAATTTATAATAAATTTTACGTATGTTTTTAAAGATAAGGTTAAGTTATATGGATTTTAAGATCCGAAATAAACGATTAATAATAATAATAATAAAAAGCAAAAACACGGTACGGTAATGTACGGTAGAGTGACGAAGGTAGGTGTGGCAAAACCACACGGGGTATTTTGAAATGTAGAATTTTTTGTTGTAAATCACGAAAATAAATTTAAGTAACTTAAATTATATATTTTTAATGTGACTCGAACTTTCCAAATACTTTTTACGTTGTACACAGATGCATATTACTCATTAAATGCCTATATGTTTTTTTTTTTTATAAATAAAGAAAACTCCGACGGAGACGGAAAAACAGTAAGCTCCGACCATTTTAAAAGTTTTAACTGAAACGTAAACTTTACTTTTTATTTCGCTAATTAACAATTTACCAAAGGGCTTTGACAGAGAGTTCAGTGCTGAAGTGAGTCCGTTTGTTTGTCGCAGATGCGGTGCTGCGTGGCGGCTCTGTGGGTGTCGGCGCTGACGACGCTGGCGGTGGCGGCGGCTAGCGACGCGCACGTCGACTCGGCGCATCAACAGGTGTGTGTGTGTGTGTGTGTGTATGTGTCTGTGAGTATGTGTGAACTAGAGAGAGAGAGAGTATGTGCATATGTGTGTGCGTATATGTGCGTATATGTAAGTGATTCGACAAGGTCAAGTCGGTGAATGCGTTGCAGTAAAATTACAATGAATCGCTCGTAGCCCCGGCTGCCTGAGTGATCTTAAACGATCACGAAGGTTAAGCAACACAGGGCGCGTTCAGTGCATGGATGGGTCGCCGTCTATGCCTAACGCTAGTGGCATATTTCCGAGCGGTTCCGTGCTTCGCAAGGCACGTCAAGCTGTTGGTGCCGGCTGCCGTCGATAGATGGCAGTCGTTAAGCCAAGTCAGAGGCCTTAGGGCGGCTTGAAAACTTCTGACAGTAGACGAGCCACTAGTCTACAAGCCTCCACCAATCCGGACTTGGCCCCCGTGGTGGAGTATGGCCTATACCTTCCTCAGGGAAGAGACCCGTGCCCCTCGGTGGGGACATAATGGGTTGATGATGATAAACTACAATTGACAAGAATGACAAGTGATTGTGTTGGGCGGAAGTTATTATAATTATTATTGTTATAATTGCATAAATTCGACGCCTTCATTTCATTGCCGCTTGATATCTACGTACGCACGCGTATCAAACCTTTTAGTGGTATGAAAAAACATGTCGCGTGACCCGACCCTGAATCTGTCATTGTACTAACAGACTGCACTATCAGAATCGAGGCCCAGCTGTGTGTGTGACAAGTGTCAAATTTGAATAAGTCGGTTGGTGCGTTCCCGACCATTTATCTCTTCATAGGCTTACCTTCTTGTGCCGCCTGCTTGTGTACTGGAACTCAAAGACTAAAACATAATAATAGGGGTTAAAGTATGAAATTGCCGTTTTATTGCAATAGGTTCTTTGAATTGACATAGAATCTTCATGGTTTGAGGTATTCGAATGAAACTTTTTTCAAATGGTTTCTATGATATTCTTTTTTTTAAAAATGTGAAACATTTGAATATCGACTTTCAATTGTTTTTGTTATTCAATTTAGACAAGAAAGATGGATACTGTGAAAATTCGAGTGATTTTTTAATACGAGTTCCGACGCGAAACTAACGCGGCAGAAACAGCCCGCAATATCAATGCTGCGTTTGGAGAGGGGTCTACTAATGAACGCACCGTGCGATTTTGGTTTAAACGCTTTCGTGATGGAAATTTTGACTTAAAGAACGAGCCACGAGGAAGACCGCCCACACAGGTGAATAACGATGAATAAAGAGAGATAGTGGAAGCCGACCCTAGTCAAACTACCCAGGAATTAGCGGCATGGTTTAACGTTACCTTACCCACAATATTGACTCACTTGCGTCAAATCAATAAAATAAAAAAATACGAAAAATGGGTGCCTCATAATCACTCGAATTTTCGCAGTATCCATCTTTCTTGTCTAAATTGAATAACAAAAACAATTGAAAGTCGATATTCAAATGTTTCACATTTTTTTAAAAAAAAATATCATAGAAACCATTTGAAAAAAGTTTCATTCGAATACCTCAAACCATGAAGATTCTATGTCAATTCAAAGAACCTATTGCAATAAAACGGCAATTTCATACTTTAACCCCTAATAGCATACGTCCCACTGCAGAGTCTTCTATCAAAGAGGGAATACATATTGAACACCTCAGACACAAGATTTTCTTCACAGTATGCAAGATAGAAAATCCCGTGCACGGAAATATAAAGCAACTATATTCGCTGGGCCGCTATATATCGCTGAAAGGCTAAAACGAACAGAGCGGTTGCCTCAAGTGTCAAGGCACTTGTCACCGCACGGGTTCAAAAGGTCGCGTTTGGTTCAGTGGCTGACTAGCCTTTAAATTTTTATCCTTTAGCCTTTCTAGGCTTTTTGTAGAAGCCACTTCAAGTACACTCCGAAGATACAAACAGAATAACTGCGGGAGCACCACGTTGTCACTAACCATTTTGTCTACCCTACCACTACCACACCACTCCTACATTGTCACTCCCACACCATCTTTAGGGGAACTTGCATTTGAAAATTGAAGTCGATAAATCACTATGTCTGTCGGATTTATAAAATTTTCATACTAAATTTCTAAACAGCGCCTACACGATATGAGGTAGTAAAATTACCACTCAAACCCTGAATAAGAAATTTAACTGTTAAATGATGACGCTAATATATGAATACCAGCTGCATCCATATCTTCGGTGAGTGGAATTCTGATAAAACAAATTCAATCCATCAGCACAGACCCGTCCGCTGGTGGACTTAGATCTCCCCTAAAACTAGCTGGTTACTTGTTTGTGTCGTCGGCAATCTCTTCCAGCCGCTAACAATAATTTGCCTCAGATCGTCGGTCCAGCGTATTTGTCTTACGCTCCTATTGTCTGTACGTGATCTCCACTGGTGGCAATCAGATGTGATGTGTCCAGCCTATTGATAACTTGTTAATCTTTGAGGCAATTTTTTTAGTTCTTTGGCAAATTGGCTCATTTCTAATGTGATTCATTAAGAGACTTCGAGCATAGCCCGTCCATAGCATGCTGAGCGACTTACAATCAGTGGACTAGTCCTACCGGCAGTATCCACTTTTCGGCTCTGTAGATCGTAACCAAATAATAAATAAAAAATAAGGCCGACTTTATAAACAGAGATATCATTCCGATGTAAAAACCTAACTGCAAAGTCGGCTACTAGGGGCTGCAAGTAAATCGCTTTGGTCAGATGTCGCTGCCTGTACGTAATACAGAGAAGTTTGCGAAGAGGCTCGAAATTTCATCGATGCTTGCACTTGCCCATTAGCTCAGTTGGGAGAGCGCTGGCACGGAATGCTAGAGGTCGCGGATTCAAGTCCCGGCATGGGTGGAATTTTTAGCTTCTAAATAGGTTTTTAAAATTGTCCTCAGCACGGGTTAGTGCAAAAAAAACAATATAATACTAGTGGAATTACAAATAAACAGTTTCAATGTCAACGGATACACTTCTGTATAGCTGTAATACCTATTTGTTTCACAAACGTTGTGTGAACGCTTGATCGCATTTGTTTCCGGCCCGTGGCTGCAATGAAGCAAATTATACACAAAGAACTCATTGCCGTTAAAAATAACAAAGAACAATGGCTGCAGGAGGCGAAGGAAACAGCGTCGTTTTGTTTTTATTCGATACATTTCTAGTGAGTGCACAAATTGTACAATAGTCACGAGAAACATGGAAACCCAATACCGGCGGAGCCGCTGCAAAGGAACTCGCTTTAGTTCTGCTTTGTTGCGGTCGGCGGGCGAGACCGCACTTCAAGAGGCAGATCCCTTTAAGTTATTTGTCGTAAGGGCCGTGTCACACGGTGCCTTGAGTGCCGAATGTTATTTGAGAACTAAAGGTACATAGCAAAAAAAGGTCCGCACCAAACTCTATTATCCACCCTATTTTTGTTTGTACATGGTTACCTTTAAAATGAACAACTCCTGAAACACATTTTTTTTAAGTATATGTATATGTTTTGCTACAACTTTCGTTATACGAGTTATTTTTTAGATTGATATTTTTCTAAGCAATTAGGGTCTACATAATTCTATGATTTACGAACGAGGTAGCTTCTGGTCAAGTATTGCCCTTCAAAGAAAAATGTCCATTGTATTAAACACATCTAGTTTTAAGCATTATATTATCTATCACCGGAAACCTACCAAGCCAAAAACGTCACACAATTTAAATTCGTCGAAAATTAGCGCCAGGTGATTTAGGTCAAGATAATCTGTCAACCAGTGCTAAATTAAAGTGACAGGCTTATTAATTTAAGTCAGTACGAAGGCAAAATGGAACCCAAACGTAGACCTACAAACGCACAATTAACAGACGCCTTGAGCTCTAAGCTGCAACAATAAAGATGAATGAACAAGGCTGAATTGTATGAGACCCAGTAGAAAGGTCGCTTTTGATACCTACTAACGGTACGACGGAGCTTTAGTGGAAAGTGAAACTTTTAAAATTAAAAAGAAAGACTGCTATTAAAAGACAAATAAGTAGTTAGGATGACTATTGCTGGTCTCTGACTACCTCTCCGTAATACTGGCGTGAGTTTATGTATAAAACCAAACCTTCTGCGGTTTCAAACACGTGAAACACGCAGAGTCTCCAGCAAAGCCTGCTCTTCAAAATCTCTTCGCAAATGAACTGCCTTTTTATTGACAAAACTCCGCCCGCCCGCCTTCCCGAAACTTTACCAACCACAGCTACGCTACATAGTAGGTGCTTCGCCTTGTATCTCGTTGAAAAGCGCAGTTAAGTTCTATTCACTTTACCACGGGCCGGTGAGGTACGGGCGGCCCGATTTCGAACTAAAACAATCCTTAAATTCTTGAAAGTTAGAGATACACGTGCAAAAAAGCCCGTTCTCTTGACGAGATCGTCGGCCGCATGTGGCTTTTGAAGCGCCTAACTGATTGCGATTGTAGTGTCTAACTTCGTAAGTAATGGAAGATTATTTTAGACAGAACATTACATCACATAAACTCACCCCTGTATCGGCAGGCAGTAGGCAGAGACTAGGGTTTGCCACTTGCCACGATCTTGACAGACCTTTTTCGCTTCAGCAACATTCATTAGTCGTTGCCGGTAATTAGAAAGAAATTATTTCAATAACAAATCGTAAGTAATTAAGGATTACTTCACTTGTTACTACTTCACATTTGTTACTTGGTATGAGCATTATATTTCAGATTCTCTTATTTATGTACATCCATCTACCGACTATGTTTTTCCTGCAATCCACTCCATCCGAAGGTTATCTGGAAGAGATCGCTCTAAGCGATAAGACCGCCAATTGTATACCACTATTTAGATAAAAGAAACGATGTGTAGTTCTTTCACCGGGTTGTGCAATAAAGTGTTCTCTATCTATCTATTATTTCAGAAGCCGGTCCGTTGTAATTTGGATAGGACATCCTTTAGTCTAAACGCGGCCAATGAGGCCCTGCGGCCACGTGGTTCGACAACGTTGTCCGACATGTCGGACGACGAGGAATTCTGTTTCCTTGCTGTCCGACATATCGGACTATCAGGATTTTTTTATTCCACTTAGGTCGGGCATCGGACCAAGAGGATATTTAAAATTTCACTTGTTTCGATCCGCGAACTACGAGGATCATTAAATTCCACTTAGTTCAATTTAGTAATAATAAAAACCGGCCGGTAAGTCGGACTCCTGCTAAGGTCCTTAGCAGTAGTCTGACGTACACTTGGCCGGTTCTATCTATTGACATGGTGAATGGCATGTCTAGATGACGTGAATGTAACACCTATTTATTTAACAGGCGGAAAACGAAGTAGAACTGACTGAAGAGGACAAGAGAGCGTGGTCCAACTTGCACGGAGGGGGAGGGTGGGGCAAGCGGGGCTGGCAGGACTTGAACTCGGCGTGGGGCAAACGCGCCTGGCAAGACCTCAACTCCGCCTGGGGCAAACGGGGGTGGCAAGACCTAAACTCCGCTTGGGGCAAGCGCGGCTGGCAAGACCTGAACTCGGCCTGGGGCAAAAGAGGATGGCAGGACTTGAACTCGGCGTGGGGCAAACGAGCATGGAGCGACATGGCACAGTCTGGGTGGGGCAAGCGCGCATGGCAGGACCTGAACTCCGCCTGGGGCAAACGAGCCTGGCAAGACCTGAACTCGGCGTGGGGCAAACGTGCCTGGCAAGACCTGAACTCGGCGTGGGGCAAGCGAGCCTGGCAAGACCTGAACTCGGCATGGGGTAAACGTAACTGGGAGGAAAAGGATAAACTGGCACCGGTGGGTTTTTATTCTGCTGCTTACTCTTTTTTCGTCTTAAGTCTTAATTTAGTATTTGCCATATGAAACAGCCTAGCATAAGTTGTCCCAAGAATGTTTCCTAAGAGATGTTAGAGCAATCATTAAGGGCACATAAAACGCAATAAACCTTTCCGTTCTCGTATTAAATTAAAGTAAGTAAGTAACTTAAGTGGGTCATAAAAAAGGCCTTTTGTTGTCACTACCCTAATCGCTTTCCTTAGCTCGTACGGGGGAGAAATATCATTTGGAGTTTTGAGTTTTCAGAGCAGCCATTTCATTGGCCAAATTACTCATAAATACTTACTTACTTTTTACTTAGTAACCGTAAGTAGTATTGTGGTGGCAGCACGGTTGGTAGAACACTTGCCTCACATTAAGGAAGTCATGGGTTCGAACCCCGGGTATGTACCTACCATGACTTTGTTTCTTAAGTTACGTACATTAGTGATTTTTAGTAGCAGTACCTACTATTTTATTGGCTTAATTCCGGATTCGCTTACTAGACTTTTTGTCGGAACAGTCCGACCAGGTTCCGCTTTGATTTGCAGACCTTCATCGTGG
The DNA here is from genome assembly GCA_947308005.1 of Yponomeuta malinellus. Lineage (NCBI taxonomy): Eukaryota > Metazoa > Arthropoda > Insecta > Lepidoptera > Yponomeutidae > Yponomeuta > Yponomeuta malinellus. The sequence continues at coordinate 329,624 of OX371009.1, read as the reverse complement.
TGAGTAGAGACGGATCCCGCGTCATCGGTTGCTCGTCTCTGACAATGCTTACAAAAGTTATACTACTTGCTTACGGTGAAGAAAAATATTTTTAAAATAAAAAAAAATCAATATCAAAATTTTTTATTCAAAGTAGCACAGAAACTACGACTTAATGAACGTTACAAGTTAAACTAGGTGTCCATTTCAAAATCTAGATCATTTTGGGGAAAAAATGGACAAAAAAACTCCAAACTTAGTCTTTTCAAGTCCTTAATTTACAGGATTTATATAAATGTTCTAAAACTCATGCATTAAACTGGCTTTCATTCCATTATTATTATTATTATTGAATACTTATATTGCACTTAACCTATTGTACAATACGGCGGACTTAATGCCATCTTGAGGTAACCGGAGTATCTGACGTTTTCACATACCTACGAGAAACGTTTCGCGGCATGAAATTTTGACGTCTCTTTGTGGTTTTGCTATCGCTCGTGTCACCATGCCCTAAGGTTTGTTTTGTATGTCCAGGTGAAGTGGGCAAACTTCCGCGGCTCGTGGGGCAAGCGGTCGGGCGCCAGCGAGGACTTGGACTATGCGGAGTACGGACCCCTCATCGAGCAACTGCTGCAGCAGCAGGTTGGTACATAACAGTGTTAATATTCTTTTTGTTGCACTAATCCGTGCTGAAGATAACTTTAAAAACCTATTTAGAGGCTAAAATTCCACCCATGCCGGGACTTGAACCCGCGACCTCTGGATAACCGTGCCAGCGCTCTCCCATCTGAGCTAATTAAAGATTAGTGATGTAAATTACTTCAGCCAGATGTCGCTGCCTGTACGTAATACAGAGAAGTTTGTAAAGAGGTTCGTAATTTCGCCGATGCTTGCACTTGCCCATTAGCTCAGTTGGGAGAGCGTGGGCACGGTTAACCAGAGGTCTCGAGTTCAAATCCTGGCATGGGTGGAATTTTTAGCCTGTTAATAGGTTTTTAAAACACATAACAGTGTGTTAAATCTATATGTCTGTTCAATGTTTAGACTTACTTAAGATAATACATCCTTTATGGGGCACTGTATAAGGTTGTACAATAAGATTCCACAAGATATATTAGAGTTACCTCCGACGCGGTTAAAAAAATGTGTTAAGCATAGTACTCTGGTCAAATAACCTTACTATAGCATCAAGGATTGTTCAGAAGACAAAGATGATAATGTTAATAGGTATTTAGTGGACAGTGGATTGTGTCTAGTGTTCAACACATTTATGGGTAATAATCATAAAAGTAATAATAATAATAACATTCATTAAGTAGAAAACCAAGTTAATTAAGGTCAAACTTTTTCTAAAAGAATAAATATGGAGTTTCTTTGTTAGCTTCTTCTCCACGAACGACCAAATTTGATGTGCACTAAGAAAACATTATTTTTCTATAGTGAATTTTAATTATATACCGTATAAAACAAAGTCCGGTTAGTTAAACCATTTAGAACTAAAGTATCACTGGACCGATTTTTACGATCTTTGATTTGTTGGATTTGTTTCCGCCTCGAATTGCAGAATAACTATTAAAATACGGGAGCGGCTTTCGTCACGAAGTTTTCGTGCACTGATACGCTAGTAAACTGAGTTATTAATAATGGCGTATATTTCCACAGCAGGTGGAATCGGAGCGGCCTGAGGTGGTGGAGGTAGAGGTTCCTGAGAAGAAGGCGTGGTCGGCGCTGCACGGCGCGTGGGGGAAGAGGCCCGTCAAACAGATGCCTAACAGCGGTGAGTTCACCCCTCAATCCGTTCGCACAGCGGGGCTGGGGATAGCTGTTCTACAGACACAGATGCCGGCAAGCTTCTTGAGCAAAATCTACGCAAAGGGAGAAAGAGCGCGAGAGTAATGCAGTCCAGGGCCTCGATTCTGTTAGTGGACAATAAATAGTATTTCATGACCTAATTACATCCTCGTCCGGATAATTACTTTAATGCTAACAAATGTATTTTAAAATTTTAAGCCAGTACTGTACAAATTAAGGTATTATTTCATTGTGGCACAACTTTGATGATGACGATACTAACACCCGGTTTCTCATACACTAACAAGCTGTTAATCTACTGTTAACAGCTGTCAGTGGTTTTTTTTTTGTATGCACTTTGGTCAATCGACAGCTGTTAACAGTAGATTAACAGCGTGTTAGTGTACGAGAAACTTGGGGTAAGTGTCTTAATCACTTGGTCATTCCACCTGCCTGTATTTATGCTGCGGCCCGCCCCGCACCGACCGACCCGTCACTAGTGGACGCTATTTCATATAAATACAGGCAGACGGATTTTTATGCTGCTATGAGCCCCGGCCTGATCCGCCTAGTGGACGCCGGCTTAACAATGCAGACAGAATCTAGACCCAGATATGTGCCCCATTCTACGGCGATGCTGATCCATAAGAATGCGTTTCTGAATTCAAAAAGAGAATAAAAATCAAATTTATCGAAATTCGCTCTTATGGCACGTGCACAAGAGTCACGAGTTCACTCATGGAATTATAAACCGGCTCTAACTAGACTCGTCATAAAATTGTCGCTATTGTGAGTAAAATCTGTATCGCAACGTAATCCGTCCCCAGCCAATCAAATTAAAATTCAATATTACTTACCTTTGGGTATATTACGCGTGACCTGCATTGCGGTGATAACTTATACGGTACATTATAATTTTTACTTAGGATTCATGTATTTGAGGTAAATGTACTTTGCTGTTTTATTTGCTTCAAAGAACTTTAATAATTAATAACATTGCTAATTGAGTGTAGTCTAAATATCAACTTTTAAAACGTCTGATATCTGAAGTCCTCAATGAGATACTCCAATTTCTACCGAAATGGGCGATAAAATTCGCGTTCGCCCGCTCGTTTTGATTTTTCAATTAGTGGTGTAATTGAATTTGTTATAATTATTGCGGCTGATTGATCTTGGTGCCCTTCGCGACTGTGCAGCTCCTGACGACGTATGTTGACACAAGGCGACAAGAAAAGCCGCGAACAAGGTGTAGGAAAGCATAGAAGATTCGATTTCAGTGATCTCGAGCACATAATCCTCTATTTCATAGGATTCAATTGAATCATTCGAACTTTAATATAGTAGCGATACCACTCGCTAACTGTGAAGGAAATCATCGTGAGGAAACCTGATGTCTTAGCTATTCACATACCTCAGTGCTTGAAATTGCCAATCCGCGGTGGTTAAGTCCATGCTCTCTCTCTGAGAGAAGGCCTGTGCCCTACAGTGGGACGTATACAGGGCGTCCCAAAATTATGGGCCATGAACGGAAAGTACCTGAAAGAAGACTTTATGTTATTTTTAAAAGTTAGTAATTCTGCATTCAAAGATTTTCCAAAAATTACTTGCCTCGTCTGGGAATCGAACCGACTTAAATGTAAAAAAACACCCCTACTTTTATGATGCCAATCCAAAGAATGGCCAAAAACTAATAACTCTTCTTAAGTAACATAGTATTTTAAAAGAAAGGAACAGAGTGAAATTAATAATTTTAATCAAGTTAAAAACATACATGAAACTGCCGTAGTCAAATGAGTGGGTATTTTTTTGTAAATTAATTAATTAAATGCTCAAAATGTGATCCCTCTTGTCTTATGCAAATCGCCAATCTTTTAATGAGTCCGCTACCTTTTTGTTGATTTTCTTATCTTTTTATGGTGAATACTCGATATGATATGGCACATTTCTGTTTGTAACTCGTCCACGTTCTCGTATCGCTTTTTGTATAGCATATCTTTCACGTATCCCCAAAAGAAGAAATCTAATTATGTAAGTCCCCCCCTGGATCCCCGGGATCTGGCTGGCTATCTAATCGGTCAATTAGAAAATCTTAAGAAGAGTTATTAGTTTTTGGCCATTATTTCGATTGGCATCATATAGGAAGGGGTAATTTTTTTTTACATTTAAGTCGGTTCGATTCCCAGACGAAAAAGGTAATTTTTAGAAAATCTTTGAATGCAGAATTACTAACTTTTAAAAATAACATAAAGTATTCTTTCAGCCAAATACTCTATCTACGATATTTAAGGTACTTTCCCTTCATGTCCCATAACTTTGGGACGCCCTGTATATCATGCTTATGTACCTATGTATGTCATTCGAACTTTACACACGTTCTGGGCCCTATTTCGTAGTTTTCGTCTCATATTTATTGTGTGTGTGTTATCGGTGTGGCAAATACACGTTTTATCTATCTATTAAACTACAATTCATGGTTTGCTACGGCGGTTCAATGTACTTCGCAAAGCCGATAAGCTAACAGATTAACAAGTGGGAAGACGCAAAGTACATCGAATTGTCATAATACACTATGAATCCTAGTTTTATGTAACGCAAACTTGGGGTACACTCTAAGGAACGTCGAAGAGGTGAATTTTGAAGCATGAATACGGTCATACTATGTGTGGCACGTGTCAGTAAGTATCGACTGTATGTCACCGCGCAACTCTATTGTGTCGGGCCTGCTGCGGAAGTCGCGAAACATCCGACGCGTGTCTTTTGGGCTACCTACGCAGAATAAAACAAAAGCTGTGTTAAAATACATTACATAACCATTTTACAAACGTGGCAAAAAATTACATCAACTTTAAGAGACGACGACTTTAAAACGCGATTCAAGTGCGATACACACGCGCGTAAAAATGGAAGCAAAACTATGCTATGCTGCAGCGCGTTTGCATCTCTGGTCAAAAAAGTCACAAAACGCTCTTAGAAGCGCGTACAGGTCGTATTGAGCGATGGCTCTTAGTTAGAAATAGGAACTTCTTTATTTCCTCAATTCCATTAACTTATTGCTTCATCAAGCCACACAGACAGCGCGAGTCCAAGTTCTCGAGCGGAGGCCCGCACTGTCCAGATCAGCTTGATGCTACCAAATTTCGCTCGAATTACATACGAATTACGACAGTTACAAGTAGGTTAAGACTGAATTCTTTGATTTGCGACCTACATGTTGCCGACAGACTTACTTGTATGTAAAAGTAAAATAAAAGTGCGTTAATTAACGCACTTTTATGATAAATAATTAAAATCGGCCAAGTGCGAGTCGGACTCGCCGTTTTTTTTATTATTTGTCGTAGAGTATTATGATGCCTGTATTTATTACCATTTTATGATAGAGCATAAACAAAAAAACGGCGAGAAAACACGTTGTGTATGGAGACCCCCCCTTATTTCATAAATTTTACAATTTTTTATCTAATCCGCCGTAATAACACATATTCTGTGAAAATTTAATCTGGCTACCTATTACGGTTCCAAATGTGAGAGAAGACAGACAGACGGACAGACAGACATCGGAGGCAGAGTAATAGGGTCTCGTTTAGCACCCTTCGGGTACGGAACCCTAAAAAGGAGAGTTCCCAACCTTCTATTCAACCACATGTGATTCGCAGGCAACAATATTTTTTAAACAATTAAGTTTAACAGTTATAAGTTTGAAGCTCATTATTCTGTCTGTCTGTCTAAGTATTTGTCCAGATCATCATGTCTCCTAAATGAATGGACGTATTTGGATGCGGTCTTTAAAGCATAATTTTTTGAGGAATCTTAAAGTAAAAAAATTAAAACATTTTAAAAAATATCCCGATGAGCAATCGAATGACACTCAGCTCCGAAACGATAGGGCTTAGCTGACATGTGAGCGATAAGCGGAGATGGAGACTTAAGCGATTCAATCAATCAATCAGCCCGTATAAAATACACATTTATTTTTTCAGAATTGGAGAATCATCGGCTTACAAATTATACTAGTTGAATAAAAATAGGTAACTAAGAGCTATTAACAGACTCTCGCCTATAGCAAATACGTAAACGTCCACTGCCACGGCCATCCACTCCCCTAAATCACGCCACTTCTTATGTCCTCAGCCATCCTCATCCAGCCGCTGCCAGCAATCTGCCCCAAAGCTATTATACTCCAACAATCGCTAATAAAACGTTACTCTTTACCTGAGAATATGTACGCGTCATTTGATTTTATATTAATATTATCGGCCATTGTACCGATAATATCAATAACTTCCACACGACACAATCACTTGTCCCCTGTAACCAGGTAAGGACATCACAAACGTGGAAATACACACGTACTGAGGTCACTCGATCGAATAAAGTGCGGCGAACTCCACTGGGAATCGAACTCACTGTGGTAGCCAAGCGTGTTACCCCCAGACCATCGCACCGAGATGGTGCGAACAAGTTCCTTCATCTAAGGACTTCGACGATGGTCACTTTTTCAATCCGGCTGATCCGTACCGTTCGGCGATAGCCTATGGCCAGCAGTGGACAAATATGGGCTGATGGATTGGATTCGATAACAAATAACGAGAAAGTACTAAGTAAGCACTACGCACTACTAGTACTACGAAATACTAATAGTTACTAATATTATAAACGCGAAGGTTTGCATGTATGGATGGATGTTTGTTACTGTTTCACGCAAAAACGACTGATCGGATCCGGATGAAATTTTGCACAGATATAGATTGTAGTCTGGATTAGCACATAGGTTATTTTTTATCCCGGAAAAATACATGTCAAAATTACCACGCGAACGAAGTCGCGGGCAACAGCTATAGTATTATATACGACTAGCCGTGTGGTGTGTACGCGTGGTTAACGGATAGCCTGTATTGTATTGTCTACGTCCACCCTGAAAGTCTATTCTAAACACTGGCTTTTTGAAATCGAATGAGTACTTTCGGAGATTGTCCCCTAGACACATCAATTACGAGGAGACGAGCAGCAGCGTCCTCCTGAGATTCCAACCGCATACTGCGATCGCCAACCCGCCTGCCAAGCGTGGCGATTATGGCAAAACCCCTCATGGTTAGGAAAACCATCAGGGAGGCCTATGTCCTGCAGTGGGCGTCAAATGGCTGATGATGATACACACTTAAAACTTTTCCTCTTTATAATATTGTTATAGAAAACAAAATGTGCTCAATCCCATAAATATTTTGCTTTTATTGTCAAGTTCAGTCCACAGCCATCGCTTACGTCTCTCTAGAGAAAACTTGAGCTACCGAGTGGTCCCAGTGATCCTAGGTAATAACTGCGCGCCGCAGGCGATGGAAATCACACAATAAAAGAGACTATTAGTTTCACTTTATTATGCGTACTTAAACACTGGCCGTACTGGCCTGGAAGCGGGTGAAGTCTAAAAAAACCAATCAAAACTCTTCGTTGGAAACCTCCATTTGTGTAATAGCCATTAGTCGTGAATATTAGACCAGTTTCGTGTGGCGCCGGATTAAGAAAAGCGTCACTCCATTTCCTTCCGTGGATGTCGTAGAAGGCGACTAAGGAAATTCACTACCAGGAGACGGGCTGCAGCGTCTTCCTGAGATTCCAACCGCATACTGCGATCGCCAACCCACCTGCTAAGTGTGGCGATTATGGAAAAACCTTTCATGGTTAGGAAAACCACGAGGGAGGCCTATGTCCTACAGTGGGCGTCAAATGGCTGATGATGATGATGATGACTTAACCAGACTTCGAAAACTAGCACCTGAGAATAACTCTTAACTTTCTTAAATATTAAAATACCTGTATTAGTTTAGTAAAAGACTTATTCCGATTTACAAATGCAGCCAAGTCCTTTAGGAGCCACTGAAGTTGTAGATATTTCTCTCGCGAGCTCTAAGCGCTTACTTTGCTATTTGAATTACTTACTACTGCAAGTTTCTCTAGCAGAATAGTTGGATGAAGGGTGCAGTATACCTCGTATGCAGTGTAGCCAACACTAAAATTTTTACTGTAGATGTTTGGTTTTTTTTTATATTCCCAGTTTTTTATTGAGGCCCATAAGTGTACAGTTTTTTGTTTAAGAAGTTTTTTAGCACCATCTATTTTATTTTGCTGCGTAGTCCGTTTTGCTTTGTACGGACTACGCAGCAAAATCAAATAGATGGTGTATGTAGATACATACACACAAATTCACTCTTGTATCCCGAAGGAGCAGTCCAGATCTGCCTTCATGTACCTATTTCGTAATAATTATGAATGTTCATTGAATGTTTGATGATCACATGTCTTTTTATTTATTATTCTTTCCGCATTTGTGTTTTATTACTACTTTACTGCCATTAAATGGCATTATGGGAAGAGGCCTGTGCCCTGCAGTGGGTGTCAAGTGGCTGATGATGATGATGAGGAAAAAAACTAGAAATGATCAGTTTTTTTCTTTATGTTTCAAAAACTGTACATTTTCTACAGTTCTTTTTAAGCATATTTGTAGTCTTACTCCAAGCCATCTTGGTTGGCTGGCAACACTGCATACGTACGTATCCAATTTCTTCAGTCTCTGGGGCGACGGTCGTCCCCGCACGTTTAATCAGGCCTCACAAGTTTCACTACCTGAGCTCTTACATTTCAAAACTCCGCACTTCCTGGCCCAGTATCACCTAGTTAAGTTTGCACGGGGTTTACTCGGGACTTTCGAAGTCTGATTAAATTTGAATTAAAATAACGAATCAGTGAATCCGTCGAAGGCTCGAGGTATTGAGACTTACAGATGGCACACGATACACGCAGAGTGAACCGATTGATTTGATTTAACCAAAACTTAAGTCGTAGTTCTGTTTACGCGTGGAGCCGTCGGCGCCGCGGCGTACTTTCAGTTGTAAACTAAAGCAAACGGACACAAACTCGGTATTTTTTTCATTATTGTGATCCCATTGTCTGGTTACCATATCATTAATGATCATCATTCAGCCACAAGAAGTCCACTGCTGGGCATAGGCCTCCTCCATGGATTTCCAAAAAGACCGGTTGGAAGCGGCTTGTATCCAGAGTCTTCCTGCCACTTGGATTATTATTATTACTATCGTTAATTATGTTATTATTTAATTTGATCTGAAGAAAGTCCCTAAAAAATTTTATTGAAGTGACTTATCGCATCCTCTGTTACAGCCAAAGAAGCTTCTCACGAGATTCTAAATACTTTTTGTGAATGATTGACTGATTAACGGTTTTTTTTATATTTTATTTTATTTGCAAATAGATGTACAATTTTAGTGAATCTTAGCATGGCTGGATGTCATTTCAGCCTTGTCCAAAACAAATAGATCGATAGATTGTTCATCTGACCCTGTCATTCCGTCCGGTTTATTCTGTGATGTAAAATTTGTAATTAATTGTACGGTAGCGTAATTTCAACATTACTTAGTATATTACGTTCGACTTTATTACCACCTCATCCAGTGTAACTAATCAAAAGCGAAGTACACGTAATTAAATCATCAATAATCCATTACGCGGGCCTAAAGATAAACACTCTTGGTTAATCCACATAGGGGCGGTGGTGGTTGAATGCCGAATTTACACTATTACTTTTAAGAATAAAGGTAAAATAATATTAATTAAGTTCAGAAATCTCGGTGGAGCGGTGGTAGCCTAGTGGGTAGAGCATTGGACTCGGAAGCGAGACCCAGGTTCGATTCCCAATGCGGGCATATACCTGTGATAATTTTGTTATTGGTATAGTATTAGATTACATTATAGTAGATTATGCACTAAGGGAATAAAACCATGTATTATGTCATGGGCGGCATATTGAACCCTGAGTGGAGCGAAGGACTCCGAGTTAACTCGCGAGCGCAGCGAGGGAGTTAAATTTTAACTCCTGAGCGAAGCGAGGGAGTTATGTAGAGTCCTGAGTGAAGCGAGGGGTTCATACCGCCCGAGACTAAGACATGTTTTATTCCAGAGGTGAATACTCTACTTTTCACACCATCTGGGAGACAATAAAAAGACAGGGCTGCATAAGTTGAAAATATGTATTAAAACCTGAAATTAAATATAAAGTCCACACTCTTTTACGGCTTAGCAACTTAAATTGAATATAACTTTTAAATTCGTATTTGCAATTCGCGCCTTTTTTTCTTTTTTTTGTTGGTGTTTCGCGCGGTCACAGGACACAGTATTTCAGAAAAAAAAGAAAAAAAAGAGGTGAGTTTCGAACAACAATTCGAATTTCGAATTGCAATGCGGGGCTTCTCCATAGTTTTCATGCGAATTTTGACATTCTAAATTCAAATCACTTTATTCCCTAGGGAAATTCTTCATTATTATTGCCCTCGAGAGACAAGGCCATGCTTTACGATGATATTTGACGGTACGTAATAAGGCATTGTCGAGCAGGAGGTGTGAAAAAGTTTTTTCACTTCTCATGCTCTAAAAGTTCGTCTTTATGTCGTGCGTAGGCGACATAAAGTCGCTTTTTATGCTCTAGAGCATAAAGTAAAATCTTCGTCGAAGACCAAGGCAATCGCTGCAACAGCCACACGAACATCTTTAACTTCATACAACAACCTCTTTATTTTATTTCGTTTCGTTCGTATTCTAAGACCAAGGCAAAGATACCAACAGCCAAAGTACACAATAAAACTTCATGAAATAAACTTATAATTTGTATTTCGTCTCATTTATTATTTTTTATATTTGTTTATTTTTCAATTTAGTAGATCAGTATAGTATTTAAGCCATAACAACAACTTATCATAGTTATAAAAAGAAAATGTTTTTATAACTGAGCAGTATGTAACGACCTTAAGTCAGGTGTCACGTCCCTACAGAAAAAAAAAAGAAAAAAAGTTAATTGGCGGGAACCATAATTATTTTTACATGTTGCTGTTTCATTTCCTCGCAATCGAAGTGAAAAGTAGAGTGTACAACTCGTCCATAAAACCCATTTTACACTCGACTTTATATCTATCCTCGCTCGCAAGCTCGCTCGGATGGATAAACGTCTCGAGTAAAATGGTGCGTTTTATGCACTTGTTGTACAATCTACTATTGTTGCAAAGTATACATGATAAAAGTACATGAAAAATCTTAAAGTAGTAGTCTCTTATGTAATGTCCTGTTCAATGTTTAAAGTAGTAGTCTCTTATGTAATGTCCTGTTCAATGTTTAAAGTAGTAGTCTCTTATGTAATATCCTGTTCAATGTTTAAAGTAGTAGTCTCTTATGTAATGTCCTGTTCAATGTTTAAAGTAGTAGTCTCTTATGTAATGTCCTGTTCAATGTTTAAAGTAGTAGTCTCTTATGTAATGTCCTGTTCAATGTTTAAAGTAGTAGTCTCTTATGTAATGTCCTGTTCAATGTTTAAAGTAGTAGTCTCTTATGTAATGTCCTGTTCAATGTTTAAAGTAGTAGTCTCTTATGTAATGTCCTGTTCAATGTTTAAAGTAGTAGTCTCTTATGTAATGTCCTGTTCAATGTTTAAAGTAGTAGTCTCTTATGTAATGTCCTGTTCAATGTTTAAAGTAGTAGTCTCTTATGTAATGTCCTGTTCAATGTTTAAAGTAGTAGTCTCTTATGTAATGTCCTGTTCAATGTTTAGTGTGCAATAATAGTAGATTGTACAACAAGTGCATAAAACGCACCATTTTACTCGAGACGTTTATCCATCCGAGCGAGCTTGCGAGCGAGGATAGATATAAAGTCGAGTGTAAAATGGGTTTTATGGACGAGTTGTACACTCTACTTTTCACTTCGATTGCGAGGAAATGAAACAGCAACATGTAAATCGTATTTGCAATTCGCGCCTTTTTTTCTTTTTTTTGTTGGTGTTTCGCGCGGTCACAGGACACAGTATTTCAGAAAAAAAAGAAAAAAAAGAGGTGAGTTTCGAACAACAATTCGAATTTCGAATTGCAATGCGGGGCTTCTCCATAGTTTTCATGCGAATTTTGACATTCTAAATTCAAATCACTTGGTCTTCGACGAAGATTTTACTTTATGCTCTAGAGCATAAAAAGCTACTTTATGTCGCCTACGCACGACATAAAGACGAACTTTTAGAGCATGAGAAGTGAAAAGTATATTATTAGTACTTTAAATGACTCGCGATGCTCGTACATAGTTTTACTTTTTACTGGTCTAATCGCAATAGGGAACTTGCGTCCAACTTGATTGAAGTGGCATTGCTCTAATACCATAGAAGACATAAAGAAACTCAAGAAGAATAAAAAAAATAAAACCATACAAATACTTTTTTCGGAGTTTCAGGGCTCCCAAAAAATGCGAAAAATAAAGTTACCCTTACAATAAAAAACATCAGATTTCGTTTTTTCATTGGATTCTAAACGTTTTATGAAAACCATTAGCTTACGATAGAACTCGAATATTGATAAACGCTTCACACATTATGTGCCAGTTGTGACGTCACAGTTTGAGTCCGATTTTTATGGCGCGTTATTGTACAGGTCACATTACGAAAAGTTTTATTTCATACACGTTTATTTATTTTTGAACATGGCCTCTCCGATTATATTAAAACATGTTTTGTGCAAGTTCTCTTATTTATTAGGTACGACGTACAACACTCACTACATCAACGGATAGGCTAAATGTTAGGGGCGCGATTTGTATTTACTTGACATTGGATTTTAGCTGTTTGAAAGGTTAAAACCATCCCCTCTGCTAAAGTTCCACGTGTATTTTAAACTGGATTGTTTGTTTGCTTTAAAAATGCTCTTTGGCTCAACGTTAATCCTCTTCATGATTCTGCGGCCTTCTGTGAGTTGTGAAATACGACTGACGTTAAATGGATGAAACAATTTTCAATTAATAAAATACACACAACTCAATCACTTTTCCCGGTTTCGCACCAGGATACCGTGCCGTGATAACCAGACAAAGACTTCACAAACATGGGAAAATATCCAGACCCTTTGAGTATTCTGTACAAATCACAGTGAGTACTAAGCTTACGACGTCTGTATGTGTGTCTGACCTATAAAGAGCTTAATATCTTGAATATATAAAAAATATATAATAGGTAGCCAGTTAAAATTTTCGTAGAATATCTATACTTCTATACTACTATAATAAAGAGGAAGAGTTTGTAGTATTTTGTTTGTAAGTTTCTATTTATGTGGTTTTCCTTCCGTGGATGTCGTAGAAGGCGACTAAGGAAATCAATTACCAGGAGACGGGCAGCAGCGTCTTCCTGAGATTCCAACCGCATACTGCGATCGCCAACCCGCCTGCCACACACGTGGAGATTATGGCAAAACCCCTCATGGTTATGATGGTTATTATAGACCACGAAGGAGGCCTCTGTCCTGCAGTGGGCGTCAAATGGCTGATGATGATGATGGTGATGATGTAGGTGGCAATCTCTGACAGTATTATCCGATTTCAAAAATTATTTCACCAGTATTTAGGATGCACCCTTAGGGTGGACATCCTTCCATAATCTGTTATAGCCTGTGCACACCACGTTTTTTAAACGCGCCATCGACGCGCGTTTGTGGCGATACATACGCGCATGTGTATTGATACAAACGACAATTAGGCCAGTGGAAATTAACATTAAATTCTCAAAGCACGATGTAGTGCTGCATTTTTGGTATGTTGTTTGGATCAGTTAGGGTGATGTAAATCCCAATTTGCAACTTCGAAAAAGTTGTGCTCGCTGCGCACCACGTGATAAACTGCGAAAATTTTAGACTTTTTTCACTTTTTGCTCTAAAAGTCATAAACTATGCGTTTCCGACAAGTAACATTCACTACACAAATGAAGGTTATTAAATTTGCAACAATTTAAGCCTAACTGCAGCTCTCTAAACCTTATAACAACTAAGCTGTGGCCTTTAAAAGATAGTCAGTTCACGATGCTTGCAGAAACACCGATTAGGGTTTTTTTGTGTCGATTTCTACTGGCCTAAATACATTGTTCTGCAGGATAAAAGCGCGCCGTTGACGCAAGTTATAATTAGCGCATCAAAACAGATCTTTTGATGCGCTAATTATAACTTAAATACATGTTAATTCTAAAAAAAAAAAACCTTGTTAAAACTTCGCCCAACAATTCAAATTAAACAATCCGGAACCTTTTTATACGCAAAGTACGAAGAGACTGGCAGGTGCCAGCTACGAAATTAATTAGATATTGGCTCAGTCAGACATTTATTATTGGAAGAAGATTCGACCTTCAGTCGAATTAGCTACGTGTCTTTTTGAACCACTGCTAAGTCTCCAGATCGAATGCTTTTTATTGTGACACTTTTTTCGTGAATTATGTCTATATACGTCCCACTGCAGGGTGCAGGCCTTCTCTCGAAGATAAAGTTTGGGCTTGATCACCAAGGGTGCCCACTGACTTCAACCGATAAGGTAGTTAGACCTGAGATTTCCACACTTTGCCCCGTAGTTTCCATTGACGTACTCGTAGCAAGATATGGTTTATTTTTGTCAGGTTCTTCTCCTCATAATGTACCGTCCTGAAATTGATTATAGTGACTGAATTGATACCTTGATTAAGTAACGGTTTCTTGTGTTACAGTGAATAAAATATTTGTCTCTGACTTTTTACATCTCATGTTATTTAGATAATTACCAACGAATAAGAGGGTTTCGAACATAGGAAAAAATTAAGCCCAAAGGATCACGCCCCTATTCTGCGAAATTTCTCTTTTTATGCTAATCACAACGTTTTAATCCATCAAAAATATTGAGTTAGCTTTTGCTTCAATGAGAAGCAATTTTTTCTTGGTGACGTGACGTCGAAAGGTCGTTAAATGAAAAGATGATCTTTATTTGTACATTCATTACAATGTTTGCCTTAAATACTTAAATTTGAAGTCACAGTGACACGATTAAGGTCAAACTTCTCACCCCTAAACGAAGTACGAAACCTGTATCTTAGGGATTTATAGGTTAAAAAAAACATGTAACAGCGAGTAAATTATTCATTTCTTGTACTTAATTAGAAATATGTTGTTTTAGCTTCATTGAGATCCTAACATTTAATAAATACTTAACGACAAACTGTTTCATAATAATAATCCCTTATGTGCTTGTTATATATAACTCAACCGCGGATAAGCTCGGTTTCTTTATGAAACTAAAACAGTCTTAGACAAAGATTTAATTACTTAGTTACACTCTCTTTTGTAAAGCCAATCAATAAGTATCAATTAATAAAGCGCTCACTCTAAGATCGCTCTTGAGTGGTCGTTCCAAAGATGACTTTATTTTTTTTTATTACAATACTAAAAAAATTACCTAATACAGCGTAATCCTGCAATGACAGAAATTCTTACAATTGAATGTTACTGTATATTATATGCAATGGCACATAAGTATATGGTGAACACGATAACTTACATTTGTATAGTTGGTGTGAATATGGCCAACGATTTGACGAATTTTGGTTTGGAAAGAGGTATATATTTAAAGATGCTCTTCGAAATAAAACAGCAACTTCACAGCGCACTCGAGAGGTGAGGTCGCTATTAATGCGGACCTTAAATAGTGTGGATTCTGCATCTTCTCTAGTATAACTCTTAGTCTACTAAACTTGCTCTTTTTACGCCCAGTATTTATTATTTATTATTAGCATTTCAAATCCTGTACTTTCTCCACAGAATTAATAAAACACTTTTGAAGTTTGTACACTATTAAATTCAAGACAAAAAAATCCCTAACGAGGGTTAAGTTCACGCTTAAAGTGTTTCGTTAATTAATACACGGCCCTGCTTAGTGCAAATGTCCTATAATACGCTACACTTAACGGGCTTAGGCACGACCTTTGCGTTTAGAAGGGCAGTATATTGCTCCTGGAACAGACTCTATTATCTATAGAAATCTGATAGAAGTCACAGTACTACCCCCTGTAGAATCCCTGGAATACCCGGAAGGAGCTTGAAGAAGGAACTAACGGTCTCGAGTGTGGATATAAAGGTGTTGGACTGTGAACAGGGTCGTATTACTTCAAGCGGCAGCCAGGCTGGACGAATCTGCACGGGGTGTGGGGCAAGCGGTCTGCGGACGCGTCTGAAGAGGAGGACGACGCTACCGGTAACCAGCGTGCTGCACGCGGCACGCGCTGCTGTGCGGCACTACCGCTCGCCGCCCGCTCTCAGCTGCCACTAGGCCGCTAGGCTAAGCTCTTGTGTCTGTACATAGCAGTTGATCATGTCCTAAAGCAATATCAAAATGGGACAATATATATTTTTTAAATAGCTTCAATAAAAAAAATAACTTAAATTCAATTTAAAAACAAATTATTTACTTTGTTACTAAATCTTAATGCACTATTAAAGGACTCTTACTTATGAGGTCGATGTTGAGTGCGTTATCAAGTTGTTGTTTTTTTCCGAACAGCATAATATTGCAATGGTCATTCAAGAGCGATCTCAGAGGTAACAGCGCTTTAATAATTCGGCCCGTAGCGTCTTTTTCAGGGTTCCGTATTTCATTTCATTTTCGGGTTATTGAAGGTCATATTTTAAAGGCATTTCTTCTGAAAATAAGGAAGGTACCAAATTAATGTTACGATTATTTTCTTTCGTGAAAACTGATACATGTAAAAAAACTGGCCAACTTCTCAAAAAGTAGTTGAGATAAGCACTTGCCAAGTTCCTTGTCTTCGCGGAATTAGCAGAGTTGTGATAAACAAAGAAAAATTGTGTGACTTTTAAATTTACAGACCAAACTTGGCAAGTTTTTTCGAAGATGTTGGACAGGTTTACAATTAAAACGTTACACATTTTTTCCTTATGCCCTGCAGTGGAACGTATAGGCTACATAAATAAAATATAACATTGGCTTGGTGCATTCTGTGCGCCTTGATACAGAACTTAAATCTCCCCAAGCTGGTCTTCCTACAGACCAAGGTCAACTTCTAGGCATAGACATTAGCGCTGGTCAAGACTGTGCGCTACAATTTGACCTTTAATCACGGCAACACTAAAACCGTTGGATCATAACGGTGTGTAGGCACTCCTAGCCAATACCAACTGCAGGTGAAGTGGTGATCGGTTCAGTGCGTACACACCTCAAGGTAAATTAAGAGCAGACTTTAGCGGCAGCTGAGAGATGGCTCGGGTATTTTTCTCTGAAACCGATCAAGAGGTGATTGGTTTCTTTGAAACTCCTCGCGGGAGACCATGCAGCACGATCGCCAGCTACCGTTTTGCACCAGTCGCCGAATGACGCCATCTTCGTCGCACCCGGGTCTTCATGCACTCTGTCTTCCCTCTGTAGACTCTATGTGTAGCTATGTTAGATTGTCTGTGTGCTTGCCTGTCTTCTTCCTCCTTCTTAGAAATTCTCACTCTGTCTCTTTCTCACTGTAGTGACTCATTTCCATTGTAAACTGTTGGTTGATCATTAGATGTGTGGTGTTTTAGTTGTATTTACTGGTAAATGGAAACTCGTGTTAGCAACACGGCATTAAAATAAGTAAGTAGTTACTTTTCATTTAGGCGACGCGAAAACTCGTAAATTGCGATTAGAAAATTGGAACTTTTTTGAAATGTTCGTGAGTTCCCTTCAGGAATTCGGGTACACCACCAATTCACGCGGAAGGCTTCAAAATTCTAAATCCCCCGTATTAAATGTAGGTAAACAAATTTTACAGTAAAAGTTTTATTTTAATCCGCCCATCCGCGCGCCTACGGGAGCGCGTTCAAACAGCTGTTAACTCTCACGTAATTACTTTGTTATTACGTAACATGACGATTAACTTCACGAGATATATTTCAGTTGGTCAGTGGAAGCTACGAATAAAATGTAACGTCAGTATCTCCGAGTTTTGTTTCAAATTTGATTAAACAAATGAGTGCAGTTTATCGCCGACACGTCTCGTCTGCGAAATTATAATGACGTTGTGTAAATTATGGCAGCTACGGAATGTCCCGTTTCGCACGTAACCGAGTGACACGTAACCGAGTGACAATCCGCGCGGCGCTCCCCGCCTCTACGAGTCTTGGAATTGTTTAATGTCCCGTCTACACAGCCGACAATTTGCTTAAGATTCCGAATCACTCGATACTTGGGCAAGTTCGTGGATAAAGCACAAGATACAAGATACATGCTGTTAGAAAGGCTTTGGTGCATAATTATTTCTAATATGGACCAATCCTGAAAGCACCCAATTAGAGTCTGTGTTTTACAACAAATGTTGTTCATAAGTCTTTTCTCAGATTTATTTTTATTCAAATATCAGTTATTGCATAGGTAATTATTAAATTCGCATTTTATGCACTCTACCGCGACATTGGTAAATCAGCCTATAGTAAATAATTGCCCAACATAGGAGATTGTCAATTCGATGTAACACCACAAGCAGCAAAACCGCTGATAAAAACAAAAGTTGTTGCATATGACAAACTGACATGACATGGAACGGGAAATTTTGGAAATAATAACGTTTTTAATTACATAGTCAATCATGTTTATGTTCCGTAAATATAAATAAATCTATATTCACAAACAAAAAAGTACATACATCGTTTATTGAGAAGGTAATGACTACCCCCAGTATAATCTGGATAGAACTTAACACTCCACAATAAACAGGTTTCTAGTTGTAAATATATAATGTTTCTAATTGTGAACAGGATTGGTAAAGAAACAGGAATCTTAGCACGAAAAGTGTATTTGTTTCGGAGCAGATATTTTGGCAACATAGCAGGCACCAGGTCCGCGGGTACACTGAAGTAGAGCACACGCCATCACTCATGTCCCACGGAGAAGAGCTTGTCTGCATTGACATAAGGACGAAAATGTCTTAACTCAATGGACTCTAGTGGTGGCGCGGACTCTATTTTGCTAGGTAAACAGTTACGGGCTATCTAACCTGTTCCAAAGTAGCTCCTAACGCAGCCATACGATAACGTATAGCTGCGTTGGGCACTATATTGATATTTTGTAATAAATAAATAAGTGCTAAGAATCCCATTTCTTGACCAATTACGTGAACTATTTGTACTAACACACTCGCAAAGCCTAACACACACTAGTACGATCACGGTGGCGGCCGCGGCTGCGGTCCATACAAAACATTAACAATCTGGTCACTGATTTGTAAGGATCGCGGATGACGCAGCAACCGCCGCCCGGCCAGTGTGTGGCACGCTTAACTCGTGTAAGTTTTCAGCAAGCTCAGACTCACCGCTAGCAGTCTGGTAACCATGTCTACATAATTAAACAGGATTAATGTTATGTTGTTTGCTTACAGACGGGCGCGAGGAGGCCTAGACGACGAGCGACGGCGACCCACTACTGTAATATACGCTACACGAAATCGACCGCCACATCTTAATACTCGCTGACTTATCACATTTCGCGTTCGTTTGTTCTTCATTACGTTGATGCTCATTTGTTTAGGTTTGTGTCCGCCCCTTAGTTCACTACATTCCCAACCAATGTAGTGAGTTAAGCTGTTACCCGACCGTCGATTTGGTATATTTATATTTCCCAGATTAATTTAGACTTCAAAATCAATTCGGGGCAATGATTGTGTTAGTGAAAGTTGGAATCTTTATGTTGTTTTGCAGTATGTGAATATGATTTGCGATAGGTGTATCTACCAAACTGTTACGATGTTAACTAGATGTTACTATAATGTAGCTCTCTGCCAGGAGCAATGTCACCTTCTAGAGAATAAAGTTTAAATAAATTACTATATATAATTGATAAGATATAAATGTTTATTTTTACGAAGTCTTTTAATACTTAAGGAGTGTGGGCACAGCCGGGGCACCGGGGCACGGGGTCACCACCGACCGAGCGGTGCGCTGTCTGTGAGACACGCTAACTATTTAATGACTAGAGAGTCAACTTGATGTACATTATATCGTTAGCTTCTTGAGAAGTTACAAATTGTCCAATAAAAGTTCTTACAAGAGCCGGCTGAGTTTCTTTAAACACCTGTCCCATTAAGATAATAACGCAGAACTTATGCAGTTACTTACATAACTTACGATATCAGTATTTCTCCTTCAGTCGACGCAGTACAAAAATAAAGTTAAAAACAAAAGTAAAAGTTAATAAGTTAGTTATAATAATAATTATTTATTTGCCTCGAACAACAAAATTCATATTTGGTTAGTACATTTAAAAACTTATATTTATGTTAGTAGCATCTATAGCTAGGACAATGAACATAATATATACATATATGTTAGTTATTGAGGTGTTTTTTCTAATACTAAGCTAAATAGTACCAGCTTTTTGCACCTGGAATACAATTAACTTAAAGGAGAATCTAGAAAATATATAACTGATCGACCGCACGGAAGTCACTCGAATTCCTAATTTGAAAATTCCGCGAAATTAGAAAGGTGAACAAAGTTCAACGGGATTTTATTAAAAAAACAATTTTACAATTCCTTTCGCCTGGCTAGTCGACTTAAGTGAGCGTTCACCTTTAAATAAACGCGTCAAAAATTATAAGTCGGTAATTGTGATGGCACGACTATAACTAATTTCACATGTTATTTGATTAGCTACACTATACTCCGATTCAAAGTCCGGTGGAGATATACAAAAACTTTTAATGAAATCGTCTCGCTATCATTATCGTCTCTCCGAATGAAGGGAAGTTCATATTAAGTCGAAGGTGGTACGGCTACTGTACTGAGAAACGCGAATTGTACAAAGAAAAGAGACCGCGAAAGCTCGCCGTCTTACCTCCGTATTAAAACTTTGTCTTACTGTGTGTGACTAACACGCACTCTGAATTTAGTTGACATGTGCTCCGAGCCTCTCCATACATGCAACCATTTTTTTTTTAAATTCTTTTCGCTTTTTCTTGACGATGGTAATACGACTTATGGATGTGAGACCTGGTCGCTGACTATGGGCCTCATAAGAAGGCTCAAGGTCGCCCAACGAGCAATGGAGAGAGCTTTCTTAGGAGTTTCACTGTGTGATCGAACCAGGAATGAGGACATCCGCAGAACAACCCGAGTTACTGAATAGGTCGAAGAATTGCTCAGTTGAAGTGGCAGCGAGCGGGGCGCATAGCTCGGAGAACTGATGGCCGTTGGGGCGGAAAAGTTCTGACCTGGCGACCGCGGGCCGGACGACGCAGTGTGGGCAGTCGGCTACGGTGGCGGGGAGTCGCTGGATGCGGGCGGCACAAGGCCTATGTCCTGCAGTGGGCGTCAAGTGGCTGATGATGATGATGATGATGGTAATACACATAAGTGTCGTTGGTTATAGTGCAGTCCCTACAGTATAATAACAAATAATAAAAACCGGCAAAGTGTGCGACCGACTCCCACTGAGGATCTCGAACTAAATTAATGAAACATTTTTTTTTATTTAAATTGTAAAACAAATAAACTCTTGCTAAGTAAATAATACGTACTATTTACACACTTACAATGAAAAATTAAATGAAAAGTGAATTTTTTTTATTATAAATTGTATACAAAAAAAAATGTAGACTGCTGCCGTTGAGGAGAGTTCCTGTTCCCGCTGGGCAGTGGGCAAGCGACTTACCGCTATTGAGCGGCGCGCGTGTGCTGTGTAATGTGTAACACACACTGTGCAAACTGTTTACACACTACGCGTTTCGATACACAAATCAGGATGATTGCGTGTGCTCTACACGCCACGGAACATTTATTTTCCGATGCTCCGCGACTATGTACACAGTTAGGGAATGGAATTGAAATGTTGGATCTCATTTTAATGTTTGCACTGGGAATAATAACTGCCTACGTTTAGGCACGAATTGAGCTCATTTATGGATTGCTGTCGGCATGTAGAGTACAGCCATGTGGACGACTAAAGTGTGAATTGTCAATTTATTATACCACCGAAACAAAAATCAAGCGCTGAGTTATTTGAAAACCTCGGAGACACAGGTTTCCTCACGATGTATACCTTCACGGCTAGCATATGGTATTGCTACTACGAATTCACAAATATACGTAACTTAGAATGTTGATTTCGTCAACACACCGTCAAAACTTGCGAAATACCTACTGCGATCATAACTGCAGAAAATTTACAATGTTCATCAAATATTTACTTACATCTAAAAGGAAAAGACTCGCAATAACCAACTTTATTGGGGATTTCTTAGTGATCAACATGTAAAAACACATTTTAAAGTAAAAACTTTCATAAGCACGTATTACTTTAGATTAATTCCGTTATCCCGCGAAACATAAAAAAATAAGTAAATGCATCCGTAGATTTGATTTAAATGTATTTCGTTCCACTCTGCCACATATGTCCAGCGCACTAAAGGCTATCTTCCTGTGCAGATACCTCGTATACATCTCATGTTGCAGTTTTTCAGAGCACAGAGTATTTAATTAAAATACCGGCCAAGTGCGTGTCCTGCCACGCGCTGTGTAGGGTTCCGTAGAAAGAGAGGGTTTTATCTGCTTTACAGAACTAACAACTTCATTAAAGTAATTTTCAGTCGATTTCGTACGAAGTTTTCCTTTTATAAGTTGGTCGCCTATTAATCGTTAACTTGTAAAAGGCTTTACTTAGCTTAACCGAGATAGTTTTCTTTTTAAGTCGATCATTAGTCCTACTACCCTGAATTTTTTCACGTTTCATCAATCAACCGATTAGCCAGGAGAGCGGGGGGACGCTTTACTCGGACGAGAATTTAGGCTTTAAAGCTTAATATTTCGCAAATGGAACCCTAAATCAAAAAAGGTCTTTCTATACACACAATATTTTTGAACGACCAATCTAATGATACCCCACGATATGGTGTGGGCGAGAATAAAAAATGCCTCTTAATTTAGGTGTATGGGCTTTCAAACAAAACAAAAGATTTTATTCTACCGTTTTGTCAGCGTGATTAATATGTTTGTCTATGCTTAATTTCAGCTTTCTAGTACTAATCCTCTCTGAGCTAGACCGCGGACAGACAGACAGATGGACAAACAGACAGATGGATGGACATGGCGAAACTATAAAGGGTCGTTTCCTTGTCGACTGCGGAACCCTAAAAATGAGTTTTTACAATCGCACGTCAAGCTGGAGTAAGCGGAGGGATATTGGTCGGTCCATAATGATCACGTTCTGTTTATGGAGGGATCGGCAACGCAAATACTGATTGAAACGAATAAACCGGCGAGATCCGACGGTCGACACAAATGGAACGTGCTCCCCACCCTTTTAAATACACGAAAACACACGATAAGATAGAAAAACACGGTTTCGGTAGAACCCGAAGGGTGCCAAACGAGACCATATTACTAAGACTTCACTGTCCGTCTGCCTGTCTGTCTGTCCGTCTCTCTGTCTGTCTGTCACCAGGCTGTATCTCAGGAACCGTGATAGCTAGGTAGTTGACATTTTCACAGATGATGTATTTCTGTTTCCGCTGTAACTGCAAATACTAAAAACAGAATAAAATAAATATTTAAGGGGAGCCCCACTACAACAAACGTAATATTTTCCGATTTTTCTCGATCATTGTGTCTAATTTTGTATAGATAATGGTACGGAACCCTTCGTGCGCGAGTCCGACTCGCACTTCGCCGGTTTTTTTTCTAATTAGCAAAAAAGGTTGCCAGCTTTGTATAATTGAAAATAGAGCACAAAAAATCTAATTATTTGAAAAAACCTGTTTAGAGGGTAAAAATTCCACCCATGCCGGGACTTGAACCCACGACCTCTGGCTAACCGTGCCAGAGTGGAATTTTTAGCCTCTAAATAGGTTTTTAATATTGTCTTCAGCATGGGTTAGTGCAACAAAAAAAAAATAATCTAATTGATCATCGCCATCATCATCAGCCATTTGACGCCTACTGCAGGACATTAATCTAATTATTTGATACAAAACCTTTTTGAGATTTGACATTTGTAAGTATTTTTTTATGTTCGCTGCTTAAAAACAAAAGAATGCTAGCAGGGCAGTAATGGATATTCATACAACATTACTGCCTTAAAATTCCATAAATCTTTTCCTGCCGCACGTTTATAAAGGGGAAATTACGAACTTTGTAACCCGTTTATGAACAAGCAAGGAGACACTTTCTGAGTGGGTGTGGTATAAAGGCTATTTTTATTTTCTTTTTTATTGTTAGTGTACGAGCCACAAGGGAATGAGCATTATAAACTTTTATACTACACCTGCTTGGAAAGTACCTTGATACTTTATCAAATTTACGGTAGAAAGTACGTCATTGCATATCGAACAAATATGCGGGGAGAAAACGCATCTGAGCGGGAGAGAAAAGTGTATGAAAATCCATTTCTTACGTGGTTTTTCTTTTTTAATTTTGGGTAAGACTATGCGCCGGTAACCTAAATATCAAAAGCCAAAAAGTTTTTACAGTGAGTTTTTATCTCCAAGTTCGCAAAATGACACTGGCCACTAACTGTGTGTTGGATGGTGTCGGGCTGGCAGTGCGACCCTGCGGCGGCAGGATAAACAATTTGAAAAAGAACATGTGAAAATTGCAGACGCCAAGCAGGTGTAGTATAAAGCACTATGTATCACTCGAGAGAAACTGCGATTCTCGATCTCGGGTGTTTTAAAGCCCTCGCCTACGGCTCGGGCTTCAAACGACACCCTCGACGGTAATCGGTCATTTTTTCCTCTCGGTGAACAATGTACTATTTCTTATTGAAAGTGGTGTAATAATAATCAATATTGCGTTATTTAAATAACACGATGTAATATGTTTTTTCCATTTGATTTTTCCCGCTTCTGAAAAAAAGAGTCTTAACGGACTGCCAAAGCTCAGTGCCGAACCAAAAGCTATCGAATGGTCCAGGGACCAGGATCCAGCGTTGTAAGTACGAAAAATAAAACGGGAATTGAGGTAAGTAGGTAAAATAGGATTAGTCGGGCTTTGATATCGGCATGAAGGCAATTTTAACGGTAAATAAGTAAATTTAACGTTAAAACGCTAAATAAATACTACGGAAGTATCGCTTTAAGTAAGGAAATCACAAACATAAAAAAATACCTATAATGAGGCCATTGTACAAATCCAGGCCATTCCCGTGTCGTAGGTACTCGTCGGCCACCCGTCTCAGTCGACGGACAGATATTTGGCGCTAGTATTGTAGTGTTTAATCTTACAAGTATTTAGCTTATTTATTTCGTGGGTGTAAGTTCCTTTCCTATTAAATCGTCACCTAAAATCGACCCGCTAAAATGTCTCAGGAAAAACATACGACGACAGCCCTTCCACATCTTTACCGAACGCTCACAACAATATTCGCGATAGGTTAGTGAGTGAGTGATTTTTGCTGCTAAAAATTCACAAATGTAGGTACGTTATCATAGAAAACAAAGCCATTGGTACATGCTGGCATCCAACACAATATCTCTCGAATACGAGGCAAGCATTCTACCGAACTCCCTGCCATCGCACGAGTACGACCCGAATAAACAGATAAAAAGATACATAAATAGATAGAAAACACTTTATGCCACAACCACTAATAAGACTTGTGATTTCATATATCTAATGTATAAAAATCTGTGTTTCTTATCGAACTCCTCCGAAACGGCTTCATCGATTTTAATGAAGTTTTGTGTATATTTGTCAGGTCTGGTCGCATGCTAATTAATATGGCAAAACAAAGTTTGCTGAGTCAGCTAGTCTCTACTGTAGGGGGTCTCATCGCTTGGAGCTATCTCTTCCAGAAAGGCTTTGGAAGGAGTGGATATATTTGATAGGTATACATATCGAAAATATATTGGTCTTCTTTCGTGTCGAAAGCTACGCTCGGGATTCAAAAGTCTTACGCTCGGGATTGTAGTGTGTGTCTGTAGCTTCTGGAAAAGTCAAGTTAGTCACTCGAAGCGGGAGGTGGGCGAAGCGTTTTTTAATATCGCGAATTAACGTTGTTAGGCCTATAATATTCACCGGAAATTGGCGCAAGTCTCTCGACGTAAGACCAGGTGAAACATGGCTTTAAAATTGGAAGTGTACCTATTAAATGTAATTTGCTCGATTTAGAATAGCAAAAGTTAATACATCCTTTATGGGGCACTGTATACGGTTCTACAAAAAGATTCCTCAAGACCTACCTACCAGACCACCGACGCAGTTTAAAAAATGTGTTAAGCATATTATGTGCAAAAAAGCCTATCATAACGGTATTAAAATAATGTTGACGGGGACGATTGTATCTAGTGTAGTGTAACTTTAACTTCTTCTCGACATAATTTATTAATTCTGAAACTAACAGGTTTGACCTTCTTCAAGTAATCATTTTGTTTTAATAGTGAATAAAATTTTGAGTTTGAGTTTAAGCCAGTCAGTGAGAGTCGAAGCCAGTGGGAAGATCAAAACGCTAAACAACCTAGCGACGGTGAACATCTAACACCCCGCACTATGATGACATCGTGGTAACTAGAACACGTGGGAATCCGACATAACAATTCACATATGTAGTGCAATAAATTGCAGCGTTAGTTAAGCTAACACAATTGCAGTGATACCTGTGTTCGCAACGTATGGCTTACGTTTTGACGAAAAAGCGCAAATTAACTTAATAAGTTGGCTTGACTGACTGTTCTACAGCATAATCAGCCTATATGCGTCACACTGTAGGGCACAGGCCTTCTCTCAGGGAGAGAGTATGGGCTTAATCACCACGCGTGCCTACCGCGGATGTATGGGAGTATGGGACTCTCTCTCTCTCTCTCTGAGAGAAGGCCTGTGCCCTACAGTGAGACGTATATATACCTATAGGCTGCTTATATAAGAACAATTTAGACGAGACTAGCAAAGAACCGGATGGGTTGGCGTGAAAGAGAAGAGGCTCAACAGTAGGCTCTGTTTATGGGCTGACTAGATAAAGATGGAAATAGAACCATCAGCCTTTACATAGAAACTTTTCATAAGACTGAAATTTCTATTAGATTAATTGATTGACTAAACCTCGTCATATAAGTAAAGTTTTATTATGAAGTATGTCGGCAATTCCCGTACGTCGTTTGTTCGTCGTCGTCGTTTCGTGGTGTGAGGGACCCCCTTTAAGTTCTATTCATATGTATGTCTTTACAAAGATGGAAGACCAAAGATGGACAAAGAAAATCGGATAATGGAAGAGTCCAGAAAACGGGAAAATAGGAGTTGGTAATGGGCCGTCCACATAATAAGCGTTGCATCTTAGACAATTCTGTGGTAGACACGGAACAACCTTCCCCCCAACATCAAATCGTATGATCCGTTGTGTTAATGGATTTGGACCAGGAGGGTCGATGACATCTTCAGAGGCTCCAAATTGCGGTAACAAAAGAAAAAAATTGTTGACGCCAATACTTCAGCCAGCCAAAAACGATACTTTTGGATCGACAAACAAAGCGGGTCTCTTGCGTGTTCCCATTTCGCGATTGTTACGGGAAAACAATGTGCGTGGAGTGGAGTGGCAATCACATTAGAGCTGTAACGATAAGGGCTCGTTGGCAAGAGGGCAACTGCGACTGTGCCGGCAATAATCGTGGCAAGTGCGGTGCGGTACAAGGATCCGCACTCGCGCCGCCGGTCGGTGACCTTCGACATTCGCGAGTTGGGCGGCGGCCACGAGATTAGCGAATCTAGCAATCGGAGCAACTGCGACTACCGGCAATGATAGGGTATAGAGCGATGCAAGGTACAAGGAATCGCACTCGGCAAATTTGATAGAGTTTTCAACTTGAAGTTATTACTCATGAATGTTTTGAACACTAGGCACAATTTTCCTATAAATAACATTGATATAATCTACTGCTTTAGTTGTGGTTTGACTACAAAATAAAAAATATATATTTATATAAACTTAACACGATTTTTTTTCAATCTTGTACCTAAAATAGGCTTTCAGTTGTAAAAGTAGAACAAGATCACTTGTTATTAGAGGACGATTGTGTCCACTGTTCAACACAGTCTTGAATAATAACTTTAGGCAGAAAACTCTGTTTAATTAACAGAGTTGAAAAGTTTTTGGAATTAAAATTGTATTCTTTTCTTATTAACTATTCTTCCACATAACCTATAAATGCTGAAACTACCGCTTTAACATCATTAAATAAACATTTTATGTTTATAATGATTATTTTATTTTCAATTTGAATTTATCATTATACCTATTATCTACTTAAATTATTCTCAACAATGAAACAGTATTTTTTCACTAGTCATCAAAATATAAGAAGCCCGTTTTAACAGCAACAATACAATCCAACCTAGTTTGAAATCAAAAACATTAAAAATCTAAACTATGAATAACTTTTCGGGCTAAAAAATCTCTCTTTTCTTTCGAGCCGTAAATAATATGTCTGAGTATGTGTCTTTTTACGTATTTCCTCAAGTAAATCCAAAATAAAATGCAATTTTGTGTAGCTGTCAAAACGGGCTTCTTACATTTCTACGACTATAATTTAGTTGATTTGCTGCTATGGCCGGTTCCTAGCTACAGTGATCACTAGGTTTTAGAATACAGCACCAATTCTGCTGAATTATTGTTTTTAACTTGAAGCCCGCTAATATTGTCGGACATATTATTGCCAATATTGCCGGGCACAAAGTTTAACAACAACAAAGTGAGCTAGTGTTTTTACCAACAACACGTGGGAGGACATCGCCCGCCCACCGTTAGTTGGTGTTAAATGCGTGTCCAGGCATATTGGCAATATTCCTTAGCACGGAACATAAATACCTACTCGCCACTATTTCATGGCCGCACCCCGCGATCGCAGGATTATGCGGCTGCCGCGAAGCGCGGAAACGCAACGCTTTGAGCACGGTGCGGGCAACTGCGCCGCCGCAGGTTAGCGCCGCCATTTTATACTTCCCCATTGTGTGTGCCCGCAGTGCTTCCTTCCTGGCACTGACTGCTTTGCTCATGGGAATCAATAACGGTGACACTATTATATTCAACATACACGTGGTGTGGCTGAAAACTGTTTCTTTTGTATCTATAATATAATTTAACCAATTCCAGCAACAAACGGTTAAGATTGTTTCTTAAAAGGTTTTTTTTTTTTTTTTGTATTGTACGAATAGACCGCGTCAAATTTTAAGATTATATGAAAATAAAAATAAGCATTACGGTCTTATTTATAAAAACACTATTCCTTAAGACACTCCGTAAACGCCCATTAAAATTGTCTGTGGCGGGGGTTTTACAAGAAAAGACGTAAATTAAAATAAACTGCCTCTGAGGAGTGATTTAGTGGAATCGTGTTGTTATAAATAAGATCTTACGCTTGTTGGAAGACTAAAGAAACGGTTTTCAGCTTAACCATTATTTACTCCACACCCTGCATTTAGTGTACAGTTGACCTGGTGCAGAACCTGTATTATGGAAGCAGAGCATATTACTAATATCATTAGGCAATACCATCTTATAAGCAGACTTCAAATATGTTTTTTTTTCTTTTATTTGACGCGCTGTACCCGGCGTGCTCTACCAGGGTCGCAGCCTCCAGTAAATCATTGTCTTACACAGAAAAACGACCTTTCTGTTCAAACTTTGCTGTTTGCATCTACGTAATGAGATGATTTATACAGCGTCCAGCGGCACCTTCACTCACACTAGATGGGTGAAGGGACCACTCGGACGCTGCAGTGCCCGGGACATTGTTTTTTTTAGATGGAGTAGGCTTGCCCAGCACCTATACGATCCTGACAGCTTAGTCGGCCTAGCCCACAGGATAGACGGGTAGCGGAGCCAACCAGGCCGCGAGTTTCCTCACGATGTTTTCCTTCGCCTTGGTATCCCCACTAAAAATTCGCAGATGTACGTAACTTTGAAAATAAACCAAGTCATAGGTAAATGCTCACGCTGGAAGCCGAACCTGGGCTACCACCGCCGCTCTGTTCAACACATACGCTTTTAAGCATAAACTATCAGACAGAGCGCAAAGCAGGTTAACTGAACCACACATGTTAATTATTCCGTATTTTTTTATTTACAATTATAAATTAATAAAATAAAATACGAGGTCTTTTTTAACAGATTTCAAAAAAAAGGAGGAGGTTATCAATTCAACGCGTTTTTTTGCTATGTTCCTCCATAACTCCGTCAAATCTTAACCGATTACAACAATTCTTTTTTTGTTCGAACAGATATAACGTCCCATTGGTCCTATTTTAATTTGATGAAGATCTGATGGAGACTTTTAGAGATGGGAACGGAACTCTTCAATGGACAGCAGTAAATAAGACCTAATGGGACACATTATTTAGTATAAAATCCGTACGTTTCGTAAAATAGCGTAAAAGTAGTCCCAAGGTAATTTGGTGATTTTCTAGGGAAGACTTTCGGGGATAGAAATTGAGAACGTCAAATTTTAAAACAACGAATTAAATTCGGTAAATTATGGTTATAGGGGACTCGTATATTTTTCTCCCGCTCCCGCACTAAAAATTTTAAAATAAAAATTTATAACTAAAAAATTACAACCGACTTTGAAATACTACAGCACTAAAAAGTTAGAAATAAATTAAAAAATTTGAAGTATGACTACAAATTATACTTCTACAATACCTACATGTAT
Source organism: Yponomeuta malinellus (assembly GCA_947308005.1). NCBI lineage: Eukaryota > Metazoa > Arthropoda > Insecta > Lepidoptera > Yponomeutidae > Yponomeuta > Yponomeuta malinellus. Next base: position 299,362 of record OX371009.1, on the reverse strand, counting down.
AAATATCATACTTCAAATTATTTAAATTGTTTCTAACTTTTTAGTGCTTTAGTGTTTCGAAGTCGGTTTTTATTTTTTATTTATTTTGTTTTGATTAGGACAGATTGACACTTGACCCCAGTCACACCTGATGGTAAACGAAGACAGGGTCTAAGATGTTACGTATTTACCTGTTAAATGCCGGTTGACTCTAGTTTTGGAGACAGCCAGGTTATATGTCTCTGTTTTCTTTCAAAAGTTGTTGTTTCAGGCATAACGCACTAGCGGTGACCCTGTATAAGCGGAGAGTTCAACACAAACATTGATTCGTTTACGCGCGGTGCCAATTAAAAGTTCGTGAAACTGTATAGTACGTTCGCCTCGCGTCGCGGTTGGCGGTTGACATATTTTTTCAGTAACTTCGCTGTTTTCTGGTGGTTTACTAGGATTCATTAAAAGCAACTTCAACTTTTTCTGTTTGTTTGTCGTTCATTAACAGATGCAAACCATGTTTAACACGCTTTATTTTCATCGAGCAGAGGGCTAATTTTGCTCTTGGAATCCTGACAATCTGGGACTAGGTTTGACAGTAAGACGTTAGGAATTCTTTAGGATTCGGTGCGTATTATTACGCTCATCTTTTGGTGGAGCGAAAAAAGTATAGTAGAATTGTTCAACCTGCACCTTCACTTCTTTTTGACATCGTTCAATCAATGGTTTCACTTCATCTACACAAAGCGTCCCATACCTTTTGGCTTACATTGCACCGTTAAGCTGGTTTGTAAAATAAAGTAACGATTTATTCAATTATCAAAATACGGTAACTCAGCTGTGAGTCAACAAGATAACCGTCGCTAATTTTCAGTTAGGGCCTGTTGATTCAAACAGTTATGCATTTATGCAATGCCGTGATACGAAATTGATTGAACAAAATCAACAGAGAGTACGTGCTGAAGCAAATAACGTGAAGCTAATAGAAGTAATTTAAAAATCGGTGTTTAAACAAAAGATTATAAAAATAATAAAATAAAATGCCGCATAGTCGAATTTTGAAAACTAATCACAACACTGAACATAATATTATCATAAAAATCATTAAAGTGCATTTTTGTGAATAATGAAAAGGTGATATTTGAGATCTTTCTTAAAGGTTACTTCAGTCTGCGAGTTTCGATTTTTCTTGCGGCAAATTTGAAAGAGCTTTGGAATGCTCTTTACAATTTGCTCTCTTATGCGAAAATTTTAGTAACCATCCTACTCTGCGCATTCATCCAATTTACTTTGGTAGAAGGATATATAACAGGTTGTTGATTATTTGCAATGTCGAATAGCACACAAGTGTAAAAATAATTATAAGTTGCTAACGAAATAAAATATTTTTGTCATAAATATTATTAGATAAAATATTAAACATATTATATTAAATGTATTACATCCTTAAACGATCAATTCTTGTATCTACATATATATATTTAATCGGAATCTCGGAATGCAGGGGTTTTGGGGGCGATAAATCGATCTAGCTATGTTTTATTTTTAGAAAACGTCGTTGTATCCATGTTTTCAGGCAAAGAAAAACTGCTACTGTTTGTTTTGATAGCTCAGGTGGAAAATCTGGCTGTCCAGAAATCAGAAGGCCCCGGTTCGAGTCCAGATGTCTGCAGTCCGATTACTCTTTTCCCTTTTTTTCATCGTATCTAAATATAATTTCCAAAAAAACTAAAAAAAAATACCGAGCAAAGCTCGGTCACCCAGGTACTTTTTATTATACAAGCATAGTGTAATTTCTGACGTGTTTGTATTTTTAACATACCTAATTATTAGCTTCGTTTAGGTATGGTATGATATGACTCCGTGGCGGTACATCAAAACAGAGCCGGATGCAAGACTTTTGAATATGCTGAAATAACCGCTGACTCCTAGCTAAAAGACGAGGGGCACATACAGTATCACAGTAATTTAATTTAGAAAGTATAAAGGACTGTACCAGCCTTAAACGAATAAATAAAAAATTTACAACTTTTGTACAGGGTCTTAAGTTTGAAGAAGCAACTCCGCACCAATTACAGCACATGGCCAACCTTGGTCCAACAATATTATTGTAAGCCTAACAAGAGGCCCAACAATCGTCCTAACTTAACCACGGTTGGCCCAATGTTTGGAGGCGAAAACACTAAGCATTTCGCAACGATAAATGCTACCAGGTTAAACTACCTTCAGAAACAGGGCACAGACCTCAACGCCTCAACACGCTTGCTGACACTGCCTAGTTTACATGACATTATGTTAAATGATTTAGTACTCAATTAAACGTTAACTAAACTTTATGTGGTCAGTCGTTCACACGGAAATTAGCAATTTAGTAACAGCAGCATTCGTAATAAACTCTAACATAAGTAAGACACCTTTTGTCTTATTTGTTTACTTGTAAAGATAATGCTGTGTTTTTGTGGTTAAAATATATATATTTCTTTTTTAGCTAAGTACCTTCATACGAATACACAAGGACACGCAGGACGGGGTGTCCGCGCGATGCGACTTGATCACTTGCTACTAAATACCTATTTAGTTAACTAGCCTACTTAACAAGTGTGAACTAGCCAGAGCTTCGCCGACCGACACCTGAACAAATGTTAGTCACAATTAACGTCACACGCGCAAACACTTCGCAGCGTGTCGCACGCACGTGACGCACGCCACTTGTTGCCTCTCCGCCAGCTATACCGATAGGTAGCTACTTGATACTATCAGTGCTGTACTGAAGATCCGTGGGTAATATTTGAGAGTGGGACTAGTGGATTTCAATACGGATTATGAAATATTCCATCTAAATCGGCCTTGCCCGGTATATAACAACCGACAGAAATAAAAAAATGAAATGTTTTCTTATCTACCATAAAGTTCATACCTACAACAAAATACAAATGCATGTTTAAGAAAGAAGAAGAAAGAAAGATATATTTATTTAACGACACAATACTCAAAAACATAAAATCACAAAACAAAATACAACAGTCACCAAAAAACACAAATCAGCCGAGCAGTGATAGCGCAACGATAGGGGACTGCTCTCACATGCGAGAGGTCAGACGCGGGTTGAATGCATATGATGTAATGTTTATTTTCAGCGTGAAGGTCAGAATCTCGTACTCTACTTTTGTAAATTGATTGAGCATACATAGATCTATGTATTTTATAAATTTATATATTTGTACTTGTGCATCTTTATTCACTTAATATTTAAAGGGGACCTTAAAGTCTTCTTGAATTCCCTTATTCCTTCGAGGAGTTTTTTCTTCCAGGAGAAACAAAAGTTTCGTCAATTCCGCTCTATTCTTGGCCAGATCGTACCTAGTCTGAACCATCAAGTCGGCGCTCAAAACTATTGATGATATTATACACTGTGTCGGTTCTCGCTAAGAGACATCACATCAGGTGTTACGGAGATAACAAGAAAATATTATGCATTATCTGCAGTTGTACATGCGAGCCGACTCTGCATGTGTTTCGAGCTTACTGCGCTATCTCGTTCCTACTGTACTATATAGAGTAAGATAGAATATACCTATTCAGCTCGATTTTTGCTTCGATCATGATGAGATAACAATAAGATGTGCCATTTGGTGCAATCCATGTATGCAAATACCAGAAATAACCAAATTGCCGTCCAAATGAAGGCACATTTATTATGTAGTAGTGTAACGAGCTCATAAATAACCTTAATTGTGATGTAAATGCGATGCTAAATGCATGGATTTCATACAAATACAAGCACAGATACAGATACCGGTTTGTATTTGCATTTTATGCTTGAGAAGACCAAGTTTCACCTCAAATTTTTGTATGGAGATGACAATTTGTAAAGTTCCTAACAATTTTTTAAACATCGACCAGCTATTCAAGTTAGGGGACGCTTGTTAAGCATAAGTTACCGGTTACCAATAACGATTCGTTAAATATAGGAACCGGACATTAGAGTTCCTCAGACTTCAGTCAAATGAACAATACATTTTAAAAAAATAGTCTAACGTATCCATCGCGAACTCATTCCGGCCCCGCGGTTTTTTATTCAAGTTATCTGTCGGGCATTGCGTCAAATGCGGCTGGATGAAGATGGCCGAAGAAAGAAAGTAGTGGCGTGCCAAGCCTATGTCATTTATTTTTTTAATTACGTATATCAACAGCATATAGGTACATCCTTACGCACTAACAGCGTAAATAGATATTGATAGTAAGTTACTACGGTCTGATTACAATAATGTTGCTTAAGTGCTTGACACACAATGAGTGGACGAATGAGCTATCTCTCGATAGTGTACTTCTGCTTGTCTCCGTCCATAGTAAATGTGATACAAATTATGAAACAACCTTTATTATCCCGGTTCGCTTCGCTCTGCGAAAGACCCGCCGGCTGTGGTGACATCGACCGCTATTACCCATCTATTAGCTGCAGATATTGGCTCACAATACAAATCCCTTTGCCGCAATTAACTCTGAGAGTCTACCTGTAACAACATGCACTCGCGAGAGAGGTTATCGGTATAAATGAACTGTACGTACATATGATGTAAGAAGGCGATTGCAACCGTAAGATCTATACATTTTGTATGAAAAAATATACTTAAATTCAAAATCAAAAATTTCTTATTCAAAATAGCACAGAAACTGCGACTTTATGAACGTTACAAGTTAAACTAGCTGTCCATTTCAAAATCTAGCTCATTTTAAAGAAAAATTAACAAAAAACTCCAAACCTAGTTGTATGTGCACATACAAATACTCTAAAATGTTAATAGCTTAGTAGTAAATGTTTAAATTTACTTTATTTCTTTAGAAACACAGGGCACATTCATTGATTGATTTGGTGTGCACTAACGGTCAGGTTCGCGAAGTATTAGTGACTAATATTACGGGATCTTCCGGTCACTCTATGATTAATGTTACACTGGCCCTAAAAAAACTCAAAGTCCCACCAAAAATAATTGTGTACAGGACTCTAGCAGATTTGGATTTGGACAGTTTTAACAGATGTCTGTGTGATGTCGACTGGGAGAGTATATGTAGACTGGACTCCGTTGATGCTATGACCGCCAAATTTAGCACAGAACTTAAAGTTGTCTTCGACAGACATGCGCCAGTAAGAACGATAAGAACTAGAAATAGACGGTCGTTACCATGGGTAACAAATATGTTGAAATTCATGATCGGATTACGTGATGAGGCTCGCGTGAAATATCGGCAAACAAAACTGGATTCTCACAAGAAATATTATATAGAACTTAAGTCATTGGTCAAACAGAGCTTATATAGTGAAAAACGTGCCTATTTTAACCATTGTGTGAACTCTAATGTTAGTGATAGCAAAATGTTCTGGAAAAATATGAAGAAGAAAATATTAACAGATCCAAGTAAAACTGAGTTCCTTCCAGACTGTTTTAGAGATCCTAATAAAATTAATGAGCACTTTTTAGATATCCCTGCAAGTGACACAGTCCCTCTCTCGGAGATTGACGCATTTTACTGTAAGAGATACGGTTCTGCGACATTTACATTACAATCAGTTAGTGAATCCGATGTCTTAAAATACATTACGTCTATCACGTCGGGTGCTACAGGTAGTGACGGAATCGGGAGGGAAATGATAATGCTGACACTTCCAAAAACATTAAAGGTAATTACAGATATTGTCAATAAATCTATTTTATCTGGAACAGTTCCGATTCAATGGAAGAATGCAGTGGTGACTCCCTTGCCAAAGGTCGAACAACCTAGGGAACCTAAAGATCTTAGACCAATCAGTATTCTCCCGTTTTTGTCTAAGATACTGGAAAAGGCGGTATACTATCAATTATTGGACTACATGGAGAGTTATAATGTACTGCCATCGCGGCAATCAGGTTTTCGAAGAGGTCGTGGTACTGTAACTGCATTGCTTGATGTCACCGACAACATACTTGCAGATCAGGATGCTGGACGAGGTACGGTCCTAACTCTGTTAGATTTCTCAAGAGCTTTTGATAGTGTTAATATCCCTCTCTTGCTATCGAAACTAGTATATTATGGTCTGGATCAACACGCTATAAAGTGGCTCGGTAGTTATCTGAGTGACCGCTACCAATCCGTAAAGCTTCGAAGGAGTGATGGTGTAGATCTTGTCTCCCCTCCCAAACTTGTTAGCCGCGGTGTTCCGCAAGGTTCTATACTTGGCCCCCTCCTCTATACAGTGTACTGTGTGGATCTTGTCAGGGTTATAGAGAATAGCATGTATCATCAGTATGCAGACGACCTGCAAGTATACATAGCTGAAGTTCCAGACAGGATGCCACAGGCATTGCAAAAAATGAATGAGGACTTGGACAGGATAGCCGAATGGTCGGAGAGGAACGCACTCATATTGAATCCTAATAAAACCAAATACATGGTACTTGGTACGAAGACACAAATCAAAAGGATCATTAACGGTTCACCTAGTTTACAGATACTAGGAAAAAATATTGATCGTGTTGAGCATGTAAAGAATTTGGGCGTTGTTATGGACAGTGAACTGCGTTTTGAGACTCATATTGCAAGCCTTGTGAAGAACTGCTTTTACAGATTAAAAATTCTGTACAAAATTCGTAACTTACTAAGTGAAAAAACACGTATGACTGTATGTGAGTCCCTGATTCTGTCTCGGCTCAACTACGCGGACTTGGTCTATGGGCCACGACTGTTATGCAAATCTCAACGACTAATACAGCGGGTACAGAACGCCTGCTGCAGATATTGCTTTGACATGCCTCCTCGTAGTCACGTGACTCCATATCTCAACGAAGCATCTATGCTAAATATGGCTTCGCGTAGGCTTTTGCATCTTGCCTCGCTTATGTTTGACGTTATCCACTATAAATGTCCAGAATATCTTTATCAGAAACTGAAGTTTTCTCAATTTGCGTCTGCGCATCACAGATCAGCACGGCAGCCACTTGAGGTCCACAAACACCGCACAGCAGCTTTCACTGGCAGTTTCCGCTACCACGCAACCAAGTGCTGGAACAATATTCCTCCACCCATAAGGCAAATACCAGTGAAAATTACTTTTAAAAAACATTTTAAAGCTTACATGCTTGATCTACAAAAACTGGGAGTTCCTAAGCTTTTGACGTAGGTGGCGGTTTCATGTCACCAAAGCGTATATATCACACACTTAACAACCACACACATTCATACACACACATACACACGTAACTATTTGTAAGAATTTTAATATTATACACAGTGAGCGTTTCTTAAATTGTCACACAATTTTTGCCTAAAATGTTTTTTGGACCGGTCTTTGTATTTTAGTGTATTCAATTCAATTCAAATATTTTTATTCATTATAAAAACAGAATGTTTACTTAATGAACGTCAAAGTTGTTAGTTTCACAATTAATGGATTATGTGGAGAAGAAGCTAACAAAGAAACACCATATTTATTCTTTTCAAAACACGTTTCAACTTAATTAACAGAGTTTTCAACTTAAGGTATTAGTCATGAATGTGTTGAACACTGGTCACAATCGTCCTGTAATTAATATTAATCTACTGTTTAATGCCAAGCATCTTTGTCTTCTAAATAGTCCTTGATGTTATAGTAAGCCTTTTTGCACAGAATGTGCTTAACACATTTTTTATTTTTTTAAACCGCATTGGAGGAAACTCTAATATATCTTGAGGAATTTTGTTGTAGAACCTTATACAGTGCCCCATAAAGGATGTGTCAGCTTTAGCAAGTCTAAATCGTGGAAATGACAATTTATGTTTATTTCTAGTATTAACATTGTGGTGGCCACCAACATTTTCGAATTCTTTGATATATTTTTTTTCTAACGTACATAATAATATTTTCACATAATATTTTCATAAATGTATTGATGTATTTAAGTTTCTTTTTCTTTGTTTGTGCCGTAAATGGTAACCACTGAAAACCAGCGTCGTGGTCGCTACCGGCCACGGCATGATGCTGAGTGGAGACCAATTTGGTGCCAAATCTAACCCAACTGTTGATCTGAATTTGTATTGTAATAGATATTAAGATTTGAGTATCAAATAAATAATTTACTTACTTACTTACTTACATTCAGGTGTGGTAGGATATTCTAGTAGCTAGTTTTTTTTTATAGTTATTTATTCAAGAAATTTCACAAAGTACATATTTAATGCAGCGGACCCTCACTCAAACCTGTACAGTTATTTGCCTACTTTATAGGTTAGCATTACCTACAGCAGACCGAGCTGAAAAATAGTTATTTGTTATGCAAGGCTGCAAAGTTAATTTTTGGCGCGAGTACCTTGTATTGAAACCTGAGCAAGCGAAGGATTCTAGGATTGAGCCACGAGCGAAGCGAGTGGTTCAAATATAGAATCCTGAGCGTAGCGAGGGTTTCAAAGGTACGAGACGCTAAATAACTTTGCTGCCGAGCGCAACACACAACTTTTCACCTCACTAAAGCGAGGAAAATGTTAGGTGCAAGAAAAACAGTTTTAATAAATATTAAATTACTGTTTATTTATTTCAAAAATTAAAAGTAAAATTATGTACTACAATTGGTAATATTGAAAGTTAATTTTTTTTTTTAATCAAATTTTCTTGCCGGCCAGTGCGATTCTTTAAATGAGGCTGGCGCATGACATGAAATAAGTATTTGCATTTCAATCATCAATGGACTGGCTGCAGAGAATATAAACTATTACGAAACCAATGAGGTTCTATATATATGTAATTCATTGTACGAAACCTTTATTGAATAAAAATATTCGAATTTTAAAAACACTTTCCACGCTAGCGGATAAAGTGCGATTTTCCACGCAGATTTCGAATGATAAACAGAGCTTTTACGAGCTAGTGAGGTGAAAAATATATTAACTATTGCATCTTCAGCTTGAGCTTGGGTAGGTAAATCTACAGTCTTTGGGTTCTGGGTTACATACTAAGGATAGTTGCGTTGTATTCACTCAATTTCCATCAAACAACGCTTTGAAATAGCAAAGAAATCCTATTTCGTGATAATAACACACCATTGCTCGATATTCATATTCATATTCATATTCATTTATTCAGTTTAGGTAACAACATCGTCAAAAAAGTAATACAAGATCTAAGCAGATGCTTAATAATAAAAATTAGTCTCATAACAAATAAATTTAAATAAATCAATCAATCAAATAAATCAAAAATTAAAATATTAATAATCATAGATAATAAATAAATGTCAATTCGGTTGTTCGTCCAGATATTCCTCAACAGAATAGTAAGCCTTTACACATAGATATTTTTTTAGTTTATTTGAGAATATGTGATTGCTTGGCGAATCCCTTATGTCCACGGGAATTTTGTTATAAATACGCGGACCCATGGCCTCTAGTGATTTGCCAGTCTTAGACAGACGATGTGTAACAGTCATCAGGTCATGCTGTCTTCGGATTCTACACCTACTAGTAGTCACCACTGGGGAAAAACGTGTTAAATTGCACCGGACATATTTGGCTACTTCAAATAAGTATAGAGAAGGAACTGTGAGCATACCTAACTCAATGAACAGTTGTTTGGCTGGTTCATCCGGAGGTACCTTCATCATTCTTCGAACCATTCTTTTTTGAATGATGAAGGGTCTGTCTCGATCTGCAGCTAGTCCCCAAAGGTCTATCCCGTACATAAGTATTGGCTGAAAGTAGCCATAGTAAGCTATAAGCAAATTTTCCCTAGATAAGGTAGGTGCTACTCTGGCGATACAATAGTAGGCTCTATTGAGCTTACAACATACTCCTTCTATGTGCTCTCGCCATTGCAAGCCAGTATCGAAAGTGAAGCCTACAAATTTGGCAGCGTCATCATAAGGAACGGTTTCACTATTCACAATGATTGCTGGTAAGTTTTTTGCGGTATGGCGTAGAGAAGATAATCTCAAGTCTGTCTGCTGATATAAGAAAATGCGTTCTAGAAATCCAAAATGGCGCTAATCGGTGATTAATTAGAATTTCACACTTGCGTTAACAGGCTGTCAGTTGGCATAAAGTGTGCTTTACACATTTTTTGAACCGCGTTTCTGGCAAGCAATTAATCTTCAAGGATCTTATTGTAGAAACAAATACAATGCCCCCTTTACCAGCCTAAATCTTGGGAACGAGAGTTTATGTTCATTTCTAGCATTTACAATGTGTTTTCTATCGACAGTTTTAAAGTTACTGATATTTTTTCTGACGCAGATAATATTCTCATAGATATACTGACGAGAAACTGTCAGGATTTTAGTTTCTTTAAAGAAATCTCTTAACTCTCTAACTGCCTAGCTTATTTGAATCTGATCGCTCTCTTGTGCAAGACGAAGATGGTCTCAATGTCTGCTGCCCGACCCCACAGTAGAATACTATAGAAGTAACTAACTAAATAAACAAGCCTAGCAACGACGTCAGTTAGTTCAACGCTGCTTAAGCTACATTTAAGAATTTGGTGCAAGTCAGCCTTATTGTAATAACGGTTTCAAAGATTACCAAAATTAGCTGACCATCGAAAGCGAAAAAAATCTATGTCAACAAACACAGCCAGAACTATCTGCATTTTGATGTTTTAAACCGAAATGTGCCCGTGAATGTGGATCAGGATCCTATGTGGCGAGCGGATTTGTGAAGAGCTCAGCAGCTTTGTCACCGAGTGTACGCGTTAATTCATCCATCAGACTCGAGCTGAGTGCGGCCGGACAGTCTCATGCAATTAGCAGCCGATGCGCTGGGTAACTACATCTGTGACGTCACAATGCCCGGGATGACGTAAAGTTTAAAAAATCATAAACATAATTACCGACGGCCCTAGATTAAAAATACATAGAAAGTAATAATATTATTTTCAGATTTTAAATATTACCATTAGAGAGTGAAATGTATTTGAAAACACCTGATTTAGGGGTAATGTCGGAGAACCCAGCCTTAATTGTGGAAGACAGTCTGAATAGCTACATCTTCGTGCCACTGGCGTTGGAGACAACTGGGGTCTGGGGTTTGCAGGGGAGGGCCCTTGTGAAAAAGATCGGTGGGCGCTTGAGGAACCGAGGTTTTGACAACCGCTCCGGGGCACATCTGATGCAGAGGATCTCCCTTGCGCGGGAACGCCGCCAGCATTATGGCGACCTTTGGGTCGGATGTGGCTCGGGGTGGTTTATTTAATTGACAGTCAGTTAATTTTTTTATGTATTCGCATGTGACTTTTATTTGTACGAAGACAGTCTGTGTATACTCATAGTGAGGAACTTGCGTGATGCGCCAGAGTCTCGTGTGCAAAATTATTTTCAGTTAATATTTCATAGGTAAAACCTATAGGTATTTTTGTATCAATATTAACTTAGTTTACTACAATTATATTATTAAAATTAGTTATAAATTACAATATTTTAAGATTATTATATTACATTAATGTTTATTTAATTCATTCATACATATTCTTAAAATAATAAAAAAAAATACATTAAAAACGAAAGATAATAATGGAGTCAAAAATAAAATCAAATCAAACTACAATTTAATTTTTTTTAAATCTTCAATTGTATAAATGGTCACATAAAATTACAAGTAATTTCTTTTGCAATATATTAAATTGCAGGTTCTTTATGGTTTCTGGTAGTGCATTATATAATCGGATTGACATGTAGCGGCTATTCTTCGAAAATGACGTTGTCTTATGAGGTAATCCGGCCAAACGGTTTGGGTACCCAGTAGGTCGTTCCTTTATGAGCACGCACCATATTTATACATTTTACAGATCTACTGCGATTTTTAGTGATCCATTATTAAGGGAATGACGTTCACCAATGAAAAAATATCATATTATCGGATCTTCTTTTACAGATCGTTTTTTTTTTGGGTTCCGTAGTCGACAAGAAAACCTTATAGTTTCGCCATGTCCGTCCGTCTGAATGTCTACGGCCTAGCTCAGAGACTCCCCCCCCCCTCCCCCCTCTCACTTATGGCTAAACGGTTGATTGTAGAAACGTGAAAGAAATCAGGGTAGTAGCACATATAATAACCTTAAAATTAAAACTATCACGGCTAAGTAGGCTTTACAAGTCAACAATAATAGGCGACCAACTTATAAAGGGAAATTTTGTAATCCATTGAAAATTATGTTGATGAAGTTCTAACTTCTGTAAAGCAGATAATATCCCTTTTTTCTACGGAACCCTACACTGCACGTGATGCGCACTTGGCCGGTTTTTTTTAAGTGTCTGACTACTTCTCCATTTTTCAATTTTTAGGGTTCCGTACCTCAAAAGGAACCCTTATAGGATCACTTTGTTCTCCGTCCGTCCGTCCGTCTGTCTGTCAAGACCCTATAATCCGGAGATCTAATCTCCTGAATTAGGTGGACGCGAGGGAGCACACATACGCCACTGACTGGTCGTAAATCTCTTTCCTAAATACCCATTTGCCTTTAAATAAATAGCCGTGCCGTTCCCGTAGGTGACAGGATTAACAGGTAAATAGTGAGGGCATTATAGGCGCATGTAGGAAAGCTATGCGGATCACTGGTCCACGTGATGCGTGTTCCGGCGAGTTACGACGCTGTTGCTCAATAAAGTACGGGTTCAACGCCACAGTTCAACGCAACGTGTCATGTTTAGTTACTACGGATCACCCACATACGCAATTACGCACGCAGTCGTTTTGACGACAAATTGCTGTATAGAGTACGTTGGCGTCGGTAGTGGTTCAAATCAAAGTCGTAAAATGCAAAAGGTCGCGCGTTAGCTTTTTTTTTATAATGTAAACCCGGACCCTAGTGTTTGCCTACCCCTACGGAATACAGGTGTGAGTTTAGGTAAAGTAATGTATCTTGTATGGGTGTAAATGAGTAAATATAAAACCGGCCAAGTGCGAGTTGGACTCGCGCACGAAGGGTTCCGTACCATTATCTACGCAACATTAGCCAGAAACATCGATAAAAAACGGCAAAAAATCACGTTTATTTTAGGGGAGCCCCCCTTAAATATTTATTTTATTCTGTTTTTAGTATTTTTTGTTATAGCTGCAACAGAAATACATCATCTGTGAAAATTTCATGAGATACAGCCTGGTGACAGACAGACACACGGACAGTGAAGTATTAGTAAGTAATAGTATTAGTTTGGCACCCTTCGGGTACGGAACCCTAAATAAAACCAACGTTAGACAACGTTTTTCGTATGGGAGCCCCCCTTTAATATTTATTTTATTCTGTTTTTAGTATTTTTTGATATAGCGGCAACAGAAATACATCATCTGTGAAAATTTCAACCGCCTAGCTATCTTGGTCTGCCTGGTGACGGACAGACAGACAGCCAGATGGACAGTGAAGTCTTAGTAATGGGGCCCCTTTAACACCCTTCGGGTACGGAGCCCTAAAAATGGTAATCGCTCGACCGAATTTAAGGTTTAGTACTCATCAGACGCTATTTTATGACGCATATGTTGTGCAGTTTACTTTGTTATAAAATAACTTTTTGCTTTACTTTTAGCACCGTTTAGAAGTTACGAGGGAGACAAACAGCTACCGTGGTTTAGTAGAGCAGCTGCCAAAAGTTGTCCGAGGTTTAGGTTAGGTTTTTTAATATTTACTCAGTTGCATACGGATTTTATAAAAGATAAAAAACGAATGCACCATCTTTTGTAATGCAGAATCATTCTACTGTTTGACTAACCGTCTTATTTATAAAAATGCGATTCCTCTAAAACACCCCTCGAAGGCAGTTTGGTTAAGTTTTCCCCTATACCACAGACTATTTAAACTGCCACTGAGGAGTATTTTAAGAAATCGTTATGTCAGCTGCCTTTTGTGGCAATGTAGATACACCACAGGCTACATCTATGGTCCTGTTTTATTTATTCATTTTGTCTGTTGTGTATTAAGTTTTCTTTCTGTTGTTGTGCATATTATGTTGCTTGTGTGCTTGTTTTGTTTCTGTGATGTATCTTGTTGGTATAATAAATGTCTTTCTTCTTCTTCTTCTTCTTAAATAAACAAGACCTTTAGTTTTTAATTTTAATTTCCAATCTTGACAATTGACTTTTAACACGCTATGAAACACGACTTCTCTGCAACTTTTCTGCGAGGGCAGGTACCTATAGAGATGTGTCACCTACAAAGCAGAAAGCTAAAGCAAGCCAGCGACAAACTTCTGCAGTTGCTAAAACTAAAGTTCGCAAAGCAAATAGGTACTTAAGTGTTTCACTGTCCCGTCTTTTTTTGAAAAATTCGGTATAATAATATTAATTTCCACCCAACACAATCTCTTGTCCTGGTCCCAAACTAGGATACCCTGTGCTATGGTAACCAGGCAAAGACATCAGAAACATGGAAATACACCCAGAATGAGGCCGTGTGTACAAGTACGGTGGAGATCAGTAGGAACCGAACTCACGACCTCCGGCATGGTAATCAGACGTGACGTGATACCGCTAGACCAAGACCAGGCATTCACAATGTCTGTACAATGGTCTGAAGGGGCTGTCCAGCGCGCTCTACAAAACAGTACTTTGTAGGGTTCCGTACCCGAAGGTTGCCAAACGGGACTCTATTACTAAGACTTCACTGTCCGCCTGCCTGTCTCTCTGTCCGTCTGTCTGTCTGTCACCAGGCTGTATCTCTTGAACCGTGATAGCTGTTGCCGCTATAACAACAAATACTAAAAACGGAATAAAATAAATATTTAAGGGGGGCCGTTTTTTTCCTAGATATTAATAACGGCAACCGGTAGACGCTTGAAATATTCACAGAATATTTAGTTTTATTTTCGCTTTATTAAATTAAATTTAAATAAATATTTAAGGCGGGCTCCGATACAATAAACGTGATTGATTGCTGTTTTTTTCTCGATCTTTGTGTCTAATGTTGTATAGATAATGGTACGAAACCCTTCGTGCGCGAGTCCGACTCCCACTTGGCCGGTTTTTTTTCTACTGTTGTATTAGTTAAGCAGATAAATATCAATAAGTACAAGTCTTAACTATAAGCTATAAAGAAAATTTTGCATGCTTTTCAATTTCCACTCCATGAATTTCAAACATGACAAATCTGCGAATCAAATTGCTTGCTAACAAAATGAAGAAAGCAGAAAAGAAAATTCATTTTCATATAATGATATTGGCTTTTTTATTTTACCTTTTTGGGGACCCGTCACAACTTTATTAGATGCCATTTAGCGAAGGAGCGCCGGCCATAGTCCACCAGCTCATTAAGACATTTCCGTTCACTTATTCATGAACAGAGTCTCCTCCAATATTTAGCAGCGTTTAATTTCGAGAAAACAACGCTGGTACATTATACATTCAAAATAATTCCAAAGGGCGTCCGTTTGCCGGCGCGTGACTAAATATTTTTTGTTGAAGATCTCCAGCTTTTAAGTTCGAGGTTTGAATGAGTTTGGGTAAATAGTGGCCACGAAAGTTGCGAACGCAAAAAATGCCTGGATAAATATTAGGGGTTAAAGTATGAAATTGCCGTTTTATTGCAATAGGTTCTTTGAATTGACATAGAATCTTCATGGTTTGAGGTTTTCGAATGAAACTTTTTTCAAATGGTTTCTATGATGTTCTTTTTTTTAAAAATGTGAAACTTTTGAATATCGACTTTCAATTGTTTTTGTTATTCAATTTAGACATGAAAGATGGATACTGCGAAAATTCGAGTGATTATGAGGCACCCATTTTTCGTATTTTTTTATTTTATTGATTTGACGCAAGTGAGTCAATATTGTAGGTAAGGTAACGTTAAACCATGCCGCAAATTCCTGGGTAGTTTGACTAGGGTCGGCTTCCACTATCTCTCTTAATTCATCGTTATTCACCTGTGTGGGCGGTCTTCCTCGTGGCTCGTTCTTTAAGTCGAAATTTCCATCACGAAAGCGTTTAAACCAAAATTGCACGGTGCGTTCATTAGTAGACCCCTCTCCAAACGCAGCATTGATATTGCGGGCTGTTTCTGCCGCGTTAGTTTCGCGTCGGAACTCGTATTCAAAAATCACTCGAATTTTCGCAGTATCCATCTTTCTTGTCTAAATTGAATAACAAAAACAATTGAAAGTCGATATTCAAATGTTTCACATTTTTTAAAAAAAGAACATCATAGAAACCATTTGAAAAAAGTTTCATTCGAAAACCTCAAACCATGAAGATTCTATGTCAATTCAAAGAACCTATTGCAATAAAACGGCAATTTCATACTTTAACCCCTATTATTATGGATAGACTCAGTGTAGCATTGCATGCGGGTGGATTACATCACGGCTTCACGAGGGCGTCCGTCTGGCCACTTTGGTCAGACGAGACTAGTATCTTTTTCATCCCGGCATAATAACTTCCACACAATAAAATCACTTGACCTGGTCCCAAACTAGGATACCCATTTATTTTTAAGGACGAAAGACGAAAACGCAAATGCTGATATAAAGAAGATTTCGTCATTGATCAATCTTCATTTTGAAGAACGGCCGGACGCCGTCGAGGCTGATGCACCATCAGTGGGGTTAAATTTCAGCGTGCATCAATTTGTATTAATCCGTTTGGATGCCGTAGATTTGGTCGTATCGTCGCCTTAAGGCCCAGTTATGCGCATCAAATCCTGTTGGGATCCTGACGTTTGCGATATTCTTCAGGATTTCGTGCGCGTAATATAGAAGCTGATCGGGAAGTGCCTTCGTCCGGTTTGTCTGTACCGTTAGGAAATTCAGGAACACAGCTGTTGCTATACAGTTTTGCTTTTTTGGTATATATCCTATATACGAACAGGTACATCCCACTGCAGAGAGAGAGTATGGGCTTAATTATCACGCTTGCCCACCGCGGATTAGCAATTTCAAGCGCTGAGGTATGTGACTCAGACACTCGGGTTTCCTCGCGATGATTTCCTTCACGTTAGCAAGTGGTATTGCTACTAAGTACAACTCAACTAGTGTACGTAACTTAGAAAAGAAAGTCATTGGTACATGCTGGGATTCGAACCCACGACTTCGCGAACGTGAAGCCTGCGTTCTAGCGCAGGGCTACCACTGAATCAATTGCACTTTCTATAGCATAATATTTTTAAAACTATGCTGGAAAAGCTCACAATTTCCTTCATAAAATTTGTATTGTTCGGTCGCCGAGTACTAAAATGTGCTCCAACTGTCACAAGGAGTCAAAGTGGATTACTTCCCTAACAACTCTCAACCTAAAGAGAAATTGTCGCAATATTGTAGAGGCCATTTTTCCACTCTTCTCACAGTCTCGGCATATTTCCAGAGAAAAAAGTTAATTCTGTCGCCTAAAAAACATTAGTCACATTTTTGACCGGCCTTTTCGAGGAGTCGCTTTGAGAGGAAATTAATTATTGACAATCATAAAAAATATACCTACTTACATAAAAAATTACTTCGCGTTAATTGAGATTTGACTCGTCACGATTATGTATTGGTATACATTCTAGAGTTTTCTGATTAGTACAACTGAGAAAATGTGGAAGTATTTTTTACACAATTAAAAACTCTATTATTACTTTATGCAAAGAATATCGGTACGCTAGACCGAGTGTGTACCACGAATCTTTAACACAAATATTTGACCATATAGACGTTCATTTTTTGTGACTTACGCCCAGTTTCTTGTCAAAGCCAGAATCAAAGTTTTTTTTATTGAAAATAACTCAGAAACTGTGACTTATTGAACGTTACAAGTAAAACTCGGTTATTTCCAGACATTCGTACACGAATAATCAGTTAATTTTCAGTCAACAACTGTCGGAGGCATAAAAAACCGGCCAAGTGCGAGTCAGATACGCGCACGAATGGTTCCGTAGCATTATCTATACAACATTAGACACAGATCGATACAAGATAGATTAGGTACATCTATAGAAACAAACAAGAAGTCAAGAAGAACATGACTTCGGCGCTGTGAAGGTTACGTAAATGGCCGCTAGATGGCGAGCGCTGTCTCTAGACAACGTTTTTTGTATGGGAGCCCCCCTTAAATATTTATTTTATTCAGTTTTAGTATTTTTTGTTATAGCGGCAACAGAAATACATCCTGGCCTATTTGGATGGATACAGCCTGGTGACAGACAGACAGACAGACAGTGGAGTCTTAGTAATAGGGTCCCTTACCCCTTTGAGTACGGAACCCTAAAAAAACTAACAGCTGTTAACAGCAGATTAACAGACTTGTGTACGGGGGATAAATCACTTTACGTACACACTACGATACTCACAAGAACTAATCTCCCTCGCTGACCTTTCAACCGACTCCGTAAAGGTCATAAACAAACATAGAGCGGGACATAGCGGCGTATCTTCCATCTTTCTATGTAATCAGCCCATAAGCAGGGCCCAGTGTTGAGCAACGCCACAAAATCGAAAAGCCCAGACCGGGTTGTTGCGCTGTGTCTTAACATTACCTACACTCGACGGTTCATATTACATACAAACATGTATATTTTATACATACATAAATTTTACATTACATTCTCTGCGTGCCCTGACACCTGTTCTGAGGAGGACCTTATTATTATTATTATGGGGGAATAAAAAAGATAACAGTCTCGTCTGACCAAAATGGCCAGACGGACGCCCTCCGGCTGAGGAGTCCAAGCGGCCGGAGGTCAGGGCGGCAACGAGAGAAAACGCCGGATTATTATTATTATTATTATTAATCGTTTATTTCGGATCATAAAATCCATATATGTAACTTAACCTAATCTTTAAAAACATAGGTAAAAAATATTATAAATTAACTAAACCCAGTAGTGAGCAGCAGTGGGCTGATGATGATGATAATAGTGAATGGAATATAATTGAAAATGTCAGCAGCCACAGGATTTTTAAGTAAAATGGTGTGAGCAAAAACCTATATAATTGGGTTTTTTAGCGTGCCTTACTATTTTGCAAGGTCCCTGATAGCTAACGGCAACGATGTGCAACAAGTACAACTTAGTTTGATTCTGAAAAGTGTCACGGAAGCAAACTTAACTTCATACACACTTCTTCATCGGACCATACGCCCTTTCGGAAATGTATAATATTCACCAGTGTTCGTGATATCGTCGGTCTGACGAGGTGGCGGGCGTCTCATATCGTGTTTGACAGCAAAAACTTTTGACTTAATTGGTTAACGGTTCTTCAGCAAATATGAATAACCAACAGTTACCTCAGCTGGCTTACCTGGCTATGTTTAACCATTTTTGTTATAAAAATGAAATGATAATAAGTTTAGAAATATGATCTATTGTCGCTATGAAAGTAAAATGTTTTATTTTGATTTTTTTTTTACTGTCAGTATTTGACATATTTGCATTTACAGATTTTGAAAAAATTTACTATCAGCAAAAAAAAAACAAAAATTTATATATAAGGAGAAAAAAAGAGAAACATTTATTGCAGCAACAAACAACACACGGTAATTAAAACTTAAAACAAAACAAAACATGGACAGGAAAAAATAGTAATCAAAAATAATAGGACCCCTCCTACCTCCCCTAATTATTAAAGTTGTGTATTTCTCATATAACATAACATAAGCAGCCTATATATACGTCCCACTGCAGGGCACAGGCCTTCTCTCAAGGAGAGAGTTTCTCATAATTATACAAATTTAAACAAGTACTGTCCGCAAAAAATATATCATAATTCTTGTAACTAACAACTTATTAGGACTTACACATACGAAGACCACGAGAAAAATCTAAATTCTTAAAAATTATATCTACTGGGTGAGTGGGTTATACAGGGTCGTGTTTAAGACGGCTTATTAAGCGTAACTACGTCAGTTGTAGATACAGAAAAGCTTTGTTAGGAGGTGTGATTTACGGAAAATTAATTTAAACTATTTTCTTACTATAATGACCATACTACTAGTTTCTAATCTAAGCTGCTATGCACTTCATCAGACTAACATTCTTAGCAAAAATTCATGAAATCCCACCAAAACATAAAAATCAAAATCAAAATCAATTTTTTTTATTCAACGTAGCACAGAAACTGCGACTTAATGAACGTTACAAGTTAAACTAGGTGTCCATTTCAAAATCTAGATCATTTTGGAGAAAAAATGGACAAAAAAACTCCAAACTTAGTCTTTTCAAGTCCTTAATTTACAGGATTTATATAAATGTTCTAAAACTCATGCATTGAACTGGCTTTAATTCCAGACATCATTGTCATCTAAATAATCTTTAATGTTATAGTAGCTTTTTTGGCACTAAGTGCGCTTCACACATTTTTTGAACCGCGTTTCTGGCAAGCTTATTATATCCTCAGGGATCTTATTGTAGAAACGTATACAATGCCCCATAAAGGATGTATTAACCTTTGCCAGCCTAAATTTTGGGAACGAAAGTTTATGTCTATTTCTAGTATTTACATTGTGTTGGCTACCTACATATATGTATAAAAACTGGTCATCTTCAAGTCTCAAAAAATACTTGATATATAAGAACTCGCCAAGTTCCTTGTCTTCTCGGAATTAGCAGTGTTTCAATAAAGAAGGAAAAATTAACTTTCAAATTAGATCATACTTGGCAAGTTTTCATTATAAAACTATTCAACATCTTTCAAAAACTTGCCAAGTTTGGTCTGTTTTTCCTTCTTTATTAAGACACTGCTACTTCCGCGAGGACAAGGAACTTGGCGAGTTCTTATGTGTCAAGTAAGTATGCTTTGGTGGGATTTATTTTACAAGTTGTCCGTAGTGAATCGAATCTTCTGCTCTACCATATTTGATGTCGTAAACAGTTGTGTACATTAATATCAGTTAAGTGCCGTAAACACCCACATCCTCTTATAACCCAAGGCACACATATGTCCGCATTATGTACATGCGCAGACGACAAACACGTTTGCCCCAATTTTACAAGTCGTATGATTATTGGGACAGAACGCCTCGTAGTTTGCAAATTTTATCTGTACCTACCTCTAAAGAATAACAACCGCCAAATTCAAAACTTTTTACGGTCTGCGGCGGGATTAAATGCTAGGTACCCAAAAAACCCCGTGTGGCGCCGGATTAAGAATAGCATCACTCCATTTCATTCCCTGGATGTCGTAGAAGGCGACAAAGGAAATCAATTACCAGGAGACGGGCAGCACCGTCTTCCTGAGATTCATACTGCGATCGCCAACCCGCCTGCCAAGCGTGGCGATTATGGCAAAACCTCTCATGGTCATGAAAACCACGAAGGAAGCCTGCAGTGGACGTCGAATGGCTGATGATGATGGAGGCGACCAAACCGGCCCGGGCGTCTGAGAGACGCGCGGGGCAAGAAGAGGGGCTCCGCGGCCTGCGACGGCCGGGGGGCGCAGCGCACAGCCCGCCGCACGGGCAGAACACTTCTCAACGTATCGCGACAGAGAGCAAATGTACTACATAGTTCGTTAGTCATTACAGCCACCTATATACAGTCCACGCTTTTAACTTACCGGTCAATGTCTAGATATCCCTAAATAAATACAGATAGGGCACTAGTCTCACCATATGGTCCTTTCTCGCAAAAAGAAGGACTAACGAACGAATTAAGTCCGCGCTGAGACCTCGAGTACGCCGCGATCACCACCGTCATCGACACGTCTCTTCAAGCAAATCATCAAAGCTCGCGGCTTCCATAAGCACCGTGCGAGCTTACGTTTGCGACGAGTCACCGGTGGACATATCTGCTCGTGAGATAAACAGCTCTTCGTGGAGGTGCGCACCAGCTTCGTAGCATCTCTTCAGTCAGCGAAGGTCATCGCTTCGTGATCGTATGCAAACACTGCTACGGCGTAGCTACGTAGCTACGGGGATCGCACTCATCTCAAGAAAGAAGTCTACTTGGAATTCGGACCTTGCAGTGAAAGCTCGACGGATCACCTACGGACGGCAAAACTGTGAGATCTTTCCAATTTCTTTACCTACCTAAAACCTACCTACTTATCCTACGCCTAAACAATTTAACGTATCTATATACTTACATCCTACATTTATACTTCATACAAAACATTCATACATCCACATAAAGCCCAAAATTACTTCAAAATTAACAAAGAACATTACTTGAGGGTACACATCCATAATCTACCTACATTACGTAGGTATATCATTTTTCGAAAATAGCAAATTTAACGAACAAAGCCTAACGCCTGCCGTTTACGATTAGCAAAACGCATCGGTCATCTTTTTGCCATCCTCCGTCTAACTACATCGCTTCACTTTTACCTTCAGCTTAATCTGTGAAGTTGACAAAAAAAAAAAAAAACCTCTGATCTTCAAAACAACCATCATAAAATGGCGACTAAAGAGGCTATAACTGAATTCAAAGAATTAATCAAAAAACGTGCTTCACTAAAGTCGAAACTTACTCAGTTTATAAATTACATGTCCCTAACTAAAAATTACGAACAGTTAAGTGAGTCCCAATTGATGGAGGTTGAAATGAGAACAAATAAACTCGATGCTTTATACGAGACCTTTGACACTTTACAGAGTGAGTTGGAAGTGTTAGCTGAAAGTCCTGAAGAGCAATATAGCGAGCGTGAGCAATTCGATAGGTTGTATTACAGGGAGCTCGCGGCTGCTCGCGAGCTGATTGCGAAAAATCGCAAACGACAAAATGCGGATGCGCAGTCTGAGGTAAGCTCTGGTGAAGTCCCAACAGTGCTAACACACAAACAAAACAATGTAAGGTTACCTAAAATCAACCTACCTCATTTCAGCGGAGGCTACCAGGATTGGCTTGAGTTTAAAGATATTTACGTTTCCTTAATTCACGAAGAAAACAGCATTGACAACATAAATAAGTTCCATTATTTACGTGCTTCTCTTCACGGAAGTGCGGCCTTAGTCATCAGAAGCTTAGATTTCAAATCAGAAAACTATCAATCAGCTTGGAGGTTACTTTGTGAAAGATATGATAACAAACAACTGTTAGTGAACAATCATGTTCAGGCCCTATTCAACGTTGAATCTATTCAAAGGGAGTCAAGTCACGGTCTTCGTATGATCATTGACGCTACAAATAAGAACCTGAGAGCCCTCGCAACTTTAGATCAACCAGTTCAACACTGGGACACCCTAATTATTCACATCATGGCATCAAAATTAGACTCTGTGACCAGTAGGGAGTGGGAAGAATTTAGAAACGGTCTTACAGACCCTTCTAACCTGGAAAAATTCTCAAAATTTCTCACCAACAGATCTAACCTTTTAGAAACAATTGAAGAAGCAAAGAATAACAAAGGGAAGCCTGAGACAACGTATACTACTAACAAGTCAAAAAGTTTTATTGTGTCATCTAGCAACACTAACAAACCACACAAGAGCAACTATACAGTCACATGTCCATTGTGTACCGGAAAACATCACATCTTCGGCTGTGAACAATTCAGATCATTACCTACAGACACACGCATACTTAAAGCTACAGAGTACAAGGTATGTCTTAATTGTCTTAGACCAGGGCACACTGAAAAACGATGCAGCTTGAGCCACTGCAAGTATTGTAAGCTCAAGCACAACACACTCTTACATAAACACAATGACGAGCCTCACCCACATGAAAATGTGGCCTTAACAGCTAGTAGTTGTGAATCAGACCTAACACATCATGTTTTACTGTCCACAGCGCTGGTCAAAGTAAAGGACAGCAATGGCACCCTACATGATGCCAGAATCTTACTTGATAATGGAAGTACAGCAAATTTTATTACCTCCGACTTACATGGTAAGCTTAATTTACCTACTCAAACGGTGCAATCAATGGTAACAGGGATAAACAGTCAAACGTCCAACACTAATCGTGCTTGCTCACTACATTTGCAGTCTTGCGATGGTGGCTTCAAGGCAAAATTAGATTGTTACATAATCCCAAAGATTACCTCTTCGACACCAAACACATACATACATACAGACAGCATACCTCTGCCGTCAGGAATTTGCCTAGCCGATCCGTCTTTCAACGTCCCTTCTGCCATAGACATACTTGTGGGGGCTGACGTCTTCTGGAGTGTGATTGGAACCAATCGCATACAACTAGGCAAGCATAACCCTGTACTCTTTGAGACAAAACTAGGCTGGCTGATATCAGGCGCCTTAAATCAGCCTAGAGATAATAAAACAGTCTGTATGTTCATGCAAAACAACAATCAACTGAACACAGATCTCAACCGCTTCTGGGAACTAGACACAATACATCCCAAGTATGACTTCACCAAAGAAGAACATGCATGCGAACAGATGTACATAGAAACAACAAAACGAAGTGGTGATGGACGCTTTACTGTTACTGTACCGTTGAAAAAGTCACCAGAAGAACTAGGCAATTCCCATGACATGGCCATGCGCCGGTTTCTTTCGTTAGAACGCAGACTTCAAAGGGAACCCGTCATGAAGCAGCGTTACATAGAGTTCATGGAAGAATACAAAACTCTAGGCCACATGAGTGAATCACCTCCTCAATCAGTAAACACACCATCCTATTTTCTGCCACATCATGGAGTCTTAAGAGAGTCTAGCTCCACAACTAAGCTTAGAGTTGTCTTTGACGCCTCTGCCGTCACAACATCGGGCAAATCATACAATGACTTACAGCTAATCGGTCCTACCATTCAAGACGATTTGCTAGCAATTTTGCTTCGATTCAGACAGCACCAATTTGTTGTCTCATCAGACATCACTAAGTTTTACAGACAGGTAGAGGTTGACATCGCGCAACGGTCTCTACAACAAATATTGTGGAGATCGGATCCATCCCATCCACTTAAACGTTACACCTTAAATACCGTAACATATGGAACAGCATCAGCTCCATTCATGAGCACACGGTGTCTTCTTCAACTGTCAAATGAATCATTACACGAACCCACACAACGTGCCATAGCTCATGACTTTTATGTAGATGATTTTTTATCAGGTGCCAACTCAGTTAATGAAACTATAGAATTGTGTCGTAATGTTTCAGATACTCTACAATCAGGACAGTTTCATCTACGCAAATGGCAATCAAATAACGACACAGTCTTACAAGCCATAAGTCAGGGCAGCAAAACTCGAAATACAGTAGACTTGAGCGCAAATGAACCCTCCAAGACTCTAGGTATTAGTTGGCAGTGCAGTAGAGACACACTAACATTCTCAATCAACATCAATATTAATCCAGAAATGAAGCTTAACAAACGCAGCTTACTTTCAGCAATTTCACAGGTATTTGATCCACTTGGATTAGTTTCTCCTTGCATTGTAGAGGCTAAAATACTCATGCAAAAGTTATGGCTGAGTAGGTGTTCATGGGATGAGGAAGTACCTGCTGACATTAGAAAGCAGTGGTCCAATTTTGTCCTCACTCTGCCGCACTTAAATAATCTACACATACCAAGGTGGATCACTTGCGACAAGCCTAAGTCCATTCAATTTCATGTTTTTACAGACGCATCGGAGAAGGCGTACGGCGCCTGTCTCTACGTACGCTCCGTAGCTGGGGATGGTTCAGTTTGTGTCCACCTTCTGGCCTCTAAAAGCAAAGTGGCTCCTCTCAAACCAACCACTATTCCACGACTGGAGTTATGTGGTGCCTTGATGGGGGCGAGATTAGGTGCTAAAATACTGAACTCACTCACGCTACAATGTGATGAAATGGTATGGTGGAGTGACTCGACCATTGTACTAGCCTGGATAGCGTCAGCAGATGCTCTACTTAAACAGTTTGTCCGTCGCCGTGTCTGCGAAATACAAGACACATGTGGCAAAAACTCATGGCGCTACGTGCCAACTAAAGAAAATCCCGCAGACCTTGTATCTCGAGGTCTCAGCGCGGACTTAATTCGCGCCTCTACCATGTGGTGGTCAGGTCCATCGTTTCTACAATCACCTCCTTCTTCTTGGCCTTCAATGCCAAATTCAGATGAAGAAATTTCACTACCAGAGACAATTCAATCGTTTCACTTAACACATAAAACTGACGATCAATTCTTACATACATTGATAGTTAATTGCTCTTCTTACTCAAAATTGGAAAGAATTGTTGCATATATCCTCAGGTTCATAAATAATTGCAAGAGATCTACAACAAAACAAAATCATTCACTCACACATTCAGAATTAAATACTGCCTCTAATCTACTTCTGCGCACAGCTCAAAAAGAGTCTTTCCCAGAGGAGTATGAAAAACTTAGAGCAGGGAAGACTCTACCAAAGAAAAATCGTCTCGCTTCATTATCGCCTTATTTAGATTCAGAGGTAATGAGAGTTGGTGGAAGGCTCGATTATTCATGTTACGATTACAATGTCAAACATCCTGTGCTTTTATGCAGCAAACATCATCTATGCAAACTAATATTTCGCTCATTTCACAGACGTCTTCTCCATGCAGGTCCTCAGTTGCTTCTTACAACCATCCGACATAGCTTTTGGCCGCTAGGTGGCAGAAACTTGGCTAAGAAAACTGTCCGTGCATGCGTTAAGTGCGTTAGATTCAAAGGCGACACTGTACAACCAATAATGGGAAATCTTCCTAAAGAACGCCTTCAATTGGAATTTCCATTTCTCGAAACAGGTACAGATTACGCTGGGCCAGTCCTGCTAGCAGACCGTAAAGGTAGAGGCTGTCGGCTTGTTAAGACTTACATATGTGTTTTTGTGTGTCTAGCTACAAGGGCGGTGCATCTGGAGCTTGTTTCAGACTTAACTAAAGAAGCTTTCATCGCAGCTTTGAACCGCTTTATAGCTCGTCGGGGAAAGCCTAAAACTATATTTTCCGATAACGGCACGACCTTTGTTGGCACATTTAATGAACTTTCAAGAATTCTGAGACAGGACTGTGTAAAAGAGATGACTGAATTAGGTATACATTTTTCATTTATCCCAGCTTATACACCACACTTTGGCGGCATTTGGGAATCTGCCGTAAAATCTATAAAACACCACCTACGTCGCATTTTAGGTCTTGCTCACCTAACATATGAAGAAATGTCCACTTGTCTTATTCAAATTGAAGCAATTTTAAATTCTCGTCCCATAACTCCCATGTCCAGTGACCCATCCGACCTGATCCCTCTTACTCCTGCCCATTTCCTTATTGGAAGGTCTCTTATGTTTTTGCCTCATCCACAGG
Source organism: Yponomeuta malinellus (assembly GCA_947308005.1). Taxonomy (NCBI): domain Eukaryota; kingdom Metazoa; phylum Arthropoda; class Insecta; order Lepidoptera; family Yponomeutidae; genus Yponomeuta; species Yponomeuta malinellus. The sequence goes on along the minus strand of OX371009.1, from coordinate 272,292 downwards.
TCACAAATGAGAAGATTACCAATCTTCAGCGGTTTCAAAGAGTAGAGCAGCTTAAACAACACTTCTGGAACCGTTTCTCTAACGAATATGTGGTTTGGCTCCAACAGAGAACGAAATGGTGTGCTTCAAAGGGACACCTTGATGAAGGAGCGTTGGTCATCATAAAGGACAAGACGTTGCCTCCCCTAATGTGGCTTTTAGGCCGCGTTATCAAACTGATCCGTGGTAAAGACGGCATAGCCAGAGTTGCCGATATCATGACCAAAAGGGGCATTATTCGGCGCGCCTACAACACCATCTGCCCTCTACCTATCAAATCGCCAGTTGAAGTGGAACCTTCAACGCGGGGAGTACATGGAGGCGACCAAACCGGCCCGGGCGTCTGAGAGACGCGCGGGGCAAGAAGAGGGGCTCCGCGGCCTGCGACGGCCGGGGGGCGCAGCGCACAGCCCGCCGCACGGGCAGAACACTTCTCAACGTATCGCGACAGAGAGCAAATGTACTACATAGTTCGTTAGTCATTACAGCCACCTATATACAGTCCACGCTTTTAACTTACCGGTCAATGTCTAGATATCCCTAAATAAATACAGATAGGGCACTAGTCTCACCAGATGATGATGACACAAAAAACGCGGGAAAACGCCTCGATCGACGCGCGGTCAAGAATAATAAGTCCGGGTTGAGTGCCGCTGCGGTAAGCGCGGACCGACTTGTTGCATCGAGTTTTGTCGCGGCTTTAGAGGTACATTTACTATGATACGGGTTTTTTTTATATACCTCTACAGCTCAAGTGACTTAGGTACTACTATTTGATTCTGAATATATTAAAAAGTATTGCCGATAGATCTTAATACTTGTCTTCTTACCACGACGAGGACATTCAATAATTCGTAAAAAGCGATTTAAAAAAAAAGTGGACTTATTATTCTTTACCTCTGAGGTACAGAAATATTAAACAGGTTTTGTCAACGGCATTAGGATTTCAATGCGGTAAAGGTAACCATGTAAGTACTGTTACTTCTTTCAGCGTATAAAGAATAAACTCGACTTTAAATTGTTACGACATGTGTCTCAAATCTCGACTACTCATTGCTCCACACCAACGCAGACTTAAATGACTTCAGCTGTAATCGTAAAGTTAGTCAGACATTTACACGTAACAAAGGATCGTAGAGAAAACATAAGTAAATCTAGATATTATTGTAGTGAAACGGAATTCTCAACACGATTTACTTGCTATTTTTTGAAACTCCGATATTCAAAGAGGAAAGACTAGAAAAATATTTTACGTACCGCAACTTCTACCTAAACTGGATAAGAGAAGTTGCTGCTCAACCACACCAGTCAGACGCTAAGGGCCAGTTTCTGAATTGAGAATTTCGCTAAGTAAATAGTTAACTGTAGTGCTGTCTCTTCGAATTTCTCAGGAAAGAGCGTGACAGAACGTTACTTAAGTATTGACTTAGTGCAATTCTCAATTCAGAAACCAGCCCTTAATCACTCAAGACCGATTACTCAATAAACCTGTTCCATCCTCTCAGTTTAGTCGGCGTTTGTTGTTGCAATACAACTGCCTAACCTTGAAGGAGAAACCGTGAGTAAACCCGCGACTCCGGTCTTATTAACATTTTCATTCTAATTACTCTTTCTAACTTATACCGGCAGCTTCCAAATAAGTGCCAACAGTCCGAGTGGAAAACAAGTGTTACTTTTGTTTCTGCGTGAAGGTCCGCGGCCGAGGTGAAGTGCGGTAACTTACCAGGAGGGTGTTCTGGGGTCTGGAGGGCTTGGAGGACCCTCGTGAGGAGACCCGCGCGTTTAGCGCCGACACACGAGTCGCCACGGTCGGTCGCCCGATATGCTTGATACGAACTCGATACGTCGGGGTCGATACGTCTGCTTGTAATTAGAGGACTACATAGCCCGCTCTTGTGCTTGACTGACAAGCAAAGGTTTTCAAGAGAAAGAAATAAGAAACGAATGGAAGAATAAAATAAAAAACATGTTAATTCAAGGTTTCACGGTTCATGTATGTATGTGTCCAGTGTCTTTACTTAGCGTATCGTGTAGTTTATTAATGTTTTTATTTACGTGAAGCTGATATTTTTTCACTTTGTTAGAAAATGTTCATAATGTATTCTAAATAAAATAACATATCGTCTAAATATAACCGTGATATATAAAACATAAACTGCTTATGTTTAAGTAAGTAGCTTGTCTGGGAATCGAGATAAATATTATTATGTTCATCAATCTCGAGCTTTATGAGCATTGTTGACTTAAGCTATTTTTAGCTAGTAGATATAAAAATAACGACATTCAATAAACAGTCAATCGACTCAGATCGTTTTAGTATCGCTTGCCACATAATAATACTAATATGTTCCACACCACAATCTCGTGTCCAAGTCCCAAACTAGGATCCCCTTAATACTTAATTCATGTATTTGCTTCTTACTAAGTAAGTTACAGAGTGAGCCTAAAAATAAGAGGTGATATAAAAGGACCTATGCGTAAAAGGTGCTATGGTAATCAGGCAAGGACATCATAGACATGGAAAAACACTCAGACAAAGGTAATTTTACCCAGTGGGAATTGAACCCACGACCTCTATCATAGTAATACAACGTGTTAACGTTAGACCAACGAGGCAGTCGATCGTCATACATTCAACTAGCATAACAACATTCTCAAGAGGCATTGTGGAATGACATACCATTCTTCACTCTCGGTGATTTCCATTACGATTTTAAGAATCACGAAAAGTACACATTTCCTTCACAGAACTAATATTGAAAATAGTTAGCACAAGAGCGGAAATTGAATGAGATCGGATGCAAAACGCGAAATAAAAAGTGTGCGCACAGTAGCACCACGTTCGCTTCTCTTCTAGTATCGCCGCCGCCGGCGACTCGCCTTTCGAGTTAAAAACAAGTGGGGACACACGGGTACGCATCTTGCCACTGCTTTCGTAGCAACGGAATTACAAAACCGAACATAGATCTAACGTCTAGAGGTAAATAGGACAATATAAGAATACTATCTGATACAACAAACGTTTTTTTGCCGTATTAATTAGCCCACGACCTCTTCTCAGACCTACCAAATCTACAAATACAATTTCATAAAAAATAAGTTTCGGAGGAGTTCGGTAACGAACACTGTGACACGAGATTTTTATATATGATGAGATTACTACAACTTTCGTAGCGTAGCACAGAGTAACGAAAGAATGATTATACCAGTAGCACCTCAAAACAGTAGCACAGTAATTTCGTAGCCACGCGCAGCACAATGTCATAGTGATTGAGTACCAACGCGAGTAGTAATATGTGGCGTAGCACAAAAATGTCGTAGCAGCACGCACCACACTACGGAGAAGCCGAGTAAAGTCGTAGCACTACGTAGCGTCCATAAAATTCGACTGCGCGTAGGGTCCTCCTTTTTACAGTCGTGTCCGGTCGATGTACAAGTCCGGCTTTTAGTCGCAAGACGAACGGACGAACACGCACGCACGACTCGCGATTTCGCGGGCGCGGGCAAAGGAAATCGTGGCCAAAGCAGTGTGTTAGACTTTCAGGGCTAAATGTCTGGCTAAATATGAACCTGAGTCCGGCTTTCCTATTTTCGGACCGGTCAACCTTAACTGCACGGCCTTTTTTTTTCATTTGCAAGTAGATTTAATAGACTATACTTTCGCTCGTATGTCTGTGTTCAATCTGCTGTACAAACGCGGTGTATCTGATTGCTGCTTGTTCACTACTCGCGCGGACCAAATGTAATAAAGGTACAATCTGATAGTACATCAAGCAAACCTGTGTATTCAATTCTCGTCTCTACATCGGCCGTAATAAATGCTATTTGCGGCTGTATTAAGATGTGCCTGGCTGTATTGCTTCAAAGAGAACGAATCTACTCCTGGCTGCGGAAATCGACGCCAGTTGTTGAGTTTTTCACTTTAGATCGGTTTTGTGTTGTTAGCGACGTGCAGACGATTGAATAGTGCCGCTAGTTGCAAAAAATATACTTTTGTAGTTCGAAGAAGGAATTGATGCATTTGTGAAAGACTTCACTTCGTAAAATACTTTCATTAATTTACTACAGATTCTTTTGTATCTCCTTCATCCATTTAGTCCACATAATAGTTCATACTTCACATTATTAAGCTCACGCCACAAAAGGACTTCTTCGTTGTATTTGTTTATCGTTGTCCCGCTCGTAGTAGACAAAGAGCGTAAAAAACTTTAATTTGAGGAATCATAATGAAAACGTTCCATCCGTCCAAAATCTATTTGTTAGTCGTTCATTTAACAACTCGTTAATTCATTTTCATTCGCAAACTAACGTGAGGCGAAAGGTACGAGTGCTAGAACCTAAAGTGAGCCGATGAGCTGTTGAACAACTTAATAATTTATTACCATTCGTGTACTAACGCGAGTCAAAAGATACAGGAGCTAGAACAAGAACTATGAACTACTAAGAAGAACTATTTCTTTGAAGGAAATTAAGTATATAATTATTTACTTTTCAGTGAAGCGTTTGACGTACGTCTAGCGGAAACGTTTAACGTTCCTGTTCAAATTACTTTTTAATGAGCCTCCCGAAAGTTGCACCGCGACACCAGCCACGTCGGTACCTACTGTTCAGTTCTAAACAATTCCAATTAAACTATCTTCTCTGTGCGTCGACGCCTACACATTTGAGAGCCAATCAATGCGAGTCAATATATACCCACTTTTTGCTGAAATTTCACCGCCTGTCCTTTTAGGATGAAAATAATAGGGGTTAAAGTATGAAATTGCCGTTTTATTGCAATAGGTTCTTTGAATTGACATAGAATCTTCATGGTTTGAGGTTTTCGAATGAAACTTTTTTCAAATGGTTTCTATGATGTTCTTTTTTTAAAAAATGTGAAACATTTGAATATCGACTTTCAATTGTTTTTGTTATTCAATTTAGACAAGAAAGATGGATACTGCGAAAATTCGAGTGATTTTTGAATACGAGTTCCGACGCGGAACTAACGCGGCAGAAACAGCCCGCAATATCAATGCTGCGTTTGGAGAGGGGTCTACTAATGAACGCACCATGGAAATTTCGACTTAAAGATCGAGCCACGAGGAAGACCGCCCACCTGTGTGAATAACGATGAATTAAGAGAGATAGTGGAAGCCGACCCTAGTCAAACTACCCAGGAATTAGCGGCATGGTTTAACGTTACCTTACCCACAATATTGACTCACTTGCGTCAAATCAATAAAATAAAAAAATACGAAAAATGGGTGCCTCATAATCACTCGAATTTTCGCAGTATCCATCTTTCTTGTCTAAATTGAATAACAAAAACAATTGAAAGTCGATATTCAAATGTTTCACATTTTTTAAAAAAAGAACATCATAGTAACCATTTGAAAAAAGTTTCATTCGAAAACCTCAAACCATGAAGATTCTATGTCAATTCAAAGAACCTATTGCAAAAATCGGCAATTTCATACTTTAACCCCTAATATATATTTTGTTTTATTAAGATAAGATTATTATTATTATTATGAGATATTAAGAAGATTATTTAGATATTTTGTGATAAGTAGGTAATAATAACTTACAAAAATAACTTACGACAGTGGTTTAAACTGAGTACCAGCTCCCTGTTTGTAATGGCAGTCTCGAAACGCAAGACAACCGAATTGTACTCCATTCCGCGAAACGAGCTCTCACAGGAAATTGTTCCATTGGTTAATGCGCGTGACCTTCAAGAGCCATCGCGTTAAGTGAAGCGGACCGTCTTCGCTTATTGTTTCGCTTATCCCTAGCCGCGCGCATTGACCAATGAGGTGCGAGTACTTTTTTCCCTAGGAGTTCGACTCGTGGAACGGAGTACTTTACATTACTAAAACCTTCTTGCTGAGTTGCAAGGCCTTGAGAGCCGTGTGACACAAAGCATATGCGTGATCGCTCCCTGCACAATACGTAAAAGATCCTTTCAGAAAGGCAGATGTAGGTGCAACGTCGTTAGTCGTGACTGCAGCTCGCTTTGTGAGGCGGAGTGTGGGAAGGGCCGCACTTGCCCATGCCAATGTGCCTGTGTGTGTGACAAATAAAAGCGAACGATCGGAACGCACTCACCTGATGAAACTATAAGAATCGCTCCAACGCGCCGAGTCGCTCGTCATCGAGTAAAAGTAAAAAGTAAAATAAGATTTATTGAAATAACACAGTTACAGCATATTTTTGTTACATAATAATATTTTGTTTAACAAAAGAGGTGGGTAGGTGCACAATACACAGTTTAACGGCAATCCCCAAACTAGGCGAGGCCTGTATCTTGGGGACTTTATTAGTGTTCACAGAATACATTTTTCACGGCAATCTAATTACGCAACACGGTTACCTTACAAAATAAACGTTTTTGTGAATATCTAATCTAGAAAAACACACTACTATATGGCATTAATTTGAATGTTAAATATATATGTAGAACAATTTAACTCATAAATATATACATATATACTCAAGCCAGTATTCCAAAAGGGTAGGCAAATGGTTCAATCGATTTTATTCGCTGGCTTCACTATTGACACGTTTTTTTAACTCCATCAAATTAAACATATTAACCTAACCTAACATAAACATTTACATACAGGCACATACCTACATTGCTTCTGGCCCCACACTAGGTGTTGCGGGAACCAGAAACAACGACATCACAAACATGTAAACATCCAAGACCTGGGGTATTTTTTTCATAAGCTGTTGCATGCGCCCTTACCAGTTACGGATATTTTTGTCTAAATATAACAATGTTTCCAAACCTAAACGAGTCGCGGGCTCAAATATCAAAAGTCGCGTTCCTCTGCTACATTAATTGTCAAATTCGCCACATTTTTGCGCCACGAAAAAGTGACTCTTTGTGATGCTACTTATGCTGGAAAATCTTATACCTGTGGTTAGCAAAAAGAGTGGACTACAATGTATGACATCCACGTGACATACGAGTATGCCATTTGAAAGGCGTTGTTATACGAGTACAAAAGCGACACCATTGGAACCTTGCTATCCGGTATTTACAATAACGAATATCATTTTCTTATCTTGTTAACGTATGACGGGCTATTGCAGCGACCAATTGTTGTTAAGCATGTGGTAAGGAACGGTAAATGTAACTTCATACCTAGTCCAGTATAGTCTCCAGACGATACATTTTGCGGACCCGCATCCCAGCCGTTACAATTGTAAAATGTGCTAATGAATTCGTACGTTGATTTTCATACAAAATGTTAATTAGTTGAAGTTGTTCGTTGTCCAACCGCAGGATGCGGAGGCTTTGCAAGTTTTCGTAAGCCTTCCTTTAGTCAGCCCACTGAGACGTCTCACAAGGGGAGAGAAGTTGGCTAAGCCTGTTGCCAATTAAAAGCATTATGCAAGGAAAATCGCGACGGAAACATTACCAAAAAACTAATATGGGATTGTTTTGCAAATGCTTTTAAACCACCGATGCGTAGCGTTTTATACATTGAATAAAAGCAAATGTTTTTCAATATACGTCCATTAAAAAGGTAAACATAGGGGCCGGATTTATTATATTGGCGACCCATGTCACGTAAGGCTGTTCAGCCTGCTGTATTGTTAATGTTTTTACCTATGTAAACATAATACATCCCGTTGGATCGAGAGATATTCAGCCACTACGTAACCAAGTGCAAAAAGAAACTAAAGGCTCGGAAGAAGAATAATTACATACTTACCTAATTATGGTTTATCAGGGAGTGGTCAAACGTATTCGAAATTATTGATCAGAATATCAATAAACAAAAAACGATGCGAGGAACCTGCCAACGTCCAACATTAAACGGGGAAACCTCTTGAAAAGAAGATAAAGAAGATGGTGTATTGTAACTTGTCTTCATCGAGGGCAGATTTTTTTATCTAAACCGAGCCGCAGCCACAGATAGTGCGCTGGATTTTTTTTTATGAAACAGACCACCTCACCACCAGGATGGTTTCATGACATCAGGGCTACTCCAGGGTAGACCTGGTCTACAATAGCTGTCGACCGATTACGACGGAGGACTCATGAAGAGGCATACGAGTACGTCCAACAGTGGACATGGTCTGTCCAGTATTTGTTACGCTGAAGAAGAAGAAGGGCTGACAAATTATTGATGTAACAAAATGCAGTGCTATCAAACCGTCATATCTGCCGGAGAACCGATAACCGATCGGGCTAAAAGGTTCTCATATGCGTCTGGGCGTAGAATAGACGCATTCGAAATGTGGTGTTAGCGCAGAATGCTCCGCATATCATGGTCAGCGCACCGCAAAAACGAATCGATTCTCAAAGAGCTCAACATCAAGAGTAGACTCTCCGCTATTTGCACACAACGACTCCTCAGCCTCTTTGGACACATCGCCAGCGCGGGGCCAGATGGGCTCGAAAAACTCATCGTCACAGGACGTATGCAAGCTACCATCCATCGAGCTCAAGATAGAGTGGCTTGGAGAGTGATGGTCAACCAATCGAGCAACCCATAGTCACGTCCCTCAGCCATGAGGATACGACAAAGAAGAAGAAAAGGTTATCGAGTGGAGAACGTGAACTCGCCAATGCAGCTTAGAATGCCCAGCAGCTATCTGAGGCAGATTGCTGTTAGTGGCTCGATCAGAATGGCCAAGAACAGGGAAAAAGTCCCTTATTCCGTACCGACCAGTGGCTTGCTTTAGGAATATCTACGTTTAGCCGTGGATAGGAAGTCTTACGACTCACATGAGGTAGTTCAATCAGATTGTGCTGGATTTTTTCGTTGGAGCTCGGAGTTAATTTGTCAAAGCAATTTGCAAACTAGCATATTGTCGGCGCGGAGTTGGCTCGTGTTCAATGAGACGTCAGGAATCGGCGCGGCCCAATCCGTCAGACGGCGGGGACTGCGGCCTGAAGACACCCGAGCCCTGCTGAGATGGATTGGCGTCCAAGCAGCGCCTACCGAAATTGCTTTATTATGTCTAACGCGCGCAGATGCTAGGGCGGAAAACAACGCGTTGACGATGCAGAACAAGTCACGTATTTTAGCACCAGTGTGAGTCAGTCAAAATGAGTAACTGCGTCTTCTGTCATTTGTAACAATAACTGCCAATCAACAATTTATTATTATTATTTATTAATTTATGTAGCCACTGAATTTTAAATGTTGAACATAGTACTGTGCAGTGTACCCAAGCCCCTGCGATTCAAGATTACCTAATAGGTACAGAGCTATTTTCATGAAAGAAATTATTTTATTTTAATTGAGTATCAAACTCTCAATTAATTAATTGAGGGTTTAATACTCAATTCAAATATTAATAAATATTATAAATTATTTAAATACAACATTTTACGCTCAATTATTTAGAAAAGCTTGAGAAAACTATAAACTTTGAAAATAGCAATTCTTTTTCTTTTTCTAAAACACTATGCGGTAGTACAAATATAAAAAAATCGGAGTGGAAAAAGTAATAATAATAACTTCCACACAGTACAACCACTTGACCTGGTTGAAGACTGAGGCCATTTTTACAAATTTACGGCAGCCTTCCAGTGGGAATCGAACCCACAGCCTCTATTAAAGGTGGAAAAGGTAAAGAAACTCTATTCTTCTTACATCATCTCTGCTTAATTTACATTTAATACATTTAATAAATACATTTTCAAAGTAAAACTTCCATAAACACTACACATTCACTTACTCCTGATTTTGTCACCATGAATAAGCTCAGCAAAACCTTGTCGGAGTTTTCGGATAAAAGCACAAGTGAATCCGGAGTCAAGTTAATAATAATAAATTCATTATATGTATAGGTATCGAAATATATAATGCCATCTTTATCTATACTGGATGTCCGGTGAAACTTAACGGGGATATTCTTCTTATCAATTCAAACAACTGAATACCAACTCCGATATATTGAACAAAATATCCACACAAAATTTTTATATTTACTCTAGCGGATCTGTGAATCAGCTAATATATATTTCAGAGTCGATCTCATGATAAAAGTTGTTTGTATTGATGAGTAGAAGAACCCCTTAAATTGTCACCGGGATTCTGTAACACTCTGTAGACAAGCTTACTATAATGACATACAAGGGCGTCCTATCGTCAAACAATCCATTAATGGATTATTTGTAAGGCAGGCTGAAGGAACTATCGCCCGTTATCACAGCACCCCAGCACTGCTCAGCACCGTAGGTATCCAACTTCACATTACGACGCCCGTTTAGTTTGTAAATGTTTAAGGGACGACATCATAACATCATAAGTACTCCTACTTACCTACTGCATAATGGCTTTAAGTAGCTCGTACAAAATATCGGGCTGAGCCCTATTTTATAGAACTACACTTCATTGTTTACTATGACAAATCGATGTACATTGCAAAGTCGTTAACCGACCAATAAACAAGTAGGAAGACCCGTCAACGCAAAGTACATCGACTGTCATGACAAACTACGGACTTTTATAAAACGCGGCTCCGAGATCCTTTTCGAAGGCCCATAGGCATTTTTTTCGCACTGCAGGGCACAGGCTTCTCTCAGAGAGATAGAAAGAGAGGCGTGTCCACCGCACTACATCGCGCGATAAAAACTTTTGTCGCTGTGTTCTGCCGCAAGAGCAGCCCTCTACAAAGCTTTCAGTCGCATCTTGTTGTTTGTACTCAAGCATTTTCAGCTGACTTGGCATAATAGAGCAAGAGTGAGATAGCCCGACTCTAGATTCTAGATACTTCCTTGACATATCGAGCTAGATACCAAATTATTTTTTTTGCTTTTCCCAGGTAGCAGGGCGATAACTACATGAAACGACTCTAGGGGTTACCTACATCGATATGTCGAACCCGATGTAGTCATAGATATCATGATAACAAAGCTGGAATGAAGCATATTCCTCCAGCCGTGGCATACGGTAATCTTTTTTTTCGGAGCCGTTTTCGCTCCGTGGTCAGGGTCGCATGCAGAATGTTAATTAATCTGAATTGTTTGGGTCCCGTATACTCGTAATAATTGAGTTGACGGCGGTAGGTATACACGCATAATATTATTTTAATTTTGTTGCGGGAGCCGGGAGTGTGGGCGACGAGACGTGGGATATACGTAGGTAGGTACCTATCAGCTACTGGCTAGATTACCTACATACTTACCTTCTTTTCCTGTAAAAGTTAACTGTAGGTCGTAATTTTGATACAAACATATGTTCGAGGTATGTGGCCGACTGAGGTAACTGGAGCGTGTTAATGTCAATACATACCCACAACATTGAAATGTATTCAAGACTCGATGAGAGCCGTCGAAAGCAATGACACAGGTTTGCCTAGTAGGTATGGTTTTCGATGTGAAACATAATAATACAATTACACGCCTTCCTACTAAGTTTAATGTATCCAAAAAAATTGTTCCCTGAGGGTTTACAGAGGCCACTCTTAAGAGTGTTATGTTATCCCAAATGATATTATTTTCTCAATATATTGTTTAAATATAAGTTTATGTAGTGCTAAAATATGTACCTACCTAGTGTTAAGTTTAATCTTTGTAATAGCAAGATTAAGTAAATTGTTGTGATCTCATATACTTGCACACTATCGAATTATTAGGCAATCCTATTATGGTAGCGTTATGTAAATAAACAAATACAAAAATGTATAAAGCGGCAGTTGTCGTAGCAGTGGATATCGAAGGACTGCAGATGATGATGATGGAACTTATTTTACTACTTCCTTTACTAAGACATAAGTAAATCAAAACAGATAAACTTAGAAAGGAATCGTTAGAACAACTTTACTTCTTGAAGTGTGCAGCGGGTGCGGCCATGCGAGCGGACGACTTTGAGAACATAGTTTAGCCTGCCGCTACATGCAAAAATAAAATTATACAGGGTGTAGGAAACAAAACGATGACAGTTGAATTTATTTCTCCTCCGCTGTCTTCGAAGCATTCTCGGCACCACATTGGAAGGACCGAGTAACAAACGAGACGGTCCTTGCGACAGCACAGCTGCCCAGTGTCACCGCCATGCTCAAAGAGCGGCGGCATGTGTACCGCATGGACCATTCTCGACTCCCCACACGTGTTCTCCTCGGCGAGATAGCACAAGCAAAATGGCGTTGGTGGAAGACGCCACTTGCGTTTTAAGGATTGCGCTAAACGTGATATGCTCACTTTTGACATCCCAAGCGATCGGTGGGTGGAGGCTAGCGGAAAACCGCGGGGAGTGGAGGCGTCTTATCGCTGAGGCACGAACTACTCGCGACCAAGCCTGGTTCCTGCATCTGGCTGATAAACGCACGAAGAGGCATGCACAGGCCTTAAACTCAGACCAGCAGGGGCCTGCCGCCTACACAAGCAGAGTATACGGAAGGGGAGTCCTCTCTCGATTACGACTTTTTAGTCACGAGCGTAAATGCTCAAAAAATGCTGCATAAATCATCTGCAATAGATGTAAAGACCATCCATGAGGAAACAAAATAAAAATACCGTATTATATTGGTAATTTGAATGCCTCGTTAGTCTCGCGGTTACCACGCATTACTATCAAACAGAGATTCTAAATCCGTACTTCATTCGTACAAATGGCCTCATCATCATCATCATCGGCCTACGCTTGTCGACTGCTGGACATAGGCCTCGCCTATTGCATGCCACTGAGCACGGTCCTCGGCTACTCTCATCCAACTCTTGCCAGCCGCCCTGCGAAGATCATCGCTCCACCGAGCCTGAGGACGTCCTACAGTACGTTTACCGATCCGCGGTCTCCACTCAAGAACTCGTCTACCCCACCGGTTATCAGTTCTTCGAATCATATGGCCGGCTCACTGCCACTTTAGCATGCTAATTCAGTGGGCTATGTAGGTGACTTTGGTTCTCTGTCGGATCACCTGGTTTCGAATTCGATCTTTCAGAGAAACCCCGAGCATAGCCTTTTCCATCGCACGCTGAGCGACTTTAAATTTGTGGACCAGCCCCACCGTGCGTGAGTGTCCACGTTTCGGCACCGTATGTCATGGCCTCAATCTGGGTGTATTTCCATGTTTGTAATGTTGCCTGGTTATCAAAGCACATGTTATACTAGTTTGGGAGCAGGGCAAGCGATTATGTTAGGTAGTTCTTTATAACGCTGTTACAGTCGAGGCTGTAATGTTATACAATTTAAATAAATAAATGATAATTGACGGTGAAGCGGTGGTAGCCTAGTGGGTAGAACATTAGACTCGGACGCGGGAGACCCAGGTTCGATTCCCAGTGCGGGCATGTTTTCTAAGTTATGTACATTTGTGAAGTTATAGTAGCAATACCACCTCGCTAACTGTGAAGGAAAACATCGTGAGGAAACCTGGATGTCTGAGCTATTCACATAGCTCAGCGCTTGAAATCGCCAATCCGCGATGGGCACGCGTGGTGATTAAACTCTCTCTCTGAGAGAAGGCCAAACTCTCTCTCTGAGAGAAGGCCTGTGCCCTACAGTGGGACGTATATGTATAGGCTGCTTATGATGAAATTATAATTTATCCGAATATAACTATTGCGAACAGTTACATATACGGCTTGTGACTTTACTACGGAAAAGCTGGTATTTCTTACGCGATTTCGAAATTCTTCCCAAAAAGAAAACTTGTTCGTATTGACAAATAAAAAAACATTTTCGGGAAGATACGGAGGAAGATTATATTACGCCCTGTATCAGTATCCAGAAAGAAAACTTCACCGGACAGACCCGCCCGCTGCCGTTAGCGCTAAATATTCCGCTCCGCCGACTCCGGCGCGGCGCGCGGCGGAGCTATAACAATCAACTTTCACGACATCACGACCGTCAGCAATCCCGAGAAATCATTAGGAGACGAGACAAACGCCTTGCTCCTAGAGATCGGCTAAGCTGATGAAACGTACATAACGCGCGTTGTATCCAAGCCCTGAAGCGCGGGTAGACTCCGCGCCAAATAAACTTTCTCTACTGCAAATAAACATTTTTTTTATATCGGTAGGTACGCACCGTTAAAGCCAAAAAAAACCAAGATTTGTATTTCTTCAATCAATAAGATCAAAATAGGACCAATAAAAAATGTATAAAAAAACCGGCCAAGTGCGTGTCGGGCTCGCCCACTGAGGGTTCCGTACAAATTTGTAAGTACATATGTGTGTCCATGCTGAGTAGAGCTTGCGGCAGTCCAAATAGCATCCTTAAAGCACTAAGCAACAGGGCCCATAGCCCCTTTTGGAAGCACCATATAAAGGTGCATGTAAAATAGTCCGGAATTGTTCTCTTAATTTCACTAGCAAAGGTTTCCCTCAGTGTCAAAATATACGTTTTTTGCGTCATAAACGGCCGTATCTTTTTTTACGTTAACTTAGATTTTTTTCACAGCTTCAGGGGTCTGTAGACCTGAGTATATGGTTTTAATTTCAACTCGATACATGTACGCGTTCCCGAGATAAAGGGCCTTGATAGACAACAAAGTGATCCTATAAGGGTTCCGCTTTTAGGGTTCCGTACCCATGGTGTAAGGGACCCTATTACTAAGACTCCGCTGTCCGTCCGTCCGTCCGTCACCAGGCTGTATCCCATGAACCGTGCTAGTTAGACAGTTGACATTTTCACAGATGATGTATTCCTGTTGCCGCTATAACAAATACTAAAAACAGAATAAAATAAATATTTATGGGGGGCTCTCATACAACAAACGTGATTTTTTGCTCGATATTAATAACGGCAACAGGTAGAAGCTTGAAATATTCAAATGTTGTATAGAATTATCTATTATATACTAATTCGTACCATTAGGTACATAACGCTTCGTGCGCGAGACTGACTCGCACTTGGCCGGTTTTTTCCTTTTGGGGTACGGAACCCTAAAACCAGTATTTAAACCGTTTTAAAACACAGTAATTAGAATTTGTTTTTACAACATCTTTCGTTCTACAACCTTTGAAAATATTTTGACAAAAATAAACTTTACTTAGTTTTTCTGCTTTTTAGTTGCGTTCTTACAATGTGTTAAATAGAATAGACGTATAAGCTACTCACATATACCATCATCATCATCATTCAGCCACAAGAAGTCCAATGCTGGACCTAGGCCTCCTCCATGCATTTCCAAAGCGACCGATTGGAAGCGGCTTGCATCCAGCGTCTCTGCCACTTGGATGAGGTCGTCCTACGCTGCGCTTGCCGATATGTGATCTCCATTCGAGAACTTTTCGGCCCCATCGGCCATCAGTTCTGCGTGCTATGTGCCCCGCCCACTGCCACTTCAACTTACTAATCCGATGGGATATGTCGACGACTTTCGTTCGTCTACGGATCTCATCATTTCTGATTCGATCATTGACTTACATGTATATGGCGTACAATAATTTACCAGATGCTGCAACATAGGTATTGTACCTACTATAAGCGTGAAGTTAATAAAATTACGCAAATCCTGATATTTGGTTACAAATTAACATTATATGGAAAATAATGTTGTAAAACAAACTCTAATAGAACTGTTTCGGGAATCGTCTAGAAATTGTGCGGGAATTAGAGGCCACCCTATATAAATCAAATCAATATCCAATATAGATAGGTGCTCTCCAATCTCCAATAAAGAACACGCACAGTTCTGCTCACCGAAAGTAAGCTTCAGAGCGGTTCAGACCTCTTCACTTATTAATAAAATTTTGATTAGATGTCAACTTCTTTAGTCCTACAATATAAATTATGTTTAATTGCTTAGGTATGTGAATAAGTTTATTTACCTTCTCTGAATCAGCCAAGGGGCTTATTCTGTTAAAACAAACGTTTGCAAAGCCAGTGGAAAACCACTGACAAATGGTTCGTAATTTACTTATGCCTTAAAGATTCTTACTACGAGTAAACTTAAAGGCGGCAGCAAAAACATTGTCAGACAGTCAAGTGGCTTGACAATAGTTTCACGCACTTTTGAAGAATCCTGCGCCTGGGTTGCGTTTCATAAAACTAAAACTCATACTTTATAACATTGGATAGCCGATTAATAAGCTTATGTAGGGCCCTGGAGGACAAACCGTTTTTAACATCCCGAAGAAATATAAAATGTGTATAAACATCGATACACAAAGAAGTAGTTAGGAGGCTCTGGAAACCTCAGTGGCAACAACTTCGGTCACGTGCCACGACGCGACCCTGATTGCTTGCCTCCCCCGCGGCTGACAACTTCCCGTTCAGCTGTGGTCGAATCAGGACCACCAAAAGCAGAGGCGGATTTCCCATGAGGCCAACTAGGCCCGGGCCTGGGGCGGCCAGAACTTAGGGGCAAAATATGTAAACATGAAACCACACTTTAAGTCACAGTATTTACCAAATCATATTACGTTTCCATGCACCGAAAAAAGTCAAGTTTCTCTTAAGAATCTCTTAATTGTGTCAAAATTCAAAACTACGCGCGCGCCCGAGTCACACAACGGACTGTTCGACTCTACATAAAAATAATAACTTCATAACGTAAAACATGTAGGGAATTTTCCAGTTTCAATCTGGCTTTAACAGATTTTGCTGCACTGTTTAAATATAAAACTACGTACTGATGCTTAGATAGTTTCGAATAAGCCTGATGGGCCCTTTTTAGGGTTCCGTACCCGAAGGGTGCCAAACGTGTATTTTTCAATTTTTTTTTAAGTTATTTTAACAAAAAAAATGTGTATACCGAAAAAATACCGAAATACCGCAATTGCGGTATTTAAAATATTGATACCGAAACCATACCGGTTTTAGAAAAAGTGTCCGGTAGTCCATGCTCTACTATATACGTCCCACTGTAGGGCACAGGCAGTGAGAGAGTATGGGCTTAATCACCACGCGTGCCCACCGCGGATTGGCGATTTCAAGCGCTGAGGTATGTGAATATCTCAGACGCACAAGGTAAAGTATACTAGTCAACTTACTAACCCCCGGTTTCTCGTATACTAACAATCTGCTATATTCTTTTCGTTGCACTGACCCGTGCTGAGGACAATTTTAACAAACCTATTTAGAGGCTAAAAATTCCACCCATGCCGGGACTTGAACCCGCGACCACGGTTACTTGGCACGGTTAACCAGAGGTCGCGGGTTCAAGTCCCGGCATGGGTGGAATTTTTAGCCTCTAAATAGGTTTTTTAACGATCTGCTGACACGTTTTTTTGTATGCACTTTGGCTAACTGACAGCTGTTAGCAATAAATAAACAGATTGTTAGTACTCGCGAAACAGGGTTTTAGTCGGTCGTATACAATCAAATTACTCAATAACTCGCAGGCTTCCTCCCACGCGACTCATAAGAGCCCTCCAGACTGATCCTTTGATGTCGTGTCGCAAACTGGCAACTACTAGCTGCTCCTTTCACTCGCCATATGTGTCTTCCTTGACCTTTATGTAAGGAGGCAATAAGGCCCATTGTGCGGCGACGTAAGCCGGCTGCATCGCTGCAGACCGCGCGAGAGGGCACGGACCGTTCAATGGATAAAGTGAGCAGAATACCGGGACAAAAGATTAAATAATGTTACGGGAAGATTAGTCGACCACACAGGGGATGTATTAGCGAAGGGAACGATAATATGTATCCGTCACCGGAGTGCATGCTTCGACTTATAAATGTTGATGAAGCTGAAAGAGGCAAACACTGGTCTCTACCTACCCCTCCGGCATATACGCCAGCGTTTATACGTACGGGAAGATTAGTAAATTCAGATTATACAAATTTAAGATAAAGATGTAATTCCTTGCTTATAGTTTATTTAATTATAATTATTTAATCTATATTTACACATACATAAGAGCGGGCCGGAGCGCGGCACAAACAACATACATTGTGATCGTCAAATACATTTACACTCACACCGACACTCCGATTTACACAATCTACTAACTAAAATATATTGCAGCTCGAACAGAGGTCAAAATCAATAACAAAATTAGTATTCGCGCCTAACTCAAGTGGTAACATTCTCGTGCAAAATCATGCTTCTATATCATCGCTGTAAATCAACTAAAATCTATCTCCCACTTATGTTAGCTGTCGAAGAGACTGAGCGTGATAAAAGCATTCTTTATCAAATAATTTTTAGTAATTGGATAGGATATATGTGAGGTACTCACCACTATCTCTGTGATGGGCACAGCGGGACGTAGGTACCTACCAAACAAGCACGAAAGAGGCCGCTAACGAACGAGACTGTCATTCAATTCCATACAGTGAGTTGTAGCAAAAATAACCTTCATTTTTATGTTATTATATCTTTAACAGATACTTATAAATCACGTGCAATACACAGCGTTGTGCCAAGTTAACGTCACACATTCGGAACTGCATTTATTGTATAAATAATCCATGTTGCTGTTACGTAATAAGACTGTAATGTTTTGGTCACAAAATAAACAACATGGAGGCACTCGCCGACAGAATTATACTCCGAAGGTAATTCTAACGCATCTACAACTGGCTCCCTTGTCTCGGAATTTATCTAACTACAGCTCTAGAGTTCCTCCAACTTACATTCATAAGGATGGTGCACAGCGAAGGGACGTTTATGCACGTTACAGTAAGTTTACGTACATAAGTTATAATTAATTTCTGTACAGGTGTACAATTGAAGACATGAGTTTATGAAGGTGTTAAGTAAATTTTTAACAAAATTTGTTTTTTTTTTTCTCAGCTTCATTCTCCATTTACCAAAAGTTCATGAAGGCGTTATGTACCAAAATCTGAATGATCATAAACGAAAGAAAGTGTTATGGCTACTTAAAAATGCTTCAAAAGAAAAAAAAAGCTATCGACATCACCTATCAGACTGAAAGAAAGTGTTAAAAACACTTACCATATTATTAAAACATACTTTATTATATATATATATATGTGTGTATATAACATTCTACATAAGAAATACAAAAAGTAATAACACCTATACAGAGGAAGATGAAATTAAATTAAATGAAGAATGTTTATTAAGGTGAACAAAACTTAACAATATATAAAGTAACTCTTAACCCCAAACTAAATTAAATTGTAAGCCGGGCGGCCCTTACCGTAAATGAGTTGCCCAAGAACCTCGTCGAGTGACTTGGTGTCTTCAGCATCAGAGTGCAGTGCCCGGCTGTGGGACTCGCTGAGGTAAATAAAGCGCTCTTTGCGATAAGGAGGAGTGGCTGGATTGAACAGTACTCAGTAAAGAAGAGAGAGGATGTGAGCATTCCTACGAGAACGCATCAAGAGCCACTTGAGCTTAGTGGGCTTAGCCTAGTATTCGGAGACGTGGTCATATTTGCGTAATCCAAATATGAACCTTATAGCAAAGTTTTGGAGGCGCTCAAGTTTATTAAGTTGCTCTTCAGTCAAGTGAAGATAGTCGAGGATAGGGAGCAACAGAGATTGCGCGAGGGCAATTTTGGTCGTAGTGGACAGGAAATACCGTAACCTTCCTAAGAAGGCCTCTCTAAAGAGGCCGCTACAGCAAAATATTTTCCGACTCACCTCCGCTAGCTGCGGCGACCAAGACAGGCACCTATCGATGATGATCCCCAAGTTCTTTACCTTCTCACTGAACGGAATTATTATACTGTCGAACTGCACCCGTGGGAGCTGCTCCCACTGGACCCTCGAAACCATTCTACGACTGCCAACGACAATCACCTGCGTCTTGGAGGGATTAACCCTCAAGCCGTGATACCTACTCCATTCTAAAATGCGATCAAAATCAGCATTGGTTTCACCAATCGCTAAGGGCAAACAATCTACGGTACTATGCGTATAAATTTGGAAATCATCTGCATAAAGGTGGTAGAAAGAAGAGAGGTTTCTGGACTATTGATGAAAATTGCAAACAGAAGAGGAGACAGCACGCCACCTTGCGGGACACCGGCAGTAGTATCAGACCAAGCGGACCAGGATTCATCGATTCGTATACGTTGCCGGCGCCCATGCAAGTAACTACGAAACCAATCAACCACCTTTGGAGATATGTTAAGAGAACACAGTATCCCTAGAAGGATGTCAAAGTCCACCGTGTTGAATGCATTGCTGAAATCTAACAACGTGAGGACAGTGACCTGATAATTTTCCATCGCTATTCTTCATCATCAGCCTATGCTTGTCCACTGTTGGACATAGGCCTCGCCTATTGCACGCCACTGAGAACGGTCCTCGGCTCCTCTCATCCAGCTCTCATCGCTATTCTTGCATTGTCTGTAATTTTAACAAGTTCACTAACCGTGCTGTGGCCTGGACGAAAGTCAGATTGGAAGGGATTAAGAAGACTGTTTTTGTTTAGAAAGATACTTAGTTGGTGATGGATCAGATGCTCGAGATGGGCCGAAAATCGGAGAATGAGGAAGGATAAGGGTTTTTGGATAAAAGAGTGATCTGTGCTTCCTTCCAGGAGGTAGGGGAGACACCAGTCTTGACATCTACTATGGTCGTTACCATTTTACGGCTAATGCCATCAGTACCCACGGCGCTTTATTTGCGTATTTATTTGTCACACACACATTTTACAGCTAAGTAGGTAGGTTAAACTAAATAGTAAACTAATCAAATACACCGCCCCGGGACACGCCCGATCTAAAGTTCCCATGACGCTAGCAGCGTTCCCCCGCTGCACCGCCATGGTAATCCTCTGCATCAGGTATGCCCCGGATATCCGTAATGCCCACGACTTCTCAGGCGCCGACCGATTTCCCTAACAAAAACTCTTCCCTCATCCCGCCATACTCCCATTGTTTCCACAGCCTGTGGGAGGAACAAATAATGAAGCATAAGCTGGCTATATTTCAGTATCTTAAGTTTAGCCGCCGCTTCAGCAGCGGCACCCGCAGATGCAGCTGTCAAACCCAAATGGGAAGCCACAAAAGTGCAAACGCACGTTACGTCCCACAGGAGGCTCCGACCCTTCTCCCACGGCACCAAAGTAAGACCGTGGATACTATGCTCTTCTGAACATCACAATTAGAGAATTGACTTAGACAAAAAGGCGGAAAATCAGGAGTTAGAATTGAGGAAACATTACCTATGTACTCAATGTGTTGTTTTTAATAGTTCCATCAAAGTGAGGAACAGAAGTGGAGTGACTATTGAGAGCATCGACATCAAGGTCTTTAGGCATTGAGTCCTGGCGTGGTTTTCCAACTGCTAGAGACTTAAGAAAATTCCAGACTTTAGCTGGATCCCCATTTTCAACAGATTCGTGGATATGGCGTCGTTCTGCATCACAACACACTTTATTGCAGTGATTTCGCAGACAAGAAACGCTCCTTGTTGTAGTCGATCGGCTTGACCTTATATTTATACTTGGCAGCTGCTTTTTGGTAAATAATAGTCCTAACACCATCTGTAAGCCGTGGTGCGGGCAAGTGCCGGACCTTAACTGCTCTAGCCGGTGCGAGCACGTCATAGAGATCCGCGAGAAGGCTATTAAAAATGGCGACTTGCTCATCAACGGTGTCGGCATGAGCCACTACAGACCAGTCGGTACTCAGCCTGAAGAAGGTGTTATGTTTAGTTTTTTTTTGCAAGAAAATGCCCAAATGTAATATTTTATTGTTTTTTTTTTTCTTTTATCCATATAGCAGAACCCATTTTCCTCAATGGAAGTTCATTTTGTGTGAGTTCAAACTCCTTAAAAACAAGCAATTTAGAAATTAAAAGTAAAATCTTTAGGGCTTATTCCTTTATAATTCGAGTTTTGTTACTTAACACCTTCATAAACTCATTTCTATAATTACAAATTACGCAAACTTATTGTAAATCCTGCTATTGGTTTTGTAGAGCATCAATGGAAACCTCGAGATTACCCGAAGTTACCCGAAAGGGATTTCGGGCAACCTCGAGATTTCGATTGAAAGACAAAACCAACAAGAAACTTTTATCACCCCAATCATCAGCGCGTCTAGCCACATCACTCCCTGTAAGCGCAGGTGATCATGTAGAAACGCTCGTCCTCTGCCATAGTGATCTGGCTGATGTACTTATTGAATCCCGCCGCGCCGACTTGACAGTAGACCGGCGCGTCACCGACCGGCGGCACGTGACCGGCGCCGGCGTCCTCGGGCGCGGCGAACACGACCACATCACATCACTCCGTGTAAGTGCAAGAGACCACGTAGAAACACTCGTCTTCCGCCATGGTGATCTTGCTGATGTACTTAGTGAAGCCGGCGGCGCCGACGTCGCAGTAGACCAGAGAGAGCGCGTTGCTGACGGGCGGGACGGTGACCAGCGCCCCGCCGCCGGCGCCGGCGTCCTCGGGCGCCGTGAAGGTGACGGCGCCGCCGGACACGGCGCGGCTCGGCGCGCCGACGTGCAGGAACGCTTCCAGCCGCGCCGCGCCGTACTCCGAGCGGGGCGGCAGCAGCTGCGGGTATGCAGCCATTGGTAAACAGAAACGGGCTTATTTATAAAAACACGCCGTATAAAATTGTCTGTGGTAGATCTGTGGTTTACGAGGGGAAGACTTCTTCTGAGGAGTTTTAGAGGAATGGTGTTTTTATTTAAAAGACCGAAAGACTTTGGAACAGATTATTTAAACTTAAGCTTCAGCACAGTTTTCCTACTTTTGGAAAAATGTTTTGGTGTTTAAAATTATTACTTCATTGAATTATATCTTGTAGCACTGATGTATTATGTTTAATAATAATTTGAGAAAATATTGTCAGAATGGAGCTTTTTCGCTGCCTTTTTCTCCATTACAAATCGATCCGAAGACTGCTTACATTATATTGTGTATATGGCAGTCGTTAAGCCAAGTCAGAGGCCTTAGGGCGGCTTGACAACTTCTGACAGTAGACGAGCCACTAGTCTACAAGCCTCCACCAATCCGGACTTGGCCCCCGTGGTGGAGTATGGCCTATACCTTCCTCAGGGAAGAGACCCGTGCCCCTCGGTGGGGACATAATGGGTTGATAATGATGACATTCAGCATACAGAATGTAATTTGTTTACGTCGAAATAAATTTCGATTTCTGATTTCGGCATTTGAGGAGCGTTTTAGAGGAGTCGTGTTTTCATGAACGAGTCCGTAATGTTAGCAATTTTGAAAGAGGCAATACAGGAATGGTCTGTCATTGTGACAGTTGACGTTTTGCACGGCGAATCTGCGGTTATTCGATGATGATGATGATGATGAATATTGTGTTATTATGATTGTAAATATATCGTCGGTTCAAAGGTAAAACTCATTTTGTGGCATGATTTCAGGCAAAATTCATTAAATGCCAAATAAGTTTTACCTGTAGATAAATCACAGAAGCTTTGGAGTTAAACTTTGTTCACATGACAGTCTTGTTATGGAGCACTTTTTCTTGTTGTAGATTTTCTCTTTAATGAAACAAAACTAACTAAAACCTCATTTTGTGTCAAAATGTTACTCAGTGAGTTTTACCTCTGAACCGACGATATCTAGTACTGCGAAAGTGATCCCCTGGTTGGATTCGTTTTTAGTAAGCGAGTAAAGTAAAAGAGCGGTGGTAGCCTAGTAGAACATTGGACTCTGAAGCGAGAGACCCAGGTTCAATTCCCAATGCGGACATGTACCTATGACTTTGTTTTCTAAGTTATGTACATTTGTGAAGTTATAGTAGCAATATCACTCGCTAACCGTAAAGGAAAATATCGTGAGGAAACCTGTGTCTGAGCTATTCACATACCTCAACGTTTGAAATCGCCAATCCGCGGTGCCCACGCGTGGCGATTTAGCCCATACTCTCCCTGAGCGAAGGCCCGTGCCCTAGAGTGGGACGTACACGGGCTGCTAATGTAAAGTGAGAGTGGGTACTGACGGTGAAGTCGCCGGGCCCGAACCGCTGCAGCTCGAGCCGGCCGCGCGCGGCGAGCGGCAGGTCGGTGCAGTCCTGCAGCAGCCGCGCGAAGGCCGCGCTGCCCAGCAGCTGCAGCAGCGCGGCCAGCGCGGCCGGCGCCGGCGCCGCGCCGCTCAGCCGCCGGTAGCGGCGCTGGTTGCCGGGCCCGGCGCGCTCCCACGCCAGCGCTGGACCACCAAATGTCTCGTTACGAGAAACTCAGGCGACTCCCTCGAGTTGTCGCTTATTTTATCTGTCGTTCCCTCGATAGCACGACATCGACGTGGTCGGAATTAAGGTTTATTTTTCTAATACAGTACTATGTGGAAAAAAACCGGCAAAGTGTGCGTTTGACTCGCGCATTACCGTTTTTTATTATTTGTCGTCAGAATATATGTGAGGTCTCACAATTACGCCAAGTTTAATGCCTGAATTACTGTTTTTACGATAAAGCACAAACAAAAAAATGGCGAAAAATTTAGATAGATTGATAGAATATTCTTTATTGTATGTACACCAGGAATTACATATGAGAATGAATAAAGCACCTTTGTTGCCTGAAAACTCCAATATTTCTTTTATTATATTTTAAATTTTATTATTTTTTCTACGTAGTCTATCGTAATAACACATACCTATTCTGTAAAGATTTCAACTGACTACCTATTGCGGTTCCAAAAATGGACGGACGGATGACGGACAGACAGACAGCGGAGGCAGAGTAATAGGGTCTCTTTTGGCACCCTTCGGTTACGGAACCTTAAAAAATATTTGAGCCATAATGTGCGAGCAAGATATTTGCTCAATCATGTTTTTCAAGTGATTCGAACATACGTTATTTTTTGTGTTTATAATTTACACTGTTCTTTTATTTCGGAAAAACGAAAGATGCAGAACGAATCCATCTAACATTATTAGATCACTATTAGGCATTCGACTTCATTCTATATTAACATTATTAATTTCAAGCGAAAGACAGTACTGTTTGCTTCAATCTCACGATAAAAATTCTTCACTTGCGATTATTCTATTCTTCTTGCAACTATTGTGTACATAGGCTTAATTTATAAAAGCCTCATATAATGATAGTGTCCCCATTCCCCAAAGTTCGATGTGATATTCGAACGACATCAGCAACAGAGAGCAGCACCGACCGGGGTCCCGCAGCGCGTCCAACACGGCGCGGTACTTGTCGGGCAGCAGGAACTCGTGCAGCGCCACCTCGGAGTCGCGCTCCATCTGCGTCTGCACGGCGGCGCGCGCCCGCGGAGACATGTACGCCGCCGACACCCACTGCTGCACCACCACCTGCGCACCGTCGCGAGATACCCTCTTAATCTTACTAATATGTATTAAATGTATAGCTTCAAAGATATTTTTCTCAAACATGCTTGGGAATTTCAGCATTATTCTTCGAGATAAATCGAAATTGCTGTACTGGCCAATTACACGCGATCAGCGGCTGAAAAAGTTCTATGAAAATTCACAACTGTCGTGTTTTGCGGCCAAATAAATTACATACTAAACTCATCTCACTGTCGTGTTATTTAAAAATAGAACGATCTTTTATCCGAACGATGACAACCAAGGAGCTAACTTATCAGAGGTTTTATTTAAATTTCGAACTGGCTTGCGATAGAAAGCTGGATATGCCTATCGAAAAAACACTTTAACGCGGCAAAAATTATTTTGTTCGTTCGTGGTTCGTCTGATTTTGAAAATAAAAAAAAAAAAGAAGAAGCTTCGCCTTGGCCCACATTTCCACGTTCGTTCATCAATGCCTCTTTTGCTGGCCGCTGCAGTAATGTGCAGTTCTCTTAAAGAACTTACAGTTCACTTAATTAATGAAAAAATAAGATTTAAAATTTATTTCTAAAAGCATTCATATTTTTCATGTCCTTTAATTCATTCGGTAAATTATTATGAAGTTGGACTCCTTCGTACATTTGTGATCCTAACCGTATAAATTAAGCTCCTAATTGACCTGCGTTAAAATTTTTAAAAACCTATTTATTTTAAATTTTCCTCGGCACGGATTAATGCTGTAAAAAGAATATAATCTAATTAAAATTGTTCATCTTAATTAAAATATAAAGAACACTCTATTGTACATAAAAAGAAAAGCTCAGTTTCAAGGTAACTCGCTGTTCTCACTCCGTGTAAATTGGGCATGAAACTCGCTCGTCGTTTGACTGCACAGAGCTGCACGCTCACTCCGTCACAACTTCATGATTTTGAATTCGCTTTTTAATGCGCTAACACGGCACAGTCAGAATGACGTGATTTCGTGTGTATTTCAAGCGGCGCATATGGAATAGCCAAATCCGCATAACGGTTAATTATGTGTTCAGAGGTTTCACACTTGTACCATTCTAGAGATATGAAACAAGCTAGGTATGTGTGGCTACGTCTAATTGTACATGTGTGTCTTAGATACATTGATCTTATCTATGCATTTAAAAATGAGCCGCCGATTAATGTCGTATACGCACCACTTCGTTGTGGAAGCGCTGCGGGATGTCTGGCGGCGGCGGCGCGACCGGCTCCGGCTGCTCGTCGGCGGCCTGCGCCGGCGCCGGCCCGTGGAACCAGCCGTTGATGGACAGCCGCGGCAGCTCCAGTGACAACACCTCGCCCACCTGACAAACGGTACGCCGTCAACACTACACTCGCCGTAAGGAATACCGATGACGTATACTTTTCAATTACAAAAATCCAAATGGATTTTGATAAACTTAATTTGTGCACACGTTGTATTAAAAAACCGGCCAAGGGCGAGTCGGACTCGCGCACGAAGTATTCCGTACCATTATTTAAACAACATTTGAATATTTCAAGCGTCTACCTATTGCCGTCATTAATATCGAGCAAAAAACGCCAAAAAAATCACGTTTGTTGTTAAATATTTATTTTATTCTGTTTTTAGTATTTTTTGTTAGCGGCATCAGAAATACATCATCTGTGAAAATTTCAACTGTCTAACTATCACGGTTCATGAGATACAGCCTGGTGATGGACGGACGAACGGTCCCTCATCCTTTAGGTACGGAACATTAAAAAGAACGGAATCTCAAATAATCGTTGCCCGACTTCATATCAACGCCAAAAAAAAACGATCAAAGTTACTTGTCAATTGGGTGCTGCTGATGTCCCAGCAAAAAAAATGTCTAATAAAATGTCTCGCATTCCTTTTGAGTCGGGCGTTATACATAATAAAGCAAGAATACGGACGGGTGAACGGGTATCCACTCACTTTACGGGTTGAACTTTTTTGAACTGTTTTATTTAGCTAATAAGCTAATAGAAGAAGAAGAAGAAGAAGAAGAAGAAGAAGAAGAAGAAAGACATTTATTATACCAACAAGATACATCACAGAAACAAAATAAGCACATAAGTAACATAATATGCACAACACAGAAGGAAAACTAAATACACAACAGACATGACACAATTATTGTTATTAGGATATTGAGGAGGAGAATGGACGAGGTTAGCAGAGGACCGGCGAGGTTAGCGTGATGATGAAGAGACCCATGCCCAACAGTGGGCGTCTTTAATGGGCTGTATAGAGATAGGTAGATAAATAAGCTTTCACACTAGGATACCCTATGCTGTGGCGACCGGGCAAGGACATGACAAACGTGGAAATACACCCAGACTGGGGCCATCAGTAAAACCTTTAAAAACCGATGCACCTTATGCGTAGACGGAGAGCTGTGGTAGCGGAGCGGTAGAACGCCGGCTTCTCATTCGGGAGGTCGTGGGTTCGAATCCCGGCATGTACCAATGACTTTGTTTTCTAAATTACGTACATTTGTGAAGTTATAGTAGCAATACCACTCGCTAACTGTGAAGGAAAACATCGTGAGGAAACCCGAGCGTCTGAGGTATTTACATACCTTAGCACTTGCTACGTACAATGGCCCAACTATGAGGCTAAGTGCGGAAATCTCCAGTCGAACTAGAACTAGATGCGTAGACGGACTCAGTCGCGTTTTGCCTAAATGTCACATTTATTCGCTTTATGCCTAGGACGTTATTAGTCTATTTAGCAAATCGCTCAATTCGCTTTAAGTCTAGGATGGTGTCAGTCTATTTAGTCGATTGCCTAAATATTCGTCAGCCTATTTCACGTTTTGCCTAAATGTCATATCTTTGAAAGGATCGCCAACATGCAACTAGTATTTACTATTAGTAGATACTATATACATACTTACATATTTAAATTTTAAATTAATGAGTATATATGTGAATGATTATGAGATCCTTTTCTATTTTCACATCCTAAACATTTTAAATTCATCATCATCATCATCAGCTATTTGACGCTTACTGCAGGACATAGGCCTCCTTCTTGGTTTTCATAACCATGAGCCATAATCGCCACGCTTGGCAGGCCGGTTGGCGATCGCAGTATGCGATTGGAATCTCAGGAAGATGCTGCTGCCCGTCTCCTGGTAATTTATTTCCTTAGTCGCCTTCTACGACATCCACGGGAGGAAATGGTGTGACGCTATTTTTCATCCGGCGCCACACGGGAATTTTAAATTATTGTAGGTGAAATAGGCTATTTATAAATTTAAATTATAATTTAGTAAAGTTTAGTTTCCAATAGAAAGATTTTTTTTAAATGATAAAAAATAGTTTAATGAATATTGCCCCCTTATAACCTATTAGTAGGATATCGCAGAAGGACTAACAGCTGTTGAACTTTAATTCAGTATTTCTATGAAACTCCATGCCTTCCTCTCTTCAAACCTATATCGCAGTAGGTCTAACTAACTATATGTCTAGCGACCGAGTCCGTCTACGCATAAGGTACACCAGTTTCAAAGGCAGTAAACACGTAGAACGTTATGCGTTAGCAGGTCTCACCTGGTGGAAGGAGTCGTGTCCGACCTTGAAGAAGGCGAGCATATTGTTGGCGGGCAGCACGCGGCGCGTGACGTCAGCAGGCCGGCCCGCCGCGTCTCGTGCCAGCAGCTCCAGCGCGCCACCCAGCTGCTCCGCCCAGCCCGCGCTCTCGCCCGAGCACACCTCGATCTGGGGAGTTGCGTTCATTCAACATTTCACTGAGGGTACCCTAAGCGAGAGGGTCCCATCCCTCTTTTAGGAAGCAGAGGCTCTAAATCTTATCGTTAATTCTACTAAACAAAAGCTAAATAGACGCCAAGTGTCGTTGTATCATCTTTAATGAATAAAATTGCTTATTACTTATTATTACTTGTATGTCTGGTGTTACTTCGAATGACAGGAATAGTTTGATTAGATAATGTTGTGGACTAAAAGAGGATGTAGTGACTAAAATTGAAAAAGAAATGCTGTGTTGGTTTGAACATGTGGAGAGGATGAAGGAAGAAAGATTTACAAAACAAATATATCGAGCAAATATGGATGGAGGCGCCGGTAAGGGGTGTCCCAGGCGGATATACTTCGACCAAATAGACGCTGTATTAGCAAAAAGCAAGACAAAACTCGTCGCGTCCAGTCTATGAATCCTTGCAGCGTCACTCTGCTCCACTTTGCCCTGGTGGCAGACTCACCTGTCGGGCGCGACAAAGAGTCTCGCCATCTCATTCTCAACATGACGTTATCCCACTCTTGATCTGTGGGATATAGCATGATATCTACACCATGAATTTTGGATGGTTTGAAAGCCATAGCAAATGAACGTGCTTTACAATAGCTATTGAATACGTGTATTATTAAATATTGTTTTTTTAAAAAAGCACTTTGCACAAGAATTTAAACTTAAACTCGAATCTATGAAAACCAGCCGCGGGTCTTCAGGTCATTGTTCTGATAGACGGAGAGGCGATACTAATTGGTCGCGAATTTTCTTGAACAAGAATTCTCGATTCCTTTTTTGTTGCACTAACCCATGCTGAGGACAATTTAAAAAACCTATTTAGAGGCTAAAAATTCCAATTCCCGGCATGGGTGGAATTTTTAGCCTCTAAATAGGTGTTTAAGATTTCTCAACTCAATTTTCTTCATTTTACGTCTATACTTAAAAGTAATATAAAGAAAGAAAGAACACATTTATGTAACGCTAAAAAGACATACACACACTTAACTTAAAAATACATACTTTCCTATAGTAAAAATATCTAGGTATGTTTGTGCATGGTTATAGTATGTCTACGCAGCGCTGAAAAGCCCTCAAGCTCAGCATTTGTCGCAGGTTATAAATCCTACTACATAATATTATAAATGTGAAACTTTGTGAACATTTTTGGATGTTTGGATATTTGGAGGTTTGGATGTTTGGATGTTTGTTACTCAATCACGCAATAACGGCTAAACGGATTGAAGATAAGATAATATTTTATTTACACACCAAAACACACATTTGTACATCATCATCATCAGCCATTTAATGCCCACTGCAGGACATAGGCCTCCTTCGTGGTTTTCATAACCATGAGGGGTTTTGCCATAATCGCCACGCTCGGCAGGCGGGTTGGAAACCGCAGTATGCGGTTGGAATCTCAGGAAGACGCTGCTGCCCGTCTCCTGGTAATTGATTCCCTTAGTCGCCTTCTACGACATCCACGGAAGGAAATGGAGTGACGCTATTCTTAATTCGGCGCCACACAACGGCGCCATAAATTATACATTTGGGTGAAATGAACACATAAAACGCAAAAACCTAAAAAAAAGATATAAAAATAAAAAGACATTAAACACTAACGGTCCCATTTATAAAAACACGATTTACATGAAACTTGGCGTACAGATAGACGAAGACATGAATTGAGACATAGCATACTTGATATCCCGGTAATGCGTTCCCGTAGGATAATATTTATGTTAAAATAGATGGCGTTCTGCGACCGAATGTCGTGTTTTAAAAATAGATGTCGTTGTGCAAGAATCGTATAAACGGACTCTGTGGCGGTAGGAAGTTCGCCGGGACTGCTAGTAATAGTATGAATAGATGGCATTAACTACTAATTACACAACTGCGGCATTCAAACCAGCCAGATTTCAGCGTATATAGGTGGGCTATGTTTAGCCGAACAACTTACAGTCTCAAGGCGTCCGTCCCCCGCCCCGTTCTGGAGCGGGTGGCGCGCGGGGCGCGGGCGCGGCGTCCAGGGCGCCAGGTACAGGATGAAGGCCACGCGGCGGTCGGCCAGCAGGTCGTCGTGCACCAGCAGGTGGTCGCCCGGCCCGTACAGCGAGCATGACGCAGACACGTGCGTCAGCTCCAGACCCGTCACTCTTGACACCTGCACATGCATTCAAATGATTACTTGCAGTTTAGGTAAGAGTATCTAAATGTAAATGCTTCAGAAGTAGCAGGTACGTTTTCATTTTCATTATCTGACTCACTAGTTGATGAATTACTGGCGGCGTTAGTCACGAAGTCTACAATTTCATAATCGTGCATTATTGGGTGCCCCTTATCTCCATTGAAGGCATACTACATCCATTGTTGAACCTCTCTTTCGGCACAAGTAGTAAAGACAAGCGGATCGCGAGGTTTGCAGCTAGTTAACAATCGTTCAGATAACCGACATTCGGATAATCGACGGTCTACTGTAGTTATACTCGTATTATTCTTGTTTGTTTACTTTATTGTACAAACAAAGCATTAACATAAATAAAAATTTAAATAACATTATATATCTTCATTGAGAACATAATAAGAGAAGAGAAGTTTAGCATTGTTTTGTCACTCACCCAGCTCATGACATCAGTCTTCAGCAGCTCATAGATCCCCCGGATGCTGCGCTGCCACGTGAGGCTTGCAAGATCAGCCGTCTGGTGGAACTCATACAGATCCATCTTTTTCCGCGACCAGTCCAACGTATTCATGTCATCCACAATGTTGTTGATGATTTCCGGGTTGGAGAGTAGATTGTGAAGGAGGCACAGCCGGAAGGGCTCGCATGTCAGTGTCACCTCAGCACTGTGGGAGTCCTTTAGTTCCCGCCAGCATGATGATATTCTATCTATTACTTCTTGTGACTGGAATAAAAATATTGACCATGACCATGAGGTTGTTATGGATGGAGGAGCAAGTCAGCAATATTGCTCAACTTATACAGTTATACAAGGTGTTGATTTGAAGTAACGCCCAACTCAGGGCACTTTCTACTCATCAATACGAACAACTTTTACTATGGGACCAAACCTAAAATGTTTAAAAAAAAGTCAGCTGTTCCATACATTTTGTTCAGTATCGAATTTTAGTATTGCACAGCTGATAGTAAAAGTTGTTCGTGTTGATCAGTAGAGAGTATCCTGAGTCGGGTGTTACTTTACAAATCAACACATTGTGTAGCCATGTTCTACTTCATTTAGGTGGACTGTTTTTGGAATTGGCTAAGATATTGCTTACAGATTATTACTTGAATTTTGGTTGCCCTGAATAAAATTTACCTCTGCAGATTAACAACTATTCTTTTATTAGAAAAATTATTACTTAATTTTGCTTTTAACAGAAAAATAATTAACAGTTACCAATGTCCTAAAACTGAATTCAATAAGTATGTACCTACCAGTAGCAGACCCTGAGGCAGGCTTTCATTGAGTACCATTCACTTCAATTCAATTCAATTCAATTCAAATATTTTTATTCATTGTAAAAACAGAATGTTTACTTAATGAACGTCAAAGTTGCTAGTTTCACAATTAATGGATTATGTGGAGAAGAAACTAACAAAGAAACTCCACATTTATTCTTTTCAAAACACGTTTTAACTTAATTAACAGAGTTTTCAACTTAAAATATTAGTCATGAATGTGTTGAACACTAGTCACAATCGTCCTTTAAATAATATTAATCTACTGTTTAATGCCAAACATCTTTGTCTTCTAAATAATCCTTGATGTTATAGTAAGCCTTTTTGCACAGAATGTGCTTAACACATTTTTTAAATCGCGTTGGAGGTAACTCTAATATATCTTGAGGAATTTTGTTGTAGAACCTTATACAGTGCCCCATAAAGGATGTGTTAACTTTTGCAAGTCTAAATAGTGGAAATGACAATTTATGTTTATTTCTAGTATTAACATTATGGTGGCCACCAACATTTTCGAAGTCTTTGATATTTTTTCTAACGTACATAATATTTTCATAAATGTATTGACATGCAACTGTTAAGATGTTGGTTTCTTTGAAGAAATCTCTTAGCGAATCCCTACTACCTAACTTGTAAATAAATCGGATGGCTCTCTTCTGCAAGATGAAGATAGTCTCAATGTCTGCTGCCCGGCCCCATAGTAGTATACCGTAGGACATAATACTATGGAAGTAACTAAAATAAACAAGCCTAGCAGTTGCAACGTCAGTGAGTTCCCTAATTCTTTTCACTGCATATGCTGCAGAGCTAAGTCTGTGTGCTAATTTTACAATATGTGGACCCCATTGTAGTTTTGCATCGATTGTGATGCCCAGAAATACAGTATCATCTACAAATTCTAATTTTTCATGTCCAATTACTATGTTGTTCTCAACTACTCGTACGTTAGGTAAGGAAAACTTTATACATTTTGTCTTTTTAGAATTTAGCAGCAGATTATTTGCTGTGAACCAATCTAGTACTTGCGAGAGAGCATTATTTGCATCGTCAAGATTATTTTCTTGTCTCCTTATTTTAAAAATAAGTGACGTGTCATCAGCAAATAACACTATCTCAGACATTTTTTGTACCATAAACGGTAAATCATTTATATAGACTAGGAAAAGGAGCGGCCCTAAGATAGATCCCTGCGGGACTCCTATTTTTACAAGTGAACCCGAGGATTTAATACGATTTACGTCTGCTTTTTGGACCCTTCCTTCTAAATACGATCTTAAAAGATCTAAACCTGCACCCTTTATTCCGTAGTGTTTTAACTTTAGGAGTAGCGTTTCGTGGTCTACACAATCAAATGCTTTTGATAAATCACAAAATATGCCTACTGCATCCTTGCGATCCTCCCACGCGCTGAAAATATGTTTAAGTAACATAACTCCGGCGTCTGTTGTATTCCGCCCTTTAGTAAAACCAAATTGCTGGCTATGAAAGAGTTGGTAATTATTGAAATGCGTAAGTAATTGATCTAAGATGATCTTCTCAAATATTTTACTTAATACTGGTAGTACTGAGACGGGCCTAAAATTGGTTGGATCGTGTTTATCACCGCTTTTAAATAAGGGTACTAGTCTACTACATTTCATGAGGTCCGGAAATACTCCCTCATCTACACATTTATTGAAAATTTTTGCTAACGGTAAAGCTAGGACATGGATCACTGAACTAACAATTTTTACCGACATACCCCACAAATCCTCGGTTTTTTTAAGATTCAATAATTTAAATTTTTTAAGAACGTTATGGGGCTCAATGTAATTAAATGAGAAATCGTGTTCGCACGAGGAGACATGGTCTTTTAGTAATGTTGTTGCACGATCAGGTGACGAGTCTAACGGAGCTGTAGTCACGATTGGAACATTAGTGAAGAACTGTTCAAATGCTGCAGCGATATCTTCATTTGTCGTTATTATTTTGTCGTCAATCTTAAGCGAAATATCTCGGTCTCCTAATTTTGTTTTACCCGTTTCTCTATTTATTATTGTCCAAATTGTTTTAATTTTATTCGGTGACTGTAAGATTTTATTCTTTATATGATCGCATTTAGCCTTATGGCAGACGGCCTTAAATAACTTGGAATATTTTTTGACGTGCTGTATGAATTTGGTGTCATATGTATAAGTCTTTTTGTCATACAGTTCATAAAGTGTGTCTCTACTTTTCCGGATACCCGAGGTTGCCCATTCACTAAATCCTACTTTATTCTCATTATTTGTTAGCTGCCGCAATTTAAAAACTTTTTCAAAACTACCCGACACGACTTTGAAAAAGTCTACATAATGAGCATTAGCATTTTGGTAATTTTCTTGAGTTTTTATGCTACTTTCAAGGTCTACTTTAAATGACTCTAATTTTTTACTTGTTACGGGCCGGCAGAGGATAACCTGTTCTGCGTTTTTTCTATCTATTTCAAAATGAACAATTTTGGGCCTAGGCATAGTGTAGCCTCACATTATGGATGACCAATTGCAAAGAAAACTAACTATTTTGAGAGGGATGATTGCAGATAACAGAGAGAAAAATATTGCTATTATTAAATTCTTTATATTACCACAACAATTGTGCAAGTGTTGAAAATTTATAGAATATTTTAGCCACTAAATTACTTCAGTCTAGGGTGGCCAACAATACCAGTCGAACACTGAGCAGATGTAATTTTGAGTAAGTGGTAATACATAGGATCAAGTATTGGTTACTCATAACAATACCTTATACTTATGGTTGAAGGCAGGATCGTCAGTGCGGTTGGCGCGCGGCAGCAGCTGCGCCCGTGAGGCTGTCTTGCGCGCCGGCTCCGTCACCACCACTGAGTCATCCTCACCAGCCTCTGAGTCTGAGCTGTATGATGACGACGATGACGATGACGAGTAGTCTGCTGGAAAATAACAACCATCAAACACCCCGCAATGTTCGGTTAGGTACTGCATACATGCATTGGAATTCAGAGTTATTTCGAAAGTAACCCAACAAAAGTAACCCTAGATACGCCAATGACCAGTATATAAGTGAACAGTTAGTAAGAATGCTACTCTTTTGTTCACAAAGGGACTGCGTGAAAGACTAAAGGAGAAGCTGGCAAAAGTTGTACGGAATCAAATTTCCCGCGTAAACGAATCCAGGAAAGACGGCACTGCGCCACTCACCACCGCGGATGCGCTTCACCTCATCGGCGGAGGCCTGATACGAGCTGACGGCGCAGATGTCGGAGTCGTCGCTGTCGGTATCAGATATCTCGATAACGGCTGGCGCGGGCCGCTTGGCCGGCGGCCGCGGCGCATCCTCGGCCGACGCTGCGCCCGCGCCCCCAGCGCCGTTGCTCACGGCATCACCGCTTGGTGACACCTGTTCGGTGTCCTTGCTCGGGGAACTCATTGTTTATGCACTAAAACTACATAATACGATAAAAAACAAAAACAGAAAAGACGCGACATATTATTCCTAACCTCAAATTTTATTGTATTGACGCTTTTTTTTTATTCCTATGTTGCCATTCTATTCCTCTTTGCGTGTCGATATCGTTCATTCATTTCGTTCCACAGACTACAAACAAAATTTTATTTCGTTCAGTAAATCGCAAGTAGGTCCCCTATTCTAACCTCAAAAAAAGTTTTGACATGTCAACAAAAAGTTGTAAACAAACCATGAACGTGAGGGAAAAAAATGTTTCTACTGAAAACCCAGCTGGACCACAGTGCCAGTTTTTCGTGCAGAGGAAGAAGCGTCTATGCCGTATGACTGTGAAACCTGGAAAGAACTTTTGCGGCGAGCATGAACCTGCACTGCCTGACGCGGGAGGCGTACGTAGTTCCCGTAATTTTTCATTGAATCTCATTCTTACCAGTGATATTAACCGAAGTCGTTTATTTTGCAGCAAGATCTACGTGTCCCATGTCCGTTAGATCCAAAACAGTAAGTATAATATCGCGATAAATTTGAGAAATATGGTGATAAGTTCTCGTTGCTAATTAACCTCATCGTCACAGCACTTGCTACGCCAGCAAGTTAGAGAAGCACTTGCAGGTGTGCAACTCACGTCGCGGCGCGCTTCCGGAGTACTACGAGCACAATGTAAACGCGGCCACGGCCGTCACGCCGCCGCCACCGCGGCTGCCGCTGACTAAAGTGCCGAGGGAACAGCTGAACAGGGTCATTGAGAAAGTCAACCGACTGTATGAGAGTAAGCCTCTAATCTTGAAGTCAAGATGATCTAATCTTAATGATCTATATACACTATGTTGTAAAAAACAAAAGTTTGTAAGATTTGATGCTGGCTAAACTCCAAAACTACTCATTGAATTTAATAAAAAGTCTTACAAATATTTAGAATACCTATTCAGAATAGACATGGCTTAATTATACGCTGGCGAAGCCACAGGCTAACTAGATAAAAAAAAATTTAGATTAAAAAAATTCAACCTGGATTCTGCTACTGCAAAAGTGTACAAAACCATTCTAGAACCAGTCTTTGATAGCTGCTTTATTTAATTTCGCAAACAGTAATTTTGCAAAGTTTTTTCTTACAAACATAACATAAGCATCGCATAATGTCCCACTGTAGAGGACAGTCCTAATCTCAGAGAGAGTGAGTGTAATCACCATGTCACCGAGGTCTGTTGATGATTTCAAGCATTGTTGTGTGAAGACCTCAGACAGTTTTCTCACTAATTTTTCCATTATTCTCTCAACGCTGAGGTTCATAGGGCTCAAAGTATTTTTTGCACAGTAATGTGCCAGTCTCTCTTGCCAACTGATTTGCCTCTTTTGACACCATGTGTTTTGGTTTGAAACCCTCTTTCCAATACCTGTAGTTTTCTTAAGAGATTCTCTAGTTGTCTCATCTTAATGGTCTTACTGGTACATGCCGTAAGCTTTTTTTTTTTACAAACCCTATTCTGTTGCTGGGCAAAGGCCTCCCCCAATTCTGACCAGATCACCTAGTTGGTCAGAATAGTTGATCACTACGGAACAAGGTATTTTTTCGTCCTGGGCCACCTCAGACCAGAACGCCGGAAGCTTAGAACAGAATAAACCCCTAGGCGTAGTGGAGCAGGAGATCAGCAGTGCCCCAGAGCAGAGCATCCACTGGGTAGTGCAGGAAGAGTTCGCTGCGGAGGACCGCGCGGAGAGCTCGCGCCGGCACCTGCGGCAGGCCTCGGCGCTGCTGCGGCTCTGCGAGGATGAGGCGATGGTTGCTGACGGCACCTGCTATGTCGAGCTCGGCGCCGGGAAAGGTACACGCGGTGTAAATAGTTACCTAGTTGTACCTGACATTTTCGCACTTAGCCTCAAAGTATGTAGCAAGCACTAGGGTATGTGAACGCGTCAGACAGTGGCTGTACGGGCAACCGCACATGTATGTATCATAAGTAGGTCGCTTAGATTAGCACTATTATTCACTTTATTACTTCATTTGGATAATATATTCAAGGCATTTACAACGAAGGCGGTTTGATTTATCACTATCGACCCAAGATAGACTTATGTGGGACTTAAACCCTACATAATTTTGATCCTTCGAGACGGATAAATGAATTTTTACACGTGGGGCATTCAATTCACTGTACTTTCCTACTTAGATTGAAGTAATTAATATGTATGTTGAAGTATATAATATGTACGTTGCTAGCTCGTACATGCTACCATACCACTGCTAGTTTCTTTATCGCTCTAGGCCACCTGTCGTACTTCGCGTGGCTAGCGTGGTGCTCCCAGCAGCCGGCGTCGCGCGCGCTGCTACTGGATCGCGCTGCGCTGCGGCACAAACGCGACAACAAGCTGCGCGGCGACCGCGCGACGCAGTCGCCCGCCGACCGCGCGACGCCGACCCCGCAGCCGCACGCCGACCGGGCAGCGCCCGTGCGCCTCCGCGCCGACCTGGCGCACGTGGCGCTGCAGCGCGTGCCGTATGTGGCGGAATGCGTCCGCGCCGTCGGCCTCGCCAAGCATCTGTGCGGCGTCGCCACTGGTGAGAGCGCCGCAAACATGTTGACTGATCTTGAGCGTACTACACTACTCCCGAAGGAGATCAATGGGCTAGCACAGTGTTCTATTTGTCATTGAAAGCAATAATTTGTATTTCAATGTCTATGGATTGTATTTTTTAATGACTAGCGCCGCTCTTAAATTGGTTTAGTTTATTATCATGAACTATGAGGCTGGTCAGTAACCACCTCAGTACCCACTGTCTAGAAATAATTAGGTACAATTAAGGACCATCCTTAAACTAAACGCTAACCAACTAGTACTTCTTATCATCATGTCTCAGTTTCTGTATTAGTTATAAGTGGAGGCTTTGCTGGTATCTGTGTCTTGTTAATGTTTTAGTGATTTTGTCTATCGTACCGTTTATTTCCCTTATTCCAGCATCCAGCTTATTCTTCAGTATGTGACAGTACAAAAGTCGCACTCTCCTGCAACGCTGCTTATAGATACTTAGTGGGTACTCACTGGGCTCTGCTGGTATTGGTACGTCTGAATACACTGTAAAAGTGGGATTGTATAATTTGTGTTGTAGACTACGCGCTGCGCTGCATGACGTCGGAGGGCGCGCGGCACAAGACGCGCGGCATCGTGCTGGCCACGTGCTGCCACCACCGCTGCGAGCGCGCCGCATACCTCGCCAACGACGAACTCTTGGTGATTCAATTCATTTATTTCAAATATAAAAATTAGTAAACTGGATCGACTGCTTTATGAAGGCCTTTTCCCCAAATTCTGCGAAAAACCAGACAATGTTTATATGACAAGAGTCACTCACTCTAGATTCCACAAGGAACAAAGTACTATTTGGGTCGCCCGTAATGAATCTGTGTCTACTGGATGAGTAGGCACAGATTCATTACGGGCAAACTGTTTCAACGAGAGTTGCCCAGTTTTACGGTAGCTACATCTAATATATAAAAATCTCGCGTCACAGTGTTTGTTATCGCACTCCTCCGAAACGGCTTCACCGATTTTTAACCGACTTCAAAAAAGGAGGAGGTTTTCAATTCGACACGTATACTTTTATGATTTTTTTTGTGTATATTCGACAGGTCTGAAAATAGTTCGTAAGCTAATTAATATGACAAAATAACGTTTGCCCGGTCAACTAGTATTGCAATTTAAGTCTATCTACCAACCATGCACCTTGTAAAGAGGAGTGGAATATTTTTGCGCCCACGCTGTCTTTTTCGATCTGCCTCTATTAATAAAGTTTTATAATGTCCTTGCCTGGTTTATACCATAGCATAAGGTATTCTAGTTTTAGGACCAGGACAAGTGATTGGGTTGTGTGGAAGTTATTATTATTATAATCCCCTCAGGAGCTGGGCATTACCGGCGAGGAATTGGACGTGATGCTGGGTGTGGTGTCGTGGGCGACATGCGGAGACGGTCGCAGCCGCGAGCGCCGCTTGCGAGACTCGGGGGCACCTGCTGCTGAAGATGGCAGGCTCATGAATAAGGGAACGCCTGGTGATTATGAGGGCAATTCCAAGGAGCAGGGAAGGCCTGGTGATGAGGACGAGGATAGATTGACTCACGCTGAGAAGGAGGAAGTGGGCCGGAGAGCCAAGGTGAGGATTGTATTATTAGTGGCTCGCGATGATGGTGACGTTGATTTCGGTCATGGCGACCAAAGAGTACGGCGACTACTTCAACTTCTGTGTAGGTGGCGTTGTTTTGCTCGAATAACCAATCTTTTTAGGATTCCGTACCCGAAGGCTGCCAAACGGGACCCTATTACTAAGACTTCACTGTCCGTCTGTCTATCCGTCTGTCTGGCTGTCACCAGGCTGTCTCGCGTGAACCGTGATAGCTAGGCAGTTGACATTTTCACAGATGATGTATTTCTGTTGCCGCTATAGCAAAAAATACTAAAAACAGAATAAAATTAATGTTTAAGGGGGGCTCCCATACAACAGGGGTAATTTTTTTGCCGTTTTTTTTTTGCTAGATATTAATAATGGTAACAGGTAAACGTGGGAAACTACGTCGAGTCTTCTCACCGCCAATCCCACAGAGGCTCAAGACGAAAGTGTTCAATCAGTGCGTCCTACCCGTCATGACATATGGTGCCGAAACGTGGACACTCACGGTGGGGCTGGTCCACAAATTTAAATTCGCTCAGCGTGCTATGGAAAGGGCTATGCTCGGGGTTTCTCTCAAAGATCGAATTCGAAACGAGGTGATCCGACAGAGAACCAAAGTCACCGACATAGCCCACCGAATTAGCATGCTGAAGTGGCAGTGGGCCGGCCATATTATCCGAAGAACTGATAACCGATGGGGTAGACGAGTTCTCGAGTGGAGACCGCGGATCGGTAAACGTAGTGTGGGACCAAGAACGTTCCTTGTGTGGGACGTCCTGGAGCGATGATCTTCGCAGGGCGGTTGGCAAGAGCTGGATGAGAGTAGCCGAGGACCGTGCTCAGTGGCGTGCAATAGGAGAGGCCTATGTCCAGCAGTTGACAAGCATAGGCTGATGATGAACAGGTAAACGCTTGAAATATTCATAGAATATTTAGTTTAAAGCCACGATTTCACTAGGGGACAAGTCGCGAGACATGTGCCACCAGAACATCTACGGTGCGTGTTCTCGGAACATGTAAGCAACATGTCGCGAGACATTTTCCCTGTCCACACCAGTCAGTCGCCGCGGAGATGTCGCCCGAGGACGTCGTGGCAGTTAGTGCTGCGTAGGTACATTATACACATGCTTCATTGCTCCACTCTACGGGCATGTTGAAAAACAAGTCGCAGACGCGTCTACACTCGGCGACACCTGTCGCCCGACTGATGTCGCAGGAAGTTCTGGCTCGCGAGACAGAACACGGAACACAGTCTGCGACACGTGGATGTCGCTGCAATGTGGCGTGCGACGTCGCGGAACACAGCGCGACGTCGCGGCGACACGTAGAAACAGTGTTCCTAGACATGTTCTGCGAATTTGTCGCCTAGTGAATACTTGGCTTTATATTCGATTTAAAAATAAATAATTAAATTAACATAAATATTAACCACTCGTCTGCCGCGACACAGATCTGTGTCCAACTTAGTATGGGCCACCTATACGTTCCATTCCGCGAGGGCAGTTCAGGAGTTAAAGGGGGCTCCCATACAAGAAACGTGATTTTTTGCCGTTTTGTCTCGATAATTGTGTCTAATAGATAATGTTCGATAATGGGCGCGAGTCCGACTCGCACGGCCGGTTTTTTTAAAGTTCTGCGACATTGCAGACATGCGAACACAGCGTCAAAAGCAGGTGGACGCGTGGCTCTCGCGACATCTACTTATAAATTGAAGATTAGTTAATCAGCTACACAGATACATAGCATAAGCAAAGCAGCCTATATAC
Organism: Yponomeuta malinellus; assembly: GCA_947308005.1. Taxonomy (NCBI): domain Eukaryota; kingdom Metazoa; phylum Arthropoda; class Insecta; order Lepidoptera; family Yponomeutidae; genus Yponomeuta; species Yponomeuta malinellus. The sequence goes on along the minus strand of OX371009.1, from coordinate 230,558 downwards.
GTCCCACTGTAGGCCACAGGCCTTGGGTATGGGCTTAATCACCACGCGTGCCCACCGCGGATTGGCAATTTCAAGCGTTGAGGTATATTAATAGCTCAGACTCTCAGGTTTCCTCACGATGTTTTCCTTCACCGTTAGCGAGTGGTATTGCTATTATAACTTCATAAATGTGCATAACTTAGAAAACAGTCATAGGTCATACACGCCCGCACTGGGAATCGAATCTGGGTCTTTGCTTCCGAGTCTTCGCTCGCTTTAATATGACGCCCTGAAACCCCCTGCCGCGAGTGACGATCGCTGTGTGCCGCGTGCCGGCAGGCGCTGCTGGACTGGGGCCGCGCGGCGGCGCTGCGGCGGCGCGGCTACCGCGCGCGGCTGGCGCGCTTCGTGCCGCGACACGTCTCGCCCGAGGACCTCGCCATCGTCGCCCACCGGGACGTCTGACCTAACTCTACACGCCGTGGATTTGTGCTGGTTCGGGAGCCGCAGTAACACTAGCGCAGCCGAGGAAAAAATCATATTTTCAAATTTGCAAAAAGTGTCAGTACGATCTCTCGATCGTGTTAACAGTGATTTTTTGGGCCCACGACAAATCAAATCAAGTCAAAAGTTTTTATTCAAATTAGCACAGAAACTGCGACTTAAGTCAAACTAGGTGTCTATTTCAAAATCTAGATCATTTTGGAGAAAAAATGGACAAAAAAACTCCAAACTTAGTCTTTTCAAGTCCTTAAAGAATCTAGAATCACGAACCGGCATAGCATTTATACCAAAAGCGGCCGTTTCTGGCGTTAAAGCTATCTAGTCCTAGGTTTTTTGCTTAGGTTCACGGCCATGAGTCCTAAAAATCACTATTAACATGATTGAGAGATTGTACTGACACTTTTTGCAAATTTCTGTAAAAAAAAAAATGACATTTTTTCCTTGGTAGCGCTAGTGTTAATCCCCGTTTACTTTGACTGGACCCCATCCAATACGCTACTCATTTTTTTTAAATGCTTTTTATTTGCATTTTTTTTAAACATCTCGACACAAAGTCGAATCTGTGAGAACCATTAGAAGCCCAGAGCGCTGCGTGCCCGCCGCGGGTCATTGTTCTGTCTGATAGACGAAGAGGCGGTACTTATTGTTCGCAAATTTTTCGAAACAAAATCCAAGTTAATTGTTTTTACGTTTATATACCTACTTAAAAGTAATAATCTAAATAGTCGGCATTTTTTATTACTAAAAACATAACCCTCTCTAACCACCTAAATTTCAGGGCTGCCACCTCTCCGGGGGAGGGCGAGTCGCTTATATACATAGTTGTTCAATAGAATGATTCGTCATTAACTCTATTGGTAGTCTACTAACCAATCAAATTTCAATTCTTGCAACTCAGCTTGCACGAATTTGTGCGGCTCAGTTCGGCTTGACTCGGCGCCTCCCGCGATTCGATTCTAAATAATATCGTGCTAATAGGATTCTAAAGGCGTGCTAATATAATTCTATTGAACAACTGTGTATTAGAAGCAAGGTGTGACCGCGACTCTACGGGTATAAATGGTGCATGTCATGTCCGGGCCCCGGCTTAACATTATTATTCTCCGGGTCGAGAATATCTTTATTTAAAAATATAATCACATAAGTATTTAAAATGTAAAATACATAGGTACCTAATTGATTTGACATAAAGATGTGTCTTTTCCTTATACAATCTCCACCACAGACTATTTTAATCGGCGTTTATAGTGTATTAAGGAATCGCGTTTTTATAAATAAGAACTTCCTGTTTTATTTTACAAATTTCATTTCATAACTTTTATCATTAAGTAGTTAATTCTTTTCGGTAAAAATAAAAGGAATCTGCCGTAAGACAATACTTTTTCTAAGACAAAAACTAGGTTACTTTTTCTAAGTCTCCAGGCCTGACTTTATGAAGGTGGCAGCCCCTGCATACACTGCCCCTTGACTCAGTAGTTCGGTTGTTTAGTGGTTTATACCGATGGCCGGACCGGTGACACTTTTCCTATAATTTCACAACGATGCAATATGTATAATATATTTAGGGAGATCATAAGCAGATTTTAATGAATTAACAACAAGTAATTTTAAAAATATAATTTTGTATATTTCGTATCAATAATTTTCCTAGCTTAATAAAAAAAACAAACCTTTACTTCTATCATACAAACTTTCGAGCGACAGCTAAATTAATGGAAAGCCAAAGACGTCAGCGCTGTTGGTCGGTGCGCCTCGCTCAAGGTACCTTACAACTAGTTACACAAGAAACATGAACCGAATGTCTCAGCGTCCGTCAGTTCAATAAGTATTTTAGAAAAAATTCCGATACGCATCGACAGATACCTAGTACTATGTTCACTGCAAGCTAACTGTTGTTCAACTAGCGAGAACAACAAGAGTATACAATTTGTAACTTCGGTTGCCCTTTAGTAACACAGCATGCGGTGAACACAGCACACTATAAAATATAAATTAAAACAAATAGTATGTACGAGTAACCGCCCCGAGGTCACCTCAAACAAAATGCTTGTCAAACAATACATTAATATAGTATGGTCTGAGGTTAACAGGAGCACTAGACATAATAAAACTTAATTTGGATATTTACTCGTTTGCTTTTCCAGTAAACGAGTAAATATCCGTTCAAATTCAGTTTTATTTATACATTAACATCTTAACTAAATTAACAGTAGTGTAATTAAATGTAGTGTTAAATAGGCTAACACTCGGCATCGGAATCTTTGCTGACTGTACATAAAAATTTAATAAACAATAAATACTTGAACAAATTTCGCATTGAAGATGTGGAATGTGGAAGGTTCAACCCGTTATTTGTGCGCGATCGACTCGAATACTCGTAACGAAATAAAAGCGCAGTCGAGAGTTTCAGCAGTACTTTGCCATAGTCTGTAAATATTACTAAGTAGAAGACCAATACGTTTATGAGACGACAGCATCCACGTGAGCATCTACTATGCTGATATAACATTGTTAGTATTTAAATCGTATATTACAATATTTACATTGTGAAACTTTAGTATTGTTTATTTATCCTACGCGTCGCGTTTACTGGCTATTTAAATGGTAATGTCGGTGTTCCCTTCTAAGAAGACAAAAGCAAGATAGGATACGAAGACAGTAGAGCTGGTAGACAGAATAGATGAGCTCCTAATATGAGAACGCACGGCGCCAAACACCAATTAATTACAAAATTGAATAGGACACCAATTGATTGCTCCCGACCTCTCATTGGAAGCGTGCACACCGCCGTCTGTTTATGAGACAGCGGACGCCCTTCATTACTTTAAGGTACCATAATGCTCCACTCCACCACCTCCACCAATCCGGACTTGGCCCCCGTGGTGGAGTATGGCCTATACCTTCCTCAGGGAAGAGACCCGTGCCCCTCGGTGGGGACATAATGGGTTGATGATGATGAATGCTCCACTGAGCAAACTTAGATCCCAGGAGCATTATGTCGAACTTAAATACTTTAGTTGTAATACCGAAAACAGTTTGGAGGCCAATTTAAATAGAAACTAATACTTTTTTTAATTTCATGTAACTACCCAACACCAACTGTACAATCAACAACACATCTTTAGATTTGGAATCTTACAACTTTCAAAATTTGAAAAAAATATAGTTCATGACGATTGATCAGTTGTTGACTATACACGATTTGTCTGTAATTTAAGTTGGTACTAGATATTCGGAGCATTTTTAGACATGCGTGAACAGTGTCAGCTTTAAAAATATGTCCCAGGCACTGGACTGAATCAGAGTGCTCACTTTGCTTTAGGTAGTAGTTATGTATAAATCTTCCGGCATACATGTTAATCGGCCTAAATTAGACATTTAGAAACAACCGATACGTGTCAATTACTCACGTACGTTACATACCATGCCCGGTAATATTGTCAATATGCCTAGGAACCGTTCTCTGCAGTGTTGCATATGCCCGGGCACCGCTGAGCCGACGTCCGCGTGTCGTCAGTAAAGCACGCTTTCCTCGTTAGTACATGAGTGTCGGACGTATCGGCGGACATCAGTAGCCGTAGCGCTCGGTGATGGAGGAGACGACGCCGTTGGCGAGACTGGACAGCCGGCCCGCCACGCGCGTCACACCCGCGCGGACCGACTCGCGGACCTGCGACATTGTGCTCATACAATAGTAAACATTCATTCCAGCCGACTAGGCCCACACAATAAAACCTTAAGGCTGCTATCTGTGGTCTGAGGGTTTGATGGATAATTAAATTGCGGATATTCGAGGCATACTTTTCTTATCCTGTAATAAGTTTATGATCGAAAAAATTTGATTCTAAAATTAATAATTTTGGAAAAAACTTTTCTTTATTAAAACCTACGTATCGGAAAACAAAAATATATTTAAAATGTCCGTAATTTACTTATATTATACATCAAACCCTCAGACCCCATTTATTACAACAATTAAAAATTATATTCTTTTTGTTGCACTAACCCGTGCTGAGGACCATTTTTAGCCTCTATAGGTTTTTAAAATTGTCCTCAGCACGGGTTAGTGCACAACAAAAACAATATAATCATGAAGGTACAGCGATATTATTCCGATGTAAAAACTTAACTGCAAAGTGGGTTACTCGGGGCTGCAAGTGATGTAAATTGCTTCGGCCAGATGTCGCTGCCTGTACGTGATACAGAGAAGTTTGTAAAGAGGTTCGAAATTTGCCGAAGCCTGCACTTGCCCATTAGCTCAGTTGGGAGAGCGCCGGCACGGTGAGCCAGAGGTCGCGGGTTCAAGTCCCGGCATGGGTGGAATTTTTAGCCCCTAAGTAGGTTTTTAATCATTTAAAATGTTAAATTGTGTGAGCGAGACAGCATGCTCCACGTAAGAACAGTCTATACAAAGTTATCTTGAAGCCTAGTTTGCTTTGGGAGTTTCGTTGCCTGAATCGCCTTCCTTTAGCGACACTGCCACACCGTTAGGGCCTCTCTTGGAGATGTGGAAAGTGTTGTGAATGTAAAGGTCACCTTCGCGCGACCAGTTTGTCTAACAAGTGATAATATTGGTATGCTACCTTTAGAAGTTGCAAATTACGCTCGTTGGCAGCGACGAAGTTGCCACTTCGCTTTTGACTTTTTCTATTGGTGGAACTAGACAAACGCAAATTGTTTTCTAATAACGAATATACGATAATACACGAGCTTTGATCGTGTAATATTGTCTATTCAACTGTTTCTAACATAGTATTCACAGTCATTAATTTATGACGTTTTTGAAGTGTCAAAATACGTAAGTGTTTGACAATCTGAAGTAGGTTAAATCAAACGAGTCCATATAATGGCGTAGGCCGGCGCTAGTGACCTCATCCAGAGCGGACAGGGCGGAGTTAGCACCTCCAAAACAAAAGTGTAAAGTGAGCAGAACAAAGGTCACCTCGTCGAGGTCGGGCGCGGAGACGCCGAAGCCGGCGCCGGCGGCGGGCGGCGCGCGGTCGCCGAAGTAGTCGGCGGAGGAGATGCTGGAGCTGCCGTGGAAGCGAGACAGGTTCGCGTCGCGCTCCCAACGCGAGTCCTGCGTACCACTCGCGGTTAGTCTTGCGGATTGTATACTGGGTCTTGGTCTTACGGTGTTACACAAACACGATTCCTCCTCAAATCCAGTTTAAATAGTCTGCGGTGAAGTATTCCTTTCACCGCAGACGATGCATTGCACCGATACTACATTTAAGGAGTGTTTTAAAGAATCGTGTTATTATACATAATACTGGTATTTTTTTATTCAATATAACTCAAAAGAGACTTAATGACAGTCAACGATTAAACTTATGTTTGATGCACAAGATGTGTCAAGTTTGGGACAACATTCTCATCGTAGTGGTAATAAACATTAATATGATAATCTCTGCCCTGAGCTAAAGAAACTAATTATTACGTGGAAATCTGTAATTCGCCATGTTATTAATCTTAAATGTTAAGTCTTTTGTTATTAATTTCGCTGTAGATTTCCCTATCATTAAATAAATAAAAAAAATACAATTTCAAAATCCAGATCGTTACGGAAAAGAAACGAACAAAAAATCTTCGCGTTTAGTATATTAGAATGTTATTAAACACTTTTGAACACATTGACCAAATGATGAAGAAGAAAACGAGCAAAACGTAAATAACAGTAAATGTTAAAAACACAATTAAATCTACTGACTATATTTTGTGGCGCATTTCGCCTTGTTTATATACTTATTCAGATATATTTTTGAGATCGAAGCACCTGTTAGACAGTAGTCAAGATTGTCTTATAAACGAACAGCCCCTGAAGCATCAGAATGGCAAGATGCACTGACCTGTTCACCGAAGAACTGCGCCGAGCTGATGGCCTTCGCCGAGCCGAACTTCTTGACGGCCGTGTCGTCCTTGGCCGAGTCGGCCTCGGCCGAGTCGCCGCGCCGCCCCCCGCGCGCCCTCTGCCCGCCCGCGGCCGGCGCCGGCTGCCGCCGACGTCAAACACACCACTTATTGATAAAGATTACATTTTGATTCATAAAACCAGCGGAAGGCTCAGACTTCGTGAAGTAGTCGGCGCAGACCCGTGGATGATCAAAAAATTGGTTAGAGTTTTGAAGTTCAACATCATCATCATCAGCTATTTGACATGGCTGTTTATAGTCAGCCGGATGGTCTGACGACCTGGTTACGGTGGTGGGGAGTCGCTGGATGCAGGCGGCACAAAGCTTGGAAAACCATGAGGGAGGCCTACATCCTGCAGTTTTGAAGTTATTGTCGAATAAATAAACGGACATGCATTGGCGTCTCTTTAACCGTCAGGCTCCACCACAGACATAAATCTAGCTAGTCAACGCAGGCACACCTACTTCGCGTGCCCGACATAAGTGCCAGGCTGTTATCTTATTCCGACGACGTGTTATAATTGTGAGAATAAGTCATTATTGCGTGGTGATAAACTGTAAAAACACGACAAAGGTACCTGCACCCAATGATAAGGAGTCATTTCCTTTCACTTTCCGTGTAGTAGGTAATAAAAAATCCGCTAGATAGCTAGATTCACGTCTGTGGTCTCCACCGTTTCTCGTCATTTTAACCTAATACGCATGTAACACTTATTCACAACAAACTTTGTTAATTATTTCTTATTCTCAAAGGTTCAATGCTGACGCTGAGAATCGTATCGTAGCCGATAATCCGACAAATGTAGAGACCTATAGATAATGGTACGGAACCCTTCGTGCGCGAGTCCGAGTCGCACTTGGCCGGTTTTTGTTTTATCTTGATAGAAATATCTGCATTACGATATGGTTGCAGGCGTCATGTACATTATTATATTGACGCTTCGACTCTAGACGTCCTTACATGAATCCTAAAACATAACACTCTTTTTTATAAGGGCAGTAATGTAAAATACAAAGAGTGCACACTGTATGGTCTCACCTTGTCGACGGGCGCCTGGCTCAGCATGCCGCGGACGGCACGGGCCGGCTCGGGCTCGATGGTCTCCCACGAGCCGCCCAGCCCGCCCAGCCCGCCCCCGCCCCCGCCTCCGCCCAGCCCGCCCAACCCGTCCAGCCCACCGCCGCGCCCGTTGCTGCTGTACGGCTCGTTTCTAGCGGTGATTAATTGACATTTATTTTTGCCGCGTCGACCCGCCCGAGAGGCGGAATCGATCGGCACTAGCGAACCTGGACGGTCGTTTCGTGCTTATGTGTAAGAGCCCTTCGGCCTCGCCATTATAAAGGTACAGTTTTGCGCTCATTGAGTTCCGCAATGGCTAACAAGTTTGCTCAAATGTTACAGTTTAATGGATCGGGCGCCCAGACAAAACAAGCGTAGCTCTTAGGCACTGCCGAATGCTCTATCCAAGTAACAACGGGCAGGCGCTTAGGTAGTTGGACGCTACACTACGAGTGCAAAGAAGCCCGTTCCTGTGTCGGGCCCGTCGGCCGCGCAGGGCCGGGCTTTTTTCCGGGCAGTCTCTAACCTTGAAAGTATCGACAATTTATTTTAATTTGCATCGTCGCGCCAGCACGTCGCCGGTCCGCTGTAGCGTGGATAAACATCAATCTAACATAAAGGATAAACATCACATCAATAATTAGGTAGTAACATAGGAGTTACAGTAGTAGCACCACTCGCTAACTGTGAAGTAAAACATCACGAGGAAACCTGAACGTCTGAGGTGTTCACATACCTCAGCGCTTGAAATCGGCAATCCGCGGCGGGCACGCGTAGCCCAATACGCTCACACTCTCACACTCTCTCAGAGAGAAGGCCCGTGCCCTACAGTGGGCCGTACGTAGGCTGCACTGTAGGGCACGTGCAGTGTATTCGTTTAGTAAGCGAGCCGACCTGATCATGGTGAAGACGGAGTTGAAGTCGTCGATGTCGTCGAGCTGGGCACGCGGCGCGGCGGCGCCCTCCTGCTCGATGGTCGTCATGGCCGACGTCGCCGAGTGCGACACGCCTGCGCCGCTGCACGGACAAACATACGGAATAAATAAACCGCCCAAGTGTCGGCTGTCGGCTGTCGGCTGTCGGCCCACGCGCAACCCAGGGTTGCGTAAAAAGGGGTTTTTTTATCTGCTTTACACACACAACAACTTCATCGGAGTCATTTTCGATGGATTTTGTACAAAGTTTTACTCTTATAAGTTGCTTGCCTATTACTCGTACTTAGCCGTGATATTTTTCCCTTTATTTTATTATATAGCCTACTACACTAAATATTTTCACGTTTCTACAGTCAAATGTTTAGCCAGGAGAGGGGGGGGGGGGGGCTACTTGGACAAACATTTGCAATTTAAAGCTTAATATTTCGCAAACGGAACCCTAAATAAAAAAATGGTCTTTATCAATGTTTTTCAACGACCAATCAAACAAAGCCCTACATGATGGGGTAGACGAAAAAACAATCATCCCCACTTTTCATGTAGGAGATACAGTAAAAAAAATTTTTTCAACATTTCTTTAACTTTATCGGCGTGATAAATATGTATACACATACCAAATTACTGCTTTCTAGTACCATCGGTCTTTGCGCTAGGCCGCGGACGGAAAGACGGACGGACAGACAGACGGACATGGCGAAACTACAAGGGTTCCTTGTCGGACTACGGAACCCTAAAAACGGAAATAAATTACGAAACATAGAATCAGATACACAACGATCCTTTTGGGCATCGCCGCGGTCGCGTAAAAATAACCAACAAGCCGACTGCTTAGTAATTATTGCTTAGAACCATTGAACCTTTGGTTCTATGTCGATGATTGACGTCAGAAAAAGGTAAAAAAATTGTGTAATGAATAATCGCTAACCTTGCCAGTAGTCTGTTTATAGTCTGAGAAATGACATACTCCTCATAGTAATTCCTTATTGTATATTTTAATAATATTTGCGTCTTAACGTCAATTGAAATTTATTTATGCAACATCTTTGGTATTTCATAATAGCTACGGATATGTAGTCACCGTGCAGGACAGTGAGAGGCACACACACGGCGGTGACGTTCCACAGACCGAGCGAGGGGTCTCAGTACTGCGCCGACCGACTCGACCGACCGGACTAGGCTCCGAAAGGTCTCGGGGCGCCCCGAGGCGGCGCTCCGAGACCGCGCAAAGGGCGAGACGTCTAGGTGACCCTAGGTAGTATCCAATGAGGGCGGCAGGGCGGCATGGCGGCGCGACTGACCTGGCGGCGGCGCGCGAGGCGGCGGCGATGCCGAGGCGGTCGCTGGCGCGCGGCGGCGTGTAGGCCAGCCGCAGCGCGGCGGCCGCGCGTTCCACCTGCTCCAACGTCGCCGCGCTGTCCGCCCCCGCCGCACCCGCCGCACCCGCCGTCGCCGCCTGCACACAAATCTCAAATCAATCATTTATTTCAACACACACACACGCACGCACGCACCCACGCACGCACGCACGCACGCACGCACGCACGCACACACACACACACACACACAATAGTGACTCGCGCATTTGCTTTCTAAAATCACAATTTAGCGGAGTCGTAGTGATATTCACAAAAAATCGTGCACCGGCTCCAAACTATACGTCTGCAATACCTACATCGAATTTAATGGTCACATTAATTTTAATTATTGCTATGTCTATATAGCTGTCTGTATTGCAGTCGGTTTTTTTATGAAGAATTTTAGTTAAATTCTTTTTAAGCCACTTAAGAAACTGGTGCAAGACGACCTAACTAAGTACTTGCTTACGTTACTTACTTACTCACAGAGAAAAAGACATTCTATCTCTATTACTATCTCAAACTAACCCCCTGTTTCTCGTACACGAACGATATGTTAGTGTGTCACAAATCTGCATTTATGAGCAGTCCGCCGGCCAAAATAACTTAAAAAACTAATGACTGCTATTAGCAATAAATTTAAAGATTCTTAGTGTGAATCCGGGGTACCTAGAGCTTGTTTCACCGAAATACGCATTTAAACTACAATAGTACGTAGCGTATAACGAAAGATTCAATTACATACATTAATAAATCTAAGTGCTTTCTCCAATGTATTAATCCAGTCCATACAAAGGTGGTCTGGAAGAGATCACTGCTAGGGAACCCAACCTACAGACGACGGCCATATCAGTCTGTACGTACTTACTTGTATATAGGTTAGGAAATATCGGTGTCATTGAATGTTTACCAATGTACATTAAGCAAATCATGACTACAAAAAGAGTAACAAAATTACGCAATCCGCGCGGGCCGTGGGCTGCGTGCAGTTGGCGGTGTCGCCCCGCGGCGGACAGTACACGATGCTTCTTTGACCACCAATTACTATCGCCGTCTTTAGTTCTCTTTTCTTGCCCTAGTTCGGTCAGAGAGAGGGATTAGGTTGAGGCAGTCAATTTACAACGAACAGGGTTTCCCAAAGTGTGCACCGCGACCCCGGACGGTCGCGCGTGACCAATAAAGCGTGGCGCCCTAAGTTTGGGAACTTCTGTCCTGATCTACTGAGTTGCGGTTCCACGAATAACATATCGTGGCTTAGCAAACAACACCGCTCAAGTCGAAATTAGACGGTTTTAATGCCATTGGGTGCAGATTTTAAGAATCAATCGATCATGAATAATATTTATGCTTTTAAACTAATAAGTGGTCGTTATTAAAAAAATGTTTATACCGCACAATACAGTATAAATATTTCTTGTACGAAACACTGCAGAAACTGTTCACGAAATTAAATTGCAGATTATTTAAACAGATTAGAGGAATCTAATTATTATAAATAAGACGGTAACAGTCTTATAAAAACACGATTTCTTAAAAAAAAAACTCTTCCAATGTAGTTTAAAATAGTCTGTGGTAAATTGAAAAACATAACCACAGACAATTTAAACTGAGGAATCGCGTTTTTATAAGTAACACAGTAAAGGCTTTATTTATAAAAACACAATTCCTTTAAAACACTCCTCAGAGGCAGTTTAAATAATCTGCAGTTTATTTAATGTGGTTACGTTTTTCCCTTCACCACAGACCATTTAAACTGCCTCTAAGGAGTGTTTTAGAGGAACCGCGATTTTATAAATAAGACCGTGACAGTTTAGGAACCGGAGTAGTGTACAAAGTGCTCACCTGCGCCTTCTGCAGCTCCGCCTCCTTGGCGGCGCGCTCGATGTCGTCGAAGTTGGCCGTCACCTTGGTCGCGCCCAGCCCGCCCTTACGCGCGCCCAGCTGCACACACACACACACGCACGCACAGTGTTATTGACACACCTGCGCAGCACACACACTCACCACAGACATGTCTACACTAGTCACACTAGCCCGCGAATTTACGTCTATACTATAATCCCAGTGCGTGTTCTCTAAGTAAACCACACTAGTTTTTATCCAAAAGACAATCATAAGTGGCATTAATTCAATTCAATTCAATTCAAATATTTTTATTCATTGTAAAAACAGAATGTTTACTTAATGAACGTCAAAGTTGCTAGTTTCACAATTAATGGATTATGTGGAGAAGAAACTAACAAAGAAACTCCACATTTATTCTTTTCAAAACACGTTTTAACTTAATTAACAGAGTTTTCAACTTAAAATATTAGTCATGAATGTGTTGAACACTAGTCACAATCGTCCTTTAAATAATATTAATCTACTGTTTAATGCCAAACATCTTTGTCTTCTAAATAATCCTTGATGTTATAGTAAGCCTTTTTGCACAGAATGTGCTTAACACATTTTTTAAATCGCGTTGGAGGTAACTCTAATATATCTTGAGGAATTTTGTTGTAGAACCTTATACAGTGCCCCATAAAGGATGTGTTAACTTTTGCAAGTCTAAATAGTGGAAATGACAATTTATGTTTATTTCTAGTATTAACATTATGGTGGCCACCAACATTTTCGAAGTCTTTGATATTTTTTCTAACGTACATAATATTTTCATAAATGTATTGACATGCAACTGTTAAGATGTTGGTTTCTTTGAAGAAATCTCTTAGCGAATCCCTACTATTTGGTATAGTGAGTAAAGTAGTGAGGAGTGACGCCGGACGGGTCGACAAGTGTCGACAGTCATTATATTAAAATCACGATACACACAAAAGCATACTGAGATGTACAAGACAAACCTCTAATATAAAATGAGTGGAAATCGTGTTTGTAATTAAGTGGAAAATGATGACGTTATTGGCACTGAATGATGCGTCAAAACTAAGTTTAACCCACGCTAATAAATAGTATTCCCCAAAGTATTTACATAGTGGAAGTACAAGAGTATTAAAGCATATTATGTTATGACGCCCCACAAATGCTAGGAAACTAAATAAGTGTGTTTTAGCTACCATCAGTTGTTCTGTAAAATATTGCTGTGAAGACAATCAAATTTATTTACACAGATGTACCAGTTGTTGTGACGGAACAGTTGGCGTGACGGAAAACCTACGTTTGATGCGTCACAATATACAATAACAAGCAGTGTAACTTTGTTTTTGTATATTAGCCATGTACACACAAACTCTTAATCTGTCCCTGAATCGAATAAATATTATTTTTTTTACTTTACTATCTAAACCTTCTCAGTACACCAGTGCAGAGTGACTTTTGTTTATTTGCTATATCCAAGGAGACAGAACATACGTGAATCATGCCGAAAAGCTTTAAGTTTGAAGACAGGTAATACCTACAATATCGTTAGACAAAATTTGGCACACTCGCATTGCAATGGGCGACTCCAGAAAATATTCTCGTCAATGGAAAATTACGCGGCTCTGTCTGCTTACTAAACTTAATGCTTTTAACGACTTGTGTTTAATGCTCATTAATTTTCAGATTCTAATCATGATGGTTTGTTCCATTAACTTACTTTTGCTACTGTGAATTTTTAAGATTGCATATAAAACACCGAGAAGACAACAGACTTCTGAATTTTTTCATACTCTTTATTTAGGCTAAATTGAATAATAATTCAGTTTTTCATAGAGAAACGTGGCATATGAATTTAATAATTTTAATGGCAAAATTGGCCTTTATTTAAAACACCTCTAATTTCACTTTCGACCAGGTCCTCAGACCAGATCTGTGAAAAGTATACTCATTATTTTACAATCATAAGCAGCCTCAATTCACTTCAATTCTTTTCAATGGTATCCCCACGACTCTGCCAATGGCAGGTTTGTGAAGATGACAAATACTTTTTTTAGCCCCAATACAAGACTGTGGGAACTTACCCCAGGTCGCTTGGCAGCGGGGTTGCGCGAGGCGGCGGCGGCGGCGGCCGGCGGGCCGGCGGCCGGGCTCGAGTCCCACAGGCGAGCCTCCGCGCTCAGAGCCTCCACCTTGGGTGTCGCGGTGCTCTGGCCACACAAAAACGAAAATGTTACGAGACTCAACTATGCCATGCTACAATGCTGATGCTGATGAGGTTGCCGACACACTGCAGTGCATCTGGAATGTTCAAGGAAGCCCACACTGACGGCTTTCATGCCATTCTCCGTAAACGGGCAATGATGCAGCAAGTACATGGTAGCGCCAACAGCATCCTATGTGCAATTGCCGATAGGCCCGGTTGTGCAGTCTGGGCACACTTGATGCGGCTACATGGGAGCAAATAGTGCGCACAGACTGAGTGTATTTTGTGTACATAGTAGGAATTAGTTTTATTGTTTTTGTAGTAACATAAGTTAGATTAAATTATACTAACGAATTTATGTTATCATTATTATAATTAAACAAGGCTACTAGGTAAAGTAGCTTTCATTTAGCTGAGAATAGATGATAACCCAATCAAAGTTGTCTGCAACATATTTCTTTACTAAAAACATACATATTAAACTATAATCCATAAACCGAGGGACTAGTTTGATAGTTCATTTGCACAAGGTTGCTATAGTCAGGCTAGTGCTGTTGTCATCGATATTTAAAAAATACGGCTTTTGTCGATGACCTAATCAAATTAATTTCAAAAGTGCCATGTATGCACCATATTCCAGAGAGGCGTCTGGCTACTGCAGGTGAAGTCTCTGTATTCTACAGACTAAAACAGGTGAGGGAGCAGGTGAGAAACTTGGATTGAGGAAACTTACGAGTGAAACGTTTGTGTGTTTTTTATGAAGTCTAAAGTGGAAGTTAAGAAGCTTACAAAACTCATCTATTGTGACGATTAATTTTATAAGATTCGCCAATTTTTACAACTTAGCAAACCACATAGTTAGTCAATATTGATTATCGATATTGACTATGTCACTATTTCATTTTGTCTAACCCTAGTAACCCTTTTTCTGTCACTAAACTAATCTCTCTGTTTATGGTTTTTAGTGTAGCAGATTCTGAGTCTTGAAGAAATAATAATACCTTGGGGATAAGACCATGTATGTTTGGTTGATCAGCTACGACAGTCAATAAAATCATATCATTAATTACAGATAGTCATAGTTAAGATTATTTTAGACAGTTTGATTTTTTCTTCAATAGTAATTTATAATTGAAATTAAGGGTATGGTAGTTTCAACACAATAGTTTTAGTGAAGTGAACAATGAATAAGCTTAGACTTAGTTATCACAAAAATTGCACAAGCCACACAGGGTTATGTGAAACACCCTTCCACTCCAAAAAAAAAAAAAAATATGTAACAACTGCTGGTGTACATAACTGAGTTATTTCAATAAATCTTATTTTACTTTACTTTACTTACTTTATCAGTAATGGATGGTTTGACTTGAATATGTCATTGAACACTATCACACACAACTTACCTATGTGACATCTGCATATGACTGTCAGTCAACTGTAGTAGTACTACATTTTTAAGCATCTGCTACATAACTTTACATTCGAGGATATTTAAACAGTAAACAAAATTAAGGAAATGTCTGAATATTGTTTTAATTGTCATGGGGTACTTTTTTACTCACTCTGGGACAGACAAAGAGAATATCCAACTAAGTTTTTCTTTCATAAGAATATTCAGTAAAACTATGAGTGTATGAGTTGTCCGACCCTGCAGGTGGGCGGTGGGTGTACCTGAGCAAGGTCATGCGCGTTAGTGCTAGCAGAGTCTCCGTGCGTAGCAAACCAGTCTACCTCGCTGTCCTGTGCTTGCTTGGTCTCCGCCGGGGCTGCCTCCAGGTGCAGCTGTGAACAGTTTGCTTGTTATTATTTTTAAAACTTATGTGGTTGTAAATAAACCTAAATGTGCACTTGTAGTGTAATTGTTATACAGTTAATTGGTTGAGCTGTGGTTAATTTCTAAGTTGAATACTTTGAAATTAACAACAGTTAGCAGGCAATATTGCCTGGGCTGTGGATACCTTTTCATCCTCTGTAAATCTATTGAAAACTCAGGCCCAAAATAGTATTTTTACAGTCAGTTAAAATAGATTAGGTAATAATTATAGCCATATAAATAGTAATAATTATAGCCAATCAGTGATAAAGGTACTTATTGAAGCAGAAAGCAATGAGCTAGGTCTCCTCAGAAGGGCTTGGTTATGTTTCCATACTAAAAATACAGATCATAATGAGAGACCACAAAATCAAACAATCATTTGAGTAAGAGATTGGAATAGCTACTTACTACATAATATTCTTAACGATAAGTACTTACATCATCCTAAAATAAAATTGTTTACAGTTTTTACTTCACAATTTTTTAAATTACTATTGAAACCCAAACCGGGTTTCAAACAACAGATATGGTGAACATGGCCAAATTGGCCAACTAAAGCACAGATCTATTGACCTTCCTACTTCAAAATCTTTGTACCAGGGTGGCTTGAGGTGGCCAGGGACAAGGAGGAATGGAAGGCTTTGCAGAGCACAGGGAAATACATATAGTCGCTTAGCAAACAACACTGCACAAGTCGTTTTTCCTACTTTACAGGAGAGACAAATAACTTTTTAAGTTTATAAACAGTTTCTACGGTGTTCCATAGAAAAAAATATTAGTGTGGTGTTCAAATTTTTTGAAAAATGTCTGCTGATTAGTCTGGATGATTGAATCCTATAGATAGATCGATTTGTGCTTAAAATCTGCACCCAATGGTATTCAAACGTCAAAACAGTAAAATTTCAACTTGAGCAGTATTGTTTGCTAAGCGACGATATGACAAACATATGAAATGGGTATAAGTGTACAATGATGCAACAGTGTAAAGAATTTTGAAATTGTTGTTTCTTCAACATAGGGACTCTTACAAATGCAGTCAGTGTTAAAAGCATACCTTGGTACCATGTGTCTTCATGGCCTGGTCAGAAAGCTGGCTGAGCTTGTCTCGGTATGCAAGCGCCACTCGTGAGCTGTACTTCTGGCGCGAGTCCTCTGTTGTCAGCCCATGGGTGCGAAAGTACTGTGTCTGTATACAAAGCATGTGGTTAAGGGTCATCTCAAATGGAGCTGTATTGGGTGGTAATTTAAAGTAAATAAGCAAAGAGAACTACCAATACATGATAAAATTTTCTTTAGGAAATCACACCTAACTTTTGAAGAAATTACAAGCTACATTCACAGATATAGGTAAAATTCTAAATTCAGCGACAAAAGTGCCAATCTGTGGCAGAAAAATGACAGCTAGTCAAAGGCGTGATATTGCGCCCGTGTGGGGATCGCCGGATTTTGTATGGAAGATAAGCCGTGATACGTCGCGCTATAGGGCCAGGCCAGCCGCCAGGCTGCGGAACGACGGCTTCAGCGAGACGAGACTTACGGCGTTGGCATTGCCGCCCAGCTGCATGTTTCGCAGCTGCTTCCATGTCCAGTTGGTGTCAAGCTGCGTGGAGCGCACGAACGTCAGGTGCACGCCCAACCCGCGATGCACGGCTGAGCAGTCGATGCAGATGAATACCCCGTACGTCACCGACGACCACGTAGGGTTCTTCGCGTTGCAGTCGAAGCATACCTGCGCGCCACACCACACTTCGATTAATTAAATTCACACAATAAACTAATCCGGACACCCTCGCCAAGCCAAACACCTACTTTATTAGTGGAAATAGCCCGTAATCTTTGAAAAACTGCTTCAATATCGCTTTTACTAGGCCCCGTGTCAGCCATTTTCAACAATTTCGACGTGTTGTCACACAAACGTCAAAAAATATACGAATGAAAAAACTTCAATTAACCATAGACAAAAAAAAAAAAAAAAAAAGTATGTTCATACCATTCATACTCAAGGATACCCACAGAGTACATTAGGATACCTACTGGACGTGTCGTGCCCCGATCCATGCTGCCGTTCTTACGCAAGGGACGACAAAACAATAAAATTAACAGTAAGCCGCGTCCCCATGACTCAAACAGCGTAGGCTATTTCAATTCAAGTATTAACAAAAATAAGAAAAACAAGAAATAAGAGGTCGCGGGTTCAGTTCATTTTTAGCCTCTAAATGGGTTTTTTAAAATAGTCCTGAGCACGGGTTAGTGCAACCAAAAGAGTATAATCATGTAGGTACATTTAGGTAAAAACCTAACTGCAACGTGGGTTACTCGGGGCTGCAAGTGATGTAAATTGCTTCGACTAGATGTCGCTGCCTGTACGTAATACCGAGAAAGTTTGTAAAGAGGCTCAAGATTTCGCCGATGCCTACACTTACCCATAGCTCAGTTGGGAGAGCGCTGGCACGATTAGCCAGAGGTCGCGGGTTCAGGTCCCAGTATGGGTGGAATTTTTAGCCTAAATAGGTTTTTTAAAATTGTCCTGAGCACGGGTTAGTGCAACAAAAAGAATATAAGTAAACACACATAATAAATATTTAAAATAAAATTAAATAAAATATTTGTAACAAGATATAACGTGATAAACATTTTACAAGTGCACGGAAGTGATATACCTGCAGCCTGTTGGTAGACTATACTCGTAAATAAGATAAGAATATTCTTTATTGTACCAGGAAAAACAAGTCGTGGAATGCTCTGCGTATCCAGTACAATTATGCCTTCAGGATGATGTTGACGATTGGGTAACACGACTCTCAAAGTTGTAGACGAATACGTCTACTTAGGACAAACAGTCCAACTAGGCCAGTCCAACTTCGTGAAAGAGGTCAATCGTCGAATCCAACTCGGCTGGGCAGCATTCGGGAAACTTAGAAAAGTCTTTTCGTCTAATATACCTCAATCGCTCAAGAAAATTATACAACCAGTGTGTGTTACCAGTGATGACTTATGGCACTGAAACGTGGTCTCTCACTATGGACCTCATAAGAAGGCTCAAGGTCACGCAACGAGCTATGGAAAGGGCTATGCTCGGAATTTCTCTATGAGATCGAATCAGAAATGATGAGATCCGTAGACGAACGAAAGTCGTCGATATAGCCCAGCGGATTAGTAAGTTGAAGTGGCAGTGGGCGGGGCACATAGCACGCAGAACTGATGGCCGATGGGGCCGAAAAGTTCTCGAATGGAGACCACATATCGGCAAGCGCAGCGTAGGACGCCCAGCCACAAGATGGACAGATGACCTCATCCAAGTGGCAGGAAGACGCTGGATGCAGGCCGCTTCCAACCGGTCTTTTTGGAAATCCATGGAGGAGGCCTATGTCCAGCAGTGGACTTCTTGTGGCTGAATGATGATGATGATAATGATGATGATGTTAAGGCTGCCTCGGTACTGTAGTGCATCGGGCATGTTTGCGGACGCGCGTGTTGACGATTTTCACGCGATTCTCCGCAACAGATGCGCATCGTCGTTATACAGAGTCCGAGCCAGCACTAACAGTATACTGAAAGTTATTTTTATTTATTTATTTATTTCATAAAACTTACAACTATCATTACAGGGTGGCCTATTGCGATAGTGAAGTACGAAATACATAGCAGAGAGGATTGACATGACAGTGCAATAATTAGATACTAGGATGTACTCACATTAGATAACTGCATCACCCCTCTAGCTCATACTAATGTAGGTAAACTAAATTTAAATAAATTTAATTTAAGAATTTTTTTTTTATATCACTAACATACTTAGTTTTAGTTTTATTTTATTATTGAATGCAATTTTACGCTACTAACAACCTATGGATTGTTTTATCCGAAATAAAGTGATACAATACAATAAAATATACACGCATCAGCTTAAAGCTGCTACAGCATTAAATTAATAATAATAAAAAAAAAACGCGCACTGGATGGGGCATGTCGAGTAAATATCTACGCTTAAGCGTACCTACCCGGGCATTCCATGAAAACCATGGAGGTACGAAAACACAGCATCCAGCAACATTCGTGATGTTATCTGTGGTTATAATTTAAGTGGCAAAAAAAACTGTTGCCAAAAAAAAAGAAAAGAGAGGCGACGGGGAAATGGACGCGCTGCGATTATTAATTTTATAAATCTACAGGACGTATGTTTTTATGAAAAAGTGCATTATTTCTACAATGCAAATTTCCATGCATCTATTTTACTAAATGTATTGCCACAGAACTTGATAACAGTGAAGTGTCTGAGTGTTGTATCGAAGTTTCTTTCGCGCAGTAAGACTGTCCCTCACTGGGGAAGTGAAAGTTCGAGTGCTACGAGTATTTTTGCTCCTTTTGGGGGAGTTGTTCGGGTGTGAGAATGCAGTGAGAGTGTCTCGAGCAGCCACGCTAGCATGGAGGCTTTCCAAGCGAGCGGCGACGACATCGAACGCGCGCTGATGGACTTGGGTCCTCTGCTCGGTGTCAACATCAAGGAGGAGGCTCCAGAGGAACAGCAGGATGCTGCTGCCGCTGCGCTTGCCAATGTCAGTCAATTTACATACCTCATATACATTTTCCACACACGAGGTATTTTTTTAGCATCTGTTGACAACAGGCTTCTGTTATCCCAGTTCAGGGTCATTCTACTGTGCAACACTTCTTAAAGGCATGACATTTTTACACAGTGAATGGAGAGTAGCTGTACTAATATAATTTTAAAGTAAAACCTGTAAGCATAGCTTCATGGGTCACAGTTTGCAATTGTATTTTTAACAATGTGGCTTTCCACAACTTCTTTTCAGCCCAATTTGCGTCACAAGCATAGTTCTCCCTGTAACATATTGTTAAACACAGGGTGGTAGTGCAGAGACAGCAGCTGCAGCCGAGGCTGCAGCAGAGCATGCTCTGACACACTGCGTGCTGTGTACTGCACAACTGGCCGTGACTGATGGCACACCCAAGCTCATGGAGTGTCTGCACTCCATCTGCGAGCCGTGCCTTAAGGCCAAGATCGAGGAGAAGCAGGCCAGTGGGAGAGATTTCCTTGGTATGTTACTTAATAATTAAACTTACCAATGAAGGTAATGAAAGCTTGTTAAATACAGATAGATAGATAGAATATTCTTTATTGTATACAGCTAGTTTGTGTAATTATTTCTACCTTGAAGTATGTCACTTCAACACATTTTCATTTACATCGACTTGTAGGGATTATCTAGAGCCAACTCAAGTGTAACAGTAGCTATTCGCACTCTAATATTTTTAGTAGGTACCCAACAACAGGCATTGTTCCACTTGTGTGTAAAAATAATGATATGAAATATAAAGAACTATTTGTCCCGGTGAACTTTGTACCACCACAGAATACATTTATATGATTCTTGCACCACGCCATCTATTTTTAAAACACACTGTTCGCTCACACAATGTTATCTATTTTAAACTGAAAATAAATATTATCCCATGGGAACGCATTACCAGGATATCAAGTATGCTAGGTCCCAATTCAGGTCTTTGTCTATCTGTATGCCAAGTTTTATGTAAATCCTTTTTAGCCGTTATTGCGTGATTGAGTAACGTTTGTTCTCTTCACAAACTTTCACATTTTATAATATTATAGTAGAATTCTTTATTGTGCCCACGGTTAGCCAGAGGTTGTGGGTTCAAGTCCCGGCGTGGGTGGAATTTTTAGCCTCTAAATAGGTTTTTAAAATTGTCCTCAGCACGGGTTAGTGCAACAAAAAGAATATATAATGTGTTATTAATTTTTAATTTATTGAGTATTATTATTAATTTGTAATTTATTAATTTGTTACGTTATCAATTTTTTATTTTATTTATAGAAACGCAATGTTTTGTATTAGGAGCGGAGAGCATGACAATCCTGTGCCCAGCTTGCCGGCTGCAATGCCAGCCCGGCAATATGATCGACCAGCGCTTTGTGCTCGAGAAGATGGCCATGGAGCAGACCAGTGCAGGAGGTAAGGCATAATCTCTCACCAAGTGGCCTGCTGTGGCAAGCCTTGGTTTCTGCCAACCCTCTATAAATTGTAGGCAATAACAGCAAATTGTTGGCCAATGGAATCATTATCAAATAAACCGTTATTATTTATTTTGACCATAACATTTCCGAGCCAAGATCAGTGATTAACTCTAAATATACAAATTAATGGACGCAGATAGGCTTTGATAGCTCTTTTTCCGCAACGATGGTAAGGACTACCGTAAAAAGCGCCGCTGTAGTCCACACCGGTAAAATCAAAACTCTTTCATGGGAAATGGATTGGAGGGCTTTGTTTTGAAACAAATGTTGCATATTTCGAAACGTTTACGTATCATATTTCGGAAAGTATCCAAAAGTGTTGTCTGAGTAACGTTAGTAATAGGCCAGGGGCAGCGTGTAAGTTTTTGGTATGGTAATGATCTACATTAAGATGAACTATGCGATCTCTAGCAGGCAAAACTATTGGATGTTTCTGAGTGGAACTCAACTGTGATTGACTTAAACGACAACCTACGTGCACAGCTCCACTTTCATCAATAAAAGCGTTCAGTTTTTGTAAAGCGTTGTCATTTATATTCAAAGAGTGGCGTTTCTGAATATAAGAGATAATATAATTTTCAGTCTTTTCTAATTCAATGACTGAAATGAGACCTTTCGTTTTTAAAAGTTTGATAAAATTAAGTAATTCATAATTCATAACTTTATTGCGACCATGTAGTTGTTTAGTTGTTAAAGTGCCTACACATATGCGTGTAAAAGTTTATTCCAATCAGAGATCCTATTCGCGGGTTCGTAAATAACGATGCTTGTACATCTTTATCCGACGTAACAAACAAGGATACTGGTTTAGCCTCAGAAAGCTAAGACTCTAAAATGTCGGGTGTGAAATGTGAGTTTGGTCATTCCTTAATATGGTAAGTGAGCCAAGAAAGTCCGTTAAATAAAAATCATTATTAATTTCGGCATAATAGGACGAGATATAATATCCGCGGGATTCTCTTTTCTCGGGACATGAGACCAATGCTCAGCACTGCTGAGTCAGCAGGAACATTTTCATTAATGGCCGCAATGTGGTTTGCAACAAAGGTTTTGAATTTCTACGGTGGCGCACAAAACTATGACAGAGTGACCGTAGAGTCTGTAAAAGCGATAATGCGGTTAATACGCGTTCGTTTGATTATAGTGTCTTAGTTCGGTTCTGTTCAGTTTATACATATAAATAAATCAATATTTCGCGGAGGCACTCTTGATTTTGAGCATTAAGTGTGACTTTACCTTCATCATAATCGTCTTTACTGACTCGAATGTAAACAATAGCGCCGTAAAACTTCTTAATCGTGTCAGGAAATCCTATAAGAATAACATTTGGAAAACTTTATGACGAGGTATTTAAAATTCTCAATCAAATTGAGTTCTTGTTTGAACTGTTTCCATTGGTGCTCAATATACAAATACAAAATACAAAAAACTTCATTGTCAGACAGGTGTACACCTGGTCCCCAAATATAAGCGGAAATTTGATCGTCCCAATCTAGATTCTGCTTCCAACACTCTTGGATCAGCAGTTTCAACTTCTTGAACACAAATATTAGCTTTCTGATCCGTTTTGTTTGGGCAGTAATGTGAGGTTACTAGCTTAAGGTGCTGTCAATTATCACACCCAAGTATTTAATATTGGTAGTCCTAACCAAGGCGAGGCAAGTGCAGTCTAGCCGATGATTACACGAGTGGTATTTTATGTGGAAAGACGAATCCGGTTGGGTATTTTTTCTTAGGCTGAAGGTAATGAACTTCAATTTGGCTACATTTAGCTTAAGCAGACAGAAACAACAGAGAGGCATGCTCTGCACGTTGTAGCTTGAGATTGCCGAGATTATTTACCTCTACAAAAAACAGACTATAAAACAAATTCCTACTTAGCAAAAACACACCCCAGTAGGCCTTGATTATTCTGTTATTAGTTGTAGCACCCGTAGCCCAAAATGTGTCGTAGCTCCCCCTTTTTCTACATCCGCCACTGATCTCGTAAAATATTGTCGACCATGTCTGTACGGTAAGTGTCGTGATCGTGTGCAGAAGGCCTGAGCGGCGAGCAGCAGTGCAACAGCTGCGACGACACGGCGCCCGCCACCTCCTACTGCGTCGACTGCGCCGAATTCATCTGCGACAACTGCGTGCAGGCGCATCAGAGGTACAACCCTCACCTGCTACTACATTTGACAATAAATACTGTAAAATTTTGAGATTTAACAACCAAATGCATTCGTCAATCTAGGGTTATTTTCGAGGGGTGGCCTGGCTCACATACCGCCCCGTATTCCAGTGCATGTTTGCATGTGACCTATCATCCTGGGGCGGGCACTAGCCCATCTGTGGTGGGTAGCCACAGTGACTATAGCCCACCTCTCAGCCCAGTCTCTCTACGCCAATGACGAAATGATGTAGTTCCCTTGTTTATTTGAATTGAATAGTTTAAAAAACCTTACGACTTCATAGCATCCAAGAGTTAATTCTTTCTTTATTACTGACCACCGTAAAGTTCCTGAAGTCACAATGATTTTTTTCTAAAACAAAATTATGTGTTAGAGAAAATCTGCTGAAATATCACTACAAATAGGCTTTGTCAAATGCCAATTCGTCAATGATCAGTGCCGTTGCGATGTGTCCCCAGGCTGAAGATCACGAAGGACCACACGATCAAGTCCAAGGAGGAGGCGGTGGGCGAGCTGCAGGCGGCGCAGGCGCACACGCGCAATGCGCACGACATGTTCTGCGCAGAACATCCGCAGGTGAGTGCCCGCGCATTCATGCTGGCGATGGCGTCCCCACACTGCAAGGAAGCAGTGGGCGAGTGCGGGCCACGCACGAAGCACGCACCAAACCGAACTGAACCGCATGAGCCTGCATCGCTTTCTCATTCGTCAGCAGGTGAATGGGAAGGCGATGTTTGAGGTGCAGTGCTTGGACGCACGCATATTTGTGTACGAGCACTCGTATACTGCTGCTTTCCACACGTTTCACACATTTGCTTACTTTTGTTCACACACTTGTTAAACTGCTGTCCGCACACTTCAATGGAAGATTGTATTTCGAATAAATATTATAATTGAATCGTATGATTTTAAAACGACACATGTCCTTTCATTACAACTTTGCAGGAAATAGAAAAAACTGATTTATTCAAATACTAATATCTACAACAGCAATATTTTAGCATATTATATTGATTTCTGTATGAATAAACTACAATTGTTTTTTCTAATGTAAATCAATAGTTAGGTGTAAATAATTTAATAAAAAAAAATGGGCAAGTGTTATTTTAAAAACACATGTGACTTGTGTTGTTTTAAAATCACACGATTCAATTATTATGTCCACAGAGGTAATTATTATAAGGTGAAAAGTGCAAGCATGTCAACATTGATGTAACCTGGCTTTGTAATAATTTGTCAGTGTTCACATATGTTTGTCTTTGCATTCCAGTACATTCATAAAGCAGTGTTTTTTTTAGTTCCATCTTTTTTGGAATAGGAACGCAACAACACTTATTGGTTTTAATTTAGTTTTCACTTATTTTTAGTTCGTGTAAAAAAAGCCCCTGTAATTATGTAAATATTGTGTTCATAATGTATCCTGTCTTCTTATCGTGTCGGTGACAAAATCAATTAGATTTTAATGGCCCAGAACTCGGCTACGTGCACTCCAGCGTCTGTGGCCTCCAGCAAGTCCTCTCGAGTGCATGTGGACGGCCACAAGGGACACACAGAGAGGTTCCCCATAGTCTGAGGGGAATTCCGTTTTACAGCAGTGGTTCCGCTCCGCACCTTTGTAGCCCCACCTGTATGAGTTATTTTTACATCTGCCGACCTGAGTGCGAAGTCTGTTTAGTGATTTCCACGTCGCCCATGGTAACTCGCGTCCCGGTGGTAGCGCCTCTCTGGCCTCTTCAAAACAGTCGGAAGCAGGAGCCGAGTCAAGCCACAGCTTGATCCTTTTGGGCGGTCCGTTTTCTGTGGCTGTTGCAGTTGCCAAAAAGCTTTTTCGGCTTTAGTCAAGAGGGTGTCGCTAAGTATCCGTACAAAGGGTGCCTAGGTGCTGTCTCCTGTTTGTACTTCTCAACGGAGCCAGCCACCTCTCTTCGGACCGCAGGTGGCGCGATGCTTGCCAGTGGGAAAAGCAACTGTACCGGGGTCGGTTTGAGGCACGTTTTGTTGAATGCTATGTCCATTGAATTGGAATGGGCTGAGCGGTGCCAGACTGGATATGGGCAAGCATATTCGCCCGCAGAGAAGCAAATTACTATAGTCTGTAAAACATAGCTTGAGCTCCACGACAGCCGTCACACTAACAGGGCTAGGGATGGGACGATGTCGACATCAAATATCACTTAAAGCGTGTTGATAACGTGGATGGAAAGAAGAATTTCGAGCAGTTGAAAATATGAAATGAAACACGAGAAATATTATTTTACAAAGTTTTATTCAAGTAGAGGTGTACATCCTAAAATCCCTAAATCAGTTTCTGATTCGAATTCTGAATCAGAGTCACTGAAGCAGTCTTCCAAATTTGTAATCAAGTCTTGTTCAATATTATCAAAGCGAACATCTCGCTCCCAATCTTCTTGCATAGTATTTCTGCATTTCGTAACTAATTTTTTTCAATTTTCTGGCGTAACATGCTAAATGCATTTTGCAGCAACGTTAGCATTTATTCGCTATGAAATTTGATTATGCTTTTCAAACAAATAAACTTCAATTCCAATAGTAAACCTGCAGTTTAGATCATCCATCACCAAATCATCGAAAGTTTGTTATTTGGGTGGTTCTATTTAAGAAGGACGAAAACCATGTTAATTTCGGCACGGACTTTTTTTTGCATTTTAGGCAAAAGAAGTAGTTTGAACTATAGCTTAGATTGTTTCTATATTGATCTAAAACGAGCCAGTCAAAAAAACGAAGTATGTGATTATTATTGCCTTTTAAAAAATAATAGTGTCCAGGAGACTGAGGCTGGGAACAGGGTACTGAGATTTCAAGTAATAACTCATAGTAAACCAACGTTTACTTTAATAAAATTACGTAGGTTACATTTTCACGTAATGAATAATCATTTGGAATACACTAGACCACAAAACTCACGCAAAAACAAAACAGAAAAATTAAACTCGAAAGTCATCATAACCTTTTCACAGCTTTTTAAATAATATTATTATTATTGAGTATTAATAGGCAGAATTATTATGATTGTCTTCTATAATATTTTTTTATTTAATCATTAAGTTTACTTAATCGTTAATCTCACTGTAAGTCAATCATAATCAGTCATAATACAATCTTAAAAATCTTAGAACAACTATTATTTTTGTGAATAGTCAGTAGAAAATACCTATATAATCAAAGACTAATTAAAAATCATTTAAAAAAAATTAACAACTTATATGCTAATTAAATTTCAGTCTTCATGTGTATATTTATTTGTAGTCGCAGTCTTTTAAGCACTCCAGACATGTAAAGGAGATACATTTTTTTGTGCCCATTGTCCAAGAGAATACATTGGACCCAATCTTTTCCTGTGGTGTCTTCATTATATGATGTACAACAGATCAGGCAAAAACAATCATCTGATTCCTTTTCTCTCTTTTCTCTTTTAGTTCTCTTTCCTTTTCCAGTTTTTGTAGCCTTTGTCGTACTCTTTTCCGTAGTTGATTCTTCAATTTGGCTTGCTTGTAATTTGATGCCTGTACGTACAATTTTCTTTCGTTGCACATATCTTTGTTTTCTTTGACTTGACAAGATCTGATGATATTTTTATACGTACTAAGTTTCCTTTTACGAATTTTCATCGTCGATTCATCAAAAGTATAAATAAGTTTCTTAGAAGTCTGATCTATGGTCGGGCTGCCAGTAACAGTGTCATTTGGAAAGAAAATACTGGGGTCTTTATCTATGTCCGGTACTTCAGATACTTTTGGAATTTCAAGATTGAGCAAAGTATTATTCGACGAGCAAGTCACATCAGATCGGTCATCGATTTTTGACTTTTTGAAATACGCCAAATCGAAGTTACAATCAGTTGGAAGTTGATTTTCCATAATGTTCGTACTATCAGTTTCAGATCGATTGGAGTCAGAATTTTAGTAGATATCATCAACACAAGACCTTGATGTTGAAGTATATTTCAGTGTCACAAACTTTGTAGTGTGCACATCCATGAATATCGCAAAAACAACTAAGAGATTTCATTATAAGCAATCTTGGTAAAAGAGCAGTTCCTTGGACTTGATGCACTTTCAAAGTGCCATTAAAAATTATCAAATCGGGTAGATTTTCTGTTAATATCCGCGTGATTTCATTAATATTCCTATGCGTTACGACACAAACAGTTATAAGTATTAGAACATCTGCTTTGAATTGCTCCGCATAACTCGTAGATATTTGATATATCACCACCGCAGGACACGGTATGGTCAGCAGTTCTCTTGCTAACAGCTCCAATCCCATCTGGCGCGCCTTTTCCATGGTCGGCTTCCGAGTTCCATTCCTATGTTCTGTGTTCCACGTCCAGTTAATGATTTGGGCATAGTTCTGAAATTTTGCAAGCTAAAACATAGAACAAAAGCAAATTTCTATACTGTTTAACTGGTCCGTCACTTAGGCATTGCAAATTTTCTAAGTTTCTTGGTAATTCATCCAGAATTTATTACCTTATTTATTGTTGAAAATAGTTTTACTATCTTACGTAGATTAATAACCCTTTAATGAAATAGAGTAGGTACTCAAAATATTTTTCACCCAGTAGTGACCGATTGTGTTAGTATTTGCCTAGCGACGAACACTGGATTAATTGCTATTTGAAACGACTGCTTAATAATTTAGTATAAAAGGAGTAAGGCAAGTTATAATTAGTAAAAAAATTAAGTATTCAATAGATAACCATCTCCAAAATTAACACTAAGTCTCAGTATCCTGGATCAATCTCAGTCTCCTGCCCATCAAATTGGCAGAAGACTGAGGACAGGAGACTGAGAATATTTTAGTTATTGATTAATAACAAAGTCTACACACCATTTCAATATTAAATCAAAGCAAATCTATGCAAGTATTTCAATATGTTACTAGATTCAACTGGTAGAAAATAGCTAGTAATTACTGTCTCTGTCATACTTACATGCAGGATACTGGGGAGCTGACCGACCACGGCCCAACCTCAGTCAAATAACTCGCCACAGTGAGTGCACGATCCGCGAGCGAGACTTAGGCAAAAGACCCTGAGCTAACTTTACTTCGAACGGTCATTTCAACAGAACACCAATGAACTAGATTACGCACACTTTGATAATTTCATAAAGTTCTGATGTAGCAGGAGACTGATGTAAAAGCAAAGAGACAAAAATATAATGCAGTATTTTTAATCAAATTTTACACTAGTAACAAAATGACACAAATACGTTAAAAGTTCATTTATTAAGGATTTCTATTTCAGTGCCAAAAATCTATTTTATTTCTAAAACTGGGTTATCATTAAGCATCAAAGCTTTTGTTTTGTACAAGAGACATGTCAGGAGACTGAGAAATTGGCTCTTCAAAGTATAATTTTTTGTATAATATGTTTTAGAATCGAGCTTATTTTCAGTGCCATAATAGAAAAAAGTTAGGTGTTCAGGCTTGGTTGCGAATTATGGTGATAAAATTAAAAACAATGTACGAAATACGAAGAGCCGTTGAAAATTCCATCAAGAATAGAATCACCCATTTACAGTTACGATACTGGTTAGACATCACTATCTGTGCAGTAAGTAGGTACGGAATTTTCGCAGTACAAATATTCTGTGAAAAAAATTCAAAACTTCATGGATTTGAAGTTGATAGCTGTCGCGGAGCTCAAGCTGTTTTACAGACTGTAGGCCCGTCGTACGGAGAACTCGTGGGGGGCCACCCATCTTAAAGATGAGTGCAGACTTTTTGCTTCATACGTGCAGTGTTGCTTACAAGTCAGCGTACGGTCTAGGCCTCTAGGGTAACTTTAAGGTACTTTGGGTGGATGTTGTGTTCTATCGGCTCCCTTGCCATGTGATTTTAAACTGTCGCTCAGTTGATCGGTTGCGGAGGTGAAATGGGCATGACTGTGTCTTTGCAAGATTGGTAACGACTAAGGTTCTCCAAGGCGGACGCTGATATTAGTTTAGCTTCCTCGAATGTCTTCGTCTGGGAGGCCAGTAGAGGAAGCTGGTTGTATTTGCTCTACGTGGTTGATCGTTGGTGTGGATATTATAAAGGGGTGGGGCCAAAACGCTGCCTTGAGGAAGTGCGTTCTTCGAGGAGCGCCATCTACTCTTTTCAGGAAGAAGGGCGTGGACACATGTGTACAGTGGCGGCGCCGCACCGTAGTGATGGGGACGAGCCCGAAGGTGAACCTGGAAACGTCGGTTTCGTAAAAGCTCCCCCAGTACCTACAGTGACAAACTGGACGTCCCCTACGGGTTCTCCCACCTTCAAAAGCAGTCTTCTGAGATTGTGTCGTACGTTGTTGATAAGTCGACCAACACACTACTCCTATTACGTTGCCAGACTCAAACCCGTCCTCTATGTATTGAGTCAGTTTTAGCACTTGGTTACAGCATGACTTGGCAGGTCGGAAGTCGGCTTGATCTGGTATGAGCTTTGTCTACTATTTTGGTCAGCAAGGATATAGGACGGTAGTTTCTCGGACCATCGGGTCGTTTACCTGGTTTCAGGAGGGCGATCACTCATGCTTTTCTCCACATCTTTGGTATTTTTGCCGAATTGAGACGCTTATTAACCATTTCTAGAAGCCATGACACTGCTGCAGGGACCAGGTGTTTTAGTTGTTCGACGGATATGTCGTCTACGCCACTAGCTTTCCGTTTTGAAGCGATTTAATTCCATTTAAATATGATACAAGGAACTCTTGTTGATGTTTCGCCAAGTCCGTCGGTCGGTCTACGCTCGGTCGGTCTACGCTCGGCCGGTCTATCGTCGGCTTAGCTCAGAGACACTTGGTACTAGAAGACTGAAATTTGGCACAGATATACATATTAATCACGCCAACAAACCGGTTAAATATAATCTTTAAATTAAAAAATAAGACACCTCCCTTTAATTACACCTAGACAATAATGTGCCCGTATCTTAAAACTTTCATATCTGTTTCCTCGATAGTATTTGGAGGGGTTGGGGGAGATGTAAATTCAATTCCTTAATAGGTCATAGGGCCGTTATAGTACATTACTGCAGCGGCCAGCAAAAGAGGCATTGATGGACGAACGTGGAAATGTGGGCCGAGGCGAAGCGACGTAAGTCCATCAATGCCTAGTTGTGGCCAAGGCTTGTATATGATTTTTCCCAAATAATGTGCGGAAATTAAAACTAAGTAGTACTAAGGCAGAATTTCTTTCAAAATCAGACGAACCACGAACGTACAACAATAATTTTTGCCGCGTTAAAGTGTTCTTTTTTTTTCAATAGGAATATCCAGCTTTCTATCGCAAGCAAGTTCGAAATTTAAATAAAACCTCTGATAAGTTACCTCCTTGGTTGTCATCGTTCGGATAAAAGATCGTTCCATTTTTAAATAACACGACAGATATGAGTTTAGTAGGTATGTAATCTATTTGGCCGCAAAACACGACAGCTATGAATTTTCATAGAACTTTTTCCGGCCGCTGCTCGCGTGGAATTGGCCAGTACAGCAATTTCGATTTATCTCGAAGAAAGTTGTCGAAATAATGCTCAAATTGCCAAGCATGTTTGAGAAAAAAACCTAGTTCCACAGCTGAAAAGTGTAAAATGTTTGCCAGGAGCGGCTGTCGCTGTTCTGCGAGACGTGCGATCGGCTGACGTGCCGCGACTGCCAGCTGCAGCACCACCGTGACCACAAGTACCAGTTCAGCAGCGAGATGGCGGCGCAGGTGCGTGCTTGTCGACGAAACGCTCCTCCTTTACATGCGTCGCCTTTACTCGTTTGTGTAACGAGTGACTTTGCAACGACAATCTACAAGTCTCTGTTGACTGTACGCTACTTTCCATATGTTTCTGCTTGTGTGTATGTATGTCTGGGCGTACACATACATATGTACAATATGCCCCGTTCTATCGGGCATATCGTTTATTTTAATTTAAAAAAAATTATAATGAAAAAAAAACAGTTTTAGAAAATGACCCCGGTATTCCATGCTCTACTTGGGTTATAGCGCAAAGTAAGATCACTCCGGCCAGCCTGTGTCTCAATAGCATATTATTGCATCCGCAAGTTTGGAGATAATTTATCTAGCATGTTTCATTGCGGACCCTATCACTGAGAGAGGAGTAGAGAGCTAAAGGGGAGGCACTTGCCCACCAATGGGATACTAAATTAGCTGATTAAAACATACTTTCGTGTACTCGTAAAATACTTCTCTCGCAGCAGTCTCACAACAAACAGAATCAAGATACATCATAATCATCATCATCAGCCATTTGACGCCCACTGCAGGAGATAGGCCTCCTTCGTGGTTTTTCATAGTCATGAAGGGTTTTGCCATAATCGCCACGCTTGGCAGGCGGGTTGGCGATCATAGTATGCGGTTGGAATCTCAGGAAGACGCTGCTGCCCGTCTCCTGGTAATTGATTTCCTTAGTCTCCTTCTACGACATCTACGAAAGGAAATGGAGTGACGCTATTCTTAATCCGGCGCCACACGGACAAATACTTAATATGTACCATATTATAGTCCCAACTGAAAATCAGTTTTGCTGGTGTTTTGCTATCCATAGCACGCACCAGTAAAGTATGCTGCGTCGGAGCCCCTTTTTGTTTTCACGGAAGCACTCGAGGCGATTAACGTCGGGGTTGACTGGGTGCCAAACATTATTGTCTGTGTACCTGGCTGCCTTCAATTCTATATGCCTCACATGTTCTCTTCACGATTATTTTGGTTTTTGTGTATTTTGTTCGTTTACTTGTTTACACTGTGTATCTGTGACAATTTGTATAAATGTCTGTTGCGAACTTGAGATAGGCGGGGTAAAGAGCTTGAAGAGTTAAATAATATAGGATTTGGTAAATATATAGTAAAAAGATGTTCACTGTCAAGAGTGTACCTATATATTCGAAGTACTTTTAAATTTAAAATATGACATAAAAATGAAAGTTAATTGTAAAGAGTGTAAAGCACAAGTGAGGTTAGTATTTACACAACGTCCGTCGAATTAAATGTCGTCGTGTGTGCAGGCGCGGTCGGCCATCACGGGGCTGCTGTCGGAGGTGAGCTACAAGCGCGTGCTGCTGGCCTCCGCCATGAAGGTCATCCGCGAGCGGCAGGCGCTCATCGCCGACAAGAAGAAGGCGCTCGTCCGCGAGATCACGCAGACCGTCGTCAAGTGAGTGCCGCATCCGCCGGCAGGGGCGCCCCGTTGGTGGCAGGGGCGCCCCGTTGGTGGCAGGGGCGCCCCGTTGGTGGCAGGGGCGCCCCGGGCGGGGCGCGGGGCGCTGCCTGTCGCCGCCACGTCAACGTTCACCAAAGCTCTTCGAACAAATATAATCATCGTCTGTGTACAAAACCTATAGCTCATTAAACGTTGAATTAATTGAAACTTAGCGTATTGATCGAGCCATACGTGCAGTTTTTATGTGTTTAACCGTACAGAACCGGTGACTCCTGAAATATCGAACACACAATTCGGATCAAATAATATTTAAATTATTCCAGTCTCCTTCTAATATATAAAAATCTCTTGTCATAGTGTTCGTTATTAAACTCGTCCGAAACGGCTTCACCGATTTTTATGGAAATTTTTATGTATATTTAGGTAGGTGTGAGAATGGGTCGTTAATGGATATGGCATAATAACGTGTGCCGAGTCAGTTAGTAAATATATAAAATTTATTTGAACCACACAGTACGTTGTCGTGGTGTCTTTTGTGTCGTTTGTTAATATTAGATCGAGTACTTAATGATTTGGCGTAAGCTGTGCGTCGTGTGGAAGAATTAATATTTATATGTATATCTATTTTATTTCAGATTACAAATATAATATAAACTATGGATTTGTAATCTGAAATTAAATGGATATACACATAAATATTAATTCTTCCACACGACGCACAGTAAGCTGTAATTATATTTATATTATCAGTGGCCATGGATCGTTCATGGGAAGCGGCATCGGGCCCTTCCCTGTCAGACTACTACTGCATAAAACATAAAACAGACTACTAAATAAAATTCCCCCAATCAGGTGCCCGAGGCCTGTCTAACGTACTGTAGCCCCGTCCGCGTCCGACTACTGGGCGAAAGCTTTTCATCCCTCACCTGTCTCCGGCTACCTCTTGCGTCTTCAGAAGACGAGCGGAGAGGTCTCGTGACGTCGGACGCGTCCAGAAATGAAACTCAAACGCAAACGGTAACGGTAACGGTAACGGCCGTGTGTCCCCAGACTGACGAACGCGATCAACACGCGCGGCAAGGAGCTGGTGCTGCGGCTCAACGAGGTGTGCGACGCCAAGCTGCGGACGCTGGCGGAGAAGAAGGCGGCGCTGCAGCAGCTCAACTGCATCACGGCTCACTGCGTCGGCTTCGTCACCGCCGCGCTCGACCAGGTGCGTGCGGCGCTCGGATAAACTTATGCCGCCGTTTTATTTCCGGTTAAGAAAATTTTACTAACTAAACAGTTTTTTTTTTCACGATCTCAATTTTTCACAAAACTGGTTCAGTAATTTTTCTGAATCAGAGTTAGAATGTTGCCTTAAAGACACGGTGGACAATTTCGAAATCACTCAGTAGTTAACTTACCTGACGGATAAGCAACTTTGTACGGACGCCGTGCCACGTCTAAAAAGAACGAAAGCGTCCTTTCGGACGAGCGCAGCGCCCGACTCCGGCCGCGACGCTCGTGGAGCCGAATCGATCGGCACGAGTCGACCCGACTCGATCGGCACGAGTCGACCCGACTCGGAAGTCGCCGCGGACCGCCATCGGAAGCGTAAATCTCTGGTCGAGGTCGTCCGCTCCCCGTAGGAGTTCCGAAGAAGAAAGCTACTCACTGACTGTGCGTCGGCAGGGCAGCGACACGGCGGTGCTGCACTCCAAGCGCGCGGTGTGTGCTCACCTTCAGCGCATCAAGTCGCGGCGCGCCGACATCCCCAACCCCGAGATCCCCGTGCGGGTCAGCCTCGCGCTGCACAACCTGCCCGATCTGCTGCGCGGTGAGTCACTACCGACCGCTGGCCTTAGCCCCGGCTCGTACCACCCCCTGGTATCGGTCTCACTGCCCGCTGAACCTAACCCCAATCATGCGTGGTCTGCCGAACCCAGCCCCGACTGTACCGCTCGGTAGCCTCGACCCAGCTTTAACTAGTTTCGCTCCCCGCCCTCGGCCACGATCACTGGATTAACCCCAATATGTACCAGTATGCCCGGTAGCTCCAGTTCCATCGTATGCCGTCCTCGGAAAGAAATCACCGCTCATTTGTTCCCAGACTCGAGAAAGTCCCCGTTAGCGTCCAACCGCAAAAAGTTGTTACATATGTTACATGTCACTCTGCCGGAGGAGTAGGCAGAGACGACAGTTTGCCGTTCGCTACGATCCTTTCGTTTCATCGACATCCATTAGTCGTTGCGTGCGCGCAAGCCGGTAGTTTTTTTAAAATATTTAAATAAGTATAGTCTGAGGCTTTGCTAGATAATAAGACCGGTGGACGTGTACGATATGTAACGGTTTCCCTGCGTGGCCGCAGTGCTGTCGTCGCTGGGCGGCATCGTGGTGGACGGCAAGGTGGACGGCGGGGGCGGCGCGCAGGGGCCCTACCACCCGCCGCCCGCCCCCGCCCCCGGCCCCGCCCCCGGCCCCGCCCCCGCCCCCTCCCCCGCGCAGCCGCCGCACTCCGCCGTCGTCGCCTTGCAGCACGTCGCCTTACAGCAGGTGACGTCACCACTGTTTCACTCGATACAGATGGGATCCCCTTTTTTAAATGAACAATCGTTTATTCGTCTGCGCACGAGTTGTGGTAACGTCAACATTCGACACGGTTAATTTCTATGTCGACCGAGTTGGACAAACCAGTTGTACTACTTTGTTTCATTCAGATTTTGTCTGGGTGTAAACAAAGTTTTCAAATACTATCAGAATCAAGAGATTGATATTAATGTTGAGATATTTACAAATATATCTTGAATTAATCACCTTTCATATTTTAACGATTGTTGTCAACTATTTGTTCACATTCTGGAAAAGGCTGAATGAAATTGTATATACGAGTACCATACCCGATGAGAGATGTCACCTATCCTGAACTGTGCTTGAGTTAACTTTTGTTTGTAGAAACCAATAGTATATCAACAGTCACAAGAAAGACCTGTAAGTGTTTACGCTACTGTGAAAATTACACTCTATAGTGATACAAACCGCAGAGCTAGCTACACCACTACACACGCTAAAATCACGCACTAGCATTGCTAACTACACACAAAAGATGCTGACAATCTAATTGGTTCAAAACTTCTACTAGACTTAGCCTCAGTTTCTGAAAGAGTGTTCAAATGTAACAAGAAATTAATCTAACATTAATTCAAAATACCGGCACGTGATTGGCTGAAATTGGCTTGACGTGAAATTAATATTTGATCGCTCTTCTAGAAACCGAGCGTTAGCTAGCAGAATCTGCATTTGCAGATTTGTAGACTTTGTCTCTTACATAAAATATTTTGTAAATTGTTTCATGTTCAGACTATGGCAAGATATCAGGTTAGTACAGTACTATTTTAGTTTTGTCTGTCTCGTATGTTAAGTTGAAATCAATTGATGACGCTGAACACCATATTAAAATATGGCCACTGTCGTCTTTTTGTTTCTGTAATGTGATGTAAGCGGTCTTGTAGCAAGAAGGTAACGGCTTGTGAGTTGTGACCTGCCACAAATACGTGGGCCGCTTCACATGACGACTTATTGCAGCGACGTCGCAGCGATAAATAACTGCACTTGTATCGATACACTTAGTGGTGAAATTGTTTCACCGTGCTTCGGTGACTTCGTGCGTCTTCGGCACTGTCGCATTTGTCGCTGCACAAAGTCGCCATGTGCATTTCTTCTTAGTTTGTTTTTGTTCCGCGTTGGTGGCGCACTGATTAGAGTATGTAGTTACTTAACATGCATGAGGTTCCGTTCTTGAATTCTGTCATACATGCCAATATTGAACATAGCGATGACTTTCTTTTCTAGCCTATATACATTTGCGAATTTGTAGTAGTAACACTAGTAAATGTTATGGTCATAATACCACTGGCATTATATTTAGTTCATTTATCATTTAATAAGTATAGTTAATTATTTTTTAATATTGAATTTAAAGTTGGTACGTAAGTAAAACTAGTTTAGCGATATAGTTCATAGAAACACTCCATAAACGTCTGTGGTAGAGATCGAGGGAGAGACTTTAACACAGTCTATTTGTAAGGGAATTGTTTTTTTTTTTTTATAAATAATTGTGCAAGTTTTACCAACTTATTTATAAAAAAATGTTGCGACGTCAGATCGTTGGAGTGTCCGTACGCAGTATAATAAGTTTCCGTTCGTGTGTCGGCAGTCGTACGCGCAGTGCCGCAGTGGCGGGGCGTCGCCGGTGGGCGGCGCGGGGGGCGGGGCGGGCGGCGGGGGCGGCGCGGCGCAGTACTACGGGCTGGCCATGCGCCGCCCCGCCGCGCCCCGACACGCCCACGTCTCCTCCTCCACGCACCCGCACCACCTGCACGGTCAGTGTACACACACACACACACACACACACACACACACCTGCCCTTAAACACTCACAGGATCAATGTAAATATGACACATCTACATGGTATTTAATTCAATTCAAATACATATTTTTATTCATTATAAAAACAGAATGTTTACTTAATGAACGTCAAAGTTTTTAGTTTCACAATTAATGGATTATGTGGAAGCTAACAAAGCAACTCGACATTTATTCTTTTCAAAACACATAAGCAGCCTATATACGTCCCACTGTAGGGCACAGGCCTTTTCTCAGAGAGAGAGAATGGGCTTAATCACCACGCGTGCCCACCGCGGATTGGTGATTTCAAGCGCTGAGGTATGTAAATATCTCAGACACTCAGGTTTCTTCACGATGTTTTCCTTCACCGTTAGCGAGTGGTATTGCTACTATGACTTCACAAATGTATGTACACAACTTAGAAAACAAAGTCATAGATAGGTACATGCCCACACTGGGAATCGAACCTGGGTCTCCCGTTTCCGAGTACAATGTTCTACCCACTAGGCTACCACTGCCTCTTCAAAACACGTTTTTACTTAATTAACAGAGTTTTCAACTTAAAATATTAGTCATGAATGTGTTGAACACTAGTCACAATCGTCCTGTGATTAATATTAATCTACTGTTTAATGCCAAACATCTTTGTCTTCTAAATAATGTTTGAAGTTATAGTAAGCCACAGAATGTGCTTAACACATTTTTTAATCCGCGTAGGAGGTAACTCTAATATATCTTGAGGAATTTTGTTGTAGAACCTTATAGTAGTATGTAGGTATATTTTTTCGTTCATCTCCTCCCTTCATATGATAATTTTTATTTATGTATGTTTATTCTATATTTATCTTATATTTATGTACCGTTTATGTATGTGTATTAAATATATAAATATCTTTCTTAGTATTGTTTAGTTGCACCGACTACCCGTCATTTAGCTTCTCTTTTTTTTCCGTCAATGGTTGTCTGGAAGAAATTACTTTTAGTAATAAGGCCGCCAATTGTACTGTAC
This sequence comes from Yponomeuta malinellus, assembly GCA_947308005.1. Taxonomy (NCBI): domain Eukaryota; kingdom Metazoa; phylum Arthropoda; class Insecta; order Lepidoptera; family Yponomeutidae; genus Yponomeuta; species Yponomeuta malinellus. The sequence goes on along the minus strand of OX371009.1, from coordinate 192,138 downwards.
TATATCATTGTTAAATACTCATATGTAATTCCTGGTGTACATACAATAAAGAATATTCTATCTATCTATCTATCTATACAGTGCCCCATAAAGGATGTTAAATGGGGTGTGGACTGTATAAGGTTGTGATGCAAACTTCCAGTGGTTCTTGATAGCTGTTTATTTCTTCCAGGTTCAGGGTGGTGTAGTAGCTAACTGAAAGCTCATGCTAATGCAGTGAATGTTCCGGCTTATATACTATTTGGGCCAGCCGTTCGACCAATCACAGATGTGTGTGGAATTTTCCACTGGTCTTGCACCATATTTACAAATGTTACATAATATTTAGAGGCCCTCGTTCAACATACAACTATCTGCGAACCTAACTTACACTAACACATTTTAGGGGTTCGCTACATTTACACAATATAAAAAGGCCTCGTTCAGCCTACAGCTAAGTGCGAACCTAATTCCACCTAACCCGTCTCGGCGTCCACTACAGATGTATTAACTTTTGCAAAAGAAAGTTAAAAAGTCTATATGAAAGGGATCAAATACTCAATGCAAAAAATAACTCTAAAAAGCTCTGGTATACAATAAAATCCATAACAAATACCAGCAGAAAACAATCAATTCCGCAAGAACTCCTGACCTGTAATGAAAATTCGGGAATAAATAAAGTAAATAAGTTCTTTGCAAGTATAGGGCAATCCTTGGCTGAAAAAATAAATACTGACTTACCGCCTTTGAGCAAATCATTGTCTGACCTCAAACCTCCTTCTGGTTCTTTTGTGCTCCTACCTACTAATTGTGATGAAGTAAAGAAACTCATTATGAATCTAAAAAGAGACTGTGGTCCTGGGTGGGACGTGATTTCGGCCAAAGTATTTGTTGCCACATGTAGTATTGTAGCTTCAGTTCTTAGTGACCTCCTAAACAGATGCATGCAGAACGGTACGTTTCCACAAGCTCTTAAAAAATCAATAGTCCACCCAATCCACAAGGCGGGGGACAGATTATGTGTTAACCACTCGTCTGCCGCGACACAGATCTGTGTCCACCTATACGTTCCATTCCGCGAGGGCAGTTCAGAGGTTAATAACTATCGTCCTATTGCAATTCTGACCACTCTCTCAAAGCTATATGAGCGCGTAATCAACACTAGGCTAACGCAGTATCTCGAGGAACTCCATCTTTTGTCTAAAACGCTATTTGGCTTCCGAAAAGGAATCTCTACCGATGATGCTGTTCAAATGATGGTTGATTCTGTGGTGAAAAAACTTGACAGAGGAGCTAAATGCCTTACTATCTTTCTCGATCTTGCAAAGGCGTTTGACACGGTCTCTGTCCCCCGCCTTCTGGAAAAGTTGGAGAGAATGGGTGTTTCTGGAAAAGTTGGAGAGAATGGGTGTTAGGGGTGTCCCTCTTAACCTGTTTCAAAGGTACCTTTCCGGTAGGACTCAACGGGTAAAAATTGGCGATGCTATCAGCGAAGAGCTACCGATAATCTAAGGTGTACCGCAGCAGCATTTTAGGACCAGCACTCTTCCTATGTTACTTAAACGAATTGTGTCAATTAAACTTAACAAACTGCAAAATAATAGCGTATGCAGATGACACCGCCTTAACTTTCTGGGCCGATACATTTGAGGAACTTTTTGATGTTTCGCAGGTAGGTTTCAGCAACGTCTGTCACTGGCTGGCTTTGAACTCTCTGACCTTGAATGACGATAAAACAAAATTTGTAATTTACCAGATTAAAAATAATCCGAGTGTACCTCTCCCATCTATCCAAGCTCATAAGTGTCGCTTTAACCCCGCCATATCTTGTGATTGTTCTTTCATTCAAGAAACAGATAAAATAAAATACCTAGGTGTGATCGTTGATAAAAACCTTTCTTTCAAAGAACATATACACACGCTTTCTTAAAAAACCCGAAAATTGAGGTACCTGTTTAAAAGTCTTCGTCATGTTGCAGATTCAGAGGTTATTAAAATGGTGTATTTCACTTTGGCCCAATCTATCCAAACATACTGCATAAGAACATGGGGTGGAGCTCCCAAGACAACGTTGATCGAGCTTGAGAGAGTCCAGAGAATGTTACTTAAGGTCATATATTTCAAACCTAGACTTTACAGCACCGCTAGCTTGTATGCTGACGCTAAGGTCTTAACGATCAGACAACTGTATATCCTAAATACTATCCTTCACAAGCATTCTGCTGTCTCTAATTTTGCTAATAGTGATGATGCAAGTAGCCGCAGAAGACTACACCGTTTGCGAAGCGGTATTTGTAAGAACCTCTTTTGCGCAGCGTTTTTACCATTATAGATCAGGCAAACTCTACAACTTTTTCAATAAAATACTTAGCATTCATGATGTTACAAAATATAAGCTAAAACAGAAATTATCTTCATACCTAAGTGAACTAGATTATACTAGAACTGAAAGCTTAATGGAAATTAAAACCTGGCATCCTAAGATACAGATCTCTGATCTAGTCTAGGAGCCAGTCTTTCCACAAATTGCTTCAGATTGTGCCATATTGTGCCACCTCTTTTGTACCTTATTTGTGGATGGAGAAGTAAAGTTTATTTGTATTGTATTGTATTGTATTAACTTTTGCAAGTTTAAATCGTGGAAATGACAATTTATGTTTATTTCTAGTATTAACATTAATAAACCTTTCCTACCTATCATTGTCATTCGTGTATAACATCCCCACGCTAACGAGCCCACCTTTTATTTTATTTCTTCGAGACACTCGTCAGTGAGTATACTTCTTGCGACACGGCCGTCGCGTTGCAAAGTCGACTTTTGTCGTACACGATTTTCTTTCGACTGTAAAGTTACACTCCCGCGGTGCGTAATTCCGAGAACGCGGCGAGCGCAGACGGCCGGCACTCTACTCGTGTACCTCGACACATTACCCGACACGCGTCCCCCGATACGTTACCCGACACGCGTCCCCCGATACGTTACCCGACACGCGTCCCCCGATACGTTACCCGACACGCGTCCCCCGATACGTTACCCGACACGCGTCCCCCGATACGTTACCCGACACGCGTCCCCCGATACGTTACCCGACACGCGTCCCCCGATACGTTACCCGACACGCGTCCCCCGATACGTTACCCGACACGCGTCCCCCGGCAGGCATGGGCGAGCTGAACCTGCGCGGGCTGCTGGGCCCCGCCGCTGCCGCCGCCGTCGCGCTGGCCGGCCCCCGCCGCGCGCCCCCCGCCGCCGCCGCGCACCACTACCACCAGAGTAACTATACACACACACACGGCCCCCCGCCCCCCCGCCGCGCACCACTACCACCAGAGTAACTATACACACACACACGGCCCCCCGCCCCCCCGCCGCGCACCACTACCACCAGAGTAACTATACACACACACACGGCCCCCCGCCCCCCCGCCGCGCACCACTACCACCAGAGTAACTATACACACACACACGGCCCCCCGCCCCCCCGCCGCGCACCACTACCACCAGAGTAACTATACACACACACACGGCCCCCCGCCCCCCCGCCGCGCACCACTACCACCAGAGTAACTATACACACACACACGGCCCCCCGCCCCCCCGCCGCGCACCACTACCACCAGAGTAACTATACACACACACACGGCCCCCCGCCCCCCCGCCGCGCACCACTACCACCAGAGTAACTATACACGCCATTTTGGCAGGCATATGCTGTCAAAACTGAATTGTGGAAAGAACTCCAATACAAAATTTTATCAAAATCGGCCGGTAAACAATAAAGTTAGCTCATTTGTCTAAGAAAACGCGTTCGAAATTCAAAAATTGGCTTCATAGGATGGTTGTAATTCAAACACTTCCTACAACTTTCTCATACTACATAATTTTTGTGTAAGAGTTTTAGTTTTTGAAAAAACCTATAGATGATCAGTCAGTCAGTGAGTATACCGGATTGTAACTATATATATATTAGTACAGTAAAAAGAGAGGCCGATAGTTATTTAATAACAATTTAAGTTAAACTTAAAATGTTAGACTTCCCATATACAAAATCAGATGATCACAAACATCCTGTGGCACCTCCACTCACAGTAGGTGAGTGAAGGGACCACTCGGACGCTGCAATACCTAGGACATTGTTTTTCTGTTCCTTACTAGTTAACTTACTCAATAAATGCGATAAACCCGTTAAATTATTGACTAAATAATTAATAAATTTTCGCGCGCGGGCAAGAACCGTCTATGATTGAAAAAACAAAAGGGCATCAAACGTTTTTATTGTGTTATGTCGAATAATAAGTGGGCTATTTATTATTCGACATAACAATAATACTAGATTTTACAACAAGTACAGAAAACGAACCATTTTATCCGAGACTTTTAGCAGCCCGAGCCGAAGGCGATGGCTGATAGTAATGTCGAGGAAATTACTATCAGCCATCGCTTTCGCATTCGTTCCAAAATTGAAGAAATTAATAAATACACGAAAAAACAAGAGCTGTTTCCCGCCGCTTTATTTTTTTAAATGTTCGACAAGCTATTAGGTTTGGGCTGCAGACCTATACAGCCTATTATTAAATTAATTTGTAATAATAATTTTCTTAAATTAATTAATTAACCTACCGTACTTGAATTTAAATTTTAATATTTTTTTATGTCTTAAAAACACATAAGGCAAATACGTTACAGTAAATATTATAAATTCTATCTTTGAGCTTCTTATTGTGTTTGGCTGTATGAAGATAATACAGATACATGTATGAGTAGATACGTTAATGCATTTGTGCACAAAATTCGATTTGTGCACAAATTCCTGTTTGTCCTGCAGGTCCTGCACAAATAAGCACTTTCAGAGCATGAGAAGTGAACATATGTTTGATGCCCTTTTGTTTTTTCAATCATAGTTGACGGTTGTTACTTGTGTTCTGTCGCAACAAGTAACTGATAATGGAGAAAATTTAAGTTGACGCGGTAATTAAATATCTCTATGTTTGAAAATTTTACTACGAAACAAATAAATCAAGATTTGCAAGATACATTAGGGATTCATGCTCCTCCTTATTCTACGGTTACGTGTTGAGCTTAAAAGGGGAAGAACAACACGTAAGTACAAGGTTTTTTAGAGAATCGAGATGAAGATTTTTTAAGAAAGAAATTTTGGGTTTAGACAAAAGATATGCTGAGTGTATATACAATTAAAAAGTGACTGTTGGAAAATAAAATAACATTTTATAAAAGTTAATTCCATTCTCACTACTCTTTAATAAACTCCCCTAGTATACGCCAGCTTGAATTCGGCCATTTTGAAAATGAAAATATAATCACACAAATCACAAATCTAAACGATCGATACCCAGAGAAGCGCGGTCGGTCCGCTCCAATGTTTTTTAAAGTTTTTCTGAATCCCAGGCGATGCCGTCACTGAGCTGATTAGTTTGATACGAAGCATTCTGAACGCCGTTGCAGTGATGAACGCGTACCAGTCGTCGGCCTACGCGGCGGCGGCGGCGGCGGCGCGGCGCGCGCCCCCCGCGCTCCCCGCGCCCGCCCCGCGCACGCCCAGCCCCGCGCCGCCCGCCCCCGCCCCCGCCCCCGCGCCCGCCCTCGCCAAGTGGCACATCCCGCAGCACTCGCAGCACCACGGTCGGTACACGTCCTGTACTTTGTTGCGATACGACTCGTCGACTGTCCACTGTCGTAATACTGTACCGAATTAAGAATTCAATACTAGATTGTGTCTCAAGGGAGCAAAATGATATATTTACGGCGAGGGCGGTGTATTGAATCCTGAGTGAAGAGAAAGATTCAAGTGTTTACGCCCAAGACGGAAATAATTTTGCTACCGACTGACACATACTGCTTTTCACACCTGCTATAAGGAAAAATTATTTATGTGCCGTGGAAGACAATTTATGATCGATTGCAACAAAATGAAAATCGAATTGGAATTACATTTTGTGAAAATCTGCACACGGATCATGCTGAGGGCAATAAAAAAAAACTAGAATATCAGGGAAGAAAAGTACAACTTTGATCCTTCATTTGAGGGAATCAAGGGATCTTTTCTGAATAGCAGGTGTGAAAATAGTATTTTACTCCCTCGGTAAACAATCGTACCATCCATCTCTGCAGGAGCTCTTTTTTATCAGTCAGCCGCTTGGTTTTATCAAGAGTTCGCATGGGAACTACATTTTTTTATAAATAAAACACTGAGTTCTTGAGCTCTTTTCAGCCACCAGATGACTATCAGGTTTGGCAGTTTCTGTTGAAAAGTCTTTTAAATATTGGTTTTCTGAAAAAAGGGGATGGTGGGGTTCTGAATAAAACGTCTGTGTTCTGAAAGCTGAGTTTGTATTTCAGAGTCTTTTTCATCAAACCAATCTTAGTGTTTATTTTATGAAGGATAAAGATACTCTGAGACTGCTTGTGTAAGGTTGTTGGCCAAGGTTTCCCATGATGAGTCAATGTTGTCCACGCAGCTTGGTGGGTTTTTGGTCGTAATTGCGTGGAATTGGCCATTATTCCAAATATTGCTACTCGGGCCTCATTTCATAAGACATATCATTCGTGGATTATTATTGTCATAATAAACTGTGAATGAAACGCGACCCAATTATAGAAACAACTTTTATTTTCAGATCAACATCGAAATCTCGAATAAATTTTACCTAACACGGTTTGTCCAGTCAAAATAGATATTGAGTTAGCATTAATTGCCGACAAGCTGGATTTTTCTATAGGTCTTAGTCATACACGTCATTACAAATTCTATGTCAAAAGTACCCATCGATCCCGCTCACTCCCGCTTGTGCGTTAAGTACTTAAAATGTACAAAAATCCAGCTTGTTGGGAATTAATGAAAACTCAGCGCTTTTTAGGGTTCCGTAAATGAGAGTAGGAGAAAGCTGAAATTTGGCATAGACATACATATTAATCACGCCGACAAAACGGTAGAATAAAATCTTTAAAAAAAATTTTAGTGTACAGGTACCTGTACCTAAATTAGGGATGCAACTTGTTTTTGTTTTTCACTTTTAGCATGAAATTGAAACACAAAAGAAAATAATATCGAATAAACATCTATACTTTTCGATAACAATTAACTTTTGTTATTGATATTATGTTGAAATTAAATGTACTACATAAATAATTTTATTAGATCAAAATCTGATTAGATTGCCGCAGTGAATTACTAATATATATAGCTACAATCCGGTAGACTCACTGACTGACTGACTGATCATCTATAGATTTCCTCGGAAACGGTAAGAGCTACGTGAAAATTTTGTATGAGAAAGTTGTAGGAAATGTATGATATACAGCCATCCTATGAAGCCGATTTTTTAATTTCGAACGCGTTCTTCCATACAAATGTGCTAACTTTTTTGTTTACCGGCCGATTTGGATGAAATTTAAAACGGGCGTTTGTTTCGCGATCTAATTGTGAAAAAAAAATTTGAACGTTCGAAATTCAAAATAGGGGCAAGATTATGGCCACCCAAAAAATCGACCTCTGCGCAAAAAAGTCGGCAGCTAACTGGGCACATGCTGGAGACGTGCCCTAAACGGCATCGGGTTGTCAAAGGACCCAGGTATATGAGAAAAATCGGACATTTTGGATTTTCAAGATGGCGGCCGAGATATCGACAATTGAAAATGAGAAAATTTTGTATGGAGAATTTATACTGAAAATCGACTTTTAATACAAATTTTAAAACAAAACTGAGCGGGGACAATTTTGCGACGCCGAAGCGGGCACGAGAAACTCCGCCGTGGCGAGGCCGAAGGCCGAGCTCCGTTCAGGCCGAGGCCGAAGGCCGAGACCACACATTTTCCGGCGAACAAGTAACAACGCAAAAGCCAGACGGGACAAACTTGCGAGGCCGAAGGCCGAGCTCCGCGAAGCGGGCACGAGGAACCCTGCCGCGGCGAGGCCGAAGGCCGAGCTCCGTCCAGGCCGAGGCCGAAGGCCGAGACCATACAGGTTCCCACGCGACAAATCCCAACGTCAAGTGTCTAGCGAGGCCCGAGGCCGAGCGCCGCGGAGAGCGAAGCTCGGAGCGGCTGGGGGTTGGCGCGCGTAAGCGCGCAGGGGGTTCACCCCCTAGTTGTTAATATAAAGCCCGATTTCATGTCGTGACGGCCACGATACAGGCTATGCCTAGTGTGGGGTCACCGTTACTCAAAGATAAACCTTTTACAGTCTAAGCATTGTTTAACTAACATTTATTTGCCTCTGTGTATTATTCTTTACGATTTTTTTTCTTGCCTACACCATAGTGTGGGGTAACCACACGTCGGTTGAAAGTGTTGTGGGTGTAGGAAGATCATTTTTTATATAGGGTTCCGTTTGCGAAATATTAAGCTTTGAAGCGCAAATTTCTGTCCGAGTAGGGCGTCCCCGCCTTCTCCTGGCTAAACGGTTGATTGTAGAAACGTAAAAAAAATCAGGGTAGCACATAAATAATATATAATATAATGAACTTAAAAGCAAAACTATCACGGCTAAGTATTCTTTACAAGTTAACGAGTCAATAGGTCAATAACTTATAAAAGGAAAACTTCGTACAAAATCCATTGAAAGTGACGTTGATGAAGTTGTTTTTTTCTGTAAAGCAGATAAAAACCCCTCTTTCTCTTACGAAACCCTACACTTCGCGTGGCCCGATTTTTCGTCTATTTTGACTGGAACATTGCATTATTGCCTATTTTATTGTCAGTTTGATTGTTGATTCTCATTTGGAAATATTGCAATGTCAAAAAAATAAAAATGGCTTCTTTTCAGGATAACAGAACATGTAAAAAAAATTATTAAAAAAAGCGACTCCCAGAAAAACACGCAATTATTAGTTCCTTAATTTTTTCAGCAATTTTAGTTGACCAAATTTTTATGGGACCACCATTTGATTGTGGACCTCCTTGCTAAAAAGCAAAGAATGAATGAAATCAGACAAAGTGGTACAGAGTTTTATTGTGTACGGACGACTTGAGAACCTTTTTCTTTTTTTGAATGTTCATAATACAGACTCGTTAAGTAGGCAGCTCGTCTGTTCCATCACAACGACTTGAGTTTCCGCGTAACCATGTTGTGCCTTCTGTCAAATTTATCGCGCGCGGCTGCCATTTTCACGCGGCAGTAAAAGAAGTATCAGACGTCGCCCTTCGTGTGCCACGTTGCGAGCGAAGCGGACGCGCGCAAGTAGTGTGAACACCCGCGACGTGTGTCCCGCAGCGGGGGGCTTCGACCTGAACCTGATGGGCGGCGGCGGCGACTACAAGATCACGCTGGCGCGGCAGCCGGGCGCGGCCGTCACGTCCACCAACCCCAAGACGCCGTCGCCGGGGGCGGGCGCGGGCGCGGGCGCGGGCGCGGGGCCGGCGGGGGGCGCGGGCGGCGCGGGGGCGGCGCTGGACGCCGTGTGTGCGCAGTCCGTGCAGGACCTCATGGCCACCATCGCCAAGCTCGACTCCAACGGCGTGCAGGTCCATACATTTTACATTTTCTTTTTGAAGTCGACGGAGGCGCCGTTAGTCATATCGTTACATAATACATGTTTTTCGTAGTCTCGTCCCCAAATTTAATTATCAAGAGCACGGTTAATCCATAGACGTTCTGTCGCGCCGCCCCCGCAGGTGCTGCCGGAGCACGGCGCGCCGCCCCCCTCCCCCGCGCCGCAGGTGCACTCGTCGACGGACGAGGGGGCGGGCGCGGGGGCCGGCGCGGGCGCGGGGCCGGGCGCGGGCGCGGGGCGGGGCGGCGCGCTCGCCCCCGCCGCCCCCGCCGACCCCAACGAGGACTGGTGCGCCGTGTGCATGGACGGCGGCGAGCTCATGTGCTGCGACAAGTGCCCCAAGGTCTTCCACCAGTACTGCCACATCCCCACCATAGAGAAGCTGCCGCAGTGAGTACGGCTCGCCCGCGTAGTTATTCAAAGTAGCACAGAAACTGCGACTTAATGAACGTTACAAGTTAAACTAGGTGTCCATTTCAAAATCTAGATCATTTTGGAGAAAAAATGGACAAAAAAACTCCAAACTTAGTCTTTTCAAGTCCTTAATTTACAGGATTTATATAAATGTTCTAAAACTCATGCATTGAACTGGCTTTAATTCCAGACATCATTGTCATCTAAATAATCTTTAATGTTATAGTAGCTTTTTTGGCACAAAGTGCGCTTCACACATTTTTTGAACCGCGTTTCTGGCAAGCTTATTATATCCTCAGGGATCTTATTGTAGAAACGTATACAATGCTCCATAAAGGATGTATTAACCTTTGCCAGCCTAAATTTTGGGAACGAAAGTTTATGTCTATTTCTAGTATTTACATTGTATTGGCTACCCACAGTTTTAAAGTCACTGATATTTTTCCTAACATACATAATATTTTCATAGATATACTGACTAGCAACTGTTAGGATGTTGGTTTCTTTAAAGAAATCTCTTAACGAATCTCTATTGCCTAGCTTATATATGAATCTGATCGCTCTCTTCTGCAGGACGAAGATGGTCTCAATGTCTGCAGCCCGACCCCACAGTAGTATACCATAGGACATAATACTATGGAAGTAACTAAAATAAACAAGCCTAGCAGTTGCGACATCAGTTAGTTCCCGGATTCTTTTGCGTATGCTGCAGAACTGAGCCTATTTGCCAATTTTCCTATATGAGGACCCCATTGAAGCTTTGCATCAATTGTGATACCCAGAAATACAGTTTCTTCTACAAGGTCTAGTTTATCATTCCCCAATATAACATTGCTGTCAACAATTTTGACATTTGGTAGTGTGAATTTTATACATTTTGTCTTTTTTTAATTTACTAATAAGTTATTAGAAGTAAACCAATATAGTACCTTAGAGAGAGCATTATTTGTATCCGCAAGGTCATTTTCTTGTCTCTTAATCTTAAAAAAGAGTGACGTGTCATCTGCAAACAATACTATCTCTGAGATATTTTGATCCTCGGGAACCTCCGCGTAACGACTGTGACATCGCGTCGCTTCCCCCGCAGCGAGACGGAGACGTGGCAGTGCCTGCTGTGCGTCAACTTCGCCGAGCTGCCGCCGGAGGAGGCGGGGGCGGCCGGGGCCGGGGGCGGGGCCGGGGGCGGGGGGCTCACCGCGCGCCAGCAGAAGCTGGTGGAGCGCGTGACGCTGGAGCTGTACTGCCAGTACGAGCCGAGCCTGGCCTTCCGCGAGCCCGTGCCCGCCGACAACAGCGACTACTACTGCAAGGTACCGCCGGTGCCCGGGCCGGCTCGCGGTGACGCTAGTGCCCGGGCCGGCTCGCGGTGACGCTAGTGCCCGGGCCGGCTCGCGGTGACGCTAGTGCCCGGGCCGGCTCGCGGTGACGCTAGTGCCCGGGCCGGCTCGCGGTGACGCTAGTGCCCGGGCCGGCTCGCGGTGACGCTAGTGCCCGGGCCGGCTCGCGGTGACGCTAGTGCCCGGGCCGGCTCGCGGTGACGCTATATCGGTTTATTCAGGAGTGAGCTCTATCCAGTAAATTAGTACAAAAATATTTTGCACCGTGATATTAGCCGAGCTATCCATGGATAGTTCGTATGACATTTATATTTTTTATTTGTGTTTGACTTTTAAGTAGTAACTTATTGTGCTCAGTGTAGTTTTTTAATTACTTTTTGCGCGAAAAATGTGTTCGCCTTATGAGCAAAACATAGAGATGCTTTTGCTAATTGTAAAATTATTGTAAAACGGTTAAAAAAAATTTTACTAACTCCCAAACTAGGATTCCCTGTCCTATGGGTAGCCAGGCTACTTCCAAAATACATGATAATATATTATTTACAACAGTAACTAATAGCTAGACGTGCTTATACCGTAATGTAAGATACCGTAAGTAACGACTACAGGAAACAACACAAATAGCAATACCAGCTATGTTTCACAAACAAATCTTTATCTTATTTTATGATAGACAATTCTATCAATCAGCTATTTATTTGTTTATCCCTCGATAAGTATTTATTTATTTACTTACTTACCTACCCAATGATTTGGCAGAAGTGGCCCTTATTGAAATAATGCTAAACCAACGTTTTTATTAATCATTTCTTTGGTCTCGATCATAAACCCACTTCCAACAAGCAAAAGTTTAAAAATACCATTTTTATTTGTTCTTACGATCCTGAAGTTTGATGCGATGGATTTGTATGAAAAATAAAAAAAGAAATTGAGGACTTTCAACTTTTGCATATTGGAAGTGGTTCCACTCTGTTCAACTCAGTTCAATTAATGAAACTAAACAAGCAGTTTCAGGTTTTACGTATAATACGTTAGATTATATACGTTATAGTTGTTATTTGACGCAGTCCTCTTACCACCTCTGGAACTCTACTTTCTATAACTTTAAATTACCACTTTTAAGTCAATCCATCAAATTCTTAGTATAAGGCTTCTCTGTAAACTTGGCTAGCAACGAATTCGAGAGATAGCACTTTTTATAAATTCACTCGTTCCAAGTACCAAGCTCATATCAAGCCTCGTCGAGGCCTTTATCTACACTCATATCATAATCTTCAAATTAAGAATTTAAAGGTAAACACATATTGACAGGCTTTAAACAATACATAACTTTAAAGAAAATAAAAAAAAGTGTAATATAAAGTTACATTAAAGGTCAGATTTTTCACTTTATGTTACAGTTATTTTTTTTAAAGTGTTGCTGTGATCACGGAACAAAACTTAAGTTTTTGTTTTAATGTCAAAAGTTGACTCTATAACAAACCTAATTTCATTTTCGTGGTACCAAAAGTGCAACTAAAAATAAATTTATAATTGAAAATTTTGTTTCATTTCGATATGAGTTTAGTTAATAACCGTAGATTTATGTATAGTACAAAGCTTGTCAAACGTGTTTTCCTTTGATTCCTTACTTTGAAGATTAAGACATGAGTGTAGATAAAGTAGTGTATGAGACTGCACATAACTTGGTATTAAAACACTCGCGAATGCTATTAAAAAACTCGCCAAGGCTCGTTTTTTAAAATCTCGCTCGTGTTTTAATAACCCTCATTATGTGACAGTCACATGAACTACTATTGTCATTTCTTTTGTGATGAAGACGACGTATTTAAGTTTGGTTTTGGAACGAGGGGGGTTGAACAATTTATTAATTGTACATCTGATGAAGACGAACCCTTCCCTCGGTGTGCAGATCAGCCAGCCGATGTGTCTGGACGCGATCCGCGCGAAGCTGCAGCGCGGGCCACGGTACGACAGTGTGGCCGCCTTCGTGGCCGACTGCCGCCTCATGTTCCGCAACGCCTACGCTTACAACCCGGTGAGTGCAGCCCGATGCCCCTCGGAACCGGCCGGAAACTATTCCACATCAGAATTGCAGTGGAGTAGCTCAGTTCATGGCGCTGTTACGCCTTAAAAGAGTGGTTGAAACTGGCAGGTATCTTGTTTTATTTATGATAATTATTTAGGTACTTGTTTTTTGAGTTTGTGTTGTTATGTTGGTTATATTGAATGTTTACTTCTGATACTTTTATTCGAATTAATAAAGTTAATAATTCATTTAGTTCTTTTATCACCTTTATATATGTGCAGCACTAATTTTACTTACAATGCATTAGCAGTTTATTTTTATAATAAATACTTGTTAGTAAAACATTTAAGATATGTACTTACAAAAAGACGCAAGTTTGCGCACCATATAACCCGCCGTCTATGCCTAACGCTAGTGGCATTTTTCCGAGCAGTTCCGTGCTTCGCAAGGCACGTTAAGCTGTTGGTGCCGGCTGCCGTCGATAGATGGCAGTCGTAAAGCCAAGTCAGAGGCCTTAGGGCGGCTTGACAACTTCTGACAGTAGACGAGCCACTAGTCTACAAGCCTCCACCAATCCGGACTTGGCCCCCGTGGTGGAGTATGGCCTATACATTCCTCAGGGAAGAGACCGGTGCCCCTCGGTGGGGACATAATGGGTTGATGATGAATAACCCGGCGGAATTATTTAGGCACATATTCATAACTTGGTTAAATGTTTCCGTCATTGTGTTAAAACCACTGTTCAATGACCTTACAGCTTATGGTGATTTTCTTAGCCCCCACAAGACAGCGAAAACATTGTCCATTGACATTCAATAAACGGAATGTAAGTTCTTTACGTTGAGATATTTTTTTATTTCTGATTTCTTGAAAATTTCTAATTCCATGGGAATCAATATCGCCTAAGCTATTGTTTGCCCGGGCAGGGTTTCTTTGAAAATAATGTTCGTAATTATTCTGAAAATGTTGGTTTCCGGAGACATTATTAAATGAGTACTCGGTATAACGACACTCCACCACCGTCACCTTAACAGTCGCTTCTTGTGTCGCAGCCGGACTCCCAGATCTACCGCGACGCGAAGCGGCTCGAGGAGTTCTTCGAGGCGCAGCTCGCCAAGTGGCTGCCCGAACACGCCGCCTGGGGGGCCGCGGGGCACGTCGCCCACGGGGGCCCCCTGGGCCACGGGGGCCCCGTAGACCACGCGGCCGCCAAGCGCGCGCGGCTGGAGTGACCATTTATGTGTTTCTTTCGGCAATATTCACTCTGAGAGTAATATCTAAACACAAAATGAAAGAAACAAAATGTCGACTCAATTTTGATTTGGTTAATTCGGCGTCTTTAATTTTCCCAGAATTAAAGATGATGTCATTTTATCTACAAGCGATGAATAAAATTTAAAATCAATGTTAATTCGAGTGAATTGAGAAACAATCATCGCATTTGCAATCTCGTACAAGTGATGACATTCCCAGCGTTGACTCAATTTTCTTTAGAATCTTGGATAAAGGCGTTTGAAAACCACGTCATTGGCCTAAGATATTATTATAATATCTTCCATCCGATTACGAAAACAAGAAGTCAACCCATGGTGTCATATGCGTGGGATAGTGCGCCGCAGCATAAACCAGGATAATTCTTCGTGGCGATCAAATGCCAGATACAATTTTTTGTTACCAATTACCTACAGATTGGTTTCTTAGATATAAGAAACCAATTGTCATTTTTTCTCCTGGTTGTGCAATAAAGTGTTTTCTATCTATCTACAGTAGGTACGAACAGCCGATGTTACAAGGTTTAAATTTACCGTCGACCATTAGCCCTGTATAAAGGTAGGGTCCCACGACCCGCTTCCTCATAGGCCAGATCGCGTCTAGACAAGCCGACAGGCTATGGGAACAGTCGCATCTGATGAGGCATGTCGCTCGTCGGCGCGTGGGCCGTGACGACTGACGTGACAGGTCTCGATAGGCCAGGCAACGTCTGCCGCGGGCTGCCAGTAGACTTGCTGTAGGACCCTACCTTGACGCTTGCAATAGCTATCTTGGTAACCCTGATAACAGAAGAGAAGCTAATGAGTTTAGAATACTTTGAACACCGCGTCATCTGTGGCGTTTCATTAATACTACACTTTCTCCTATGTAACATTGTACGTAATAATGTATGTAAAAAATATTTGGACTCCTAAAATGTTCTCTGATCTTCTTAGCAAGTAAATAGTTTATAAAATCAGATATTCATGATAAATTGTTCTTTTTAGATCTTCATAGCAATTAAAGATTTTAAATTTTTATAAGTAATCATATCATAATCAAGTTAATGAAATTATATTTTTTATTTACTCCTTCGTATTGATGCGGGGATAAACATTTTTAACAAATATTCATTGCACACGTTTTAGTTCGCTCAAATTCAGATCTCTCGTTCCGTTTGTAATTTCTTCAAATAGTTTTCCCTTCATTTATCCAATCCCGCATTGATCATGTTTTAGACGTAAATAAAATAGTTTTAGATGAAATTAAGTTATGTTAAGATTATGATGGTATTAATTATTATTTATGAAGCGCGTTGGTTTCGTTCTGTGATATCGGCACAGTTCTGGCCCTGTATTACTCGCAACAAATCCCGAGCGATTCCAATCGTCTTAACTGTCGAATTAGTATGGAATTTGACAGTTAGACGATTTGAACGCTCGGGATTTGGTGCGCGTAATTAGGCCCCGCTATCATGCACCAGATCACAAACTGGGTTAGTAGTCGCGCGCGCCGCCGCTGGCTGCCGGCCGCCGGCTGCCGGCTCGGAAAACGCGAAAAAATATGGAATCATTAAAACAGAACAAGTGATATAATATATTATATATTTTTGGGATTTCAAAATATGTATTCCCTAAGCAAAAGTTGTTGGTATTCACGGGTAGAACATCTATAGGGATTTTGTTTGATTCCCCATTTTCGAATCCGTAAAGGGATTTTTTTACTAGCAGTAGAACGGAACAAACCCAATGAATCTACATTGGGTTGTAGATATCTTTCTACGGCGGCGTACAAACAGTACATGTAGATACAGCTCGCTGTAGAGTTATGCGGATCACGGTGCTATGGACGCAGCCAATGAAAGCAATCGATGAACCAATCTGTCATACTTGTATGAACATTTTGCTCTAAAAGCACAAAATGTTCATACAAGTTATTCATGTCAGTGTTTATGGTTCGCGGTAAAAAGCAGGAGTCAGGCCACGCGGCGGCCGGCAGCCGCGGCCCGCGCGTGTTTCTCGTTTGTTTGTATATTATGTGGTTGTCACAATCTGTTTCGATTGTTTTGTAATGTGAGTATGTACCTACTAGGAAACCTACGAATAAAAAAACCGTGGAAGTATTTCTTCCTACAACATTCACTCTTAAAAAAGGACCCTGTGCTCTCGATTAGTCTGTGCCAATGAAATGAACACAAAATGAGCTGTGGAGTAAATCACTCTGTGATTGGTTGATTCTGTGCGCCATGCGGGACGATGTGAACGTTGGTATGGGGGGATAGTAAATGACAGTGTCCGGTTCCTATATTTGACGAATCGTTATTGGTAATCGGTAACTTATCCTTAACAAGCGTCCCGTATCTTGAATAGCTGGTTGATGTTTAAAAAATTATATAGGAACTTCACAAAGTGTTATCTCCATACATTTATCGTACGGTACGTTATTCGAAACCGTTTTTAAGAGGAATACTTGAGTAGACATTTTAACCATCCGTTAGTAAAACGAGTCGTTTTTTAATATGGGAACCGGGCACGTAACTTATGATTGATCTTATACAAAAACGCCAAACCGTTGACTTACCCGTCGAAATATCTAAGTATCTCGCAAGATGGTGGTCTGACGGTGGCAGGTGCGTAGATATTTTGCCGAGCAATACTGAACTCGCTCCGATTGATAACATAATTGAATCGTGTGATTTTAAAACAACACAAGTCACATGTGTTTTTAAAATAACACTTGCCCATTTTTTTTTTTATTAAATTATTTACACCTACCTATTGATTTACATTAGAAAAAAAATTGTAGTTTATTCATACAGAAATCAATATAATATGCTAAAATATTGCTGTTGTAGATATTAGTATTTGAATAAAACAGTTTTTTCTATTTCCTGCAAAGTTGTAATGAAAGGACATGTGTCGTTTTAAAATCACACGATTCAATTGACAAGCCCCGCAAACTTTCCCCCAATTGAACGTGTGGTATTTTTTTAGCGCTAGTTAGGCATCTATGTTTTTAACTACTTATCCCTGTAGGTAGCTGATTTCTTGTATGTAATGGATGATCTGAGACCATTCTTTGTTTGTTGTATATAAGTTTACGAGGCAGTTATATCTTTTTGGTAATATTGTTATTTATATCAAAATCATTTGTTGTAAGTGGGCGCGTTAGGCGACGCTACTAGCTAGCTACAGATGTATGTATGTGTACTCGCCTGTAGTTGCGCATGACTACTAGAAATAAAGGACATTTATTGGATCACTGTGTATCATTGTCATCATACCTTAGCACCATGTTCGACTGAGTCTAACTCGAACTTCGCGGTAGAACTTCAGCTCACTAGCCTAGCCTCACACTCGTGCTTTATCGATCATACAATTCCAGTCCCGTACCTACCAGTATTTCCTATATAAGGTGGTAATTTGGAAAGGAGTAGCAAGAACCTTTATGAGAACTGAATCACTTTCTAATAGTCGTTCAAAAAGTATTCCAGTAGCTCCTAGGGTCACGGTAGTTCCCCTTATTGCCCTATCGCATTCACCACCCTGTATAGAATGTTGTCTATACCGATTCTTTAATTTTGTTCGGATTAAAGATAAGTTGGTATGTCTGGCAACATTCTGTGTGCCGTGCGCTCAGCTGACAGCTCGGTCGGCCGGCACGGCACGGCACGGCAATAGGTAGTCCGCACCGCAGTTGACACGCGTCGCGCGGCGTGCTCGCATCAGCAAACTATACCCAAAGCCGGAGTGGTGCTGTTTTAGTTTGCTTTGTATATCATTTTAACCTATCCTGTCCTTAGCCCTCCACAATCCCATACAACGTTAAATGTGATAAAGTGATCTTAATTTAGCAGCAGACAGGTGAGTGACCCCGCCGCTGAGGACAACGACCCGCCGAAAATAAATAACAGGAATCGATATTGCTGTTTGCTCGCTCATTGAACGTCATTGATAAATGATAATAGTAGGTAAATTATTAGTGCTGGAACGCGAAGCACGTTTAATATTAATTTGTCGTTGCTGACGAACCTAGAAGGCTGTGAAGTGAACCGACCATGACCCACAAAACAGACTCGATTTGATTTATTGGTACCGTCGTCATCCTATGGCATGCAGTAAAGACACAAACAAAATTAAGACCTCTTCACGCCCAAACCCTAATGGGTTAAACACTGTTGAAGATACATAGGTACCAATAAAACTTGTTGCCATTGTCAAGAGTAAGATTATTACTTAATTAATTTTACATTCTGTAAGATTTATTTTTCCATTCCATGTAGGTAGGTATTTACAACACTACAACAAATTGTTGTGTAAGTATGTTTGACTTTGTTTTCTATGTTATGAACATTTGTGAAGGTATAGCTATAGGTACCACTCGCTAACCGTGAAGGAAAACATCGTGAGGAAACCTGAGTGTCTGAGCTATTCGCATACCTCAGCGCTTGAAATCGCCAATCCGCGGTGGGCACGCGTGGTGATTAAGCCCATACTCTCTCTCTGAGAGAAGGCCTGTGCCTTACAGTGGGACGTATAATTATAGGCTGCTTATGAATGATTATATTATAAATAGGTACCTAGGTAGGTATAGGTATACATGTAGCAATACCACTCGCTAACGGTGAAGGAAAACATCGTGAGGAAACCTGGGTGTCTGAGCTATTCACATACCTCAGCGCTTGAAATCGCCGATCCGCGCTGGGCACGCGTGGTGATTAAGCCCATACCTACTCTCTCTCTCTCTGAGAGAAGGCCTGTGCCCTACAGTGGGACGTATATAGGCTGCTTATGACACATGTATGTACTGCAACAAGGTTGCACGTGATGAAATTGATGCTACGAATAAAAAACATTGATCGCTATTCGATAGATAGGTACCTACCTATTCTGAGAATATTGCCATACGTCACATTTCCAATCAGTGCCTAGTCCTTAACGAAACTTTTTTTACAATACATTGTTTTGTAGGTTTGTACCTAAGTATGTATCAGTAACGCCTGATGTTTGTTATTCCGCAGCAATGATCACAGAACATCTCTGTTCTGTGGCAATGATAGTAAAACAGGCTAAGTGCGAGTGAGACTCGAGGGCTGAGGGTTTCGTACCGCCTCATAATATATTTGTCTCAATTATTTAGTATGTTTGTATATTTCAATTTCAATCGTTTATTGCTTCATGTGGTCTTAAAATAAATAGTATACCTAATCCTCAACATGAGCCCTGTAAGGGCACTGCAACATAGTTAGTAGGAACTAATGTTTCCTTTCATTCGGTTTGAGGCCCTTAGCGGGATACCAACCAACACACATGTGGCCGGTTTTTATTATATTTTGTTGATATTGTAAGGACTGCATTACAATCAACGACTACCTCGTTGGTGTAGCGTTATCACGTATTACCATACCGGAGGTCGTGGGTTCTATTCCCACTGGAGGCACCGTACATTTGTACAAATGGCTTCAGTCTGGGTGTATTTCCATATTTGTGAAGTCCTTACCTGGTTACCATAGCACAGGCTATCCTAGTTTGGGACTAGGACAAGTGATTGTGGTGTTTGCTACGAATAAAAAAACCATAGAAGTATTTCTTCCTACAAAATTCACTCTCAAAAACGTCCCCTGTCCTCTCTATCAGTCTGTACCAATGACATGAGCGCAAGATGTGCTGCAGAGTAAATCACTCTGTGATTGGTGTATTCTGTGCGCCATGCGTGACGACGTGAACGGTAATTGGGCAATAGTAAATGGCAGCGTAACTTATGATTGGTTTTATACAAAAACGTCAAACCATTGACTTCATGATGTATTATATTCTTTTTGTTGCACTAACCCGGCGTGGGTGGAATTTTTTAGCCGCTTAATAGGTTTTCATGATTTAAGTATACCTAACCCGCCCCATCCAATGATTTGCCGCGGGCCTCAGAAGGTATAGTTACGCCACTGGTGGGGTCATTATTTTAGCACTAGTTAGGTAGACGTCTCTGTTTTTAAATATCACTGGTTGTGTGGAAGTTATTATTTATTTAATCACCAAGTTTATCACTCCGTGTTTACAATACAGTACATACATACTCTCTCTCAGGCGGACAACGAAGTGATCCTTTTAGGTGCGGAATCCTAAAAAAAAATTAACACCCTTTTTAGGGTTCCTTACCTCAAAGGGAAAAACGGAACCCTTATAGGATCACTT
The DNA here is from genome assembly GCA_947308005.1 of Yponomeuta malinellus. NCBI lineage: Eukaryota > Metazoa > Arthropoda > Insecta > Lepidoptera > Yponomeutidae > Yponomeuta > Yponomeuta malinellus. Next base: position 171,427 of record OX371009.1, on the reverse strand, counting down.
TGTTGTCCGTCCGTCCGTCTGTCTGTCAAGACCTTTTATCTCGGAAACGCGTGGAGGTATCGAGTTGAATGAAACTAAAACCATCTGCTACAGTCCCTTGAAGCCGTAAAAAACATCGTCTTAGGGCCGTTTTCTCCATTAGCTGCGCAAAACTGGATTTCATAATCTGGATCATGCTTGAACGAAGTTTAAAAAATAGATTACTGTCCATCCGATTTCTCCGGTAACTTTTCATAAGGGTTCACGAAATCTAGTTCACGTCACAGATTAGACAAAAAACGCTTAGATTTGTGGCTGGTAGCACAATTTTTTTTTTTTTATTTTGAAACGCAGCTGTCAAAAATGTCGAGATTCTGTGGTTATTTTTTCCTGTTATTCTGTGTAATTTGAAAACTTTCTTTTCGAAAAAAGCGCGGGAACCTTGGATGAGTAAAGGCGGCGAAATTTGAACAATTTTCAATAAATTGACTTTCTTTTCTTCAACTTTGTTGCTTGTGTGTGATTATTTTCGAACGGCTCTGGAATTTATAATGTTAAAACGTAAGAGAGAACCAGTATTCACAACGAGTGAAAAACATGCAATAATAGATCTGGTGGAGGAACACTATCATATTAGTGGAAAATAAAAAATCCGACGCCACGACCATCCGGTCGAAGAACGAAGAGTGGGAAAAAATTGCAATAAAGTTTAATGCTAATTCCAGCATTCACGCAAGGGATTCATCCACACTAAAAACGTGCTGGGAAAACTTAAAGAAAATTCCAAAGCTCTTCTCATATTGAAAATTTACCTTTATTTCTCAATACCTACTCGATATAAAACCAGTAGTTGGGTAATTTTCTTCTACCTACCTACTTTTGATGTCTTTTTGACAGCTTATGACTGACTGTTAATCTGGTTTTAGAAGCTAATCCTCCAATATCGGCCGTTCAGAGACTTTAGTTTAAACTTTCGTTTCCGTTGTCGGAGAAATCCAATTTGGGATTGTAATCTCGATTTAGAGCCCAAAACCGGATTTAGCTTGCTGTAATCTAGATTTGGTTCTGTGGAGAAAACGGCCCTAAGTTAACGTAAAAAAAAGTAACGGCCGTTTTAATTATGCCACAAAAAACGTATATTTCGACATTCTCAAGGGAATCCAAATTTAAAGGGTGCCTTCCGTTGGCCTAGATCTATGAAATTTCGCAAGCAATATTGTCTTATACCACAATATAGGGAAAAATTAAAAAACTATACATTTGTAATTAAATAACAAAAATAGTCTGAAGTTCGGGATAAGCTCGTTAAATTTGTACGGAACCCTCGATGGGCGGGTCCGACACGCATTTGTCCCGTTTTTTTTTTATTTGTTTGTCGATCCGCTTTTCAACTATCTTTTACTGCTCTAGAGATAAAGCTTTTAATGTTACACGGACGTAATAGGGTCCCGTTGTCAGCCTTCGGGTATAGAACCCTACTAAAGACAATATTTAGGGCAGCGGTCATGAACGTACGTAACCGCGCTGACCGCACGTCGTCGTGGGCGTCGCTCGCTATCTGCCTGCTGCGTGGCGATAGTAGAGCAATAGACATAAGCATCGATCCAGCTTTGGTCCAATATACCTAGTACACGTATTGCGCCGTGCGCTAATCGCTAGGTGCCTACCACTACCGAGATACTGGACAATTCGAGATTGCCTTTACGCCAAGTCAGGCGCAGTTGCATTCAAAGAAATCTGGAGTTCTTTCTGGACTTAAAATTCTACGGGCTCTGCTAACTGAAAACGTGCAAGGAAATCTGGTGCATTGACATATTTGAAATGTAATAAAACTCTGGAATACTAGCATACTATAATATCTGCTGATGATGGGAATAGCGTCTGAATTGGGAATTTCATTGAGAAAATGCTTCTGGTTCTTCAACGAGACAAATAGGTAATTAAGTTTACTTAGAGCAATTTATAAAAACTCGATTGCTTAAAACACTCTTCAAATACAGTTTAATTGTTTTACCCTTTGCAACATACAATTTTTACTGTAAGTATTTGTTTTAACGAATACCTTGTGATAGGAAGGTATTTTTTACTTTAGTATTTACTTGAAGTGACATTCTCAATAAAGAATCCAGCGATAAGGCAACTCTTATCAATCGACTTCCACTCAGCGGACATTGACAGGCTCTTTACCGTTAGACTTGTAAACAAAGTTATCGTGTTTGGATTGTTCGCTTCGTTTCAGTGACACCCAGCGTAGCAACATGCGCCTGATCATCCTTGATGACGTCGACGTGGTAGCCGACTGGGCCGCGCAGTTCGTCATGCAGGTCTGTACATATCTGGGTTGGGTCAAGATCTTTTGCATCACCGCAGTCTCGTGGTACAGTCGTACGTTACTTCTATATTCGTGACTGGATGTTTGTCAAGTTATCACAGACAGATTCCGATGAGAATCCATGTTCTTGATGTGAACAAATGTTATTTTATCCCATAGGAATTGGGTCGCGGGCACAGCTAGTTACCTAATAACATCAGTGGTATTAACTAAGACCATCTTACCAACGACGCGACGTAGGTAATTGCGATGTCGCGCGTCGTTCGAAAGAGCGTCACTGAACACTGGCAACTCTCCGCACCGGCAGCGCATCAACGAGTTCGCGCCGACGGCGGCGCGGCGCTTCGTGCTGGGTCTGCCCACCGGCGGCACGCCGCTCGGCATGTACCGGCGGCTCATCCACTACCACCGCGCGGGGCAGGTCTCCTTCCGTCACGTCACCACGTTCAACATGGACGAGTACGTGGGGCTGGCGCGCGACCACCCCGAGAGTTACCACTACTACATGTGGAACGAGTTCTTCAAGCACGTGGACATCGACCCGGCGCAGGCGCACGTGCTGAACGGGAACGCGGCCGACCTGGTCGCCGAGTGCCGCCGCTTCGAGCGACTCATCGCCGACGCCGGCGGCGTGCAGCTCTTCGTGGGCGGTCAGTGCTGCGAGCGAGCTGACGGCTACGGCCTAGCCTTTTAGTTTGCAGTTGTTTTTCATATTTAACGTTCAACCGTTTTATAACGGGTTGTTTTGGAGGATTAGCTAAGTTTAGTTGGTCTAGGCTACCCAGAGATTAAGGAAAACTGGTCTACCACTTTACGATTACCAAGTCTCACTCACGAAATAAAGAAAGCCATCACAACACATACCCACATAGTATAGGTACTTAGAAAACTTGTGTTGTAAATGAGAGACGAGCATTGGGGCAACGGCTTTTATTACACTGATCGTAAGATATTGTCACACGCAAGATCCCAGCAAATTGACGTAATGGTTGTGCGGGCAGGTATCGGGCCGGACGGGCACATCGCGTTCAACGAGCCGGGCTCGTCGCTGTCGTCGCGCACGCGCGTCAAGACGCTGGCGTACGACACGCTGGAGGCCAACAAGCGCTTCTTCGGCAACGACATCAGCAAGGTGCCGCGCCAGGCGCTCACCGTGGGCGTCGGCACCGTCATGGACGCCAAGGAGGTACAACTTCCTTGATTAAGCTTCGCCGAGACGGTTTCGATTTTAGACTTAAACCAATGTAGAGGCTAAAAATTCCACCCATGCCGGGACTTGAACCAGCGACCTCTGGCTCTGGCCTCTGGGTAACTCAGGAGCCAGATATGAGAGGACACACATCTCCCTTGCCGTCAACTGTGTCCCAGTTATATCCCAGAGATGTCAACTATATCTGGCTCCCTCACTATACTCTCAACTCAGTACGGTAGACATCTAGCTCCTGCTACTTTATCCAGCTCACACACAGTGCGCGAGAGCGAGACCGAGATCGGCTGAAATCGGATGCGTTCGGCAGCATTTCTCGTCACAGTAATAAACGAGAGACGAGAAAGGGGTCACCAGACTCCTACAAATGCATTGACTTGGTGATCTTTTTGATCGCTATTGGTACGGATGGCTTGTTAGGTCAACATCGGGCATTTGGTCGCAGCACTCGTACTAAAAAGATGAACGGTAAAGACGATAATCATATAAACTTACAGTTCACTTAATTAATGAGAAAACCTATATAAAGTGTCAAAAGTTAATTAATAGATATACATTTTGATTCTGGTTTGAACTCCTCTTATTGGAATAGACTGATAGTACATATAAAAAAGAGCGCGTCAGCTGAATAAAGTTGGAAACAGATAAACTAGACTTCTCACCACTTATGTCTTACGGCTCTTGTATCCAAACACACTCACTCGATTGTATGTCGTATGAGATAGGATACAAGTGGTGAGCCAGATATGATACAGATATATTGTGTCCCGGTGAGCAAAGATATGGTATATAACAACTCCCTCTAAGGACACACTTTGCGCAAGTCTACTGGCTAACCGTGCCAGCGCTCTCCCAACTGAGCTAATGGGCAAGTGCAGGCCTCAAGCCAAGTGCCTCTTCTAAAGAGGCTCGAAATTTCGCCGATGCCTGCACTTGGCCATTAGCTCAGTTTGGAGAGCGCTGGCACGGTCGGCCAGAGGTCGTGGGTTCGAATCCCGGCATGGGTGGAATTTTTAGCCTCTAAATAGGTTTTTAAGATTGTAATCAGCACGGGTTAGTGCAACAAAAAGAATATAGACTGAAACCAGATAGATAATTTTTCTAAATTTTTTGAGGTCAAAACTTCTTTAGTTTTTCTGAACAGTGAATGAAACTGAACCGTTACGCTCAAATCGCTGACGCTAAATCGGATATAATCGGCTCGAGTCAGTCGAAGACGCTGAATCACGTACCTATTGACCTACTATTCAGCTCCAGTCATCTAAATTTAGAAAATCTTTAAGTTTTCACTTCTTTTTGTGATAAGCACACTCCTTATTTTTATTGCAGTCAAAATGTTTTTATTTAGTAACCTGCAAAGCAATCCACTATTGTTCACTATTGAACATAAGCCAGCGGCCGTCATGGCAAGCGCACATATCGGCAAGCGCAGCGTAGGACGGCCAGCCACAAGATGGACAGAAGTCCTCATCCAAGTGGCAGGAAGACGCTGGATGCAAGCCGCTTCCAACCGGTCTTTTTGGAAATCCATAGAGGAGGCCTATGTCCACCAGTGGACTTCTTGTGGCTGAATGATGATGATAAACATAAGCCTCTGTCAAAGGACGTTAGTATTTATCAGCCGCTAGCTCTTCGATCGGAGGCAGATCGCTACTAGAGCGGCTGGATAAGGGGCCGAGGACAGAAAGTTTCATCGAAACTCTGCTTCAGTATGAAACCCGGCCGGTGATGAGTGTGACGCCCTCCCCGCCAGGTGATGATCCTGATCACGGGCGCGCACAAGGCGCTGGCGCTGGCCAAGGCGGTGGAGGAGGGCGTGAACCACATGTGGACGGTGTCGGCGTTCCAGCACCACGCGCAGGCGCTGTTCGTGTGCGACGAGGCCGCCACGCTCGAGCTGCGCGTCAAGACAGTCAAGTACTTCAAGGTACGCCGCCTCCACACTCCGCCACCACCAGCCTCTAGTCCGCAGCACTCGCTACTTGCGGAAATCTCAGGTCTAACTAGAACTAGCCCGCAGCACGCCCGCCACTTGCTCACCAGAGTGGGGCAAAGGTGTTTGTACCGAAAGACCACAATATAAGCGGCAAAGGTGTGTACATAAACTTTATCGATTTGAAAATAGTAGAAAGTAACTAGAATAGTCAGTAGGTATATAATAACTAAGGTACTGAAATATCTATAATGCGCATTTGAAACAAGCCGGTTTCCGAAAGGGCTTTAGTACCATAGACCACATCCACACGCTGCGGCAAATTATACAGAACACTGAGGAGTATAATTTGCCATTCTGCTTTGCGTTTGTGGACTATGAGAAAGCCTTCGATTCGGTCGAGACATGGGCAGTGCTCGAGTCTCTCCAGCGTTTCCGTATTGACTATCGGTATATCGAGGTGCTGAAGTGCTTGTACAACAACGCCACTATGTCGGTCCGAGTACAGGAGCAGAATTCGGAGGCAATTCCATTGAGAAGAAGCGTGAGACAGGGAGACGTTATCTCTCCGAAACTGTTCACGAACGCACTGGAAGATGCCTTCAAGCTTCTGGAATAGCAGGGACGCGGCATCAATATCAATGACGAGTACATCACCCACCTTCGATTTGCCGACGATATAGTAGTCATGGCAGAAACGATGGAAGACCTCGGCATAATGCTCGAAGACCTCAGTCGAGTTTCCCAACGTGTGGGCCTTAAAATGAACATGGACAAAACGAAGATCATGTCGAACGCCCGTGTTGTGCCCACCCCAATAACATTGGGGAACTCGACTCTCGAAGTTGTAGACGAATACGTCTACTTAGGACAAACAGTCCAACTAGGCCGGTCCAACTTCGTGAATGAGGTCAATCGTCGAATCCAACTCGGCTGGGCAGCATTCGGGAAACTTAGAAAAGTCTTTTCGTCTAATATACCTTAATCGCTCAAGACAAAATTATACAACCAGTGTGTGTTACCAGTGATGACTTATGGCACTGAAACGTGGTCTCTCACTATGGGCCTCATAAGAAGGCTCAAGGTCACGCAACGAGCTATGGAAAGGGCTATGCTCGAAATTTCTCTACGAGATCGAATCAGAAATGATGAGATCCGTAGACGAACGAAAGTCGTCGACATAGCCCAGCGGATTAGTAAGTTGAAGTGGCAGTGGGCGGGGCACATAGCACGCAGAACTGATGGCCGATGGGGCCGAAAAGTTCTCGAATGGAGACCACATATCGGCAAGCGCAGCGTAGGACGACCTGCCACAAGATGGACAGATGACCTCATCCAAGTGGCAGGAAGGAGCTGGATGCAGGCCGCTTCCAACCGGTCTTTTTGGAAATCCATGGAGGAGGCGTATGCCCAGCAGTGGTGGCTGAATACAATACAATACAAATACAATACAAATAAACTTTACTTCTCCATCCACAAATAAGGTACAAAAGAGGTGGCACAATATGGCACAATCTGAAGCAATTTGTGGAAAGACTGGCTCCTAAACTAGATCAGAGATCTGTATCTTAGGATGCCAGGCCTCCCAAAAACTAGGACAGCAAAGTATGAAACATACTGTAGACACTAAGTCAGTCCAAGTCAAAAATCATGATGATGATGTAGAAATAAATGATACGAAATTGTAAGATAAAAATGACTGAAGTAAACTTATAAATTAAATAAAATACAACTCGATCTAATTATGGATGGATGAGTAGGTACACGCGCATTGATAGCTTGTTGAATAAGTACTGAGGTGATTTTAGTGATACATCGTAAATGTGTTGGTGTCAATGCTGAGGTGAGAAATTATGTGCGTACTTTGCCCGTACATGCTTCCGGGCGGGAAATAGGGGAAAGGTAGAAAGTATGATGATAATATGGGTGATTTTACTTCTAACATGTTTATTGAAATTGGTGTATCATCTTACTAGACTACGTGAATGAATTACACGTTTAATGAGTTAAGATACTAAGTTATTAGTGACACTAAATAATTGCTTCAATGGTAGGAAAAACTACTTTATAATGAAACGGAGAAGTGCCTCTATGGTTTGAATTTAAACATAGCACTTCCGGCTCCTGGGCCTTATCGCTGATTTCAACGGTAACACTATTCACTTTTCTTATTTCACTGCTTTCGTGCGTACTTTGTCCGTACAATATATAGGTATATCTTGGCTTGAGGCAGGTGCCTAACCGTACATACTCACAAAACGTATCGCCATTTAAATGAGAATCCATTAAAAATGGAATGAGATTTTTTCGCACAAATCAAAGACATAACCATTAATTCATAAAGCTAATCCAGTTTGTCTGGGATTGATACACGTAGATTTAGTGGTAATAAATTCCCTTTTTTTGTATAATAATGTTCTTTATCTACTCGTATCTATATTTGGCACGAATGCATGAAGGCATCAATGAGATGACAATATCACAATCGATCATTAAAAATTATGTTATAGCATGCTGCATGGTGACCTGTGGCCATAGCCGGTAGCTGTCCAATCCGCTTGTAATTAGAAGCACAACCAGAATCACTTGGCAGACGCGGGTTGTTGGAGAATGTGGTGCTTTACTTGGGACCGTTGGGACCTGCCCTTCTATCACATAACGTTCACTCTGTCGGGTTAATCCAAAGGGGCGCTACTATGTAAGTCCTCCACTGTATGGAGTTGTCCGATTTACCGACCTACTCCGAACTGTCAAATACATACATATTTTGACACTTTGTCAGTCCTTGTCGGGTTAACCGACCCATGGAAGTAGTAAGTACATACTACTTCCATGGGTTAACCCGATAGAGTGGGTAGTAACGTCATAGAGTGGCTGTGCACGCATAACCCTAAGTTAAGTAAAGGCAAAATCAGACGATTCAATTAGATATACTTTCACTCCAGTTAAATGAACGTTAATTTTTATAGACGCATGTTCAAATGAAAAAAGCATTAGAGTGGCGATTTGCATCTCTATATTCTTTTTGTCCCATGCTGAGGACAATTTTAAAAACCTATTTAGAGGCTAAAAATTCCACCCATGCCGGGACTTGAACCTGCGACTGGAAATACGACATTCTGGAAAAATTTAAGATGCCGCATGAATCCATCCGAAATCGTTGGATCTGTTCATTAACGAATTTATTCGACATTCTATTAATAGTTATTAATTTAGTTATTATGATGATTAATTAAAGCGAAAGACGCGGAGTGAATAGCAGAAACGAACGAAAAGTGAGCGGTCTGATTTCGCCTTAGAGGTCTTCCAAACCTGCCCCAAACAGTGGTGGCGGTGTTAAGTGGGTCTCTCACGGGCGCTCGCTCGGGGGGTCGGTAAGCAGACCGCGCGCGGGCGCGGCGGTGTGTGTGCCTGCGGGCGGCCGGGGCGGCCGGGGCGGCCGGCGGGCGGTGAGGTGGCTCGGTGAGTGACGCGCGTCTGTGTGTGTGTGTGTGTAGGCGCTGAGCGAGGAGCACCAGAAGCTGATCGCCGGCAGCGGCGTGGCGCAGCAGCGCGTGCTGCACTAGCGGCGCCCGCCCCACCGCCCCACCGCCTACCGCCCCTCCGCCCCTCGACCCCGCCACGCAGACACCATGTATGGAGACCCACGTTCTTGTTTCACATGGCCTTTTTATCTAACTCTATTTTTTATCCTGTAGTCAATTTGATATTCTATGCCGATGTAGGTCTGTTTCATTTGCTTGCATCGTTGTAGACTAAAATAAAGTATGTACACACGACAGGCTGCCCTTTCTACTGTCTACGTGACATTGTTCCAAATAGTAAACGTTTTAGTCATAATAAGTAGCTACGAAATAGCATCGGAAACTAAAGAAACTCAGGACCTGCAACCGTTCTTGGCCAAAGCAGGGTTAAATACGGATTGTCATTATAAAAGATAGCGCCTTTTACTCCTTGTAACTCGTCGGCATTAGCCGAATGGCCTGACCCGAGTTGTGTCATCCGCAGAGCCTGATGCCGGAACACAACAAGCTGCTGGGCGAGCGGCCCCCCGCGACTCTCGCTACGTGATTATGTCTATTACTGTATGATGTACAAATACACCATACTTTAGATCAATAATCACAAATTATTTGCATGATGAATTGATCTGAAACATGGATACTATGAAGGATTGCCTGTAACTTGTTGATTAAGTTTGTGAAAGATACAAATATGTAGATAAAAATATAGAAAGTTTTATATTTTTCCACCTAAATGATGACCGTTTGATTTTACACTAAGAAATATACAACAAATTCAGTTCCATAACATAGGCCGAGTGGGTGGCTACCAGTCCGGGTCGGCGGCGGGGTGGGCGGCGGCGCGGCAGCAGCGCGCCAGCAGCGCCGCCAGCTGCAGCGGCGAGGCCAGCCCGTCCGCCGCCCGCAACTGCGCGCGCCCTGCGACATCAACTAAATATTTAATTAAATACATAGCAGAATATAGGTACACTGTAATCATTAAGAATTTTAAAATTAATGTAGTGTTCATTTAGCACAGGCGTATGAACAGTACCTTCGACTGGCGGTCGTTTAGTCACACAGAGAATTGAACAACAAAGACAGTAAAACAAATATTAGGTCGCATTACCCAGCTCCCGCACCCAGGCCAGCCGCAGCGCCTCGTCGACGTCCAACGTCTTGCACACGCGGAACATGTTGGACAGGATGTCCTCGGCCGCGTAGCCCAACCGCACCAGCTGCGACATCACCTTGACCGCCGCCGGCAGTTCGCCTGCCCCGACAAGGAAAGAAAGAAAGAAAGAGGATATTTATTTAAATTGTCACTAAAACACAAAGTAAACAAAAGGTACACAAACAAAAGACACGAACGTCAACAAAACAGAGATAAAACAAAACAATTGTGAAGAGAACATGTGAGGCATATAGAGTCAAAGGCAGCCGGGTACCATATTATAGTAATGTATGGCACCCAGCCACCTAAACAACGCTATATCAGTGTGGAGTCTCTTCCTCTTCGCCACATACGCGGTAGCCTTACGTTGTGACTTTCAACAAATAGAATGAAATTTGAAAAATTATCACAATCGTGACAAGCTCTGCCCTGGTAACATGGGCTCTATGCCGCGCGAAAGAATTATACAAAGAATCGTCCCATCCCTGCCCTCGCGTAACGGATGAGAGCGAGATGGCGCGCGTCTTTGTCTATTATCGCGCGCTGGATAAAGGTCTGATTTCTGCAAACACTCTGGGATACAGGCGTGTAAATTCTTTACGTAAAATTTAATATTTGAGTCTAATTAAGGTTCAGACCCTCGTCTTTAATGGAATGAATGCAAAAACATGGAGTGTCTCTACGCTTTCAAGATGTTTTCAGAGCGGATTGGAGCGAGGTCCAAATAGTTCAATTGGTTACAGTGCTGTAAAGGCGCATATTCGGGTTTGGTTCGGTGCAGAATAATGTCTTTCCATGAAAATTGTCTCGATAGCTCCTTCCCAGAATTTGGAAGGAGCAATCTTTTTGTTAGTTTATCTAAGTATAAACATGTATAAATAAAAAATAAAAACCGACTTCGAAACACTACAGCACTAAAAAGTTAGAAATAATTTAAATAATTAGAAGTATTTATACATGTAGGTATTGTAGAAGTATAATTTGGAGCCGGTGCCCAAAGTATATGTGCTGGTCTTGAAACTGGGCACCGACTACATATTATACTTCTACAATAGCTATTTAAATGATTTATAACTTTTTAGTGCTGTAGTGTTTCGAAGTCGGTTTTATTTTTTATTTTTCAATTTTTAGTGGGGGAGCGGGAGAAAAAAAACAAGTCCCTTATAACCATAATTCACCCTACTTAATTCGTTGCTTTAAAATTTGATGTTCTAAATTTCCATCTTCGAAAGTCTTCACCAGAACATCACCAAATTAACTCGGGACTACTTTTACGCTATTTTATGAAACATACGGATATTACTAAAGGATGGGCCCCATTAGGGCTTATTTACTGCTGTCCATTGAAGAGTTCCGTTCTCCATCTCTGAAAGTGTCCATCAGATGTTCACCAACATAGCCAAAAAAAAAGAAAACGCGTCGAATTTGATAACCTCCTCCTTTTTTGAAGTCGTTTAAAAAGATGCTCGCCATGAAAAGATTTGCTTATCAGCGTGATAAACTCGCTAATTGTCGCCCAGGGTTCCCCAGAGGTACAGGGCCTATTTCATGGAAGTATAACTCATGGTTTATTATGACAATTCGATAGGAAGACTCGGCTACGCAAAGTTCATAATAAACTGAATTATATTGTAGTTGTACGAAACGCGGCCCAGGGCACAACGGGTACATCGGTAGCGAAGCCGCGACGCTCGTCCATACCAGCGGCGCAGGACTGCAGCATGCCGCGCACGAGCAGCGGGTGCGGCTCGTCGCAGACGCGGAACACGGTCTCGGGCCGGACGGCGCCGCCGCCGCGCGCCGCCGCCTGCAGGTTGTTGAGCGCCGCGCGCAGGTCGCCCTGCGCAGTGAACACCACGGCCTGCGCGCCCTCCGCCGTGTAGCTCAGCCCCTCCGCTTCGCACACCTCGATCACCTAGCGGGATGACCACTCTATGCACTGCCTCGTTCCTTTAGCGGTAGCACGCTTCACTACTTTGGTAGTGACAGAGATCGTATTTTCCATTCGCCATATTTGGGAAAACATCGAAATCGCAAAAAGTTACCACACAATATTTTAGTGCCACAGATGGGTCAGCTGGTGGAGCAACTTTTCCTGAGGTAAAAGTTGTTAGTATTGTTGAGTAGAACCCTCTGTTTTCGGATGTATTATGTGAAAATTTTGTAACACTTTGTATTCTTCTTAAAATAGTCCTAAAAGTAAAATTTTCTAATGTCTTTATAATCTACTTATATAATATATGTACCTACGATTTATTAGCAAGTCGCATTCCAATCAGCGATGTGCGCAAGGAGGGTGCGCAGGGCGGAGATAGCTTCTTACCTACGATTTCTTTGTAAACACGTCAAAGCTCGTCGTTGTATTTGGACATTTATGTTTGAAATTCCGTCGTTGAAAGCGGTCGGTCGTTGTAAGCAGAGTCGTAATAAACGGATGTACTTTCATGGTGGCTCATATTAAAACCAAACATATGCCTATACTTACGTAGCTAAAAACGGTTGGTTGTTTAATGCGAAGTCGTACTAAACGGACTACACTGTATTTCCGTTATTATTTTGCCTAGCACATAACTTTGCCAAATAAATTTGATTGTGCATATATGGATATACTACTTTGAACTGTAGTGTAAAAAAAAATATCACAACAAAGCGAATTTTTGGTCTAGTTTTAAGTAAAGCATTACAAAAATTCCTATTTCCTCATAAAAATTGCAACAGTTTCTTACCATCAAAACTAAGATAAATTATTATGAAGCAAATTTAGTAGAAGTAGATTTTATCACCTCTTTATGTAATGGAATCTACTTCTTTTTATTAATCAGGTACCTTGTGGGACAAACATACATAAACTCTTATAGTAAGAGTTACTATTGTTACTGGAACATTTTAAAATCTGCCATTGGCTCGGTGCTTCTTATCACACCCATAACAAACAGTTTTGTGGGCAGCGACCTACCTTGCTAAGTATTTGAGCATCAGTGAGGCGTGAGTATCTGAGCACGGCGCAGCGTGACTGGATTGGCTCGATGATCTTCTCGCTGTTGTTGGCGGCCAGCGCAAATCGCGTTGTGCTGGAGTACAGCTCCATAGTGCGGCGCAGCGCCTGCTGGGCACCGTCTGTCATGCTGTCTGCCTCGTCCAATATCACTATCTTGTGCCGCCCTGGTGGCAATGTCACCTGATGACAGCATAACAAAATGCTTATTCAGAATCAGAATAATTTTTTTTTTATGAACATAGATTTAAAAAGCTTTAGCCACCAACCAAGTCTTTAGTAAATATAATAGTCTACTATGCTCTACCCAAAACAAGATTTACTTGTATTATATCATAGAAAGTTGAGTGTCAGGTGAAGATAGATTATAAATGAGAAGACCGTACCTTCTGCTGCGCGAACATTTTGATTTTGTTGCGCACGACGTCGATGCCGCGGTCGTTGGAGGCGTTGAGCTCGAGCACGGCGTCGCGGAAGGCGGCGCCCAGCAGCGCGCGCGCCAGGCACAGCACCGTGGAGGTCTTGCCCACGCCGGGCGGCCCGCAGATGATCACATTGGGCGCGTTGCCGGCGCGCGCGAACACGGCCAGACGTGACACCGTGTCCTCGTTGCCCACGATGTCGCTGAACGCCACCGGCCGGTACTTCTCGATCCACGGCAGGTGTGCCTTCGTCTTGCCGCCCCTAACGGCCGGCGCTGCGGCCTTGGGGGCCTCCTCGTCTACTTCCATTATGGTCACATCGTCGTCACTCATGTTTGCACGTGGTTTGCACTGTTTTGTGTTTTAAATTTACGTTACATGAATCAATTTGATAAAAAAGCGCAGGACGAACTAAAAGTACTAAAACTCGCGCGATTTGTTGTGACATTATTTTTTTTTTTTTTTTTGTTCTATTTTTTCCTTTATGGAAAAGGCTAAGAGCTTAAGCCCATACCGCCTGGTCTTATTTTAATTTTATTTTGGGCGTACACAGTTTATGCACAAGCTCTCAAAGTTTTTTTTAAAAAACCACAGAGTTTTGTTAGCGAAGAAAAGTGACACTTGTTTGTTTGCTACATACATAAAGTAAAGACAGGGAAAAGAGAATAAATTGGGGAAACTTGAAAATAAAACCAAATTGCGGTGCTAGCCAGCTGTGTATCAAGAAACTTAATCTCGTACCACCTTTACAAACTACATTTAGTAAGTAAAAAGATACCTAGTTTGAGGTAAAACCTAAGAAACATTGATGAATCATCACTCCTGGACCTTCCCATTTCAAGTAGTATTTTTGAACTCAAGTAGGAACTTGCCAATTTGGTTGGTGAGTAAAGTTCGGAGACTAACCAACAGGAACCTCAATGAAGTAAAGAAAGATGTCGTTGGCTTGGCAGGGCGTGTAGACAGAGCAGTCGCGATGGAGTGGCTGTTCGGGCACCGCATGACGCCGGACGAGATGCTGCGCAAGAACCAACGCGCGCTCAACAAGGCCATGCGCGACCTTGACCGCGAGCGCATGAAGATGGAGCAGCAGGAGAAGAAGGTCATCAACGACATCAAGAAGCTCGCCAAGGAAGGACAGATGGTCAGTCAGTGCCCATCATTCCTAGTTATCTAGATCAGCAATTCCTAAAGTGGTTTCTGTGGAAAGTCACTGGGGTTTCATGAATCAATTTCTCACTGAATCGTTAAATAATTTCTCAGTTAAATTATTTTGCATGTAATTGGAAAGTGGCAGTACCTTCTTAAAGTGAATAGCTTAGGAATAGATCACTAGCATGAAAATTATCTGCAGCACAGTTTCATATCGTCATTCGGCATCCAAAACCGTGAAAATGACTTATAAAATTTTACAGGAGATGCTAAAAACATTATATTATACTGTCGTATACTTACAAAAGTTTAGAAATAATGGTTTTTAGACTAACATTAGACTAAGTTAGTCACATTCACAGTTTTGGATGCCGAACAACAATATGTAACAACTTAAATTATTAACAACCCATTAGAAGCTTTTAACCTTATGGACTACAGAAGCTACAGCTTCTTGTTAGAAACTAAATCCAGATAGGTATAACCAGTGCATATTTGTTTTTACTTCCTGATCCTTCAACCCTGTACATTCCTGAATGACTCCTCGTGATGTGCACTCTGTTGGTCTCCTTAACAAATAAAGTAAATAAATTATATACAAGTAGACTTTGTCAGCATCCCTCGCATACTTCAGACCTAGGTTTTGAAACAATCTATTCAGCTGGAGCAAACAAGAATGCTCCAAGTTGTATTTATCAACTTGCGAACTAAATTATGTTCCAGATTTTTGCTATTGGACTTAAATTGACATTCAGTTGATTTAGCTTTACAGTTAATTATTAGGCAACTCATATGTTTTTTTTACTCTAGGATGCAGTGAAGATAATGGCGAAGGACCTTGTACGAACGCGGCGCTACGTGCGCAAGTTCATGCTGATGAAGGCCAACATCCAGGCTGTATCTCTCAAGATCCAGACGCTCAAGTCGCAGAGCACCATGGCGCAGGCCATGCGCGGCGTCACGCGCGCCATGGCTACCATGAACCGCCAGCTCAACATGCCGCAGATACAGCGGATTCTGCAGGTGCACCAAACCATAGCACATAAAAACAGGCCAAGTGCGTGTCGGGCCACGCGCACTAGAAGGAAGAAAGTTTTTTTAGCTGCTTTACAGAACTGACAACTTTGTCAAAGTCATTTTCAATGGAATTTGAATGAAGTTTTCCTTTCATAAGTTGGTTGCCTATTACTCCTTAACTTGTAAATCCTACTTAGCTGTGATAGTTTTCCTTTTAAGGTTATAAATTATATGTGCTACTGCCCTGAATTTTTTCACATTTCTACAATAAACCATATAGCCAGCCGGACGAGAAGGGGGGACGCCCTACTCTAACAAAAAATTGCTTTGTATTACGCAAACGGATCCCTAAATCGAAAAATGGTTTTCTTACCCTCACAATATTTTTAAGCGACCAATCCAATAATATTCCATGCTATGGCATAGTAAATAAATAAAATAGCCCTTTGTTCCGAGATTAGAAGACATTTCTAGAATCAATTACATCTCAAATGCTATTTAGCTAAGGATTAAAATTAGACTAAGCATTTTAATTTTTAAATGATATAAATTAAAAATTAAAGTGCTTTTTAATTTTTCAATGTTACAATTTTTTTCCTTTTAATAAATTTGTTTTGTACTATTATGTGGTTTACTTGTAACATATTTTTAGATTATGTCCCTGACTTCAGTGTGCCTCTTGGCATAGGCCTCCTCCAACGACTTCCACTGGCTTCAGTCATTTGCAACCCTTCTCGAATTTGGTCCTGCTGTCATATTTCCTGGAGTGCATCTTCCAATCCAATTCTATTAGGCTTTCTTGTAAGTTTCTGGTATTGTGTGTTGCTAGGTACCTGGATGACGGAGCTTTGCTTGGTATTTTTTATTTAATCGTATTTTTTTGAAATTATATTTAGATATGATGCAAAAAAAAGAAAAAAATATTCAGACAGACTCCAAAATTTATATTTGTGTATATACAAGAATTGCCCGTTTAAAGGTATTAGATATTTAATATTTTTAGTGTATGGAGTATTTGGGGTAATTGGCAACTTGTTGGAGGGTTTCGGTCTACTCATCCCGTGGGGACCAGCCCAATTGGGAGAGTTGTTGTTGTCTGTACTTGGTAGTTGTGTTGCTTGTCCGTCCAGTATCTTAGGGTTTGTTTCTGTATTGTGTTTCTGAGACATTGAGTATGATCACTACAACTACAGTGCATTTGGACTTTGTATTTTTCTTATCGCTTTATTTGTTGTGTTGTTACTTTTACAGTTGCTTGTTTCTCTATCCGGTTTGTGATATGCTTTAGTCATTTGTTGTACGGTTTTCCTTTTAAGTTTATTATCTGTGCTACTGCCCTGAATTTTTTCACATTTCTACAATCAACCGTTTAACTGGGAGAGGGGGGGGACGTATTATATTCTTAATTTCATAATAATTGAAACACAATAATTATGTAAAATGATCCAAGTATTTAAAAGTTATTGTTAAATTAAAATATATACATTACAGTTATTTTTTGTTTAGACATAGTGTATTGCTTATTTAAATAATTTTCCAAGTCTACTGGCAATTTGTTTTTTATTTCGTTTTTGTGTTACTTACCTTTTTCCTCTATAATTCATATCAATTCAAAGTAACACAGAAACTGCGACTTAATCAATTTTACAATTCAAAGTAGATGGCCATTTCAAAATCAAATCATTTTGGAGAAAAAATAGGCAAAAAAAACTCCGAGCTCCATACAAGTCTTTTAATGACAGAGTCTAAATTATTATTATTCTAAAACCTAGAACTCATGCATTGAACTAGTTTTAATTCCTGGTATCTCTGTCATCTAATATTCATTGGATCATCATCATTAGAAAGAAACATATATTTATTTGATGACACAACACTCAAAAACAAACATTACTTATGTACCTAAATGCTGAGAGGTAGTTGTGCAATTATTAACGGTTAGTATTGTTGTTTCAGGAGTTCGAGAAGCAGTCAGAGATCATGGACATGAAGGAGGAGATGATGAACGACTCCATCGACGAGGCCATGGAGGGCGACGACGACGAGGAGGAGAGGTAACTGCTCACTCCTCACCACTCACTCAGTCCACTTTGAAACTGAGAGATTCATTATTTTCCAAGACTAAGCTCTTCCAATTTAGAGCGCCAATCTGCGCTGGGTACACTCGCTGATTAAGCCCATACTCTCTCTGAGAGAAAGACGCCCTGTGCCCTGCAGTGGGACGCATATAGGTTCCAATCCGATTTTAATTTACAGTTGTAGTAATTTTCTCTAACTGCACATTCTTAATACTCAAAAGTGTCGACAACTTTTGACTTTCGCAGGTTTTTATCGATCAGAGTGAATCACACAGCTTACGTCATAATTAAGCTTCCTCGTGAACGCAGTGACTTGGTTACTAAGAGAATGTTTGACGATGCAGCGACGCCGTGGTGTCGCAGATCCTGGACGAGCTGGGGCTGCAGCTCAACGACCAGCTGTCCGGCTTGCCGCAGGCGACCGGCTCGCTCGCGCAGGGAAGTTAGTACCCAAATTTACTGTGCTTACTATTTTATGCAACCGACCATGTGGACGATCCATCGCCCACGAAGATAACTGTAATACATCATGCTTAGTCTGCACTTGATGTGGCGAAATTATGCACTCTCTTTCAGAATTTATTCACTGAAATCTAGATGCTTTCTCATCTGGGGGCTATTTCATAGAATTACAATTCATGGTTTATTATAACAATTTGATTTTATTACATTGCAAAGTCGATTAACTCACAAATTAACATGCAGCCTCTGCTACGCAATGTACCTCGAACAGTCATAACTCGTCCCTGCCCTTGTATGACGTAACTTTCCACTTTATTGGGTTATGCATTTAGAAGACTCCAAAGTGTCAAAATATGTAAGTAGTTCGGAGAGGCTAAGTCAGACAACACCACACAGTGGAGGACTTACGTGGTCGGACCCCTGGTAGTAGTAACTGATTACAGTATATTTACTGCAATCAGTAAGAAATGTTTTATTTATAAGCCACCACCAGCACTTTACACCAGTTATACAAATCAATGTTAAATGGCATAATATAAAAAATGGCTTATTATTGAAAAAAAAAACAGCTTTTGGTCCCACTTTATTTTTGGTCATTAATAGTCTAACTAAACAGACAAGCGCGGACATTGCAGTTCTTTTTAACTATGGCACCGATATCGCGCCCGAAGGCGTAGTGTCCCATGTGCACAGGGTGGTGACCGTGCTGTGGTTGCAGGCAAGACACCGGCGGCACCGATGGCGGTGGCGGGCGGGGCGGGGGGCGGCGGGGGGGCGGTCAGCGACGCCGACGCCGAGCTGCAGGCGCGGCTCGACAACCTGCGCCGCGAGTAGCCCCCCCCCACCTGCGCCAGTGCGGAGTAGACCCCTCACCTCATTACTAGCTTGCGCCGCGAACACCGGCTCTGCTGTCAGTGCCGGCAGGCGCAGGTTTGTTAGCTTTCTTCTTTTTCGTTTGCTCGCTCGAGGTGCCACTTCGTGGGTATCGAGCTCTATAGTACATATTATACACTCAGTTTGTACAGAATATTGTATTCCACTGCTAAACTGTCCAGCCTCCGAGCGTGTGTAATGTATGTACATATAAATATAAAGTTGTTAAGTTATTTTAATGAAAATAATACATAATAATAATTAAGTTTCACGTATATTTTAATAAATATTTTTACAAAAAAGTAATACTGCGTGTAATATTAAAAAACAATGTCGATTTAAATATGCCTTTATTTCACTTGATTACATCACTAACATTTATATAAAATGAAAAATATAAATTGTATACAATATACTGTAATAGTAGAATTAATCCCAAACAAAAAACCAAATCCTTAAAACATGTACCCACATACACTACCATATACTATCCATGGCACAAGGAGTACCGAGAGAGAACTGGGGCCCGTTTCATAGAACTGCAATTCATGGTTTACTATGACAATTCGATGTACATTGTCAAATATGTACAAGGTCGATTAACCCCCAGATTAACAAGTAGGAAGACTGCTAAGCAATGTACCTCGAATTGTCATAATAAACTACGAATTGTAATTTTATGAAACTCGGCCCTGGAAGTACGACACACGTGATATGTCGCCGGGGCCGGCGCCGCCAGCCGCGGCTCACTGGCTTACACTCGCCGCGAACCACACGCAGACCCAGTGGGCGGCGCCCGAACGCCCTGCTACTAATGTGACAGATCTAACTTCTAATGTAATTCGTCGAAGAGATTTGTATACAAAATAGAGTGCATTTCTAGAAAAAGTTGTGAAGTGTAAAGATTTTTCATAAAATTTTCAATCCTATTCGTAATTAAGTCCAAGAGTAACTCGGCGACGTGAACGAAGGCACAGCCTGCCTCTGCGTTGATCGATACCATCATACAATGGTTCGCTTGCCATTAGTGAGTCTCGTTACTCTTGAAGCAGCCTCGCTACGAGACTCATTTAATTGATCCATATCACAGTTACATTGCATTCGATCGAGTCCAATTTGTGCCAAATCCAAATTCCTACTGCTTCTAACTATGAGCTACATCTTTGTAAACGGATTATATAAAAAGAACATTTTAACAACCTACAAAACAAGTAAATATTGCACAAATACATGACTCTACTTAAAATCTAATGTCTAGTATATTCAATGTTGATTCCATACTCCTTAGATCTACAGATTACCACTAAATATAGGAAGATTCTCATTGGAAAACACCGAGGAACTATGGCTTGATGTACGGGAAGCGCCTAGTGTGCGGCGGG
The DNA here is from genome assembly GCA_947308005.1 of Yponomeuta malinellus. Lineage (NCBI taxonomy): Eukaryota > Metazoa > Arthropoda > Insecta > Lepidoptera > Yponomeutidae > Yponomeuta > Yponomeuta malinellus. Next base: position 150,918 of record OX371009.1, on the reverse strand, counting down.
GGCGGGGGCGGGGGCGGGGAGGTCGGCCGGCAGCAGCACCGCGCTCAGCGCGATGAGCAGTTGCGCCGCGTAGTACGTCGACATCACCAGCAACTGCGCCGAAACATTCACTTTTATATTTACACACATTACACTCACATAATCCTTACATTATGGCCATCGCATCGTGGCGTAGCGTGGCCGGGGTCGTTCACACAATCACTCACAATGGAGAACTTGCACTACAGAATGTTTTCATAGAGTAGGAGAGGACGCGTTAAAAGATAAATAAACAATGTTTTTTTTCAGCGACTAATACTTTTGTAGTAATAACCAGTCGAAAAGTCAATATACCTAGTTACGTGGTGAAACACGCCACACAAATCGATCTTAGACTATGACGTCACTCCCTAACGTAGTAACGCAGCGTTTATCAATATTTGAGTTATCTCGTAAAATAATATTTTTATGCATGTACACCCTTATAAGAAAACGTCAGAATTCAATGACAAAACGAAATCTAATAAGTTTTATGTTATTTACTAGATTACCTTAATTTTTCGCATATTTTAGCTATTACTAACTATTGTAAAACATATTATTATGTATTTTGGAAGAAGCCTGGCTAACCATAGCACAGGGAATCCTAGTTTGGGAGCCAGTAACCACTCTTTTAACCCTTTTCTAAATAAAGTTTTTTTTTATTTTTCATTTAATTTTGTGATCCCGCAAAAAATATTTTATTTCTTTTGTTTTTGAATTTTTCCTAGGTTTTTGTATGATTTCTATGGTATAAACGCAATGTCACTCCAATCTAAGTTCGACCGTCCGTTAAACCGTCCTTGCGGATGATTTCATTTTTGATCGCCCAAAATGTCACTACCTACTAGATTATTAGCTTAATTCCGGATTCACTTTCACCTTCTTTAATTTTTTTTTGTCGGAAAGGTCCGAAATTAAGCTAATAATTATTGAATTATATCAATCTGAACCCACAATTTGGGACCCAAAACATTGAACAAGCATAAGAAGCCTTTTACGCCATTTTTTTAATATTCGGTATTCGGTACGACCAAATATTAGAATACATATTCAAGTATTTTGGGACTAGCCACATGGAGTTTGCCAGCGTTGTATGGAACCCGCAATATGCAATTCACATCTCACGCTTAGATAAGATTGAAAATAAATTCTTACAGTCATTAGACTATAGAACTGGGCATAATTTTGTAAATTATAGCACTTCTGCTGAACGACAAGGTAGTACCTTTATCAAGCAGAAGATCCTATTTGGACTCTATTATCTTTCTGTATAAAATTGTTAACAATCATGTTGACTCATCTTTTCTCCTAGAAAAAAACAACTTACAAGTGTCCCGTCCCTCCTCGCGTTTAAGAAACACATTTCATATTAGTTTCGTTTCTGTAACATAATTGTATGCAAAGAATACTTTTGTTAGACGCTCTACGCAAACTTACAACTCGATCTTAGGAGACATCGACATTTTTAGTTTTATCTCTTTCGCAATTCAAAAAGGAGGTGGCGGAAAAATTGTTTGGAATCTATTTGTAATATTGCTGCCAGAATAGGTATGGAGTGGGTGGATTGGGATGTGTTTAATTCTGAAATCCATTTATCCATTGTTCTTCTCCTGCCGCTCCATGGTTGTCTGTTATCATTAAAATGTGGTATAAAAATTAATTTGTTACATTAATCTAATAATGTGTATTTGTGTTTTACTGTAATGATCTTTGTTCTAAGTAAGGAAACTCCAGGTCTGTTTAAATGTCTTATTTTCTCGTTTGATTTTTGTTTCTTATAAATAAAATAAAAAAACCGGCCAACTCCGTGTCGGGCCACGCGCAATGTAGAGTTCCATAGAAGGAGGGGTTTTTTACCTGCTTTACTTACAGAACTAACCATTTCTCACGCCCTCGGCTCACGTTTCGTTCCAGCTCTCGTATCGTTCGACTCGCGTTTACGAAGGACAATGCGTGAACTCATTCATCCATATTTCGTTCCAGTTCCTCGTTTGTTCGAGAATGACAATTAATGAAGTATGACTGTTAAAGTGAAGGAGATACAATAAAATACTATTCAGTGAATGAATGAGTCGTTATACGAAGTGAAGAATTTCGTTTGAAGCATACATTCGCGAACTACACACGTTTAATAGCAATACCACTCGCTAACCGTGAAGGAAAACATCGCGGGGAAACCTGAGTGTTTTAGGTATTCACCTACCTCAGCACTTGCTACGTATCTAAAATACCATAACCATGAGGCTAAGTGTAAGTGTAGATATCAGAGTTTGCTAGTCTACAAGTTTACGAACGCAACTGCAAAAACGACTTCGTTAGTATTGCTCTCAGAGCACATTGAGATATGTATGGTATTTGCAGTAGGAAGGTGTCTTATTGTATCTAATAAGTGAAATTATATGGAAGTAGAGGTTAGTGCGCACAGCAGGTGAGCCGACCTGCTTGTAGGGCACGGGCCCGTTGAAGAGAGACCAGGCCAGCAGCGCGTCCGATAGCATGAAAAGCGCGCCGCCCGCCGCCGAGCAGCGGCCGCTGGCGCCCGCGCGCGCGCGCGCCGCGCCGCGCCACGCCATGCCGGCCAGCAGCAGCGCGTACAGCGGCACCAGCGCGCGCAGCGCCGGCGGCGGGCGCAGCGCCGCGCAGTAGGCCGCCGCCGCCGCCGCCGCCGCGCCGCCCGCCGCCGCGCCGCGCGGCCGCCTGCCGAACGCCGCGGCGTACAGCAGCTGCGCCAGGCCGAAGGCCGCCATGCCGCCGCGCAGCCGCTCCCACTGCAGCAGCGCGTCGCCCAGCGCCGACAGCGCCAGCCCCGCCGCCACCAGCGCGCCGTAGCGCCGCGCGCTGCCGCCGACGGACACGCAGCGCTCAAATACGGGGCCGCGGCCGGTCGCTTCGGACTTAACGATTTAATCGTTCCGTCAGAGTTGACCGATTTGACCCATCGATGTATTGAATCCACGATTGGATTAAACATACATTACAGTGACACCGTGAATCTCTGTAAAATAGAGAAACTAGATAGTCCACTACGTCCGCCATGGTGATTGGTAAATGTACTAGAAACGATTACTAACAAAACGAAAAGATAAGACGCATCGTGCGTGCACTGTCACTCATCTGTTTGTTTCGACTTCTACTTGACTTTCGGCTGCAATGTTTTCACATCAATAACAAATCACATTTCATTGTCTGATATATTATTGATTATATTGAATCATATAGTTAACTATCATATACCTAGGTTGAGTAGATACCCCGAGGGTCTGAGGTGCTCATAGCGCTTTCATTTGCTATACCGTGCCCCGATGAACAAGCATAGTCTCTCTCTGAGAGAAGTTTAATGTATATGCTGCAGTCGACTGGAAGAACTCCAGGCATTTCTGTCAGGCCTTACACACTGAGGCCAGAGCCTACAGTTCGGGAGCACTCACCCGGGGTCCCGCCGCTGCGCCCGCTGCACCAGCACGAGCATCAGCAGGCACAGCACGGGCGCGCACTTGGCGGCAGTGAGCGCGGCGCCCGCGCCGCCCGCGCCGCCCGCCTCGCTCGCCGCCGCCGCCGCCGCCGCCCAGTATACGCACACGCACTTGGCGAACGGCACCAGCCCCGCGCGCCAGCCCGCGCGCTTCACCTGCACCACACACACCATACACCTGATACATACGTATAACACCTGCTGTCCACTAACAAGACGAAGAGTTCACCGCTTTTCCCGACTCGCCAAAGGTGTCCACCCCCAATTTCAGACGTTGTAGGCCACAGCAGTGCCGAATTAAGCCAGCGCGGGGCCTAGCAAATCAAGGAGCCTTTGGTTTCCGTTCGGTTATCCAGTTTATGGTAGATATTAAATAAAACAAAGCTGTTACAAATACTTTTTTCTGGATTTCATCATCATCAGCCATTTGACGCCCACTGCAGGACGTAGGCCTCCGTGGTTTTCATAACCGTGAGGGGTTTCAGCCATAATCGCCACGCTTGGCAGGCGGGTTGGCGATCGCAGTACGCGGTTGGAATCTCAGGAAGACGCTGCTGCCCGTCTCCTGGTAATTGATTTCCTTAGTCGCCTTCTACGACATCCACGGAAGGAAATGGAGGATTTAATTTGTACAAATTTAGAAAGAATATTATATAAATATGTCAACCTGTTTCAGCAAATAGTATTCAATACAACCGAAAATAATGGAAATCACAAAATAACGGCTCAGACATAATATAATACTACTTCGTAGTGTAAAAAAATGTTACGATTAAAGAAACCCCTTATAATAAAAATAATAGGGGTTAAAGTATGAAATTGCCGTTTTATTGCAATAGGTTCTTTGAATTGACATAGAATCTTCATGGTTTGAGGTTTTCGAATGAAACTTTTTTCAAATGGTTTCTATGTTCTTTTTTTAAAAAATGTGAAACATTTGAATATCGACTTTCAATTGTTTTTGTTATTCAATTTAGACAAGAAAGATGGATACTGCGAAAATTCGAGTGATTTTTGAATACGAGTTCCGACGCGGAACTAACGCGGCAGAAACAGCCCGCAATATCAATGCTGCGTTTGGAGAGGGGTCTACTAATGAACGCACCGTGCGATTTTGGTTTAAACGCTTTCGTGATGGAAATTTCGACTTAAAGAACGAGCCACGAGGAAGACCGCCCACACAGGTGAATAACGATGAATTAAGAGAGATAGTGGAAGCCGACCCTAGTCAAACTACCCAGGAATTAGCGGTATGGTTTAACGTTACCTTACCCACAATATTGACTCACTTGGGTCAAATCAAAAAAATAAAAAAATACGAAAAATGGGTGCCTCATGATTTGACTGATCTGCAGAAAGAAACGCGTGTTGAAACTTGTGTTGCCTCGTTGATATTCAATATTCGATATTCAAATGTTTCACATTTTTAAAAAAAAAGAACATCATAGAAACCATTTGAGAAAAGTTTCATTCGAAAACCTCAAACCATGAAGATTCTATGTCAATTCAAAGAACCTATTGCAATAAAACGGCAATTTCATACTTTAACCCCTAATACTTGTACCACATCAGGGGAACTGTGACTACTGCTCTGCTGTGCTACGAGTACATGCTAATGCTGCCAGTGATTTGGGTACCTTTGGTTTGGTCTCTTGGTGGTTAATTTGGTTTGGTACTGTATTGTTGGTGACAAATATATATTTTGATTATATAATATTTGGGTGATATTTTTTCTAATTTTCTTCAGCAACTTTCCATTGTAAGGTTGTCTGGAAGAAATTGCTTTTAGCAATAAGGCCGCCAATTGTACTATGTACCTTTGTAAATATTTTGTGTTTGTTGTTTTTTCTGGTGTACACCAGGTCAAAAGTGATTTTTTTTTATTAATTATAAAAACAAAATGTTTGCTCAGTGAATGTTAAAGCCGTTAGATTCACAATTAATAGATTATGCAGAGGAGGTAACAAGGAATTCCACAATAATTCTTTTCGAAACAGGTTCACTTAATTAACAGAGTTTTCAACTTCAAGTTACACTACACTACAATGGTCCCCATTTGTTAATTTGGAAGACGAAGATGTCTGGTATTTAAGTAATGTTTTACTTAAATACCAGACATCTTCGTCTTCCAAATAATCGTTATGATAGGCTTTTTTGCGAAGAGTATGCTTGACACATTTTTTAACCGCGTCCAGTGGTAACTCTAATATATCTTGAGGAATTTTATTGTAGAACCTTATACAGTGCCCCATAAAGGATGTAGTAACTTTTGCAAGTCTAAAATGTGGAAATGACAATTGGGTCATTTGACAGAATATCAAATGAGTTACTTTTAAAACGGAATTTTGTATGAAAATACTCGCTTATGACGTCACATTTCAGAGCACTCTTTTTATGTTTAATCTATTTAAAAATTGTAATAACTAGTAATTGACTAAAAGAGATACATTTTCCGAGATATTTTGTAATGTTTGTTTTAATCGAGAATATGAAATAATTTATTGTTGATCGTGTCAAATACCGAATTTATGTCTATTCTAGTAGGTAGGTACCTACCTATCAATATTATGTATCATGGCTACAATAAAGAATATTCTTGTCTTATCTTATCTTTGGTGTTTGTATTTGTTTTTGTACACCTTGCTTGTGAAGGAAACTTTTTTGCCTTTGGCTGGGGAATTTATTAACATATTTTATTTTTAAATTATCTTCTTTTTGATTTGTATGATCTCATAGTAGGTATTAAATTGTTAGCATTGGAACCACCTGTTTGCTTTGTAGACAATTTCTAAAGCATAATATGGTAATTCCAAGACATAGATTATATAATTGATGACTGATGATGAATTGATGACTCATGCTGTGAGGAATCCACTTAGGTATATGCATTCATGACATTGCTGAGGTTGCTGGGCAAGAGTAGGAAGGACTATTATCAACTCTGGCATTGTAAATTTTAGAACAATAGATTTAGCTGGTTATGGCAGACCAGTTCTTTAAAAAGTTATGGTGTGACCGATTGACTAATTGTTGTGCTCTGTTGCCCACCTTGTTATGTAGCTGTTCATAGAATAATTTAAATCTAACAGTAAGGCGAGTACAAAAGAAAAACAAGTTTAATTCAAGCCATTACTTTTGAATGAACATATTGAATAAGTAACAGCGGTTAGTGGGTAAGCCAGCAGCATAATGGTTGGCCGATGTAAAGAGCGCAGAAGGTTTATGAAGACTGAAGCATGGCATAACAAGGCAAGGTAAGTAGGTAGTGCCAGAAGTGCGTTGCTGATGATGATTGAAGCCTGGTATTATTTATATATACATAAAGCTACAATTATTATATATAATTATATTCTTTTTGTTGCACTGACCCGTGCTGAGGACAATTTTAACAAACCTAACGCGGGTCGCGGGTTCAAGTCCCGGCATGCGTGGAATATTTAGCCTCTAATAGGTTTGTTAAAATTGTCTTCAGCACGGGTTAGTCCAACAAAAAGAATATAATTATTATATATAGTGAATTGCTGCTTGCAGTCAGGGTGAGATGAGAAAGCACTCACCAAATCCAACAAGATCATCGTGTGATGAGTGGTCAAACACTTATGCGTATCACAAATCAATAGCCACTTTCAGTAGGTATAGGGAACCTGCTGCGCTTAAGGACCAGTACCTAACTAACGGGCTGTTAGTAACGGCATCTCCATGGCCATTGAAGGTTGCAAATAATTTATCGGATATGGTTGCGATGTTTGTCTTGTTTTGTTTACAAAGTGGTACCTATCTATCGAAAGCGCAATGCAAAGTAGTTCGGAATTTAGCACGACCAATTTATAAATGAGCATGATAACTCCCGCTTCCCTTGTAAATCATGACCAATTTCTTTTGGACGACTTATATTTGATCGGAAATCATAGACACATTCACACTACACACGCGGTGTGCAGTGCATGGCATATCTGCGTTCGGTAAAAAGTGTCGCGCATTGGTTGCATGCAAAGATGATTCCACCCTGCCCTACTTAAAAGTTCTATGATCGAACTCCTACTAATATTATTCCGTGTTCCGTGTGGGGCCGGATTAAGAATAGCATCACTCCATTTCCTTCCGTGGATGTCGTAGAAGGTGACTAAGAAAATATATTACTAGGAGACTGGCAGCAGGGTCTTTCTGAGATTCCAACCGGTTACTGTGATCGCCAAGTCGCCAACCCGCCTGCCAAGCGTGGCGGTTATGGAAAACCCTTCATGGTTATGAAAACCACGGAGGAGGCTTGTGTCCTGCAGTGGGCGTCAAATGGCTGATGATGATGAATATTATAAATGTGAAAGTTTGTGAAGACATTTGGATGTTTGTTACTCAATTACGCAATAACGGCTGAACGGATTTACATGAAACTTGGCGTACAGGTAGACAAAGACCTGAATAAAGACATAGCATACTTGATATCCCGGTAATGCGTTTCCGTGTGATAATATTTATTTTAAGTTTAAAATAGATGGCGGTGTGCGAGTGAACGTTGTGTTTAAAAAATAGATGGCGTTGTGCAAAATCGTATAACGGATCTGTGACTGTACAAAGTTCGCCGGGACAACAAGTTAACAATAAATTAGTAATATTGGTGTAAAATTAGCGTATCTAAAATGTTTGACTGATGTGATGCATGCATGCCGTTCCAAGTGAGATCATTGTGCTTACAATGGGCATCCAATCCTTTTGTTGATATTTATCGGTATCATGTAAAAACCAGTGGGTTGGATCGACAAGAAGGAACCCCGAGACCAGGGTAGCGCTCAAAATTACCCCACGTTTAATGAGGATCATTCAGACATCAAAATATTGGTCTTTCAAGTACCAGGGCGGATGGAGCACAAAAATATAAGCAAGCTAGTTTTTGAATGACTCAATGAAAGTCCATCAAGAAATAACAAAGTTTTAAACTTAAACTCTTTCAAAAAGCCCTTTTAATTGTGACGTCTTAAGTCCTTTCTATTGTGACGTCACAGGATCCGACCAGCCCCTGTATTACGCGCACCAAATCCTGAGCGATTCCAATCGTCTAACTGTCAAATTAGTATGGAATTTGACAGTTAGACGATTGGAATCGCTCAGGATTTGGTGCGCATAATTAGGCCGCAGCCGGCCAGTTGGCTGGCGCCAGTGTTTTCTGATCCGATTTTCGTGCGCGTCCATTTTTATTACAAAAACCGAAAGACTAACTTTCAAATAGTAAACGAGAACACCCGAGTGCCAAAGCTGAGCCCGTTCCTTTTTACCACAACATGTGAATGAAAGAAAACTTAATATTTAATATTTTTGTGAAATTTCTGATAAATAAAATATATTCACTTTCACCTTTCAAATACCTATGTTTAGTTAGGGAGGTATGATTACCTAGGTACTTAAAAATCGGACTTTTTTGTTTCCGTTAAACAGAAATAATATTTCTTGATCTTAGTTTAGCATGTTAATTGGAAAACTTATTTGAGCTCTTATAGTACATACATAACCCCATTTTTACGTGCAAATAGAAACTCGGTACCATATCTAGAAATCTTGTAATTTAGGTTTTTGGTTTTTTTTTTCATCTCGAAGATTCGACCTAGTCAAATGCTAATTGCTATTCAAATACCAAAATATTGTTCGTTCTTTCTACTATCGTGATTATTGTTTTCCTTTCCAATTACAAGCAATTTAGTATTTTTTGTACGTATGGTATGGTCCACATTAGACCATAATATCTAGACCCTTCGTCAAATTACCTTTACAAATATTGCATTTTGTTTTTTTTTTAATGTACCCTATTATTTAAAACGTCTCACTGCAGGGCACAGGCCTTCTGTCAGATAGAGAGAGAGTATATGGGCTTAATTACCACGTGTGTCCACCGCTGATTGGCAATTTCAAGCGCTGAGCTGAATACCTTCCTCACGATGTTTTCTTTCGCGGTTAGAGAATGGTATTAACCGGTTAGAGAATGGTATTACCTGCTATAATTTCACAAATGTACGTAACTTAGAAAACAAATTCATTGGTATTCTTACCCACGATCTTTCGAATGCGGTCTAGCGCTCCGGTACCACCCCTCTAAATGGTTATTTTCCAATTTAATAAAAGTGGTTATTAAAAAAAATTGTGATTTTACCATACCTATATCATTATAGATAGATAGATACTTCATTGTACATAAAAATGTAAATTATTCCTTATTAATCTAAGAGTCATAGCAAGCGGTGGTAGCCTAGTGGGTAAAACATTGAAAGCGAGAGACCCAGGTTCGATTTCCAATGCGGGCATTTACTTATGACTTTGTTTTCTAAGTTCTCTAAGCGTGAAGAACAAAAAGAAAGCTCTAAAACCATGGCCTTGTACAATGAAATGATGAGTGAAGCTGGGATACCAACTGTTGACCTAACTACAACCAGTGATAGGTCCTGCACTAACGAGAACAACGGTAGTATGACAATGAACAGTGCGAACAAAATCAAAAAGTATAATATAAAAACAAAAAAATACATTCAGAAGGTGCAGAAACTAATTAAACAAAGCCGGAAAAGTATAGAAAGTGTACCTATTCACCGCCAAAAGATGCAATTAGAAAAGAAATGGCTGAATGCCAGAAGGAACTACCTACTTGACAACAAAGTGGACCATGAGCTAGAGATGGCTGAGTTACAATTACAAGTGGAAGATCTGCAATTTCAGTTATTGGACATCACTTGTAAGTACTCAGTCGTACAGACCCAGAATAATGACTGCATTTTATCAATAAATGGGTTGATTTCTCTAAGCAAGGACAATCTCAAACGCGTCGAGTCCAACATGGTCCAGATTTTGGATGACTCTGAACTTAAAATTCAATGCTCTGAAGAAGGATTGACCTTGTCACCTCTGCCAATCCTGCAATACCACTCTAAATGTGAAGGAAAACATCGTGAGGAGACCTGAGTGTCTGAGCTATTCACACTTCGCAGCGCTTGAAGTCGCCAATCCGCGGTAGGCACGCGTGGTGATTAAGCCCACACTATCTACCTGAGAGAAGGCCTGTATCCTACAGTGGGACGTATATAGGCTGCTTATGATAATCTAAGAGTACAGACGGCGACCTTATCATTCATCTTCTCTTATTCAAGATATACCCCGGAAACGTCCCGATTAAACAATTCCGACTTATTTGTGTGCGAATTCTACACTAAAATAAATGAATCGCGTCCGATTACTGTAGGATCTAAGAGAGAAAAAAAAAAAACTGAAAACCTAAACTACTGGAATTTTGGGAATGGTTCGAAGTTTCTATTTGTACGTAAAAAAGATGCTGTGTATATTAGTGCTTCAGGAACAAATCGATTTGCTAACATGCAATTTTTTTTTATCAAGGTATATTTTTCTGTTGAACGGGAGGAAGAAAGTCCGAATTTGGAGTAAATGTCGATAGACAAATGGATGGACAATACTATTATAATTATCTTCTTAACTAAACATTTTTAGCACTCGGATGTTCTCGTCTAAAAACTAGAATTACGGAACAAAGTTTAGTATTTGAAATTATGAGTATTTCGGTTTAAGCAGTAAAATTGGGTCTCCGACGCTGTAAACATTTCATTCCACCTTTTTCGCGTGCATTTACCATATTTACCGTACCGCAATTACGTATTCTAGCATTTTGGCAAATTACAATATTTGTGTCACGACATTATCACCGACAGAACGAGATTCGAGTTCACTCGAGGTTCATCGGAACCAGAGAGAATGTAAGCTGTGATGTGTCAAGCGTGTGGCGTCAGACCGTGGCCGTTTTTCGAACCTGTGCGCCAAAGTAGCTGTCACTTCATTTCTTATATTTTTTCACAGAATATATAGTTTTTAATTTAAAGTCTCCATACTTGGTTCAAAACGAGCATGATCCTCATTGTCTGGAGGCGGGCAGGGCTTGTCAATGTCTATGCACCTGCTACCATTAAATCGTCAGCTTGCAAGGTACCTAGATATTTCGGCAGCTTATACATCAATTAAGTCATTGATTTCACGTTTTTGTATGAAATAAACAAATAAAACCAACCATCTGAATAACAATGTTTAGTATGTTTAAAAACTAAATATAATAATTGGTAATTAGGATGTAAGTAATACAATGAAACAGTGTGAACATTTTAACCTGGCAATAAACGATTTGATTTGATTTTGATTTGATCTGTCACTTACTATCGCCCAATCAACGTCCACGTCACGTGCACAGAATGAACCAATCACAGAATGATTTACTCTGCAGTACGCCTTGCGCTCATTTTATTGCTTAAGACTAATCGAGAGGACTGGGCCGTTTTTGAGTGTTAATTTTGTTGGGAGAAATAGATTGAGTAAGCCTCTTCCTCACCTAATAGGTGTTACGAGATGAAAATGGAAACGATTGTTCTCAAGAACCAAGGCCATACGAATCTATTTGACCCGTAGCACAAAAAATAAATAAAAAAGGAGAGGAGTTATTACGTCATCTTTTTTTTGTATGGGGAAAAAAATGTTCTGAAACCTATCGTGTGTGGTATCTAATGAAAAAGCTTACTGAGCCGATTCTAAAAATATATCACATCATTACATTTCAGTCATTTGTTTTAGATTAAAGAACTGAAGAAAGAAGAAAGACTGAGATTAAAGAAGAATAAGGTTTTGAATAGAACCCAAGGGTTTGAGGTTTGACACTCCGGGAATGTTGTTTCCCGTGTTCCCTTGTGATTTCGACAATTTTTGCTAGTTTTTCGAGTCCACATGAGTAGATGCAACACGTGAAAGAGATTTCTATTGTATAAATATAAGTTATTTTTACTTTTGTTTTTAGTAGTTTTTATTGCCATAGATTTTATTGGAACCTTACATTTATAGGCGTCACAGACGACGGTGTTACTATATACGATATTTTTAGGGTTCCGTACCTGAAGGGTGTCAAACGGAACCCTATTACTAAGACTTCACTGTCCATCCATCTATCTGCCTGTCTGTCTGTCACCAGGCTATATCTCACGAACCGTGACAGCTAGGCAGTTGAAATTTTCACAGATTGATGTATTTCTGTTGCCGCTATAACAAAAAATACTAAAAACAAAATAAAATTAGTATTTAAGGTGACTCCCATACAACAAACGCCGTTTTTTGCTATATATTAATAACGGTAACAGTTAGATGCTTGAAATATTCACAGTATATTTAGTTCTATATTCGCGTCAAAAATAAATAATTAAAATAAAATAAATATTTAAAACCCATTCAACTAACGTGATTTTTTGCCGTTTTTTCTCGATCTTTGTGTATAATGTTGTATAGATAATGGTACGGAACCCTTCATGCACAAGTCCAACTCACACTTGGTCGGTTTTTTCCACACAATATCCAACATGCTACCCGCGTCCACACACGACTGCGGTGGAATTTATTATAGAACAAGATAATGCACGATATATTATTATTTACAGCCGTTGTCTGTCACGACCTTCAAAAACTTAACTTGTATTAATGTCCACTACGTCAACAAATGCAATGGGTTCACTGGTTGTGAACCCCGCACATGTCAAAGTGACAGTATTTTTTTTGCATCGAGTTAAAAAACAGACTTAGGTTCTAAGGAGCGCGTGACGCGCGGCGCACAAACTTTTGAGGTCGGGACGCGCCTGTTGCTCCGTTCAGAAACTTTTCTACACTGTTGCTGACAGACTGGATTCTGTGAACATTTTTGACAGCTTAATGACAGCTGATGTTTTGAAATGCGATGGCTGCTGATTTTTTTGTGCAGTGGAAAGTAGACTGATTTTATAGAAATTATTATAGTGTAAAGATATATTTGATGTGGTCTTTGTATATTAGTTTTAAGGTTTTTTCACCCGGTTCATAAAGTGCCTGCTTTCTCTGCATACTTCACCGGTAAGATAATATTTAATAATAAATCGTGGGTACCTAAAATCATACCTACTCATCAAGTCTCGATTACAAGATTATTGTGGGCTCTCGTCGTACGTCAGCTTTTTTCGATGAATGGCGCACTCGCGTAATAGCATCCGAACGGGACTACTGTTGTTCTTGTCATTAATTATATTAGGGGACGGGTCGTCGTCGTCCCGGCTCGCCGACAGTATTCCACTTAAGCGCATACATCGGGCGGGCGCAGAGTGCTGATCAGAGTGCGGTGTGTCGGGCAGCGGCGCCATGCAGTCGGCGAGCGAGGCGGCCGAGGTGTTCGCGCTGCTGGAGGGCGGCGGCGGCGCGCTGCAGGCCATGTTCGGCGCCGTGCGCGACGCGTGGCTGGCGCGCGGCTTGCTGGCCTACCACGCGCGCACCGGATCTGCGCGCGCGCTCGACGCGCTCGCCCGCGCGCCCGAGCCGCACGCGCGCCTGCTGCTCGACACGCTCGCCGACCAGCTCGCCGGCGACCGCGCGGCGCGCCGCCAGGCGCTGGCTGCTCTGGCTCCGCTCGTGGCGCGCCGCCCCGCCTGGCTGCACCGCCTGCCGCAGCACGCGCTGCTGGCCCAGCTGCTGCGCTGCGCGCGCGCCGAGCCCGACGCGGGCGCGCGGCTGGACGCGCTGCTGGCGCTTGCGGCGCTGGCCGCGTATGCGCCGCACGCGCTGCCACCGGGCGGCGAGCTGGCGGAGGCGCTGCTGGCGGCGGCGGCCTGCGACGAGCCGCACGCGGCGCTGGCGGCGCACGCACTGTTCGCGGCGCTGTACGCGGCAGCGCCCGCGGCGCTGGTGGCGGCGCTACGGCGCGAGCTGGAGGCGGCGGGCGCGCGGCGTGGTACGCTGGCGCGCGGCCTACCGCGACTGCTGGGCGGCGCGCGCCTGCTGCCTTTGCTGTTGCTGGGCGCCGAGCCCGAGCGCGCGGAGCCGGTGCCGGCCGCGCCCGCACCACTGCCGGCCGCGCCCGCCAGCCCTCCGCCCGGCGCCGCGGCGCTGGCGGCGCGGGCGGTGGCGACGCTGCGGCCGCCTCTGGAGCCCTGGTTCGCGCTGGGCGAGCGCTGCGGCGCGGACAGCGCGCCGCACACACCGCTGCCGCCTGAGGGCGCGCTACCGGGGGGCGGCGGGGAAGGGGGCTCGCCACCTGAGGCTGCTGTGGAGGCGACGCCGGAGAACACTCCTGCTAAGGTCAGTCTTACCTACCTGCTGCCATCATAAACCATTATTTCAATGATGGTAATAGGTAACTTCGTAAATTAAATTAAAATAATCGGAATTTTTTTCATGACTTGTTTTGTTTATTTTTTTCTAATTGACATATAACACTTCTTTGTCTTTAAGCAAAAATTCAGAAAGCTTGCAGTTTTGTATATTGTAGCTCATATTATCAATGCTCAAGCTATTTGGATGTCACACAGTTTTCCTAACCTGCGGTTAACAGACTCTCTGCAAACAAAATAAAAGTAATGGAAACTGGCAACTAAACTTTGTACCACCTCCACAAGACTTAAAGCGGAGATATCCTGGAAACTTTGGTGGAGCCTGATAGTAATGCAACTTGTCAAAAGTTGACGTTTGATACCAAATAAAGCATAGAGAAAAAATATTTATCTAATGTGGCTTCATAGTATTGCACTAACTCTACTCGTCATTTTAATAAAATATTGCTACTTCAATTTTACAAGTAGAAACAAAGTGTCAGACCGAATATTAAAACAGCCATAAAACAGTCCAGTCGATAAATGTGTTGTAGAGTGTGTGACTTGTGTGAGCAGGTTAATCAAGAATGCATTGCCACCAATTAGTGTTCTCTATCTATCTATGAATGTTGAGGAAGCGAAAGTGATGTCAGGATCGTGGCAAGTGGCAGTCCCTGGTCTCTGCCTACCGCTCTAGGATATAGGCGTGAGTTTGTGTATGTATGTATGTATCAATGCATCTATCAACGTAATATATAAAAAGCTCATCCGGCCCCCACATCTATCAACGCCCACTCCAAACCGTTGAAGTTAGAAAGCTGAAATTTTGCACAGAGAGTTTTAATAATAGAAATACGAGATAATAATAATAAATAATAATAAAATCGTTTATTTCAGGCTTTACCCATATATAAGAACGGATTTTAAAAATTGAACCCCTAAAAAGGTAAAAGGGGGTGTCTAAATTTGTTTATGGTCGGATTCATACAAAACTTGGTACAAATGTACGTCTACATAACTATCCCTAAGAGGAGGAAAAGGGGTGCCAAAGTTTGTACGGGGAGTAAAATTTTTGTGGTGTGATTTTCTTGAAACTTGGAAGAAATGTACGTTAATAAAATTGATGAAACGTGTATTTCTCAGTTTTTCGAAATTAGACCCATAAAAGGGTAAAAAGGGGTGCCAAAGTTTGTATGGGAAGTAGAACAATAATAAATTGTGGCCGTATTGTCTTGAAACTTAGAACAAAGACACTTTATCTAAAATTAATGAAACACGTATTTCTCAGTTTTTCAAAACTCAACCCCTAAGAAGGTATAAAGTTGTGCCAAAGTTTGTATGGGCAGTAAAATCTTTGTGGTCGGATTTTCTCTAAGATAAGACCTGATAACATTTACGAAACACGAATTTCCCAGTTCATCTAAATTAAACCGGTAAGAGGGTGAAAAGGGCTGCCAAAGTTTGTAAGGGGAGTAGAGTATTTATACTAAACTTGGTACAAATGTACGTGAACTTAATGGAGTAAACCTGTATTACACGATTTTTTTAAATTCAAACCCTAAGAAGGTGTGAAGGAGTGCCAAAGTTTGAACGGGAAGTAAAATATTTGTGGTCGGATCTACTTGAAACTTTAAACAAATGTGCTTCAATAAAATATATCAAAGACGTTTTTCGCAGTTTTTAAAATTCAACCCTAAAGAGGAAAAAAGGGACGTCAAAATTTGTGTGGGAAGTTAAATTGTTGTGGTCGGATTTTCTTGAAACAATACAAATGTACTTCAATAAAATGTGTGGAACACGTATTTCATAGTTTTTAAAAGTTCAACCTCTACGAAGGTGTAATAGAGATATTAGAAGTAAACATTCTGTGGTCTTATATTCTTTTTGTTGCACTAAGCCGTGCTGAGGACAAATAGGTTTTTAAAATTCTGTGGTCTCATTTTAGGTCCCTACCCTCTTGTATGTCACCCGAGTTGGTCTCCTAAAGATTCAAAAAGCAGGAATTGGTCTTATGGGAGACTGATTTTCGCACGGCAAGTTGTTTGTACAAGTACGTTCCCTGCTCTAGAGTGAGCTCTCCTATAATAAGCCTGGTCATGATAGCACGTAAGGGAAGAATGGATTTACGTTTACATTTATTTCGGGCCAATGATCCATAGTTTTTGTTGTTGTAATATGTAAGGAGGTTGTATTATAAAATATAATTAAAGAGATTATTATAATATTCTAAACATAAAGTGATTGCAAAAAACCGGGGGTAGTGTTTCAATTTCACAAAAATTTTTCATATTATAGTTTTTTCGAATTCCCAATCAGTAAGTACCTACCTATATCGAGAAGTGAAACAATCATAAAACCGTGGATTACGTCGTCGTGGCCTCATCATCAACCCATTATGTCTCCACCGAGGGGCACGGGTCTCTTCCCTGAGGAAGGTATAGGCCATACTCCACCACGGGGGCCAAGTCCGGATTGGTGGAGGCTTGTAGACTAGTGGCTCGTCTACTGTCAGAAGTTGTCAAGCCGCCCTAAGGCCTCTGACTTGGCTTAACGACTGCCATCTATCGACGGTAGCCGGCACCAACAGCTTAACGTGCCTTGCGAAGCACGGAACTGCTCGGAAAAATGCCACTACCGTTAGGCATAGACGGCGACCCATCCATGCACTGAACGCGCCCTGTGTTGCTTAACCTTCGTGATCGTTTAAGATCACTCAGGCAGCCGGGGCTACGAGCGATTCGTCGTCGTGGCCTAATGAGGTGTATTCGAAACAGAGAGATTCTTCACGGGAAATCAAAAAAGGAGCCTATTAACGTAACATTACTGACAACGTACAAAAGGTGCTAATTCATTTATTAAACTCTTTCGATGCCTGTCCACAAATATAGCATCTCATTGTGGATGCAGTATCAGTAGCTGCATTGCAGACTTTGCCGTCAATCATTGTAAGCATGAGCTTATGTTTAATTTTGCCTGTTCCGCTTACTGCTGTCTCCTGAAGCTGAGCGGAAGATGGTTTTCAATGTGTAGAATTTCTTCTTTCGTTACATCTTTTGATTCTTGAATGAAGCGTATGCGTATGGGTCTGCAGAATCTAACTGAGGATGGGGTTGGGTTTTGCCATATAATTTTCCTCTCTTCTCCATCAATAATAACTACCAGTCTTAAAGGAACAAGTGAGCTTTGAAATATGTTTTAATCACTGTCAGTACTGTTTTAAAATTTTTGTTTATACTGGGTTTGCTGCGACCCGTCACATCCCCATGTAGATATTAAAACCATGTTTTGCTTTTCTTCCTCTGAGCAAATTTCTACAACCTCTGTCACATATTTATGCAGACGCAATGCAGTGTGGTCAAGTAATGCTTGACGTCGAATCTCAGAGCATGTCTCAGTCACGAGAATGGAATCTTTATCGGGATAACACTCCGTTTTGGCC
The DNA here is from genome assembly GCA_947308005.1 of Yponomeuta malinellus. Taxonomy (NCBI): domain Eukaryota; kingdom Metazoa; phylum Arthropoda; class Insecta; order Lepidoptera; family Yponomeutidae; genus Yponomeuta; species Yponomeuta malinellus. Next base: position 132,857 of record OX371009.1, on the reverse strand, counting down.
TGTTGAATGAGTGAATAGCAGGGGTAGATGCTCTTATTAGACTTGTGTATTATTTCCCACTGTCTTCTAGGGAAGTCGCCTTCAACGAAGATGGCCAGTGCTTCTTCAGGTGTATGTTTCTTCACAATTGGTTGGTTTCTAGAAGAAGTAATAACTTTGCGAATTTTCGTAGCTCTGGTTGGTGTAGAAGTAATTTCTTTTATTATTTTTGACGCGTCCGTATTTCCTGAAGTACGCTGGCTCACGCTAGCTGCATACGAGTACGTCTCAACTCCTCGACAGGTACTTGCTCGCTTAGCTCTTCAGTTTTTCGTCGTTTGCAACGGTCGCACAGCTCTTCGAATGTTTTTGATGGTCGACCTGGTTTTTGTATAGGTTTTTCAGTCCAGTCATAAGCAGCCTATATACGTCCCACTGTAGGGCACAGGCCTTCTCTCAGATTCATAATTCAGTCCAGTAAGGCAATTCAATCGAAGATGTGAGCCAGGTTTCATTGGTTTTCAAGAAACGTTCTTCTTTGTAATTAGCTTCTCTCCACTTCTTCTTAAAATCGTTTTTAAAACCATCCATTTTCCATCCTTTAAATTCATTGAGGATGTTATACAATGCTTTTCTAGTAAATTGCTTGAGAGTTCCCGAAGAAACTAAAAAAGAAAAAAGAAATATTAAAATAATTTATAATTCACATTTTCAACTGTACTATCTTTGAAGCAATAAAAAACTAAGTGGTGGATGTAGGCGGATGATTTAACTGTAGTGCGCAGTTGTCAAAAGACCGGTTATTATGTTCATGTATGAATTAATGCCCGACAAGACAAGACACATAAACAAAAACACTGTTGACTGATTAATTTAAGTGAAAATAAATGCTGAAATTATGTCTGTAAACGTATAATTTTTTAACATACAATATAATTAGCAAATCAACTAATGAACATTTTAAATCACAGTACATACCTACCTTCATCTGCCATATTCAATAGTTTTTTTAAAGTATAGAAATCACAACAATAAACTATAGTAATATTTCAATCGAGAGCGCCGAGAACAAAGACAGACATGCGATTCTGCGAACGACTGAGTTCCGACTGGCGTGGTGCCGTGGTGGTGGCGTGTGAAAACAGGTTTGGAGCGTGGAGGGATTCAGTGCCTGCCATTAGATGGACCGGTCATCAGGCTAGCCAGATGGAGGCGGTCAGACTTTTGACTATTTTCGTCATTCAGACTTTCGTCCGGTTTTAATAGCCAAATACTCTTATGTGCGTTGATGACAAAAACCCGAAGATAAATCCACTATCCGTGAATGAATTTTCAAATGGATTTCACTGCCGTAAAGTGCAGAACTTCCTCTCCAAACTGGTGCTCAGCAACACACCACTTGACAACTTATAATATTTTTTGGTTCTTTGCTTTAAAATTTGAAGTTCTCAATTTCCATCTCCGAAAGTCTTCACCAGAACATCACCAAATTATCCTGGCACGACTTTTACGCTATATTATGAAATATATGCATTTTAATAAAGGATGGACCGCAGTAAATAAGGCCTAATGGGGCCCCCCATATTTACTGCTGTCCATTAAAGAGTTCCGTTCTCCATCTCTGAAAGTCCTTATCAGATCGTCACCAAATTAAAATGGGACCAATGAAACGATATATCTATTCGAACAAAAAATATTTGTCGAAATTGGTTAAGATTTCACAGAGTTATGAAGGAATATAGCAAAAAAAAATACGCGTCGAATTGAGAACCTCCTTTCTTGAAGTCGGTTAAAAACTTTTGAAAATGGGCAAAACTATCTTGGTTCCGCTTATTACTAGACTATTCCAGATTTTTCTTGAACAGTGAACATTACCATATATTTGGAAGGACCGGTATAAGGGATGACCCAAGCGGACATACTTCGACCAAGTAGGGGATGTATTAGCAAAGGGCAAGATAAAAAGTACCCGAAACCGGCGTGCGTGCATGCAACGATTAATGAATGTCGAGGAAGCGAAAGTGATCTGTCAGGATCGTGGCAAGTGGCAGTCCCTGGTCTCTGCCTACCCCTCTGGGATACAGGCGTGGTACATTGCATTTAGGATCAAGCTGCAACGAAAATTAAGACCTCACCGCTAAGAGCAGAATTGATGAGTGAAGATGCATGAGTGATCCGTGAACTGAGCCGAAGAACGACACCACTATGTGGAGTTACACATTGTCCAAAAACTTTGCAGGAAAAACCGAGAGGCCTGCTTTGACAATATATGCTCCGATATAGAAAAATGTTCGGAAAAGGCAAACTCACGAGACAAGTTTCAAAAAGTAAAACTACTTGGCAAGGAATTTGAACTGAAGCACTGGACCATCGAAAACGATAATTTTTTTTTAACAAAATATAAAAACCGACTTCGAAACCCTGCAGCACTAAAAAGTTAAAATAATTTAAATAATTAGAAGTATGTATATCACGCACATCACGCACCTTCGATTTGCCGACGATATAGTAGTCATGGCAGAAACGATGGAAGACCTCGGCATAATGCTCGAAGACCTCAGTCGAGTTTCCCAACGTGTGGGCCTTAAAATGAACATGGACAAAACGAAGGTCATGTCGAACGCCCGTGTTGTGCCCACCCCAATAACATTGGGGAACACGACTCTCGAAGTTGTAGACGAATACGTCTACTTAGGACAAACAGTCCAACTAGGCCGGTCCAACTTAGTGAAAGAGGTCAATCGTCGAATCCAACTCGGCTGGGCAGCATTCGGGAAACTTAGAAAAGTCTTTTCGCCTAACCAATGACCTTTAGAAGGTCATTGCGTCTAACATACCTCAATCGCTCAAGACAAAATTATACAACCAGTGTGTGTTACCAGTGATGACTTATGGCACTGAAACGTGGTCTCTAACTATGGGCCTCATAAGAAAGCTCAAGGTCACGCAACGAGCTATGGAAAGGGCTATGCTCGGAATTTCTCTACGAGATCGAATCAGAAATGATGAGATTCGTAGACGAACGAAAGTCGTCGACATAGCCCAGCGGATTAGTAAGTTGAAGTGGCAGTGGGCGGGGCACATAGCACGCAGAACTGATGGCCGATGGGGCCGAAAAGTTCTCGAATGGAGACCACATATCGGCAAGCGCAGCGTAGGACGACCAGCCACAAGATGGACAGATGACCTCATCCAAGTGGCAGGAAGACGCTGGATGCAGGCCGCTTCCAACCGGTCTTTTTGGAAATCCATGGAGGAGGCCTATGTCCAGCAGTGGACTTTTTGTGGCTGAATGATGATGTATACATTGTAGAGATTGTAGAAGTATGATTTGGAGTCGGTGCCCAAAATATATGTGCTGGTCATGAATGGCTATATTTTCTCATAACTCCGTCTTTTAACCGATTTCGACAATTCTTTTTTTGTTTTCGCGTCGAATTGATGACCTCCTCCTTTTTGGAGTCTGTTAAAAAGGGGACGCCTTTATTAGACAAAGATGAGGTGAAAGATGGAGGAGCTATTGTCGGCAGCTATACAGCGAAAACAGATGTCCTCCTCGAATAAGTAGAGGCAGCTCTTATTAAGTTGAAAGAAAAGGTATGTGCTTCGGAATATAAGAGCTGAAGGCACAGCAATCATACATGCTGTGTGTCAATAACGTCTGGAGAACTGGTTAATGGCCAGCGGATTGGACCGAATCAATCGTAGATCCCTTACACAAGAAAGGGCTCTACCCTTAAATGTGAGAACTATAGAACCATCTCAATCACCTCCCACATAGGAAAAATCCGCTTGCACGTCCTAAACCATCGGCTTGCGCCCTACATCAATGTCCAAATACCGAAGGAACAAGCTGGATTTGTAAGAGGAAGAGGCACGTGGGAACACATTTTGAACATTAGACAGCTGATTGAAAAATGCAGGGAACATAACATTACCATAGCCATGTGTTTCATAGATTATGCAAAGGCCTTTGACTGCATCAGCTGGAAGTCCATGTTCAGGGTTATGAGGGAGATGGGTATACCGGACTACCTTACCTTTCTTGTGCAGCATCTGCTCAAACAATGAATCGAAAGTACGAATCACAAACCTTCAAAGCAAAACGAGGTGCGCGTCAGCGATGCATACTATCTCCCCAACTGTTCAACCTCGTCGGCGAACACATAATGAGAAGGGTTTGGGATGATTGGGAGGGAGGCATTCGGATAGGAGGGCACCTGCTGAACAACCTGCGTTTTGCCGATGACACGACCATCATAGGCGCCTCGGAAACTGAGCTGGATGAGCTACTAGCGAGAGTGGATAGTATTAGTAAGGAGTACGGACTTCAGATCAACAGGAGTAAGACCAAACTGATTTTCATTGATAGAACTGGCACCTTGCAAAGAACCAACTAGCAAAGAGATCTTGATGTTGTACACAAAGTGTACTTAGGTTCGCAAATCAGCAAGGACGGGGACTGCGAGCAAGAAGTGGTCAGAAGATCCAAGGTGGCTAACCCTCGGTTTCTCGTACACTAATAAGCTGTTAATCTACTTACTGTTAATAGCTGTCAGTGGTTTTTTTGTATGAACTTTGGTCAATTGACAGCTGTTAAGAGTAGATTAACAGCATGTTAGTGTACGAGAAACTGGGGGTAAGTCTGTAGTGAAAAGGCTTGAGCAGATTTGGAATTAAATAAAAAATAAAAACCGACTTCGAAACACTACAGCACTAAAAAGTTAGAAATAATTTAAATAATTAGAAGTATTTATACATGTAGGTATTGTAGAAGCAATACTTCTAATTATTTAAATTATTTCTAACTTTTTAGTGCTGTAGTGTTTCGATTTTTGACATCAATTTTTAGTGGTGGAGCAGGAGAAAAATAAATAAGTCCCTTATAATCATAATTTACCCTACTTAATTCGTTGCTTTAGAATTTGATGTTCTAAATTTCCATCTTCGAAAGTCTTCACCAGATCTTCACCAAATTAAAATGGGACCAATGAGACGGTATACCTGTTCGAACAAAAAAAGAGTTGTCGAAATCGGTTAAGATTTGACGGAGTTATGGAGGAACACAGCCAAAATGTATATATATATCTTATTAAGGGTCCGCATTAGTTTCATCTTCGTCTTGCGGCTGATATATATATATATATATATATATATATATATATATATATATATATATATATATATATATACGCGTCGAATTGATAACCTCCTCCTCTTTTGAAGTCGGTTAAAAACAGAAGCATATACATATATATATAGAATATTCTTTATTGCATACACGAAGCGAGACATAAAATATGAGTTTTATCTTAATCTTCTCTATATGTCTCTGAAACCTTGAAGGCCCGTATTCTGAAAAGGGCAGATGCGTTCGAAATGTGGTGCTGGCGGAGAATGCTTCGTATATCGTGCACCAAAAGCCGCACAAACGAGTCTATTCTAGAAGAACTTCAGATAAAGACGAGGCTTCTCGCCCAATGCCCAATGCATCCTGAAGTTCTTCGGTCATACCATCCGACACGCGTCAGATAGCCTGGAGTATGTTGTTATCACCGGTCGGTCGCGCGAATGGCAAACGAAGCAGAGGACGAGCACCGATGCGATGGACGGACGCTATAAGTAAAGCTACGGGAGGGACCCTACAGGCAGCCGTACATCTGGCGCATGGTCGGTCCAAATGGAGAGCTTTACTGATTAAAGCTGACCCATAGTCACGTCCCTCGGTCATGAGGACAAGACCACAAAAAGAAGAAATTGGATAGCAAGCAAAAGTGTTTAGGACACTGTCTCGATTCCCATTCTTATGGATAAACTGGCATTGGCATTAGACGTATTGCGCCTAAAATGTATGGGGACTTTATTTCTTTATTTATTTAATATCAAAATAATTTCCTCAATAATCGAACTCAGAGAGTGAAAATTGACAGTAGTAAGCTCGGACTTATCTGTCACTGTACGTGTTCCACAAAAGCATTCTTGGGCCGAGCGTTTTTCTAATTTATATTAATGCTACTGGTGGTCACATTAAAGAAAGTGGTGCATATCAGACTTATTCTAATCAAAATAGTCGTTTAGTGCTAGCGTTTATGCATTTGTGCGCCTAAATAGCATGCTGTGTTTTCATCTAGTAGAAAGTACTTAATTTCTACAAAATGTGAACACAGCATGCAATATTTTTATTTACTGAACTTTCGTAAAACTATGGCGTAACATTCAGTTAAAAGAATAATATTCGTAGCCATACACAGATACCTAGCGTTAGCTTTTTATTACCGACAATAGGTATGTTGTGTGAACTTGTGTGCGTTCGCAGGAGACGCGCGCGCAGTTCACGTTCCCGGCCGAGTCCAACTCGGTGCGCGCGCTCGGCCGGCTGTCCGCGCCGCCGTCGCCGCTGCGGCGCGAGTCGGCCGCGGGCGGGGCGGGTGCCGGCGCGGGGAGCGCGGGGAGCGCGGGCGGCGCGGCGGGCGAGGGCGCGCACGCGGCGCGGCTGGCGCGCGTGGTGCGCGAGCGCGCCGCCCCGCCCGGCCCCGGCCCCGGCCCCGGCCCCGCGCCCGCCAGCCCCGTGCCCTTCGGCGCGGCCGCCCCGCCCCTCGCCGCGCGCCCGGAGCCGCGCCCCGCGCTGCCCGCGCCCCGCCCCGCGCCCGACGCCGCCGTCGCGCTCGCGCCCGAAGACCGCGAGGTGATTAATTTTCACTGCTGTAGGAGACATGCTCACCGCATCTCTGTGGTAGCGTGCACTTATGTGGTAGCGTATACTTATGTTTTATTATATTTTCATGTTATATTTTTTGTTTATCTCATAGTAACGTGACATAATGTTCCCTAAAAATACCAGACCACTCAATTTATAAAGAAAATTGGACTGCTACTTACCTATTGTCTGCATAGGCAAATCGAACGGCATCCTTTTCTGATTTCTCTCAACGAGACAGACCGTCTTCAGAAAGTATTTTCATTTCCTGCTATCACAGTAATTTTGAGCCTTCCAGTTTGACATAAAAAGTAGTATAAATCGTCAGTAGTACCTATTATATTATTAAGAGCTCGGTATGGGATGTGAGTCACTCCACTAGTCGCGCCATTATCATAGAATAATCAGTACCGATCGTCTTCGCCGACTCATATTCAGTGGAGATTTATCTCAGCGTAGAATCAGATTAATCGTATTGACACACTCGCCGCGAGAGCGAGCGACGCGGCAGCACAGGCAGCACAGTACAGCGCGAGCGGCCCGCAGGTGCTGGAGCTGAGTCAGCGCGCGTGGCCCCCCCCGCCCCCGCCCGCGGCGCCCGCGCGCCGCCGCCGCCCCCCCGCGCGCGGCTCGCCCCCGCCCCGCGCCCCGCGCCGCGCCCGCTCGTGCCCGCCCCCCGCGCCGCCCCGCGCCGCCGCCGCCACGCAGACCGTGGCGTCGCCGCCGCCCGTGGCCGACTTCCTCATCCACGACCTGTACCGCAGCCTGCCCGAGGACGCCTACAAGCTGGTCAGTACCGCGACCCACCGGCGGACACCGCGGGGACTCTAGAGGAGATCTCTCGAAGCCCAAGGAGCGTCCCGAGGCTTCGTTTTGCATTCTCATAATATTGCTTTCGTTTTAGTCTACAAATTTGCTCGCTATAACCAAACATAAGACCAAAGGATATGAGGGATGTTTCAAATATGCGGCTTCCAAAATTTGGAACAATTTGCTACCGCCATTACGCTCAAAAATTGGACTAGCTTCATTTAAGACCAAATTGAAAATTATCTTCTTGGAGAAACAGAAAATAAATGAGAATTTGAGACGTCCCTATAGATAGATACTTTATTTTTAGACACAAAGCACACACTTGCCTCTTAGCAGTACCTACTACATATACTGAACCCAAGACCTTGTCGCAGGGCTAAGAGGCACGCACCCATTCATACATACATGTACTCACACACTCATATACTCATACATACTCATACACTCATACACACACACACACACACACTTAGCACGTTTCTTGTTTGTTTCTTTTAATTACCAGTAGTCGGGTGACTGCTGATTTTTAGTTAATGCATAATTGTTTTTTTTTCTTTTTATTTATTTATTTATATATTTTTTTATTTAACGTGTACCTACCTGCCTTAACTCCTGCTCTAAATGTCAACCTAAGAGCTGGGGAGTGCTGAAAACTAGCGTCGGTTACTACCTTGTGGTAGCCGACATGTTAGCTGAGCTCTCTCCAATTACCAAAATGGTTAGACGTGGTCTAAAAAAAATATAAATCTCTGCTATTATTGCTTTTTTAAATTGTTTGTGTTTTGGTAATAAACGATTTCTATTCTATTCATATCTGTTACGGAGAGTAGTTTTTTTAAAGGATAACATAGTCATTCGGTTCGTCGAAGACCCTACCTAGATATGTGCCTTAACGACGAACGCGATCTCGGTCGCGACTAACCTGTGGTGTATTCGCCGCGACAGTGGTCGGAGCCCGAGGCCGTGTCGCCGAGCGCGCAGCTGGACGCGTTCCTGGCGCGGCTGTACGGCGGCGCGGGGGCGGGCGCGGGGGCGGGCGCGGGGGCGGGCGCGGGGGAGGGCGCGCTGGCGGCGCAGCTGGCGCTGACGCACGCGCAGCTGATGTTCGAGCGCTGGCGGCGCGAGGCGCACGCCGAGAGGATCCGCCGGCAGCTCGGCCGCGTGCGGCAGGTGCGTACCACCTTTATTTATTACTCCACCCCACATTTTCACGTGTCTGTATTTGCAACTATGTAATTAGCGAAATACAATTTTTATTCTACTTAACTTTAGTGCGATATGTGGTTTAGAAATATCGTGCGACAGAGGGAAGGTCGCACGCGCTCTCGTAATACCCGTCGGCTGCAGAGATACACCGCGCTCCGCTACCGGAGAGCGTCGGCTGCGGGGAGCCGAGGTTCGTCGCCGGGGCCCAGAAACTAGCGGGACGGGTGGTCCCACTATGCCTACGAGAGAAACCCAAAACTAAGAAACTTAAGGCTCATAAAATGTAAATAACTTACATACAAAAGTCCACAGGCCGAACTCCATCCGGACGTCCGTGAATGAAAATGTTTGCCGGCGTCTCCCGATCGATGTGCACTCGTAGTCGAAAGCCCTAGTCTTCCCCATGAGCGCTCCATCCACAAAGCTACTTAAAAATGCTATCTTCACGCTGCCACCACGTGACAGAAGACTATGTTTTTACCGGAACTTCACAAAATGACTGGAGTTCGTTCAGGAATAACACTTGAGCAATTGATCTACTAATTGTTGTTGCCGCCACTACGCTTTTTTATCCCAAAGCAGGGGAATAATCCCTTTTTTAGGGGTCCGTACACCGTTCAAAAGAACGGAACTCTTATAGGATAACTCGTGCGTCTGTCTGTCCGTCCGTCTGTCACAGCCACAGAACAAAAAAAGAGTAGAAGTAGTGACATGATCTATTAGTATGAAAACCAGTGTCACCAAACTCACACATTAAACCAAACGCACACTATGAATGCTAAGCTGCCATTGGTAAATAAAGACAATGCCGAAAAGGTCTACGTCATAAAAGTTCCAAGTAAAATATGAGCCTTTCGCTCATATAAACAACGATCAAAATCAAATGATTATAATGAAATTAGGTTTGACACTCACTCTTTGTATTGTAGTACCGCTACTCTACACTAGACACTAGCCCCCCGTCTGACCGTCGAGAAGTTTTATGTAATAGGTCATAAAGTCGAAAATTGAAAAACAATTATATGGTATGTTGCTACTCAGCCAAGGATAGGACATATTGCGAGTTCTAGTTTGTTTGTCGAAACGAAGCCCAGAAAACTTATCTTATACAGAGTTTATTTTTTAACATATTTATTGACAATGTAGTTTTCTAATACCGCTTACGCTTATGTATGGAGATGACATTTGCCAACGAAAGTCACGTGACTTCTCCATACATTTTAATCCCTGACAAGTCTGTGAGGAGGAACTATATCGCGAATCTAGCTGTGCTCATGTCTTCGGAAATAGGTAATAACAATTATTTTCTACGTCTAAGTACCTACTTAGTACCTACTAAGTAGGTACTTAGACGTAGGTACCTACCTACTCTTAAGTACCGATAATTATATATGACATCTGTCATATAGATTTTTATCATGTTGTGTCCCATCATTCAAATGTTGACAGAAGTTTCTAAAAAAAGTTCCTACACAATATTCGATGAAAATTGAACTTTACAGTCCAGTACGAGTAAATAAAGGTGGTTTCACTTTCTCACTTTCAGATTAGATTCCTTGTTCATGTCATACAAATTTAATTAAATATATAATGAAATGGTGTGCAAAAACTACCGCAGTATCAGCCTTCTCAGCATTGTCGGCAAACTGTATGCAAAGGTTTTGATTGAAGAAAATATATGGGATGTTCAAGCGGGTTTTAGAAAGGGAATGGGATGTGTGGACCAAATCTTCTCCTTGAGGCGGGTGGTGGAGAAACTTCTGGCCAAAAGTCAGAGGGTTTTTTGTGCGTTCGTCGACTTGGAGAAGGCTTATGACAGAGTGGTGAGGAATGACCTGTGGTCGGTACTGTCCGTGTATGGGGTGGACAGCGTCTTGCTGCGAGCTCTGAAGTCTCTCTATGAAGACTCCAGTGCTTGCGTTAGAATTAATGGGGCGTATACTGACTGGTTTAGCATCCGCAGGGGTGTGAGACAAGGATGTGTCGCCTCCCCATGGTTGTTCAACTTATTCATGGACAGTTGCCTGACTGATTTGAAAGAGAATGACTTTGGGATAAGGATGGGTGAGCTACTAGTCAAATGCTTGTTATACGCCGACGATCAGGTTTTGTTCGCATCGTCGGTTGAAGACCTGCAGACGCAAGTAGCAGTAATGGATGAGGTGTTTAAAAGGAAAGGAATGAACATTAATGTGTTCGAAAAAGATGATGAAATGACTGAGTGCAAGATAAAGATTAGAGGTGAAAGGGTGGAACAAGTGAAAGAATTTGTCTATTTGGGGAGCCTCTTTACCAGGGATGGAAAGTGTGAAGGGGATATAGAAAGAAGAGTAAAAGCAGGAAATTGTGTAAACGGTGCGTTGCACTCCTTTGTGAGTGGCCAAAACATCTCCAAAAGAGCTAGATTGGCTATCCATAATGGAGTGCTGGTCCCAACACTTATGTATGCTAGCGAGACTTGGGTATGGCAAAAGAAGCAAGAAAGTAGGATTAATACAGGATACGCAATAGTGTGATTAGAGAACGTTGTGGACTGAAAGAGGATGTAGTGACAAGAATTGAGAAAGGAATGTTGCGTTGGTTTGGACATGTGGAGAGCATGAAGGAAGAAAGATTGACAAAACAAATATATCGAGTGAATGTGGATGGAAGGGCCGGTAAGGGACGACCCAGACGGACATACTTCGACCAAATAGGGGATGTATTAACAAAGGGCAAGATAAAAAGTACCCGAAACCGGCGTGCGTGCATGCAACGACTAATGAATGTTGAGGAAGTGATCTGTCAGGATCGTAGCAAGTGGCAGTTCCAGGTCTCTGCCTACCCCTCAGGGATACAGGCGTGAGTTTATGTTATGCATAATGAAATACTACTTACATGCATGATCGGTACATTTTGGTCTCCCAACTTTTATTTTTGCACTCTAACACAGCACAATAAGGCATTTTAGTAGAGTTTTCGCAGTTGCTTACTTTACCAGAAGCGCAAGGCAACTGAGGTAAGAAAAACTGTCAAAGACTACGCATAGGCAATACATTGCTAATGTGAGGCACGCGGGCACCGCCCACTTACGACTTCTACTCTTTTTTTTTTGCTCTGTGGTCACAGCCAATTTGCTCCGAATCTACTGGACCAAATCAGGTGAAATTTGGTAGGATGGTGTAATCCTATGACCCAAACACAGATGTGGAAAGTAAATAAATATATTTTTTAAATAAGGTCATTTTCGCGGGACAAATTAGGAAATAAAAAAATAAAAAAAATAGTTTTGATTTTATTCATGAAAGAAGACGAAAATTGGCAAAATCGCAAAAGACACGTCTATTGGGCAAAGCCAGTTGACGAAGCTGAAGAGAGAGAACGACAGTACAGCGTCAACCAAATCAGAGGTGCTGGGGGAGATTGAGGGTTTTTACGGACAGCTATACACCTCAGTCGCAAAACCTGTTAGCAGTTTTAACAAAGATCCGAGAGCGAAACTGACCCGACATTATACCGAAGATATCCCGGACGAGACGAGATCGGTCGGAAACAAGTCGGTTTTCGAAAGGGCTTTAGTACTATAGACCACATCCACACGCTGCGGCAAATTATACAGAAGACTGAGGAGTATAATTTGCCATTCTGCTTAGCGTTTGTGGACTATGAGAAAGCCTTCGATTCGATCGAGACATGAGCAGTGCTCGAGTCTCTCCAGCGTTGCCGTATTGACTATCGGTATATCGAGGTGCTAAAGTGCTTGTACAACAACGCCACCATGTCGGTCCGAGTACAGGAGCAGAATTCGGGGGCAATTCCATTGAAAAGGGGCGTGAGACAGGAGACGTTATCTCTCCGAAACTGTTCACGAACGGCCTGGAAGATGCCTTCAAGCTTCTGGAATGGCAGGGACGCGGCATCAATATCAATGGCGAGTACATCACTCAACTTCGAAACGATGGAAGACCTCGGCATAATGTTCGAAGACCTCAATCGAGTTTCCCAACGTGTGGGCCTTAAAATGAACATGGACAAAACGAAGGTCACGTCGAACGCCCGTGTTGTGCCCACCCCAATAACATTGGGGAATTCGACTCTCGAAGTTGTAGACGAATACGTCTACTTAGGACAAACAGTCCAACTAGGCCGGTCCAACTTCGTGAAAGAGGTCAATCGTCGAATCAAACTCGGCTGGGCAGCATTCGGGAAACTTAGAAAAGTCTTTTCGTCTAATATACCTTAGTCGCTCAAGACAAAATTATACAACCAGTGTGTGTTACCAGTGATAACTTATGGCACTGAAACGTGTTCTCTCACTATGGGTCTCATAAGAAAGCTCGAGGTCACGCAACGAGCTATGGAAAGGCCTATGCTCGGAATTTCTTATCGGAATTGGAATCGAATCAGAAATGATGAGATCCGTAGGCGAACGAAAGTCGTCGACATAGCCCAGCGGATTAGTAAGCTGAAGTGGCAGTGGGTGGAGCACATAGCACGCAGAACTGATGGCCGATGGGGCCGAAGTTCTCGAATGGAGACCACATACCGGCAAGCGCCGCGTAGGACGACCAGCCACAAGATGGACAGATGACCTCATCCAAGTGGCAGGAAGACGCTGGATGCAAGCCGCTTCCAACCGGTCTTTTTAGAAATCCATGGAGTAGGCCTATGTACAGCAGTGGACTTCTTGTGGCTGAATGATAATGACGATGAAGCCGAAAATTGACCATCCCCCCCTGTGGCCCAATTACGCGCACCAAATCCTGAGCGATTCCAATCGTCTAACTGTCAAATTCCATACTAATTTGACAGTTAGGCGATTGGAATCGCTCAGGATTTGGTGAGCGTAATATAGGGGCTGATCTCCGAAACTACTGAGCCTAAAATATAAAAAAAATAGTTTATTTATTTATTTTATTTTTAATTATCTATGGAAAACCAACAGCTAACAAACAGTACATGTGACTTATATAACTAGTTAGTGAGCCAATTACTGTTTTTCACCTATAGCAACAGTGTCAGTTTACTGATGATACAAAACTTGCACTTGTAGAGACTTAGACTTAGAAACTTGTACACTTAAACTTAAACGTACACGGTGCGCGCATCGCACTATGAAATACTGATGCGTATCAATTGGAGGTATGGATTCCTACGGCTGCTATAGCAGCAGCAGAAATCCACTACAACAATCAGTTTAATATTATTATTTTCATACATTGTATCAACCATACTTAGTTTAGTTGTTAAAGAAGTTATAATTGAAGTGATGCCTAACTGACTTTGCATTGCAGTTGAATAAATCTAAATCAATTTCGCTCGCTAGTTTATTCACGCTGCTACTAGCTCGCCAAAGGAAGGAGTTTTGCTCGTAGTTAGTCGAGACCTGCTGTTTGGATATAGGAGGAAATGAGCGCCTGGATCTTGTAGGTACCGTGAAGGATAGGATACCCAGGAGTTCGGGTGAATCTACCTTTCCCGTAATTATTCCCAAAAATTACCTATATTATATCAGCAACCTGGCGTCGCAGTTCAAGTGGAAGATGATTTTTTTTTACAAAGCTTTAAGTAACTGTCGGATTTATATGGGCTCTTTAACCGGTAGCACAAAAACTTAAAAATTTTCTCTGGATTGATTCAAGTCTCTCTACGTAGACACGGTACCTTGGGTTCCATATTTGCGATGCATACTCCAGGTGGCTTCGGACTAATGTGCAGTATAGAATTTTAAGGTTTTTGCCTTTGAGAAGCACGTGGAATTTCGCATAACAAAACCCAATGCCTTGGAGGCCTTGTTGATAATTTTATTAATATTTTCATCAAACAGAAGCTTCGTGTCATGAATAACGTCTAGGTCACGGACTTGGGAAGATGGAGCCAATGTTAACCCCTTGATTGTAGGTATAGGACGTCGGGACTATATTGCGCTTTCGAGTGAAGGTGACAACAGTACACTTGCTTGGATTTAAGTCTAGCTTGTTTCGTTGACAGTAGTCATCAAGTCGCTCCAGATCTGATTGCTTGTAGATTACAGGAAAACCTATAATTCTATAATACGTTCACTTACGAAAAATAGTTCACTTAAACACTACTAGATAGCGCTAGTAGTAGTTAACTTGCGTCTTCAATAAAAACATTTGACTTTGGCATTGTACGCAACCCTCTCCACGCGAGTTCAACTCGCACTTGGCTGTTTTTTTTTATTGTTTTACGCCGCGTAAATCAACAAAATTCCAACCAAAAATACAAAGGTGCAAAGTGTCAAATCTGACCTTAGACTTTAAACTTACTAATATGTTCGCCCACGGACGATCGGTGCCCCGTCGTCGCGGAGTAGTATCCTGCAGGCACAACTTTACTATAGAGAATGAGGCAGCGAACGATCGGTCGCAGGCGCGCGCGCTGGAGCTGAGCTGCGCGGCGCTGCGTGACCGTGTGCGTGCGCTCTCGCGGGACGTGGACGAGCTGCGCGCGCGCCGCGCCGCCCCCGCCGCCCCGGCCGCCCCCGCCGCATCCACCGCCCCCACCGCCCCCGCCGACGCGCTGACGCAGCTGCAGGCGCAGCTGGCGGCCGAGCGGCTCGCGCGGGACACGCTGGCCGCCGAGCTGCACGAGGTGCCGCTCTCCTAACATAATGCTGGCTGTCGACCGAGACGTCGTCTCGTCGTCACGATAAAAGACGCGTGCATACCATCGTTGGAATTGGATTCATGCGAATTCCTCATAAAAAAAACCCATTAATTTTTTTCCGGGGTTTCCAATTTATCGAGTATTTCTCAATATTTTTCTGAAAAAAGCCCTTTAGATTTATTCATTTATTTATCTATTTATTAGGTTTTTCAACAGACGCTTACTTTACTTGAATCCAATTACCGAAAAACACAGCATTCACAACACATCATTATATTCTTTTTGTTGCACTAACCCGTCCTGAGGAGAATTTTAAAAACCTATTTAGAGGCTAAAAATTCCACCCATGCCGGGACTTGAACCCGCGACGGTTCAAGTCCCGGCTTGGGTGGAATTTTTAGCTTCTAAATAGGTTTTAAAAACACTGATAAGTGTTTACTTGCAGACTTACTTGCAAACTTAAAAATGAATTACTAAATCGGTCTCGAAGACTGACACTGCGACGTGACTTTTCACAGTCGGAGACGCTGCGCGCAGAGGAGGCGGCGGAGCTAGCGCGCCTGCGCGGGGAAGCGTGGGAGGCGGCGCGGGAGGGGGAGGCTCGTGCGCGTGCGCAGGCGCAGGCCGCGCGCAGCGCCGAGCTGCTGCAGCGCATGCGCCACGAGCTGCTGCTGCTCAGCGAGCGGGAGCGCGGCCTGCAGCGGGCGCTGGAGGTCGGTACTGGCGGCGAGCTGCTGCAGCGCATGCGCCACGAGCTGTAGTGGGCTGCAATGGGCGCCGCAGGGCAGTACATTTGTGGGGTCGGTACACTAGCGGCGAGCTGCTGCAGCGCATGCGCTACGAGTAAATTATGGTCCGAGGACATTAAGATTAGCCGTAGTAAGATCGCTGGTGTAAACTGTAAACGTTATTACTAGCATCCGATTAGTGATTTTAGTTCACTCGGTTCGAATGTACTGTGATCTAGAAAACCGGGTATTAATGTGCATCAGGACTCTTGTCTTCGGTCTCGTCACCTGAGAGTTTATATTTGACCTCAGAAGTAGTACTTTAGGCCTAATTACAAAAAGTAATAGTGAAGTAAGCGGCGTAGCGGTAGATGTGGAGTGTAGAGTGTAGAGTGTAGAGTGTAGAGTGTGTGACGAGTGCGCGGTCCGCAGGGCGCGGCGGCGGCGGCGGCGGCGCGGGCGGCCGAGGGGGCGGCGCTGCGCGCGGCGCGGGGGGAGGCGACACGCGCACGCGACGAGGCGGACGCGGCGAACGCGCGCGCCGACGCCGCCAACGCGCGCGCGCACGACCTCGACGTCGCGCTCGCCGCTAAGGGTAACTCTCGCTCGCTGCCCGGTCGTGCGGGACCGCTTCTACATTTATATGTCTGCTGGAAAGTTTAAATTTATTATTTGGCTGATGATGATGATGATGATGATGACGATGATGATTTGAAGCGAAAGTACAAACTGTAACACACAAATTTTTAAAGATCGTTAGTCAGCAAATATTTTGCAGACAATGACGTGGATATAATTTATTAGGTACTTATGCTGTGTTGCAACTCACTATGTAATATTTTGGATTTTTTTATGGTGTCATTCTTCTAGGATGGTTTTCCAGTAAACACAAAGATTTATAGCTTCCTTCGATGTCCCATCCCAAATTACCGCTATAATGGATACTCGACCGTCGATTGCCGTTTTCGCCTTATATTTGAATCGGTAGTCGATCGAAAGGAGCGTCAGTGAACGTAGTCGGTCGGTCGGTCGCAGAGAGCCAGGTGGCGGAGCTGCGGCGCGCGGCGCGGGCGGCGGGGGAGGAGCAGGCGGCGCGGCTGCGCGCGCTGCAGGACAAGTACCGCGCGCTGCTGCACGTGCAGCGCCGCATGGAGGTGCGCCGCCTCGAGCGCCACGCCGCCGCCGCGCCCCGCAGCGCGCGCGCGATGCTCGACGAGCCGCCCGCCGCCGCCGCCCCCGCCGCCCCCGCCGCCGCGGACGGGCTCCTCGACGCCGACGACTCCAGCTAAGTCGCGCCCCCGCCGCCGCCCCCGCCCGCCGCCGCGACGCCCGCCTGCGCACTCGCCTAGAACCGCGGGGACGGCGGCGCCGGCACGCGCGCACGCGGCGGCCGGTGCGGGAATGCGACACGGTGCGGGGACGCGGCGGCCAGTGCGGGAATGCGACACGGTGCGGGGACGCGGCGGCCGGTGCGGGAATGCTATACTCAGTGCGGGGACGCGACGGCCAGTGCGGGAATGCGACATTCAGTGCGAGACGCGACGGCCAGTGCGGGAATGCGATACTCAGTGCGGAAACGCGACGGCCAGTGCGGGAATGCGACACTCAGTGCGGGGACGCGGCAGTGCAAGAGCCCCTAATCGCAATTGACCAGACTAAAGTCGAGTGCGACTATACGATAGACAAGCGGACTAGAAAATGGGGTCAGCGGCCCATACTGAAAAAGTGAGAACCAGTGTGACTATTTAAAAGTAACTGTAATTAACTTACTGTACCAGGGTTACTAAAGGTATGCCGATGATAGATAGTTATGTACGGTTTTAGGCCGTAGAGATAAATGATACGAAATTGTAACATAAAAAATGACTAAGTTTATTATAGTTAACTTATGAATTGTATTTTATAAAACTCGATCTAATTATGGGTGGATGAGTACACGCGCATTGATAGCTTACTGAATAAGTACTGAGATAATTTTAGTAGTACATACATTGTAAATGTGGAAATGTATTTGTGTCAATGCTGAGGTGATAAATGAATGATGTGCGTACCTACTTTGCCCGTACATGCTCCCGGCGGGAAATAAGGGAAAGGTAGAAAGTAAGATGATATGAGTGATTTCACTTCTAAAATGGTTATTGAAATTGAGGTATCAACTTAATAGACTATGCGAATGAATTACACGTTTAAATATGTACTAGGTTATTAGTGTCTAAATAATTGCTTAAATTTTATGAAAAACTTCTTTATGATGAAACTGAGAAGTGCCTCGATGGTTTGAATTTTCTTGGGCCTTATTACTCATTTCAACGGCATAACTTTCTTCTTCTCTTTCTTTACTCTCCTCGATTCGTGTTTATGAGCATGCAAGGTGAATGACTCTGTTCTGACGCAATTTTCATTAATTGTTATCAGTCCCGCGCCGGTCAGCTGTGCGGCGATAACTTGTTCCGTGTATTATGACTCGCCTGGCTCTCTTTTCATGTGAAGAACAGGTAATTATTCACTTTGTTTCGAACTTTGATGATGAACGATTGGTCTAAATAGTTGACAAAAAAATGTTTCTTCATTTTGCAGGCATCTCTTAATGGCTGGTTCTGTCATAGCAATATAGGTATCTTTATTGAGGTTTATTGCAAGTATCTGGCTCGAAGGACCATGTACGGTTTTAGACCGCAGAAATAAATGATACGAAATTGTATGATGAAAACCGGCCAAGTGCGAGTCGGAATCGCGCACGAAGGGTTCCGTACCATTATCTATACAATATTAGACATAAAGATCGAAAAAAACGGCAAAAATCACGTTTGTTGTATGGGAGCCCCCCTTAAATATTGATTTTAATTTAATTATTTACGTTTGAAGCGAATATAGAACTAAATTTTCTGTGAATATTTCAAGCGTCTACCTGTTGTTGTTATTAATATCGAGCAAAAAACGGCAAAAAATACGTTTTTTGTAAGGGAGCCCTCCTTAAATATTTATTTATTCTGTTTTTAGTATTTGTTGTTATAGCTGCAAGAGAAATACATCATCTGTGAAAATTTCAACTGCCTAGCTATCACGGTTCATGAGATACAGCCTGGTGGCAGACAGACAGACGGACAGTGAGGTCTGAGTAATAAGGTCCCGTTTGGCACTCTTCCGGTACGGAACCCTAAAAATACTAAGTTTATTATAGTTAACTTATGAATTAAAATACAACTCGATCTAATTATGGATGGATGAGTACACGCGCATTGATAGCTTTTTGAATAAGTACTGAGGTGATTTTAGTGATACATAGGTAGTAAATGTGGAACTGTGTTGGTGTCAATGCTGAGGCGACGAATTAATGATGTGCGTAGGTACTTTGCCCGTACTGTTACTTTCCAGAACTATTAATAGCGGCGTTTTACCGCAAATTAAACGCTTATTAAATGCTTACCTTACTTGAAGCTTTGAGTTTGGGATAGGTGAGCATTCTTCTTTTCCGTGCCAGTCGAACCAACCAATGTATATATGTATATATATATACATATATCATTACGCGCTAGGCGGCCTGGTTGGTAGAGAGTGCCACAAACTAGCAAAGTGCGACGATTAGGGTATATATATATATATATATCTACATATATATATCCAGAGAGCCAATAGTGCGAGTAATTAAATTTCATCCAAATTCTTTAAAATCAGGATACATAGGTACACACATCAATCCTAAAAATATATGGGACAGTAGGATTCGGAACTTATGCAATCGCCCAACTATGATAGAACTGTTAAAAATCAAGGTTTGGTTGCTACGTTGTATACGTGGTATGGATGTTTGCTGATTTATCATTCGGACCACTATGTGATTATTTAGAAAATAGTATAAATCATACAGTAAAGGACATTGATCCTTAAATAGGTAAGCTTAACTCAGTAATGTTGTGGATTACTTTGAAACAAAAATATAGGTAAAGGCTGATATATTACTTCAACTTTTATTTGCTGCTACTTTAGGGCACAAGGAACATAAGGTGTGTAAGATTTTTCTTTGGTACTGTTAGGTATAGCATACCACTTTCCTTTAGCTTTGGTAGGTAGAGCTACAGGTGACATACCAATAATAGAGACAAGTAGAGATTTTCTCACAAATAAAATGGAACTAATTAGCTTGTTGTCCCAATTTGATTCCATTGTTCACCATGATATGTTGATAGTGGTTGTTTACCATATCTGAGTATTATTCTACACTGTAGCTTGCTCTACACGAGGACGCGTAATTGTTTGCTAACTCCGAGTTGCTTATAGCCCTGCAGAGGTTGCTACTTACCACGTATCTACAGGTGTATTGTATATGAAACTAACTTACACAAGAAAGCCAATTATTTTCCATTTTTTAGCCGCACAGAGAAATTTCGTTACTAATAATGGCGGCAAAACAAATCCAAACTGCGCAGGTCCGCTTTCTTTTTTTTTTTTGTTCCATTTTGGATAGGCAAAGGAGTCATACCTACATACAACCATGTGCTCAGTGTGGGTGAATCAGACCAAAAATTCACAGAAAAGTTTACTGCAAGGAGAATTATAACCGGAAGTGTATCAGCAAGGAGAATTTTACGCGGAAGTACCTATATCGTAATACAAAATAGTTATCTGTTATACAAGAGTGCAAAGTTGCTTTTTAACAGCATGCTTAATTTTGATGACCGAGCAAGCAAATAGGTTTAATAATATTTTGGATTTACAAACTTAGTGCACACGATGTTCTAAATTAAATTTACTTTATCCTCTAGCGGATAAAAAACGGCTTTTGCACTCGGATATTGAAGAGCGAAAATACTTTTTCCGGGATGGAGGGCATGAAAAAGCTATTTGACGATACAGGTTTGCAACAAATGGTTATCTGTGAAATTAACACTAAGCCTTATGTATCAAGTTTCAAGATCATAATTCGAATCTTACGGCATAAGGGTAGATAAAATATCTTCCTTCACACGCCTTTGACCGATAATTGAATGGGTACTAAAATCGGTGAGGGCACCCTGTTCTGTGAGGGCACCAACACCACACCATAGACTTTCGTTTCGACTAAATAGGTACCTCCAAAACTACAAGAGTATGAGATATTATGTAAGATACTCACGTGGTCTTAAAACATCAATTGACATTATCAGCATTATCACTTACTAAAAGGAGATTGCCTATCTCAAACTCAAATCATATTGTTAATCTATACATAAATTAATTCTGACACAAACTTCCCCACTTCTAGTTCAACTTTTGATTCGCGATTTTTTTTTTTTTTTTTTGTAATTTAAATGAAACATCATCAGCATACCTTAGATAACTGAACTTTAAATGTATCTTCAGTGTTACCATGATCGTGCAGAAATGAAGATACGAATTTTCACTGCGCATAATCTAATGAGCCGTTTTCAGCACAAATTCACAAAGCACTTTATAGATGGCGCTTACAGGCGTGCACATACAAGAACAGGGACACGTCTGTCAAACTTTGCTTAGCGCAGGTTAATTTTGACAGCCATATTCCGATTCTTCTATGGCCAAGCCTGTAAGCGCCATCTATGAATTGCTTTGTGAATTTGTACTGAAAACGGCTCATTAGGACACCAGTAATTTTTACAAAAAAAAACAGTGACATTCCACACGGTCCTGGTCACACAGTATAATGAAGTATATTACCATCGGCCTTTGAAGTTCTGGGTGCTTCACTTTTCGATTGTAACGCGGAAACAATTTTTCTACGGCCTTATTTATAAAAACACGATTCCTCTGAAACTCCGTTTATTTAATCTGTGGCTACATCTTTTCATTGTAAAATCTCCATTACAGACTATTTTAATCGGCGTTTTTGAAGTGTTTTAAGGAATCGAGTTTTTATAAATAAGCCTTGAATAAATTTGTGTCATACATAAACAGTGCATGTGTTGGCGAGGGAACTGACTTTACATTTTAGTAGGTATATATTTTAGTTAATATCTGTGCTTACTCACGTGAAAGTGATATACAGTGATATAGTAATGGAGTGAAGCGCAGTCGACGTTTTCGCAGCCCAGTGTACGATCGCTATAGTTAATCTGCCACTTGTACTAACTGATAATGAATTTATTCAATGCGTTTATGTGTTTGGCTTCTGTGCAATGTATATTAAATGAAGTATTTTTGAAACTGCATCTTTATATTACATGCGATCTCATTTTTGCGATAAAATGAAGTATTAATCACGCCACCTAGAGTTACATTTATATAATTTTATCATATAAATATAAAATAGGTACAAGATGTCTTACTAACGCAAAAAAAATCCCGATGTCGGGCGGGGCTTGTCGGAGCGAGTTCAGTAATACCCGGCAAAACTATGCTCCGGCCATCGTCAGGCCGCCATCTTGCGAGGTAGGTACCTATTTTAGATATTTCGACGAGTTATACATCAATGACGTCATTGGTTTGACGTTCCGTACCGAAAGGGTACCAAATGGGACCCTATTACTCTGCCTCCGCTGTCTGTCTGTCCGTCCGTCCGACCTTTAAAGGTCTCTTTGGAACCGTAATAGGTAGCCAGCTGAAATTTTCGCAGAATAGGTATGTGTTATTACGGCGGATTAACTAACAAATAATAGAATTACAAAAATAATAAAATATAAGGAGGGTATATACAACAAACGTTTATTCGCCGTTTTTTTGTTTATGCTCTATCGTATATACGGTGCTACGTGATTGTGGGGCTTATTATATTCGACGAGCGGACGGTCTAAACCGCGTGGGACGGCGGTCTAAAGCAAAGTCAATTTGACATAAAATTATTGTTCTATAAAACATTAATTTTTGTAAAGAAACATGTATATTCAATTAATTGTTTCATGACAACTCTCCGTTAACGTAATAAAGATATAAAAATGTTATGGAGTTATTTAATAATAGGTTTTTTTCGCTGCCGCAAAATTGTGTGTGTTCGCCGACGCTAGAATTATATTCTAACAGCAAATAATAGAAAAGGCCATGCGCGAGTACGGAACCATCGGTGCGCGAGTCCGACTCGCACTTGGCCGGTTTTGTATTAAACCAAACATCACTTACGCTGTCACTTACTATCGCCCAATCAACGTTCACGTCGTCTTATATGGCGCACAAAATGATCGAATCACGGAGTAATTTACACTACAGCACATCTTGCGGTCATTTGATTGGTACGGGGGAAAAATGGTAAAAGCTAATCGAGAGGTATGGGGCCGTTTTTTTAGTGTGAACTTTGTAGGAATAAATATCTTCTATGGTAGGTATTTAAACTGCTTCCGAGGAGCTTAAATAGTAGAAGAATCGGCTTTCTATAAATAGACCATTAATCTTAAAAAAAGTAAGATTACAGTTTCTAGTAGTGCCTCGAGTGAAACTCGTTATCGCCAGCCTAGTGTTCTAAAAATTCCATTGCCGTAGTAGTTAGAATGTGCGAGCGAGACCTTTATAGTTAATGGTTAACACTACACACAAAACTTTATTAATAATTTACATACGAGTAAGTGTACATGTCATAATCTTGGTTCAAATGCAATTTTTTTTATTAATAGAGCCCTCGACAAAGGCGGATTGTCGTGTCGATTAGCATTATTGCACTCAGCTGAGTTTATATAGTGACGGTACGCAACATTTACTAACTCTTTGATATCACTTGTATAGTATTTACAAACTTCCCAACAACTCTGTTCTCCGATGGCATACGAAATTTTCTAGCAATACTTTTTTGTTACTTTTTTTAAGATCCACAATTAAGTAAGGTCCTTTACTATGGAGAGCGTGTTCAGACCTAAGTCATTTCGTTTTGTTATTTTTATTTTGGACAAAAATTACGACCTCTAGCGCGCCGCACGTCGGTAAGTCTGTGCCCTGTTTCGATTTAGTCCAAGGACTTGATTTAGCCGCTCGCACGGTATGTATCCACACGTCAAAATTCAAAATGGATGAAAGGTTGTTCAGAGAATTATTGCGATACAAAATAAATAAACCAGCCAATTATGATTTTATTAAATATTAATTTTTTTTTCAAACGTATGCCATGCCTAGCCCATGCCCTAGCCATTTAAAAAAAATCGTCGTTTTGTTGGTCCTGGCTGAAGAAGATTCTTCATAGTATTATACTAAATATAGATACTTATCTATGATTATACTCTTCGAGTCGTGAAGACTCTTGAACCGCAAGAAAGGATGCTTTGATGGTCGAAACATCATCATCATCGTCGTCGTCGTTGGATTCTGGCGAAGTTGTTGTATGTTTGCCACAACACCACCACGATGCAGGTAAGTAATGGAGCAAGAATTTTTTGGCTTTTTCAATCGATATCTCAAGAACGATAAACTATGGATGAAGAATGTAAAGGAACTTAATTGTTGATCGTAAAAAAAGTAACGAAAAAGTATGTATTGCATCAAAATTTCTTGTATCTCATCGGAAAACAGAATTATTGCCAAAAACTGAATTTAACCCTTTATTTCAAGATGGCGGAAAATGCACATAGGAAATCTTGGCCGACAATATGAAGTAAGCTTTTCCAGACCCCCCCTTCTTCTCGGTTCAGACATTTCTAACCCGTTTTTTCGACGTTATGACTGGACTATAAGACTTCTTTTAGTAGGGACATTGTCACTTATTAATTGTATTAAATTTTCTGTAATTCTGTAGCTAAATTTGTATCCTACTGATTTATATTTTGGACCAATCAATAATAGCTATGCAAATTCCAATTCAGGCATACGAATGCAACGTTCGTTACTAGCGGGAGGTTTGTAAATTTTGTAACATGCCGCGCGGTAGTGATTTCTTACGCAGCTAACGCTTTAAAACGACGCTCACTAGTTAATACTCTTTATTAATACAAATCCATGGCGGACAATGTTACAAGTACGATATATTTGGTACAAATATTTCACAACATAATTAAACTTAATAATTAGGGTATAAATAGTTAAAATATCAACACTTATTTACAATATACAAAAATATACAGCATACAAAAGAGTCAACAAAGAGGTATAGCGCGTGTCTTCATGGTTGCGTAGTCGGTGCTAGCGTGCTTACTAGCGGTCATAGTAGCGTGTAGTCGGCGCTCTATCGCCGGCGTGCAGTCGGCTAGGGCAGCGGCTCGACGTAGTTCTCGGGCACGAGGCCGGCGCGGCCCGCGAGCACGCCGCGCAGCCAGCCCGGCTCACCGCTGGGCGCCACGTGCTCAACGATCTGGTTGGGTTCGAACGACAGCTCGCCCTCGCTCTCGCCCAGGCACGCGTACAACGTGCGCACCCGCCTGCGGACATATCCCCACAATTAGTCACCTTTTATTGCTGACTCGAAGTCGACAGAAACTCCACTATGCTACGAGTGTCGACTGTTACGCGACACCGACGCGTCCGCTACTGTAGCAAAAAAAGCACTATTACGCAGAACGAGAATCGTTTTGTGGCGGAGCGGACGCGCCGGGCGAGTCGAGTGAGTGAATATAATAAAAGAGAGACAAGAGCGGAGACACTTACGTGTAGTGCAGCGGGCGCGCGGCGGGGGCGGCGGGGGGCGCGGGCGGGGGGGACGCGCCGCGGCTGGACACCGACTCGGCCGAGCTGCTGCTGGAGCGGCCCACGCCTGCCACCACGGATCATACAGTTATTAATCAATTCAAATATAAGATAAACAAAAGTCATAAAGTGAATTTTATTCTCGGGCACGCCGTCTAGCGGTTTATGGGTGTACTATTTTCAACAACTTACTAAAATTTCATTTATGCACGCCGTGTTCACATCCAGTAGAACGTACATTGTACATAGACTATAGTGTATTTTATGTGAGTTGCCGATGTAACGCTCAGTTTTGTGAACCACTAAATAAAAAAACAGCGCTTCGCGTGTGCCGATTAGGTACCTTAGCCACGTGGAAATAGCTAATTATATAAGATTAGCGCAGATAACTCGCGTAACTTATAATCTCACGAACAATCAGACATGTTTAAAGACTAGGTAGGTAGGTGTCTACCGTTGACTAGTTCAGTGCATGCAATACAATAAAGCAGAGTGAAGATGCGGCAGTGTTTGTTACCTCTGAGCGCGTGCGCGGCGGGCGGCGGCGGGCGCGGCGCGGGGGGCGCGGGGGGCGCGGCAAGCCAGCCCGCCTCGCGGCTCACCAGCTGGCTCTGCGCGCTCTGCCACAGAACATTGCTGTCAGCGCACACTTCGCTACACGACACTACACTACACTACGTTGCAATCAATCTCACTTTTCCGATGACGTTTGAACTTGATATGGGGATTTGATCTTTGCATATGTGTGCGTTCACCTAGGGCTCCTATACAAGAAACGTGATTTTTTGCCGTGCGCGAGTCCGACTCGCACTTGGCCGGTTTTTTAGTTTCCTAATTCAGCATATTACCATACTTGTGCTGTAATATAAACTTTTTTTAAAATTTTCTACAAAAGTTTATGCCTAAGAACATTGAATATTTTTACGAATATTAAATTTTTTTAGGGTTAAGATGACAAATAAGCATTTCATTTCATAAAATTGTATATTTATAAACAAAAATTAACTTGGTACCTACCTATCGTATTTAGAAACGTTAATTTATTTTATTTTTATATTGCTGCTGGTCCGGCTGAACAGCCAGTCTTTCCTGTGCCTAAATTGAACCTATGTAAACTGAACGTGCGGCGCGCAAAACATCAAAACTTCGATCCATTTTCCGTACATATTTGGTAAAGTTGCTGCTGTGTGGTTAATTACTATCAAAAATGTCTACTACAAGTTATTAACAATACAAGTTTGTTTTTTTCCTCGCAATTGTGTCGAAAAACGTCGTTTGCATCTCGTGTGCATTGATCATTTATTATACACTCAGCTTCCTTACCGCGCGCGCCTACGGCTCGTGCTTACTATAACGCCTCGTGAGTAATTACCAACTTAGCATACTTGTATCATAATGTACCTACTATTGTTTACTTTAATTTCATTAATTTATAAATGATTGAAGATAAAGTAGTGTAAAACGATATTAAAATACTCGGCCTCGCTTCGTATGATAAACCCACACTCGTATTCTAAAGCCGGGTCTCGTGATCGTTTTTCATTATTACATTACACGTTACACAAAATGATCGGTTTTCAATGCTCCAAATTTACTTTTCACTTCTCATGCTCTAAAAGTTCGTCTTTATGTCGTGCGTAGGCGACATAAAGTCGCTTTTTATGCTCTAGAGCATAAAGTAAAATCTTCGTCGAAGACCAAGGCAATCGCTGCAACAGCCACACGAACATCTTTAACTTCATACAACAACCTCTTTATTTTATTTCGTTTCGTTCGTATTCTAAGACCAAGGCAAAGATACCAACAGCCAAAGTACACAATAAAACTTCATGAAATAAACTTATAATTTGTATTTCGTCTCATTTATTATTTTTTATATTTGTTTATTTTTCAATTTAGTAGATCAGTATAGTATTTAAGCCATAACAACAACTTATCATAGTTATAAAAAGAAAATGTTTTTATAACTGAGCAGTATGTAACGACCTTAAGTCAGGTGTCACGTCCCTACAGAAAAAAAAAAGAAAAAAAAGTTAATTGGCGGGAACCATAATTATTTTACATGTTGCTGTTTCATTTCCTCGCAATCGAAGTGAAAAGTAGAGTGTACAACTCGTCCATAAAACCCATTTTACACTCGACTTTATATCTATCCTCGCTCGCAAGCTCGCTCGGATGGATAAACGTCTCGAGTAAAATGGTGCGTTTTATGCACTTGTTGTACAATCTACTATTTCACTTCTCATGCTCTAAAAGTTCGTCTTTATGTCGTGCGTAGGCGACATAAAGTCGCTTTTTATGCTCTAGAGCATAAAGTAAAATCTTCGTCGAAGACCAAGGCAATCGCTGCAACAGCCACACGAACATCTTTAACTTCATACAACAACCTCTTTATTTTATTTCGTTTCGTTCGTATTCTAAGACCAAGGCAAAGATACCAACAGCCAAAGTACACAATAAAACTTCATGAAATAAACTTATAATTTGTATTTCGTCTCATTTATTATTTTTTATATTTGTTTATTTTTCAATTTAGTAGATCAGTATAGTATTTAAGCCATAACAACAACTTATCATAGTTATAAAAAGAAAATGTTTTTATAACTGAGCAGTATGTAACGACCTTAAGTCAGGTGTCACGTCCCTACAGAAAAAAAAAAGAAAAAAAAGTTAATTGGCGGGAACCATAATTATTTTACATGTTGCTGTTTCATTTCCTCGCAATCGAAGTGAAAAGTAGAGTGTACAACTCGTCCATAAAACCCATTTTACACTCGACTTTATATCTATCCTCGCTCGCAAGCTCGCTCGGATGGATAAACGTCTCGAGTAAAATGGTGCGTTTTATGCACTTGTTGTACAATCTACTATTTTATTTTGCTTCTCCTAGCAACAAAACGGTTTTGCGCAAAGAAAACGGAATGTTTTGTGTAATGTTTTCTAGCATGAGACACGCCTTAAGAATCTCTCTTATATTATGACAGTTGCATAAACTACTATTAGGTATCGCACCGTGCGTTACAGCCCACAGTTCGGCGCAGGTACCTAATAAAAATTATGCCAAATTATAAAAAAAAGTTAATTTTAAATATAGTTACATTTTTCGGTAATTCTAGTAATTAAAAACCTATTTAGAGGCTAAAATTCAACCCACGCCGGGACTTGAACCCGCGATCTCTGGCTAATCGAGCCAGCGCTCTCTCAACTGAGCTAATGGGCAAGTGCAGGCATCGGCGAAATTTCGAGCCTCTTTACAAACTTCTCTGTATGTATTATGTACAGGCAGCGACATCTGGCCGAAGCAGCCCCGAGCAACCCACTTTGCAGTAAAGAGGCTCGAAATTTCGCCGATGCCTGCACTTGCCCATTAGCTCAGTTGGGACAGCGCTGGCATGGTTAGCTAGAGGTCGCAGGTTCAAGTCCCGGCATGGGTTGAATAGCCTCTAAATAGGTTTTTAAAATTTTCCTTAGCACGGGCACCAAAAAAAAAGAATATAATTAAGTAATTAATTTCATTAAGAAATTAATTGGTGAAAATTTTAATTATAGAATTTCATAAAGAAAAAATCGATAATAAATAACCAAAATACTCACAATATCGTTTCGCAAGGCAGCGGATATAGGTCCGGGGGAAGCTCTGTAAACAAACGCACGCACGTGTTAATTGCTTTTCTTTGTGATATTAAACAATATTGCGGAAGTCCCATATGATTTTCAAAGCCGACCCACTGTCAACCTTAAAGCCACGATGAAAATAAATACTAGCTACTTAGATGAAAACAAAAAGACTAGCTAACTGAGTATTGCGAACAGCTGCCCTCGAGTTACATTATTTCAATGTTGGCACACTACAAAAATGTTATTGATGAAAAGAATAGTACGAAACCCCAAAAGTATGACAGGGTCTTTTGTTGTTGCACTGTTTGCATTGCTTTTCCATCAGTTTCAACAATAATGTTAATGTTAATAAAATCATTAACTTTAAGGTTTGCATGTGGTGCAGGGCAGCTAATATAAAGGCGATGAATCAAGTAGAAACTATACTATTAAAAGATGTATACTTGGTTTAAACGCAATCCCGAAATGAAGCTCAAGGAGCATCAAAAGCTTGTCTTTTTGCTTTTTGCTCAATATTTAAATCTAAACATACAAGCTAAGTAGAAAAAAAAGAACGATTTATATTCAAATTCTTTCGACAATAGTTTTCTTTATTCCAAAATAAAAGGGACATCCTATGTTTTGTCTGGAACTAAATAGTGCCTGGTTGGCGCAAAAAAACTGACGAAACAACAATAACAAACGCTCTGAGAAAAATGTTAAATACGAACCCGGCAATAACGAATCCTGAGAGGCAGATGATCATGACGGCGAATACCCTGCACTCAACAACACACGATAGTTCACTTTAGGTAATAGCTTTGGTGTTCCCGAGACTTTGGTTTCCGATCGCAGGTAGCTGTCGACGGTACTTGTCCTGGAGTTCAGATGTGACTGTGGACTGTGCCGGGAGCGAGTGCTGCGACGCTTTTATGCGAGTTGTTCACACACACACACACACACACACACACACACGCGCGCGCGCGCGCGGCTACACCTGGCGTGTGCCGCATGCCGCTCGGGCTCGGCCCGGGACACCGGGAGCTGCGCAAACCGTCCACCGCAGAAGGACACATGCGTTACGTCACACTACGTGCCAGCGCAGCGGGATCAAAACAATGCTCCAACCAAAGTGTAAAGCATGATCTACACTACGTCAGTCTGTACACTGAGCCACGCTAACTGCTAAGTTATTGTTTAGTTCCAAGATATGGTCTCGTAGCCGCGGAACGCAATATTGACAGGAGTCCTGGACTGTTCTTCTGTGGCACACCGGTTGTCTTGAAGCCTTCCACTTTCGAGATCGATAGGTAATCATTCAGTTTATAGTTAAGCGCAACAGATGGACTATCAATACTGAAAGTATGCTAATTACAGCCAAGCATCTTTGCAGCCTGACGTTACGACTCGTTTGATTGCATTGAATACTTCGAGGTTTTGTAGTCCCTGCCTATCCACCTGGGATCATCATGACACGCATCGACTGCTAATAATTGTTTTGAAAGTTTACGTTTGATTACAGTTCGTCCTTCAAATATGATCAGTGTATTGCGCTGGTACGCACGCGTAAACAAATTAATTAAGCTCCACGCCCCTTTATGCAATGTTTGTTCTTTTTCATTGTTGGTTCAATTCCGAATAGTCCTAGGTTCTTTTCCCATATGATTTGTTTATTACCTTTGCGAGGCATCTGTACAGGGTTACTTATAAAATAAGGAATTCCTGAAACTCGCAAATTAGCTTGTCCTTTACAACTATTATTGTTAAAATTTTAAATTTATGTAATTTACGCGGTTTTAAAAGATAGATAAAGATTTGTTAAAGTTAAAAGATAAAAAAAAGATAATACATAGGTATGAGGATTATTAACATTATAGGTAAAGCCTGATCATCATAAAATTATTTAAACTCTGATATTTCGGAATTACAAATCTAAAAAAAAGTATTAGAATAGTTTGACGTTTTTCAGGAATATCGCATTACAGAGGAAACCATGTAGAGTATAAAATGGCAACGATTATATGCAATGTCTGGAATATAAGGTGAGATGTCTGGAATATTAGATGCAATAATTTTATTACCGATTATATGCAATGTCTGGAATATTAGGTGAGATGTCTGGAATATTAGATGCAATAATTTTATTACCGTTTATAGCGTTTATGTTTTCTATAGAAGGAATTGAAGGATGTTACATAACACTATTGTAACGTTCAATAAGTTCAACAGTTTCTGTGTTACTACGAATAATTGTTTTTAAATTTTGAAATACTACAGAGCCATCTGGATACATCGAACGTTCACGCAGATAAAGCATTTCCTTATCTTCCAGAGGGTCACGTCACGGTCCGAGGTCGGCGACGAGGCCGCGAGGGTCTATTTCAGATTGTCGTACGTAACACAAACATTTCGAACAAACTTCGTGTGCAACTTTCCTGTCATTGTAGAGTGCAGGATTTCCCTCGACACCCAGCGAGTAAGTATTAAAGTAGAGAAAAAAGTTTCATTCTTCAAATGTGCGTGCGCAACCCTACGGTGCGAGTGATATTCGTTTCGGGCCGATTTTTTGTCGGTCGTCGAGTAATGCAATGTTTGTATAGGCAGGAAATATTTTGAAGTCTCTGCCGATCTTAAATATGTAGATATGAGTGCAGACGGAAATCAGTTGAAAGTGGGGCTCGGCGCTCGGCGCTCGGGGCGATGTTGATGTCGGGGAGTGTTGTCTGTAGAGCGAAGACACGTGTGCAGGTAGCCGCAGCAGCTGGCGGCAGCTGCGCGCGCCGCTCGCACCTGTCGCCGCCGCCGCCGCCTACACTACACTATACACTGCTTGAATTCATTCACAACGTACTACCCTGACTGTGGCAATCTAAAGCAGCCTGAATATACTAGAGTCAACTACAGAGATAACTTACAACTGCACTGTTTGACAAAGAGCTGTTATAGATAGTCATTATTTTGGCATACAACACCTGCAGGCAAGGATGTTTTTGCAGGCCACAGTCAACGTGGCTTGCGATATCTTCGGCTAGGTATCACCCCGAGATCAGGCTGCATCTTCTTTTGGTTCACGTTGCGTGCTCATATGTATCACCCCGAGATCAGGCTGCACCTTCTTTTGGTTCACGTTGCGTGCTCATATGTATCACCCCGAGATCAGGCTGCATCTTCTTTTGGTTCACGTTGCGTGCTCATATGTATCACCCCGAGATCAGGCTGCACCTTCTTTTGGTTCACGTTGCGTGCTCATATCATCATATATTAATCATCATCATAGTTAAAACGTGTTTTGAAAAGAATAAATGTGGAGTTTCTTTGTTAGTTTCTTCTCCACATAATCCATTAATTGTGAAACTAGCAACTTTGACGTTCATTAAGTAAACATTCTGTTTTTACAATGAATAAAAATATTTGAATTGAATTGAATTGAATTATCATTTCATCAGATCGTTACCTGAGTTCTCGCACTGGAGCCTCGCCCCGGTGCGATTAAGTGCGTAAAGCACTTTATGCCATAAAACACAGGTAATCGTACAAACACCGTTTTATCTTGCCCTTTGCTAATACATCCCACATTTGGGCGAAGTCGCCTGGGACGTCCCTTACCGGCCTTTCCGCCCACATTCGTTCGATATATTTGTTTCGTCAATCTTTCTCCCTTCACCCTCTCCACATGTCAATGCTATTAACCAAAGAATTCAATGGCCAAAGTAAGAACGGCGCGCCGCGGGCGCATTCTGTCCGCGCAAAAAGTGTAACGTAGGTAAGTACCTACGTATAATTAAAATCTGGGCGGCGCTAGTTATTATCGACTTTCCATTTTTCTGGAGGTAGCTTTGGATGGGTCGACCACGGTTGGCTATGGGGCGGCTGGGAAAAAATAGACAAGACCGGCGAGGAACCGGAAAGGTTAGCGAGAGATTTGTGCTCACTGTGACTTTAATTTGAGCCGGTTACACAGATAAAGATTACAAGGACACTACAAAGTAGCCAACGAAAACAAGTAAGTTTAGATCTTCGAAACACTCGCAACTGTTGCATTATAAGAAGCTGTGCAAAGCCTTTCCGGCTGATTGAGCCAACACCGCGACAGCCGCCACTCGGCCGACCAGCTGTGATCTGTCGGTCGGCGGCGCCGGCGCTAGCTTGGCGGACATCTTCTGGCAAGCTGACGGCGCGCCGCCGCGCTGCCGCCGCCTGCCGGTGCCTCAGCCGAACAACTATTGTAGGTAGGTACATGTCAGTCTATTTATTACAACTTTCGTGCTTGTAGTACATAGACATCGCTCGCATCGTTGACGCTGTTCTCAACTTGCAAGTTTACCCGCGACCATGGTGCCGCAACGAAATATTGAGATCTCAAATATTAATCGTCGTGCGTGACCCATCTGAAACGCGTTTCTTTTACAAACATATATATGTACATACATATGAGCAGCCTAGACAGGGTTACCTCAAAGATGCCCAATTCCTGAAATACCCAATTATTGTTTGTTTTTTACTACAATTTTTGTTCTACGATTTTTCTTCAAAATATCATGGTTTACATATTTTATTAAATTTGAGTTTTACACAGCCTAATAACACACCCTGCGACAACTCTTTGCCTACTATTTCTATTTCACATGTTACTTAGATATTTAAGATATTTCATGTAGGTACCTATCTTGTATGTAGGTATGGTGTGCAAAAAGTATTAATCTAATCTAATACGATTTTAAGCTTTATTTATCACACTTAAATTGACATATTTCAGGAACATTGCTACAACATTGCTCTTTTTGAGAACCTCTACATAATATTTAGATGACAAAAAGTCTACAATTAAGGTCAATTATCGGTTTTAGAATAATAACATTTATAATTTAAACTCTGTTAATTAAGGACTAAAATAGAAAACACTAAGTTTCGAGTTTTTTGTATTTTTTTCTTCAAAACGATCTAGCGTTCCACAAGTCGCAGGTTCTGCGCTATTTTAAATTAAATATTTTGACTTTGACTTGAACCTTATTGCAGCTTAACTTTTATGGCTAGAATAATAAAAATAACAGAATACATAGAACAAGAAAAGTTTTTTTCAAGACGCGTGCAGATGATACCGCTCAGGCCATATGGGAGATCAAGATGACGGCGTTATTCGTATGTGTATATCTGTGGACGCGCGTCGACCCACTGCATAGCGTGGTGTGCGCGCAGGTGCGCATTCCTGCACACACACACACACAAACGCGGGCGAAGGGTGCGCTAATTATTATCAGCGCGCGCGCAGCCTCCGCCCGCCCGCGGAACAGACGAGTTACCGAAAGCTCCCTCTTTGTCAACTACAGAGGCATTCTGAACAAATTAATCGGGCAACATCGCGAAAGGAAGAAATCGTGAATTCAGAGTGCGTTTTTTGTGGAATGACTTAAAATAGCTCAGATAAATACATAACACTTTCTTGCACACCAGTAATTTACAGATATATAAGGTACTTAATATCTAGTTCTTAATAGTATACAATTATCAGAAATAGTTTCTCACTGAGACAAGGCCTGCGCCCCGCAGAGGGACGTAAGAGGCTGCTTATTGTAGGTGAGATGTTTAACAGCGTGGCACTTGTATATGGAGGCCGGTCGGCGCGGAGCCTCTGTCTATTCCCACAGCTACACGAGCCTACACGATCCCGCCGGCACGCGGCATCGGCAGACAAAGCCGAACCTACCTCGATCTCACAATTAACGGGCAACGCACTGCCGAAGTGTCGCGGCTCCGGTAGCTGATGCGTATTGAATGGTTTGTTAACCTTGGGATAGAGACCGTTTGTCACGTTTGAGGCTTTTTAATTGCTCTCTTTGCCAGTTCCTATTGATGCAATATCGGACGCAATGTAGGGAATGCCTGCCAGTTATGTTGTAGCAAAGTCGCCACAAGCTTTAATGTTTCTCGATCTGTCATCGACGTCAACGCTCGCTTTTGTAACAAACTGTTTTCAACCAAGTCCACAGATTAAAAAGAAAAAAACAAACCAAGTCTCAATCTCAGCTCTCTTTCATTTCATCCTCTATTAACGTAAAATTCCAGGTAAGATTCTAAAGCAGACTGTATAACACATATTGCATAGGGTTCGCGTAAATCTTTATTTTAGAAATATATAACTAAATTATTACATAAATGGTGGAGTTACAGTTTTAACAAGATTTAGTCACGTTTAGGTGCGATCAATAAGAAATATTTAGTGACTCGTCACTATCGAATACTGTGCGATTTGCACTTAACGGAATTAACAGAATTTCTAGACATCTCTATGTAGTTATTATTAAAAGTAATTAGGGCTCAAGATAGGTTGACGTAGACGACAAAACGGAAGGTTTTGGGAAAAAAAAAATTCAAATGTAAGTTCAAATTCAAACGTTAGTCTTGGAGATCTAGAATTCTGGCCTGACAATAAAACGAGGAATCCTTCATTGACCACACAAAAAAAGATTGAAAATAAATAGAACATTTATGTATGTCCTTGCAATAAACTAAGGACTTATACGACACAAATGATGAATCCCAATAAGGTCGCGCCGGCTGACACGCAACCGGTCGCCGGCACCTTGCGCCGCACTCCACTCGCTCAACTTGTCATGTTTGTCGCAAAGTCACCCGTAACGCAACTGGGGAGAGTGCAAGTAAAGGTCGTTGTCGTTGCCTGTGGCCAGTCAGTGCGTGCCGCCAGGCTCTGCAATGGTTACCTATCTATTCCGTACAGTCCATACTACTAGATCAAAGGTAAATAATTCCAATGGCCGAGAAACTGTCAGCAATATTGCTGTGCAAATCAGAGAGAGTAAAAATGTGTGTTTGGAAAACCCGCGATTTAGTTCGCTCCGCATGAAAGTACTTATTGTTTGCAGTAATCATTCAACGCCCCCCACTAATTGTGAAGAAAAACATCATGAAGAAATCTAAAGTGACCGAGTTAATTCTCATGACATGTGAAACAATGACACGATCCGTATTCTCTAAATATTATTCATTACATTATTTAGCTTTGGTAGGACCGCGCAAAATAGTATGCGGTTGCGAATTGAATCACGCTAGCATTTATGAGTGGCTCTTGCCGGATATTACTGATGCTGCCGAGCCTCTTCCCATCTACACTATCTCTAGCGGTCCATCGGCATACACATGTTGTAGAGACCCTCCGTCCACTCCCCGACATTAAAAACATAGATACACGCAACACAATCACATCTCTCGATTCCAAACTAAGATGCTCAGTGGATTGGCCAACAGGCGACGACACTACCACCATGCGTAAGCACCCGGAATAAGGCCATTTGAATGAACCCCTCATGGTTGTGAAAACCATGAGGCAGGCCTACGTCCTGCAGTGGGCGTCGAATGGCTGATGATGATGATGATGATGAATGAAACTACGATAACTGTGTTGGAAATACTCAACATAAATTTACTATAAATGCTCTTTAAAATAAAGTTTCTAACTACAACATAACTTATAAAATAAATGGTTTGCTCAAAAGTTCCACTAATAAATCATTATAATCATGTCGTCATTTAAATGCTAGACCTCGGGCCACCAAAGAAGTTCCATGAGTTAAAGAATTTTGGCTCGTATTTCAATGGAATTAAGGACCTTAACGTGGGACTCGTACGGTAGCGCGAGCTTTACGTCGCACTTTATTTACTTCTAGTTTTAAAATGAATAGTTGGGGGATCCCCTGGGAGCCCTCCCCCCCACCCCTACCAGCCCTCCCCCCCCTACCAGCGATTACAGTTCATTTGAATCAATATTAGAGGATGTTTTTTAGGTAGCCTCTAGCAGTAATAAGAAAGTCATAGTCTGTGGTGACTTCAATATCGACTTATTGGTAGACTCGGCTTTAAATACCAAATTGACAATAATTTTCAAGTCGTTTAATTTAGTAAATATTTTCTTGGAGCCTTCTAGAATAACCGAAACTACTGCCACCTGCATAGATAATGTTTACTGCGATTGCGACTTTTCAGATAATTCTACAGTAAATTGTTTGAAGTCAGACCACAGTGGTCAAATTGTTCATTTTGAAATAGATAAAAAAAACGCAGAACAGGTTATCCTCTGCCGGCCCGTAACAAGTAAAAAATTACAGTCATTTAAAGTAGACCTTGAAAGTAGCATAAAAACTCAAGAAAATTACCAAAATGCTAATGCTCATTATGTAGACTTTTTCAAAGTCGTGTCGGGTAGTTTTGAAACGTTATTAAATTGCGGCAGCTAACAAATAATGAGAATAAAGTAGGATTTAGTGAATGGGCAACCTCGGGTATCCGGAAAAGTAGAGACACACTTTATGAACTGTATGACAAAAAGACTTATACATATGACACCAAATTCATACAGCACGTCAAAAAATATTCCAAATTATTTAAGGCCGTATGCCATAAGGCTAAATGCGATCATATAAAGAATAAAATCTTACAGTCACCGAATAAAATTAAAACAATTTGGACAATAATAAATAGAGAAACGGGTAAAACAAAATTAGGAGACCAAGATATTTCGCTTAAGATTGATGACAAAATACTAACGACAAATGAAGATATCGCTGCAGCATTTGAACAGTTCTTCACTAATGTTCCAATCGTGAGTACAGCTCCGTTAGACTCGTCACCTGATCGTGCAACACCATGTCTGCTCGTGCAAACACGATTTCTCATTTAATTACATTGAGCCCCATAACGTTCTTAAAAAATTTAAATTATTGAATCTTAAAAAAACCGAGGACTTGTGGGGTATGTCAGTAAAAATTGTTAGTTCAGTGATCCATGTCCTAGCTTTACCGTTAGCAAAAATTTTCAATAAATGTGTAGATGAGGGAGTATTTCCGGACCTCATGAAATATAGTAGACTAGTACCCTTATTTAAAAGCGGTGATAAACACGATCCAACAATTTTAGGCCCGTCTCAGTACTACCAGTATAAAGTAAAATATTTGAGAAGATCATCTTAGATTACTTACGCATTTCAATAATTACCAACTCTTTCATAGCCAGCAATTTGGTTTTACTAAAGGGTGGAATACAACAGACGCCGGAGTTATGTTACTTAAACATATTTTCAGCGCGTGGGAGGATCGCAAGGATGCAGTAGGCATATTTTGTGATTTATCAAAAGCATTTGATTGTGTAGACCACGAAACGCTACTCCTAAAGTTAAAACACTACGGAATAAAGGGTGCAGGTTTTAGAGCATGGATACCGGTTTTCGGTAATACCGAAAAACCGGAATACCGGACAGAATATTCGAATGTGAAAAACCGATTTTGTATAATCCTAATACCGGTATTTCGATAGTTTCGGTATTACTATACCCAGCTTCTAGACGCGCTGTTCGATTCTACATCCATATAATAACTTCATAACGTAAAACATTGGGACTTTCCTAGATTTCAATCTGGTTTTACGATTTTGCTGCAATTTTTTAGAGCCTCAGACTGTCTAAATACAGAACTCATGCGTTCTAGGGTTTTGGAGTTTCAGTATCTATCACCTTAAAGATAGTTTCGAATTAACTGATGTGTACTATTTAAAATCACAGTTCGTCCCTATGAATTACGGTGTCCCAAAAGAAACTAGTGTTGGTCTCCTGCTCTATGTGGTCCTACGGTACAGTAGTGACATAATACAGTATTGTAACTAACTGTAAGTATCTTCAACAGCCACCAAGTTAAAGATATTAGCGAAAATGGGCATTGTCCTGAATATTGTTTTTTAGAACGCGAGGTTAGCCGCCGCGGGAGGATATATGACAATTTGTTTTAAAGGTATAAGTTCATATAATATTCACTCATTTCTTGTATCTTTCTGAATAAGTGTGTGACTAATTCGACCTTCTAACGTTCGTTCAACACGTGTATGAAAGTAGGTTTAATATTTTTAAATAAAAAATGTCAAGATATTGACATTTCGGTATTCCGTAAAAAACAAATATAGTATATTTTTTCTTACGTTTGCTTATTTAAAGAGTTTTTGTATCGAGTCATGGTATCACTAGAAACTGACAGCTTGTAGGATGTCAGTTCATGACGTACTTCCGTGCATGACGTACTTCCGGTTACGTAGACTCCGATTCTTTTTTTTCGCATATTCAGCCTAGGCTCTCTCTCAAAATTAGTTTTATTCTCGAAAAAATATATAAATACAAAACTTATTTTTTGAAGGATAATGGCCATTCTTTCGGTTTGCTTTAGCAATAGTACAAAGAGTCCAAGCAAGAGAAACTTAATTATAAATACAAAATAAATTTGTTTCTTTTAAATATTCTAATACTTGAGAGGGCTCGTCTCATGAAGTCCACGCTCCGACCTACTGGTGCCCATATCCAGAACCCCGAGAACTTTCAACTCGAATAGTCAAATCGCTTCGAGTGCCTGGAGAGCGCCGAATCGGTGGACGAGATCAATAACAGGTTTGTAGAAACTTTTCGTACAGTGGGCTCGAGGTTCTATAGACCCAACCGTAAGAGTAGACCACAAAGCTCTCAAACTATACTCTCGACCTCATGGCTAAACGTCGCGTGTTGCAACTGCAGTCCTCCGAGGATGCTGAGTCATATAGGCAGCTCAATAGACACATCTCAAAGTCTATGCGGCACGATATTCGGTCCTTTAATACCGAACGTATTAAAGAGACTATAGAGCGGAACAAGGGCTCCAAAGTGTTCGCAAAAGACTTGTCTATTGGGCAAAGCCAGCTGACAAAGCTGAAGAGAGAGGAGCTGAGGGAGATTGAGAGTTTCTACGGACAGCTATACACCTCAGTCGCAAAACCTGTTAGCAGTTTGAACAAAGATCAGAGAGCCAAACTGACCCGACATTATACCGAAGATATCCTGGACATCAGCCTGTATGAGATTAGGATGGCCCTGAAACAGCTCAAGAAGAACAAGGCACCAGGAGAAGACGGAATCACATCAGAGCTCCTGAAAGCGGGTGGAACACCAGTACTTAAAGTCCTTCAGAAGCTCTTCAATTCCGTCGTGCTCGAAGGAAAAACACCAGAAGCATGAAACAGAAGCGTGGTGACGCTGTTCTTCAAGAAACCCCTTTCTTAACTCTCTATTGAAGAACTACCGACCCATCTCGCTTCTGAGCCATGTTTATAAGCTGTTTTCGAGGGTCCTCACGAATCGTCTCGAACGCAGGTTTGATGACTTCCAGCCTCCCGAATAAGCCGGCTTCCGAAAGGGCTTTAGTACCATAGACCACATCCACACGCTGCGGCAAATTATACAGAAGACCGGAGTATAATTTGCCATTCTGCTTAGCGTTTGTGGGCTATGAGAAAGCCTTCGATTCGATCGAGACATGGGCAGTACTCGAGTCTCTCCAGCGTTGCCGTATTGACTATCGGTATATCGAGGTGCTGAAGTGCTTGTACAACAGCGCCACCGTGTCGGTCCGAGTACAGGAGCAGAATTCGGAGGCAATTCCATTGAGAAGAGGCGTGAGACAGGGAGACGTTATCTCTCCGAAACTGTTCACGAACGCACTGGAAGATGCCTTCAAGCTTCTGGAATGGCAGGGACGCGGCATCAATATCAATGGCGAGTACATCACGCATCTTCGATTTGCCGACGATATAGTAGTCATGGCAGAAACGATGGAAGACCTCGGCATAATGCTTGAAGACCTCACTCGAGTTTCCCAAGGTGTGGGCCTTAAAATGAACATGGACAAAACGAAGGTCATGTCGAACGCCCGTGTTGTGCCCACCCCAATAACATTGGGGAACTCGACTCTCGAAGTTGTAGACGAATACGTCTACTTAGGACAAACAGTCCAACTAGGCCGGTCCAACTTCGTGAAAGAAGTCAATTGTCGAATCCAACTCGGCTGGGCAGCATTCGGGAAACTTAGAAAAGTATTTTCGTCTAATATACCTCAATCGCTCAAGACAAAATTATACAACCAGTGTGTGTTACCAGTGATGACTTATGGCACTGAAACGTGGTCTCTCACTATGAGCCTCATAAGAAGGCTCAAGGTCACGCAACGAGCTATGGGAAGGGCTATGCTCAGAATTTCTCTACGAGATCGAATCAGAAATGATGAGATCCGTAAAAGAACGAAAGTCGTCGACATAGCCCAGCGGATTAGTAAGTTGAAGTGGCAGTGGGCGGGGCACATAGCATGCAGAACTGATGGCCGATGGGGCCGAAAAGTTCTCGAATGGAGACCACATATCGGCAAGCGCAGCGTAGAACGACCAGCCACAAGATGGACAGATGACCTCATCCAAGTGGCAGGAAGGCGCTGGATGCAGGCCGCTTCCAACCGGTGTTTTTGGAAATCCACTGAGAAGGCCTATGTCCAGCAGTGGACTTCTTGTGGCTGAATGATGATGATGAACACTATCAGATTGAGTTCAGTTTTCTCTCGGACTTATTGTATTTGCTCAAGAAAATTTTGCTTACTTTATATTTCATTGAGTTAATTTGACCACTCGAACTGATGATGTAGGGAAAGCTCAGTGGGACAAAACGTAGAGGCCACTTAAATCAACTGTTTTACAATCATCTATGTTATTTTAACAAAAAAATCATCAATACCGAAATACCGGTATTCCGGTATTTCAAATGTTGATATCGAAAAAATACCGGTTTTAGAAAAAGGGTCCGGTAGTCCATGCTCTAGCAGGTTTAGATCTTTTAAAATCGTATTTAGAAGGAAGGGTCCAAAAAGCAGACGTAAATCGTATTAAATCCTCGGGTTCACTTGTAAAAATAGGAGTCCCGCAGAGATCTATCTTAGGGCCGCTCCTTTTCCTAGTCTATATAAATGATTTACCGTTTATGGTACAAAAAATGTCTGAAATAGTGTTATTTGCTGATGACACGTCACTTATTTTTAAAATAAGGAGACAAGAAAATAATCTTGACGATGCAAATAATGCTCTCTCGCAAGTACTAGATTGGTTCACAGCAAATAATCTGCTGCTAAATTCTAAAAAGACAAAATGTATAAAGTTTTCCTTACCTAACGTACGAGTAGTTGAGAACAACATAGTAATTGGACATGAAAAAATAGAATTTGTAGATGATACTGTATTTCTGGGCGTCACAATCGATGCAAAACTACAATGGGGTCCACATATTGTAAAATTAGCACACAGACTTAGCTCTGCAGCATATGCAGTGAAAAGAATTAGGGAACTCACTGACGTTGCAACTGCTAGGCTTGTTTATTTTAGTTACTTCCATAGTATTATGTCCTACGGTATACTACTATGGGGCCGGGCAGCAGACATTGAGACTATCTTCATCTTGCAGAAGAGAGCCATCCGATTTATTTACAAGTTAGGTAGTAGATCCCTACTACCTAAGAATCCTCGCTAAGAAATTTCTTCAAAGAAACCAACATCTTAACATTTGCATGTCAATACATTTATGAAAATATTATGTACGTTAGAAAAAATATCAAAGACTTCGAAAATGTTGGTGGCCACCATAATGTTAATACTAGAAATAAACATAAATTGTCATTTCCACTATTTAGACTTGCAAAAGTTAACACATCCTTTATGGGGCACTGTATAAGGTTCTACAACAAAATTCCTCAAGATATATTAGAGTTACCTCCTACGCGGATTAAAAAATGTGTTAAGCACATTTTGTGCAAAAAGGCTTACTATAACATCAAGGATTATTTAGAAGACAAAGATGTTTGGCATTAAACAGTAGATTAATATTATTTAAAGGACGATTGTGACTAGTGTTCAACACATTCATGACTAATATTTTAAGTTGAAAACTCTGTTAATTAAGTTAAAACCTGTTTTGAAAAGAATAAATGTGGAGTTTCTTTGTTAGCTTCTTCTCCACATAATCCATTAATTGTGAAACTAACAACTTTGACGTTCATTAAGTAAACATTCTGTTTTTACAATGAATAAAAATATTTGAATTGAATTGAATTGAATCCCTTCATATCAGAATCTTGACATGATACCTAAATCTATCGAAACTTATTAGACTGTGGTGTAATTGAGCAACACATTATATATCTAAGATAAGATAAGATAAGATAAGAATATTCTTTATTGTATACCGGAAAAAAATGTTACAGAAACAGCAATGACAAAAGGAAAGATACAATTGGCGGCCTTATTACTAATAGCAATTTCCTCCAGGCAACCTCTACTATCTATATATATCTACGTTTTCTTGTTACAGAAAACATCCACCCTAGCTCACCAGCGCACATACCCGACGCGCTGCAGTCCCGGAAAAGCGCCATCAGTACCCTGAATGCGTTGTTGTACTGTATGCGGAAGACGTTGTAAGTCTTCTGCGTGTACCGGGCCCACAGGCTGCAGGTGTAGAAATATTGGCAAAAGGCCTTAAAAACCGTTGCCTTTACATCTCTCGTACACCTTGCGAACCTGCGCGCCAGCGTCGGGCATCGCTCGCTCCTTTCTCGTTCCGTGTTACAATTTTATTATCATCGGATAGGTCGTGTGTCACAATGTGGCTCCCGTGTCCCAGATATTTCAATTGTGACACTCTATTGAACGCAGCATCCAGGAGCTCGGTTTAGGCGGCTACTTATCCCATCCGAAAGATGAGGCTACCCCGTTGCCCATCTATTGAGTGTTCATGTGCATAGTTATAAAGACTGGAAGGTACATCTGGCGACCGGTTATATTAAATATTATTAATTGAAATTGACCATTGAAACTTTATTTTGAATAGTCAAAACCATTTAAATATGTTAAGAATATGCTTCAGTCTAATTTAATAATTTAAGAAGATTAACATTATACTTTTATTTTGTAGCAGACGAATAAATTAATTATTATTGGGGTATATTTTAAGGTATCATAGATTGGGTCCCCTCGGAACTTGCGCGCTTTATCGCTAAACAAATAAGGCCAAGCGTACTGACCTGAGGCAGCCGTCGGGCGGGTCGGGCGCGAGGGCGGGCGCGGGGGCGAGGGCGAAGGCGAGGGCGGGCGGCGGCTCCAGGAAGATAGTGCGGTAGTTGTCGAGCAGCGTCTCGACGAGCACGTTGTAGAACTTGAGCTCGAGGATGGAGGCGACGGTCTCGCGCTCGGCGCGCAGCAGCGTGGGCCCGAAGCACACCGCCAGGTTCGACGCGCTCATCAGGTTCCGGTCCGCGCACGCCGCCACGCTGCCGCACACACACGCACACACACACACACACACACATTAGCTACTTCTCGACCAAACTACGTTTGCTATACAGAATTATTTCTAAAATGCGCATTCGTAAAACACCCCAACGACAGTCTGTGTTATA
This sequence comes from Yponomeuta malinellus, assembly GCA_947308005.1. NCBI lineage: Eukaryota > Metazoa > Arthropoda > Insecta > Lepidoptera > Yponomeutidae > Yponomeuta > Yponomeuta malinellus. Next base: position 88,389 of record OX371009.1, on the reverse strand, counting down.
GGTACAACGACTTTTGTTATATGAGATCTTTTCAGTTTATTTTCTTTAATATCTGATTCCAATTACTTTTTACCACAAACATTGTGAATGAAAGAATTACTATTATTTATTATTTTTGTGTGGTAAATAAAATATTTTCACTTTCACTTTCAATTTCCCAGCCTACGGTAAAGCACTGTCCTACGCACAAAAATGTTCACTCTGTTAACATATAGGTATCATTTTCGTTTAAAATTTCGTTTTTTTAAAGGAAAAAAATATATAACAAAAATAAAACTCGTAAATCATGTTTAAGAAATTGCGCCTTTTAGAAATAAACAAAGAAATTCGTTCGCACTATCTTTCCCGTGGATTAATCCTCCTAAAGTAATAACATGGTCGGCACAGATGCCGTGCAAGTTAACTCCATCTGAAAACATATCATATCCCATCCCAAGCGTTACAGCGTTTGAGTGATCACTGATCACTGATCACTCACATATATTTAGTATGGGTAGAAGCTCCCACTAAATAGAGATTTTGTTTTGTTGCGTGGTATATGAATGTCTCGAATATAGAAAAAGAAGGGTATTTTTACTGTAACATAACGGGGAACAAGTCCAGAATCTAGATTGGAATAAATTCAATTTTACCACAAACAACGAAAAAACGTAGAAAAAAATCCCAAGAAATTGGACCTAGCTAAGCAGAAACGACTCAACCCACAACATGATCGAAAATAAGTTAGATGTGCCAAATTAATCTTTATGGTCAGTTCTTTCATATAGAAAAAAAATAAGTGGAATAGTAGATTGTTTACCGAGGGAGTAAAATACTATTTTTAAGGCGAGAGTGTTTCTTTGTTATCCCGAGTGCACGAAGGATTATAGAGTAGAATCCTGAGTGCACGAGGGATGAAAAGTACACCACTCGAGCTTAAAAATAGTTTTACTCCAGAGGTGGACACTCTACTTTTTATCACCCTCTATGAGAAAATAAGTGAACGCAACCATATTATGAATAGTGTTATTTATTTTGTATCACATTGTTAGCGTCTGATATGATACACTCCGGAGTTAATATTTCGTTATCACTGCTTGAAGACGCACTCATTTTTACTCTAGTAACATGCGCGTTCCAAATTCAAATCACTTTTATTCCCTCAGGGAATAAAAACGCGTTTTAGTCCCTGTTCCCGGGGAACGAACTAGGTCTTTTCGAATAGATGTGATAAAAATAACTTTTAGGCCCTAAAAAACTAGTAGTAAATTTTCACATTTCTGTTGAACCAAGTTCCAACTTTCTATACAGCCACTCAATTACAGCGCGATGTAAATCTGAAATAACATATAGTAAAGTATTCATTGAAGAATTTAATGATTTTAAATTACTTTATTATAATTTACTTTCAACTGTTTATTTAAAAAAAACATCATCATCATCATCATCATCATTCAGCCACAAGAAGTCCACTGCTGGACATAGGCCTCCTCCATGGATTTCCAAAAAGACCGGTTGGAAGTGGCCTGCATCCAGCGCCTTCCTGCCTGCCAAAAAAACATAGATTTGGGCAAAATATTTACCATTATTTGTTTCGTATCGATATCCGGAATCCATCTTTGAGTGAAGCCTCTGCTTTTCTGTCGTTTGAGTGTCTAGCCAACTTCCTCTCCCCGACGGTGGCGCCACCTACCTTGTTGGGCGAACTGTCATGGCGCCAAACTGACAACTTTTCGAACGGTTTTTGGTCATTATAGCGTTGTTTTTCGCGTCGTGAACATCGTTCTAGCTAACGAAAAACTGTTAAATTTTACAGTATTAAAATAAAATTTAAATTCCTCTCTCCAAATAAAATGGAGAACGAGAACAGTAATTGTGAAAGTGTGATTTCGGTTGAGAAAAATACTCAAAAAAGTGACGATCGTGGTTCAAAAAAACGAAAGCGTTCTCCTTCTCCAAGTTCGAGCAGCGATGGGTCTACGACATCGAGCAAGGCCTCCAGCTCCAGCCAGGAAAGGGTTCGTAAAACAAAACGGACCAAACATGTGAGTGATCTTCAATTTGAATTTTTGTCGCAACATATGGCCTTTTTGACGAACATGATAACGCAGAATACGGCTAGAGATAGTGTTAGCGCCGACGGTGTGGCAGTTTCATCAACCAATAGCGCTGTAACTCTAAATGATCTTGATTTACGCCGTCCTACAGCTAGTACGGAAAAACCTCAGCTTGTACTATCGGATCTTTCTACAACAGTTAAAGACCCGGTTTTCGTTAAATCGAATGACCAGCGCCTCGCAAAATTAGCGCAGTTACAACATTTCAAATGTGACGATTGGCATGCAGTACGTTTTTCCGAAACACAGAAAAAATATTTGTCTACCCCCGGTTTTGTCGAACTAAATGTAAACGATGAACTGAAGTGATTCGAAGCGCTAGCCGTTCGGGAGGACCCTCGCATGCACCTTTTAGAGCGTACTTTTGCTGCCTTGTCAAACGCTGTTCTTTCCCAAAAAGAAGAATTACAATTGGCCTTACAAACACTGGTTGATTGGTCGAGCGATTCAAAGACAACTCTCACGCCATCATCGCTATTCGAAAAAATTCAAGAACTTTTTTCAAAAAATTCTGCGTATAGCAACGTTTCCGACGATTTATTACAAATAGTTTGTGGCAGGCGTGCCGATTTCATTACATTGCGCCGAGAGGCCCTGTTACGTCAAATACCGGACGAATTTCATCGCGATGTCTTGCAAAAAATTCCTCCAAGCTCCAACTTGCTGTTTGATAGCGAAGCGATGCAAACTTACTTGCAAAAAATTGGGGGGGTCGAAAAGTTAATCGCGCAATCCCGACCGGTTCAACAGCAGTACAAAGAAAAGTTTTATGCAAATTCAAAGCCATCCACTAGTAAACAAAGCGATAACTTCTTTCGTCAAGGAAAAAACACCAAAAAAGACCAGCGTGCGCCGCAAGCGACTTATAAGCCTAATCGAGGAAAAGGCGGCAACGACAAGCAAACCTCAAAGGGGAAAAAGCCCCAATCTCGCACATCGCTTAAAAATAAACATCGCGAATGACTCTCAAAGGTTTCAGGGTGGTTGTCTGAGGCGATTTCAGAGTGTGTGGAGAAATCTAGGAGCTCCAATAGAAATATGCAAATTTTTAGGCGGCACGCGGATTCCTTTCATGCTAAAACCACCCTTGATATTTCCCAATTCAATGACCATGCAAAGTTATCAGACCAAACCGTCCCCTCATATGACCCTGCAAATAGAGAGTATGCTGGCGTCGGGAGTACTGGAGGACGCAGAACTGACACCGAGCTACTTGTCAACGTTCTTTCTAGTTCCGAAACCAGACGGCACACACCGGCCAATCTTCAACCTCAAACAGCTCAACAAGTTCGTAAAGACAAAGTCTTTCCAGCTATTCAGTCATTTCCGTGTTCCAAGTTTCCTTCAGCACCTGGATTGGATGGTAAAGGTCGACCTCAGCCAAGCTTATTTTCACCTGCCTATAGCACAAGAACATCGCAGGTTTCTGAGGCTCGTTTACAATCGTCGGTTACTACAAATGACCTGCTTGCCGTTTGGCCTGTCTTCGGCGCCAAGGACATTTGCCTCTCTCACCAATTGGATAGCGGAGCACCTGAGATCGCGAGGCATCAGGTGTGTAGTTTACCTGGACGACTTTTTGTTAGCAAGCCAGTCCCAACACGAACTGCGCAACAACATAGCGTTCACCATCAACCTGCTCCGCGGTCTTGGCTGGACCATAAACTTCGCCAAGTCTGTGCTGGTTCCGACTCGCTGCCTCGAGTTTCTGGGCATAACATGGGACACAAAACGCAACGCAAAGTCCTTGTCGGAACCAAAGTGCCTAACGCTACGCAAAGCACTTCAGCACCAGATGCAGAAAGGCAGTTGGTCCCTCAGACAGTACCAATCACTAATAGGGAGACTCAACTTCGCCACGTTCGTGACCCGGCGGGGACGACTTCACTGTCGAACAATGCAATACTACAGTCGACAGCTGCCGAAGCATCACCCCTACCGACAAGTAAGCATCCCGCAGCCAGTTATTTCAGAGATGCAATGGTGGCTCAGCACATTAGGAAGCTCAATGCCTATACACATAGGACCAGTCACCCATCTTCTGACGACAGACGCGTCCGACTTCGGATGGGGCGCACAGCTCGGCGACGAAACCCTCGCAGGCACATGGCACGCGAACAGAAAAGAGATGTTTGCAGTTCTCGCAGCGATTCGTCAAGAGAAACATCACCTTCAGAACGCTCAGATACTCCTTCAAACAGACAACCGTACTGTAGTCGCCTACATAAACAAAGAAGGCGGGACCAAGTCAAAAAGATTACTCGGGCAGACACAGGAGCTTCTTACGGTACTCGATCACTTGAATATTTCTCTGACAGCTCAGTACTTCCCAGGCCGATTCAATGCAGAGGTGGACGCGTTATCTCGCGGCAAGTCCTGTCCGGAATGGCACCTTACTCCGCAGGCAACGAGCGAGATATTTCAACTGTGGGGCGAGCCGGAAGTGGATCTGTTCGCTTCTCGAACAGCCCATGTGGTAGAAAGGTATGTCTCAGCAGACGCGAAGGATTATCGAGCTCTGTCGCACAATGCGTTCTGTCACCAGTGGAACTACGAACTGGCATGGCTGTTCCCTCCACCCAACTTGATACCACGCGTGTTGTCCCACCTGAACCTAGCCAGCGGTCATTACATACTGATAGCCCCCAAGTGGAAGAAAGTCTTTTGGCAGGCAGACCTACAACGACGAGCACTCAGACCCCCGTATCAGATTCCAGCGCTGGCTCAAGTACTAGTAGACACGAGGACGGGTTGCCATCCACCGGAAATACAAAACCTAGGTCTGGAGGCATGGTTGATTTTGGGTGGCAAGGTTTAGTGGACAGTTGGACTGAGTCAGAACGTAATCTTCTAATGTCAAGTTGGCGACCATCTACCATAAACACTTACAAACCGGCATGGAGGAGATGGAAATCATGGTGTCACAGCCAGTCCATAGACTATAGAAATCCTAAGGCTGAACAAGTAGCTCGTTACTTAGCACATCTACACAATGATGCAGGCTTAGCTTATAGAACTATTTTGGTGCACAAGTCGGTAATCGCTACATTTACTAATGTAAATACTGATGTAGATTTTTCTTCAAACTTCTTTATCAAACATATTCTCAAAGCAATAGCTGCAGCAAAACAAAGACCTGCTAAACCACCGATTTGGAACCCAAAAGTACTGTTACAATATTTATGTAATCATCCGCCTGCAGAGACTAATCTCTATCAGGTATCCAGACATGTAGCTACCTTATTACTTCTTGCATCTGGACGCAGAGTGCACGATCTCACTCTTCTAAATATCGAGCCTGGTTTCATGGACGAAGGTGAGTCAATTGTATTCTGGCCCACGTTTGGTTCCAAGACCGACAATGCTAACTATAGACAGTCTGGATGGAGGTTACGGGAGCACCCGGACAGGAACCTTAATGTCATCTACTGGATCAGGCTTTTATTGCCCTTGTCAGAGTCACGCAGAGAAATTGGTAAGTTCAAAGAACTTTTTATCACAGCCAGAGGTGACCCAAAACCTGCATCCAGAACGGTCTTGGGTGGCTGGGTAAAATCTTTGCTTCGAGAAGCAGGTATTGAGGCATCTCCAGGCTCTCTGCGCTCAGCTGTTGCCTCATTAAATTGGCTTGAAAATTTTCCAATAGATCAAATATTGTCTACCGGTAATTGGAAAAGAGAGCATACATTTAAAAAATTTTATCAAAGAGAAGTGATTGAAACTAATACTGTTAGAAATGATTTGACGTCTCTATCAAATTTTTTCGTTGCCGCACGATAAATCACTGTCTAAACATAATTGTCTATCAGACCTTATTTTGGTTTTATTTAATTATAGTAATTATTGATTGATTGAAACCAATATACCCAGTTTTTGATTGTTAATATTTAATTACATTTATTTTCGTTGATAAAACAAGAGTTTCCTTTCATATACAACTCGTTGTCTCACACATTATAGCGTTTTCTAAACTTTTCTTACACCAGGAGATATCAAACACGTCACTCAAAGATGGATTCCGGATATCGATACGAAACAAATAATAGAGAGTTTTACCTAAAAATAAAACATACCTATTATTTTTTCTTGAGATATCCGGAATCCAGGTAAGTTCTACCTGGTGCATCTTGAGCTTTATAATGACCAAAAACCGTTCGAAAAGTTGTCAGTTTGGCGCCATGACAGTTCGCCCAACAAGGTAAGTGGCGCCACCGTCGGGGAGAGGAAGTTGGCTAGACACTCAAACGACAGAAAAGCAGAGGCTTCACTCAAAGATGGATTCCGGATATCTCAAGAAAAAATAATAGGTATGTTTTATTTTTAGGTAAAACTCTCTATTTTTTGAATAATAAAAATGAATAATACTGGTCAATAAATTAAAAAAGAAATTTTGGTGCTGAGTTAGTATTAATGGTTTTTTACTAATTGTCCATTGGTATCACTAAACTATTTTTTTATTTTTTTTCCCTACGTGTAGTTTTCGCTTTACCCTCAGTTGTGAATATTGGCTGTAATCAGTACTTTCATGCACTCGGTTTGATAACTTCATCATCAGCCGTTTGAAACCCACTGCAGGACATAGGCCTCCTTCGTGGTTTTTATAACCATGAGGGGTCTTGCCATAATCCCCACGCTTGGCAGTCGGGTGGTTTGATAACTTACCGGTACATTTCTATAAATAAATTGATTTTAACATCATGTCTTCATATAGAAAACCTGTAACAGATTTTATAAAAAGTGCCTATTCTTACTTTAAGTCAAAAATTGTGGATGAATGGATGCCGTGGATACCTCAAATTGTTTGTAAAATGTGCTGTGAACACTTGAGACAATGGGTCATCGGTCAAAGAAGCCGTATGAGATTCGGAGTGCCTATGCAATGGAAAGAACAAAAAAATCACTTCGGTGACTGTTACTTCTGCTGTGTTCATTTGCGTGGTGTTAACGTTCAAAATGATTTACCCGACATTGTTTGCTACCCATGAACCGTCATTTGACGAAATCAATAAAGTGAGTAGTGACAGTGATTTCCAAGGTATAGCGTTTACAGAACCAAAACCTTTCACTCAACAAGAATTGAATGATTGTTATGGGATCTTGAGCTACCTAATGAATCTGCGGAAGTATTGGCTTCGAGACTAAAACAAAAAAACTTGTTGGCAACAAGTACAAAAGTGACGTTTTATCGTACAAGAGAGTAAGACCTGCTACCTTTTTTTCATTCAAAAAATTATATTGTTTTTTTGTGATGTGCAAGGCCTTATTCTCGGAATAGGTCTTTCAGAATATCAGCCAAACTAATGGCGTCTCTTTATAGACAGCTCTAAACGAAGCCTAAATGTGTTCTTTTTCACAATGGCAACAAAGATGGTTCAATTCCCATTGCTCATTCAATAAAATTAAAGGAAGAGTATCAAAATATCGCACTCAAGTTAGACAAAATCAAATATAACGAATACCAATGGAGTGAATGGAGGAGTGATTTCTTAAGATCAATTAATGATGTGGAACAAGCTGCGTGGACTTCGTTTGTTGAGGTTACTAAACACTTTCTCGGAAATCACAAGTCAAATAACTACTCACAAATTGTAAATGACATGCTACAGAGCTTCAAGAACTTAGGCTGTAATATGTCCATCGAAGTGCACTACCACTACAGTCACCTTGATCAATTTCCAGAGAATCTTGGATACTATAGTGGAGAACAAGGGGATCGGTTTCACCAGGACCTAAAAACGATGGAGGAGAGGTACCAGCTCGATGGTTGACTACTGCTGGAGAATGCAACGTGATTGTCCTAATGCACCTCATTCACGAAAGTGGCGAAAAAGGACGTTTTATGTATATGATAACTTAATAAATGCCGTTTTTCTTTGTAAAATTGTTTACGTAGGACCGCACATTCTTACAAAAACTTGCAAATGGATTCAAGAATTTTGATAGTTAAATAATTTTTTGCTTGTTTTTAAGTCTTATTTTTAGGTCTTATTTGAGTAATTTCTTTCAAATGTTAAAAACGAATGAAATAGGTAGAATTAGTACAAATTTCTGCACAAAAACATACAAAATAACTTTTATGTGACTTGAGTCTTTTTTGCGAAATGCAAAATTTTTGTCCTCCATAATAATACTAATTTAGCAGAAAGGACCCTAACACATATTTTGTTTAATTACTCGACAACAACTCGACATCTATAAAAAAATCTATAATTTTACCAGTAAATGCACAACACAACTGTGAATAAAAGTAAGATCATTGAAAATACCCCAGTCTGAACTTCAAACGTTATTATCTCGAAAGTAACTTTATTTGGGTTGTCCTTTCTGCTTCATCATCATCATCATCATCATCATCATCATCAGCCATTTGACCGCCACTGAAGGACATAGGCCTCCTAATTAACTAGGTCCAATCAAAAAGTAATAGCTACATTTAGGCCTCCTTTCTTAACTTTTAAACTTTCTTAAATGTGGCTTAAACAGCATTTAACTAAAATTCTTCATGTAAATGTCGATTTAAATGGCGAATTAAGTGAAATTTAAGAAGTGGTGGAAGTCGGCAAGTTTTAAAAATTGCAAAAAATCGAGTTACTCTAACAAAAAAAAATATTACTGGATTTAATTTTTCTAGTCACTTTTAAACGTTATCTTATAAGGATGCATAACGATCCATAAATTATCAGGTGTCACTATCAACTTTCACGTCATAGTTTGAACCCGATTTTCACGGAACGTTTTTGTACCACGTGACCACAATAAGTTTTCAACTGAAAAGTTGTTGAAGAAAATCTTTATCACAATTGTTTTATCTTTTTATATTCGGCCTTTCTATTGAGATGAAGAAATATTTTTTGGCATGTTTTTCATCGTGACCGTGTGCGTGACCGTCGGAAGGCGTGCAGCCGCGGCCGATTGCGTGTGACGGTGACGGCGAAAGGCTCGGCAGGGCACTCACTTGCAGAGGTGCCGGATGACCATGTGCAGCATGTCGAAGTTGCGCGGCGGCAGCGCGTGCACCAGCGCGTGCACCGCCGCCACGCGCTCCGAGCGGCTCTCGCGCTCTGTTGGGGTACAGTTAGCCGGTTTTAGTACGGCAAGGCTTTCATCATCTCACTACGCTCGGACCGAACGACCTATTTTAAGTACTCGCGTCGTGTAAATTATCATGCAAACAGGCATTTTTATTGTACTTGGACTGTATTCTACTAGTTTTAGCTAAAAAGCAGCGAAATATTGATAAAGTTTCATGAAGCCACGGAAGCGCTGTGAAATGTATGGTTTTCATTTCCGTGTCTGTGTTTTCTCTTTTCTGTTTATACATCTACTGTCGAAGTTCGGCGATAAACGTATTTGACACCGCTTTTATCCATCGCAGCGGTGCAAGTTTAGCCAGTTTCGGCGCGAACGACGACACCGTTCGGGGCGGAGGGAGGGCGGAGGGAGGGCGAGACTGACTGGCGGCGTCGAGCAGCGGCTGGTGCAGGCGGCGCGTGGCGAGCGGCTCGCGCAGCGCGCGCAGGTAGCCCTTGAGCGCGCTGGTCAGCGTGCGCGACTCCCACTGGCACGGGTCGGCCAGCGCCGCCGCCGCCGGCAGCAGCGCCGGCTCGCTGGCGCCGCGCAGCAGCCGCGCCACCTTCGACGACACGCCCGCCACCCTGCCGCACGACAAACGTCACGTCGCCGAACGTTTCGACCCACACCTCGGTCGGCCATCCGTTGTGGGCACCGAAACGAACGTAACTATATTTTTGTATCGCTTATCGACAAAAACATTCCTGAAACTAACAGTATTCCTACCGTCCCGAGCACGACAACTTTTTTATCACAGTGACATATATCTGAAATATCTGCTCGAACTTTTTGTAAAACGCTAAAATGATCCAAACGACTTAGGACTGTTTTAATATAATTACTTAGTAAGTATCTGTTATTAGCTCTTTTATTTTTTATAAAAATACAATTCACGAAAAGATTACTCTCTTTGTAGACTTTTTAAGGTATTTCTAAGATTTATTAGCTTAGATTATTTTTCATGATTTAAAATTGAAACGCGGCCAATGAAAAATATAATTTAGCAGAAACAATCTAAACGGATATTTACAATAATATCTTGACAATTAAACATGAGATCAAAATTGTAACTTAACAGAGAACCATGTATTATACGTTTTGTAATCACTATAATACAAAACAAAACAAGTGCGAGTCGGACTTGCGCGTACCATTATCTATACAACATTAGACAAAGATCAAGAAAAAATGGCAAGAAATCACGTTTGTTGTATGGGAGCCCTCCTTAAACATTTATTTTACTTTAATGTAATTATTTATTTTTGAAGAGAATATAGAAATAAATATTCTGTGAACATTTCAAGCGTCTACCTGTTGCCGATATTAATTTCGAGCAAAAAAGGGCAATTTTGTATGGGAGCCCCCCTTAAATATTTATTTTATTCTGTTTTTAGTATTTTTTGTTATAGCTGCAACAGAAATAGATAATCTGTGAAAGTTTCAACTGCCTAGCTATCACGGTTCATGATATACAGCCGGGTGACAGATAGACAGACAGACAGACGGACAGTTAAGTCTTAGTAATATCTATGTCTATAGAGCAAAACAATAATTAAAGAGAGTTTTTCTCTAAAAATATTTTACAGGTGGAACGTTTCCGCGTAACACGGTCCAGGTAATAAAGGAGAAGCGGCGCTCACCGGTAGAGGCCCTGCTCGTGGAGGCCGCGCGCCTCCAGCGTGTGCACGATGCGCGCCACGAAGGCGAAGCCGGACTCGTCCAGCTGCGCGCCGCCGCCGCCGCCGCCGCCCTCCGCCGCCCGCGCGCCGCCGCCCGCCGCCAGCGCACGCAGCCACGCCGCGCGCCCCGCCGCCGACAGCGCCTGCGCCGCCACGCCGCGCCGCGCTCTTCAGTTTGGCCTCCGGGTCGGACGTTTCCGTCTGACCCTGTGGCTCGACGGGGAGCAGTATTCTGAACGACATTAGTTAGGAGGAAGAGTATGCACTGTCGATAGTTTAGCAGAAAATAAATTCAAAGTTTGTCTCTTTTGGGACACCCAAAAACGAAAAAAAAAAAATATATATACAGGGTGTATTTTCGAGACGGGTCAATAAGGGCAGGTACCTTAATCGTTATAGTTACAGAATAACGCTCCTAGGAGACCAACCCCAACTTTTTAAGATATTATGAACTTCATACACAGATTTTGGAGAAAATGTACAGTCAGCGAAAAAATTCTAAAATACAAAAAATATATTTTTATGCCAATCGACCCTATTTCGTGCGGTGATGAAAAGACTATCAGACCATTTAAGTTTTAAGTACTCGAAATGACAGAAATCGCTAAAAACTTTTTTCGTACATTTTGTACCGAAAAACGAAAATCAACTCGAAATTATTCTTTATTTTGGCAATCATATTTCTTATTGTGATCAAAAGATTTTTAAGTCCCAACTGAAATTTAAATACAAAAACTACGGTAAGTCACAACAACACTGGGATCATGTATTTTTAAACACAAACTTAAAAATATGTGATCTGCGAAATAAACTGCTCAAAATGATCGCTGTTTTCGCGAATACATAAGTTACTCGTTTTTGTACTGAGCTAGTAGCAGCCGATAATTTTATTGGATGGATATTATTTAAAATCATCGTTAATGCCTCTTTCAGCTCCTGAACCCTGTCATAATTCCTTTTGTAGACTTCGTTTTTTAGGTGTCTCCACAAAAAAAAATCGAGAGGCGTTAGATCGGGGCTGCGAGGTGGCCACTTAGTTGGACCATGTGTACCTATCCACTGTGTCCTGAATTGTCTGTTCAAATTTAAACGCGTACAACGGCTGTTATGTGGCGGTGCGCCATCTTGTTGAAAATAAACTTTTCGCAATTCAGTCAGGGGCCATTCATCCAACTGGTTTTCAAGATTCTCTAAAATGACCTCGTTATACACAGCAGAATTAAGAGTGCCTTAATAGTATTCCACCATTACGACACGGTTTGACATTAGAGCACACCAACAGTTAAAAGAAAAACGAACCTGATTGTGGCTTTCCCGAACTCTGAGTGGATTTTCTCTAGACCAATAATGATGGTTTCGTCGGTTGTACATACCGTTATTGGAAAAATTGGTTTCGTCAGACCATAACATTAAAAATTCATGATCTCTACTTATTTTTCCTCTTAGCCATCGACAAAAGGTAAGTCTTCGAACATTATCACCCGGATGTAACGCTTGAACTATGCGCCCCTCTCGATAGCATTTATAGCCGTATTTTTTTCACGTCTTTAACACAAGTGAATGGGAAACACACACTTCAAGAGCGACACATCTGGACGATATTTCTGGATAAGCTTCAACATAGGTTAAAATAGCGATCACCGTATCTAAGTCCAGGACATGAGGCTGCCGCACTAACTTCTTTTTAAACGACCATATTCTTCAAGAGTTTTGTTATTACCTTTCTTGTTGGTACATGTCGCAATGGATATTTAATCCCGTACCACACTAAAGCTGCTTCTTTGTTTCTATTATTTACAAAACACGCTTCAACTAAGTACAAAAATTCCTGATTAGAAGACATTTTTACAAGAAGTTTATAATTGCAAGTAACAATCCAGAATTTTCTCAGCGCAAACATAAGAATTACGTGAAGATCTTCGAATCGAATTCGAAATTTGAAATTTACTTTCGAACTTCTGTTCACTTTTTTTTCAGCCAGCCAGCTAAAATAAAATTTTGGGCCCAGTTAAAAGTTTGACTAGCTTACCGAAATGTATGAAAAAAGTTTTTGGCGATTTCTGTCATTTCTAGTACTCAAACCTTAAATGGTCCCATAGTCTTTTGATCCCCACACGAAATAGGATCGATTGGCATAAAATTTTTATTTTTTTTATTTCAGAATTTTTTTCGCTGACTGTACATTTTCTCCAAAATCTGTGAATGCAGTTCATAATATCTTAAAAAGTTGGGGATGGTCTCCTAGGAACGTTTTCCTGTAACTATAACGATTAAGGTATCTGCCCTTACTCGTCTCAAAAATCCACCCTGTATATATGTGTTTGAACTTTATGATCATCATCATCAACCCATTATGTCCCCACCGAGGGGCACGGGTCTCTTCCCTGAGGAAGGTATAGGTCATACTCCACCACGGGGGCCAAGTCCGGATTGGTGGAGGCTTGTAGACTAGTGGCTCGTCTACTGTCAGAAGTTGTCAAGCCGCCCTAAGGCCTCTGACTTGGCTTAACGACTGCCATCTATCGACGGCAGCCGGCACCAACAGCTTAACTTGCCTTGCGAAGCACGGAACCGCTCGGAAAAATGCCACTAGCGTTAGGCATAGACGGCGACCCATCCATGCACTGAACGCGCCCTGTGTTGCTTAACCTTCGTGATCGTTTAAGATCACTCAGGCAGCCGGGGCTACGAGCTAGCTTTATGATATCTACGTGTTTTTTATTTTTAGCTTTATTGCTTTATAAAATAGACACACTACACGTTTCGGAGTTTCACTGCAGACCATAGTCTGCATAACAAATAAATTATACATTTCAGTTTACATTTTTTTCTACTTTTTTCTAGTGTTTGTGGAGGCAAAGTTCATACACGTTCAACTTGCCTTGCTTTTATTGTATTACTGGCGCTTCTGTAGTGTGGTTTAGTGACTGTAGTCCACTAGATTGGTGATTAATATATTTATAGCGCATAGAGGGCATGTCAACGCATACTTTGAAATAAAATTTTGTTGCGGAATCGATAGTTTACCAGAAAAAAATATAAAAACTGAAATGTATGTCTATTTTATAAAGCAATAACTCTAAAAATAAAAAAAATATATCATAAAATTCAAATAGTTATATGATTTGTTTGTTTCTGAGAGTCCTTGAAAACACAAACGTTGAATTTATTTTTCTGCTAAACTATTGACAATACTCTTCCTCTTAATTAATGTTGTTCAGAAAATCTCCACCCCATCGAACCACAGGGTCAGATGGAAATGTCCGATCAGAGGCAAAATTGAACACTGTGCGCACCCCGTCAGACTAGCCAAATGTCTCGGATCGTCGCGATCGGTCCGACGAGCTAGTGCTAGTGCCCACTAGCTTTTTCTTCTCCTCATGTCACCTTTTCATCTTGGATTTTTGTATAATCCTTCTTTCATTCCAGAGTGAAGCGAAATTATTGTGAGCGGATGCGCGAACCGTTGAGTGAATACAGCACCTTCCACCAAGAAAATACTGTTTCAATCATTTAAAAGAAGAATGAATAGAAAGCGGAATTAAAGCTTTAGTCAGGTTTATAACGGGTGATTCATTTGGAGTTACTTTTTCCAAAACTAAAAAAAATATGAATAAAACAAATTTATCGGGTAATCTTTATTATAATACAAAAGAACCGTTCCTTACATTTACTTTTTAAAGATTATTTCTTTCAAATGTTGTCCGTAACTGCGATTAAGGTGGTCCATTCTGGAGTTCCAGTTTTCGATGACCCGAAATTGAAATTGAAGCCCGTGATCTTCAGAACTTTTGGTACCAACAAGACGGCGCCACTTGCCACACAGCACGTGAAACCATGGCTTTGTTGCGAGAAAAATTTGGTGAACAGTTAATTTCGCGTTTCGGACCAGTCAGTTGGCCGCCTAGATCCTGTGATATCACACCCTTAGACTTTTTTCTGTGGGGTTATGTAAAGTCCAAAGTTTATATGGATAAGCCGCGTACGATTGATCAACTGGAAGCCAACATTACTCGCGTTATTCGCCAAAATGCTCGGTCGGGTCATCGAAAACTGGAACTCTAGAATGGACCACCTTAATCGCAGTTACGGACAACATTTGAAAGAAATAATCTTTAAAAAGTAAATTTAAGGAACGGTTCTTTTGTATTATAATAAAGATTACCCGATAAATTTGTTTTATTCATATTTTTTTTAGTTTTGGAAAAAGTAACTCCAAATGGTTATTACCGAAGATTCGATATATTCATACGTTTTCCTTCATATAAATTTAAATACATTAAATTTTTTTTAATGGCTTTAGCATTTTAATTTTGCAACTCGCGTAAGTAAATAGCAGAAAGTTTTTTGAAAATATATTTTTTTATATCAGGTGTTAATCATTGAACGTAAAGTGAATCGACGTGATAAATGAATGATGGCCGTAACATAGACGACTATCACAACAAGAAGAACAAAAAACCGGACAAGTGCGAGTCGGGCTCACCCACCTAGGATTCCGTTCAAATTTGTACTTAGCACATAATATTATAAATAGTTCAGAATTGGAGTCGCTCAGTTTTTTTCGAGGTTTTCCCGAACTTCAAAGACTAACTTTTATGCTTTAACTACAACAAATGTATAGGTTTCAGATTTTTCCCTGTACTTGTAGTATACGACGATAATATTACTTAGCAAATTTCAAAGTTGTCGGTCAACGGAAAGTACCTTATAAATTTTAATTCCCTTGAGTGTCGTCTTTTGCGGCATAAACGACCGTAACTTTTTTTACGTTAACTTAGATAATCGATTTTTTTACAGCTTTAAGGTACTATAGACTTGAGTACCTATAGGGTTTAATTTCAACTCGATACCTCGGACGTCAGACGGACGGACGGACATTCGAATCGTATTTTCCGATATGTTGAGTAATACGCAGTAATTCTGGATTAAATCATACAACGAGTGGTTGAAATAGTAGTGAACGCGTAGTCAATGGTGTTTCGGATAAGGATAATGAAATATAAGAGTATGCGAGAGAGGTCTGTCAGGATTGTGGCAAGTGGTAAGCCCCGGTCTCCGGGACACAGGCGCGAGTTTATGTAATGCAACGGCCACACCGATCGCGACCGCAATACACGACATAGGCCAAACCCGTAGACATGAAGTGTTGCGTCACCTGCAGCTGCAGCGGCGCGCGCTCGCGGTCGGCCGGCAGCGCCTCCCAGCAGTGGCGGCGCTCGGCGTCGGCGGCGGCACGCGCGCCGCGCAGCGGCACCACCTCGGCCGCCGCCGCCGCCGCGCCGCCGCGCGCGCCGCCCAGCTGGCTGTACGCCTGCAGCTGCAGCGTGCCGCCGCCCGCCCCGCCCGCCCCGGCCCCCTCGCCCGCCGCGCGGTACACCGCCCACTGTTTGCTCCACGCCGCGCCGAACGCCTCTGCCGGGGTACGAACGCGCCACCTTGCAATACGTCTCGAGGAGAGCGTCCGCCCTAATTACGATAACACTATAGCTGTGTATTGCAACTATGCTGTTTTTCAGTAACTGGATTCACGCTGTAACTCTATTGATCGCATTGTTATTTTATATTTGTAACGTCTGTTGAAAAACCTAATAAATAAATAACTAAGTCCCTATAGGTTTTACTTTACCGACGTGTTAAATTTACTTTGAGTATGGACCGTGTTAAGCAGAAACATTCCAAACCATAATAAGTAACCTTATGACTTATGACCTTGAAACGAACAATTAAATCCATTGTTATGGTGGCCCGATCGGTTCATTTAGAATTCTACAGATTAAGAAAAAAGCGTATAATATGTTTCTTTCCATGTTTTTGATCGGGCGTGTTTAATATTTTATGTTTAGTGATTAAAAATATAAAACGTCTGAACAAAAAACAAAACAACGTCATACTTACATAAAGGATTTTTTTCTAAAGTTACTCATTGTGGGTTGGAACGTTTCTGCGTAACACGGTAAAATTTATCTACTAAAAATCTTATATAGGTATGTACGGACTTAATCACCAGCCACCGCGGGCGATTTCAAGCTGTGAGCTAAGTGAACACCTCAAACACTCATGTTTCCTCACCACGTTCTCCTTGATCGTCAACGAGTGGTATTGCAAAGCAACCGGACAAGTGCGAGTCGGACTCACCTACCGAGGGTTCCGTACAAAGTAGGTACATATTAGGGGTTAAAGTATGAAATTGCCGTTTTATTGCAATAGGTTCTTTGAATTGACATAGAATCTTCATGGTTTGAGGTTTTAGAATGAAACTTTTTTCAAATGGTGTCTATGATGTTCTTTTTTTAAAAAATGTGAAACATTTGAATATCGACTTTCAATTGTTTTTCTTATTCAATTTAGACAAGAAAGATGGATACTGCGAAAATTCGAGTGATTATGAGGCACCCATTTTTCGTATTTTTTTATTTTATTGATTTGACGCAAGTGAGTCAATATTGTGGGTAAGGTAACGTTAAACCATGCCGCTAATTCCTGGGTAGTTTGACTAGGGTCGGCTTTCACTATCTCTCTTAATTCATCGTTATTCACCTGTGTGGGCGGTCTTCCTCGTGGCTCGTTCTTTAAGTCGAAATTTCCATCACGAAAGCGTTTAAACCAAAATCGCACGGTGCGTTCATTAGTAGACCCCTCTCCAAACGCAGCATTGATATTGCGGGCTGTTTCTGCCGCGTTAGTTCCGCGTCGGAACTCGTATTCAAAAATCACTCGAATTTTCGCAGTATCCATCTTTCTTGTCTAAATTGAATAACAAAAATAATTGAAAGTCGATATTCAAATGTTTCACATTTTTTAAAAAAAGAACATCATAGAAACCATTTGAAAAAAGTTTCATTCGAAAACCTCAAACCATGAAGATTCTATGTCAATTCATAGAACCTATTGCAATAAAACGGCAATTTCATACTTTAACCCCTAATATATATTTAATAAGCCGATTCCTACCGGCTTCCCTTGTGGAAATTGAAGGGGTTTGGCTCGAAGTGCCTGATATTATGAGTGTAGTAAATTTTGATTTGCTTTCGATTGATTTCGATTTGGTTCTAGATACGTTTTATCGAAACAACAGTGATAATCTGTCTCGCTCGCACTCCTTCAAAACATGCCCTGTCTCGCTCGCCTTCATCGCGCCCGAAAAAGGCCGAGAAAGGCTGTCTTTCCATTAGCCGGCCCGGTACCGGCACGGCCGTGCACCGGCACCGGCGCCGGGGCTGCGTTTTCCACTGCGCCGGTGCCGGTTTACGCCCGGTCAGTGCTATAACAATGGTACCGTCAAGCCATCGACTATATTTGTTATATCTTTTACATCTACGACGCCAATACCAACGCAGAGACGTCGAATTCTGGATTCATCCAATACTAAAAGTCAGATACCTAGAAGGAACATATTATACCCCATTTGAAAGCGAACCACAAACCAAATACGAGTATCTCACCTTCCGGTCCGCGTCCTCCTACCCGGCCCCGCGCACTCACACACGACAAGGCTACAATTCATGTACAATACACATGCAGTTTTGCCGGGCCGGCACCCAGTGGGAAGCTTGCTACCCCGGCGACGGCGCCGGCGCCGGTAAGTGAAAAAGCGAGCCATACATTTTTGCTTCCCCGACACCGACACGGCGGCGCCGGCGCCGGCGTCGGTGCCAGTGCCGGACCGGTGAGTGGAAAAACGCTCAAAGGCTGCGCCGTCCCTGCTTATATTTCTTTCTCTTTTTATTTCCGTATAAGTAAGCGAGGCGGGGCGATCGGTTTGATCACTCGGGCACAACTGACGTTATAAGGTTGCAAAATCGAATTTCAGCATTGCAATAAGAAAATGCATCGCCCATTATTTGCATCTATTTTATAGAAGTGTGGGGAATAAATTAGGAATTATTCGGAAGTAAACAAATAGTACGTGCTGTGATCGTTTGTCGTTTGCGTATATGTATGTGAATTTTTTTTTTGTGTTTTTTGTTCTTGTGGTTGATATTGATATTGTCGAAATATACTTGTTTTGCGGCTTAAACGGCCGTATATCTTTTTTATCGTAACTTAGAAGCCCCAGCTTCAAGGGAGTATAGACTTGAGTAAGTATATGGTTTTAATTTCAACGCGATACTGATCAACTGATCCTATAAGAGTTCCGTTTTTTTCCTTTTGAGGTACGGAACCCTAAAAATTAAGTCATTGGTATATTGGCTGCCTCGTTGGTCTAGCGGTCTACGTCTTATTACCATGCCGGAGGTCGTGGGTTTGATTCACACTAGAGGCCTTCGTACAAATGTACAAACTGGTTCAGTCTGGGTATCCTAGTTTGGGATCGTGCGAAATTAAGTATCAGTATACCGGTATTGAAAACATCAAGCATCAAGGCCGCATCAAGGCTATATGTAGGCTTGTCACATGATCAAATGATGTAATCTGCAGGTAGTTATGGACAAAGTAACAACACACTTACTTTTCTCAAGCATGAAGAGGTACCCGGAGCGCGCGCCGCTCTCGTCGCAGCCCTCGTCGTCCTTGCTCTGCGCACACGCAAAATACGTTAGTGACGCTCTTACTAACGCTTACCACTATGACACACCAACTTAGAATAAGAACAGAGGACGTGTTTTAAGAACTTTAATACGAGTATAACTCCATATTTAATCAATAATCTTAAGTAAAAACTCATGCAAATTTATCAAAATGGAGCAGTCTCAACAAAATCTCACAGTCGGAGTCTTAACAACGGTTTTCCTCAGATTGAAACGTGATAGAAAACATGACTTGTTTTTTTTACGCCATCGCATAGAGCGGGAAATCATGATTTAACGAAACGAATGTTTACTACTAAGCAATATAGCAAGGAGACAACTCACCATTTGTCGCATCTCCATAATTTTGTTCATGAGCGACTGTGTCTGCTTGCTGGTTTCTTCGAAGTTTCCGCGAGTCTGTACACACACATACGCGGGTTATACAAATCACACAACACAAACACAATTAACCACACCCGTCCCACGGACGACACACTGAGTCTCGATGGGTACAGCCGAGTCAAGGAGCTCTCAACAATGGAAGTCAAAATTACCCACTGAATTTATGAGCACACCTTCACTCGGTGCTTCGAGCATTGGTCACACACTCTCTCTAAAACAATGTTTAAATAAATCAAAACGGAAGCTTGCAGCAGTCGGTTACAGTACAGGTGGTAGGATCTAAGCATCGCACTAGTTCAAAATACTGATGAGGTTTGAGGACCGTCGGTGCGCTCAAACAAACGAATGCGATGGGAGTTAGGGTTCTGCGGAGCTCTAGATGAGTCAACAACGGAGTGCTAGTGAGTAGATGATGGCGGTGTGTACCTAGCGGGCGCCGCACGCCGCCGGCGCCGCCCGGCTAACGAGTCAGTGTCAGTGGGTGCGGTACTCGAGCTATGTCTGAGCCGTGGTGGCGGTGCCGTACAATACGAATGCGCTATTGTTTGCTTGGCTTCCGTTACCTCTCCACCGTTACTGAAATCATGTCGATTAAACAGTGCATTATGATGTGTAAACTTCCTGGAAAAGTTGGGCCGGAAATGCAGTTCCTGGAAACATTTGGGCTGGAAATGTAGTCCTTCTTAAGTCAAAGAATATTGCACAGTTAGCTGATTCAATAGTCGATAGCGGCCTTATTTCGTGGTACAGAGTAGCACAATAATGGAGGCGCGAGCTGCGAGAGGGGAGAGGGGAGGCGGGTGCTCACCCGCTGGATGCGCAGCTGCAGGTCCTTGACGCGCGGCTCGGCGTCCACGTGCACGTCGTGCGCCGTGTGGTAGAACGTCCACCAGCCCAGCACGAAGCCCAGCAGCGTCTCCACCAGCTCGAACTTCTTGCGCTCCTGCAGCCCCTGCAGCTGGAACACGTACTCCACCGACGCCTGGCACAGGTCGCGCTCGGCCATCTCCAGCGCCGCGTCCGCCTGCACACGCGCACACACCGACATTCAGAACACACCGACACAAGCGCTCTCCTCATCTCACGCTGCATCTACTTGACTTGACTGTCAACTAGATGCAGCTTAATAGACCACAAAAGTAGGTACATATTTAATTCAGTGGTCGACACGGCATCTTCAACGTTAGAACATTATTTGAACGTTTGAGAACGGGAACTACTGCTCTACATTCTCAAATTTAGCTGAGCAGTTAAAAATGTCAGATTACTGAAATGTTCGATCACGTAGTTCAAAAACTATGTCTCGAATAAATTAAACTCATAAAAGTTGCTACTGTAAGACATGCAAGCACTGCGGAGAAAGAGCACTCACCTCCTGGAAGATGTTGTCGGGCTTTTTGGTGGAGAGCGAGAGCGTGCGTTCCTGCGATTGTAAGACATGCAAGCACTGCGGAGAAAGAGCACTCACCTCCTGGAAGATGTTGTCGGGCTTTTTGGTGGAGAGCGAGAGCGTGCGTTCCTGCGATTGTAAGACATGCAAGCACTGCGGAGAAAGAGCACTCACCTCCTGGAAGATGTTGTCGGGCTTTTTGGTGGAGAGCGAGAGCGTGCGTTCCTGCGATTGTAAGACATGCAAGCACTGCGGAGAAAGAGCACTCACCTCCTGGAAGATGTTGTCGGGCTTTTTGGTGGAGAGCGAGAGCGTGCGTTCCTGCGATTGTAAGACATGCAAGCACTGCGGAGAAAGAGCACTCACCTCCTGGAAGATGTTGTCGGGCTTTTTGGTGGAGAGCGAGAGCGTGCGTTCCTGCGATTGGCAGAACTTGGCCGTCTTCTTGTCGAACTTCTTCTTGCTTTCCTGTAGAAGATCAGCAAGTCGTTTACACGCACAGGTAAAAGGCAAGCACGAGCTAGTACGGCGGTAGCCCATTAGACAATCGAGACGCCTCTGCGTAATAATTATTAAATTGAAATAAAATATTTAAAAAAAAACCGTGTCGTTGAAGTATATCCGTGTCTCACCGCTTCCGGGTGGTCACAGCACAGGGAGGGAAGGTATAGCGCGTTTATTTGTTACCTTGACCGCGCCGATGTGCTCCTTGCGAAACCGCTCCAGCGGCTCGATGATCTGCTCGTGCGCGCGGCCCAGCTGCGGACACACGCTCGCGTTAGCTCACTGCGAGTTGCGACAGTACAAACGCCCGGCGCGCAAACGTCCGGGGCTGCGCTCGAAATCTAGCTAATATCAGACAAGCCTGGATCGGACGTAATCAGTCTCTCAAAGTGGCTACTCATATTTACCTAACAAATTTTTGTTGAACATTTATTTTTAAATGAATTTAAACGTTAATCACACAACCACGAATTATCAATGTGTAATGGGTTTGAATGTTGGCATACCGATGGCAGTACCAGTACGTAGGTACTGCCATCGGTAATAGGAATTTCACAAAGGTTACTTATAAAATGGGGTTTCCTTTTTGCGCCATAGTTTTTAGGGTTTCTTCTTCTTCTTCTTCTATTAGTAAGACTTCACTGTCCGTCCGTCTGTCTGTCGGTCTGTCACCAGACTGTATCTCATGAACCGTTATAGCGAGGCAGATGAAATTTCACAGATCATGTATTTCTGTTGCCGCTATAACAAGAAATAATTAAAACAGAATAAAATAAATATTTAAGGGGGGCTTCCATACAACAAACGTAATTTATTGGCCTTTTTTTGCTCGATATTAATAACGGCAACAGGTAGAAGCTTGAAATATTCCCAGAATATTTAGTTCAGTATGTAATAAAAGCGGTGGTAGCCCAGTGGGTAGAACATTGGACTCTTAAGTTATGTACATTTGTAAAGTACCACTCGCTAAATGTGAAGGAAAACATCGTGAGGAAACCTGAGTTTCTGAGCTATTTACATACCTCAGCGCTTGAAATCGCCAATCTGCGGTGGGCATGCGTGGTGATTAAGCCCATACTCTCGCTCTGAGAGAAGGCCCGTGCCCTACAGTGGGACGTACTCGTATATACCTAGGCTGATAATGATGATAATGATTTTCTATAGTCGTTTCAAAAATAAATAATTAAATTAAAATAAAATTTGCTGATGTTTGCTGAATTGTTTGCTGATGATACTTCCTTAATTTTTAAATTAAAGAGAGGTTTAGGTAATGTTGACGATGTAAACAATGCTCTATCTATCTGTTCTAAACTGGTTCACGGTGAACAATTTGATGTTAAATGCGAAAAAGACAAAATGCGTCAAGTTCTCCTTGCCCAATGTTAAAAATGTTGACACGTGTCTAAAATTATCTGGTGAGAAATTAGAGCTGGTAGAGTCCACACTATTTTTAGGCATAACAATAGACTCAAAACTGCAATGGGGTCCGCATATTGAAAAACTATCGGGTAGGCTGAGACCCTGGAAGATTTGAGTTCAATGCTCAATGACCTGAAGAGAGCTTCTAATAGAGTGGGTCTTAACATGAACTGAATATGGACAAGACTAAGATAATGTCGAACTCCCATGTAGCACCCACTCCTATCCACGTTGGCGGCTCTAACCTCGAAGTTGTCGACCACTATGTATACCTGGGACAAATCAGGTTAGGTGGGTCCAACTTCGAGAAAGAAGGTCCCTCGTCGAATCCAACTCGGATGGGCAGCGTTCGGGAAACAAACACATTTTTACGTTCAAGATAGCTCAGTGTCTCAAGACAAAGGTGTATAACCAATGTGTGTTGCCACTTATGAATGTGAGACCTGGTCGCTGACTGTGGGCCTCACAGGAGGGCTCAAGGTCGCCGAATGAGCAATGGAGAGAGCTATGTCAGGAGTTTCACTGCGTGATCGAATCAAGAATCTTATGTAATTTTAACAAAATAAATTATCACGGAATCATATCATATAAGCTTTGATGTAAAGGGTGTTTTTTAGAGGTATAGAACTTTAAGTTGGCAACACTTTTTTAAATGGCGGTAATTTTGGCAGCTGTCAAATTATTTATGTTTAGTTTGGTTTGGCATTTCAACATGAATAGACTGACGCCTGAACAACGCTTCCAAATTGTGCAAATTTATTTTGAAAATCATGGTTCTGTTCGAAATACGTATCGCGCTCTACGTCCATTTTACGGTCAACATAATCGTCCCTCAGAGCAATTAATTCGACTAACTATGGAACGTTTTCGCACAACGTTTACTCTTAATGATAATACGCATCCAGAGAGGCTCGTACAGTGCGTACAGAAGAAGTCATTGCTGCTGTAGAACGTAGCGTACACACATCAAAAAAAGTTTGTGATCAATAGCATAAGCTCCTAAAATTCTTTAAATTTAACTTTATCAAGAAAAAATCTATGTTGTATGCTTTCTTTCGGAAGTTGAAAACTTCTACGGCCAGTTATACGCTGCGCACGCATCTCGGCCTGATCCCGAAAATGAGGATTCCAGAGCTACATTGACACGCCACTACACTGAAGACTTGCCAGAAGTCAGCCTGGACGAAATCGCGATGGCTCTTAGACAGCTTAAAAATGGTAAAGCCCCTGGAGAGGACGGTATTACAACTGAGCTCCTGAAGTCTGGCGGTAAACGTGTAATGAAGGAGCTCCAGAACATATTTAATGCTGTCCTCTTTGATGGCAGAACTCCGGAGGCGTGGAGTAAGAGTGTTGTCGTGTTGTTCTTCAAAAAGGGTGATAAAACCCTCCTGAAGAACTACCGACCCATTTCACTCTTGAGCCACGTCTACAAGCTGTTTTCAAGAATCATCGCGAACCGTCTTGCGAGAAGACTTGATGAGTTTCAGCCACCTGAGCAGGCCGGCTTTCGATCGGGTTACGGCACCGTAGACCACATTCACACAGTGCGGCAGATTATACAGAAGACCGAAGAGTATAATCGGCCCCTGTGCTTAGCGTTTGTGGACTATGAAAAGGCCTTTGACTCGGTCGAGACC
Organism: Yponomeuta malinellus; assembly: GCA_947308005.1. NCBI lineage: Eukaryota > Metazoa > Arthropoda > Insecta > Lepidoptera > Yponomeutidae > Yponomeuta > Yponomeuta malinellus. The sequence continues at coordinate 63,675 of OX371009.1, read as the reverse complement.
TGGTCTGTTCTGGAATCTTTGCAGCGATGCCAAGTCGACTGGCGATACATCCAAGTGTTGAGAGGTCTGTACGACGCCGCTTCTATGGCCGTCCAAATCCAGAACCGGCAGTCTGAGCCTATCCCCATACATCGTGGTGTGAGACAAGGGGATGTTATTTCCCCGAAATTGTTCTCAAATGCATTGGAGGATATGTTCAAGACACTGGACTGGAAGGGATACGGCATTAACATAAACGGCGAGTACCTTTCACACTTGCGATTTGCAGACGACATTGTCATCATGGCGGAAACGCTGCAAGATCTGCAACATATGCTGAGTGGCCTAGCTGATTCTTCCCAACGCATTGGTCTCCGGATGACTCTTGGATAAAACCAAGGTTATGTTCAATGAACATGTAAGTCCGGAGCCAATTGCAGTTCAAGGCAGTATTCTCGAAGTTGTTAAGGAGTATGTTTACCTCGGGCAAACCATGCAGTTAGGTAAAAACAACTTCGAGAAAGAGGCCAATAAAAGAATACAGCTGGGCTGGGCAGCGTATGGGAAACTACGTCGAGTCTTCACATCGCCAATCCCACAGAGTCTCAAGACGAAAGTCTTCAATCAGTGCGTCCTACCCGTCATGACATATGGTGCCGAAACGTGGACACTCACGGTGGGGCTGGTCCACAAATTTAAAGTCGCTCAGCGTGCTATGGAAAGGGCTATGCTCGGGGTTTCTCTGAAAGATCGAATTCGAAACGAGGTGATCCGACAGAGAACCAAAGTCACCGACATAGCCCACCGACTTAGCATGCTGAAGTGGCAGTGGGCCGGCCATATTATCCGAAGAACTGATAACCGATGGGGTAGACGAGTTCTCGAGTGGAGACCGCGGATTGGTAAACGTAGTGTGGGACGTCCTCAGACTCGGTGGAGCGATGATCTTCGCAGGGCGGCTGGCAAGAGTTGGATGAGAATAGCCGAGGACCGTGCTCAGTGGCGTGCTATAGGAGAGGCCTATGTCCAGCAGTGGACAAGCATAGGCTGATGATGATGATGATGATGATGATGCTTTCTTTAAATAGGAATACCCTGTTTGAAATTAAAATATAAAACTATTTTTTATTATTTATTTAAAAAAAATTGACCCATTAATCATAATGTAATTGTGATAGAAATTTCATAGAAAAAAAATACTGTTTAATTAAACTTAAACAATTTATTATTAAAAAGTTAAATTCAATATAAAATAACTCCTCCCCTGGCTCGAACACATGCGGAGATCCTCCTGGGCATGCTGAGGATCAAGTTATCCAGCATTTCCTGGGGTAACCTATCCATTTTTCAATAGCGGCTTCCCTGAGCTCTGGAACTGACTGGGGGCGTGGCTCACGGTTCCATACAGCTCGTTTAAGAGCATCCCACGCGTGCTCTATTGGGTTTAAGTCGGGCGAGCCGGCAGGCCAGTCTAAACGTGTGATATCGTATTCTTGAAGAGCAGCATTGACACGTTGAGCTCGATGTGCGGGCGCATTATCATCGACCAGTACAAATTGGTGCCCATGGTTTACTCGGAATGGTCTGACGATATCATCAATAACAACTGCTTTGTACATTTCTGCTGTCATGTAGCCCCGATACGGGATCAAAGGCGTTCTAGCTCCAATCATAATGCCACCCCAAAAGGACACCGATTTTCCGCCTTGCTGAACTGTTCCAGTGGCAGTTCTTTGTCTTTCACGGTCGCCTGGTCTTCTCCAGACACGGACACGTCGGTTATCTGGATGAGTGCTGATTCGGGATTCGTCAACGAAGAGACAGTTTTGCCAAATGTTTTCTCCCTCACCTTCTTCATTTTGCCGAAGTCTAGCCCACTGCAATCTTCGTTGTTGACGTTGCCGGGAATTGAGCGGAGCTCGCCAAGACCTCCGTGCTCGTAATCCAGCGTGGTGCAAGCAATTGCGAACGGTCTGCGTGCTAACTTCAAGCCCAGAGGCGGCCCTGACTTCTGCTTTTATTTAAGTGGCGTTGATTGTTGGATCACGGGCTGCCAGCAATCTAATATAGCGCTTTTGGGCAGCTGTCAGAACAGTTGGGCGACCGCTGCGGGGTCGGTCAGCTAAATTCCCCATTCCGTGGTACCTCTGCAACGTAGCCACGACACAGGATTGGGATATAGCAAGTCTGCGTGCTAGTACTCTCGTGGTGTATCCTTCTTCCCTCAAAGTTACGATTCTTGCTCGTAAAACCTCTGATAATCCTCTTGGCATTTTTTCAATCACAACTTTCCGCAAAAAATATCTTGAATCGGTTATAATTGACTAAACCAGATTTCTGAATGAGCTAGGACTGAAAGCCTTTTAATATGAAAAAACAACTGAACGGTGTCATTTTTTTGTGTTCTAATAAAAAATCATAATGTAATCTACAGTAACAAAAAAGATTTCAGTTTTTCAAAGTGATCGCAAACTTTTTTTGATGTGTGTAGAGGAAGACCCGAATCAGTCTATCCGCCATCGTGCACAGGAATTGGACATGTGTCCATCCACTTTATGGAAGATTTTGTGGAAAGATCTTAGTTTGCGTGCTTACAAAATCCAACTCGTGCAAGAATTGAAGCCACACGATCACTTAGCAAGGCGTAGATTCGGTGAATGGGCCCAAAACATGATTTCCGTTGATCCCGATTTTCATAAGCGCATTTAGTTTAGCGATGAAGCTCACTTTTGGTTAAATGGATACGTCAATAAACAAAACTGCCGTATTTGGAGTGATGATAATCCTCAAGTGTATGTTGAGACACCGTTACATCCAGAAAAACTGACTGTTTGGTGTGCTTTATGGGTTGGTGGAATAATTGGTCCGTACTTCTTTAAAAACGATGCTGGCCAGAACGTTACAGTCAATGGTGACCACTATAGAGCCAAGATTACTGACTTTTTCGTTCATCAATTCAACAACCATGATGTGCAGGAGATGTGGTTTCAACAAGACGGTGCAACATGTCACACAGCTCGTGCCACAATTGATTTATTGAAGGAAACGTTTGGTAACCGCATAGTTTCAGGTTTCGGACCCGTGAATTGGCCTCCAAGATGGTGCGATTTAACGCCGCTTGACTATTTTCTGTGGGGATATGTGAAGTCGCTAGTCTACGCCGATAAGCCCGAAACGATTGACCACTTGGAAGACAACATTCGCCGCGTTATTGCCGATATACGGCCACAAATGTTGGAAAACGTCATCGAAAATTGGACCTCCAGATTAGACTACGTCCGAGCCAGCCGTGGAGGTCATATGCCAGAAGTCATATTTAAATTATAATGCCAGAAGGTTATCTTTCGAATAAAGTAAATTTTATATCAATTTAAAAAAAAAAATATTTGTTTTATTCCATTTCAAAGTTCTATTCCTCTAAAAAAAACATCCTTTATAAGTTTAAGACGATTTGAGAAAAGATGGTCAGAGTGGAGTGTTTTTCCCGCTGACCTTTTCTCCACTACAAACACGGCCCAAAGGCAGCGACTAACATAGTAACATAGTACATTGACATTCAGCAAATAGAATGTAAATTCTTTACGTTGAAATAATTTATTGATTTCTGGAATGAGGAGGTCCGCAGAAGAACCCGAGTTGTTGATATAGCTCGAAGAATTGCTCAGTTGAAGTGGCAGTGGGCGGATCACATAGCTCGCATAGGCATACATTCATAGGCATATAAATGCAATAAAGGATTTTAATAATAATAATAAAAAATCCGACCAAAAATTTTACTCCCTGATACTTTTTTTTAACGATTTTGGGGTTCAATTTTGGAATACTCAGAAGAATGTTTCATAACTTTTATTGAAGAACATTTGTATTAAGTTTTAATAAAATCCGACCACAAAAATTCTACACCCCATACAAACTTTGGCATCCCTTTTAGGGGTTGAATGTTGAAAAACTGTGAAATGGATGTTTCATAAATTTTATTGAAGAAAATTTGTACTAAGTTTTAATACAATCCGACCACAAATATTTTACAAATTTGGCACCCCTTTTCAACCTTTTCGGGGTTGTATTTTGGAAAACTGAGAAACACGTGTTTCATAAATTTTATTGAAGGACATTTGTATTAAGCTTTAATAAAATCCGACTAAAAATATTTTACTCCCCGTACAAACTTCGGCAAGCCCTTATCAAACATTTTGGGGTTGAATTTTGGAAAAGTGAGAAATGTGTGAAAGTAAAAGTGATGTGCTTCATAAATTTTATTGAAGAATATTTGTACTAAGTTTTAATAAAATCCGACCAAAAAATATTCTACATCCCGTACAAACTTTGACACCCCTTTCTGGGATTGAATTTTGAATAACTGTGAAATAAGTGTTTTATAAATTTTATTGAAGAATATTTGTACTGAGTTTCAATAAAATCTGACTACAAATATTTGACGCCCAATACAAACTTAAGCACTCCTCTTTCCCCTCTTAAAGGTTGAATTTTGAAAAAGCCTGAAACATCTACTTACTCATTTACTGCCAGGAATAAAATGCGAAGTTTTGAATAAAATGGCCTAACTGACCTTGCTTCTCCATACCAACTTCGGACCCCCGTTTCACCCCTTTAGGGGGTGAGTTTTGAAAAATCATAAGAAACCTATGTGCCAAATTTGGAACCTCTAGACCCAGCGGTTTGGGCAGTGCGTTGATATGTCAGTCAGTCACCAATCTGTTAGTCGGTCAGTCCGTCAGTTTCTTCTTTTATATATTTAGATAAGTATCATTTATTTGTTAAGATAAGATAAGAATATTCTTTATTGCACACAATAAGCGAGACATAAAATATGAAAGTTACAATGAAAAAGTACAATGGGCGGCCTTTTTGCTAACTTATTTGTTTAATGTTTATTTGAAGAATCAAACAAAAGCAGGAGCATAGTGCGTGAGGTACTCTATACGTTATTGCACACATAAAATCACATGAATAAAACAAAACATTTACAGAAAAATGAAAAAGTGTACTTGGCAAGCTTATTTCAGCAGCAGTAGGTTGCAGGCCGGTGGACGCGGCCCACGTCGTTAGTTTCAACTGTTTCAAAGGCCAAGTTAGGAACCGACATAATATTAGCGTTTTAGAAAGCGTCGGAAACGACTAGAATTTTCTTTTTTATAATTTATTCGACGTCGTCAGAGAAGAGTCTCGCCTGTGATACTCGCATTCGAGAATCTCTTGATTAATACGAGTTTTTGTCAAAATGTAATCAACCACAGGCGAGAATCGAATGGCGAAGTTTGCCATGGGATAATCGCTTATGATTATTCGCAGCTGGCGTTCGAGAAACTCTCCTAGTGTAACTTCCGCTTTAGAGATATTTTTGCCGTTTCGTGTACATACTCTTCATTTAGTAGCTTTTAAGAGTATCTATCGTCAACACAACATTAGCATAATCAGACCATCAACGTGTAATTTCGGTACATCGGCGGCGCGACGCTGCCAACTTGTTTACATGACACACTCATACATCCGAACATATGACATGATTTATTAAACCATCACATTGGTCGGTAGAGTTATGGAGGTGAAAAGATACGGCGGCGACACGTGATAGCGCGGCGAAGGGCGCAGGGCGCCGGTAACCCGAGCCGCGTGCGTTACGGTCGGCTGCGCGGGATGTGCAGTGCAGAGTGTGCAGTGCAGTACTGACCATGCGCTCGCGCTCCTCTTCAATGGTGACGACGAGGTGCGCGAAGTCTGCGAGCGAGCGCGAGATGACTCGCTCATCCTCCGTCATGGAGGCGCCGATGCACGGGAACTCGAACTGCTGCATGCTGCTCGCCAGTGCTAGTTGCGCCGCGCCCAGCCCTGCGCACACACAGACACACCACCTCTACTACACTGAACCCTTTATAGTCTATTTTCCTTCTAGAGTAACAATAGTAACATTCCATGGGCAGGCAGCAGTGCAGCAGTGGGATGAAACATATTATTATTAACTATTCCATTTTACTTATTGCATTTAGTTAACACACAAAGCATTCTCAGTAGTTGGATAAAGTGACATCTGTGTGGCAGGTAGGTGGTACGTGGCATGGTAGATAGAGTTAGGTAATTGTTTAGTTACATTTAAAATTGTTGAATGTTGAAGCAGCAACTGATGCATAATTATATAGTACTCATGTTGTCTTGCAGTACAGCAGGTCAGCCTTTAGTCATTTGGATGTGATTACTTTTGCCTTTGGCCTCATAGTTTGCCTATTGTATGATTTCAACATAGCATGCTGGGCTATGGGACTATTTTGATAATGATACCAGCATAATTACAAAAATTTGTAAGACATAATGTTTATTTATGTAGGTAACTGATATGTGACAGATGCATCACTACAAACATACATAACACTCTATAATATAACAAAGACAGCAGGTCATTGATAATGCACAGCACAGTCCAATGAGCACACACACACACACACACACACACACACACACACACACACACACACACACTTTGATACATGGCCTGTCACCATGCACAGAGTGCCACCCACACAAAAACTGGTCACTAAAACCTAAACATATAAGTATGCCAGTCAGCACAAATGGGCTAAGCACTGACCATAATAATATCAGTGAGGTGATTATCAGCTGCTAACTATTGTTCCACACCATAACAATCAATAATTTGTCTAAATTATACTGCTCAGTAAAAGGGAAAACAAATCATAAACAAGGGAAAGTGATAAAAAAGTAAACAAGTTTGAGAACTCGTCTGACACTATGGGTAATCTATCAGTTCTCAAAATGATCTTGTCAATCTAGTGTTCCACCCAGTGAACCGACAATATAAACTGCATTAAGGCTGCCTACTAGACTAGTACCTAATGCTAAATATACTTTCGTACTAGCACTTCTACTTGTGGGTTGGTGGGTAAGGTTTGGAGTTGCTTGCAAAGAACACAAAGATTATACGAGAGAGCTGGAGCTCGTGGTCCAGCACTCTCGGGACGGGTACTCACGTTTAGCCGCGTTGACGACATCCTTGACCTCCTTGATGAGTCGCTTGATCTGCTGAGAGGTGCGTTCTAGCTCCTTCTCGTGGCGCTGCAGGTTCTCGCGGAAGGCGGGGCTGTCAGCCAGGCAGTCGCTGAACTCCAGCGGCTGCAGGCCCACGCCCATGGCTCCGCCAGCAGCAGACACTTTCACCGCGAGCCCGAACGCGCTGCGGGCATCGCTTTCAGTCTGTTTCGGCCCTAGTGAGCTCGCTGCTAGCTGCACTCGCGCGGGGAACCACTCGCTTAAGCTAGACCACACCCGCACAGTCACCGCTCGATCCGTAGGAGAACGATAAAAGGAAAAACACGGAAAATATGTTCAAGGATTATTGATAATCAGTATCTGTCATGTTGTCATTGTCACCACAGATTAAAACTATTTTTAGAAGGCTGTGTGTTGCCATGATACAAAAAACAAACAAAACACATTTCACGACAGTTGGCAGCAGTGTGTGGCCAATGTGGCCAAAGAGTATGTGAATGTGGCCATAGAGGTGTGTGGCTCTTTGGCGCGCGCTTTTATTTGAAGCACTGTTTTTATTTATGTATGTGGCTCTTTGGCACGCGTTTTTATTGGAAGCAGACTGCTTTTCATCCTCAGCCATTTGACGCCCACTGCACTGCAGGACATAGGCCTCCTTCGTGGTTCTCATGACCATGATTGGTTTTGCCAAAATCGCCACGCTTGGCTTGGCGATCGTCGCAGTATGCGGTTGGAATCTCAGGAAGACGTTGCTGCCCGTCTTCTGGTAATTGATTTTCTGTCACCTTCTACGACATCCACGGAAGGAAATGGAGTGAGGCTATTCTTAATCCGGCGCCACACGGAAAACTGCTTTTGTTTAAGACTAAGGCCTTTTTCTTACACAATCCCTAAGCATTATCATCTCGACTGTAGTAGCGCAGACATGCTCTCGCAACTTACTTCACAGACTAGCTTGATTTGATCTGTACAGGCCGCTGGTGGACTTGGGATCAAATAATAAACGCGAAAGAATGAGTTTTGTGGGCGCCTGTCATAGAGGAGATACAAGTAGGTTAAAGCTCAATGCGCGTGCAACCACGCATGTGCGCTAGCTTGTCTTAAGGCTGTGGCATGGATAACTGCGTATGAGGCCGACACAGTTATAGTTATTAGTGGTAAATAAATCACAGCTCCTATGAATCTGGAATCCGTATGTGTCTGGCATTACGCGTATCTGTCATTTTGCGTATCTGTCATTTTGCGTATCTGTCATTTTGCGTATCTGTCATTTTGCGTATCTGTCATTTTGCGTATGTCATTTTACGAATCTGTCATTCTTCGAATTCTGTCATTTTGCGTATATGGCATTAGGCGAATCTGACATTATACTGATCTGTCAATAAGCGTATCTGTCATTTTACGAATCTGGCATTCTGCGAATTCTGTCATTCTGCGTATTTGTCATTTTGCGTATCTGGCATTATGCGTGCACTTTATACTAGAAACGCCGCACTCGAAAACGTTTAAACATCGCACGTTTACATTTGTGTTGTATGAACTTGTATGTATCTAATCTAAAAGTAAATGTACAATTTTGAAAAATAGGCTTTTAATGTTTTTCTAAATATATTGTGTCTAAATTGCACAGTTCAGGAAGCAGATGAAGCAGGTTTGGCAGCAGCCGTCGCCTCCTCGTCGTCTTCCGAACCCTCCTCCGACTCGTCTGACTCCTCCGACTCAGAGTACGAGTACTCGGCTCCGCCCTCATCACCTGCAAACAGCCGTGAATCACATTAATCGAGTTGGTTTCACAAATACGTAGTACCTAGACTCGTCGTAACATGAACCATATAAAGTGGTGAAGCTGTACCTCCATCTCCATAGGCAGTGTAGCTACCGTAACCCCCGTAGCCGCCCTCGTCGTCGTCGTCGTCCGCGGGCGCCGTGCCCTGTCGCCCGTAGCGGTGGCTGCGCGCTGCAACACACAACACACTCGTCAGGCCCCGGCGGCGGCTCGCGGTAATGCGCAGGGAGCGGGGCACTCACTGGACATGGCCAGGTCGGAAGTGAGCTGCGTGGCGTAGCTGCACTTGGGGCAGGGCGGCGGGCCCGCCCCCGCCCCGCGCCCCGCGTGCACGCCCTTGCGCCGCACGTGCTCGTCGCAGAAGCATGTCTTGCAGCGCAGGCACGAGTACTGGCCCAACCGGTTGCACGACTGGCCTGCAACAAACATAGATACAATCCTATCAGAAATCTTTAATTGTCTTACCTATATTATATTTAGTATTTCAATACTCAATCGCCAATCCGCGGTGGGCACTCGTGGTGATTAAACCCATACTCTTTCTCTGAGAGAAGGCCTGTGCCCTACAGTGGGACGTATAAAGGCGGCTTATATTCTATTCTAATATTATCACATTATTATTCGAATAAATAACAATACATATGAATAAAGGGTGCAAGTTTAGATCTTTTTAGATCGTATTTAGAAGGAAGGGTCCAAAAAGCAGACGTAAATCGTATTAAATCCTCGGGTTCACTTGTAAAAATAGGAGTCCCGCAGAGATCTATCTTAGGGCCGCTCCTTTTCCTAGTCTATATAAATGATTTACCGTTTATGGTACAAAAAATGTCTGAGATAGTGTTATTTGCTGATGACACGTCACTTATTTTTAAAATAAGGAGACAAGAAAATAATCTTGACGATGCAAATAATGCTCTCTCGCAAGTACTAGATTGGTTCACAGCAAATAATCTGCTGCTAAATTCTAAAAAGACAAAATGTATAAAGTTTTCCTTACCTAACGTACGAGTAGTTGAGAACAACATAGTAATTGGACATGAAAAATTAGAATTTGTAGATGATACTGTATTTCTGGGCATCACAATCGATGCAAAACTACAATGGGGTCCACATATTGTAAAATTAGCACACAGACTTAGCTCTGCAGCATATGCAGTGAAAAGAATTAGGGAACTCACTGACGTTGCAACTGCTAGGCTTGTTTATTTTAGTTACTTCCATAGTATTATGTCCTACGGTATACTACTATGGGGCCGGGCAGCAGACATTGAGACTATCTTCATCTTGCAGAAGAGAGCCATCCGATTTATTTACAAGTTAGGTAGTAGGGATTCGCTAAGAGATTTCTTCAAAGAAACCAACATCTTAACAGTTGCATGTCAATACATTTATGAAAATATTATGTACGTTAGAAAAAATATCAAAGACTTCGAAAATGTTGGTGGCCACCATAATGTTAATACTAGAAATAAACATAAATTGTCATTTCCACTATTTAGACTTGCAAAAGTTAACACATCCTTTATGGGGCACTGTATAAGGTTCTACAACAAAATTCCTCAAGATATATTAGAGTTACCTCCAACGCGATTTAAAAAATGTGTTAAGCACATTCTGTGCAAAAAGGCTTACTATAACATCAAGGATTATTTAGAAGACAAAGATGTTTGGCATTAAACAGTAGATTAATATTATTTAAAGGACGATTGTGACTAGTGTTCAACACATTCATGACTAATATTTTAAGTTGAAAACTCTGTTAATTAAGTTAAAACGTGTTTTGAAAAGAATAAATGTGGAGTTTCTTTGTTAGTTTCTTCTCCACATAATCCATTAATTGTGAAACTAACTAACTAACTTTGACGTTCATTAAGTAAACATTCTGTTTTTACAATGAATAAAAATATTTGAATTGAATTGAATTGAATTGAATTACAATAATTCATCATCAGCGCCTTGACGTCCACTATAGGATCCAGGCCTCCCTCATGGTTTTCATAACCATTAGGTGTCTTAATCCATAATCGCCACGCTTGGCAGGCGGGTTGGCGATTGCAGTATAGGGTTGGAATCTCAGGAAGACGCTGCTGCCCGTCTCCTGGTAATGTATTTCCTTAGTCGCCTTCTAAGACATCCACGCACGGGAGGAAATGGAGTGACGCTATTCTTAATCCGGCGCCACACGGATATACAATAATTATTAAATTTTATTACTATGTTCATTATCAATTTTTAATTAAAATTAATCTTTATTCATTTTACTTGTTTTGTACATTAATTGAATATTGTATTAACTTGTAGGAATTCTTCTGTTTTATAATAACATCTTGAGACAAGTTGTATTTTTCATGTCCTATTGAAAATTTTATCAATTATCTGTTTAATGTAAAAGTTAATAACAGGTACCTAAATTCACTTAATATTTTAATAATACAATAGACTTAGGAGACTAAAATAAACTGGACAGTTATATATCTACATCACCCATGGTTAGCTGGAAGAACATATCTTTTAGTATAAAGCTCGCCTTTTGTGCAGATTTATTTCTTGTGTAATAAAGTACTTTCGAACCAAATATAAAAACCAAAAACAATCACGTGCACAGACAAGACACACACGCATCTGTTCTAAGCCGCTAGTGCATCACATGCTGAGTCTGGTACCCATTTGTACGAGCACAGAAGAGTGTGCAGCCCTCGCTCTGCCGATGCCGCACGCACGGCAGATGTTCTACGCTGCGGACGGCAGTGCAACAACAAATAGTTTAGGTATCTCTTCATGGCTCCAGCACACGCAGCGACGCATGGTGCGTAGCCCGTACGTGCTCCCAACCCAGCTGACCTTAAGTGCATCAGCATCATAAAAGTATTTAAAACAGTTGTTTGTTTGTACAAAATAATAAAAGTTGCGAAATGCTGACTCGTTATCTATACAGTGTTCGGAAAGTTGACACCGAGTCTAATTACATTATAGAGAATTAAAAATGATAAGACAATTACACGTTATAGTTGCCAACGTGACTCTTTACCCTGCGTTGGCAGGTTTTTATCGCGCATTACGCAAATAGAACTAGGTACTAAAGGTATATTATATAAAAGTTGTACGAGTTTTACAGGCCAATTGCCTTAATCTCAATAATTTCTAAAATATTTGAAAAATATTACTACAAGGAAATAAACAACTATCTAGAAAAGAATAATATTTTATGCCACGAACAAAAAGGCTTCCGTCGAAATAAAACAATCAATATGGCAGTGTACGACTTCCTAAAAAATGTTATGTGTCAAATGGACAAGATATCTCCAGTCAGTGCGATTTATTGTGATATGACACAAGCATTTGACTATGTGGACCACAATATCCTAACTAAAAAACTTGAAGCGTACGGAATTAGAGGTAATGTTTTAGATTTAATACAATCATATTTGACAGATAGACACCAAATAACGGAGATATCAAGGCTGAACTGCAAAACAAAGAATGAAGTGTCATACAGGTCCAATTCGCGTAAAATTACTCACGGTGTGCCACAGGGAAGTGTACTGGGCCCCCTTTTATTTATTATATATATAAATGACATACCAAAATCGACTAATAATCCAATATCCCTATTCGCCGATGACAGCACAGTGACTATTAAATATAAAGACGATAATTATGAATTAGATATAAACAATTCCTTGACTTCGATAATAAATTGGCTCGACAACAATAATTTAAAAATAAATCTTAAGAAAACAAATATTATGCACTTCAGCCAAAGAATTAAAAACAATGACATTAAATTAATTTTTAAAAATAATACGATAAATCAGGTTGAAACTGCAAAATTTTTGGGTTTGACAATTGACAATAAATTAAACTGGAAAGAACACATAAATCAATTAACTAAAAAAATTAGTACTTCAGCATATGTTTTACATAAATTATCTCCAGTAGTCAGTACAGATGTGTTACTCACGGCGTATTACGGGCTTGTAGAATCTGCTCTTAGATTCGGAATCATATTTTGGGGTAATTCGACTAATAAAGAAGTAGCATTTAAAATGCAGAAACGGTGTATACGTGCTATGTTTCATATTAGGACAACCAAGACATGTAAGCCTTTATTTACTAAGCACCGAATTCTGACACTTCCGTCATTATACATAATAGAAGTAGCTACTTTTGTGAAGACCAACCCTCATTTATTCCCACGTTTATCTGAAACAGTGACTCGTGATAGACGCGACACAGAAAGACTGCGCCTTTTTTCCTGTAAAACGGCGCTATTGAGCAAAAGCATCCTATGTATGGCGCCTATCATATTCAATAAAATACCAACATGCTATAAACAATTAAATACTTCCCTATTTAAAAATAAGCTCAAATCATTATTAGTTGATAAATGTTATTATAGTGTAAATGACTTCCTCAATGATAAATTCCAGTTAAAGTAGTGACCGCTGTTACCTATTATTAAAATATTATTGATGAAACTTATAAATGACATTCTCAATGACAAATTCTAATTATATTGACCACTGTAATTATTTAAATATTCTTGATGTAATTGAAATGTTAATAATTGAATTTTTATAATGCAAGTTAAATTAATGTTAGTTTTTTTTTTTTTTTTAACATCAGAATGGTTGAAACCGTGTCCTGACTTACCGCCACTCAAATTTGTACGCTGATAACAGTAGAACATGTTGATCCGAATTTTTCTTATTTATTATCCAAAATGCATGCTTATGTATCTTGACTGACACATGTTTTAGCAAATAAATAAATCTTTATCTTTATCTTTACGAATTAGAGGCTGCCAAAGGAACACCTGAATGAAATTGAAAGTAATGAGAACCATAGGCTAAGCATAGCTAGTACACAATATAATGGTACTAAGTGAGTTCACATAAAGTATGTAAGCTAAAAAGGTGTTTTGTAACAGTACAAAAAGTTAAGATATTTAGATAAGCTATTTAAGTATAAATACATAGTTTACATTATACAAAGTTAGTTTACTTAATATCAGTTTGACACCAAATCTTATAAGTAACAGCATTTCATTAGATTATGTAGTCCAGTTTTTGAGTTAAAATGTTTCTAAAAAATTCATGAATCATACACGTTGACGATAGTTAAAGTTTACCAATAGGTACCTACATAGTATATTAAGTAAAAAACAAAAACCGACTTCGAAACACTAGGTACAGCACTAAAAAGTTAGAAATAATTTAAATAATTAGAAGTATTTATATACATGTAGGTATTCTAGAAGTATAATTTGGAGTCGGTGCCTAAAATATATTGTGTTGGTCATGAAACTGGGCACCGACTACAAATTATACTTCTACAATACCTACATGTATAAATACTTCTAATTATTTAAATTATTTCTAACATTTTAGTGCTGTAGTGTTTCCAAGTCGGTTTTTATTTTTTATTTAAAAATTTTTATTCTTCAATTTACAGTGGGGGAGCGGGAGAAAAAAAACAAGTCCCTCATAACCATAATTCACCCTACTTAATTCGTTGCTTTAAAATTTGATGTTCTAAATTGCTATCTTCGAAAGTCTTCACCAGAACATCACCAAATTAACTTGGGACTACTTTTACGCTATTTTATAAAACATACGGATATTACTAAAGAATGTGCCCCATTAGGGCTTATTTACTGCTGTCCATTGAAGAGTTTCGTTCTCCATCTCTGAAAGTCTTCATCAGATCTTCGCCAAATTAAAATGGGACCAATGGGACGTTATATATGTTCGAACAAAAAAAGAATTGTCGAAATCGGTTAAAATTTGACGGAGTTATGGAGGAACATAGCAAATATATATATATATATATATATATATATATATATATATATATATATATATATATACGCGTCGAATCGATAACCTCCTACTTTTCTGAAGTTAAAAAGTTCCAGTTGTTAAAAAGTTCCAGTTATATAATTCAGTATAGCAGCAGCACAAAAAGTTGTAAAATAAATTTTAGTGTAAGTGTTTCCACGTGGAGCGGTGGTAGCCTAGTGAGTAGAACATTTGACGTGGAAGCGAGAGACCTGACCTAGGTTCGATTCCCAGTGCGGGCACGTACTTTGTTTTCTAAGTTATGTATATTTGTGAAGTTACCAGAATGTCTGAGCTATTCACATACCTCAGCGCTTGAAATCGCAATCGGCGGTGGGCAGGCGTGGTGATTAGGCCAAACTCTCTCCCTGACACATAATATGGGAATTCGATTAAAATTCCCATAAACTTTATTTATTTACGCGTTATAAAAACAAAATCTTTAATATTTAATAGTTCCAAACTGTGAATACAGTTTGTTGGTAAATACTTGAGTTCATAAGTGTGTATTAGAAATTATTTAAGTGTACCACGTGAAATTACTGTTTTGTGAATGTTTTAAGAGGCGAGTCTTGCCTGTAAACGTCACGACCTTATCTTTCTTGTATACCTATACTGTGTTGTGGTGTTACAAAATTGACAAATTTAATGCGTAATAAAAAAACTAACTCTCCCTGAGAGAAAGCCTGTGCCCTACAGTGGGACGTATACAGGCTACTTATGTAAAAGTGGAATAAAAGTTAAGTTAAATTGAATTTAAGTTTAAAGTTGCCGTTTTTACTTTGGATGCTGCCGGGCGTTTCCTTGAGGTCCTCGTGTATCGTGTGTTCCTGTCGCCGACTGTACTTAGTTAAGTGCACAGCCCTTGCATCTACGTAATGAGATGATTTATACAGTGTCCAGTGGCCCATTCACTCACACTAGATGGGGGAAGGGACCACTCGGACGCTGCAGTACCTGGGACATTGTTTTTTAGCCGCACAGCAGTGTAACATCTTTGTGTTAGTGCAAGTGGATACTGCGACCTACATTCTTTTCTATTTATTTCTATTCTACAGCGACCACGACTGTAAGTTTTAGTTTTAGTTGATATTACTTAGAGCCGGCGAAACGTCTTCCGCCGACTCCTTGAGTCCAAACCCTGGGTGTAAGGCAGCGGATGGATCCCAATTTTAGTTGCGAGCATTTGCTCAGTTAGTTCGTGGCTCGGCTTCCACCAGTTGATGTCTCCCTCCAGTTAGTTATGAGCAGTATGCTCAGTTAGTTTAGGGCAGTTTCACGTTGTCACGTTGTTGCGACGTCAGTGTTGGTGACTTCATTTTACTCAGGCAGCTTCGTAGCGTCGATCCGCTGAGTTCGCACACGTTGAAAAAATTTTCACCAACGTCAAGGTTTGCCCGAAGATTGTACCGAGCATCTGGCTCGAAAGATCATAATGTACGAGCAGAGAAGTGTGTGTGTGTAGCCCTCGCTCTGCCGCACGGCAGATGTTGTACGTTGGACGGTGGTGGAAGAAGAAGTAGTTTATCTCTTCATGGCTGTTTATTCACTTCACAGTTATTGGTACAGAATTACATTGTTTTAGTTAAAGTTGTAAGTGTGTGTGTGTGCGTGTGGCGCCGGATTAAGAATAGCGTCAATCCATTACCTTCCATGGATGTAGAAGGCGGCTAAGGAAATTAATTACCAGGAGATGGGCAGCAGCGTCTTCCTGAGATTCCAACCGCATACTGCGATCGCCAACCCGCCTGCCAAGCGTGGCGATTATGGCAAAACCCCTCATGGTTATGAAAACCACGAAGGAGGCCTGTGTCCTGCAGTGGGCGTCAAATGGCTGATGATGATGATGTAGTGATACTTGGCGAGTGGCTAGAGCAGACTGGCGGGCGGTAACAGTGTGTCTAACAATCCAATGTCAGCCAGCACACGCAGCGACGCACGGTGCTTAGCACGTACACCATTAATTGCAGCAACACAGATCCCTTGTTTCTTGTACACTAACAATCTATTGGTCTGCTGTTGTCACTAAGGCAAAGTGTATCGAAAAAAAAAAAACAACTGATGGCTGTTAGTGCATTCACAGTTTGTTGGTTTACGAGGAATCAGGGAACATTATTACATTTGGTTAATTTAATAAACTTTATTTTTACGATAACTATGTAAGTATTTATTTTGTTGTTATCCTATTGTAGTCATTGCATTTGTCCGGCGCTTATCAGTTGCACCAAAATCTCGCAGTGCATGAATAATATCTACGTGCCCTCGGCACAACACGCCCTGCAACATTTCACAGGAAACTAGCTAGCTGCGCGCAGCGAATCCACTGGCGCACGGCGAGGTAGTTTCCGGATCTTTGATTGGCTAATTAATCTCGTATTTCTATCAGTGTATAATAGGGGTTAAAGTATGAAATTGCCGTTTTATTGTAATAGGTTCTTTGAATTGACATAGAATCATCATGGTTTGAGGTTTTCGAATGAAACTTTTTTCAAATGGTTTCTATGATGTTCTTTTTTTAAAAAATGTGAAACATTTGAATATCGACTTTCAATTGTTTTTGTTATTCAATTTAGACAAGAAAGATGGATACTGCGAAAATTCGAGTGATTTTTGAATACGAGTTCCGACGCGGAACTAACGCGGCAGAAACAGCCCGCAATATCAATGCTGCGTTTGAAGAGGGGTCTACTAATGAACGCACCGTGCGATTTTGGTTTAAACGCTTTCTTGATGGAAATTTCGACTTAAAGAACGAGCCACGAGGAAGACCGCCCACACAGGTGAATAACGATGAATAAAGAGAGATAGTGGAAGCCGACCCTAGTCAAACTACCCAGGAATTAGCGGCATGGTTTAACGTTACCTTACCCACAATATTGACTCACTTGCGTCAAATCAATAAAATAAAAAAATACGAAAAATGGGTGCCTCATAATCACTCGAATTTTCGCAGTATCCATCTTTCTTGTCTAAATTGAATAACAAAAACAATTGAAAGTCGATATTCAAATGTTTCACATTTTTTAAAAAAAGAACATCATAGAAACCATTTGAAAAAAGTTTCATTCGAAAACCTCAAACCATGAAGATTCTATGTCAATTCAAAGAACCTATTGCAATAAAACGGCAATTTCATACTTTAACCCCTAATATTTTGTAAATGATTTTAATTGTAATTGGTTTACTAAGTTTCATGTAAATATCTCTTGTAAATAAATTAATTTTATCTCTTAACACTCAACTGGACTTATAAATAATAAGTCCAATTCTTCAAGCAAACCTTGCACTTTACCAAACTATGTTTAAAAGTTTTTTTGTGTGCAATAAATACATAATAAACTCACATCTATCAGAGGGGTAGGCACAGATCAGGGTTTGACACTTGCCGCACTCCTGACAAATCAAGTAAAGAAAAATAAGAAAAGTAAAGTAAATTTTTAGTTTTTTTTATTTTAAGAAGTTTATTTTTATTTTAAATTCTTTTTACTTAAGCATTTTTGTTTTTAGTTTGTGATTTTTAGTTTTAGGTAGGTTCTTAAAAGTTTTGCTGTAAAAGTCGAACGATGATTGTTATGTAAAACTTTAAATTTGGACTTTATTTGTGTGGTGTATGTATCTAAATAAATAAAATAAAATAAATAAATAAAACACTCACATTTATATGTCTCAGACTCCAACACTTGGCAGGAAGCCTGGTGCTCAAATTGGTCATCCTCACACAGGAAACCCTGGCAGAAGCAGCAACGGAACACCCTACCGCCATGCTCCCACACACCTGGATAGACACAAAAATTACAATTTAGTATGGAGGGAATGTCAGTAAATACAGAAAATAAATAGTTACCTCTGTCACACTCCATGCAGATGGCGTCGGCCAACGGGCAGGTGCAGGCGTGAGAGGTGAGGCACTTGCGGCCGTGGCACACCCAAGCTTCGCAGAAGTCGCAGATGGCGCCCTGCAGAACAGCAGACAGTCAGTGGGGGCGTGCGCGCGGCGCGGGGCGCGGGGTGCGGGTACTCACCACCATGGCGAGCCCGGTGGTGTAGACGCCGGGGTGACGCACCACACAGTCGCCAGACTTCAGCATACACTTGAGCTTGCCGCATTGTGCGCACGCTGGGAGCCGCTGCACCGCCTGGCAGAAGTAGCAGAAGGCGCGGCTCTTCTGCTTCCTGTGGACACACGCACGCGTTAGATCACACACAGCCAGACAGCCAGCCATCGCCGTCGACCTAGCTCGCTCACCGCTGGCACTTGTCGCACTCCATGGGCATATTGCAGGGGTGCGCCGCCAGATCCACGTTGCCGCGCGCGTTGCGGATTTCTTTCTGTCGAAGTTTCTGTTTCTCCGCCTTCTTTCGCTGTCCCGTTTTCTTTTTTGGCATGACTATAACTAGTAATAAAACTATAATCTTGGACAAAATTTTGCTATTGTGACACTACGACGACGACGACATGAGAGTGTCGCCAGATGTTGGCCGGCCAATGTCGCCAAAATTTTGATAAACAGTCGCCCTAAAATCGCCCAAGTTCTCGTAGCCCAAATCGCCTAAATTTTCAGCTTTGTAGCACAAAATCGCCTCAATAAAAGGTTTTTTTACATTGTGGCGCTCATAATAAATTTTGTACGCAGGTGTTTTCTAAAATTATCTCAATTAATCTTAAGAATGAAAAAATACTTTTTTAAGTATAATTGCTGCTCCATCTTAGCAATTAATATTCATTGCACCCTAATACCGCTACGACAAATAAAAAAAAAACGGAAAGATCAATAAACAAAGATACAATTACCCAATAAATACATATAATTTCTTTTGATTTCCTAAGTAGCCCAAATAAAATTGAGATAGCCCAATTGTCGCCCGGTCGCCAATTGCAATTTTGTTCGCCCATTCACCCTCGGAGATAGCCCAAATGGCGATAAATCGCCTCATCTGGCATCCCTGGCCACGACGATCTTGTCACTTGTCTTTTTTTCTTTCTAATCTGTGCTGTGCTATCACAGATTATTAATAAATAAACATCATTCATTCATTCGTGGCAATGAATGAATGAACGAGATGGACAAACAAGCAGAATCAGTGGTAGTTTTTTTTAAATTATAAATGGTTTAAAATATTTAAAAAAAAAACAGATCTTATGCTCACGTAGTGATTACATTACATACTCTTTGTTAATGGTTAATGCTCATAAAATTTAATGGAAACGGAGAAAGTTTTCTGTTATTTTAAATTGTTTAAGAGTTTTTTATTATTGTCCTGACAAGACGACCGGAGACGTTATCATTTTTACGGTTCTCTTACTAAAGTTCGGAATGTACCGGTTAGGAAAATGATAGGATTAAAAAAAAACTAAGGAAAAGGAAAAACATAACCTAGAATATTATTAAAGATTTTCCATTACTCGACCACAAATATAGAAGTTATTGCGATGCAATCAAGTAATTTAGAACCTGTGTTACGACGCTGCATTTAGTAGGTCTTAGTGTGTAGTTTGCGTGTTTGTACATAATGTTGAGAGCGGTAGCAAAATTTTACATAGAGGGCCCGGCGCTCGAGTTGGTTCGCAGAGATGTCTACAAAGGCTTTCGTAAGTTGCGTTGTCTAACTATTCGCACCTGACCTGTGTACGTACACAGTGTTTCTGTCAGTCAGCCTGGTGAAGCACTCCAAGCCATTTGCTGGTGTTTTGGAGTGTGGCTCTGTGTCGCTCTCCTGCGGGTCGTCATGATCGTGGGTCAGATGGGGGCACTTTGCTAGCAGTATGGTGTGGTCGCACTGCAGTGGTCTCATGCCTCACGCATTGCTTGTTGCAGGCACAGCCGCTGCCAGCTCTGCAGCCACTACACAGGTATCTCCCTTGAATTTCAACCTGAACATTTGTCCTGCCTGTAACTTAAGTATTGCACATTATTACACAATCTTTTTTGGTGCTGTAGTGATCTAATCTTTAATTTCTCTCACTTACAAGCACTCCAGGAGATCTAAAAAATACAGAACGGTAATACAACTAAGTCACTGTGACACCTATATGTATATATAACATAGAGTTATACATACATACAGGGTGTCACCTATGTGTGCTCTATACTTTATTGAGATTTATACATTTCTTTATTTATATTCATGTAGGTATACAAGAATTACTGTTAAACATGTATAACAGTAATTTTTGTTGTGTTTGTTTTGTTTTATTGAAATTACAGAAAATGTGAGTATTGGTAACTAAACCATTTCCAATCTGCGTAAAAGGTTATTAATTAAAAATGAAAAACCGGACAAGTGCGAGTCAGACTCGCCTACGGAGGGATTTACGTTATTTCAATAACACATTGCATTCACTGCATTTTAAGTTTTAAGTTGATTGTAGCTACGTACATGCATTGCAGACAGTATTAAGTGCGCCGGCTGCGCCTCCCGCCGCCTCCTCGCTCCCCCTCGTCGGGCCGCCTTCGCCGCCGTCGCTACCACCCCCGCCCCCGCCCCCGCCCTCGCCCCCGCGCCGCGGCGCCTGGCCGCTCGCCGCCGCGCTCGCGCTGTCCGTCTCCATCGGAGGGGTGCGTCCGTCCACTAACTTAGCTCAGTTACATCACCGCAGAAGATGCGAATATTCAAATGAAATGTATTATTGCAGGTGTACTTGTACAAGAAGACCAGCGATTCAGACCCACCCACTGACCGCAGTGAGTATCACTTCCCGTGTGAGTGTGTCACATTGTGGTAGAGATGCGGGTGACACTACTCTGTATGTGCAGCTGCTCGCCAAGAGGACGAGGAGGAGGAGCCGCCCTACCCGGAGGCCGAAGGCTTCCCGGAGCACGTTCAGTACCTGATCGTGGGCGGCGGCACGGCGGCGTTCGCGGCGCTGCGGGCGCTGCGTGCCGCGCGGCCCACGGCGCAGGTGCTGGTGGTGGGCGAGGAGCACGCGCTTCCCTACATGCGCCCGCCGCTCAGCAAGGAGCTGTGGGCCGAGCCCGCGCTGGCCGACGCCGCGCGCCGCCCCGACCGCCTCAGCTTCCGCCAGTGGAACGGCAAGCGGCGCGCGCTGACCTACGAGCCGCCCGCCTTCTACACGCCCGTCGAGCGGCTGGCCGGCCGCGAGGGCGGCGGCGTCGGCGTGGCGCGCGGCTGGACCGTCACGCGCGTAGCCGACGGCGCGGCCGAGCTGCGAGCGCCCGGCCGGCCCGCGGTCAGTCTGCGCTACGAGCGCTGCCTGCTGGCCACCGGCGTGCGGCCGCGCCGCGTGCCCGCGCTGCGAGCCGCCGCCGCCGCCGGCCGCTCGCTGGCCGTGCGCACCGTGCGCGACGTGGCGCGCGCCGCCGAGCTGCTGGACCGCGCCGACACGCGCCGCGTCGTCGTCGTGGGCGGCGGCTTCCTCGCCTGCGAGCTCACCGCCGCGCTGGCCGATCGCCGTGAGTGTGCCTCCCCCGTTCCCCCTCGAGCTCCCCCCGGCGAGGTCCGCCGGTGACCGACGGCGTGCGTGCGTGTGTTGCAGTGGCGGGCTCGGGCAAGCGGGTGGTGCAGGTGTTCCGCGAGGAGGCGGCCATGGCGCGCGTGCTGCCGCGCTACCTGGCGCGCGACGCGACGCGGCGGCTGCGCGAGTGCGGCGCGCGAGTGCTGCCCGGCTGCAGCGTGGAGGAGGCGCGCGTGGAAGAGGGGCGCGTCACGCTGCACCTGGCGGACGGCCGGACGCTGGAGGCCGAGCTGGTGCTGGAGTGCGCGGGCGCGGAGCCGGACGAGGCGCTGGCGCGCGCGTCGCGGCTCGAGACGCACGCGGAGCTGCGCGGCGTGCTGGTCAACGCGGAGCTGGCGGCGCGCAGCGACGTGTGGGCGGCCGGCGACGTCGCCTGCTTCTACGACGAGCTGCTGGGTGAGGGGCGGCGGCTGGGGCGGGGGCGGGGGCGGGGGCGGGGGCGCGAACGGACGCGGCTGACCGTGTGTCGTGTGTCGCAGGGCGGCGCCGCGTGGAGCACCACGACCACGCCGTGGTGTCGGGCCGTCTGGCGGGCGAGAACATGGCGGGAGTGGGGCCGGCCAAGCGGTACGCGCACCAGAGCATGTTCTGGAGCGACCTGGGACCGCACCTGGGATACGAGGTGAGCCCGCGCCGCCGCAGCGAGCGCTCCGCTCCGAGACCCTCCGACCGCGACGAGCGGCCTACATTCGTGTGCCGTTTGTTGCAGGCGATAGGCATCGTCGACTCCAGCCTGCCCACGGTGGGAGTGTTCGCGGAGGAAGCCGTGTCGGCCGTGGCCGAGAGCAGGACGTTGGCGGCGGCGGCCGGCGCGCCTCCCGGCGCTGGCGGGCCGGCCCCCGCCCCCGCCCCCGCGCCCGAGCCCGAGTCCGAGCCGGTGTCGGACGCGGAGCGGGCGCGCTACGAGCGCGGCGTGGTGTTCTACTTGCGCGAGCATCGCGTGGTGGGCGTGCTGCTTTGGAACCTTTTCAACCGCATGCACATCGCCAGACAGGTACTTAAAGATGCACATAGTTAATTCTGAAGTCTGTTTATATTGTCAACTCACTTTTTCCTCTCCTACGTTATCGTGGCATAACTAAATTGTGTAGTAATTATGTTCATCTAAAATAACTGTATATACAAATACAAACACAAGTTTCACGGGCGTAACTGACCCAAAATTTATAGTGATCATTATTCAAACTAAGTAAACTTCAGGTCTGTTTAAATGTCTTATTTCTCATCTGATTATCGGTTGTGACTGTTTGTGATTTCCTTAACTAGCCCTGTTAACGAATTAGGTATTCAAAGGGCTTATGTCCGCAGGTGCTGTCGGTGGGAGAGTTCGAGGACCTGCTGGAGGTGGGCAAACTGTTCTCCCCGCAGCTGGCCGCGCTCGAGCCCGAACCGGACTCCGAGCTGGAACCCGAGTCTGAGTCCGAGCCCGAGCCCGAGCCTGAACCTGAGCCGAACACAAACACACAGAAGGAGAAGCAGAAACACAAGTGAAGTCACCCAGCGTGGCGTGTACATACATACCTCACTCGATAGTCATTAAACACACACAACTAAAAGGATTTTTCTTTATAGCGTTCTTCCTACTATTTCCCTACGGAGGCCAAAGAAAGTAATCCACTGAAGATACAATTTTTTGACTTTCTTTTTTTTTTTTTAAAAAAAAAATGTGTGCTTAAAGTAATTAAAATAAGTAAAGGAGAATGATCAATTTACTATAGGAGTTAGTCTATTTTTGCGTCTTCTTGCGCATTGATGAAACCAACGGTAAACTATGAGAAATTAGCTCTGGATTATGCAGGAAAAATATCATGAAAATATTAGATGGGAGTTTCGAGAAATCTTAATTTTGAGCCCATGTTTTGAGGTTATGACAACTTTGGTGGTTTGGTGTTATTTTGGGTTGGCATTGGCCCCTAGTCATTATTAGGTAGGTATGGTTAGTTAGTGCTAAGTAATAATTCTGTATAAAATACAAAATATATGACTATATCGCTGCAAAAAGTCGCAGTGTTTAAGGAGCCTAATGGGGGACAAAGAGATAATTTCTGATAAATAAGCACAAACAGTCTTAGCTCCTGCGCACAATTGAGAAAAGACTATCCTAAGCCCACAATGGCGGTTTATTTTAGTTATTTATTCCATATATTGTTCATACATCATCATCATTTCAGCCATTGGACGTCCACTGCTGGACAAAAGCCTCCCCCAACGATTTCCAGAAGGGCCGGTTGGATTGTTCATACACATGGTCATTTTAACAATAAACCACGCTAATTAAACAGTATAAAATCCACTGAAATCAATTTGCAAAAATAAAAACGTAATAAAACCGCTCGTTTGAATTCCCATCAAAAACTCCCCGTTTGCAGTTTGCACTTTCGCATATTATGTATATACACGATTTGCGATTTTTGCAATAATATAATTTAATCTGTGTTTGTAATCTATATTGACTGACTGAAGTTTTTAGTTATACAATCAACACAGATATTTTTTAATTATTACTTTTGATTCTTTTAATTTATCAAATAGAACTATGAAATCATTTTTCAAAAGAAACATTTTGAGGTATAAATGCTTAAAGCGCAACATATACCTACTGTTTTTGATCATTCTCCTTTCATTCAACATCAACCGAAAACCTTAAGAGACACCTAGTTTGCTTTACAATAAAATATCATCTCACGCCTATGTCCCAGAGGCGTTGGGGGAGGCCAGAGGCCTAATTAAGCCTGATGGGTCGTGCCTTAACTCTGGACTGCGCGATGTGAGGCGAGGAGTTCCGCAGTTTTCGATCCATGGCCCTCTCCTAAACTATTTTTTCAATTGTCAAGTGTATAAAACACTGTAAGCACCACCTGTACGCGGATGACTTACAAATTTACAACCCCTGTGACGCTGACAATATTGCTACTTCCACGGGTAAATCGGTGGGTAAATTAAATGAAGACCTAGATGCTATCCATGAATGGTGTGTCAATAATTGCCTGCGGCTAAATCATACTAAATCTAAAATATTGGTAATGAGCTCAAAAAAACAAAAACAGTTGATTATGGCATCGGACCCCTTGAAGAAACAGTTACGCGCTAATTCAACACATAGTTGAACTCGCGCGTAACTGTTACTTCAGGCTTAAATTGCTTTACTAACTGAGGAAATACCTGAGCGTAAACTTTAGGGTTCTCCTTTGCGACTCGTCAGTACTCTCTAAATTAGCGTATGCCCTTACTGTGTATGGTCCTTGTATTTACAGTAAAAATTGCTTTGGCATTCCCGCACGGACGCATTTCACATTAACAATGCCAATCTTTTAAATATGCAAAATAGGCTAAAACTTTACATGGCTACCTTACTATTCGGTGTACTTACGTCCAAAAAACCAGTGTACTTATACGAAAAGTTTATTTGGAGGAGAGCTATGGGAGGCGCCACTAGGAGCACTTCCCACTTCGGGTGCCTCACCACCGAACTGCCGCATTCCACGGCATCTTCCGGTTTCAGGCCACGAAGTGCTGGAACGACATACTTCTTCCTCTCCGCCAAACTAATCTAGGGCTACATTTATATCTCACGTTAGAAAGCTTCTGCTGGACCGGCAGAAATTGCTTTCTGCGTAAGTAACCAAATTTTGTTCAATTAAATTTTATTTTACCCTGTCACTCTTACTTCCATCTTGCGTGGGAAAAAAAAAAAAAAAAAAAAAAATGGAAAAAAAAAAAAAAAAATGGAGTAAGGAACTACTTCCTTACATTAGGTTAAAGCAATAACACAATGTAAGCGAATAATTTTTTATTTCTGGTGTAAACACTAGATGGCGGTTCTGTATCGTGGATCGCGGTATGGTTGCGACCAAGATCAAAGTATAAATTCTAATCAACTTCATTATTACGACTACGTCGAGGTTAGGTTAGGTTAGGTTAGGTTTTTTTTTTTTTTTTTTTTTTTTTTTTTTTTTTTTTTTTTTTTTTTTTTTACCCCTTAGCCGGTACCGCCACTATTTATTCTGTGGCGACCTTTGTACAATTGGTTAAAAAATTTCAGTGTCATAATCTAAAATTGTAAAGTTAGTTCTATAATAAAATGTCAAGATATAAAATTAAAAAAAGTGAAAGAGTGTCTTAATATTAAAAGTATAAAACTAGATGTATACAAATAAAAATGTAAAAATAATAAAATTTATATACCCCGACGCCTTGTCTCTGACTACTCCTGAGAGTAGTGACAAGCAAGGCGCCGGGGTGGAACATAAAATTGAAAAGAAAATAAAATTTAAAATTTAGACATGTAAGATTTGGCTACAATACACAAGTTTAAATCCCGTGTTTTCTCATTTCTTTCTCCTTTTTTTTTTTTTTTTTTCTTCTCATTGTCTCATATCATGTTAGGATTAGTTAGAATTTATATAATAAAAGGTAGTCTTACAGTTAAAAAATAATAATGAGAATGTAATTCTCTAGAGGCCCCGACGCCTTGTCTCTGACTACTCCTAGGAGTAGTGACAAGCAAGGCGCCGGGGCTGAACATAAAACTTAAGGGAGTAAAATGTATAAATGTCAGAATTTAAAATGTTAAAATGTAAAATAATGTAATCCTAGAGTAAAAGTAGAGTAAACGTGGCAGATGAGCTGAGACAACTTTAGACCCGGCCTCCATTGGCCTTAGAGGCCGCGCACGTCACCCCCAGGGCGAAGGGCAGGAAGATCTCTCGACTCTTCGAGTCGGCCATAAAGGCGGCGAATGCCTCGCACCTCACCGCTGCTCCCAGGAGTATCTCGCAATCGGCCCGTACAGCTCCAAAACGGGGGCACTCCTCCAGCAGGTGCTCCAGCGTTTCGGGAGTCTCGTCATCACAGATGCAGGACGGACTCCCCGCGAGCTTGAACCTGTGGAGGTACGCTCGAAAGCCGCCGTGCCCCGTCAGGAGCTGCGCCTTGGCATTGCACATTGTGAATTTGCCAAGGACTTTATGGGCCGATGCGACGTCCGGGAAGAACAGCGAGGTGACGCGGCCTGTGACAGACTCGCTGTAGCGGGTCTGCCACTTTGCCACTGTCTCCCGTCTCACCTGCAGCTTTGCATGTGAGACGGGATACAGGTCGTAGGCTGCCGCGTCTTTGCGAGACAACGCCGCCCTCTTGGCCAACTCGTCTGCGCGCTCGTTGCCGGGGATCCCGACGTGGGCCTTGATCCAGAAAAACCGGATCAGGCCCCCGTGTGCTTGTATGTCCCCCAGCTGGCCGTGAATTTTCACGGCCAGCTGGTGTGTGGGCGAGGGGTTCCTGAGCAACTCCAGAGCAGATCTGGAGTCGCTCAGGACGCTCGCCCTGATGGGACCGGGACCCCCGGCCACGAGGTCGAGAGCCTTGGAGATCGCCACCATCTCCGCTTGGAAGACGGAGGCGAATCCCTCCAGCCTGAACCCCCTGGTGCGGACCTCAACGCCATCCCTCCACAGGGTGACCGCACCCCCCACCCTGCCCTCGATCTTGCTGCCGTCCGTATAGGCCTGGGCCCAATCGTCGGGCACCTTGCTGAGCTCCTCCGCGCTGGCCACCTCCTCGAACTCAACTGGAGTTCGTAGAGCGGGGTGTGCCAGCGCGAACGGGCTGCAGCGGCGCTCGACCTCCCGGCCCGGCAGCGGGGCGAAGGGCCTCCCCCTCTTCAACTCATAAAGCTGAAGGGCCTCCTCGGCCCTAAGGTCGAGGGGGAGGATCCTCGCCAAGAGAACGGCGGCAGTGTAGGAGGTGGTGCGATGGGCCTTAGCGATGCGGATCGCGAAGGCCCTGGTCACCCTGTCGAGTAAGGCCCTGACCCCCACTCGCTGCGCGACAGGCGCCCAGACGTTAGCCGCATAGAGGATGGTAGGTTCGATGACGGTAGTGTAGAGCAGCCGGACGATATCGGCATTTAAGCCCCATGTCGCCCTGGCCGCCCTAGACACCATCTGGAACCTAGCCATAGCTTTGCCGCAGACCCTGTTGAGGTGGCTAAGAAAATTGAGGTTCTTGTCGATCGTCAGACCCAACACGGTGATCTCGTCCGAGAACGCGATGTCCTCCCCTCCAAGCTTCAGCTTGGGTGGGCTGACATCGCGCTTCCTGGTGACCACCATGGCTTGGGTCTTCCGAGCGGCGAACCTCATCTTAGCCCCCTCTCCCCACTCGGACACGGCGTCCAGTGCGGCATTGAGGATGTCCTCGAGCTCACCCACAGTCTGCGCCGCGGCGATAATCAAAATATCGTCCGCGAACGCCTGCAGGTGAGCCCGAAGGTCCCCACCGCGCCGGAGCAAAGGGTCGAGTAACAGGTTCCACAGCAAGGGACCGCACGTCGAGCCTTGGATGCAACCTTTCGAAGTGGGTCTGTCTACTTGTGCCCCCGCATACCTGACTGTGACCTGTCTTTCGCTCAGGTAGCTGCACAGAAGTTGGTAGACAGACTGGTCGCATCCAGTGGCCAGGATCTGGTGTTTTATTCCGGGCCACCACGCATTGTCGAAAGCCCCCTCGATGTCGAGGGAGACGACTCCGACGATGCGTTTTTGCCCGACGTGATCTCTTATGAGCTGTACAGCATCATACAAAGCGTCCTCGGTGCTGCGCTGCGGCATAAAGCCATATTGGCGCAGGCTCAGTCCTCCGCCCACCCCGAGCTGCCAGAGAAGCCTCCCGGCCATCATCTTCTCCAGGATCTTCCCCAGGACTGACAGGAGCCCGATTGGCCTGTATGATTTCGGCTGCGAGTAGTCATCTCTGTTGGGCTTAGGCAGGATTTTGACTACCGCAGCCTTCCAGTCCTTAGGGAAGTATCCCAGAGAAAGGCAGGCGTTCATCAGGGCGACAAATACATCATTTCTCGCCCCGATGGCCGCACTGCAGATGTCGGCCGTGAGGCCGTCCCCCCCGGGCGCCTTTTTAGGGTGGATGCCCCTCAAGACGCCCGAGAGCTCGTGCTGGGAGAAGGGAATAAACTCCCGCGGCTTGGACCTGGCTTCATCCTCCATGCGGGCGACTGCCTGCCTGACACGGGCATGAGTATCCGACTCGGACTGAAGATCGTCAGCTGGGAAGAATGTGTCCGCTATGAGAGCGGTGGAGCCGACGGCATCCAGGGCGCGTCCATCCGCGCCGCTGAGGAGGGTGTCTTCCCTCCTACGAGCGGCGCATCTTAGCACCCTATAGATGCCGTCCCACACGCTCTCATGCTGCTGCTTAGAGCAGAATTCCACCCAGCTGGCGGTCTTGGCCGCCTCGATGGCGGCCTTGTAGTCCTCCTTGGCCACCAAATATTCCGTAACCACCCCGTCCCTTCGGCGGCTACTCGCGTGCCGGATTCGACCCCTCAGCGTAATGAGTTTTCGCTTTTTAAGCTGTAACTCATGGCTCCACCAAACCACCCGTTTGGGTGCCTTTGGTGGAGCCAGAAGAGGGATCGAATCCTCGCACGCGCCGTGAAACGCCGCAGTGTACCTTCCAATGGCCTCCTCAAGACCGCTAGGCGTCTCGATAGCCTCGATTTCCTCGACCGTCCAGTCACCCAGACGGTCGACGAACGAGGCCCGAAAAGTAGGCCAGTCGGCCTTCCCGGCGTGGTAACGCCTGGTGGATCCGCAGGCTCTGTCCGGCTCCGTCTCGGGCCCCACCCCCACCTCGAACGTAATCGCCCGATGATCGGGAGCGGAGGGGATGAGGTCCGGACGGACCATCCAGCGCCTCACTCGATGGGAGAGCGCCGACGTGGCGAGGGTCACATCTACGATGCTAGTGAACAGCTTGTCCCCCCGCCAGATGTAAAAGGTCGGCGCCCTTCCCTCGTTGAGAACCTGCAGATCCACCTGGGCTGCGAACTCGGAGAACAGAGTACCTCTCTGGTCCTCGCGCTCGCAGCCCCACCAAAGGCTTTTGGCGTTAATATCCCCGCCGAGAAGGACCGCGCTGGTGCCCATGCGGTCCATGAAGGCCTGGATGTCACGAAGGTAGGGGGTGAGGTCTTGGTCTCCCTCGAGGTACACCGAAACCAGGCCGATCTTCTGCCGATTCCACTCCACCACCACCGCCACGACGTTTTCCGTGATTGTGGTGGCGTCCTGGACGACAGAGAGGGCCGGGTCGAGTACTAGGATGGCCGACTTGACCGGTTTGTCCCTGGTGGCCATCTTTTGTATACAAGTATACCGGGTGTCCACTCGGCCCACCGATCCAGTGTAAGGTTCCTGGATCAGTATGGCCGAGTAGCCACCCTCGATGGCCACCTGGACCGCCTCGTGGAACGCGGCGCGGCAACGACCAATGTTGATTTGCATCAACCGGATCGCGCCCCGCCGCGCCCCAGGAGGCCGCCCCGCGGGGTCCCGGCCACTATCGGCCACCCCAGCACCCGGTGCACCCCGAGACTGTGAGGGGGCCAAGGTGCCCGTATCAGCAGTATTTAATGGCCTGCCGCGCTATGCTGTCCCAGCGAAGACGCTCGGGACAATCCGCGGCGAATGCAGGGTGCGAGGACTCTGCCCCTGACACTTTCGCGCAGTGGCAGCAGCGCGGGTCTCCATCTCGCGCCGACGGGGGACAGTCCCGGGTTTGGTGCTCACCGCTGCACCGGCCACACCTGGCTTCGACACGACAAATGCGTGCCGTGTGCCCGTAGCCCATGCAGCGGTAGCACTGCACCAGTGGGGACTGGTCCACCGCCAGCACGACCTGGTACCCGAGCCTTATCCGCGCACCCTCCATGCGCCGCCAGATCTCGGGGGTCACCTCAATGATAATGTTGCAGTGCGCACCATTCCTCCCGTTGGTGCGCCTAAGGACCCGGGCGTCGTCCCTTGAGAAGGCGATGCCCGCCATCAGGTCCCTATTCTGGGATTCGATGGCGGCCATCACCTGCTCGTCAGGGACGTCTCTCGCGACACCGACGAGGCGAATCAGGGGTCGCTTGTCGGCGGGCTCGGTGACTGTAAAGAGGCCACCGGCCCCCGACAGCTTCTTCTTGAAGACCTCCCTGCCCTCGTCGGTGTCGCAAGAGAGCAGCACCTTGCTATTGCGCAGCCTCCTCACCGCGCTGACCCCTATCCCAAGGGCGATGACGTCGACCTTTCCCTTAATCTCGGCAATCGTGGCCTCCGCGGTCTTGTTGGGGTCGGTCGACGCCACCACCACTGAGTGGCGCGGCGAGGAAGCTACCTGAGCGTAAGATCGGAATGGGACCCGATCTCGCTGCGGCAGCCGCGGGACAGCGGCGGTGGCGGGGCAGTTATTGGGGCGGGGAGGGCCAACGGAGGGGGCCAAAACGGGCCCCGCGAGCGGCGCAGGCTTCTGCCTGTCGAGCCTCTCGCGAAGCCCGCGGAATTCCCCCCTCACCTCCTCCGCCCACTCGGCATTCGGTTTTGAAGAAGAAGAACCCCCCGCCAATCCGCCGATTTCAGTTTTGAGGTTATCGCACCGCTCCGCCAGCGCTTCCATCCCCTTGGTTAGGGATTGAAGCGCCGCCGGAGTCGGTGCAGCCTCCATGTCCCGCAGCCCCCCGATCACATCGAACGAGATCAGGTCCCGTGCTGCTTGGACATCTTTCTTGATCTCCCCCAAGTCCCTAGCCATTGCGGGCAGCACCGACCCAGCGGCCAGCTTTTCCAAGCTGGCCGCATGGGCCTCCTCCCGCCGGGCCAAGTCCTCGGCGAATCCCGCCCTGGCGGCCTCAATCCTCAGGCAGAGAGTCTGCCGGGACTCGCCCAGCCTGAGCACCATCTGGTATAGCTCGCTGAGCGCGTCCACGACAAACTCCCTGGTCTCCCTTTTCAGGTTTCCCGAGGATTCCAGCCTCCCTTTCGCCGCCAGCATGACATCATTGGCCATCCTTGGGAGATTGGCCAGTGCCCCGGTCACTGACCCTCCCAAGGACGGCCTCCCCGTCTGCGGCGAACGGGGGGCCGGAGAGACGCCGCCAGGGGAAGCGGCCTCGGCCCCCGGATCAGCCCTAGCATCCGGGGGCGATGCGGATAGTGGCGCGGCGTTGGTGGAAACGGGCTCCGCGGGCCCGGCCCCCAGAGTGAGGGCCTTTTTGGAAGTAACAGCCTTGTTTGGCGGGGTCCCGCGGAGCCCCTTGGTGGGCACCCGCAACAGGGCACCCCCGGTAGGTGGTCGGCTCCTGGCCTCCGTCGTGGCGGCCGACTTGCGCGGCCTCGTGTCCATGTTCGTGCTTTGAAAGGGGCCGGTTTGCAAAAAAGAGGAAATTTCCCTTAAGGCCGGGCAGGAAAGAAAAGTGTAAGAAGAGGGAGATTTAAGTCTTGGGGACGAGAAACGAGTAAAAATGTCGGTCAGTGTAACTTAAAAACTAGTGCAAAAGGGCGGTGTAAACTTAATACTAGTGCAAATGCAGTATGATGTCAATGGTTAAAACTTAAAACTAGTGCAATAGGGCGATAATAAAATGTAAAACTTAAAACTTAAAGCTAGAGCAATGGCAATGTCAGTAGAATAAAATAGAGTCAGCTGGAAGCCGTTCGGTACACTGCCCGAAAATGTTCAGGCAGGTCAATTTATTAATCTAAATAGTAAGTTTTTATTGAAAAATTTTAAAACTCTACCTTTTGCTCTTATGACTCTACGTAGAGCCCGTCTGGTGGTTCCAACGGATAGATCTCCCCGAGCCCTTTCCAACGAACCCAAACACGGTGTTGCTACCTCAACTGGTTCCCGAGAAACCGCCGCGCAAAGATTCTGGTTTTAATCCAAAATGGCCGCCAGAATCTGGTTACACGGCGATATCTCCGCAACCACCGGGCCGAAAAACCCCGCGTTTGGGCTCGTCTTGTTGGGCGCGTCGAGACCTACCCGATGGTGAAGTTTTCAGGCCGGAAATTTTCAGGCTCCTGAAAATGCCTGAAAAACGGTGCGTCGGATCGGTCTTGACCTGCCGATGTCCGTGGAGAAAACCCCAGCGCTCTACGGCCTTCCGTTAGGGAGATGCACGCGATTTAAATTTTTCAAAATGGCCGCCGAACTGTCAAAATCGAAATTCGGCCGGCGATATCTCCGCTTCTAGAGGCCGCAGAGCAGCCGGATTTCGGATGTCCACACCTGCCCGAGCCAAGCTTTCAACTGAAACCGCTTTCAGGACCCTGAAATTTGTCAACTCCAATCCGCCTGAAAAGGGGGGGGTAGGGTGCGCGGGGTGCCCCCAAGTACGATGGTGAAAACCGCGGCCTTCCGAGCCTCCGGGTTCGGAAGTTATGGCGGACTGAAGTTGAGATCTGACAGCTAAGATGGCCGCCGAACTGTCAGATTAAAAGTTTAGAAGCCCGTATCTCCTCAACCCGACGTCGGAGAACTTCGGGGTTTTTTGCTGACAGCTCGGCTGAGCCTCCCGCGTCTCCTGAAAACGGTTTCAGGCCCAAAAATTTTCGGCGCTGCAAAACGCCTGAAAGTATTTTCAGGCGATAGTCCACAAAAACCCAAAGGTTTCAGTCCAAAAACCAGACTTCCAGCACTCTTGGTTCCGGAGATATTCTCTTTTGGAAATGCCAACCAAAAAACCAAAATGGCGGATTTTGGCCAACTTTCCCAAATACAGCAATATAGGACCCGAGTTTGGGCTTAATAGGTGTGGGATATGTGTTTTAAACACAATCCCAGTGTCAGAATAATTTATTTTCTATTTATTTTTGAATTAAATAGAAAAATCACTTAAAATTGAATATCTCCGGAACCCGGAATCCAAAAAATATGAAAAAATTGTTAAAATGAAGCTTAAAACTGGCCTAAAAATGAAGATTAATTTCTGTTTTAATAAAGATAATAATTATATGAGATTTAATTTTACAAAGAATTTTTTAGTTTTTTAATTTTAATTACAAGAGTATTAATGCTAGGATTAAAAACAAGTTAAAATTTAATTCTTCTCTGAAGCGCGCAAAAGATAGCAGTTGAAAATTTTTAAAATTTTTATTGGCTTCGGAGATATTAGCTATCAAATTATGAATTTTAAAACTGCTGTATTTTAATAGTTATAATAGGTAAAATTAATCTATTTGCTTCGTCGGCGTGGGTTCCAGGAGAAGATGGCCTCAGCGAAGTTTCGTGCGCCTATCTTCACTCCTTCACGGTTTTCAGGAACACGTGTTTTCGGTTTTCAGCGAATATCTCTGCAGCGCAAGGTTTCTCGGTGATTGCAAGCGGTCCACGGGGTGGGGGGTGTGAATCCCCTCCTGATTTCAGCAACAGGTGGAGGGGGTCGAGTAGCGTGAGCGTTTTATAGGGTTTTTTCAAAAAATAACCTATAAAATTATAGGTTTTTCAGCCCTTCCGGTGTTTGCGAAGCTCTCCGGTTGAAAACACTTATTCAGGGATATGCGCGACACTTATCCCAACACAATGACACCTCACTCTTTAAAATCGCACCACTTTTACCCACAATTTTGAATTTTTTAGCGCGGAGCGTTGCGAAAATGCACGTGTTTCGAGCTGTGAACGGTTAGGTTAGGTTTTTTTTTTTTTTTTTTTTTTTTTTTTTTTTTTTTTTTTTTTTTTTTTTTTTTTTTTTTTTTTTTTTTTTTTTTTTTTTTTTTTTGCTTCTACCTCCAACATGATCGGAGACTATGGTAATCTAACTCTTTCATTCCAGTTCAGTCTTTTATGCTTCTCGTACTTCCATTCTGCATACTGGTTCTTTCTTACATTCATCATCTTTCATTCTATAGTGGGTGGGATTCCCATTCCCTATTCCCTAGCATACGCTAACTAACCGTTTTTTATTTTTGTTTTCATTTGGGGGTTAACACATTGACACAATTTTTATTCACTTTCCCATTTTTCAGTTTACATTTTTCAGTTTGACACAAGGCATTGTATGTTAGAATAGACTCTCTTATACTAGGTTTACATTAGCACATTTATTACATATTTTATTTTATCTATATCTTATACTATTTAATTCTATTCAATCTTATTCTAACATTCTCAATTGAGCTCCTAAGTACTACAATTTTACATACCCTTATTTGTTATCCTATTACTTTATGTTGCTCCCTAATATAGTCATTATATTATGTCAACATATTTTAGCGCGTTTTATTTCTTTTTATGACTATTTCTACAATATTTATGCAATAGTTCAGGAACTCATTCAAGCCCTGACCCTTCATTATGTCACTTATGGTTCCGCGTGTCACCTGCATACCTAGTTGTTGCTCAATTGTAAAGCGCTCCCTGGCGTGCACAGGACAGTCGAATAGCAGGTGTGGGACCGTCTCGCTGCAACCATCGTCGCAGATGCACGATGGGCTCTCTTTACACTTGAAGCGGTTCAAGTATTCCGAGAACCCACCGTGCCCAGTCATAATTTGGGTTGTGACGCTGGTTGCCTCGAATTTCCTAATTATCCTGTACGCCGCCACCGCATCCGGGAAGAACAGCTTGGTAACAGATGCAGTTCCTCCTGAAACATATCTTTTGTTCCATTCGTCAAGCGTATTCATACGAATAAGACGCCTGACGAATGAAATCGGACACAGGTCATAGTCCGGCATCCGCTTCGACTTCGTGGCTGCCTCCTTCGCCAGAAAATCAGCCCTCTCATTCCCCTCCAGCCCTGCGTGCGCTTTAATCCAGAACAAGGACACAGCCTTGTTCTGGAGAGATATAGCTACTAAATTATCTCGCACTTCCACTGCCAGGGGATGGAGACAGCTGTAATTCCGGATGGTTTGGAGGGCTGCCATCGAGTCGCTGTAGATACCGAACGATGACGATTTGTGCTTCAAGATCTCTCTGGTGGCCACACATATCGCCAGGAGCTCGGCCTGGTAGACCGTGCAGTATTTTGAGAGAGCAAGCTTGAGGGCCCTTGTCTCGGTCTCGCCACTCCAGAGAGATAGCGCGGCCCCGACCCGGCCCTCAATCCTGCTCCCGTCAGTAAATATTCGGACTTCATGTTCGCTGTTGGCGTCAAGATGTTCTTGGTCCACCAGGCTGATGAGCTCCAGGTTGATATGCGTAGCCGGATGTGGCGCTTCGGCTGCCGATGCCATCCGCTCGACATCCCCACCCCCGAGCATCGGCTGCGGTACTCCCTTCTTGGCCTCATATAATGAGGCCACCTCACGGACTCGGAGGTCGAGAGGGAGTATCCCAGCCAGAACGAGTGCTGAGTTTAGGGACACCGTGCGGTAGGCCTTACACAGCTTCTGCGCGAATCCTCGCTGAACTGCTCCCAATTGTCTCCTTACACCCAGTTTTGAGGCTGCCGGGGCCCATACGCTAGCGGCGTACAGAATAATGGGCTCGACGGCCGCCACGTAGATCGTCCTAAGAACCTCTGGGTGCAAGCCCCAGCTGGTCTTGGCCACTCTGCTTAACTGTCTGTACACACCGATCGCCCTCCTGCAAACATTTGACACGTGCGCATTAAAGGTTAGCTTTTCGTCGATGGTGACACCCAATATTTTGATCTCCTTCGACATGACAATGCCGACCCCGCCCATGCTCAGGCGCGGGGTGTCGTACTTTAACTTTCTAGTGATTACCATTGCCTTCGTCTTTTGCGGGGCGAAGTTTAGCTTATTCGCAATTCCCCACGCCCGAACACGCCCGAGAGCGGCATTGGCACGTCCCTGGATATCAAGTGCGGTGTCACCATCGAAGACGAGCACCACGTCATCTGCGAAGGCCTGACAGTAAACATTTTCCTCTTCCAGGGTCTTTAACAGGGGGTCCAGCAGTAGGTTCCATAGGATGGGACCAGCAATGGAGCCCTGCACGCAGCCCTTCTCCGTCGCCCTTCCGTGCTCCTCTCCGGCATACCTGACCCGGACCTTTCGATTGTGGAGGTAGCTGTCCATGACCCACCTCAAGTTGATCGGACACTTTTCCTCAGCTAGCCGGACTCTAATGGCGGGCCACCAGGCGCTATCGAAGGCCCCCTCTATATCCAGAGATACTATCGTGGTTATTTTCTTTTGCTCCAATTTGTTGCGGATGTACTGCACTAGGATATAGAGGGAGTCCTCAGCGCTCTTCTGCGGCATGAACCCGAACTGGCGAGTGCTCATCCTCGGTATCAAATAGAACTTGAGGCGGGCCACCAGCATCTTCTCCAGTATCTTGCCCATTATGGATAACAGGCCGATTGGCCTGTATGCCTTAGGCGTAGCGTAGTCTTCTTTCCCTGGTTTTTTCAGTACTACTACTATTGCTTCCTTCCAATACGCAGGGAAATAATGACACGCTAGGCACCTATTTATAAGGGCTAAGAAGAAGGCCGGGTCCCCACCGATAACGCGCCTACATATATCTGCGGTTAGGCCGTCCGCTCCCGGAGCCTTTTTCGGGTTAAAGGATTCGGTCGCCCTTGCCAACTCTACTTTCGTAAAGGGTGGGTCCCACGGTTCGCCCCGCTCACCAACATTAACTGTTTCAGCTTTGAGCCTGATGTCGTGATGGTGAGCGCCGTCACCGCCGCTACAGTCTTTGGGGTAGAAGGTTTCAGCCAGAAGTCTCGCCGAGCCCTTTGCATCTAGCACCTTCCCGTTCCACTCCAGCGGCAAGTCCTCCCCTCTACTAGTTGTCCTACCAATTATCCTATAAATACCCTCCCAGACACCTTCCCTGTCCTGCTTCCCACAAAAGTCCTTCCAGCTCTCAACCTGTGCTTTAGCTACCTCGTGCTCATACTCCTCTTTCTGTTTCAGGTACTCTTCGACGACCCCCGACCTGCGGGACGGACAGGCGCATCTAATCCTTCGCTTCTTCCTGGCGACGGTCTTCTTCATCTCAGCGAGTTTCTCGGACCACCACGGCACCGCGAATTCTTCGTTGGATTTTTTGATGGGCATTGAGGATTTGCAGGCGTCTTTAATTACTTCTGTGTACTTATGTATTATTGTATCAATTTCATCTGTTGTTTCAATTTTGTCTACTTCCCTTTCTGTTAAATTACTTTCCATCATTTGTTGTTTCAATTGGTCACCGAATTTTTTCCAATCTGCTTTTTTCGTATTGTAAGTTCTGGTTGTCCTGCAAATCCTAATGCCCCTCGATTTCCGCAGCTGAATAGTAAAAGTAATGCCGTTGTGGTCCGAGCTCGTGAGACCCTCATCTATCTGCCAGTTATCTACCTGATCTAGGATATCCGTGGAACACGCCGTGATATCCACGTAGCTACTGTAGCGTTGTCCCCCCCTAACAGTGTCGAAGGTCGGAATTTCCCCTCGGTTGAGCACGTTGAGGTTCAGCTCTTCTATAGCTCCGGACACTTCATCTCCCCTACTATCTATTGTTGGGCTGCCCCACCAGGAACTCTTCGCATTTGCGTCCCCTCCGATTAGCCATTTTTTTGGTTTTATTTCTTGCTCTACTTTTTTAATATGCTCGAGGTATGGTTCAATAGGTTGGTCGGGCTCAAAGTAGAAGGAGACAAGCGTGATTTCCCAGGCGCTGGTTCGGATCCCCACCACTGTGATGTTGTTTGTGGTGAGTTTCGGGTACTGTATTACGTTTAGGTCTTGGTTGAAGACAGCTATTGCTGCCTTGACAGTCCCTTCTCCTACTTCGTTGCTCTGGAAGATTCGTACGCCCCTGTGACTCCTCATACTCTTCGCCCCACCAACGTATGGCTCCTGGAGGAGCGCAACGGCAACGCCGCGCTTCTCCGCCTCGATGAGCAGTTCGTTTGTGGCTAGTTTTTTCCTCTGGAGGTTCGCCTGCAGAAGTTTGTATTCAGCGGTTTCGCCCTGGCCGCCCTTAGCAGTACGCTACGCTAGTGCGGGCCAATTCGTCCCTCTTTTTACGCACAGGGCACTCGGTGCTGAAGGCGTTGTGCTGCACGCAGTCAAGCTTTGCCTTGGAACAATTCCGGCAGCACGGCGGCACGTCCGCCAACCAGTCTGCGCACTCCGACCTCAAGTGAGGACCGCCACAGTGGCTGCACAGGTCCGCTGCCTCACCGCAGAAGCGTTTACCGTGGCCGAAGCCCAGGCAACGCGTGCACTGAAGCAGCGGAGTCTGGTCTTCCACCCTGACGCGTTGGAGATCGATGTGCAGCTTCCCAGCTTCTAGTGCCCTCCTCCAGATAGCAGGGGAGACGCTAATGATGACGTGGTTAATGTGCGGTCAAGGATCAAGGATCACATCAAGGATCACATCCCCGGTTTCGGTTAGGTTAGGTTAGGTTAGGTTAGGTTAGGTTAGGTTAGGTTTTTTTTTTTTTTTTTTTGTATTTTTTTTTACAATAAGGTTCCGCCACTGTTAATTATGTGGCGACCTTTTAGTCATTGTTTATAAAAACCGTCATTGTGTAATATTAA
Organism: Yponomeuta malinellus; assembly: GCA_947308005.1. Taxonomy (NCBI): domain Eukaryota; kingdom Metazoa; phylum Arthropoda; class Insecta; order Lepidoptera; family Yponomeutidae; genus Yponomeuta; species Yponomeuta malinellus. The sequence continues at coordinate 24,279 of OX371009.1, read as the reverse complement.
AATTAACATTACATAATTAAAGTTGTCCTATGATAAAAGTAAAGGTTTAGGTATACAATAAAAAGAAAAAATGTCTTAGTATTAAAATTCAGCAAAGTGATGAAATGTACAATAATGAAAGTAAGAGTTTAAGTTATACAATTAGAAAATGTCTTAATATTAAAATTCAGTAAAATGATAAAATGTACAATAAAAGATTTAAGTTTATGTTTAATGTCAACACTTAGGACAAATATTATAAAATAGTATAATATAAAATAAATAAAGTAAAATAATAAAATTAAAAATATTGGACGCTTCGTTTTTGTCATCTTTCTTTTCTTTTCCTCTTCCTGACTTATTCCTTTTTCATTGTGTCTCTCTCTTTTTTTTTTTTTTTTTTTTTTTTTTTTTTTTTTTTTTTTTTTTTTTTTTTTTTTGTTACGCGGGGGAATGCATTTACGCACTTCGCCGCCCTGCTGTCGGGGGACAACAGGGCGCCTTTGTGTGGGACTCCCAGCCCGAGGGCTGGACTACCCACTAAACCCCCGCGGTGTTCCTCCTCTACTCTACCGGGCCACAGGATAGGCCAGAGGTTAAGTCACTGTGGCCCGGCGAGAGGGTGTCCCAGAGGGACTCTCATAGTGGGGGGGCCAGAAGGGCCCCCCTGCGCTGTGTCACCGCAGCGTCTACTGGCCCGCGCGGCATCGCCCTACGGGGCTCCTCTGCATTCAGAGGAGGCCGTGAGCGAGCGCGCGGGCACTCTATGTTTTGCTGGAAGGCACCCCGGAACACGTGGGGGCGCCTTCCGGCTCGCCGTGAAAGTGGGCGGCGGGTCCCCCGACCCTCCGCCCACGGCCGCTCTAGTCGGGGGCGCGCGCGTACTCCGCGCGGCGGCGCCCCCTGATCGCACGGCGGCGGGGCGGGAGCGTGAGACCAGCACGCTCCCGCTCCCGCAACTCCTCTCTTTTGGCCGCCATCACCTCGCCCGCAAACGCGGCGATGGCGGCCCAACTCTCTTGGCTGCCGACCATTTGCGGGATAATGGCCGGCAGCGACAGGTCGGCCCCAACGACGGCCACGAGGGAGGTCCGCTGCGCGCTCCAGGCGGAGCACACGGCCAGCGTGTGCTCTGCCGTATCCTCCGCATTGGACGCGCAGTACCGGCACTCGGGGCCCGACTCTATCCCCACCACCTCCCACAGGTACTTAGCAAAGCAGCCGTGACCTGTGAGGAGTTGGGTCAGGTGATAGGTCGGGGTCCCGTGCGCCCGCTCCACCCATGGCCGCAGGACCGGCCGGACCGCCTCTACGAGTCTCCGACTCGCAGAGGGGTCCTCCAACCTCATGGCCCACCCGCGGAAGAGATCGTCGCGAGCCTCCTGCCTCCAACGAACAATCTCCGCCGGAGTGGGCCACCCTCCATTGCTCCGCATCAGGGCACTCCGCTCGTAAACCCTCTCGAGGACTCCCGCCTCGAGGTCCCAGGGCAGGCTCGCCGCCAATAGGCACGCCGCCTCGTAAGAGACGGTGTGGTACGCTCTTGCAGCCCTCTGCGCTATCACCCGTTGCGGGCGACGCAACAGGGCGGTGTTGCTCGCGCAGAGGGCGGCCTTCGCCCATATGGGCGCTCCATATAGAGCCTTGGAGCGCACCACACCATCGTAGAGGCGGCGACAAGCGCTCCCGGGACCACCGCGGTTAGGCAGCAACTTCGCGAGCCTCCCGGCATACGACACCAACTTTGGCGCCAGCTGCCGGAAGTGCTCGCGGAAACTCCATCGACTGTCGAGGACCAATCCCAGGTACTTCATGGTCTCCCCGACACCGATGGAGGCGCCACCGACGGTGATTTGGGAGTCCCGAGGAGGTCGCATCCGAGGTCCATGAAAGTAGATGGCCTCGGACTTCTCCAATGCGACCGTGAGCCCGAGTGCCCTGATGCGGTGCACGACCTGCGCTACTCCCGCTGTAGCGAGGACCTTCGCGTCCCGAAATGTGGGTCCTTGCGCGGTGACCAGGGTGTCGTCGGCGTAACAGAGTACGCCGACTCCACGAAGGGTTGTACCGCGCAGGACCCAGTCGTAGCCGATGTTCCACAGGAGTGGCCCGAGGACTGACCCCTGTGGAACACCGCGAGACATGTCCCTGCGGACCACCTCCGACCGGGACGGGTAACACACGGCCCGGTCAACGAAGTAGTCCGCAAGGACTCGCCTGAGGTACCACGGGACATTGTGGTACCCCAGTGCCTCCATTATCGCCTGCCAGGGGAGGGTGTTGAAGGCGTTGGAGATATCCAACGAGACAGCCAACAACACCTCCCCCCGGCCCGTCACTCTGACGACGCTGTCTCTGAGACGGGAGATGGCGTCCAACGTCGACCTCCCGCGACGGAAACCAAATTGGCCGTCGCTGAGGTTGGGTCCCGCCCCCTCCAGGTGGCGGACGAGACGCGCAGCGAGCACCCGCTCAAAGAGTTTGCACGTCTCGTCCAGCAAGACGATGGGCCGGTAGGCCGATGGCGACTCCATCGGCCGCCCGTGCTTCCGGAGCAGCACGAGCCGGCCCTCCTTCCACCGTCGCGGGACCCTTCCCGACGCCAACGACTCCGTCATCAGAGACAGCGTCTCCTCCTCGAACGCCGGCATCACGGCGGCGATGACCCGCCCAGGGACGCCGTCCGGACCCGGGGCGCGGTTCCTAAGTTTCATCTTAAGAACCGCTACCCCTAACTCGGCTTCGGACACGGGCGGGACATCCCCGTCCTCCACCGGTGCCGGCAACGCCGCCATTTGCGGCGGCGACCACTCCTCCTGTACGGGGAACAGGGTGCGGACCACCAATTCGGCAAAGGCCGGCTCGAGTGACCGGGTGAGGGGGGGCGCCCAAGGCTTCAGCTTTTCGCATACCACCTTATACGGACGCCCCCACGGGTCCCGGTCGAGGCTCTCCAGCCACTCGACCCAGGCCGCCTCCTTGGCAGCCCTGATCCCCGCACCGAGGGCGGCTCGGGCCGCTCGGTAAGCGACGAGGTGCCCCTCCTCCTGGGCGAGGTCTCTGCCCCGCCTCCTGCGGTAGCGGGTGTACGTGCGCTGGGCTGCGTGACACGCAGTACGCAGCGTCGCAAGGTGGGGTTGCCACCAGTACACCCGCCCTCGCGGGGGAGCAGGACCTCTCCGCCGCATCGCGGCGTCGCAGACGCGAGTCAGCGCCCCCGCCAGGCGGTCCGCCCTCGCGTCCACGTCCGGAGCCTCGTCGCTTGACCCAGCGACCCATCGCTCCACGATGGCCGCCTCCCTGGCCACGTCCCTGTCCAGGGTGGCGAGCCGCCATCGCGGACCCTCCCCCACCAGGGGACGGCTCAGGTCTGCCGGAGCACCGATGGGGGCCGCAGCGATGCCGAACCACACGTACCTGTGGTCCGACAAGGTCTCAACCCCCTCGGCGACTCTCCAGCCATGCGCGCGGTTTGCCAGAGCGGGACTAGCGAAGGACAGATCCACTATGGATCCGCCCTGGGACCGCACGCATGTCTGCACCGCCCCCCGGTTGAGCAGCACCAGCCCAGTGGACACCGCCCACTCCTCCAACACCTCTCCCCGCGGGTCAGTTGCCGGATTTCCCCACGCCCTGGATTTGGCGTTGAAATCCCCGGCAACGACCACGGGGGTGGGGTGTACATCAGCCAACATTGCCCCGACTTCCACGAGCCATTGCTCGAAGTCGGCGAGGCTTCTGTTGGGTGAAAAGTACACCCCACACACTGCAATGTCTCCCAGCACGACGAGGACACAGCCGTGTCCTCTGAGCACTCTGTTGTGACACAGAGCGCCGCACTGGGAGACAATTGCCACCGAACCGTCGCGATCGCCGACCCAGTCGTCCCGGGCGCGAACGCAGTACGGTTCAGCGACAACGGCCAGTGTCGCCTGCCACTGCGCCGCGGTCTGGAGCAATAAGTCCTGAGCCGCTGCACAGTGGTTGACGTTGGCCTGCAGTATGCTGGTGTTGGCCATCTACGCTTGGGCGGTGTCCATCTCCTCCACTGGCACTGGCACTTGCGGTGCCACAGGCGGTGGTGGCCCATTGCCGCCACCCGCCTTCCGTCCGCGGCCTCGGCCGCTCCCCCCTTTCTGGGGTCCAGCCTGGCATCCTTTGGTGCCAAGGCGGTGGGCAGCCGCCGCCCCTTTCGCCGCACACGCCGGGCAGTGTGGCTCAGCCGCGCACCCCGCGGACTTGTGGCCGGACTGGCCGCAGCGGAAACACAGTCCGCTGCGATCCACAGTGCACGCGCACTTTGCCCCCACATGCCCCGGCTCGAGGCAGCGGAAACAGCGCTGCGGCCTGGGCGCGAGGAGGGTGGCCCGGACTTGGGTCCACCCCACGGTAAGGCGACGGCCATCCGTCACCCTCCGTGCAGCCGCGATGGGGCACTTAACCCACACGGCGCCCTCGCGCCCAGGTGGCCGGAAGACCGCCCCCACCTTTACGTTGGTGGCGGCGCAGTCTCCGACCTCCGCCACCATCGCCGCCACCCTTTCTGGCGTGTCCGCGTCGCTCAGGCCGGTGATGCGCATCTCCACGCACCTTTCCGGCCTGGCGACGCGTACCTCGTTTCCGAGGGCCTCCCTCAGCCTCTCGGCGAGGGCATCGGCCTTCCGGCCCCTTTCGGCGCCAGCCACCTCCAAAATTTTGCCGCCCGTGGCCGCCGTGCGAAATCGCAGACCGTCAATTCCGAGGCCTTTCAGGTCGATTGACCTTTCGGCCTCGGTGAGGACAGCCGCGTATGTCGCACCTCTCTCCACCGCCTCACTCTGCAGAGTGAGGACCACTGCAGCGGTGCGGGGGGCGCGGAGCTTCTTGGCGCTCTTCTTTCCGCGGGCGGCCTGTGAGGGTGCCGGCGTCACCTTTGGTGGGGCTGGTGTCCTTTTAGGACGACCAGCCACCACATTCCATGCCTCCGTTTGTTGAGGCGGAGAGGAGGGGGAGGAGGCCGAAGGGCACCCCTGCGGGGGGCACCCCTGCCGGGAGGCCTGCGCCTCCGCCGCCGCAGCGCTCCTCCTCCCTCGCCTTCTTCCCGCCCCAACGCTCCTACCGTTGGCGTCAGCCGGGGGTGCGGCGGAGCCGGAGGCAGGAGGGGCCACGGCGGGCCGAGCGGTCGGGGAGCGGACAGGAGGAGGCCCACTCGGGCGAACGATGGCCGGGGCGGCCACAGCGGGGGGGTCGGCCGGGCGGACGGAAGGGCCGGCGCGGCGGACGGCAGGGTCGGCGGCGCGGCCGGAGGGGCCGGCGGGGAGGCGGACGGCGGTGCCGCGCGCGTCGGCCGCCAGCGGCGGACGCAGTCGCGGCTCCGGCAGGAGGCGGTCCGCAATCCCGTCCAGGCGAGCGTCCACCATGAAGAGGATCTCATCCCTCGTCATGGCTGGCGCGGCGCTCGCCTGCAGCTTCTTCAGCCCCTCCATTTCCGCACGCAGGGCTCTTAGCTCGCCTTGGAGTCGGACGACTTCGTCCGAGTCCGTGCGGGATTTGAGCTCCCGCGCGTTCTCCAAAATGGAGTTTGCAGCAGCTCTCAGGCCCTGTACGTATTGGCCCTTGAGCCTCGACGATTTCTGGGCGATCGTCCGGATCGTCTCCACGGCCGCCTCGATAGAGTTGGTCAGCTGCTCAGCCCGTAGGTCATGAGCAGCCGACGACGGCACCGGCGTCACAGCAGCTGCTGAGGGAAGGGGAGGATCCCGCAAAAAGGAGGTTCTCCTCTCCTCCTGTTGCCGTAGCTCCTCCGCCATCTCCTCCTCAGCCTGGAGTTCGATCTCCCGCTCTCTGGCCTCTTTTAGATCGGCCTTCGCTTTAGCGAGGCCGACGTAATTGCCGGTCGTCGGGGGACGGCCGCGACCACGCTTGCTCGTAGCCGGTCTCCCACACCGCCCCGCCGAGCCCTCGCTCTCAGCGTCTGACTCGGCGAGGCGCTTGCGCCAGAACCGGCTAGGTGAGGGCGTGGGGGAGCGCGAGCTCACCTCCATGAGGGTGCCCGTGCTGCCGTCGGATTCCGACAGCTCACGGGCTACCCTCTCCAGGTCGGTGCGCGTTAAGCGCACGGACACCTCCTTGAGGGCCGGGGATGGACTTCCGGGCCTCGTAAAAACACCGTCCGACTTAGCCTGAAGGGCAGAGTCGGACTCACCGTCCGATGTCGCCCCGCGAAGGGCGGCACCAGACCCGCCCGAGGCCGCCCTGACAAGGGCAGCCCCAGACCCACCCGACGCCGCCGAAGCAACAGCCAAGCCGTCGGTTGGTGCCGCGACCTCGTCGCTTCCATCGCCACTAGTGGCGCTGGAAGCGACGAAACTACCCGCAGCACAAAGCTCACTTGAGGCACTCGGCCTCAAGGAGAAGAAGTCGTTTTTGCCCCCCCCAGAATACGAGGGGCAGCCCGACACCGGATTGGCGCCGGGGAGGGATTCTCCTGCCAAGCAGGTACCCTCCTGGGGTAATTTCTTTTTCAAAACTGACTCCATGATGTAGTTAAAAGCATTTCGGCTATGGGAGGTTACACACGCCGCTTTCCCAACACGGCGTGGGTGCTATTTTTGGGGCTGAAACCCAGGGCCAGCACTGAACCTGCAGGTTTGGTCGCTAATGACTGGTGTACCCTCCAGCCGCTCTTGCGAGCACCTCTACGCCACGTGCCACAACGCAGAGGATTAGGGATTTTTATAGAGGTTGTCTCCTCGCCGCCCGAGAGCCCCCGGTCCCACTCAGTGTGGGATTCCGGGTCTGCCGACGGTGGCCGAAGCCTGCCCGGTAGCTGCGCAAGCGCATCGTACCGAGCCCGTCGCCAAGTGCAGAGCCCGAGATGGACCCCGCTGGACATCCAGCAGCAGGCTGCCACTGGAAATCCCCTCTCCTGGTTTTGGTCCGCGCCGGCCAAGGCCGGTACCCCCCATATCTGGGGGGCGTTCCCCTATCCGCCACCCGGGGACGCGTCCGATGGGAGACCAGAAACTCCACACGGAAGGTTAGGTTAGGTTAGGTTAGGTTAGGTTTTTTTTTTTTTTTTTTTTTTTTTTTTATTTTTTTTTTTTTTTTTTTTTTTTTTTTTTTTTTTTTTTTTTTTTTTGGTTACGCGGGGGAATGCATTTACGCACTTCGCCGCCCTGCTGTCGGGGGACAACAGGGCGCCTTTGTGTGGGACTCCCAGCCCGAGGGCTGGACTACCCACTAAACCCCCGCGGTGTTCCTCCTCTACTCTACCGGGCCACAGGATAGGCCAGAGGTTAAGTCACTGTGGCCCGGCGAGAGGGTGTCCAGAAGGGACTCTCATAGTGGGGGGGCCAGAAGGGCCCCCCTGCGCTGTGTCACCGCAGCGTCTACTGGCCCGCGCGGCATCGCCCTACGGGGCTCCTCTGCATTCAGAGGAGGCCGTGAGCGAGCGCGCGGGCACTCTATGTTTTGCTGGAAGGCACCCCGGAACACGTGGGGGCGCCTTCCGGCTCGCCGTGAAAGTGGGCGGCGGGTCCCCCGACCCTCCGCCCACGGCCGCTCTAGTCGGGGGCGCGCGCATACTCCGCGCGGCGGCGCCCCCTAATCGCACGGCGGCGGGGCGGGAGCGTGAGACCAGCACGCTCCCGCTCCCGCAACTCCTCTCTTTTGGCCGCCATCACCTCGCCCGCAAACGCGGCGATGGCGGCCCAACTCTCTTGGCTGCCGACCATTTGCGGGATAATGGCCGGCAGCGACAGGTCGGCCCCAACGACGGCCACGAGGGAGGTCCGCTGCGCGCTCCAGGCGGAGCACACGGCCAGCGTGTGCTCTGCCGTATCCTCCGCATTGGACGCGCAGTACCGGCACTCGGGGCCCGACTCTATCCCCACCACCTCCCACAGGTACTTAGCAAAGCAGCCGTGACCTGTGAGGAGTTGGGTCAGGTGATAGGTCGGGGTCCCGTGCGCCCGCTCCACCCATGGCCGCAGGACCGGCCGGACCGCCTCTACGAGTCTCCGACTCGCAGAGGGGTCCTCCAACCTCATGGCCCACCCGCGGAAGAGATCGTCGCGAGCCTCCTGCCTCCAACGAACAATCTCCGCCGGAGTGGGCCACCCTCCATTGCTCCGCATCAGGGCACTCCGCTCGTAAACCCTCTCGAGGACTCCCGCCTCGAGGTCCCAGGGCAGGCTCGCCGCCAATAGGCACGCCGCCTCGTAAGAGACGGTGTGGTACGCTCTTGCAGCCCTCTGCGCTATCACCCGTTGCGGGCGACGCAACAAGGCGGTGTTGCTGGCGCAGAGGGCGGCTTTCGCCCATATGGGCGCTCCATACAACGCCTTGGAGCGCACCACACCGTCGTAGAGGCGGCGACAAGCGCTCCCGGGACCACCGCGGTTAGGCAGCAACTTCGCGAGCCTCCCGGCATACGACACCAACTTTGGCGCCAGCTGCCGGAAGTGCTCGCGGAAACTCCATCGACTGTCGAGGACCAATCCCAGGTACTTCATGGTCTCCCCGACATCGATGGAGGCGCCACCGACGGTGATTTGGGAGTCCCGAGGAGGTCGCATCCGAGGCCCATGAAAGTAAATGGCCTCGGACTTCTCCAAAGCGACCGTGAGCCCGAGTGCCCCGATGCGGCGCACGACCTGCGCTACTCCCGCTGTAGCGAGGGCCTTCGCGTCCCGAAATGTGGGTCCTTGCGCGGTGACCAGGGTGTCGTCGGCGTAACATAGTACGCCGACTCCACGAAGGGTTGTACCGCGCAGGACCCAGTCGTACCCGATGTTCCACAGGAGTGGCCCGAGGACTGACCCCTGTGGAACACCGCGAGACATGTCCCTGCGGACCACCTCCGACCGGGACGGGTAACACACGGCCCGGTCAACGAAGTAGTCCGCAAGGACTCGCCTGAGGTACCACGGGACATTGTGGTACCCCAGTGCCTCCATTATCGCCTGCCAGGGGAGGGTGTTGAAGGCGTTGGATATGTCCAACGAGACAGCCAACAACACCTCCCCCCGGCCCGTCACTCTGACGACGCTGTCTCTGAGACGGGAGATGGCGTCCAACGTCGACCTCCCGCGACGGAAACCAAATTGTCCGTCGCTGAGGTTGGGCCCCGCGCCCTCCAGGTGGCGGACGAGACGCGCAGCGAGCACCCGCTCAAAGAGCTTGCACGTCTCGTCCAGCAAGACGATGGGCCGGTAGGCCGATGGCGACTCCATCGGCCGCCCGTGCTTCCGGAGCAGCACGAGCCGGCCCTCCTTCCACCGTCGCGGGACCCTTCCCGACGCCAACGACTCCGTCATCAGAGACAGCGTCTCCTCCTCGAACGCCGGCATCACGGCGGCGATGACCCGCCCAGGGACGCCGTCCGGACCCGGGGCGCGGTTCCTAAGTTTCATCTTAAGAACCGCTACCCCTAACTCGGCTTCGGACACGGGCGGGACATCCCCGTCCTCCACCGGCGCCGGCAACGCCGCCATTCGCGGCGGCGACCACTCCTCCTGTACGGGGAACAGGTTGCGGACCACCAATTCGGCAAAGGCCGGCTCGAGTGACCGGGTGAGGGGGGGCGCCCAAGGCTTCAGCTTTTCGCATACCACCTTATACGGACGCCCCCACGGGTCCCGGTCGAGGCTCTCCAGCCACTCGACCCAGGCCGCCTCCTTGGCAGCCCTGATCCCCGCACCGAGGGCGGCTCGGGCCGCTCGGTAAGCGACGAGGTGCTCCTCCTCCTGGGCGAGGTCTCTGCCCCGCCTCCTGCGGTAGCGGGTGTACGTGCGCTGGGCTGCGTGACACGCAGTACGCAGCGTCGCAAGGTGGGGTTGCCACCAGTACACCCGCCCTCGCGGGGGAGCAGGACCTCTCCGCCGCATCGCGGCGTCGCAGACGCGAGTCAGCGCCCCCGCCAGGCGGTCCGCCCTCGCGTCCACGTCCGGAGCCTCGTCGCTTGACCCAGCGACCCATCGCTCCACGATGGCCGCCTCCCTGGCCACGTCCCTGTCCAGGGTGGCGAGCCGCCATCGCGGACCCTCCCCCACCAACCTTTCGAAGTAGGTCTGTCTACTTGTGCCCCCGCGTACCTGACTGTGACCTGTCTTTCGCTCAGGTAGCTGCACAGAAGTTGGTAGACAGACTGGTCGCATCCAGTGGCCAGGATCTGGTGTTTTATTCCGGGCCACCACGCATTGTCGAAAGCCCCCTCGATGTCGAGGGAGACAACTCCGACGATGCGTTTTTGCCCGACGTGATCTCTTATGAGCTGTACAGCATCATACAAAGCGTCCTCGGTGCTGCGCTGCGGCATAAAGCCATATTGGCGCAGGCTCAGTCCTCCGCCCACCCCGAGCTGCCAGAGAAGCCTCCCGGCCATCATCTTCTCCAGGATCTTCCCCAGGACTGACAGGAGCCCGATTGGCCTGTATGATTTCGGCTGCGAGTAGTCATCTCTGTTGGGCTTAGGCAGGATTTTGACTACCGCAGCCTTCCAGTCCTTAGGGAAGTATCCCAGAGAAAGGCAGGCGTTCATCAGGGCGACAAATACATCATTTCTCGCCCTGATGGCCGCACTGCAGATGTCGGCCGTGAGGCCGTCCCCCCCGGGCGCCTTTTTAGGGTGGATGCCCCTCAAGACGCCCGAGAGCTCGTGCTGGGAGAAGGGAATGGACGGCTCAGGTTAGGTTAGGTTAGGTTAGGTTAGGTTTTTTTTTTTTTTTTTTTTTTTTTTTTTTTTTTTTTTTTTTTTTTTTTTTTTTTTTTTTTTTTGGTTACGCGGGGGAATGCATTTACGCACTTCGCCGCCCTGCTGTCGGGGGACAACAGGGCGCCTTTGTGTGGGACTCCCAGCCCGAGGGCTGGACTACCCACTAAACCCCCGCGGTGTTCCTCCTCTACTCTACCGGGCCACAGGATAGGCCAGAGGTTAAGTCACTGTGGCCCGGTGAGAGGGTGTCCAGAAGGGACTCTCATAGTGGGGGGGCCAGAAGGGCCCCCCTGCGCTGTGTCGCCGCAGCGTCTCCTCGCCCGCGACGCATCGCCCTACGGGGCTCCTCTGCATTCAGAGGAGGCCGTGAGCGAGCGCGCGGGCACTCTATGTTTTGCTGGAAGGCACCCCGGAACACGTGGGGGCGCCTTCCGGCTCGCCGTGAAAGTGGGCGGCGGGTCCCCCGACCCTCCGCCCACGGCCGCTCTAGTCGGGGGCGCGCGCATACTCCGCGCGGCGGCGCCCCCTAATCGCACGGCGGCGGGGCGGGAGCGTGAGACCAGCACGCTCCCGCTCCCGCAACTCCTCTCTTTTGGCCGCCATCACCTCGCCCGCAAACGTGGCGATGGCGGCCCAACTCTCTTGGCCGCCGACCATTTGCGGGATAATGGCCGGCAGCGACAGGTCGGCCCCGACAACGGCCACGAGGGAGGTCCGCTGCGCGCTCCAGGCGGAGCACACGGCCAGCGTGTGCTCTGCCGTGTCCTCCGCATTGGACGCGCAGTACCGGCACTCGGGGCCCGACTCTATCCCTACCACCTCCCACAGGTACTTGGCAAAACAGCCGTGACCTGTGAGGAGTTGGGTCAGGTGATAGGTCGGGGTCCCGTGCGCCCGCTCCACCCATGGCCGCAGGACCGGCCGGACCGCCTCTACGAGTCTCCGACTCGCAGAGGGGTCCTCCAACCTCATGGCCCACCTACGGAAGAGATCGTCGCGAGCCTCCTGCCTCCAACGTACGATCTCCGCCGGGGTGGGCCACCCTCCATTGCTCCGCATCAGGGCACTCCGCTCATACACCGCCTCGAGGACTCCCGCCTCGAGGTCCCAGGGCAGGCTCGCCGCCAATAGGCACGCCGCCTCGTAAGAGACGGTGTGGTACGCTCTTGCAGCCCTCTGCGCTATCACCCGTTGTGGGCGACGCAACAAGGCGGTGTTGCTGGCGCAGAGGGCGGCTTTCGCCCATATGGGCGCTCCATACAACGCCTTGGAGCGCACCACACCGTCGTAGAGGCGGCGACAAGCGCTCCCGGGACCACCGCGGTTAGGCAGCAACTTCGCGAGCCTCCCGGCATACGACACCAACTTTGGCGCCAGCTGCCGGAAGTGCTCGCGGAAACTCCATCGACTGTCGAGGACCAATCCCAGGTACTTCATGGTCTCCCCGACACCGATGGAGGCGCCACCGACGGTGATTTGGGAGTCCCGAGGAGGTCGCATCCGAGGCCCATGAAAGTAAATGGCCTCGGACTTCTCCAAAGCGACCGTGAGCCCGAGTGCCCTGATGCGGCGCACGACCTGCGCTACTCCCGCTGTAGCGAGGGCCTTCGCGTCCCGAAATGTGGGTCCTTGCGCGGTGACCAGGGTGTCGTCGGCGTAACATAGTACGCCGACTCCACGAAGGGTTGTACCGCGCAGGACCCAGTCGTACCCGATGTTCCACAGGAGTGGCCCGAGGACTGACCCCTGTGGAACACCGCGAGACATGTCCCTGCGGACCACCTCCGACCGGGACGGGTAACACACGGCCCGGTCAACGAAGTAGTCCGCAAGGACTCGCCTGAGGTACCACGGGACATTGTGGTACCCCAGTGCCTCCATTATCGCCTGCCAGGGGAGGGTGTTGAAGGCGTTGGATATGTCCAACGAGACAGCCAACAACACCTCCCCCCGGCCCGTCACTCTGACGACGCTGTCTCTGAGACGGGAGATGGCGTCCAACGTCGACCTCCCGCGACGGAAACCAAATTGTCCGTCGCTGAGGTTGGGCCCCGCCCCCTCCAGGTGGCGGACGAGACGCGCAGCGAGCACCCGCTCAAATAGCTTGCACGTCTCGTCCAGCAAGACGATGGGCCGGTAGGCCGATGGCGACTCCATCGGCCGCCCGTGCTTCCGGAGCAGCACGAGCCGGCCCTCCTTCCACCGTCGCGGGACCCTTCCCGACGCCAACGACTCCGTCATCAGAGACAGCGTCTCCTCCTCGAACGCCGGCATCACGGCGGCGATGACCCGCCCAGGGACGCCGTCCGGACCCGGGGCGCGGTTCCTAAGTTTCATCTTAAGAACCGCTACCCCTAACTCGGCTTCGGACACGGGCGGGACATCCCCGTCCCCCACCGGCGCCGGCAACGCCGCCATTCGCGGCGGCGACCACTCCTCCTGTACGGGGAACAGGGTGCGGACCACCAATTCGGCAAAGGCCGGCTCGAGTGACCGGGTGAGGGGGGGCGCCCAAGGCTTCAGCTTTTCGCATACCACCTTATACGGACGCCCCCACGGGTCCCGGTCGAGGCTCTCCAGCCACTCGACCCAGGCCGCCTCCTTGGCAGCCCTGATCCCCGCACCGAGGGCGGCTCGGGCCGCTCGGTAAGCGACGAGGTGCTCCTCCTCCTGGGCGAGGTCTCTGCCCCGCCTCCTGCGGTAGCGGGTGTACGTGCGCTGGGCTGCGTGACACGCAGTACGCAGCGTCGCAAGGTGGGGTTGCCACCAGTACACCCGCCCTCGCGGGGGAGCAGGACCTCTCCGCCGCATCGCGGCGTCGCAGACGCGAGTCAGCGCCCCCGCCAGGCGGTCCGCCCTCGCGTCCACGTCCGGAGCCTCGTCGCCTGACCCAGCGACCCATCGCTCCACGATGGCCGCCTCCCTGGCCACGTCCCTGTCCAGGGTGGCGAGCCGCCATCGTGGGCCCTCCCCCACCAGGGGACGGCTCAGGTCTGCCGGAGCACCGGTGGGGGCCGCAGCGATGCCGAACCACACGTACCTGTGGTCCGACAAGGTCTCGACCCCCTCGGCGACTCTCCAGCCATGCGCGCGGTTGGCCAGCGCGGGACTGGCAAAGGACAGATCCACTATGGATCCGCCCTGGGACCGCACGCATGTCTGCACCGCCCCCCGGTTGAGCAGCACGAGCCCAGTGGACACCGCCCACTCCTCCAACACCTCTCCCCGCGGGTCAGTTGCCGGATTTCCCCACGCCCTGGATTTGGCGTTGAAATCCCCGGCAACGACCACGGGGGTGGGGTGCACATCAGCCAACATTGCCCCGACTTCCACGAGCCATTGCTCGAAGTCGGCGAGGCTTCTGTTGGGTGAAAAGTACACCCCACACACTGCAATGTCTCCCAGCACGACGAGGACACAGCCGTGTCCTCTGAGCACTCTGTTATGACACAGAGCGCCGCACTGGGAGACAATTGCCACCGAACCGTCGCGATCGCCGGCCCAGTCGTCCCGGGCGCGAACGCAGTACGGTTCGGCGACAACGGCCAGTGTCGCCTGCCACTGCGCCGCGGTCTGGAGCAATAAGTCCTGAGCCGCTGCGCAGTGGTTGGCGTTGGCCTGCAGTATTCTGGTGTTGGCCATCTACACTTGGGCGGTGTCCATCTCCTCCAGCACTGGCACTTGCGGTGCCACAGGCGGTGGTGGCCCATTGCCGCCACCCGCCTTCCGTCCACTGCCTCGGCCGCCCCCCTTCTGGGGTCCAGCCGGGCAACCCTTCGCGCCCAGGCGGTGGGCAGCCGCCACCCCCTTCGCCGCGCACGCCGGGCAGTGGGGCTCAGCCGCGCACACCGCGGACTTGTGGCCGGACTGGCCGCAGCGGAAACACAGTCCGCTGCGATCCACAGTGCACGCGCACTTTGCCCCCACATGGCCCGGCTCGAGGCAGCGGAAACAGCGCTGTGGCCTGGGCGCGAGGAGGGTGGCCCGGACTTGGGTCCACCCCACGGTAAGGCGACGGCCATCCGTCACCCTCCGTGCAGCCGCGATGGGGCACTTGACCCACACGGCGCCCTCGCGCCCAGGTGGCCGGAAGACCGCCCCCACCTTTACGTTGGTGGCGGCGCAGTCTCCAACCTCCGCCACCATCGCCGCCACCCTTTCAGGCGTGACTGCGTCGCTCAGGCCGGTGATGCGCAACTCCACGCACCTTTCCGGCCTGGCGACGCGTACCCCGTCTCCGAGGGCCTCCCTCAGCCTCTCGGCGAGTGCGTCGGCCTTGCGGCCCCTTTCGGGGCCAGCCACCTCCAGGACCTTGCCGCCCGTGGCCGCCGTGCGGAATCGCAGGCCGTCAATCCCGAGGCCCTTTAGGTCTATTGACCTTTCGGCCTCGGTCAGGACGGCCGCGTACGTCACACCCCTCTCCACCGCCTCACTCGGCAGAGTGAGGACCACGGCAGCAGTGCGGGGGGCGCGGAGCTTTTTCGCACTCTTCTTCTTCTTCCCACGAGAGGGGGCCGGCGTCACCTTTGGTGGGGCTGGTGTCCTTTTAGGACGGCCAGCCACCACGTTCCACGCCTCCGTCTGTTGAGGGGGAGAGGAGGCTGGGGGGCACCCCCGCCGGGAGGCCTGTGCCTCCGCTGCCGCAGCGCTCCTCCTCCCTCGCCTCCTTCCCACCCCAACGCTCCCACCGGCGCCGTTGGCGTCAGCCGGGGGCGCGGCGGAGCCGGAGGCAGGAGGGGCCGCAGCGGGACGAGCGGTTGGGGAGCGGACAGGAGGAGGCCCGCTCGGGCGAACGACGGCCAGGGCGGCCACAGCGGGGGGGCTGGCCGGGCGGACGGCAGGGTCGGCAGCGCGGACGGAAGGGCCGGCGCGGCGGAC
The DNA here is from genome assembly GCA_947308005.1 of Yponomeuta malinellus. Classification (NCBI taxonomy): domain Eukaryota; kingdom Metazoa; phylum Arthropoda; class Insecta; order Lepidoptera; family Yponomeutidae; genus Yponomeuta; species Yponomeuta malinellus. The sequence goes on along the minus strand of OX371009.1, from coordinate 8,726 downwards.
GGCAGGGTCGGCGGCGCGGACGGAGGGGCCGGCGGCGCGGACGGAGGGGCCAGCGGGGGGGCGGACGGCGGCGCCGCGTGCGTCGGCCGCCAGCGGCGGACGCAATCGCGGCTCCGGCAGGAGGCGGTCCGCAATCCCGTCCAGGCGAGCGTCCACCATGAAGAGGATTTCATCCCTCGTCATGGCTGGCGCGGCGCTCGCCTGCAGCTTCTTCAGCCCCTCCATTTCCGCCCGCAGAGCTCTCAGCTCGCCTTGGAGTCGGACGACTTCGTCCGACTCGGTGCGAGCTTTGAGCTCTCGCGCGTTCTCCAGGATGGAGCTGGCGGCAGCCCTGAGACCCTGGACGAATTGGCCCTTCAGCCTGGACGACTTCTGGGCTATCGTCCGAATGGTCTCGACCGCCGCCTCGATGGAGCTGGTCAGCTGCTCAGCCCGGAGGTCGTGAGCAGCCGACGGCACCGGGGTCACCACTGGTGGCGGTGAGCGGAGGGCAGAGTCCCGCCTGAAGGATGCTCTCCCCTCCTCATGTCGCCGGAGCTCCTCGGCCAGCTCCGCCTCGGCCTGGAGCTCCAGCTCCCACTCTTGCGCCTTTTGTAGGTCGGCCTTCGCCTTGGCGAGGCCGACGTACTGGCCTGTCGTCGGGGGACGGCCGCGACCGCGTTTGCTGGTGGCCGGTCTACCACACCGCCCCGCCGAGCCCTCGCTCTCAGCGTCAGACTCGGCGAGGCGCTTGCGCCAGAACCGGCTGGGTGAGGGCGTGGGGGAGCGCGAGCTCACCTCCATGAGGGTGCCCGTGCTGCCGTCGGATTCCGACAGCTCACGGGCAACCCTCTCTAGGTCCATGCGCGTTAAGCGCACTGACGCCTCCTTGAGGACCGGGGATGGACTTCCGGGCCTCGTAAAAACACCGTCCGACTTAGCCTGAAGGGCAGAGCCGGACCCACCGTCCGATGTCGCCCCGCGAGGAGTGGCACCAGACCCGCCTGAGGCCGCCCTGACAAGGGCAGCCCCAGACCCGCCCGACGCCGCCCTGACAAGGGCAGCATCAGGCCCGTCCGGAGCCGCCCTGACAAGGGCAGCCCCAGACTCGCCCGAGGCCGCCCTGACAAGGGCAGCCCCAGACCCGCCCGACGCCGCCCTGACAAGGGCAGCATCAGGCCCGTCCGGAGCCGCCCTGACAAGGGCAGCCCCAGACCCGTCCGGAGCCGCCCTGACAAGGGCAGCCCCAGACCCGTCCGGAGCCGCCCTGACAAGGGCAGCCCCAGACCCACCCGAAGCCGCCCCAACAGGGGCAGCATCAGGCCCGTCCGAAGCCGCCCTGACAAGGGCAGCATCAGACCCACTTCCTCCAAGCACGGGGGAAGGAGAAGACATATTATTCGTATGTAGTCGCATAAATCGCATAGATCGCATAAATCGCCAGTTGCGCCAAGAATTGCAGTCCGAGGTTCGGTCACCCAACGTGCCACTCCGTTACGGTGGTCACGTTGGGGTCCAGGGCACACGACGGGGACGTACTCGACTGCTCTTGGGGCGTGCCCCAGGTTAGGTTAGGTTAGGTTAGGTTAGGTTAGGTTAGGTTAGGTTAGGTTAGGTTAGGTTAGGTTAGGTTAGGTTTTTTTTTTTTTTTTTTTTTTTTTTTTTTTTTTTTTTTTTTTTTTTTTTTTTTTTTTTTTTCTCTAGTACCTCCAACATAATCGGAGACTATGCTAATCTAACTCTTTCATTCCAGTTCAGTCTTTTATGCTTCTCGTACTTTCATTCTGCATACTGGTTCTTTCTTGCATCCTTCATCTTTCATTCCATAGTGGGTGGGATTCCCATTTCCTACGTCCTTAATATCACTAACTATCTTGCCGCTACTTTATTTTAATTTCAGGTTTTAGGGCCTAGAAACACATACACAGTTTTTTATTCAATTTTTTGACATTTTGCAACAGGGAATTTCTTATTTTGTGGTACATCTTTATACTTATTACATTATTCTATTACATCTTATTTTTTAATTATTATCTATCTATGTTATACAGTTTTTAATTTTAACTTTACATTTACAATTTCTCAGTTAAGTTCCCAACTCCTGGGCATTTACACATTCTTATTTTCTATATCTTTACATAATGTTGTATGCTAATATACTTCAATATATTGAAACAACATTCTTATTTCGCTTTATTTCTTAATATTACCTTTTTTGCGATCTTTGTGCAGTAATTAAGGAACTCTTCCAAGCCCTTGCTCATCATAATATCTTTGACATTTTCGCGCGTTATCCGTGTACCCAATTCCTGTTCAACTTCAAATCTTTCCCTGGCGTGTACAGGACAGTCGAATAGCAGGTGTGGGACCGTCTCGCTGCAACCATCGTCGCAAATGCACGATGGGCTCTCTTTACACTTGAAGCGGTTCAAGTATTCTGAGAACCCACCGTGCCCAGTCATAATTTGGGTTGTGACGCTGGTTGCCTCGAATTTCCTAATTACCCTGTACGCCGCCACCGCGTCTGGGAAGAACAGCTTGGTAACAGATGCAGTTCCTCCTGAAACGTATCTTTTGTTCCATTCGTCAAGCGTATTCGTACGAATACTCCGCCTGACGAATGAAACCGGACACAGGTCATAGTCCGGCATCCGCTTCGACTTCGTGGCTGCCTCCTTCGCCAGAAAATCAGCCCTCTCATTCCCCTCCAGCCCTGCGTGCGCTTTAATCCAGAACAAGGACACAGCCTTGTTCTGGAGAGATATAGCTACTAAATTATCTCGCACTTCCACTGCCAGGGGATGGAGACAGCTGTAATTCTGGATGGTTTGGAGGGCTGCCATCGAGTCGCTGTAGACACCGAACGATGACGATTTGTGCTTCAAGATTTCTCTAGTGGCCACGCATATCGCCAGGAGCTCGGCCTGGTAGACCGTACAGTATTTGGAGAGAGCAAGCTTGAGGGCCTTTGTCTCGGCCCCGCCACTCCAGAGAGATAGCGCGGCTCCGACTCGGCCCTCAATCTTGCTCCCGTCAGTGAAAATTCGGACCTCTTGATCATTGTTGGCATCGAGATGCTCTTGGTCCACCAGGCTGATGAGCTCCAGGTTTACATGCGCGGCTGGATGTGGCGCTTCGGCTGCTGGTGCCATCCGCTCGACATCCCCACCCCCAAGCATCGGCTGCGGTACTCCCTTCTTGGCCTCATATAATGAGGCCACCTCACGGACTCGGAGGTCGAGAGGGAGTATCCCAGCCAAAACGAGTGCTGAGTTTAGGGATACCGTGCGGTAGGCCTTACACAGCTTCTGCGCGAATCCACGCTGAACTGCTCCCAACTGTCTCCTTACACCCAGTTTTGAGGCTGCTGGGGCCCACACGCTGGCAGCGTACAGGATAATGGGTTCGACGGCCGCCACGTAGATCGTCCTAAGAACCTCTGGGTGCAAGCCCCAGCTGGTCTTGGCCACTCTGCATAACTGTCTGTATACACCTATCGCCCTCCTACAGACACTCGAGACGTGCGCGTTAAAAGTCAGCTTTTCGTCGATGGTGACACCCAATATTTTGATCTCCTTGGACATGGCGACGGCGACCCCGCCCATGCTCAGGCGCGGGGTGTCGTACTTTAATCTTTTGGTAATAACCATTGCCTTTGTTTTTTGCGGGGCGAAGTTCAGTTTGTTGGCAATTCCCCACGCCCGAACACGCTCGAGAGCGGCATTGGCATGCCCTTGGATCTCCAAAGCGGTGTCACCATCGAAGACGAGCACTACATCATCAGCAAATGCCTGACAGTGAACCTGTTCTCCCTCTAGGGCTCTCAGTAGAGGATCCAGCAGGAGGTTCCAGAGGATGGGCCCGGCTATAGAGCCCTGCACACACCCCTTCTCTGGCGCCCTTTCATGTTCTTCTCCGGCATATCTGACCCGGACTTTGCGGTTCTGGAGGTAGCTGTCCATGACCCACCTCAAGTTGATCGGACATTTTTCCTCGGCCAGCCGGACTCTGATGGCAGGCCACCAAGCGTTGTCAAAAGCCCCCTCTATATCCAGTGATACCAGTGTCGTTATCTTCTTTTGGTCAAGTTTGCTACGGATATGCTGCACTAGGATATAGAGGGAGTCTTCGGCGCTCCTCTGCGGCATGAACCCGTACTGGCGAGTACTCATCCTCGGTATCAAATAGAACTTGAGGCGGGCCACCAGCATCTTCTCCAGAATCTTGCCCATTATTGACAGCAGGCCAATTGGCCTGTATGCCTTAGGTGTAGCATAGTCTTCTCTCCCTGGTTTCTTCAGTACTACTATCGTCGCTTCCTTCCAGAGCGCAGGGAAATAGCGACATGCTAGGCACCTATTTATAAGGGCCAAGAAGAAGTCCGGGTCAGTACCGACGACCCGTCGACATATGTCGGCAGTTAGACCATCGGCTCCCGGAGCCTTTTTTGGGTTGAAGGAGCTGCTCGCTCTTTCCAACTCCACTTTTGTGAACGGCGGATCCCACGGCTCACCTTGCACACCATCACTGACTTTTCCAGCTTTACGCCTGATGTCGTGGTGGTGGGCATTGTCACCGCTGCTGTGGTCTGGAGGATAAAATGTTTCCGCCAATAGCTTCACCGAGCTTTTGGCGTCTAACACCTCCCCGTTAATTTCTAGTGGCAAATCCTCCCCCCTGCTGGTCGTTCTCCCGATAACCCTATAAATCCCCTCCCATACCCCTTCCCTATCCTGCTTCCCACAGAACTCCTTCCAACTCCCTACTTGGGCTTTGGCTGCTTCAACCTCATACTCTTCTTTCTGTTTCAGGTACTCTTCGACGACCCCGGGTCTGCGGGACGGACAGGCGCATCGGATTCTCCGCTTCTTCGTGGCGACCATCCTCTTCAAGCTGGCGAGTTTCTCGGACCACCACGGCAGTGTAAGTACTTCTTTGGTTTTCTTCATGGGCATCGAGGATTTACACGCGTCTTTGATAGCTTCCGTGTAGCTATGCAAAATTGCATCAATTTCATTTGTTGATGCAACCTTTCCCACCTCTACTTCCGTTAGTTTATTATTTTGCATAAGTTGCTTTAAATTCTCCCCAAATTTTTCCCAGTCTGCTTTTCTCGTGTTGTAAATCCTCGTGGTCCTATTTATCATGATGCCCTTTGACTTCATCAATTGAATGTTAAATACAATGCCGTTGTGGTCCGAGCTCGTGAGGCCTTCGTCTACCCGCCATCCGTCTACCCGATCTAGCATGTCTGCGGAGCATGCTGTGACATCCACGAAGCTGCTGTAGCGCTGTCCGCCCCTAACAGTATCGAAGGTCGGAATTTCCCCTCTGTTGAGTATGTTGAGGTTGAGCTCCTCGATCGCTCCGGACATTTCGTCCCCCCTGTGGTCTATAACCGGGCTGCCCCACCACGAGCTCTTCGCGTTTGCGTCGCCTCCAATTAGCCACATCCTGGGCTTGATATGCTGTTCCACTTTTTTCAAGTGTCCAAGATATGGCTCGATTGGTTGGTCGGGCTCGAAGTAAAAGGAGACAAGCGTGATTTCCCAGGCGCTGGTTCGGATCCCCACCACAGTGATGTTATTTGTGGTGAGTTTCGGGTACTGTATGACATTTAGATCTTGGTTGAAGACAGCTATTGCTGCTTTTACAGTCCCTTCTCCTACTTCGTTGCTCTGGAAGATCCGAGCGCCCTTGTGACTCCTCACACTCCTCGCCCCGCCAACGTACGGCTCCTGGAGAAGCGCCACAGACACACCGCGCCTCTCAGCCTCAATGAGGAGCTCGTTGGTCGCCAATTTTTTCCTTTGGAGGTTCGCTTGCAAGATTTTGTACTGGGTGGTTTCGCCCTGGCTGCCCTTAGCAATACGCAACACTTTAGTTAGGTTAGGTTAGGTTAGGTTAGGTTAGGTTAGGTTAGGTTTTTTTTTTTTTTTTTTTTGGTTACGCGGGGGAATGCATTTACGCACTTCGCCGCCCTGCTGTCGGGGGACAACAGGGCGTCTTTGTGTGGGACTCCCAGCCCGAGGGCTGGACTACCCACTAAACCCCCGCGGTGTTCCTCCTCTACTCTACCGGGCCACAGGATAGGCCAGAGGTTAAGTCACTGTGGCCCGGCGAGAGGGTGTCCAGAAGGGACTCTCATAGTGGGGGGGCCAGAAGGGCCCCCCTGCGCTGTGTCGCCGCAGCGTCTCCTGGCCCGCGACGCATCGCCCTACGGGGCTCCTCTGCATTCAGAGGAGGCCGTGAGCGAGCGCGCGGGCACTCTATGTTTTGCTGGAAGGCACCCCGGAACACGTGGGGGCGCCTTCCGGCTCGCCGTGAAAGTGGGCGGCGGGTCCCCCGACCCTCCGCCCACGGCCGCTCTAGTCGGGGGCGCGCGCATACTCCGCGCGGCGGCGCCCCCTAATCGCACGGCGGCGGGGCGGGAGCGTGAGACCAGCACGCTCCCGCTCCCGCAACTCCTCTCTTTTGACCGCCATCACCTCGCCCGCAAACGCGGCGATGGCGGCCCAACTCTCTTGGCTGCCGACCATTTGCGGGATAATGGCCGGCAGCGACAGGTCGGCCCCAACAACGGCCACGAGGGAGGTCCGCTGCGCGCTCCAGGCGGAGCACACGGCCAGCGTGTGCTCTGCCGTATCCTCCGCATTGGACGCGCAGTACCGGCACTCGGGGCCCGACTCTATCCCTACCACCTCCCACAGGTACTTAGCAAAGCAGCCGTGACCTGTGAGGAGTTGGGTCAGGTGATAGGTCGGGGTCCCGTGCGCCCGCTCCACCCATGGCCGCAGGACCGGCCGGACCGCCTCTACGAGTCTCCGACTCGCAGAGGGGTCCCCCAACCTCAGGGCCCACCCGCGGAAGAGATCGTCGCGAGCCTCCTGCCTCCAACGTACGATCTCCGCCGGGGTGGGCCACCCTCCATTGCTCCGCATCAGGGCACTCCGCTCGTAAACCCTCTCGAGGACTCCCGCCTCGAGGTCCCAGGGCAGGCTCGCCGCCAAAAGGCACGCCGCCTCGTAAGAGACGGTGTGGTACGCTCTTGCAGCCCTCTGCGCTATCACCCGTTGCGGGCGACGCAACAGGGCGGTGTTGCTCGCGCAGAGGGCGGCCTTCGCCCATATGGGCGCTCCATATAGAGCCTTGGAGCGCACCACACCGTCGTAGAGGCGGCGACAAGCGCTCCCGGGACCACCGCGGTTAGGCAGCAACTTCGCGAGCCTCCCGGCATACGACACCAACTTTGGCGCCAGCTGCCGGAAGTGCTCGCGGAAACTCCACCGACTGTCGAGGACCAATCCCAGGTACTTCATGGTCTCCCCGACACCGATGGAGGCGCCACCGACGGTGATTTGGGAGTCCCGAGGAGGTCGCATCCGAGGCCCATGAAAATAGATGGCCTCGGACTTCTCCAGAGCGACCGTGAGCCCGAGTGCCCTGATGCGGTGCACGACCTGCGCTACTCCCGCTGTAGCGAGGACCTTCGCGTCCCGAAATGTGGGTCCTTGCGCGGTGACCAGGGTGTCGTCGGCGTAACAGAGTACGCCGACTCCACGAAGGGTTGTACCGCGCAGGACCCAGTCGTACCCGATGTTCCACAGGAGTGGCCCGAGGACTGACCCCTGTGGAACACCGCGAGACATGTCCCTGCGGACCACCTCCGACCGGGACGGGTAACACACGGCCCGGTCAACGAAGTAGTCCGCAAGGACCCGCCTGAGGTACCACGGGACATTGTGGTACCCCAGTGCCTCCATTATCGCCTGCCAGGGGAGGGTGTTGAAGGCGTTGGAGATGTCCAACGAGACAGCCAACAACACCTCCCCCCGGCCCGTCACTCTTACGACGCTGTCTCTGAGACGGGAGATGGCGTCCAACGTCGACCTCCCGCGACGGAAGCCAAATTGGCCGTCGCTGAGGTTGGGCCCCGCCCCCTCCAGGTGGCGGACGAGACGCGCAGCGAGCACTCGCTCAAAGAGCTTGCACGTCTCGTCCAGCAAGACGATGGGCCGGTAGGCCGATGGCGACTCCATCGGCCGCCCGTGCTTCCGGAGCAGCACGAGCCGGCCCTCCTTCCACCGTCGCGGGACCCTTCCCGACGCCAACGACTCCGTCATCAGAGACAGCGTCTCCTCCTCGAACGCCGGCATCACGGCGGCGATGACCCGCCCAGGGACGCCGTCCGGACCCGAGGCGCGGTTCTTAAGTTTCATCTTAAGAACCGCTACCCCTAACTCGGCTTCGGACACGGGCGGGACATCCCCGTCCTCCACCGGTGCCGGCAACGCCGCCATTCGCGGCGGCGCCCACTCCTCCTCCTGTACGGGGAACAGGGTGCGGACTACCAATTCGGCGAAGGCCGGTTCGAGTGACCGGGTGAGGGGGGGCGCCCAAGGCTTCAGCTTTTCGCATACTGATGGATTATGAGCAAATAAACCAGGATTACTTGAGTATTTACAGATTTATTTGCCAACTTGAAAACAACACGTTTGTTCTACGACCGACAGAGAGTGACAGACCTTTGGATGCATTCAAGGACAAAACTGTCTACACCAAATTAGAGAGCGTTCAGTTTAGATTTCAACACCATCCCTTAAACTAAACATATCTAACTTCAGACAAGTTGCTTTGCCATCCCTTGAAAAACTATCCAAATTAAGACTACCTAATTAACATTGACATAAGAACAAACATTTACATAAGCTACTTACAACATAACACAGCAGTAAACTTATTATGTT